>CM074725.1:38354825-39814825 GCA_037306005.1 Rhinophrynus dorsalis
CCTTGTTTATCAGTGTTTACACACATTAACTGTAGTTTCATACACACTGACCTATGGGAATTCTCAGGCTCCTAAAGGAACGTTTGAAGATGAATTGGAGTGGTGCATCAATCAACTGGAAACCGGCCTCCTGCGCCTTAATCCCACCCCGGCACAAGGTGCGTAGAGCAGTAGGTTGTGCTCTTGTATTCTCTGAAGTGGATTATATCTGCCTGCACTGCACACTTATAATCAAAGAAGAGCAATTTCGGAGCAAACTGACTGTAACTTAAGGTCAAATAAATGTAATTTAAAAGGTGCTTTTGATGCCTTGAGTGTTAGAGAAGTCTCATTCTATGGATATCTTTATTTGACCCCTATAGTGCAGTTGATTTGCTCCAGAATGACTCCTCTCTAACTTTTTGCGTACAGCCCTTTTAAAGGGATAATGATACTTAATATGTAAAAAAAATATATATGTTGTAGGGTTTATCCCCCTGAGTAAAACAAGGGCACTCCCAACTGATGAAAGGTGTTTTATTCAAACTTTATTACAGCTCAAAGCTGAATTTTTTTAGGTGCAATATCACAGTGGCCTGAAATTGTACACCATCCTATAGACAGCTCTGGTCCTGGGACCATAAATCTCCATAGGATGGCGTAGCAACAGCACCACTGTACAATTTCAGGCCACTTTAATACTGCACCTAAAAAGAATTCAGCTTTGAGCTGTAATAAAGTTTGAATAAAACACCTTTCATCAGTTGGGAGTACCCTTGTTTTACTTTTCAGAAAGTTTTAGTTCCGAAGAAAGGCTAGAAAAGTTAAACTTGTACACACTAGAGAAACGGTGTCTTAGAGGGGATATGATAACACTATATAAATATGTTCAGGGCCCATACAAAGGGGTCTCCAAAGACCTGTTCATTAACATAACACCACAAAGGACAAGGGGCCACCCGCTTAGACTTGAGGAAAGGAGATTTCATCTACAACAGTGGAAGAGTTTCTTTACTGTAAGGAAAATAAAGGTATGGAATTCACTGCCTGAGGAGGTGGTGCCTGGATACTTATTTAAAGGGATAGTAATGTTTCACAAAAAACAGCAGCTCCAATTAATCTTCATAGTATTTGAGCCACAGAGACTGTTATTTCAATACTGTCAACTGAACTACAACTGAGTTGTAGTTCAAGAGTAATTGAATGATAAAGTATCCCCTCCCACCCCTTTTACCAAGTGTAACACTGCTCACCTCAGATGTGGAATCTGGTTGTAAGACCAGACAGCACAGCAGGGGACAGTCTTCTTAATCTGAGAATAATGAAAGCCCTGCCCCCTTGACAGGTTTTCAGCTTTTTCCCTCATCTTAATTGAAGATTGTCCCTCTCTGCAGTCTACCTGGGCACCTCCCTTCTCATCTGGCTAAGCAGTGTTACATCAGTAAAAGGGGTGGGAGGGGGATACTTTGTTATTGAATTATTCTTGAACTACAACTGTGACAGAATTGAAATAACACTCTCCAAAGTCCAAATACTATGATGATTAATTAGAGCTGCTTTTATTATGAAACATTACTATCCCTTTAAAAGAGCAGAACATAGAGGGCTATGTACGTTATTATTGGGATATTTAGTTAGTGCATGTTGATTCAAGGAGAAATCTGATTGCTATTTGGAATCAAGAATGAATTTTTCCCCCCATTCAAGGCAGAAATTTAAATTGCTGTATTGAGTGTCTTTTTGCCTTCTGTTGGATCAACGATGGTAAACAGGAATAGGAAAAGGGTTGAACTAGATAGACGTGTTTTTTTTCAACCTAAATTACTATGAGATATTGCATCTAAAAAAGTAAAGTTTGAGTCTGAGTAACTTTTGAATGAAACACTGGGGGTACCCTTGTTTTACTCAGGAGGATAAGCCCTACTTACTATATATATTTTATGTATATTAAGTGTTGCAGTCCCTTTTAAATTCTTAATACTTTCATTTAGTCTTAGATTATAGTATGCACACATTGGAACCTATCTCTATAAATGAAGCCTACCTGCCCTTCTAGGTATTGGCATGCAAAGCAACAGTGTCCCATCTGGTAGAGTAGTGGTTATTTATATGTAAGAGTGGAAGCAGGACATTGGGCAAGAATTGGGAGCTGACAACTGGATAGAAATCCGATAGGCAATCACGAAAGTTATGCCTGCGTGTCACCCATTAAAGAGCAGTGGTATCAAATGTTATGTACGTGGGGTCTTAATTCCCCTTCTGCACTCCATAAAGTGAGATCACTTCTGTGTTGGTGAATGAGAGCCTCTTGTGATATGTGCTGACATTATAGCATTTTAACTCTTTGCCTGCCAGAGAGAGGTATCCAATGTGTTGCAATGCGTTGGTTACCTCACTGGCATTCAAAGCATTAACCCTTTTGAGTTCCAGCAGGATAAGCAAGGCATCACAGTGCTATGCATTTCTCACATCCCTGACACTCAAATGGAGCAGGAACAAATATTTGCCTGGTGTACTTAACCCTTTGATTGCTGGAGGGATATGCAACACATTGTTTTGCAATGTGTTGCATACCCCTCTGGCACTGAAACGGTTAAAAGATCTGGAGCAAACCCACTGCATTGTAGGGTTAAGTATCTTTAATTTGTTTAACACATTGACTTGCCTAGAGAGGTGGTATCCTTCATACAGTAGTATGAAGTATTAATATATTTAGATCTTTATAGCTGCAGTAGCCTGTATTTAATGATCTCTGAAGTCTGCCTCTAGATCCTTCCTCCTAGCACCAAGTAATGGACTTCAGTAGACCTGAATGACTCATAATGGTCACTAGTCTTTATCAGATTATAAACAAACTTCTAGTAGTGGACCTCAACATGCAACAAAATGCAAGTAAAATTGCTGCTGCTGTTTGAAGGACACTTGCCTAGGTCCGTCCTTCTGAAAAAGTTTCACTTATTCTTGGGGTAAGTTCCCCTCTTTAAAGGAGCAGTAATCTTTTTTTTTTTTTTTTTTTTTTTTTTTTTTTTTAATGAAAAAATATATATTGTAGGGAGTTTTCTACTGAGTAAAATAAGGGTACTCCCACTGCCGAGAGATTTATATTTCCAGAGTTATTACAGTTTAAAACCATGTTTTTTTTTTACATTAGCAGTGCCCTCTAGTGGTCAAATTCTAATTAGATTTTCTGTTCGATTATAATGGAGAGGAAAATCAGAGAAATACAGTTCTCAATAGATTGTGATAGAAACAGCCTGTCACTTCCTGTCAGTTAGAACTATCAGGAAGTAAACACAGTAAATTCACTTCCTGATTATTTGAACCGCTATAATTTTTGAATAAAACATCTGACAGCGATGGGAGTGACCTTGTTTTGTTCAGCAGGAAAAGCTCTATAAAATGTGTTTTCATAAAAAAAAATGTTTACGGCTCCTTTAAGTGTGTTGAAGAGATAGTAATGTGACAATATAAATGGATCATCAATTAAGTATCATTTTATTGTAAAGTTTCCCCCACCTGCCCATTTTCAAGACTTCACTCTTCATACCTCAGATCTGAAATCCGGTCGCTTGACAGGACAGCTTGCAAAGAGGGACAGTCTTGTCTCTGTCTGTTTAAGGAAAACCCCGCCCCCTTGCCAAAGAGGAGCAGGGATTTCCTTATGCCCACACAATAATGTCCCTCATTGCAATCTGTCCAGCCTGGCTTTCTTATCTGCCGGAAGAAGTGACGTCTGGAAAATGGGTGGGAGGAGAAACTTTATAATAAAATTAAGATAAAACTATAGGATATGAACAGATTGGAGAGTACAGAGCATTATTATTATGTATAAAGGATAATCGAAGATCCATTTATATTGTCACATTACTGTCTCTTTCATTAGTATAGATCAGTGATGGGCAACCTGAGGACTTTCAGCTGCTGAGGACTACAGCTCTCACAGAGTTTTAGTTCTCAACAGCTGCAGGGTCGAGGTTGCCACCCTGTCTACAGATATTGACACATTTTTGTTTTTCATTCCTTCCATCAGTATCAGATACTCAGAGGGTTCTGCAGATCCTGCGCTCCCGTAAAGCTTCCTTTGTAAAGAAACGACAAGTGATGAACAAGGTTTTTGGGGACTATCGTACTAAAATGGCCGATGAGCGAAAGGAGCAAGAGAGAGCAGGTGCAGTTCTACACTGGACCTTATGTGTAAAATCAAAGTGAAATATCATAGGGGACAATTACAGTTTCCTCACATGCCCAATGATTTAAGTTGTGCATTTAACCATTTGAATTCTCGAGAGGTCTCTAAGGCTTTGGGAAGCAATACATTGGACATCTCTT
Source organism: Rhinophrynus dorsalis (assembly GCA_037306005.1). Lineage (NCBI taxonomy): Eukaryota > Metazoa > Chordata > Amphibia > Anura > Rhinophrynidae > Rhinophrynus > Rhinophrynus dorsalis. The sequence continues at coordinate 38,359,134 of CM074725.1, forward strand.
TAGAATTCAAGGCATTAAAAGCTCCTGATTAAATGGATAGTAATGTTTCACAAAAAAAGCAGCTCCGATTTAATCTTCATAGTATTTGGTCCATAGAGAGCGTTATTTCAATACTGTCAGAGTTGTAGTTGAATAATAAAGTATCCCCCTCCTGCCCCTTTTACCTAGTGTAACACTGCTCACCTCAGATGTAGAATCTGGTCTTGAGACCAGACCGATAACAGCAAGGGATAATATTGCTGTGATCATAAGGAAAACCCTGCCCCCTTGACAGGTGTTTCAGATTTTTCCTTATGCTTATTGAAGATTGTCCCTCTCTGCAAGCCATCTGGACAGTCTTGCTGCTCTGAGGTGAGCAGTGATACTTTATCATTCAATTACTCTTGAACTACAACTCTGACAATAATGAAATAACAATCTCCTTGGCCCAAATACTATGAAGATTAATTGGAGCTGCTTTTAGTGTGAAACATTACTATCACTTTAAATCACTGTGGACTTATATTTGTCCCTGAACTGCACCAGGTTGATTTTTATACCTAAGGCCATTGTGTGTTGTTTGTAATGGTAATTATTCTGTTTCAAACAGAAACCTTGATGGGGGGGGGTCATGTATAAAGATATATGTGGAACAATTTTATGGCAAACCATATGCTCTGTAGGTAGCGTACAAACGTTACTGGTTTAAATTAGACTTTTAAAGGGATAGTAATACTTAAAATGTAAAAAAATATGTTGTAGGGTTTGTCCCACTGAGTAAAACAAGCGTACTCCCACTACTGAAAGGTGTTTTATTCAAAAGTTATTACAGCTCAAAGTTGAATTTTTTAGATGCAATATCACAGTGTCCTGAAATTGTACAGTGGCGCTGTTCTACACCATCCTATGGAGATTTATGGTCCTGGGACCAGAGCTGTCCATAGGATGGTGTAGCAACAGCGCCACTGTGCAATTTCAGGCCACTGTGATATTGCACCTAAAAAAATAAACTTTGAGCTGTAATAACTTTTGAATAAAACACCTTTCAGCAGTAGGAGTGCCCTTTTTTTACCCAGCGGGATAAACCGTACAACATATATATATTTTTTTTTACATTTTAAGTATTACTGTAAAACAAGAAGGGAGGAGGAACAGAGCAAGAAAGACTATTTGGTTAACAGAGTGTGTGCGCCTTAAAAGGAGAGACTCGCTCGCCGTCCAATCTTCTTGTCTCTCGGGAACAGTCCCGCAGAAGTGATCGGCACTCATGTGCAGAGTATAGCTTGAAGTCCTCCTCAGCCGTGTCGTTCTCCGGAGTAAAAGAACACCGTATACAACGGTTCAGTACAGGGATAGGGGATCCAGAGAGCGCTCCAGACGAAAGCGCTAGTTTGGCGCCGAAACACGTTGAGCCTTTTACTGAGCCTTTTACTTGACTTTTGGATAATTTGTATCCCACTATACACCATCTCTGGATCCCCTATCCCTGTACTGAACCGTTGTATACGGTGTTCTTTTACTCCGGAGAACGACACGGCTGAGGAGGACTTCAAGCTATACTCTGCACACGAGTGCCGATCACTTCTGCGGGACTGTTCCCGAGAGACAAGAAGATTGGACGACGAGCGAGGCAGCGAGTCTCTCCTTTTAAGGCGCACACACTCTGGTAACCAAATAGTCTTTCTTGCGCTGTTCCTCCTCCCTTCTTGTTTTGCATATGTTCACCATTTGGATCGATGGTCTTTTGAGGATATAGCTGCATCAACAGACTTGACAAGACAATAGTGGGGTGTCCGGGCCCAGTATTATATGTTGTATCTATATAATAGTTCTAATATTTTTGTAGTGTCTCCTCCATTCACTCTATCAATTGTCTGAAATAGTTACCTTGGCGCCAGTACTACTCGTTGTTTTTTCTAGTTAAGTATTACTGTCCCTTTAACCATTTGAGTGCTAGAAGTGTTTTCAGAGCACTGTATCACAAAGATGTGGAGACCTCTCTCTCTATTGCCAGGTTAAAAATCTTGTTTAAATGAATGGTCAACTGTATTTGTCCCCTCTGCTGCAGATGGTTTGCCCCAGAATTGCCCCTCTTCAGATTCTTGCAAACAGCCCTTAGACAGCAGAAACACGTGGCTTTAGTGTGTCACCTCTTCTATAAAAGAGGTTGCAGCAGACTAGTATCGAAACAATGATTCCTTTTATTGGTTGAGTGACTCTAGGATGCAAGCTTTCAAGTTACTAGGGGGAGATTCACTAAGCGGTGATAAAGTGGATATGACTTCTTCATTTTCTATGTTATTCTGTGGAGCCTGTGCACTAAGATCTCCAAAGCTGAAGAAATCTTAGTGAATAGGCTCCATAGAATAACATAGGAATTGGAGAAGTGATCGAGCGGAGAGTGATCACCTCTTTTTCACAGCTTAGTGAATCTCCCCCTATGTCTCTTCTTCAGGTTGGATATTATGGCTGAAGAAGAGACCGGGGGGAGATTCACTAAGAGGTGATGAAGTGGAGCTGAGTTCTCCAGTGGTCTCACTTCTCCAATTCCTGTGTTATTCTATGCACTGTGATTGCTTCAGCTTTGGAGATCTTAGTGAATAGGCTCTACGGAATAACACAGGAACTGGAGAAGTGACGTCACTGGAGAAGTCCTCTCCATATTGGCTATCATTTTTACTCCTGCTTTTTCTATGGCTGACACGGTACCACATGTTAGCCATAATAGAGTTTGGCAGCGTGATTCTCCATTAGTTGTTAGATTACAGTCCCCATCATCATTACCATCCGATCATCCACTGTCAGTATGCAGACACGGGCAAACATGAAGCGATTATGACACACCCCATTTAAACTTAAGATGTGGTTGATCCGTCCCTCAATTGTTCCACTTTTTCTTTTTATACATATGATCCATAGAATTTGTCAGAAGATGAGAACAAATTAGCCAATCTAGTCTGTCCATCCTTTTAGACAGCTCAGACATGTTTATCCTTTAGAACTCTCTCTATATACATCTCCCAAGACTTCTTAAAGGGATAGTAATACTTAAATATTACTAATCCCCATATTGTAGCTATGGTAAAAAGATTTGATTTGTCCACAGGTTCATGTTTCAAACCTTTATGGTTTGAGAGATAACTGAAGGCAAAGTAAAACCCTCCCTCCCCCTTCACTGAAGTCAGCGTTGTACTGACTGCAGGGGAAGTCTGTCTTATGACAGGCTTGCGGCTCTGCAGCTGAGCCGAGATCGCATTCGTAAAAAATAATTATTTCACTGAAACGGTCTTCTACATGTGCTTGGTTTGTAAGCACATGTAGAAGACCGTTTCAGTGAAATAATTATTTTTTACTAACGCCATCGCGGCTCAGCTGCAGAGCCACCTGATGAAAATCAGACCAGATATCCCTGAAGTCAGTACAACGCTGACTTCAGGGAAGGGGGAGGGAGGGGGGAACTTTGCGTTCGATTATCTCTCAAACCATAAAGGTTTGAGAGATGACACTGGGGACAATTCAATTCTTTTTACCATAGCTACAGTATGGGGATTATTAATATTTAAGTATTACTATCCCTTTAAATTCCTCTTATTTTCCCATACCACTTCCTCTGGGAGACTATTCATTGCTTCTACCACACTTCCTGTAAAGTAGCATTTTCACACATTCTCTCTTAATCTTCTGGCATCTAATTTTGATATTTTATCCTCTGTCCTTGTATATTAGATTTAATACATGATGGCACTATAACATTACATACATTCATAATTGATCCTGAAGTTTAATTCATATCTGCTTGCCGTATCGTGATAAAATGGTTTGAGTTGGTAATAATAGATGATTTCTTGTAGCTTCCAACCCCACAGAGGCTCAGATCCATGAAGGTGCTGCTCGGGATTCTAAGAGTGTGGCCTACAGGAAGTGTTCAAAGGACACACCAGGTGGCAGTGGACACTGGTTCACAACCTCGGATAACAGCTTCTCCTTCAGCTTCTGCCCAGATGAGACTGATCAAATCAAGGAGGGTGGGTCTTCGGATGCCGGAAAGGCAAAGTGTGAAGGTCTAACAGCTGGAGATACACAGAATGTAGGTCAGAGTATCCTTTTCAATGCTGGCACAGGGTCAGGCTTCACCTTTGGCTTCCAGATACCAGAGGCTGATGCTTCTCCTTCTGAGCTCTCCACATTTACAAGTGAAGCTTCTGGACCAGAGACCTCAAGTGAACAACACTTTGGACAAACTTCTCCAGAAGTGAAGTGCATTATGAAGGAACAGAAAGGATCTTCACAAAGCCAGCGGGATTTAAAAGCTGCAGTAACTAATCCGGAATCAGGTGCTGTGGCCATCAGGACTGTAAGAACAGAAGTGGCCGGGACAAATTCTGGAGACTCTCCCAAGAAGAAAAAAAAGAAGGGGTCTCAGGGGAAGAAACTTGCTGGAACTGCTCAAACAGAGAATAAAGCTGTGGAAAAAGCAGTCACAACAAGTAAAATGGCCTCTTCTCAAGAAGAACCACAGGTGAAAAGCTACAGTTTATATTTAATTGTGGTCTTCCAGGGAGTGTGTGCCTCTGGGACAATTTTGATTCAAACCAATTGTACTATTGGGGACCAATAAAATGACCAAATCTCCATTGCTTAAAAAGGGGCTCTTATCCCCTTGAACGATAGAGCAATTGCCTGCATTCAACAGGTTAAAATCCCCTTTTTTAGTCTGCAAGATTGTATTTGTCCCCATGCTGTTGGTGTGCTGATTAAACTGCTACAGTCTGACCTTTATACATAAGGCCCTGGTGGCCTGTTAGCTGATGACCTGAAGATCTGTAACCGATGTAGAAATAAGGGACAAGAGACGCAGTTGTGGAGCAAACCAAGTGCGCGCTGTAAGAGAATAATGATAATCCTCATTGATCGAAATGGGGTGGAGAGGTATCCGCTGTATTGCTTTGCAGAGTATTGGAGACCTGTCTGGTATTCAAAGACGTAAAAGCTTTATTTAAATCAGAGAAGCATTTGGTAATTTGTCAGTTTCCTGTGGTGCATGTTATTTTGCCTCAGACTTGTTCTTCTTTTGTTTTCTCCATACATCCCTTAACCCCTTGAGGACCAAGAGTGTGTGAAATCCATTGCAGAACTATTCATTGAACACGCCTCTGGTCCACAAGGGGTTAATGGTGCTTTTCTGATGACAATAACCGAAGAGGAAAAGGACAAGATAGTAGTTATGTGAGATGAATTAAATGAAGGCAAGCAATGCAGCAAACAGTGGGAAAAGTAATCAGGATACTAGTCCATAGGAAGATGCGTTTGTAGCAGTATTGGCACATTCAGTGGGCTAAAACCTCATTTAAACCAATGGGCTTTTTTGAATTTGTTCCGATGCTACAGTTGGCTTGCACATTAATTGCTACACATACAAAAGGCCCAATTTATACTAATGATGTCTTCTTTCACCTTTTCAGACAGGAGCAGATGAGCTGCGGCGAGAGTTGGACTGGTGTGTGGAGCAGCTAGAAATAGGTCTTCAGAGGCAGAAATCTACCCCAAAACAGGGTGAGCACTGCACATGAAAATGTTACCTATGATTGTAGCACTATATGCTTGTAAAAAGAGCAAATTTTGCTATAATAAAGATATGTTTACCTTCCAGAATATCCTTGAAATCAAACAGGCCTAGACACTGATGCTAATCTACACCAAAAAGAGCTAGGGCAAGTCAGCTGCACCATAGGAGAACAAAAAAAGTCACACAGTTCCCCTTAATTTAATTTATTTTTTTTTTTTCTCCCCTTGGATGCTCGTTAGATCTTCAGCACATTGTGTCACTATATGTTAGAAGGCTGTATAGCACTCACCTGGTTAAGACCCCATTTAAATCTTTCCAAATCTTTCTCCTGTGTCGGCCTCCATCTTGAAAGTACTTACATAATTATTCCTCTCCATTCGTTGAATCCACCCCTGTGATTTATCCTGATGCAGTCTAGCATCCTAAGAAAGGAGAGAGGTGATTTCCTGGACTTGTGAAAACATAATGATACAATTTTATCATATGGGTCAGAAAACCACTACTAAACCAAATTTCCCTAAAACCATTACACTGATTGAGAAGCATAAAGCACAAGGTACAGGACACGTCATTAGAGTAAACATGTTGTGGATTATAGCTCTAATTTAAATAAATGGGAATTTGTATTTGTCCACTATGGTGCAGATGGATTGTTCCATTTCTTCTTGGTATTTCAGTCTTAATAAATTGTCTACACGTAGTCGAAATCAACACCTAGGTGTGTTTGTATTTTCAATGAAATATCTTTTGATTTATATACAAACTAGTTGAACAGCCCGTTACACGGGCCCCAGTGTCACAGCCACCCGGTTGCGGGGTAGTCACGAGCAGTGGAGACTGGCCGCGCCACGGCTGATACAGAGCTGGATGCTCCTTTGGAGCGCCCAGCTCTGTATCAGCCGTGGCACGGGCAGTCTCTACTGCGCATGACTGCAGCACGTGCAGCAGTGTCTACTGCTCATGTCACGGCGTTACACACAATTTAGCGAATTATTATATAGGATTATTGCATTATACAACTTTTTTTTTTGTTTTGTTTAATTAATGTACATAATTTGTCCACAACATATCCTTTAAAGGGATATTACTTCATATGTAAAAGTATATAAAAATTGTAGTGTTTATTCCCCTGAGTAAAACAAAGTTACTCCTACTGCAGAGAGGTTTTAGTCAAAAGTTATTGCAGGTCAAACTTGAAATTTTTAGGTGCAGTATCACACTGGACTGAAACTGTACAGTGGCTCTGTTGTTACACCATCCTATGGAGATTTATGGTCAACTGAACAGATCTGCCCATAGGATGGTGTAGCAACAGCGCCACTGTACAATTTCAGGCCACTGTGATGCTGCACACAGGGGGGATAAAGCTTACAATATATATATAAATATAATTTTTACATTTTAAGTATTACTATCCTTTAACAAAAAAACACAATGGTGGATGTGAAGGATATGCATATAATTAGCACAATTGTAACTTTATCATGAGCAGTATATGAAATGTGTTCAAATATTATTCTGTTCTTAACCCCTTATCGTCTGGCCGATCAACGCGACTGGTTCCGGACTCCCCGAACGGCGTGCAGCCGCGGGGGGGAGCCCGGAACTCCATGACGGTCATAATACGTCATGGGTCGTTCAGTCAGATCGACTCTTGACGTACTATGACCGTCAAGGGTCGTTAAGGGGTTAATTAGTCTTGATCACTTATTTATTTGCTTTTTGTCACTGTACTGCAACTGTAGACCAGGTCTGGGTGCCATAAATATACAGCATCTCAAAATAATAATAGAAAAGTTGTGAGTTACACACAAATCCATTCTGGTTCTCTTTTACTTTGTGATACAACGTATCACACTTCCCCTGCAAAGAGACAGCAGCACTGCTCTGTGTACATCAGGGATGTCCAAAATTCTTCCCATCAAGGGCCAAACACTAATATATAATACAAAGGCAAGTATGTACTCTTACATAAAATGTATAGATTATTCTGATTATTTTATGCATTCAATAGATATGGAAGGTATATAGTAGATGTAAAAGTCATCATTCTGTGAGGGGTATCCACGTTTTTTTTCCACTTGTGGTCTAAAAGTCCATGTGTGTGGGCTGCATTCATAGTCTTTTCTCTCTCTATATATATCTCTTTATTTCTCTCTCTCATCTTTATGTTGCCCTACTTAGGGTGTGTTACATATTTGACTCTAACTGCAATTATTTTATTTAATCTTTATGTATAAAAGCGAGTCACATTTAGTGACTTAATTTAAATGTTCTTGGGGCCAGATGGACCATTTCCAAAGGCCACATATGGCTCTATGGCCTTAGTTTGAACTTGAGGTCTACATTAAATCTGCCTGTGGGCCAGATCTTGTCCATCTCTGTTTTAGAGAGCTGTAATGCATGCTTGTGCTGTGCACATTTTAACCCCTTAGTGACAGACGACTTACCTGGTAAGTCCAGGAAGTAATTCTCTATAATGGGAAAAAAAACCCTGTCATTAAGTTAAAGGTTTTGCTTTGTATATAACAAACTCTCCCTTCTGCAGTGGAGGAAGCCTTACGAGCCATCAAGACATTACGCAGTGAGAAAGCTGCATTGGTGAAGAAGAGGCAGGTGATGCGGGCAATGTTCGGAGATTACAGAAAGAAGATGGAAGAGGAAAAACAAAAGCAGCTCAGGCTGATGCAGACTGGTGAGTTATAGAAGAATATAATGTTTGTTTGATACACTTTTATTTCCTCTGTATATAATCCAGGGTTAATCAGTGGTTATACTACATTCCCAGCCAACCTTTGGCTCATAGCTAGTTAGCGGAGAACGATGAACCCAAGACTCCACAACAGCTGACTTTCCCTTGCACAAACTATGGCTAAACATCTCTCCTTGTTACTTGTTTCATTGTGATGTAATGGTAAGGCTTTTTTCCTCTGTAAATACTTGTTAGGAAAGTGTGCTGCACGCCAGGCTCTCAAACGCACACACTTTTATGTTGATGCTTTTATTATCAATGTTTTGGTGACAGAACCACTTTAGTGCAGCAGAATACTATTTTAATTGTCTTGTTTTGTATAGAAGTGCATGTTTGAACTGTTTTTTTTTTGTTTTTTATGTCACTGAAGGCAATTTTGAAACCAAAATGTTGGCAAAATCAACTCAGATGTATGTTTGAGAGTCTAGTTTGCAGCACATTTCCCTAACAAATTAATCGAACAGCATAGAATTGCTTTGGAAATTGTAAAACTGGGTGGCCAGACTGAAGAATGGCAGGTTTGTATATATAAAATGTATTAACTATCTGGTGTCAAATAAGAGCAGAAAATATATAAAACCTTCAATGATAACCAATTAGCCGTACCATTTCCTAAATAACAGGTGTGTGTCTGTCTGTCTGTCTGTCTGTCTGTCTCCTGTTGCAATAGAAAGAGTTCTACCGGAATCTTGATCTCTCTCTATATCGGCTTATAATATGCAATAGATTTTAGCTTGTATTGCCAATATACACGTACATGGTTTGTGTTTATTGTTGTATAGAAGGGTACCCTTTTTGGTTTTTCATTATTAGATTTTGTATTTTAACCTCTTAAGGACCGGCCGATCACGCACCTGTCCGGCACTTCAGGACCACGGACTTTTAAAAAAAAAAAAATTTCTTCAGCATCCAATTCAGGGTCGTGTGGGGAGCCCTGAATTCCATGACGGTCCTGGCACATCATGGGTCCTTATGGCTCCCCAATCCATGACGAACCAGGATCGTCAAGGGTCCTTAAGGGGCTAATAAATATTTTATATTGATACTTCTTAGCGCTCTTTCTTTTCCACCCAGGTATATTAGTTTGTCTCTTTTATATGAATCCTTTGAGTGCCAGAGGGGTATGCAACGCATTGCTTTACAATGTGTTGCGTACCCCTCTGGTACACAAAGAGTTAACTACAACTCCCATCATCCTTTACACTAGGGTTAAAGTTTAAAGCGTTGCATACAAGGGGAAAAAAGAGATGCATTGCAGGGTTTGTCCATAGGAAAGCAAGAGAACCCCTGCTGTTAAGAGAAGTTTTATTTTAAAGCTGTTATAGATTAAACTTGCAATTTTAGGTGCTGTACTTCTGTGAACTGAACTATCATGGTGGCGCTGTTGCTACAGCAGTCAATGGATAGCTGTGTTGTCAGTGACAATAATACTCCATATTCTGCTTTTGCACCTGTGCCATTAAAATTTCCAGTGGAGGAAGTACACCAAAAAATGCAACTCTGAGCTATAATAATTTTTAAATAGAACTTCTCCGAGCAGTGGTATTGGCCATGTTTTACATAGCTGTCTAATCACTAAATTATGTATTTCCATATCATGGAATACTTTCTTTTTTAAAGGGATAGTAATGTTTCACAATAAAAGCAGCTCCAATTAATCTTCATAGTATTTGGGCCATGGAGAGTGTTATTTCAATACTGTCAGAGTCGTAGTTCAAGAGTAATTGGATGATAAAGTATCCCCCTCCCGCCCCTTTTACCTAGTGTAAGCCACCTCCCCTCAGATGTGGAATCTGGTCTCTTGACCAGACAGATCACAGCAAGGGACAGTCTTCTTACTGTGATCATAAGGAAAACCCTGCCCCCCCTTGACAGGTTTTTCAGGTTTTCCCTTATGCTCACTGAAGATTGTCCTTCTCTGCGATCCATCCGGACAGTCTTGTTCATCTGAGGTGAGCAGTGTTACATCAGTAAAAGGGGCGGGAGGTGGATACTTTATCATTCAATTACTCTTGAACTACAACTCTGACGGTATTGAAATAAAACTCTCCACAGCCCAAATAATATGAAGATTAATTGGAGCTGCTTTTATTGTGAAACATTACTATCCCTTTTAGGCAAATCTATTGTATTAGAATTTGTACACCTGAATTTGATAATCAGATAATTCCTTGTCCTGGCCATTCTCTCCCCATTCTGTATTTAATCTGTGTAATTGTAACACATTGTTGATCTCTCAGGACAAAATATATTAACACTTTAAAGACCAGTGATATCCTGGAATGTCATGGAATTCAGGGCTCCCCACACGGCTGCAAGCCGTTCAGGGAGCCCTGAATCGGATGAACAAAAAAAAAAAAAAAAGCTAGTGATCCTTAAGTGCCGGCCGCATGCCGCTCCTTAAACCTTTTGAGTGCCAGAGGGGTACGCAACGCATTGCAAAGCAATGCGTTGCGTACCCTTCTGGCACTCAAAGGGTTAAGGGGTTAAGAACATGGATTTTAGTTGTGTGAGCCATATTCATTTTGCAATACGTTGCATACCCCTCTGGCACTAAAAGGGTTAAGGGGCTAAGAACATGGTTTTTAGTTGTGTGAGCCAAATTCATGTAGTGCCTTGTTCTCCACAGCTGCAAAATCTGCCCGAGTGAGCGAAGTGGCTGCAGTGACCAGGCGCAATAGCAGCAAGGTTTTCCGGCAGAGCCTCCAGAACTCCAGCAGAAACTTGGGACAATGCCACATTAGCCCTGTGTCCACTCAAACCCATCCTACTGACTCACCAACCCCTTGCACCTCTCAACAGGACATGTTTGTTTTCAAATCTTCCGAGGAGCCCTTCTGCTTTAACTTCTTTTAAACTGGAGATTTGAGTTCAGTTTATTTTCTATTGCTATTGAAATGATGCCCTACTCCTGTTTATTTAGCAGCTCAAGGACTAAAGGATAATTATTGCACTGCAACTGCTATTAATCAATGAACTTTCAAAGCAAAAAGAAATTTAAGGAAAAAAAAAAAATACCCTAAAATTGTGATAATTTTCTTTACTTGACAATACTTTGCAAACTCTGAAAATGATTATTACTTTAACCATTTAATTGCCAGAGGGATATGCAGTGTATTGCTTGGCGATGCATTGAACACCTCTCTTGGCACACCGTGGCTTAACTGTCACTTGATAAAACCACAGTGTCAGGGACATCCATTTCTGTCATCCAGTACAGGTTACTTTTAACTTTGGGTAGGCAATCCACCCCTTTAAGTAGGCAGGAACAATTCTAGAAGTGAATGCAGGGGGTGGAGCCTACCTTCCCTCCTTGGCTGCAGCTAGCCAATCAGCTCCTGTAAGATGTGTTCCTTGGATGAAGATACAGACAAAAGAACAGTTCTGCTATAGTTTTAGCTATTTTTTTTAATTTTCTGTTAGAAATAGAATACCACCGTTACGCGGATTACCATAACTGACAATGCCCTTAGATGTGGCTAGCTCAGTGACCAGTTACTTTTTGTGGACCTTAAGCTCTGGGGGGAAAATCTTGGGTACCAGTTCTTTCCTCAGCAGTTGCCCATTGAGGCTTCTTCTTACTACATGGTAATCTGAAGACAGAAGATCTGCAGGAAAGGTGAGCAACCCTTTGAGTGCTGCAGGTCCACATGTCCCACAATGCCCCTCCGCACAGGGGTTTTCCTTTGGAGTTCCTATTGTACACTCCTGCACTCATTGGATCTATCTGTATGTCTGTTGGGTGTTTTGGAGCAAGTTTCTGTGGTAACTTAACCCTTTAGCTGCTGGTTTTGCATCTTTTGGGGGTTTATCGGCACTTTCCCTACTGGGTTCAGTGTTTATTGGGTCTAGTGATGCCATTGCTCCATTCACTTCTATGGGACTGTACAGTTTGGGGCATATCTCTGCAACCGCTCATCATAACAACTTCAGAGATGGCTCATTTTGTTTGTCTGCCCTTGCTCTATTATCCGGTTAATGTTTTGTGTGTGTTGGGGGGGGCTCAGGTGGCTTCAGGCACTGTTGGGGTACTTTGTCTGGGAAAACTAGGTGGCGCCTGGTCCTTGCCTTACTTCCCACCTCTGGGATATTCAATGGTTGGACATCCCAAAGTTACCAGTAACCTATATTGAATTACAGAGAAAAGAGGATTTTAGTCTTACCTGTTAAATCCTTTTCTCTTAGTTCATACAGTCTACTGGTCTCCCACCCGGTTAAGGGACCATGCTTGGCTCTCCTGTGGCAGACCATGGGGGTCCTTCGGGGTCATGCTTACAGGAGTCTTCTTTTCCTTCTACTATCTAGTCAATAGTTAGTGTCTCAAATCTTACTGGAGCTGACTGTCTAGCTGCAGCCAAGGAGGGAAGGTAGGCTCCACCCCCTGCATTCACTTCTAGAATTGTTCCTGCCTACTTTAAGGGGTCGGATCACCTACCCAAAGTTACCAGTAACCTGTATGGATTAAGAGAAAAGGATTTAACAGGTAAGACTAAAATCCTCTTTTTGTCCTCTTCAGCCCCTCAAATGATGCAGCTGGGAGTGTGCAACCTAACTAGTGCTTTATTATGTCACACACATCTGTACTGAAAGTAACAATATCAGGGACATTGTGCTGCAAGTACAGACCTGAATCTTGACAGGCAAAGCCAGCCTTACACCTAGTTACCTTATTTGAGTTAGCTGCAAGGACAAAATGGATGCTTCCAGCACTTCATATTTCACAATTTAACCCTTTGAGTGCCAGAGAGGTATCCGCTCTGGCACTCAAAGGTTTAAAGTGCAGCTACCATCGAAAAATGTATATATTGTTAGAACTCCACTTTCCTGTAGTTAATTGCTCTGACTTCCACCACCTATGGCTGGGTTTACACAGGTGACTTGACAGTGTTGAGCTGTAGCATCCACTGTCCTGATTTACGACTAATGTACCTGTGTTCTTTATGCAATCCAGTCAATGGGGAAGGATGTTCCAGAGGTGGGAATGATGTACAGAACATGTGGGTATTGGCTTATGGCCCACATAGACCTCTATTCATTGATTGTATCATTGTGATGCTTACAGTAACAATGTAATCTCCATTGTGAATGGTCTGCACCGTGGCCCAATAGGTTGTCATGCATATCATCTCTGCTGCATCTTCACTGCCATCTGCTTGGAGCCCTGCGCTGGGGCTTTAACTTCATGAAGCAATAAGCACCCATGTGAAAAGACACATAAGAAGCAAGCTGCTCTGTTTTCTGTGGACCTTACCTCGGCATTAGAAGCAATGAGGTAATGTAGCTGTATGAACTCAGACTTGGTCCACTGTGGATTGTCCCCTTGGGCTTCTTCTCCCCAAAGCTAGTTCTGTGAGCTCGGAAGACAAAGAGGAGGATTCCTGTTGGCTGCTATGATAATTTTTTTTGATAATTTGGATATACTTTTTATGTTTTTAGGGGCTGCTTAATACTTTCAGATAAGTGATTCATGATATGACTATATATTTTCCATTTAAGTGCCTTAAGTTTCTAATTTGGAACCATAGATTACTGGAAAAAGTACAGTGATTATTCAAAGTCAAGTTATACTATGCCAATGAATGCCACGTTATGTGCTGTAATTGGGAGTTATTTTGTTCAACCGTTTTTAATTTTATTTTTTTTTTAAGGAGTATATTTGCAAATGCTGATATAAGGGCAAACGTGAATGAATAAAGTATAGAGGAGACCTGGTGCAAATCTTCTTGGTGGTGGTCTGATTTTTCCATTAAAATACAAACCTTTCTATCTCTCTCCCTTCCTGTTTAATGTGTGGGTCGTGCGACAGATGTGCGTAAACTTAACAGCTGCTGTTGCGATACAAGGGCAAACTATTTAACAATTAGGGGGCCAAACCCATATGCAGTATATATGTCCCCCCTCCTCCCCCAAACCACCTGTTCAATAAATATTTTTGGGGTATCAGGATCCTACTGATTCTCTCTCTTCCACCCCCCCCAGTATTGGTCACTTACACAATTGTGTAAAAGATTAATAACTGTGACTTGGAAGGCACTCCAGTCTTCCTGCCCTCCATCTTTTTCCGAACTACCAGGTTGCTTGGTAGGATCTGAAAGGAACGCTAGCTTCGTCGCTGACTGATGATGCGGTGGGATCCCTCTCCTCTCACTCTATCCAGAACTTTTGAGATTTCTGGTTTGAGGAGTGGATGGAGAAGGAAGGCAGTGAGTGCTTCCAATCATAAGTATTTATTGCTTACATGATCATGTAAGTAATTGATACTGGGGTGGCATGGTGGCAGCCTCCCCTTGGACTACCTGATAGCAGGCAAATTCCAATACATGGTGCTTGCCTGGAAGTGGTAAGCCTGTCACTTCCTAAGGACTGTGGAGACTAAACGGAAGCACAAAGTTGCCAAAAGCCAGTTGCTCAGCAGCCTTCTAGGAGCAGCAAGCATAGCTTGGAACCTGCCGGATTTCACCCGGAGCCTCCAGATTTAGAGCAGTGTCTCCGGGTGAAACCTTAAATTCTCTTACAGTATGTGCGCATTTGCTGCTCCTGCCTGTGCACATTTCATAATTTACATCAATTTCTTCAGAGCCCGGCTCTGGCATCGTGGCCCGCGGACAACTTGTGACCTGTGTCACGTGAGCATGATGCTGCGTGCCTGGTGTCAGGGCAAGAGGAGAGCGAGAAGCATCGGAGAACCTGTACTGGCCTGGTCACCAGTGTTGTTAGTAAATTCTTTTTACTTCATTCTTTCGCTGTGGTGTGATAGATGGGAGTGACGTTAAATGCTACTTTAAACCTTTGAGTGCCAGAGCGTTGCGTACCCCTCTGGCACTCAAAGGGTTAAACGTGGTACTGCCTGTGCCCCGGGCTGTCCTGCATCATGGTGGGATGGGGGAACAAAGCTGGCATGTCAGATAGTGCATGTTTGGGTCTGGGACTACCAGTAGCACAAAGACACAAGGCTGGGGTCCCAAATAGTACATGTGTTCTTCTTTGAGTACAAGTGGACAGTGAAAAAAGGTTTGGGTGTTAGACTGTGTATTTATACAAATTTTGTCGCACATTGACCCGTCAAAGACCAGAGGGGTCTGCAACGGATTGCCACTGGTAGTTGCAGACCCACACGTACAAGGCGTAACACGACAGACAGACACATAACCTCACACACACACACACCACCTCAGCCTTTTTTCCACTGAGCACTGTTTTCTTATTCATCCTAAATCCACAGTCTGTAGTCTGTCACCTTAGGCTTGTTCCAGCTTCCCACTGGTAATCATAGACCTGCACAGTCCCTATGGTGGTCACAGAATCACCTAAATATGCATAAAAACCACGTCAGCACCCACACATCTCCAACACGCACATGCACACACATCCGTAACACCCAGGCATCCTCGAAGCACACGCATATGTTCAACATATACGGCTGACCATAGAAGCCCAGAACATTTAGGGCCCGTGGGGATTAATTGAGCTGGAGTGAGTTCCAAACTAGTGTATTCTGTACCAAATGAGAGGTAGAAGCCACCAAAAAGGGGAGTGCATAATATAAGTGTAAAGGATAAAAGAGGCTCCAGTTGCAATATAATAAATGTAAGGGACTTTCTTCCTTGTCCCCAGCAAAAACACAAGCACAGCACCTTTATGTAGAGGGATTGTTGTAGCATCCCCTGTAAAATGGCAGCATTGAGATAGTTCTGGATTAAGGCTTCGCTAGCGAGCATTGAAAGCAAGGCAGTGCAGAGCTGTCAGCCTGGCTGGATTGCGGGTATTCAGTGAGCGGTAGCTAGTGAAGAGCAGGCAGGTTGGAGCCTTGAAACATGAAGTAGTGTATTGAATGTGGTCCAGTAAGAGTTCCCATAGAGATTGCAAAGAGCACTAATAAGGCCAATCACGTTAAGAATGGTAAAGGAAAGAAGCTAGAAAAGATTGCATTATGCGTGGGCGGGTGGATTTCAACTGAGGAAGTCCCGCTTGTAAGACAGCTGCTCTATACCATGGACCAAGTGGACTAGTTGTGTGACTGTGTGACAATGTTTCTTTTAAAGAGTACATAGGACATTGTAGGCCCCTACTGCTTAAAGCAAGGGTGGAGACACCGCTACATGGGACCAATCACACTGCGTTTACTCTTCAAAAGGAAGTCTAAATACTTCCCTCATGGGTGAGGTCTGTGGCAGGACCAGTAGGGATCTGCCCTCTTAACAGAGGTGTGTGGGTTTGAATCCGCAAGTGCTCAACCTCCCCTTTACTTTTCACTTCATTTTTTACAATAAACTTATACACTGCTTCACCTCAAACTAGCTCTCCAATTCATTGGCATCATTCTCTATACCACAAGCCAGTGGTGTAACTATAGGGGTCGCACCTGCGACCGGGCCCGTCACTCCAGGGGCCCGGCCGCCCCCTGCGACCCCCTCCACCTGGCGCCTGAAATCTCCCTCCAGTGCTCTAGTAATGCAAAGCGCTGGGAGATGACATCATCTCCCAGCGCTCTGCATTACTAAGAGGACCGCGTGGGAGCTTCAGGGAGGTAGGAGATGGGGGCTTGTGAAGATTGAGGGGCATTGTAGAGGGGGTTAATATGGTCAGGGGGGCCAATGTGGTGGGGGGGGGCTATGGCACTTCTTGCACCATGGCCCGGAGGGTTCTAGTTACACCTCTGCCACAAGCTCTCTCTCCTTTTCCTTACACAGGGACACTACACAAATGCTTTGCTAACATCAGCTCACACCTATACGTCCCACTACCAGCAGCTCACTCCCAACACATCTATTTTGGCCTTATTCATCAAGCCAAAGGACCAAACTGCTGGAGAAAATCAGCAGCACCACAGGAGAAAAGGGAATAATACAGAACATTACCATTTATTTCAATTGCACTTTTAACCCCTTAATTACCTAATTGGGCTATGCAAAATTCAAAACAAACACCATTTAAAATCGATGGCAAGTTTAATTTCTTCCCGTTTATGCAGACGGTTTGTTCCAGAATTGCACCTCTGACTTAAGGAATAAGGCTTTCTGTTTAGTACTTAACTCAATCAGAATCTTTAGTTTGCCACATAAGTGTCCTACATGTCATTTTATTTGGTTAGTAGGCAGCGTCTTCTTTAAGAGCTGACAGGGGACTGCAAACCACGCTACAAAACGGATGCTTCAGGAATGTGTTACAGGGCTGTTATTTAACCCTTTGAGTGCCCGAGGGGGATATGTAACCCATTGCTTGGCGTACCCCTATGGCACTCAAAGGGTTAAAGGCAGAGGGAACCTTAAATTGCTGGAGAGCCACATGTTGTCAATCACCATTAACCCTTTGAGTGCCAGAGGGGTACGAAATGCATTGTTTTGCAATGCATTCCCGACAATGGACTCACCAGGTACGTCATGCGAAAATGTAACTTAGTGACAGATGACGTACCTGGTAAGTCCAGGAAGTCATTCGCTATAATGCGAAAAAAAAGAAAACCCTACGTTAAGTGCCGGCCGTGTGCACGCGCGGCCGGTCACTAAGGGGTTAATACACTAGTTTGGTCCTCAGCAATAGACTTCTCATTTGATTACAAGAAAATACAGCTCGGCCTCAGGGGATCATTGTCTAATACTTGTTCCTGTTTCTTTGTGATTGGCTGGATGATTTTTACGCCTCCTAAAAAGGTTGTTGAAGCATCAAAAGAGTTTATTGAAGAGAGGGGGGCACAGCACTTGGAGCTCAGTCGGAGAGGAGCCACAGGCGAAGATAGGTGTAGAAGGGATAACATACTGTAACAGAGTCTCAGTACTGTAAAGAAGATATCAGGTGCAGGAACTTATTTATATCTAACTGGTGACAAGTAGGACATCCTGGAAAAGCAAGATCATCTGCTGGTGAAGAATCTTCATAATCATTAAGATAATATTTGTTAAGATCCGTTTTAGTGAGAAATTCTGTATTTTCCTAAATTGGAGACATTCTAGCTCTCAGCTAATAAAAACTATTCTAGTTTTACAAGAGCTGGAAATGCGTGTTATAAATAAGAAACATCAAGAAGCATCTTATTGATTTTAAATACAACTGCATTTTTTTCCTGAAAAAAAGTGAACATTTCTGAATACTTTTGTTTTATATTTGAAATTTTTCACATCTTAAACCTGATCAGTTTTCCCCCCTAAGGTGCTAGAAGAAACGGGATTTAAGAATCATTTGGATTTTTAATCTGAGCCTCTTCACGAAGTAAGAACATTTTTAATTTTAAAATTACATTCTCTTTTGTACTTTTAAGTCTTACTTTAAATTAATTGGTGCGTCCTCTGGAAAGGCAATGGATGAAGTTTGGATCATCTCTCTCTGCCTTACTTTGTTTGCTTTTTTTATTTTTATCCTTTCTATGAAGTCCAAATCAAAGCCTGAACCGGAGAGTATCGTTAAAGCGAAGGCTTCTTCTGCGTCCTCTGCTTACACCAGCTATAGTGGGAATCAGCTGGAGTGCAGTGAAGAGGAGGTGGAGAAGATGATGGAGAAGCTGACAAGTTTATTGTACAATCCTGGGAAAAAAGAAGTATATGAAGAGAAGAGGAAGTCTGTGCCTCAGGAAAGAGCAGAAGAGGGATCCCAGCGCAGGAGAAAGGATGAAGATAGGAATGAAACCCAAGAGTCATCAGGCAAGGGGCCAGGACATACCCAGCCTGCCTGTCAACTAACTCGTCCCCGGGTTCAGGTATGGGTCAAGCCAAGGTATAATATAGCCTTCTCAGCAGTGGCGCAGGAAAGGAGTCCAGAATTAGCAGGTCATAATTTATATGTAGATATATTTATAAATCGCTTAAGTGGTAAAAGGAGATTGCTAAGGATGAGTCCAAATCTGTAAAACTGGCTTACATTCTACTTAAAGGAGCAGTAAACTTTTTTTTATGAAAAAATATAAATTGTAGGGATTTTCCTATTGACTAAAATAAGGGTACTCCCTCTGCCCAGAGATTTATATTTCCAGTAATTACAGTTTAATCCCATGTTTTTTTACATTAGCAGTGCCCGCTTGTGGTCAAATTCTAATTAGATTTCCTGTTAGATTCTAATGGAGAGGAAATTCAGAGACATACAGTTCTCCATAGAATGTGATAGAAACTGCCTGTCAGAACTATCAGGAAGTAAACACAGTAAATTCGCTTCCTGTCAGTTAGAACTTCCAGGAAGTAAACACAGTAAAGTACTTCCTGATTATTTAAACTGCTATAATTTTTGAATAAAACGTCTGACAGCGATGAGAGTGACTTTGTTTTATTCAGCAGGAAATGCTCTGTAAAATATGTGTTTTCATAAAAAAAAGTTTACTACTCCTTTAAAGAAATACTTAGATTCCATAGAAGGTAGGGTGACCACATTTCCCTTCTGCCATTCCGGGACGTGGTCACCCTATATGCCTTACCTTGAGTCCCTGGTGGTCTAGCGGAGTGCAAAGTGCTCTGTGCCTCCTCCTGCACAGAGCTGAAGCTCCCACCCGCTGTGCTCAGTAATGCAGAGCGCTGGGAGATGATGTCATCTCCCAGCGCTCTGTATTACTAGAGCGCTTGCCTCCAGATCAGGTAAGTTGCATTGCCGCCCTGGATGTCAGCCTGCAAGCGGCGTCCATGATGTGACACACCGCTTGCAGGCTGACATTCAGGGCGGCTTGGCTTCATTCCGGGACACTTCATTGTCCCGGTTGAAGGGGACCCGGGACGCGGGACATGTCCCTGAAATAAGGGACAGTCCCGGACGTTCCGGGACCCGTGGTCACCCTAATAGAAGGTTCATTAGCCTAACTAATCTATGGTCCAAATATGTCAGAAAAAAGAAAAATTTATTTTCAATAGACAACCACAAACACCATCTTTTAGTCTGATTTTCTTATATAATGGTTTTAAACAAATTTCTGTTGTACGCGCAAGGACAGACATGGGGCAATCTTGAGGCAAATAAGCTCCAGAATAGAGTGCAATTTGATTGAAATGATGCTTCTAACACCTTAAAGGGATAGTAATACTTGTGACAAAAGTGCAGCTCCGAGTCTCCTTTATACTATTTGTTACGCGCGGTGCAGCACTTCAATACTATCAGGCTCGTAGTTGAACTGCAACTGAATCAGAGAGGATCCCCCTCCTGCCCCTTTCCCCTGCGTCACTCTGCTTCTAAAATCTGGTCCGGATGGTACGAATCGAGGGACAGTCTTCAGTAAGCATTAGGAAAATCCTGTCCTCCCCCATCAAGTGGGGGGGGGCAGGGTTTTCCTTATATTTACTGCATGAAAATTGTCCCTCGTTGTGATCCGTCCAGTCTCAGGACTGGATTCCACAACTGATGGGAGGCAGATAGAAGGGGCAGGTGGGGGATCCTTTCTGATTCAATTGCAGTTGAACTACAAGCCTGATATTATTGAAATACAGCTAAACATGGGACAAATAGTATAAAGGAGTCTCGGAGCTGCACTTTGTTACAAGGATTACTATCCCTTTAAACGTTATGGGAAGCAACACATTAGCGATCCTACAAATGACTGAAAGCTCTTTAACCCCTTAAGGACCATTGACGTGGCAGGACTGTCACGCTGGTCCGGCACTTAAAGACCAGTGACGATCCTGGCACGTCACATACTTTTACTCACCACGCTCCTGTAGGAGCGCGGTGAGTAATACCGGGGACTGAAGTTGATCGCTCCAAGCCCAGAACGATCTCTTTCAGTCCCCCGTTCAGTGTACCACCCTGCGTGATCAGTCACGTGGGACGGCACGTCAAAGTTTCATATGTGGTCCTTAAAGGACGTCACGCCCCGGGACCGCTGGTCTTTAAGGGGTTAAATAAGTGGAAAGTTTTATTTGTCGCCTATGTGAAGTTGATTTGCCCCAAATTACCTCCGCTTTTGACTATCTGCTTATGCCGTTGATCAATTATTAAACTAACTAGTTGAAGAGCCCGTTACACGGGCCACAGTGCCACTGACAGCTGGTCGCGGGGCAGTCATGCGCAGTAGAGACTGCCCGTGCCGTGGCTTATAAGGAAGTGACGTGGGCAGTCTCTACTGAGCAAGACTGCAGCACAAACAGCAGTCTCTACTGCGCATGACTGCGGCATTACACACGTTTTAGCGAATTATTATATAGGATATCTTTATTTTTTAGAAAAACATATATTGTCAGTCTTTTCCTGCTGACGAAAACAAGGGAAACCCACCACTGAGAGAGTTTTTATTCAAACGTTATACCATCTCAGGACATTGGCCCTTTTTAAGCATTTGGACAGCTTTATAGTTGAGAGACTAATGAAACAGCAACATCTAATGATCCCTTTTATAGAGATATTCACTAAGAGGTGATAAAGAGGAGGTGACTTGTCCAGTTTATCTGTCTAAGGACCCAATTCACTCAGATATCCAGAGTTGAAGAAATCTTAGTACATAGGTTCCACTGAATAACATAAGAATTGGAGAAATGATAAACTGGAGAAGTGATCTCCACTTTATCACCTCTTTATCACCGCTTAGTGAATCTCCCCCCACTTCCAGTTTATCACTATTTTAGACTATGGAGCCTATGCACTAAGATTTCTTCAACTCTGGATATCTTTGTGAATTGGCTCCGTAGAATTTCATAGGAACTGGAGAATTGATAAACAGGAAGGGGTAGATTCACTAATCTCCAGTTCCTATGTTATTCTCTACAGCCAATTCACTAAGATATCCAGAGTTGAAGAAATCTTAGTTTATAGGCTCTATTAGGGTTGCCACCTTTTCTTCAAAAAAAATACCGGCCATTGCATTCCCTCCATAGACATAACATTGGACAGAAGCCAATTTTTTTCCGGCCTGCAGGAAAAATACTGGCTGGGTGGCAACCCGAGGCTCTATAGAATAACACAGGAATTGGAGAAATTATATCACTGGAGAAATCATCTCCACTTTATCACCTCTTAATGAATCTCCCCCAAGACACCTACACTTTATCACCACTTAGTGAATCTCCCCCATAAAATCAAACAAGTTTGAACTGGTGTATGTTTTGAATACATTATGTCTGTTCAGTGGGAGTACGCTTGTTTTACTCAGTAGAAAAGGCTGTACAATATACATTTTTTAAATAATCAGTAAAACTTTAAGATTCTGTGCAAGGTTAAGTAGTCTATTTTTGATCTCGGATTCAACCATTTCATATAACTTAGTCTTCGTATGTAACAATTTTTTGCAGTTATTGAATTACTAGTGTAAAATCCCGTGTACACGGGCCAAGGTCTGGGTGATGTTAAAAGGCTGGTCCTGCTCTGTATACTGCCACCACACATGCGATGCAGTCATGAGCTGTAGAGACTGCCCGAACGCAGAATTCTCCCAGCACAGAACTCCCAGCATTTCGCACAGAATGCTCCCAGCACAGAACTCCCAGCATTCCGCACAAAAAGCTCCCAGCACAGAACTCCCAGCATTCCGCACAGAATGCTCCCAGCACAGAACTCCCAGCATTCTGTGCATTTGGGCAATCTCTACTGCGCATGACGGCTTCTGACAAACATCTTAGCGAATTATTATATAGGATATTCCTAGCAACATTATCTTTCAGTTATCCATGGAGAGTTAAATGTACATATTTCTAACACAGGTTGCAGTAGCCTAACTGACTATAATTAAAATGTGAAACCAGTAAAAGCTAATATAGACGTTCAATAAGGAAATCTCCACAATGATATCATAAATATTTTTATCAGAGATACATTATTTTACATATGTGGTTATTGTAGTTCCTGATATGCTTGTTTACAAGTTTTACTTGGCATCTTTGATGTTGGTAGGTAATTTCCTAGTAGGCTTAATCCTTTGAGTGCCAGAGGGGTACGGAACGCATTACTTTGCAAGGTGTTCCGTACCACCTGGCACTCAAAGGGTTAAACTCTGGGTCTTAAACCCTTTGAGTGCCAGAGGGGTAGCCAGTGCATTGCAAAGCAATACATTGGATATCCTTCCACTGAAAGGACTGAAGCCCTGATTTTTCTTTGCGAG
Organism: Rhinophrynus dorsalis; assembly: GCA_037306005.1. Lineage (NCBI taxonomy): Eukaryota > Metazoa > Chordata > Amphibia > Anura > Rhinophrynidae > Rhinophrynus > Rhinophrynus dorsalis. Next base: position 38,382,426 of record CM074725.1, read on the forward strand.
CCCAATGTGTTTTTGGGACCCAAGCCTCAGGTGTTTTGAGAAAGTAGCTAGTCCCTACTTGGTGTTAATGTAATAAATAGTTATTCCTTTGGATTTTGTGTCCAGAACAGTGATTCTTAATCTTTTTTAATTCAAGGCACCCCTGACCTGTAATCTGGAATTTTTATGGTGCCCCTAGCATTTTGCAGATCATTTTTCAAGGGCTTATTGTAGGGAACAATATATAAATGTATACCCATTCTTAGCTCTCACAATGAGACTGACAACAAGGACTATATTGTGCATAACCATTTCCATACACTGGGACCTCACATTAACATTTTTCTCAAAACCTTCATGAGGAAAATGGGGCACTCTAAACTGGTGTGCAAGACACACTAACGTGCCACAACACCCTGGTTGAGAACCACTGGTCTAGAAAGATCATTAAATGTTAGATATTACATTTACAGTATATGAAGTAAAATTGTTGGATCTTGGGATTTACCAGGTAACAATCACAAAAATGTACGCCATAGTTCTTTTTATATGTCCCATCATTACAAACAACCCGTGCAACCTGTTCTTGATTATAGATAATGGATTTCTTAATGATTGGGCATGGTAGAAAAAAACTGTATGGGTTTTAATTATTCAAAGATAAACAAGCTGTCAGTCCCTTGCAAACAAGGGATTTTTTTACACTAGAGAATAAGAGCAGTTTTGACATTTTTGATATGCCTTTGTTCAACCATGTTTTCCCTCTAATTACTTTAGCAACCCTACACAAATTGCATACTGTTTTTTAATCCCCCGAGTTCTAGGGTGACCACATTTCCCTTCTGCCATTCCGGGACGTGGTCACCCTAGTTGCCCCGTCATACCTTAAGTCCCTGGTAGTCTAGCGGCGTGGAAAGTGCTCTGTGCCTCCTCCGGCACAGAGCTGAAGCTCCCGCGCGCTGTGCTCAGTAATGCAGAGCGCTGGGAGATGATGTCATCTCCCAGCGCTCTGTATTACTAGAGCGCTTGCCTCCAGGTAAGCTGCATTGCCGCCCTGGATGTCAGCCTGCAAGCGGTGTGTCATATCATGGACGCCGCGAGCGGGGTCCATGATGTGACACACCGCTTGCAGGCTGACATCCAGGGCGGCTTGGCTTCATTCCGGGACACTTCATTGTCCCGGTTGAAGGGGACCCGGGACGCGGGACATAGCCCTGAAATAAGGGACAGTCCCGGACGTTCCGGGACCCGTGGTCACCCTACCGAGTTCCAGGGGGGATGGGGTATGCAATGCATTGCAAAGCATACCCTTCTGGTACACAAAGGGTTAACCCTTTGAGTGCCAGAGGGGTACGCATTGCTTTGCAATGTGTTGCGTACCCCTCTGCCACTCAAAGGGTTAAGGATAAGATGGGCTTTTTTATGCCATTTTTATGGGTATAACCCATCATTTGGTTTGATAATAATGTAGAAAACTGAAAACAAGTTTGGTTCCCCCCCCCCAATATTTTTATCTGTTTTTCTCTGATTAGTGCTCAATTAGGGCATTTTTAAAGGGATGGTAATGCATACCAGCCAACTGTCCCGATTTCCGCGGGACAGTCCCGAATTTATGGCCCAAACCCGCTGTCCCGCCCGCATTACTGTCTGTCCCGTTTTACCAGGCCTTTTAAATTTTGCCCACACGTACCGGCTCTCCTGCAGCAGCTTGGATGCACGGCACGCTCTGAGATTGTGTTTGAGCAGCGCACACGCACCGTGCTGAGCCAAGTGACATCATCGTAATGTTTACTCTGAGCATGCGTGCCACACACTTGTTAAATGTGCGCACGCACGCAACCGAGCCATAGTCCGCCTGCTCGAGCTGCAGTAGTGAGTGAGGATAGCTGAGATAGCCACTGCAGACACTATCCTCCCCCGCTGGCTGCTGGCATACCAGGTTACCGCAGCCTGAGTGACAAATATCTGGTATCTTCACTGCGTCCTGGTCCTCCTGTACGGTCGGGTCCCTCCAACCTCAGGTACATTAAAATATATTTTCAGTGAGTGTGCACTGTCCTGTCCGATAGCAGCAGCGGTGGCTTGTCGGGGGGGGGGGGGGGTTGCTAGAGGCACCAATGCTGTCTGTCTCTCTGCCACACTGAGCCTGCTTGGTGGCGTCCAAGATCGTTCGGGACTCGGAGGAAGTAGTAGCTAAGACCCATTGGTGGTGTCTGAATCAATTTCAATTTTCAGACACCCTGCGCGGCCCGGACAGAGCAGTCAATCGGACAGTGGTGTCCTGTGTGAGTCAACAGACTTGCCAATGGGAATAACTTACACATCCATACACATTGTTCCCAATCGGGGAAGAGGAAAGCAAACATTGTTAACAACATAGCAGTAACATAAAGAAGGTCTGCTATTAACCCTTTAAGTGCCAGGGAGGTGTGCAATGTAATGCTTAGCACACCCACCTGGCACTCAAAGGGTTAATGTTGTGAGTAGCAAAAAGCTGTGAAATGCATTCATGACCAGGGACTCTGGAGTAACCCATGCCCCAACCCAAACAAAATACACAAGCAAATAAACTGGTGCAAATATACCCTCAGCTGTTTATTGACATTGTCCAAATTAAAGTGCATACCTCCCAAGTGTCCCTCTTTAGGAAGGACAGTCCATCTTTTAGACCCAAATCCCTCTGTCCCTCTTTCCCACCCTGTAGTCCCTCTTTTTAGGAGATCAGATTACTTGGTGTGTATATAACTGTATAATATTGCTCTACGGCAATATAACTCACATTATGTGTAAATAAAATACTTTGGTCTTCTTAGATGTTATCACTAGGTCATGAAATAGCCTAAAAATTCCTGGTGATGCCCCGCCCACCAGCCACACCCCCTAAAACACAAGTGTCCCTCTTTGGCAATTTGAAATGTTGGGAGGTATGGTAATGTTTGTAATAAAGTGGATCGCCAAGTCTTCTTTATTTTTAACTAGTTTAAAAACCCGTGTACACGGACCAAGGTCTGGGTGGTGTTAAACCATTGATTGCCAGAGGGGTACGCAACGCATTGCTTTGCAATGCGTTGCGTACCCCTCTGGCATTCAAAGGGTTAAGAGGCTGGTCCTGCTCTGTGTCCTGCTGCCGACGCAGTCATGCACTGTAAAGACTGCCTGAAAGCACAGAATGCTCCCAGCACAGAACTCCCAGCATTCTGTGCTCCCAATGTTCTGTGCTCCCAGCATTTTGTACTCCCAGCATTCTGTGCTCCCAGCATTCTGTGCATTTGGGCAGTCTCTACTGTGCATGACTGCTGCTGACAAACATCCTACCGAATTATTATATAGGATGTAACACATTGTGCTATGTTTATCAACTTACTTTTGTGTAGTTCAAAAGATATTAAATGTAGAAAGATCACCCACCGCCCCTTCTGGCCTCCTCCCACTGAATCCTTATTCTAGTCCTGGGACCGAACGGATGCAGCGAGGGACAATCTTCAGTGAGTAAGTATAAGGAAAACCCTGCCCCGCTTTGACAAAGGTGGGCATGATTTTCCGTTGCTTACTGAAGTTTGTCCCTCACTGCATCCGTCTGGACCAGACTGCAGATTCATTGTAACGTAGTTCTGGATGGCCAGGGGATCTTTCTACACGTAATATATTTTGTACCACACAAAAGTAAGATAAACATAGCGCAATGTGTTACATTTACGATAAAGAAGACTCGTCAATCTACTTTATTACAAACAATACTATCCCTTTAACTGGGACTGGATAAAAAGTATGAATGTTTGTCCAGACCTCCCAATTGTCCCTTTTTCTCTGAGACACCAATCCCTATGTCTCTATTTGCTGCTCTGTTGTCCATTATTTTGGGAGATCAGACTGTGGTGTTTAATTGTATCACATTGCTCCACAGGAATAAAACATTAATGTACGTTTAAAGGGGATGTATCACCTTACTAAAAGTTTGCCTTAATCTCTTTCTTTTAGCTACTCTAACAATGCCGTGTTTTATCTTTCACTATAGCTCTTACCTCTCTAGTATGGTTTACTAGAGAGGTAAGAGCTATAGTGAAAGATAAAAAGTCTGCCTATAAGAGATATAAAGAGACTGGAAGTGAAGCGGACAGAGAAGGGTATAAAACTATACAGAAGAAGACTAAACAGATGATAAATGCTGCTAAAGCCTCAAAAGAGGAAGAAATGGCCAAATCTGTTAAGAAGGGGAATAAAACCTTCTTCAGATATATCAGTGACAGGAAGAAGAAAAACTGCGGGATTACAAAAATTAACAACGGAAAAAATCAGTATATAGAAGAGGAAAAGGCGGTCGCTGACCATCTGAATAACTACTTCTGCTCAGTTTTTTCAGACGGCGGCCCTCATAATCAGAAAATGGCTGAACACAGCATTGCCTCTAGTTGTATAATTTTAGCCCCAGTGTTTTCAGAGGCCGATGTTCTAGAGGAACTTGTCCGGCTAAAGTCAAATAAAGCGATGGGTCCGGATGGAATCCACCCTAGAGTTCTTAAAGAACTCCGATCTGTCATAGTTGGCCCCCTGACTAATCTGTATAACCAGTCCCTTCTTACGGGAGAAGTTCCTGATGATTGGAGAATGGCCAATGTTGTACCCATTCACAAGAAGGGTAGTAAAGAAGAAGCTAGTAACTACAGGCCAGTCAGCCTGACATCTGTAGTGGTAAAAATGATGGAGACTCTTCTAAAGAAGAAGATAATTGACCATCTAACAAAAAACAACCTGATGGACCCAAACCAGCATGGCTTCACTGAGGGCCGATCCTGTCAGACTAATCTCATTGATTTCTTTGACTATGTAACTAAAGTGCTGGATGAAGGTGGTGCTGTGGATATCGCCTACCTGGATTTCAGTAAAGCTTTCGATACAGTTCCCCATAAAGAGCTGATAGATAAATTATCAAGAATTGGACTTAACCCCTGGATAGTTCAGTGGATCTGCAGTTGGCTGAAGGACAGAAACCAGAGGGTTGTTGTTAATGGAGTGTATTCTGAGCAGAGACTGGTTACAAGTGGAGTGCCACAAGGATCTGTTCTGGGCCCTGTTCTGTTCAACATGTTTGTAAGTGACATAAGGGAAGGCTTGGCAGGGAAGGTTTGCTTGTTTGCTGATGACACAAAAGTGTGTAATAGGGTTGATGTTCCAGGAGGTGTCTGTAATATGGAGAATGATTTGGCACTATTAGATAAGTGGTCAAAACAATGGAAACTTCAGTTCAATGTTTCCAAATGTAAAATAATGCACTTGGGGACAAGAAACCCTCAATCTGACTATCGTATTGGCAGTTCTGTGGTAGCAAAGACTTCAGAAGAGAAGGATTTGGGGGTGGTCATCTCTGACAGCCTCAAGATGAGTAACCAATGCAACCAGGCGGTGGGGAAAGCAAATCGTATGCTTGGCTGCATAGCTAGAGGTATAACAAGCAGGAAGAGGGAGATTGTGATCCCTCTGTATAGAGCTCTAGTGAGACCACATCTGGAATACTGTGTACAGTTCTGGAGGCCTCATCTGCAAAAGGATATAACTAAAATTGAGCGGGTTCAAAGAAGAGCTACAAAAATGGTGGAAGGTCTAAAGCATAGAACTTATCAAGAACGACTCAGAGATCTAAATATGTATAGTCTGGAGGAAAGAAGAGAAAGGGGGGACATGATTGAAACCTTTAAGTATGTTAAAGGACTGAACAAGGTTCAGGAGGGAAGTGTGATTAATAAGAATCTGAATACAAGAACAAGGGGGCACAATCTGAGGCTAGTTGGAGGAAAAATCAAGAAAAACATTAGAAAATATTATTTCACTGAAAGAGTAGTAGAAACTTGGAACAAACTTCCAGCAGAGGTGGTTGATAAATCCACAGTAACACAGTTTAAACATGCCTGGGATAAACATGTATCTATCCTAAGATAACAATAAAGGAATACTAAAGGGCAGACTAGATGGACCAGGTGGTCTTTTTCTGCCGTCAATCTTCTATGTTTCTATGTTTCTATGTGTTGTTTTTGTTTTGTTTTTTTATGATATAGAAATGTAGTTTATCAGCTTAGTTAATCCCAGTGACGTCTTCTCCTCATTCTGATTGGCAACACGTGTGCCGATAAGAATACAGGAGAGATCCTCCTCCCCGCTGGTCTGTCTGTAAGCTGCAGCACTCTCATTGGTTAGATATCAATCTCTGCCAATAAGAGTGCTGCAGCTTACAGACAGACCAGCGTGGAGGAGGATCTGCTGATCAGAATGAAGAGAAGACGTCACGAGGAAAAACTAAGCTGTTAAACTGCATTCCTATATCGTTAAAAAGAAAAACACACAGCATTGTTAGAGTAGCTAAAAGAAAGAGATTAAGGCAAACTTTTAGTAAGGTGATACATCCCCTTTAAACATCAGTATATGTTTATAAATTAGTCTGTGTAAAAAATACTTTATTCTCACTCTAAATCATTTATTCAGCTACACAAAGAGATGTCAACAGGTCATGAAGGAACTAGGAAAATTATGTTAAATACTCTACCCACCAGTCCTGCCCCTAGCACCACTACTTAAAAGAAAAGTGCTCCCCTCTTTGGAAATTTGAAGTTCTGATTGTTATGTTCTTTGCTTCTTTCTGCATCATGATCACAGTGAGGAGGAGAGAGGTATGCCTTTTTCACATGGCTCCATATCCACATGTGATCGTTGTAGCAATGATCACATGTGCAGAGCCACCGGGGAACGGCTCTATCTGATTGCTCCAGTCCTAGAGCAGTCAGGACCGTCCTCCCTGCCATGAGCACTGTGCTCCCTGAGGTGTGCTGTGATCAGTGAGGACCGTTATGTGGATTTCTGTGACATTCCTGGCACATCATTCTGACATCATGCTGACATACTATGTAATAATTTGCTAAATGTGTTGTAACGGATCCAAGTATCCTGTATCGTCGACTGCCTGCTGCCAGCTACCTGCAGATTCAATGCTGAGTCGGTACTTATACATTCGTATACTGTCAAGTCTGTCGACGTGGACTCCGCTGTTCCTCCAGTTATCCTTCGACCGGGTGTAGAGCTGTTCACTCTCTATGACCCGTGGCTCCAGTCTGCAAGTCGACGATGCATCCAGACCTTCATTGGCTCCCCTTGCTCAACGTGGAGTCGACTACAGCGTGATTCGACGACTCTCCAAGTTGACGACTGGTCCGTCCATTCTCCGACCGGTGCATTCAACTGTGCCTATCCAGCGTCGAGAGGGAGAAACCCAGAACAATGGGTGAGGGCAACTTGGTGCCCTTCCAGCTTCCATTACATGTGTGTTTGTCAGAAGCCGTCATGCGCAGTAGAGACGGGTGCTTGCTCTGCAGTGGTGCACTACAGACTGCCTGCGCCGCGGCTGATAACGGAGCGGGGCTCTGAATTCAGACCGCAGTCGTGCAGAGAGGACTACGGTCTGAATTCGGAGCCCCCTCTAACATATCAGCCATGGCGCGGGCAGTCACTACTGTGCATGACTGCACCGTGGCCGTTGCTGGGTGGCACTGTGGCCCGTGTACACGGGCTCTTCAACTAGTAAGTGATAATTGCTACCAGCTGGTAACAGCCATGCAATAAATAAGTCACATATAGATATTGTCTCCCTTTTTTAGATTTATTAAAAATATTTTTTTGTTCAGATTTGGAAACCTTTCATTTCATATCATGGTTTATGTTGTTGCATCATCCATAATTTATGTGTGTGAATGTCATTTAATTCAATGAACCAATATACAGGTACACACAAACATATGCTAGGAATTTGTACAATTTAATGTTAGTATATAATCAAAACTGTTAAAAACGGATTTATTAGATGGCAGAGATGCTCACAAAGCAAACTTTAAATTATGTTCAATTAAAGTGGAACTTTCACGTAAAACAGTTATCCACCATAGAGCTGTATCGCGCCAGTTCAAACTGAATGTCATAAATAAAACTTACCTAAATATTACAAATCACCAATTCTGCCCAATGTTCTTTCCAGATAAGTACAGGGAGAGTGATGACATGTTTATGACGTGGTGTTTGATCGGCAGTGCTCCCCCCCCTCTGAGTACTCTTCATTGTTGGTTCTAAAGTTATGACACATGGCTAAGGGAGGGATTGAAACCCCGAGTGTGTGTGTGTGTGTGGGGGGGGGGGGGGGGGGGTAGTTACAAGCCATGCAGTACAGCTTGTAGTGCATGGAGGGACACTGTGCCGGCCCTAAGATCCATTTTGTATTATATGGTTAATAATAATTAAAACAATTACATATTAATGCTAATCGCTCGTAGAGCAATCAACTAAAATAATCTATGCAGGACATGAAAGTTCATGATAGGTGATGGAGTATAAGTGAGCTGTTAAATTAAGTCCTTTATTTCATGGCAGATGATAATTTTATCAACAAATGTCTCCATATACTTAAAGTAATAGCCCTTTGAGTGCCAGAGGGGTACGGAATGCATTGCTTTGTACCCCTCTGGCACTCAAAGGGATAGTGATGTTTTATAAAAAATAAAAGCAGCTCCAATTAATCTATATAGTTTTTGGGCCATGGGGATTGTTATTTCAATACTGTCAGAGTTGTAGTTCAAGAGTAATTGAATGATAAATTATCCCCCTCCTGCCACTTTTACCTAGTGTAAGCCACCTCCCCTCAGATGTGGAATCTGGTCTCTTGATTGGACAGGTCACAGCAAGGGACAATCTTCTTACTGTGAGTATAAGGAAAGCCCTGCCCCCATTGATAGGTTTTCCTTATGTTCACTGAAGGTTGTCCCTCTTTGCAATCCATCTGGACAGTCTTGCTGCTCTGAGGTGAGCAGTGTTACACTAGGTAAAAGGGGTGGGAGGGGGATACTTTATCATTCAATTACTCTTGAACTACAACTTTGACAGTATTGAAATAACACTCTACATGGCCCAAATACTATGAAGATTAATTGGAGCTGCTTTTTTGTGAAACATTACTATCACTTTAATAGGAATCTGTGAGTTAAAACCAGTGGTAACATTTATCACTTTCAGTGGAATGTAGTCCTTAATTAGGAAGTCCTAATTTAATATAATTGGAGGTAAATAAAACTAGAGAAGTTAATGGTAGTGAAAAAGGTGGATGAATGTGGACTCATAATGCAGTACTATGTGTGTGTGTTTTTGTTAAAATGTCCATACATTTAAGGTATATGACATTATGACCGCTCTGTTTCAGCAGGTTGGTGCAGTTTTGTTCAGTAATTTCTACTTCCTCTGTTTATGTTTTAGATTTCTGGTCACATGACCTTCCCGTACCGTCCCCCTTCCCTCCCAAGAGGTGTTTCAGTCACTTTACAGAGGGTAATGGTTGGGGATTCTTCTGCTGAGGAAGGGGACTGTGATGTGGAGGATCTAGATTCATCCTTCTTTGTTTGTGATTCTTTTGAGGGCGACCCTGATTTTACTGTTGAGGGTCATATTTGGGCCATTCTGGAGACACTAAAGGTCTCAGAGACCTCAGATTCCAGTTCTTCTCCTTGCAGAAGTAGCCCTTGATGCCTCTAGGTTTACTGGAAAGGCCTCAGCTCTCTCTGTGGTCACTCGTTGTACTCTGTGGCCCAAGATCTAGTTAGCTGGCCAGTCTTCCGAGAAGTCTTTAGTGTCCCTTCCTTTTGTGGATAATCAGTTGTTTGGCCTAGAGCTGGAGAAGGGTAGGAGTCATGCCGCTGGACCCAAATGCACTTTACTGTCTCTGGTTACTCCTGAGCATTCCTTTTTTCCATATAAGACGCATGGTGTTTGTCCCCCCCCCACATACACAGTATGGGTTTGCTTCCAGGGCACCTACTCCTGTTGCTTCCCAGATGCATACTACCCCGAGACCCTAACAGGCTTGGAAATGTTTAGAAACCTAAAACTGGCAAGCCTACCTTCGCACAACTTTAAGGGCTGTGGTCCATCTCAAGGAATAGGAGATCTGTTACACCGTTTTCACAGTTCATGGGCTGTTTTCATTGTGGATCAGTGGATTTTGCAGGTAATTTTGGAAGGGTACTGCATAGACTTCTTATCCTTTCCTTCCTCTCATTCCTTCATGTCTGCAGTTCCTCAAAATCTCGTGCAAAGTCGTCTGCTTTTAGATGTGGTCTCTTCTCTGGTGGACATGCAGGTTTTACTGCTGATTCCTTCTCAGGAAACGTTCACAGAATTCAATTCCAGCCTTTTCATAGTTCCCAAAAAAGATGGTGCATGCTTGAAGCTTCTCAACTGTTTGTGCTTGCTCTCAGTCATCGCTGCCATGTGTCCAGCTTTCGGCCTCTTGAGACACAAAGGATGCTTACCTGCATATTCCTATCCCTATAATTATCAGCATTTCTCTTTCTAATATTAGAGATAAATATTTCTGGGGATGGTTTTCCTACCATAAGATTTTTGCCCTACTCCGGGCATCCGCGACCCTGTGGAAGCATATGAACGTACTGGGTTATCAGGGGGAGATTCACTAAGCGGTGATAATGAGGTGATAAAGTGGAGATGGCTTCTCTAGTTTATCACTTCGCTAATTCTTATGTTAAATAAAATCATTAGCACGAATCAACATGGTTTTATGAAGAATAGATCATGCCAAACTAATCTTTTCAGCTTCTATGAGGAGGTAAGCAGCAACCTTGACAATGGCAAGGCAGTAGATGTAGTATATCTAGACTTTGCAAAGGCATTTGATACAGTGCCACACAGAAGGCTGGTGTATAAAATAAGGAAATTGGGGTTAGGAGATAACCTTTGCAATTGGATACAAAACTGGCTGAAGGATAGGGAACAGTGTGTGGTTGTAAATGGAAAATTCTCCAGTACAGTTAAAGTGGAGAGTGGAGTACCTCAGGGTTCAGTATTAGGTCCGCTGCTTTTTAACATGTTTATAAATGACCTGGAAATAGATATAGAAAGCAAAATATCAATATTTGCAGATGATACAAATTTATGCAAAGTCATTAATTCAGAACAGGATATTTTCTCTCTACAGAGGGACTTACATACAATGTCAGATTGGGCAAACGTGGAATATGAAGTTTAATGTGGGGAAGTGTAAAGTCATGCATTTGGGAGGAAACAATCCCAAGGCTACTTATAAACTTAATGGAATAATTTTAGGTGACTCATTGCTAGAAAAAGACCTGGGTATCCTTGTCAACTACAAACTTGGAAACAGTGACCAGTGTCAAACAGCAGTAGCAAAGGCAAACAAAATCCTGTCGTTCATAAAAAGAGGTATCGAAGCAAGAGTGGATAACATTATTTTGCCATTATACAAATCATTGGTAAGACCTCACCTTGAGTATGCAATGCAATTTTGGGCACCAGTTCTGAAAAAGGTTATACTAGAACTAGAGAAGGTACAGCGAAGAGCAACAAAATTAATTAAGGGAATGGAGGACTTGATATATGAGGAACGGCTAAACAAACTTGGTTTATTTACTCTAGAGAAAAGACGACTAAGAGGAGATCTTATCACATTGTACAAGTATATGAGAGGTCAATACAAGGATCTCTGCGGTGAGCTATTTATTCCAAGGCCTGATCAGGTGACCAGGGGACACCCCTTGAGATTAGAGGAAAGGATGTTTAAACTTCAGCAGAGGAAGGGTTTGTTTTACGGTAAGGTCTGTTAAATTGTGGAATTCATTGCCCAGGGAGGTACTTATGGCAGATACAATGGATACATTTAAGAGAAGATTAGATACATTTCTTTCAAAAGGGAACATACAGAGTTATACTGTTTATCAGTAGGCTAATCAGGAAGATCTGATAAAGACTAATTTAATTGGTAGCAGGAAAGCTATAAAATTCTCAGTTACTGGGGTATGAGGCGAAGGTTGAACTTGATGGACTTGTGTCTTTTTTCAACCTAACTTACTATGTTACTATGTTATTCTGTGGAGGCTATGCACTAAGATTTCTTATCACCTCTTTATCACAGCTTAGTGAATCTCCCCACTGGTCTCTGTCTAGGAGCCAGTCATGTTTGTACAATTCCATTAGTGGGAGCTGAAGCTGGAAATGATGAGGAATTGATCAGTGTTATCTCTCCAGTGTCAGGTCGCTGTCTTCTGAGCACAGGGACATGCACAGACATTTTGGGGGGCAGGGGCTCAAATGAAAAAAAGGGCACTTCTCATAATTATTTATTCAAAAAATATATTTAAAAAAAGGGCACGAGGGCACTTTGGACAAAAAGGGCAGGTGCTCAAGCCCCCCTTGGTGTCTACGTGTGCAAGTGCCTGTCTGAGCAGATGACAGCAGACCTTTTTTGGTGGCTGCACGGGTCTCATCAGTCTATGCGACGGCCATTGTTAATTCTAAATTGGGTGGTAGTCACAAGGTCTGGTATGTTTTGATTTTTATGCAGCTGCTGCATGCAGCTTATATGGCTTGCACAGTGGCCACACTATGGCAGTACAATGTAGGAGCTTGGCACAGGGGGAACAGTTAACCATACCCACATATTGTACCTCTTCAGGTTAACAAGGTTAACTTGTATCTATAGATATATATGTAAGAATTTGTAGTGTGTTCTAGAAGTCTTTAGCATCCAAGGGGTTAAAAGTAATGTCCCTGTAAGGAAAAGAGAGAAGCAATATAGTTCAAAATACTACTGATTTATTTGTACCAGACTGTAACTAGATCACAAGGCATTTGATAAGTTATTGCTGGTTTTAGCTAAAGGAATCCCACTGAAGTCTGTGGGAAATTCTGTTGATTAAAAACCCTTGATAAAATGATCAACTACAATATGAAGCAGGACGTTAATATCCAAAGCATTGAAAAAAGAATAGCATTCATAAAAGACATTATTTGACTTGTCTCTATTCTCCAGCATGGTGGAACGATTTACTGAGGTTAATCGGACGTCAATGAGTTAGTGTTTTTCCACAGCAGCTGTCATGTTGACCTACGGAACAAAAATAGGATTTTGAACAAGGGATAAAGACAAATTCCCTAACACAAAACCAATAGTGGCAAAAAAAACTGCAATATTAATATATGCATGGAACATACAAGTAAGATAAGAGCTAGGTAATGCAGAAAGATATACAGATAAGTAAAAACACCCCAATTCCAGTGTCTTAAAGGGATACTAATGTTTCAAAATAAAAGCAACTCCAGTTAATCTTAATAGTACTTGGGCCATTGAGAGTGTTATTTCAATACTGTCAGAGTTGTAGTTCAAGACTAATCGAATGATAAAGTATCCCTCCACCCGCCCCTTTTACCTAGTGGGAGCTAATTCCTCTCAGATGTGGAAAGTGGTCCCTTCACCAGACAGATCACAGCAAAGGACAATCTTCTTACTGTGAGCATAAGAAAGCCCTGTCCCCCTTGACATGTTTTTCCTTTTGCTCACTGATGATTGTCCCTCTCTGAGATCCATCCGGACAGTCTTGCTGCTCTGAGGTGAGCAGTGTTACATCAGTAAAAGGAGCGGGAGGGGGATACTTTATCATTCAATTACTCTTGAACTACAACTCTGACAGTATTGAAATAACACTCTCCATTGCCCAAATACTATGAAGATTAATTGGAGCTGCTTTTATTGTGAAACATTACTATCCCTTTAATATTATTATTAGTGATATTGTAAATGGTCTACAAGGTATACAAATATCTGCAAAAGGGTAGACATTCATGGGGGGAAAGCCAAACTGCAAATTGCTTAGATAAATTAAAAGAAAGGACAAGAGTGTGGCGGCTGCAGTTTAATGATGATAAATGTAAAATAATGCTTTAGAGATGTAAATATCCAAAGGCCTTTTTTATTTATTTATATTTTTACTTTAATGTCCCTGACAGGGAGCTTTCAAAATGTGTTTCCAGAGAGTTTTCTGTGTTGGAATGTCAAAGCAGATATATAAAAATAGATGAAAAAAAAAAGTCTAATAAAACGTATAGGTAATTTGACTTTAAATATGATGCACTTGCAGAATATGTCAATTCAAAATAAGGTGGAACTGCCCCTTCTAACGGAAGCCTAAGTCCTTGGGCTGACTTAGACTGTCATTGCAGGTTTCTCCCTCCTGAGGTCGGCTACAAAGTGGAAGCCTTGCCGGTACTCCTCCAGAGCTTGTAGCAGAATGGGAAGCAAGAGAAGCTCCTTGACATCATTCTGTAGTAAAGAGACAGGACTCCTTCTTACTCCACAACGAATACTGTTTTAAACACACTTAACCAGGTTTAACTTACAAGTTTCAACAAAGTGTACGATAGGGATAAACATTCAGTGGGGACATGATACAAAGGGGCAGACATGATTAAATTACTATACAAAGGGACAGGGCAAAGGGCAGACAATGAAACAAAGGGCGAGGGGCTGGAATATACACTTAGAACAATGGCCAGGGGGTTGAAGCATCTTTTTAATCTGTTTGAATATTCCGCTTCAACCCCTGGCCAATCCAGAGCTGAGAATCAGGTGGCCAATTCTGGCCATGATCATCATAGCTGTCTCAGCCTATCGGACCCTCTTGGAGGGCAGCTGACTGACCAATCCCTGGGCCGCCTACTACTCCCAACCAAAGTCAATGGTGTCCCTTTAACTCGTATTGGCCAATCCGGAACCGGCCAATGCTCCAAAGCAGGGCTGCTGACCGACCAACCCCTGGGCCGCCTATTTTCCCCCATGTTAACTCTAGGGGGGAACTTTAAACTTGTCACCCAGAGCTTTGGCCAGTCAGGAGGATGCCTGCCTCCCAAGCAACACAATGCTCGACAACATGTTGGCACTTTGGTACTGGGGCAGGGAGACACCTTCTGGTTGTTGGATGTATTGCAGTTTGATGAGAATCCACAGGGAATACAGTCCAGTCCCTTTAAACCTGTGGCCAATCCAAGAGGCGTCTAGTTTTCCCAGGCAAAGTCAATGGTGTCCCTTTAACTTGGACTGGCCAATCAGGGGCCGGCCTACGTTCCAAAGCGGGACGGCTTCCATGACAGTCCTGCCGGCCGTCTCTGGCCATGTGAACCCAGTCTTTTAGAGGAGCTGTTCTTCATGTAACCCCAACCAAACTGCCAAATACTGATCCACGGCCTGTTACAAGTCTTTTTAGGTGGCGGGCTTCCATTGTCTTGCAAATAACCTCCAAGTAATGGCCTAGTTTCCATTACACCCCTTTATTGTAAAAAACTACAATTTAAGCTGTTATAAGTCTGCACAACACATTGAGAAGTAAACCCTCTTGTCCACAAAGAGTTAAGCAGAGGAAAGATGTCCACTCAGTATCTTTACGACTTATCATAAATCTTTCATTCTGCTACCTGATGTGTACCGGCTTTCGTTTGAAATGGAATGGGAGCCAGTGATTACTGCCCATAGACTGGAGATGCTATAAACACCTGCATTCCGTGTATAGTATGTTCCTAAATATAGGCCAAGATTAAATTCCACTAAAATGGAAACTCGGCCGGTATCAGTGTAGGAAAAAGGCTTTTTTTTTTCCCCCTATCAATGCAATCATATGATGGCCAGTACGTATGCTGAATATTCCAGTTTGGCATAGATACAAAAGAATGGCACAAAACAGCATTTCAAAAAGTCTTTCTGCTGTTACATACTAGGAGAGTGGCCTTTGCAAGGATTTCCACTGCTGAGCCTGGAGAAACTACAAACGCCTTATGATTAATGCAGGCCCCCCTCCTCCCACCCATCTTCCTCATGTACATCCCGCCACCTTTCTCACACACAAGCAGGGCCGGATTTGCCATTAGACAAAGTAGGCACCTGCCTACAGGCGCACGCCACCAAGGGGCGCATGCCATTTAGATTTTTTTTTTTTTTTTTTTTTTTTAAATATTCTTTAAAAAAAAAAAAACTAGCCACCTCGCTGGCTGTGCCGGCGGCACACACTCACATTGCCCGCCCCCCCATTGTCTATTTCCTACCTCCCCGGCAGGACAGGTCTGTGCCACCTTTAGCACAGTCCTGTAAGTGCTGACCTCCCTCGTCGCCTCTTTAGGAATGCAGAGCGCTGGGAGATGACATCATCTCCCAGTGCGCTGCATTCCTGAATAGGAGACCGCGCGGGAGCTCCATCAGGTACAAGACTGTGCCAAAGGAGGCACAGATGACAGATCTCCTACCAGGGAGGTAGGAAACGGACAACGGGGGGAGGCAATGTGAGGGCAACATGGAGATGGTGGGGGCAATGTGGAGCTAATGGGGGGCAAGTTGGAGCAGATGGAGGGCAATATGGAGATGGTGGGGGGCAATGTGAGGGCAATGTGGAGCTGATGGGGGGGGCAACGTGGAGATTAGGAGCATTGTGGAGGTATCCAGTGCAGATGGCCCACAGGTGGGGGGGAGCACTTCAAATTTCTGTGCCTACAGGCTCCTGAGATGTAAATCCAGCCCTGCACACAAGTCCCCTTTAAGCCATCTGATGCCAGACAGCTTGCAACAAATGCATTGTAATCTGTTTGGACTTGGAAGGGGTTAACTAACCAAAACCAAAATGCACATTACCTTGCCACTCCCCAGTTGTCTAACCGGGCCCACCATTAACTAATCTATTGCTGGACTGGAGGGGAACAAATTATAAATACAATACCGATTAAAAGTTTTGTTACTTTTAGTTATTGCCATATAACTTGCCAAAAACAGGAGAAAAACATGTAAACATTGGGTATTTCTAAACTCAAGACAAATATTATACTCTATGTAGCAGTTTTTTGTTTTTTTTAGCATTTGTAGATGTGTAAAAGATTTTTCGTGTAAAAGCTAAAAAAAGTGCTTTTGTTACATTTTTATCATCACATTTTATATTTTTTTTATAGTAAATTATATGATATGATGAAAATAATGATATCTTTAGAAAGCCCATCTTATGGCAAGAAAAACAGTATATAATATATGTGGGTATATTAAATGAGTAAGAGGAAAATTACAGCTAAACACAAACACAGTAGAAGTGTTAAAGGGATAGTAATGTTTCATAATAAAAGCAGCTCTGATTAATCTTCATAGTATTTGGACCTTGGAGAGTGTTATTTCAATTCTGTCAGAGTTGTAGTTCAAGAGTAATTCAATGATAAAGTATACCCCTCCCGCCCCTTTTACTGATGTAACACTGCTCAGCCAGATCAGAAGGGAGGTGCCCAGGTAGATTGCAGAGAGGGACAATCTTCAATTAAGATAAGGGAAAAACCTGAAAAACTTGTCAAGGGAGGCAGGGCTTTCATTGTTCTCATAGGAAGAAGATTGTCCCCTGCTGTTATCTGTCTGGTCTATGGACTGGATTCCACATCTGAGAAGAGATGGCTTACACTAGGTAAAAGGGGCGGGAGGGGAAACTTTGCTTGTGAATATCTCTCAAACCATAAAGGTTTGAGAGATGAGACTTATATTGTTCTTCATGTTTTTTTAATGCCTACAAAATAAAATAAAGATAACACGAAGTATTACTATCCCTTTAAGTGTAACTCGCCTGGGTGCCATTCTCAATGTAGATGTACTGTAGCTACAAGGCCAAAGTAAAGCCACACTCATAGGGCTTGTTGATGAACAAAAGTACTGATTTATTTGAATCAAAGTTTCTGCCCAAACTGGGGCAGAAACATCAATACACACACACACATACACACACACACACACACAAACACAAAATAACTTTTCGTTTTAAAGGAAATATGAAGCAGTGATTAGGTTAGCTGTGTACTCAATGTGTTAGATTCCTATTCTGCACTCTCAGACATGTTGATTGGATAATAAGGCGTACAACTAATTGCTATTATTTTAAAGAGCAAACATTAAAATGAATCCCATTCTGTCAGTTAGCTGATTTTTAATGTATGGTTACAGCTGGGTTGTTTCAGCTCTTATTTTAGCATAACTTGTTGCTTCTTTAAAAATAACACATAATTGCAATTGTTCCATAACCACATTAGGTACAGGCTTAACCCTTTGAGTGCCAGAGGGGTACGCAATGCATTGCAGAGCGATGCATTGCGTACCCCTCTGACAATCAAAGGGTTAAGAAGCTAAGTGTTAACTGAGTCTTTTACTTGTCATAGATTATGTACAAGTAACCAAGAAAAGTGGTACACTTCTGGTAGCAAGCCAGCTGCAAACTAGGAAAAAAATTGAAATTCCCCAAATTCCCAATTGTTTAAATGGAGCATTTAACACTTTCAAGAGAGAGGTCTCCTCTCTAGCATTCAAGGTGTTAAATAAAAGCCCCATTTAAGTCAATGGGGAGCTTTATTTGCTCATTGTGGTCCAGTTGGTTTGCCTCCAAATTTCAGTTAGTACATTAGCCTATGTGTGTCTTTGTTTGGGGAATACGCCAATCCTATATAATAAAAGGCTAGGATGTTTGTCAGAAGCCATAATGTGCAGTAGAGACTGCGCGCGCTGCAGTCCCAGGAAGGTGCGCAGAGAGAACTACGGTCCGAATTCGGAGCACTGCGCTCCGTATCAGCCGTGGCGCATTCGGGTAGTCTGTACTGTGTATGACTGCAGCGTGGACAGTGAGCAGACAGGCTCCGGGCACCAGCCGAGGCTGCTGGATAGCACTGAGGCCCGTGTACAACGGCTTTTAAAGGGATAGTAATACTTAAGTATTACAATTCCCTATACTAAAGCCCTAGTAAAAAAAAATGTATTGCCCCCAGTGTCATCTCTCAGACCTTTATGGTTTGAGAAATGATCGCTTCTAAAGTTGCCCTCTCCCTCCGCCTTCCCCGTAGTCAGCATTCTAGCTGACTGAAAGGAAGAGAGTCGTACGACTTTCAGATGGCTCTCCAGCACAGCCAGATCGCGTTACTAAAAAAGAAAACTTTCACCGAAATGGTCTTCTACGTGTGCCTGGCTTGCAAGCACACGTAGAAGACCATTTTAGTGAAAGTTTTTTTTTTAGTTAACGAGATCGCGGCTCTGCTGCAGAGCCGCCTGATGATCTCGGACCGGATTTCCCTGAGTCAGCTAAAATGCTGACTACGGGGAAGGGGGAGGGAGAGGGCAACTTTAGAAGCATTCATCTCTCAAACCATAAAGGTTTGAGAGATGACACTGGGGGCAATACTTTTTTTTTTAATAGTGCTTTAATATAGGGATTTGTAATACTGAAGTATTACTATCCCTTTAAACTAGTAAGAAATAAACAGGATGCTGGCTTTCTGAAAAAGTCAGACCGCAATTTAAGAAAATCAGAATACCTGTAAAAGTGAGAGTTGTAAATCGGATTTGTTATCTGATAGTTCCCCCTCACTGTCTGATACTTCCTGTGGGAACAGACTTGTTGAGCTACCCAGACGGCATTGTGCATCTCGACTGATTAGCCTAACACTGATTTTAGCTGATCTTGCAACGTCTGAACAGCACGTTACATAGTAAATTAGGTTGAAAAAAGACACAGGTACATCAAGTTCAACCTTTGCCACAGTGTATTTGAGAACTATTATATTCTAGAAAATTAGAACTACATAGGGCTTCCTGTCCATACATAGTGTTATTTCATGCCTTTGATAATTTGAAAATTATCAAACCAGGGGAGGGCTGGCAACTTGTGGCCTGGAGGGCAACTACAGTCAAGTGGCCCGATTTTACAATTGTTCCAGCCCACTGTCCCAGACCACTCCCATTTGTTAATTTTAAAATTGCCATTAACTCTTTGAGTGCCAGAGGGGTATGCCACGCATTGCTTTGCAATGCGTGGCATACCCCTCTGTCACTCAAAGAGTTAGTGCTGTGAAGTAAGGCAAGCAATACCACAAAGCTTACAACTGAAATGGGGTTACACTGGTGCAACTACAAAGCTTACAGTTTAAGTAAAGCTGCACTAGTGATACCATAGAACTTATAAGAGAAATGGGTTAGGGCTACTAGTGTAGCTCCACTTGGATTCTAGCTCAATTTCAATTATAAGCTCTGTGGTATCACGAGTGTAGCTCCATTTCATTTGTAAGCTCTGTGGTATCACAAGTGTAGCTCCATTTCATTTGTAAGCTCTGTGGTATCACTAGTGTAGCTAGCTACATTTGCAGCAACAAGCGGGAGTGGCCCACCAGCCCAGACATATGACTGGCCCAGGGGGCAATTGCCCCCCAGGCCAGCCCTCCCCTGTATCAAACCAACTTCTTTTAATTCTACTAACACATAGTATAACCCTATATGCCATCTTCTACTATAAATGTATCTATTGTATCCAAATTAATTTGCATTTTGCATTGATATACATTGCTATCCAATTTTAAAAGCTGCTATGTATTAACATAATCAAAGGTTTTGCATTACTCCACAGGTGTAATGTTGACATTATTTTTGCAAAATTGGACTTGGACCTTTGCTGTCTGGATTTAGAACGTCTGTGGTGAAAGCAAAATTACTGTGTTAGTGTTACTGTAACCCAAGTCTGTACTGTTTGGATTTAGTTACAGACAAGCCTTCACTGGAATGCCAACTACCCCGCTGTAATCAAGTATAATATTCATATTTAACAGATGCCAATAGACTTGAGCTCAGGCAAGGCACCCTAGCATTATGCAAGACACTGCTCTACCCACAACATATCTTCATGGAAATAGCTGTAGTTTATAAATATATTTTCTAGGATCCTGTCAATAATGAACACACATTTTTTAAAGGGATAGTGATGTTTCACAATAAAAGGAGCTCCATGAAGAGTGTTATTTCAATATTGTCAGAGTTGTAGTTCAAGAGTAATTGAATGATAAAGTATCCCCCTCCTGCCCCTTTTACTGATGTAACACTGCTCACCTCAGAGCAGCAAGACTGTCCGGATGGATCACAGAGAGGGACAATCTTCAGTGATCATAAGGGAAAACCTGAAAAACCCTGTCAAGGGGGGACAGGGTTTTCCTTATGTTCACAGTAAGAAGATTGTCCCTTGCGGTGATCTGTCCGGTCAAGAAACCAGATTCCACATCTGAGGGGAGGCGGCTTACACTAGGTAAAAGGGGAGGGAGGAGGATACTTTATCATTCAATTACTCTTGAAATACAACTCTGACAGTATTGAAATAACAATCTCCATGGCCCAAATACTATGAAGATAAATTGGAGCTGTTGTTTTTGTGAAATATTAGTAACACTTTAAGGGATTCACTGAAAGGAATAATATAACTATAGGGACATGTGACTCTTTATTTAAAGTCTAAGAGAAAAATGTAATTTGGAAAAAGGCCTTCATACATCTCTGTAATACATTGGTGAGCAACCCCAGGACCACAGCCAACAGCTGGTTTAGGATGATTGGAATCACAGTCCTCAATACCTAGAGGGCTTCAGTTTGCCCATCCTTGCACTAGTATGTCAATTTAGCTTTTTTTTTTTTTTTTGCACAGTATCTGCAGTTGTTTGTATCATCAAAGTCTGTTAAAATACTATAATATTCAACATTCTGAATCATAAATCCTATCAGGAAATACCTCACTTATGATTCTGAAGACTCCTTGAGGCTGATGTACTAAGACACATTGTAGCAATTCAAAATCAGACCAACTGTTCAATACAGGAGTAAAACAAATACAATTCCAATTAATTTTAATGGGGGTTTTAACCCCTTGAATGATAGAATGGTCTCAAATGTATTGCAAAGTCCCATACATCAGTGGTAGTTTTTATTGTTTCCTATGGTGTTACTGGTTGCTTCAGTTCTTAGTACATTAGCCTCCTTGGGCTTAGTTCTGTTGGTCAGGTAAAACCCTCTGTAATGTCAAAACAAATACAGTCTGGTACACTCACCTTGTTCCCAGAGGTAAGGCAGTACAAATACATGTCAACGCCAACTGTGCATCTCCTCATTTTTTCTGTGGAATTCCTATCAAAATACCACAAGAAACAACAGATAAAAGCAAAATACTCATTGATGTGCCACTGCTAGCTAAAGGACCACACAGCCATTGATACCCCAGTCTTGGTCCACTGTACCACAGATAGCCATAGAGCTACACATAAGATGACCCCCAGCCGTGTTCCATGGTTCCAAAGGTAGCCACAAAATCACACATAAGATGCCCGCCGGCTTGGCTCACTGGTAGCCAGAACATCAGAGATAAGTTGACCTGGCAGTCTTGTTCCACTGGTAGACATGTAACCAAACATAAGATAACACACATACACACACCTCGTACCAGTGTTAGCCATAGAATCACTCATACAATGAGGCTCCCATCTTGTTTCACTGTTCCCCCATTAGTCATAATCTTCTACTAAGCTATATGAATTATTATTGGGACCGGAGCTCCCATATTAGTCTAAAAAGAAAAAAAATAAAAGGAAAGCATCCCCAGGATACCCTTTCCATGTCTGTGTGTTTAAAGATACACATTTACCTGGATGTCAGAAGTACAGGGATGTGTGGTACTCCTTGTCCTTCCTCTGCAGTCGCCTGAAAGAAAGAAAAATAAATAAAGACCCTAAATCCTACTGCCACTGTCACCACACTACAAAATTAAAAAAAAATAATAAAATCAAACACCCCACCCCTGGACCTGCCTGGGCTGTTTCCCACTTAAATGTGAGAAAAATATAAACAGGGAGGCTTTACCTTAAGTTTAAGGGTACCTTATTTTTTTGTATGGCTTTGGCATTCAGTGACCATGTTTCACAGCCATACATAAGAACTTAGAGGACACATTGGTCAAAACTGTAACGGACCCTAGGCTGTTACTTGCAGGCCTTATCGGGCCTAGGGACAGATTCCACCAAAAAGACTGTGTTCACAAAAATACCTTAAGGAAGGGGCTGCCTAGAATGGGCCGTAGGCCGTTACATGGAACCAAGTGGAATCCTATGGGCAAACACAGCTCTTTTCCCAAAAGACTGAATTGATCCAGCCCGAGGGGACCGTCAGAATGGGCATGAAGGCAACCCTGCTTTGGAGCATCGGCTGGTTCCGGATTCGCCAATCCGAGTTAAAGGGACACCACTGACTTTGGCTAGGAAAAGTAGTCGGCCCAGGGATTGTTCAGTCAGCTGTCCGCCCACAGAGTCCGATAGGCTGAAGTAGCTGTGATGATCGCAGCCAGGATTGGACACCTGATTCTCAGCTCTGGATTGGCCAGGGTTTGAAGTGGAATATTCAAACTGACTAAACCCCCTGGCCATTGTTCTAAGTTGTATTTTCCAGCCCCTCGCCCTTTGTTTCATTGTCTGCTCTCTGCCCTGTCCCTTTTTATAGTAATTTAATCTTGTCTGCCCCTTTGTATCATGTCCCCACTGAATGTTTATTCCTATTGTACTCTTTGTTGCAACTTGTAAGTTAAACCTGGTTAAGTCTGTATAAAAAGAGTTATTCTGACACGAATAAACAGTATTTGTTTTGGAGTAAGAAGGAGTCCTGTCTCTTTACTACAGAATGGTATCAAGAAGCATCTCTTGCTCCCCATTCTGCTACAAGCTCTGGAGGAGTACCGGCGAGGCTACCACTTTGTAGCCGACCTCAGGAGGGAGAAACCTGCAACGACGGCTAAGGACAACTCGGCATCCTTAGTTACTGTTACAAATACCCTTTAGCTTGAGGCAGAGTGGTAAATGTGTCTTAAAGACATGTTGTACTAAGCTTTCCAAATGCTTGCCATCCCAATTTTATTTGTCACTCAGTTTCCATCATGGTGTTTCCATCTATTGACATTTCCTGTCTAAGGTAAACATACTTGTACAATTTCTCTAGTTCTTGTCCATCTACTATGATTTTCCTTGGTATGGTAAATTTGTTAAACATGACTTACATTTTATTGATGTTCATCTTCAGAACAGCATTTTTTTTTTCCTGTTGTAGCTCTTCAATACATTCTTGCTGACAAAAAGTATGATATTGTCTGCAAACCGTAAGTGATGCAGGTAGTCTCCATTGATTTTAAAGCTGAACTACCACCACTAAGCAACTTTGTTTCTAATAATTCCCTATCTGGCGACTAGCTGCTTAGTAGCGCTAGTCGCCAGAATTATTACCTGGTTATGGAGAAATATGCATTCATCCTCAGCTGACAGGCAGGACGGAGCACGGACATCTTGCCCTAGTAACGTCTGTGCGTCTGCATTGTCAGTCCCTTCTGGAGCCAAATGGCTCCTAGCAACGCCTCCTACAGCCGTCTGGGACTGACAGCGCAGGCACGAGGACATCACTAGGGCAAGATGTCTGCGCTCTGTCCTGCCTGTCAGCCGAGGATGAATGCATATTTCTCCATAACCATGTAATAACTCTGGCAACTAGCGCTACTAAGCAGCTAGTCGCCAGATAGGGAATTATTACAAACAAAGTTACTTAGCGGTGGTAGTTCCGCTTTAAGTCATTTTTTGTCCCAATTTAGTTTGCATAAAGTCAAACGATTTTTTGTAATCAATTAAGGCCGTTTATAATGGAAGGTTGTATTCAAAATGCCACTCTATAACTTGTTTCTCTGTCTGGATATGGTCCATTGTACTGAAACTGCTATGGAAGCCTTTTTGTTCTTTAGGTTGTGCCGTGTTAAAGGGATAGTAATGTTTCATAATAAAAGCAGCTCCAATTAATCATCATAGTATTTGGACTTTGGAGAGTGTTATTTCAATTCTGTCAGAGTTGTAGTACAAGAGTAATTCAATGACAAAGTATCCCCCTCCCACCCCTTTTACTGATGTAACACTGCTCAGCCAGATCAGAAGGGAGGTGCCCAGGTAGACTGCAGAGAGGGACAATCTTCAATTAAGATAAGGGAAAAACCTGAAAAACTTGACAAGGGGGGCAGGGCTTTCATTGTTCTCACAGGAAGAAGATTGTCCCCTTCTGTTATCTGTCTGGTCTATGGACTGCATTTCACATCTGAGAAGAGATGGCTTACACTAGGTAAAAGGGGCGGGAGGGGAAAATTTGCTTGTGAATATCTCTTAAACCATAAAGGTTTGAGAGATAAGACATATCGTTCTTCATGTTTTTTTAATGCCTACAAAATAAAATAAAGATAAAACAAAGTATTACTATCCCTTTAAGTATTGTGTCCATTCTTCTTCATAGTACCTTTGTGAAAACCTTGCATATGACTGGCAGTAGAATTATTGGTCTAAAGATTTTAATATCCACCTTGTGACCTTTTTGTGCAGTAGGATGACTTCTGCATTTTTCTATTACAGGATCTTTGCTGAGTAGTAGGTATTTTGAACATGATTTAGCTAGGGCTTTGAATAAGGGTTGACTTCCGTTTTCAAACATTTCAATAGTGAATTTATCAGGTCCAGCTGCTTTGCCATTTTTTGTTTATTTCATTGCAGCTTCTATTTCCTCTACTAAAACTTCTGGAACACATTCAGTCTTTGGCACTGCATTCAATTGTTGTTGTTCATCCTTATAAAGATTTGAATAACATTCTTCCACTCGTTTTGGTATTTGTTGTTGAGTTTTTGCAGTTCTACCATCTTCAAGCTTTAAAGGAGCAGTAAACTTTTTTATGAAAAAAATACATATTGTAGGGATTTTCCTATTGAAATAAGGGTACTCCCGCTGCCGAGAGATTTATATTTCCAGAGTTATTACAGTTTAAACCCATGTTTTTTACATTAGCAGTGCCCTCTAGTGGTCAAATTCTAATTAGATTTCCTGTTACATTCTAAAGGAGAGGAAAGTCAGAGACATACAGTTCTCCGTAGAATGTGATAGAAACTGCCTGTCACTTCCTGTCAGTTAGAACTATCAGGAAGTAAACACAGTAAATTCACTTCCTGATTATTTAAACTGCTATAATTTTTGAATAAAACATCTGACAGCGATGGGAGTGACCTTGTTTTATTCACCAGGAAATGCTCTGTAAAATATGTGTTTTCATAAAAAAGTTTACTGTTCCTTTAAAGGGATAGTAATACTTTATTATTACTATCCCTCATATTGTAGGTATTTGCAAAATAATTTAATAGCCCCCAGGTTCATCTCCCAAACCTTTATGGTTTGAGAGATAACCGAAGACAAAGTCCCCCCCTTCCTCCCCCTTCCCTGAAGTCAGCTTTGTACTGACTGCAGGGGAAGTCTGTTGTATGACAGGCTTGCGGCTCTGCAGCTGAGCAGAGATCCTGTTAGTGAAGAAGAATTATTTTACTGAAACGGTCTTCTACATGTGCTTGGTTTGTGCTTGGTTTGCAAGCACATGTAGAAGACCATTTCAGTGAAAAAATTCATTGTCATGAACGCGATCGCGGCTCTGCTACAGAGCCGCATGATGAATGTCAGACCGGATATCCCTGCAATCAGCACAACGCTGACTTCAGGGAAGGGGGAGGGAGGGGGGAACTTTGCCTTCGTTTATCTCTCAAACCATAAAGGTTTGAGAGATTAACCTGGGGGCTATTAACTTATTTTACAAATACCTACAATATGAGGGATAGTAATAATAAAGTATTACCATCACTTTAATGCAAAACTTTGTGTAGTCATCTGTCGTTTTGCCTTCTTTAGACCTTGATTTTCTTCCAGTGTCCATTTGATGAGCCCAACACTGAACGTGCACATTTCTTATTTTAAGCGCTTCTTTATGGTCTTGTACATTTCTACATATTCTACCCTGTTTCTAATATTAACCCCTTAGTGACTGGCCGTGCGCGCACGCGGCCGGCACTTAATGCCCTCCAAACTTTTTTTCCCATTACTTAAAATGACTTCCGGGACGTACATGTACGTCCTTTGTCCACCTGGGATATCCGCTCGGGACGTCCATGTACGTCCTCGGGCGGTAAGGGGTTAATGGTTTGCTTCATTTTGAGTCACTTTTTCATCATTTAATGTAGCAGAAACCGGAGCGATCAGCGAAGAAGATATAAAAGAAATAAAACAAAACGTATGTAAGAGTAATATTGTTGGTGCATATAAAGCAATCAGCATTACATGGTATACGTCAAATATATCTTTGATTAAATAATGAATTTGATATAATAGTTTAAAATTTTATTTGGGATGCTTAAATAAAATCCATTAATATTTAAAACCAATAAGAAATCTTATCTGGTTAAAAGATAATGCAAAGATAAAACACAATAAACCTATACAGACTTCCTCAAAAGTAGAGTCAAGTTTACCAAATACAATAACTAGACGTGTGGATCTTAAGTGTATGACTGACAAATCTATGTAGCCAAGAGAGTCCTTAACCCCTTAACGACCAGCCGATCGTTGAGGCAAGGTCACTTAAGGACCACGTATCATTTTTTTTTTCTCAAATTCCGGTTCCGGACTCCCCGAACAGCGTGCTGCCGCGGGGATAGCCCGGAATTCCATGCCGATCATAGTACGTCATGGGTCGTTAACTCAGATCGACCCATGGAGTATTATGACCGTCAAGGGTCTTAAGGGGTTAAAAGTACTTGGCTAAAAATCACTGCACAATTGAAGGTACAGTCATAACATTGCATTTAAAGAAACAAACAGAGGGCCGTTCGTTCCGACGTTGCCCCTATGTGAATACGCTTACTAGCTGTTTTCTTGAATTCCTGCACATCAAACAGTCTTTTCAGGAGTCCCAGTTGAGTACCTCCATGTAACCGGATCACCCCGATCTCCACCATAACGTCCTGTCGGTATCTCTTGCGGGCTTTTTTCCACATGTTTTTCTAACGCATTTCAGGACCATATGCGTCCCTTCCTCAGAGAAGATAGTGACTGATTGTATAGATAATCAGTCACTATCTTCACATAGGGGCACCGTCGGAACGAATGGCCCTGTGTATGTTTCTTTAAATGGTTTAGTTCCCTGATACCAATCTCTCTGGGTCAGTTTACTTACTCACAGTAAGCATAAAGTCTTAATATGTCATCAGATTGTGTCTGACAGTGTGCACTACATTGATCATACTCTGCAGTTACACTCTGAAGTGCAGCCACTGCCATTCTAGGCTAGCACCAGTGGAGCCGCAATAGTGTATTCCTACATTTACCCAAATATGTATGATTTCAATACTAGTTAGCTGGCTTTTACTATAAGTCACCTTTTCATTATGTCCCTTGCTTTTGCAGGAGAGATCAGCCCCAGCTGCTGGAGTTGAGAATATCATGGACGAGATTGGTGAGTAAGTAATGAAAGCAGTTTTTGTGACCCCTCAGGGTTGCGGATTCTTAGCTTCATATACTGTAAAGATTATAGCTGTTACTTAAAAAAATATAACACAGATATTTGTACACACACACAAATATATATATATATATATATATATATATATATATATATTTATGCCAGTGGAGAAGCACTCACGTACGAGTTAGATATTCTGCCTGGGTGCTAGTGTATCGACAAAATAATGTGTATATATATATATATATATATATATATATATATATATATATATATAGTATATATATATATATATATATAACACACAGTACCATTCAAAAGTTTGGGGTCACTTAGAAATGTGCTTGTTTATGAATGAAAAGCAAATCTTGTCCATTCGAATAACATTGAATGGATGAGAAATACAGTGTAGACATTGTTAATCTTGTAAATGGCTACTGTAGCTAGAAACGGCTGATTTTTAATGCAATATCTACATTTGCTGCAAATGGAGGATTCTTTGACGAAAGCAAAGTTTGAAGGACACAATAATTTTTTAAATTAGAAATCATTATTTCTAACCTTGACAACTTCTTGACTGTATTTCCTATTTATTTTGCAACTTATTTGATTTATGTTTTCATGGAAAAAAGGTAATTTCTGAAGTGACGCCAAACTTTTGAACGGTAGTATGTATGTGTGTGTGTGTGTATATATATATATATATATATATATATATATATATATATATATATATATATATATAATTCCAGTCCAGGTTTTGGTAAGCACACCCAAAAAAAACACAATTAAAATTACTGGAGTGCAACCAATTTTGACCAAAATAGCTAAAAGCAAATACACAAAATATTGGTGCACATCCAGATTTTAATTACCATTAACCCTTTACTCTGCGGCATTGTGCCTGCATATCACTACTATATTAAAGATGAGGATTTAGTCACATCATATGGCCATAGAATGCTAAGCTTGCCACCAACGCCAAGGCACCTCATTTTGGCAAGTACCTAACCTTAATATGCTTTGTCCCACTTTAGGCATTTACTAACCTTAATTTACTTTATCCTGAGAGCTGAATCTTTGTCAGCTTTACTCATTAATAGAGAGATAGATATATAGATAGATAGATATATAATATGTATATTATTGAATGCAATGGACATTTTTATTTGTCCCTGTTGGTACAAATGGTTTGCTCCACGTTTGTATTTAGACATATACCCCAGTGTGTGGAGCTTTGTGTACAGTGCTTTTCTGCAGTATTTGAGGCACATAATCCCAATTTGTTCGGCTTGCCTTGCATTGGGACAGCTATTGATACTGAACTAGTATAGTGTTGTATCGGCACCTATATTTTTGATTGACTATTTACAGATTAAGAGAATATCTTAACCCCATATGAGCCCATGACATGCGTTAAGGATCAGTGACGGTTCTGGCACATCATGGAATTCGGGGATCCCCGCCGACTGCATGCTACTTGTGTACTCCTGAATCTGAATTGAGAAAAAAATGATCCGTGGTCCTTAACTGCCAGCATTGCAGTTGGTCGTTAATAGGGTGACCACATGTCCCGGATTGCCTGGGACAGTCCCGGATTTTAAATGTATGTCCCTTGTCCCGGGTAGCCCCCTTGTGGGACAGTAAAATGTCCCTGAATGTAGATTCCTTAACTCAGAAGTCTAAACATTATAAGAAGAACGGCCCATAGACTACTGTCACAGTGTCTCTACTGGGCTACAGAAAAATGGTTTCCAGACAGAGCTCTGAACACTAGAGAGGAAACTGAGCGTTGATACTGACATGAATCAGGATGTGCAGTGCAATTTTACTGTAGTATAATGCTAGTATAAGGCTTTGGGTTTGATGCACATTTTCTTGTGGCCCAATGCAGGCACTGTTTTTTTTTTTTTGTCACACCAGTCAATTGGCAGTTCTCCCCCCAGTGTTTAGAACTCTGTGGTGCAGTGTCCCTGAATGGCAGAACTGAAATGTGGTCACCCTACTCGTTAAGGGGTTAATAATATAAGTGAAATATATGTGCTTGCGCTTCATGGTAGGTACTAGAGCTGCGGTCTCAGAATGCATTCATAGAACAAGACAGAACAAGATTTTGGGACGTCCCTGATATTGCACAGGTGTCAATCATTAGCTGCTTTCCAAAAAAGATACACCGTCTAAGCCTTTTAGGAAAGCAGTATGAGATCACTGTCAGGGCCGGATTTACATCTCAGGAGCCTGTAGGCACAGAAAGCTGAAGCGCCCCCCCCCCCCCCCGCCAAAAAAAAAAAAAAAAGTTCAAAAAGTTTTGACTGAAATATTTTTCGATTAATCGATTAATCGGATAAAAAAAATGCTAATTTTTCATTATTTAAACTGATTTAATGAACAGTGTTAAAAACAAACAGCAGAATAAAAAACTTAACACATTAACATGTGTCATTGTTATTATTTTACTATGGGGTCTATGCACCTCTTTCTCCCCCCTTGTACTTCTCTCTCTCCCCCTTGTGCCTCTACTTCTCCCCCCTTGTACTTCTCTCCCCCCCTTGTGCCTCTATTTCTCCCCCCTTGTACTTCTCTACCCCCCTTGTGCCTCTCTCCCCCATGTACCTCTTTCTCCCCCATGTACTTCTCTCTCCCCCTTGTGCCTCTTTCACCCCATGTACTTCTCTCTCCCCCTTGTGCCTCTTTCACCCCATGTACTTCTCTCTCCCCCTTGTGCCTCTTTCACCCCATGTACTTCTCTCTCCCCCTTGTGCCTCTTTCACCCCCATGTACTTCTCTCTCTCCCCCTTGTGCCTCTTTCACCCCCATATACTTCTCTCTCTCCCCCTTGTGCCTCTTTCACCCCCATGTACTTCTCTCTCTCTCCCCCTTGTGCCTCTTTCACCCCCATATACTTCTCTCTCTCCCCCTTGTGCCTTTCACCCCCATATACTTCTCTCTCTCCCCCTTGTGCCTCTTTCACCCCCATATACTTCTCTCTCTCCCCCTTGTGCCTCTTTCACCCCATATACTTCTCTCTCTCCCCCTTGTGCCTCTTTCACCCCATATACTTCTCTCTCTCCCCCTTGTGCCTCTTTCACCCCCATATACTTCTCTCTTTCTCTCCCCCTTGTGCCTCTCTCCCCCATGTACTTCTCTCTTTCGCTCCCCCTTGTGCCTCTCTCCCCCATGTACTTCTCTTTCTCTCCCCCTTGTGCCTCTATCTCTCCCCCGTACCTCTTTTTCACTTTCCTGCACTGATGACAGCCGGAGCGCAACCACTCCAAACGCGGAGACGCCGCATGGAGCGTGAAGGGGTTTTCTTCCTCTGTCTGGGCGCCAGTTTTAAACTGGCCTCAGAACAGAGGAAGAAAATACCTGCACGCTCCATGCGGCGTCTCCGCGTTTGGAGTGGTTGCGCTCCGGCTGTCATCAGTGCAGGAAGACAGCAGTATCCGGCGGCTGTGGGGCTGCTGGGCGGCACAAAAAAAAAAAAGTGTAAAAAAACCAAAACGATCCCAATGACAGGCGCCCCTCTGTGGGGTGCGCCTGTAGGCAGATGCCTACTCTGCCTTATTATAAATCCGGCCCTGATCACTGTACTAATCCATTGGCGCTCACATTTTTTGCAGGGGTGGGATCCTTCTGTTTCACAAAATTCTCATTGGATCCCTAACAACCAAACCCTTTGAATGCTAGAGAGATGTCCATTGCATTTCTTCATAATTCACTGGAGATCTCTCTATCATCTATGGGGGGTTAAAGAGCCACTAACATCTAAAAAAAATTAAGTTGGGTTACATAATTTTAAACATCATATACATCCAGCTAGCACCTACAATTTAGCTATTTTATGTTGGATCCCTAAAATCTAATCCTAAACTAGCATACTTAATGAATGCGTATACTATCCTGTATAGCCATATATGGCCATACACTCTCCACTACCCTCCCCTGGTTGTAGGAGGAATTACAACGCTTGTTAAATAGCCCATACAACTCAATTTCAGCACTTATTTTAGTATGGAGTCGTATTAGCTCATCCCCTTGCCCCATTGAAGCTGACTTTCTAAAAATAACTGGAGCAATCCTAGAGCAAACCAACTGAAATAAATGGGACAAATGCAAATTACCGAAAATCCCATTGATTTTAAATGATTGGATAAAAAGCTCCATTTAAATAAATTGGGAATTATTAGTTGTTCTCTATGGTGCATTTGGTTTGCCCCAGAATTGCTTCAGTTCTTCTTATACATAAACTTTATCATTCGCTTTGTTTGTGGTCTACCCTTAGAACAAGCTGTGCAAGAGACTGTGGAGCCAGACTATTATACCAGACGTAGGCAGCATCAAGCCGCATCTCGTGGAAAGCAGTGGTATGTAGCAACCTTCTGGTTTCCTAAATTCTAATGGTTTTGATCTCCAGGGTGTTGGGTGTTAATGGCTAGGGAGGAATCTTAAAGGGACATTATAATTAAAACAATAAAAAGGGCTCAAACATAAAATCCTTTAACATAAAGTCCTAGAATGCGTCACTCACTGTGTGCGTAACCGCATATGTGCAGTGGGGACTCGCAAAACGGGCTGATCCGGAGCGGGGAGCTCCGGAAGGCTGTCACCAGAGCCTCCGCTGCTGCCCCGGAGCCGGGAGCAGAGACAGGCTGTGAGCCATCTAGAGCGCCCCGCTCTGGATCAGCCCATGCATATGAGCTTTGTAACTAGTATTATATATACCTAGTGGTGCCAGAACCATCACACCAGTTCCGGCACTTAAAGGGATAGTATTACTTCAAAATTACTATGCCTCATATTGTAGCCCTTAATAAACTGAGTTAAATGACACCAGTGGCATCTCTCAAACCTTTATGGTTTAAGAGATAGCTGCTTTCAAAGTTTCCTCTCCCCTGCTGTCAGCATTCTGCTGCCAGCAGGAGAATCCGGGCTCTGAATCAAGCGGAGGCTCTTCAGCAGAGCCGATATCTCGTTATGGAAGGAAAAATGATTCACTGAAACAGTCTTCTATGTGTGCTTGGTAACCAAGCCCACGTAGAAGACTGTTTCAATGAATCATTTTTCCTTCCATAACGTGACATCGGCTCTGTTTAAGAGCCTTCGCCGGCCCCGGGACCGGATTTCCCTGCTGGCAGCAGAACGCTGACAGCAGGGGAGAGGAAACTTTGAAAGCGGCTATCTCTTAAACCATAAAGGTTTGAGAGATGCATCTGGTGTCATTTGACTCAGTTTATTAAGGGCTACAATATGAGGGATAGTAAATTTGAAGTAATACTATCCCTTTAAGGACCTTTGACGGTCCTGGTACATCATGGAATTCCCTGGTCACTGCATGGCTGCACGCCGCTCAGCGACCCTGGAATCCATTAAGCAATAAAAATAAAAAGCCCCGTGGTCCTTAATGGCTGCCCGCACACTGGACGGGGCAGTCTTTAAGGGGTTAAAAGGGTGTGAACTGTATTTATTTCCAGCCAATTATGTCCTTTAAAGCCCCAGATCTTGTTACAGTCTCGGGACATATAACGTTCATACGTGGGATCTCTCTGGATCTGCCCTGGGAGACTCTTATTTTTAGAGTTAATTACTGGGTCTTAGGGGACAGAAGCTGTTTTTCTGGTGCTGCTGAGTTTTCTATGAAACTCTGCCCACATCTCCTCCTTCCCACCCTGTTCCACTCACTTACAAAGTACTTGGTCAATAAGCCCCTCCTACCCAATTAACCCCAGCCCCTTTATGATGCAAATCAAATAATTGACATACCTCCCGGTCACAGTACATGAGCCCTCTCTGGGCTCAAGTGGATGACGTTGCCAGGTATGGTAACGGTGTTAATGTCACTACTAGTAATGGTGCAATTTGACTACACAGTGCACTAATAATGCATTTTAGGCCCATATCAAGAAGCTTAACTGCTGAGCTCCATATGTTGACATAGGTGTTTTTTACACTCCTTTTTCAATCACAATCTGAAGGTTAAGACATATATTGGTAAATATCTGTATTATCTTTAAATTATCTGTACTGCTAAAAAAATCAAATCTGCCTTGGTGGACTTGATTTCCGATAAAAATTAAAGATTAATTCTAGAGAACAAATTCATGCATTTTGGATTCAGGGACCATTAGGATTTTGCCTAGATTAAGGTAAGAGGTGGTTTATTATTTAGGAGGTGTTAATGTCCCTTTAAATATTTTTAACAATATAAGGACCAGATGGGTGCACAACACATTCCATCACAATATGTTGTACAGAGTGTTGAATATCTAGGGTTGTATTGTGACCATTCACCTGCCATAAGTGAGACTCTACAAACAAGTTCACACATATTTTTGTAAATGTATCTTTTACAACATTTATATGATTGAATACTTGCATAAACTAATTTTTTTCTTGTGTTGGACAGGTCTGAGTTATCTGGAGGGGCTGATACAGACAGCATATAAAGAAGTGTATGGTTCTGGTGAGTGTAGATCTCAATAATACAGCTCTGTGTAATGCGCCACGGTTTTGTAAAATTCTTCAGGGATCTTTCCGTCAGCAGGGCTGTGCAGATTACAAGAGGTCATCCATTAGGGTTAGCGCAAATGAGGTTTCCCTTCTGAAAAGCAAAGGGTTCTTTCTAGGGTGACCACATTTCCATTCTGCCATTCCGGGACATGTGGTCACCCTAGTCCCTCGGCTGAGGGTCCCGCCGGCGCTGACCATCTTTCTGAGGCTGACACAGAGTAAGAGTTCCCAGTGGGAACTCATACTGTGTATCAGCCTCAGAAAGATGGTCAGTGCTGGCGAGAGCCTCAGCCACGGGTCTCACTTGCAGCGCTAGCATACCTGCTCTATCCCAGCTGTCTCCAATGCACCAGTCCAGCCGGCCAATGAAATGTATTTGCTATATGGTCTTCATTGGCTGGCTCAGCCAGCCAATGAGGACCATATAGCAAATACATTTCATTGACTAGCTGGACTGGTGCATGTTGCTCCATTCCGGGACTCTTTGTTGTCCCGGTGGGGGTGACCTGGGACGCAGGACACAGACCCCCAATAAGGGACAGTCCCAGGCATTCCGGGACGTGTGGTCATCCTAGTTCTTTCATGTAGAAAAAGTAAAATGTACAGAGCAAGGTTGTATTGGCAGATACAAATGAAATATTCAAGAGAGGCTGGAACTCCATTTTACAAATCAACATGTTTCTTGGGGGTCCATTGACATCAGCTGCATGTCTTCTATCATCATTCGAGCAGTCTGACAGCTGTTATGGGGCTCTGACTCCAGAGTGTGATGGGAGATGAAGTCCAGCAGCAGCTGGAGGTCTTCACATTGCCCAGCCCTGCTGTATAGGGACAACCTTCCTCCCTGCTGAAACCCTGTACTCCAACCGTGCATTCTCTAAAACATATTATGCAAAATGTCTCTGGTCATTAGCAGTTAGAACACAAACTTTGTGCAGTGATATTGTTTGTTTTTCCTGAGACATAGTACAGTTAGTCCTGGTCTCATACCTCCCAACATTTCAAATTGCCAAAGAGGGACAATTGTGTTTTAGGGTGTGTGGCTGGGGATGTGGCCGGTGGGCGGGGCATTAACTAGAATTTTCAGGCTGTTTCATGACTTATTGTCACCTCCTTGTGTTACCTAATAAATGATTTATAACAAGATCAAAGTATTTTATTTAAGCAGACTAATTTATAAACACATATACTGATGTTTAAAGAAACAATAATGTGAGTTTTATTGCTGTAGAGCAATGTGATCCAGTTATATACACACCACACTGTCTGATCTCCTAAAAAGAGGGACATCAGGGTAGGAAAGAGGGACAGTGGGATTTGGGTCTAAAAGAGGGACTGTCCCTCCTAAAGAGGGACACTTGGGAGATATGTGGTCTCCCAGACTAAACAAATTGACAGAGGCGTAACTAGAAGCCTCCGGGCCCTGGTACAAGAAGTGCCACGGGCCCCCACCACCACATTGGCCCTCCTGTAGGGTTGCCACCTTTTCTTCAAAAAAATACCGGCCAAGGCTTTCCGTTCATAGACTTAACATTGGAAAGAAGCCAATTTTTTACCGGCCTGCCGGTAAAATACCGTCTGGGTGGCAACCTTACCCCCCTGACCACATTGACCCCCTCCACAATGCCCCCATCTCCTACCAGGAGCTCCCACACGGTCCTCTTAGCAATGCAGAGCGCTGGGAGATGATGTCATCTCCCAGCGCTCTGCATTACTTCAGCACCGGTGGGAGATTGCGGGCACCAGGTGAAGGGGTCGCAGAGGGGGGGCTGGACTCCTGGAGTCAGGGAAGGGGGAGGGGAAGGGGAACTGAGCGCTATCATCTCTCAGACCATAAGGGTTTGAGAGATGACACTGGGGGCAATAAATTTCTTTTTAACAAAGCAACAATATGGGGAT
The DNA here is from genome assembly GCA_037306005.1 of Rhinophrynus dorsalis. NCBI lineage: Eukaryota > Metazoa > Chordata > Amphibia > Anura > Rhinophrynidae > Rhinophrynus > Rhinophrynus dorsalis. The sequence goes on from CM074725.1 coordinate 38,418,839, forward strand.
TAGTAATTTGCAAGTATTACTATCCCTTTAACTTCAAGTGTCTGTGTCGGCTGTTTAAACAGGTGATAAGGGAATCAAGTTAAAAAAAAAATAGGTGTTAACTTTCCTGCGATGACTTGAGTCCCTTATCGCCTGTTCTTGGCTAACTCAGACATTTGAATTGCAATTTACAGTGTTTTCATCCTTTTCAATGGATGAAAACACTTCTTAACTTTAACTCACGACGGCTCTTTTTTTTGCGGGTATTTTTTGACAGCACAGACATTTGAGTAGCTTTCAGTGCTGGAAAAAATGCCGTTGGCAGAAAAAACAGCCGACTCCATCATTTGGATCGAGGCCTAAATCCCTTGTGTTTCATAGATAAATATAGCAGTATGTAAAATAGCAGTAATTTTAGAAATCTTACTCTTATGACTATATTGCTTATGACGTTTATCTGTAGCTCATTTTTGGGTAATTATGACTGATGTGCAATTGGAATTAGAAAGCAATGTATCATATTTAAAAATAGAAAACAAGTGTAAAATTCTTCTAAATGTCTGAGTTAATTTCCTTTCTTGTCTGTTATAAATAAGAGGAACTGGAACTCTAAACAGAATGATAGTTAAGCAATATATGGAAAATTGTTGAATGAATAATGCCAAGACTGATTTACTATTTATTAGATGAATTCTGGGGGTAAAACAGCTGCACAATAGAGACAAATGGAGACAAATTAAAAGACTCATTTAAATCTATGACCATTTTAAAGAGATAGTAATACTTCATTATTACTATCCCCCATATTGTAGCCCTTAAAATTCTGAATTCAACGATACCAGCAGCATCTCTCAAACCTTTATAGTTTGAGAGATATCCACTTTCAAAGTTCCCTCTCCCCTGACATCAGCATTCTATCTGACAGCAGGGGAATCCGATCCCGGGACCGGCGGTGGCTCTGCAGCAGTGCTGAGATCTCGTTATAGAAACAGAAATCCTTCACTAAAATGGTCTTCTATGTATGCTTGCAAACCAAGCATGTAGAAGACCATTTTAGTGAAGATTTCTGTTTCTATAGCGCGATCTCAGGACTCCTGCAGAGCCGCCGCTTGCTCACTGACCGGATTCCCCTGCTGTTAGCTAGAACGCAGACGTTAGGGGGAAAAGCCAAGAAGAGGGAACTTTGAAAGCGGATGTCTCTCAAACCTTTATGCCGCTGGTATCGTTGAATTCAGAATTTTAAGGGCTACAACATGGAGGATAGTAATAATGAAGTATTACTATCCCTTTAAACTCCTGTAATGATAGAGCAGTTTATAGTGTATTGCTTCTCAATGCATTGGGGACATGTATCTTACTGAAATGTCGCCATCTATTGGGTGACCGTCAATATGGCGAGTTAAAAATGTTGCAAGAATCAAAACAGCAACATCAGAATGTTGAGCCAATCAAAAGATCAACATTCTGATGTCGCTTGCTTAATGGTCGTTAAATAGAGTGAGACATTCAGTGTTTACATATATCTCCATCTGTACCTTAACCCTTTGAGCTCCAGAGAGGTCCGCAATGCATTGTAAAGACCCCTCTGGCACTCAAAGGGTAAATGAGTATGAAATGTGCAATCATTACAGCAAATTTTTGTTTCTCTCTTATATTTAACCCTTTGTGCTCCACAGAGGTGTGCAACGCAGTGCCGAGTAATGCGTTTCTCGCCCATCTGGCACTCAAAGTGTTAAACCAATAGGTCCCTTTGCCTCTTACTGACTCCCCTTTGCCTCTTAACGTCTCCTCCTTCACCAGTGTATGCCCCCTCCTTGTCTCTTACTGCCCCCATGACAATTACTACTCCCTCTTAGTCTCTTATTGCTCCTCCATTTGCTTCTTACTGTTCCTCCCTTTGCCTCTGTTTGGATCCCCTTTGCCTCTTTCTGCACCCCCTTTTACCACTTACTTCCCTAATGCCTCTTACTCATTTCCCCTTGCCTCTTATGTCTCCCTGCTTGTCTCCTTTCTCCCTGCCCCATGCTGCTTCCTTATCTCCAGAGCATGAGGCTGAGAGGCGGATCTGAGAGGAGACTGAGATCTGTCATCCACATTTCAGCTATGGAATCCATAGCTAGTCTAACAAGTTACATGGTATTTTACTACATTCACAAACATCGTCCACATCCCAGACAGATCTCAGTCTCCTCTCAGGTCCGTCTCTCTGCCTTTTTTGCTGAGAGAAGGAAGAGTGCAGCATGGGGCAGGGAGAAAGGAGGCAAGCGGGGAGACATAAGAGGTAAGGGGAAATCAGTAAGAGGCATTGGGGCAGTAAGTGGTAAAGGGGGTCTTAACAGAGGCAAAAGGAGGAAGAGTAAGAAACAAAGGGAGGAGTAATAAAAGACTAATGGGGAGTAGTAATTGTCATAGGGGGTAGTAAGAGGTAAGGAGGGGGGCATAAACTGTGAAGGAGGAGACAGTGAGAGGAAAAGGGAAGTCAGTAAGAGGTAAGGAGGGGGGCATAAACTGTGAAGGAGGAGACAGTAAGAGGCAAAGGGAAGTCAGTAAGAGGCAAAGGCACCTATCGTTTTAACCTTTAGTATTCCAGATGGGTGAGCAACACATTACTCAGCATTGCGTTGCACACCTCTTTGGTGCGCAAATATAAGAGAGAAACAAAACGTTGCTGTAAAGCTTACACATTTCATACTCATTTACCATTTGAGTGCCAGAGGGGTCTGTCTGCAACGCTTTGCAATGTATTGCACACCTCTCTGGCACACAGTGGGTTGAGGCACAGATGGAGACATGTGTACATTGAATGTTGCACTCTGTTTCGCCACCATTAACCAAGCGACATCAAAATGTCAATCTTTTGATTGGCCCGACATTCTGATGTTTCTGTTTTGATTCTTGCAACATTTTTAACTCTCCATATCAATATCAATGATCGCCCAATAGATGACAGCATTTCAGTAGTGAACCTTGGAGATCTCCCGAACATTCAAGAGGTTAAAATTCTCATTTAACTCAGTGGGAATTTAGGAATCTTGATTTGTTTCCTATGGTGCAGGTGGCTTGCTATGAGAATTGTACCACTTTGTTAGAATATCAGTTCTTTGTTATCTTTAAATGATTTATGACAAATAGAAGACTCAGTTAATACTGGACTTCTTAAAGGTATAGTAATACTTCGTTTTATCTTTATTATATTTTGTAGGCATTAAAAAACACGAAAAACGATATAAGTCTTAAAGGTTTGAGAGATATTCACAAGCTAAGTTTCCCTTCCCGCCCCTTTTACCTAGTGTAAGCCATCTCTTCTCAGATGTGGAATGCAGTCCATAGACCAGACAGATAACAGCAGGGGACAATCTTCTTCCTATGAGAACAATGAAAGCCCTGCCCCCCTTGACAAGTTTTTCAGGTTTTTCCCTTATCTGAATTGAAGATTGTCCCTCTCTGCAGTCTACCTGGGCACCTCCCTTCTGATCTGGCTGAGCAGTGTTACATCAGTAAAAGGGGCGGGAGGGGGATACTTTGTCATTGAATTACTCTTGAACATCAACTCTGACAGAATTAAAATAACACTCTCCAAGGTCCAAATACTATGATGATTAATTAGAGCTGCTTTTATTATGAAACATTACTATCCCTTTAAATTTCTCATCAACCTATTTAACCCTTTGAGTGCCAGAGAGGTATGCAATGCGTTGCGTACCCCTCTGGCACTCAAAGGGTTAAATTGGGCATTTTAACCCCTTGAATGCTAATGTGGTTTCCAACTCGAGAAGTCCCTAGCATTAAAGGGGTTGAAATCCCCATTTAAAGTCCGTGGGAATTTTAATTGACTATAGTGTGGAATCCATAGCTAGTGTAACAAGCTACATGGCATCTTGCTGCATAAACAAACAGATCAAGGCTGATGTACTAAGAAAAACCGGGTTAATCTGGAGTGAGCCAGGTGCACCATAGGGAACAAATACTCATTTTTATTGATTTAAATGGGACTTTTAATCAATGAGAATTTGGAAAAATTTGATTTGTCGTCTTTGGTGTGGTTGATTTACCCCAGAATTGATCCAGTAAAACATCATAGTTTTTGTCAGAAGATAAGAACCAATATCTAGCCTGCCAAATTCCATATATATTTAACCCCTTAAGGACCAGGGATGGTCATAGCACGTCATGTACATTTTACTTACGTCTGTCCTCCGGGGGCGCTGTAAGTAAAAACTGGGGCTGAAATTGACCGCTCCAAGACTGGAGCACTCTCTCTCAGTCCTCAACGCTGCGTGCCAAATAACGCAACAGGATACGTGTACCGGCAGATCAGAAAGACCAAAGTGGTCCTTAAGTGAAGGTTACTTCCCAGGACCCTGGTCGCTAAGGGGTTAAAAGTCACACCCTTATTTAATCTTTTAGAATAACCATATACAGTATCTATCCGGAGAGTTGATTAAAGGGATAGTAGTTATTACAGCTCAAAGTTGAAAATTTTAGGTGCAATATCACAGTGGCCTGAAATTGTACAGTGGAGCTGTTGCTACAGCATCCTATGGACAGCTCTGGTCCCGGCACCATAAATCTCCATAGGATGGTGTAGCAACAGCGCCACTGTACAATTTCAGGCCACTCTGTTATTATGCACCTAAAAAATTCAGCTTTGAGCTGTAATAACATTTGAATAAAAAACCTTTCAGCAGTGGGAGTACCCTTGTTTTACTCAGGAGGGATAAACCCTACAACATATATTTTTTTACATTTTAAGTATTTCTACCCCTTTAATTCTTTTACTGTTTTAGCCTGCACCATTTCCTTTGAGAAGCTATTTATTTCATGTATCTGCCATTGAGTTTTATTCTTATCTCTCCTTCTTCCTTGTCCTGTACAGAGTGTGCAATGATGCTTTGCAGAACTGAAGACCACATCCTATCGAAGTCCTTTGGTCAACTTTATGCTCTTCCCGACCTGCTGAAAGATGTCAACATCCTCGCTTGAAAAGAGAAAAAAACTTCCCCAATTATGTGTGTCTTTCTTTGCTTGAACCTTTGAGCATAATATAGATTAAAGACTCCGTGATACAGTGATTTGTTTCTTGTTTGTTCACTTTTGCACACTCATCTGTGCATATATTGGCCAGCCATAATTGGTCCAAATGTGTGGTTTGGGAATACAAGTAGGAAGTTAAAGGGATAGTAATGTTTCATAATAAAAGCAGCTCTAATTAATCATCATAGTATTTGGATTTTGAAGAGTGTTATTTCAATTCTGTCAGAGTTGTAGTTCAAGAGTAATTCAATGACAAAGTATTCCCCTCCCGCCCCTTTTACTGATGTAACACTGTTCAGCCAGAGCAGAAGGGAGGTGCCCAGGTAGATTGCAGAGAGGGACAATCTTCAATTAAGATAAGGGAAAAACCTGAAAAGCTTGTCAAGGGGGGCAGGGCTTTCATTGTTCTCATAGGAAGAGGATTGTCCCCTGCTGTTATCTGTCTGGTCTATGGACTGGATTCTACAAAATAAAATAAAGATAAAACAAAGTATTACTATCCCTTTAATCCTTTAGATGCTGAAGAGGTTTCCAAATGCAGTGCTTAGCAGGGCCGGATTTGCCATTAGGTGCACGCCACCGAGGGGAGCCTGCCATTTGGATTTTTTTTTTTTAAATATTCTTTTAAAAAAAAAAAAAAAAACTAGCCACCTCGTTGGCTGTGCCGGTGGCACCCACTCATATTGCCCGCCCCCCCATTGTCTATTTCCTACCTCCCCGGCAGGACAGGTCTGTGCCACCTTTAGCACAGTCCTGTAAGTGCTGAGCTCCCTCGTCACCTCTTTAGGAATGCAGAGCGCTAGGAGATGACATCATCTCCCAGCGCTCTGCATTCCTGAATAGGAGACCGCGCGGGAGCTCCATCAGGTACAAGGCTGTACCAAAGGAGGCACAGATGACAGATCTCCTACCGGGGAGGTAGGAAACGGACAACGGGGGGAGGCAATGTGAGGGCAACATGGAGATGGTGGGGGAAATGTGGAGCTAATGGGGGGCAAGTTGGAGCCGATGGAGGGCAATATGGAGATAGTGGGGGGCAATGTGAGGGCAATGTGGAGGTGATGGGGGGCAACGTGGAGATTAGGAGCATTGTAGAGGTATCCAGTGCAGATGGCCCACGGGGGGGCACTTCAAATTTCTGTGCCTACAGGCTCCTGAGATGTAAATCCAGCCCTGGTGCTTAGCAATGCTCTGGATACATTTCTAGTTTCCGGTGGGTTACTTGGCAACATTCTAATTATCCTCTCAATCGTTTGGTATGTGGGAGAAGTCTTTGCAAAAACCCAACAAATTTAGAATCAGGAAATCAGTGAGGCTGATGTACTAAGGTGAGGCAGTGCAGGTCTTTGGCAAACCAACTGCACCGTATGGAAAAAAATAAAAATTTCCATTGACTTAAATGGTTCTTTTAGCCCCTTGAGTTCTTGTGTATATTGCTTTGTAATGTTTTGGAGGCTGCTCTAACATTCAGAGGGTTAAAAATCCCATTTAAATCAAAAAGGGTTTTGAGAATGTTTATTTATTCCCTCTGATGGACTTCCACCAGAATTTCGCCACTTTCCTAGTATTTCAACTCCAGGGATGATAAAACCTATCACATGTGCTAAAAATACTTAAAGGGATAGTAATACTTTGTTTTATCTTTATTTTATTTTGTAGGCATTAAAACAACATGTAGAACGATATAAGTCTTATCTCTCAAACCTTTATGGTTTGAGAGATATTCACAAGCAAAGTTTCCCCCTCCCACCCCTTTTACCTAGTGTAAGCCATCTCTTCTCAGATGTGGAATCCAGTCCATAGACCAGACAGATAACAGCAGGGGACAATCTTCTTCCTATGAGAACAATGAAAACCCTGCCCCCCTTGACAAGTTTTTCAGGTTTTTCCCTTATCTTAATTGAAGATTGTCCCTCTCTGCAGTCTACCTGGGCACCACCCTTCTGATCTGGCTGAGCAGTGTTACATCAGTAAAAGGGGAGGGAGGGGGATACTTTGTCATTGAATTACTCCTAAACTACAACTCTGACAGAATTGAAATAACACTCTCCAAAGTCCAAATACTATGATGATTAATTAGAGCTGCTTTTATTATGAAACATTACTATCCCTTTAAGAATACCTTTAAGAAAAAAACCAAGCATTACTGTCTCTTTAACATGGTATCAAGATCACATTTATTTGATGGTTAGTTATTGGTAGGTTAAGATTGAAGTAGGTTAGTACATAATTATATTTGACAAATTTTTTTCTTTAGAGACTTAACTGCTTATTACAAGAGAGATCTAACAAAAAATGTGCTGTTTGTACCACATATACATTGTTTGCCACCCCAGCCTTGTTCCATTGTACACTGGTAGTCACACAATGATCCAAAATAGCACAACACAGGTTGCAACCAGCATAAAATGACACAATGTATCTTGATAAAAACATAAATACGTTTATTGTATCCAATGTAAAAAACACTTGAAGGGCTTGTAGACATACATATAAGTAATGAAGAACTACAGATCATGAGACGTCTTCATGAGCATGGTGTACAGTGTCCGATCTACGCATTTCGCGTATAACAACTCTTCGTTCCGAGGTCACGACAAAGCGTTGTTATACGTGAAATGGATTGATAGGACAGTGTAAACCTTGCTCAAGAAAATGTCTCACGGTCTGTAATTCTTCATTACTTGTATGTATGTCTACTAGCCCTTCAAGTGTTTTTTATTATTGAGGATTATTAAGGAACATGAAAGGAGTTCCTGGTTTGCACGCATTAATGATACTGTTGAATTTATAGAGTACTGTGTTTTGATTTTGTAACTGGAAGATTTATTAGTGAAGGCTATTTAACCCTTGCGAGTCTGGAGCCTCTTTCTCCTGTGTTTGTTAGTTACACAATGATACCTTCGCTGACTGTGAACACCCTTGTGCCACTGTCAACTTGCAGTCACTGAAACAGACACCAGCCTTGTACTGCTCTCTGCAGAACCATACATACACTCTGACACCCCAGGCTTGTTCCAGTGTCCACCCAGTTCTTACAGAACCAGACATCCACTGTCTGAAACCCTAGACTTTGGCCGTTGTATGCTGGTAGTTACAGGATCAAGCATACACTATCTGACACCCCAACCTTGTTCCATTACCCACCTGTAGTCACAGAACCACACATACACTGACAGCCTTACCTTGTAGCACTCTCCTCTAGTAATCAATGAACCACACTGTCTGACACCCATGGCTTGTTCCACTGTCCACTGCTAGTCACAGAACCACACATGCATTGTCTGACTATCAAGTCTTGTTGCATTGTTCACTAGTAATCAGAGAACCATACATACACTGACTGACACTTCTCTCATGTTCAATTGTCCACTGCTAGTCACAGAACCACAATTTACTGTGTGACACCCCAACCTTGTTCAGTTGTTCACTGGTAATCACAGAACCACATATACACTCTCTGATACCCCAGTCTTGTTCCACTGTCCACTGGATGTCCCAGAACCACATATACAATGTCTGACAACCCAGCCTTGAAATGCTTATAAACTCCCACACTAGTCTCCCTTTGGCAGATAGGGTTACCACCTTTTCTTAAAAAAAATATTGGCCAAGGCATTCCCACCATAGACTTAACATTGGTCAGAAGCCAATTTTTTACCGGCCTGCCGGTAAAATACCAGCTGGGTGGCAACCCTGTTGGCAGAAGCAGTGTAAAGAGGGGCATGCTTGGTGCAGATAAATTAGTACATAGGCATTAGGCCGTTGGAGCACCAATAAAAAGATTATATAGCCTAATTTAACGCAGAAATATATTAGTACACCCCCGCAACATCAGCAGAATGTAGTGTGAGTAGAATGGAATACTGGCAACAGCCAGCTTAGCAATAAAGGGGACTGTCGTCCAACAACAGCTGTGGTACCACAGACCACCCATCCTTGCTATTTGCTCCACTGGTTCCTAAGCAGCCTTGTAATATGCATTGTTCATTAACAGACAGGGGGGCAGGGATTTCATTGTTCTCACAGTAGAATATTGACCCTTGATGTGAGCTGTCTGGTCTATGGACTGGATTCCACATCTGAGGAGTGGTGGCTTATACTAGATAAAAGGGGCAGGAGGGGGATACTTTATCATTCAATTACTCTTAAACTACAACGCTCACAGTAAGGAAATAACACTCTCTATGGCTCAAATACTATGAAGATTAATTGGGGCTGCTGTTTTTGTGAAACATTACTATCATTTTAAAGGGATGAGATGGCAAAACTCATGGAAAAGGTTACTTCCTCCTGCTGACTCAAGGCCATATGACTGTGCACAAACAATGACATGATTTTCATGCTAAAAGTCTTACTGGTGGTGATCAGTACAGGAAAAATGCTATATTTCTTTGTTTCTGATTTTGCTGTTTTACATCAAAATTCCCTAATAATTTCTATTTGACCCCTTGAGGACCAAAGCAATCTGATGCACACCTCTCTGTTGTTTTCAATGGTTATTATTATTTTGAGTCCACAAGGAAATAAATATGCTTCATTTTTTTTATATAAAACTTTTTAATATAAATTTTCAAAATGTTTACAAAATGTCCTTATTCAGCATTCCATGAGATACATAAGGTACAAAGCATAACTGCTCAACAACTGCTTGTTGAGCTTGACATAAGTTATAACCCCCCCACCCACTTAATGGTACACCCAATACACTGTGAGTTGTTGTCGGTCTGTGCCTTTCGAGTGGGTAAGGTCAGGGCCGGATTTATCAATAGGCAGACAAGGCACTTGCCTAGGGCGCCAGATTTTGAGGGGCGCCTGGCAATGGCCTGTCACGCCTACTGTCCCACCCACTTTGGGGGAAAATGCAATGATGTGACCTCTCATCGATCAGCCAGTTAGCTTTCTTTTTCCAGCATGACTGCGCCTCCCGGGCTGCCCCACTTGAGTCTCTGCTCTCCTCCTTTTGAAATCTTGAGGGAGCGACGTAGTAATACGCAGCTGCGCACTACGCTGTGCATCTCGGCATAGCTTGTGCGGCTGTGTATATTCAGGAGCCAGTGAGAATGGATGCTGCACTCATTGGCGCCTCCCCGCATTGTCAAGTGAGGTGAATATTGCCAGGTCATGGGTAACCACTGACAAAAAGGTGAGACGCTACCTATAAGTTTTTGTTGAAAATTAAGCAGTAAAACAGGGAGAAAGAAGGTGTGAGTGTCTATGGGGAGAGAATGGGGGTGGCTCCTTTTTGTGTGGTTGAAAGCTATGTGTTTGTGAGGACGTATATTCATCGGTTCTGTGTTTTGGCAAATAAGCTGGAAGGCCTGTGATCATGAAAAAATGTTGTTGAATTCATTAATGAGGTTTAGTAAAGCATACACTGAAGCTGGGAGGGTGGGCTGAATCAAGATTAAAGATCGATGGTGCGAACCATCACACCAACCTACACAATGAGATACCACTGGGGATAAGCATTCAATGAAACACTGAAAAAAGTGAAAACATCTTAAAATATTCAAGAACTTGTCTAATGTATAAGAGGGACACCACTGCATTGCAAATGAGCATTGCGAAGTAAAGCATTGCACACTGCTCTGTAGCCAAAAAGGCCTTCTATAGTTAACCCACTGAGTGCCAGAACTGAGTTGTTTTTGTGTTGGATACCTAAATGGCACTCATAGCGTTATGTTTGAACAAAGGATCTGTGCCATCATTGACTGACATGTTTATTTTGGACATAACGTTTCATTGCAGCATTGAAATTGGTTGTGATTTTGAATTCTAGTTCTGATTGACAGTCCCACCAAACTGTAAGTGTCCTAAAATTTGGTTGGGTAGTTTCAGAGCATGTTTAAAAATTAATTTTCCCATTTTTCCCCAAACTAGTTTATGGAATTTCACCAAAATTCGCATGGCGAAGGGCCCTGATGAGTACTGCATGCTTTTTTAAAATGGATAAATTGAGACCGTAGAACTCTGACCCCAACATACACTGCCCCACTATGAGACCTCTCTGGCATTCAATGGGTTAAAAGCACAATTAAAAGCAACGGGACTTTTTATTTGATCGCTGTGGTGCAGTTGGATTGCTCCAAAATTTCACCACATTAAGAAAAGTGATGCAATTGATTTGAATATTTGAAAATTAAAACAGTACGGTGAAGAATAGATCTAAGATGTATGACCACAAAAGTGGGTGTGTTTAAACATGAGAAGGTGTGGTTAGGGGCGGAGCTATGGGTGCCACAAAGTGCTGTGCCTAGGGGCGCCTGAGATGTAAATCCGGGCCTGGGTAAGGTAGGTCTTGGGTACCGGTCTCAAATCGCCTTCCAGGCTATGTGGATACTGAACATACAAGGTATCTCTAACCAAGAGATAATCTTAACCTAATCTTACTCTAACCCTACACTAATCTTCCCCTAAATAACTAACTAAATAAGTAACTAACCTAGTCAACCAACAAATAAACTGTGTCTATGGGAGTAGAAAATTCAAGATGTCACCCCAGGTCCCCCAAAAGAACAACACCAGCTTGTCTCAACTCCCCTGATAGGTTGGTGAAATCGGTTGAGTTCCTTCTTGTTCATCCACCTAGTGTGCTTGAAGCAGGGATAGAACTCTGTCTGTTGTGAGGTGGCAGTTGTGTGCTTTATCTGTTTTACTGTAGGTTTGCCACCCAGCCAGTATTTTACCTGCAGGCAGGTAAAAAATTGGCTTCTGTCCAATGTTAAGTCTATGGAGCGAATGCCATGGCCGGTATTTTTTTTTAAGGAAAGGTGGCAACCCTATTTTACTGTGCTTTTGCCGTTAAACCCTTGAGAAGCAGAGGGGTGTGCAACACGCTGGGGTCCATACAGAATAATATTTTATATGTTTTTTTTTTGTTTGTTTTTTTACATCAAATTTCCTAAATCATTTCTATTTTAAAGTTTCCCCTTTTGTAATGGGTAATATTGTTATGAAGCCAAAGGGGGAATTACACTTGCTTTATCTATTTTTTACTGTTACTGGAGACCGCCATGCTTCTGAATTTAACCCCATGTGTGCATTGCTCACCCCTCTGGTGCTTAAAGGGATAGTAATACTTAAAATGTAAAAAAATATATGTTGTAGGGTTTATTCCCCTGAGTAAAACAAGGGTACTTCCACTGCTGAGAGATATTTATTAAAAAATGATAACAGCTCAAACTTTAATTTCTCTGTCGTCCAATACAGGTTACTGGTAACTTTGGGTAGGCGATCCACCCCTTTAACTAGGCAGGAACAATTCTAGAAGTGAATGCAGGAGGTGGAGCCTACCTTCCCTCCTTGGCTGCAGCTAGCCAATCAGCTTCAGTAAGATTTGAGACATTAACTATTGACTTGATCAGGGCTCAAAATTTCTACTCGCCACTAGCCAATGGCGAGTGAAAATTTAGCCCTGGCGAGTAGAAATTCAGCTCTGGTGGGTATGTTTTGGCTTGAAGTGGTGAGTAACTTCTCAGGTCTGGCTAGTAGCAAATGACTTAAAATTATAAGCCCTGGACTAGATAGTAGAAGGGAAAGAAGACTCCTGTGAGCATGACCCTGAAGGACCCCCACGGTCTGCCACAGGAGAGCCAAGCATGGTCCTTTGACAGGGTGGGAGACCAGTAACCTGTATGGATTAAGAGAAAAGGATTTAACAGGTAAGACTAAAATCCTCTTATCTCTGTCGTCCAATACAGGTTACTGGTAACTTTGGGATGTCCAACCATTGAGTTTCCCAGAGGCGGAAGTTAGGCAAGGACCAGGCACAAGGCCCCCAAAGTCACCAGAGCAGATATGAACCATCAGATCAGAGAAAGCCAAACAAAACAAATGAAGTGTCAATGGACATTGAACAGGGGTAACAACACCCCAGGAACTGTTACACAGCACACTGAACTAGAGTCAACAGGGCTAAAAAGTGAAGGAAGCACCAAAGAACCGAAGGAGATCCTAGACAGGCAAGACTGCCTCCAGGATCTTCCTCCCAAAACTGGTGTCAGCCGATGCCAGCACATCAACATGGTAGTGCTTCGAAAAGGTGTGCACCAAGAGGTAGCCTTGCACAACTGATCAGCGGAGGCCTGATTCTTGTAAGCCCAAGAAGCCCCATTAGATCTAGTAGAAAAAGCCGTGACCCAAAAGGGGACAGGCTTCTTCCTTAGTTCGTAAGTCTTATGAGTAGTGGACTGGATCCGAGACACAATAGTCACTTTGGATGCAGGTCTTCCTGCCCTGGGGCCCTCAGGAATGATGAACAGCGTGTCAGATTGTCTAATGGACTCAGTGCGATGTACATAAAACTTGAGACAACGCACCACATCTAACAAGTGGAGATCTCTCTCCTTGTCAGAGGTAGGGTCAGGGCAGAAAGAAGGCACCACAATCTGCCTAGTTAAAGGGGCGGATCTCCTACCCAAAGTTACCAGTAACCTGTATGGACTAAAAGAAAAGGATTTAACAGGTAAGACTAAAATCCTCTTTTTTAGGTGCAATATCACAGTGGCCTGAAAATTTTCAGTGGCGCTGTTGCTACATCATCCTATGGACTGCTCTGGTCTGTAGCCTAAAAATCTCCATAGGATGATGTAGCAAGAACGCCACTGTAAATTTTCAGGCCACTGTGATATTGCACCTAAAAAATTCAAGTTTGAGCTGTTATAATTTTTTAATAAAATATCTCTCAGCAGTGGGAGTACCCTTGTTTTATTCGGGGACATAAATCCTACAACATATATTTTTACATTTTAAGTATTACTATCCCTTTAAGAGATTTTATTGATTGAGTGAACTGTAAAAAAATAGATGTTCTTGTGACATTTATTGCTAAAATGTATTCACTAAGACTGTGGGATGAAAATGCACTGTAAGGGACAAATAAAGATTACCAAAATTACTATTGATCGAAATTGAGCTTTTAGCCCTTTGAGCAATGCTTTGCGAACCCCTCTGGCACTCAAAGGGTTAATCATTTGAATGCCTGAGAGGAATGCAACGTTTTGCAAAGCAATTCATTGCACACCCGTCTGGCACTCAAAGGATTAACACCACCCCTCCTGGAATGCTAGCGAGGACTGTGGCACATTGAGAAGCCGTTAGTAAGAGTGTTTTGGAGTCATTGAGTCATGTCTGCCTCCAAGGACATGCTATCCATGATAATTAAAGGAACAGTAATTATTTTTTTTTAATCAGAAAATATATATTTTAACTTGCGCACTTGCGGACCACTGGGCATTTTTTTTAAATTAATGCTTCCGGTTCAGGACTTCTGGAGCGGCGTGCAGCCGCAACGGGAGCCCTGAACTCCATGCCGTGCCAGGACCGTCATTGGTACTTAAGTGCCGGACCACCGTGACGGTCCTGGCACGGCAATGGTCCTTAAGGGGTTAAGGCTTTTCCTACTGTGAAAAACAAGGGTACTTCTAGTGATAATTATTGTATGTATGTGTTTTTATTTATAAAACTCCATACATATACACAGTGCTTTACAGACTGTATTACTTTTTAAAGGGATAGTAATGTTTCACAAAAAAGCAGCTCCATTGTATCTCCATAGTATTTGGAGAGTGTTATTTCAGTTCTGTCAGAGTTGTAGTTCAAGAGTAATTGAATGATAAAGTATCCCCCTCCTTCCCCTTTTACCTAGTGTAAGCCACCTCCCCTCAGATGTGGAATCTGGTCTCTTGACCAGTCAGGTCGCAGCAAGGGACAATTTTCTTACTGTGAGCATAAAGAAAACCCTGCCCCCCTTGACAGGTATTTCAGGTTTTTCCTTATGATCACTGAAGATTGTCCCTCTCTGCAATCCATCCGGACAGTTTTGCTGCTCTGAGGTGAGCAGTGTTACATCAGTAAAAGGGGCGGGAGGGGGATACTTTATCATTCAATAACTCTTGAACTACAACTCAGACAGTACTGAAATAATACTCTCCATGGCCCAAATATTATAAATATTAATTGAAGCTGCTTTTTTTGTGAAAGATTACTATCCCTTTAAGGTGACAAGTCCCCTTTCTGTACTCAGCTGAGCTTTACCATACTTCATCAAAAAATTGCCATAGTGCCTAATTGTCACTTTTTGTAGATTTTTTTTATTATTAAAGAAAGACAATAAATGAAAAACAAGTTGGATTGTTAAACCTATGAATGCCAGAGTGGTACGGAGCAATGTTTACAGATCAGTCATCTCCCAATTGGTGTGAGTACCCTTTTCTTATTGCCAAGCAGTGTGAGTACCCTTTTCTTATTCTCCAGCAGTGGGAGTACCCTTTTTTATTTCCCAGTGGTGTGAGTACCCTTTTCTTATTGCCAAGCAGTGTGAGTATCCTTTTCTTATTCTCCAGTGGTGTGAATACCCTTTTCATATTCCCCAGAGGTGGGAGTACCTTTTCTTATTCCCCGGTAGTGGGAGTACCCTTTTCTTAATCCCCAGCGGTGGGAGTACCCTTTTCTTATTCCCCAGTGGTGTGAATACCCTTTTCTTATTCCCCGGTAGTGGGAGTACCCTTTTCTTAATCCCCAGCGGTGGGAGTACCCTTTTCTTATTCCCCAGTAATGAGAGTACCCTTTTCATGTTCCCCAGTAGTGGGAGTACCCTTTTATTACTCCCCAGTAGTAGGAGTACCCTATTCTTATTCCCCAGTACTGGGAGTACCCTTTTCTTATTCCCCAGCGGTGGGAGTACCCTTTTCTTATTCCCCAGTAGTGGGAGTACCCTTTTCTTACTTCCCAGTAGTGGGAGTACCCTTTTCTTATTCCCCAGTGGTATGAGTACCCTTTTCTTATTCCCCAGCAGTGGGAGTATCCTATTCTTATTCCCCAGCGGTGTGAGTACCCTTTTCTTATTCCCCAGAGGTGGGAGTACACTTTTCTTATTCCCCGGTAGTGGGAGTACCCTTTTCTTAATCCCCAGCGGTGGGAGTACCCTTTTCTTATTCCCCAGTAGTGGGAGTACCCTTTTCTTACTCCCCAGTAGTGGGAGTACCCTTTTCTTATTCCCCAGTAATGGGAGTACCCTTTTCCTATTCCCCATAATGAGAGTACCCTTTTCTTATTCCCCAGTAGTGGGAGTACCCTTTTCTTATTCCCCAGCAGTGGGAGTACTCTTTTCTTATTCCCCAGCGGTGGGAGTATCCTATTCTTATTCCCCAGCGGTGTGAGTACCCTTTTCTTATTCCGCTGGAGTGTGAGTACCCTTTTCTTATTCCCCAGCAGTGGGAGTATCCTATTCTTATTCCCCAGCGGTGTGAGTACCCTTTTCTTATTCCCCGGTAGTGGGAGTACCCTATTCTTATTCCCCAGTAGTGGGAGTACCCTTTTCTTATTCCCCAGCGGTGTGAGTACCCTTTTCTTATTCCCCAGCAGTGGGAGTACCCTTTTCTTATTCTCCAGCAGTGGGAATACCCTTTCCTTATTCCCCAGTAGTGGGAGTACCCTTTTCTTACTCAGCTGGAAAAGCACTATTTCTTCATAATAAAACAGTAATTTTAAAGATTACTTTGGGAGAACCAATCCATTCAGAGCTGATTCATAGTGACCATTAGGATTTTCTGCCTGTATTACCATAAGTGGCTGTATATTGTCATTGTCAGGCTGTGATAGTGTTCCTTAAAGTGGACCTCGTGACATATTTATTCTGTTTAATGATAATTTAAATCTGCCTTTGCGTTGTGTAACCCTCTGGCACTCAAAGGGATATACATAGCTGGGAACTCTCCAGATTTGCCCCAAAGACTCAGATTTTTGTAGTGCATTACCGAATATGTGGGGAAAGAGGCCGATTCTCCGGTGGTGGTGAATTTTTTCTAAAACTATGCCCACTTCTGCTCTTTCTCAGCCTGTTCTGCCCACTTCTCCTCCTTCCCCACCCTGTTCCTCCCACATCCCTCCCACTTATCCTCCTTCCCCACCCTGTTGCTCCCACTCTTCCTCCTTGCCCACTTCCCGCCCACTTTATTAAACAGCCTATTAAGCTCCGCCCCACACACTATTATGCCACTCGTCTTCTTGAAGCAAATCGCTTCATTTATATCCTCCCACCAGTACCACATGAATGCTTTCTGGGGACTCTAGATGAACGGGTTCCCAGGCATGCGTATATATTGTAGTACCCACCTTTTCCCTAAAACAAGTATTTTTTTGGAAATAAACTTTAATATTTTAGTGGCACGGTGTGGCATTTTATGTTAATTAGTTATGTTCAAGACCAAATGTATCTCTCCCTGTGCCATTAGAAATACCTCCAGTGTGTGATAACAGCCTAGATTTATTCAAAGCACAATGGGTGTTTATATTGGCCCAACACAGAAACTAATTAGCACAAAATGTCAGACTGTGCCACCATCAAATAAGGATTCAGTTGTTACAATAGGGTTGTAACCGCATTCTCTTAATATACAGATTACAATAAAATGAACATGTTCACATACTCCTTGTATTGGGGCGCTTTCCTTCTGTCCACCTACTTCCAAAGTGGACAATCAGATATACAAGCAGAAAAAAAAGAGAGGCACTCACACGTAGATAGTATTAACCAGAAGGATTCAGTTCTCCTAAACTATTTATATTACATGCAAATGGTTATCACAACATAAAGGCAGCTTTTGATTAAATTTAAAATGGACCCTTTGAGTGCTCTGGTGCTCAAAGGGTTAAGGCGGTGTTCCTCAACCAGGGTGCCGTGGCACTTTGGTGTGCCACAGACATCCACTTAGGGTGCCCCATTTTATCTATGAAGACTTTGACAAAAATATAAATGTAGAGATAGAATTGTATATTTATGGAAACTGATATCTAGTAAATGTTTATTTTAGTTGTGAGATCTAAGAATAACTATATTTATACATTTGGTACCTTAATTACACACTTAATAAATTAGGTAAAATGATAGGCGTGCCCTGAAAGTTCCAAACTGCGTGTTAGGGGTTCCCTGTGCAGAAAAAGGTTGAGAACCACTGGGTTAAGTGACAGGTCCACTTTAAAGCTCATTACTTGGTGTATACTCATAAGTAGAGTGGGGGATTTTTGCTACTCAGGTGAGTGCACTCAGCCATGGGCGGATTCTCCTATCGTGGCATCCCCCGGTGGGCTGCTAGATCATGGGCCGGTAGTGGAGATCAGAGGATCTAACCTCACCGTCCCACAATGTTTTGAAGGAGAGGTCTGTGCTGCCACAGGCAAGGGCACTCTCTGTGACAGCCTTCGTGTTCCTTATAATGCAGAGCGCCATGATATGACATAATATCCTGGTGCCTGCTTTCCCATGCTGCACAGGGACCACAAGGGGGCGTCGATAGGGACGTCGGTGCTGGAGGCTACACTGACTTCTCACTCCCCACACTGGACCACCAGGGCAATGGGAGAGAGTGGAGGGGGACAGGGAAAAGAGGGGATGAAATAGACTGGAGGAGAGAGGAAGCAGCAAAGGGACCTGTATGTAGAAACTGATAGGGGGTGATAGGCTGGGAATGAGAGTGTAGAAAAGGGCCGGGGGAAGAGAGAGTGGGAGAAAGGGGGTGGGAGTTGCTAGGGTTGTATCTAACCCAATGAGTGACAGATATGTATCAAAAATTATACATATATCAGTGCTTAAAATTTGAAGTCCTTTGCTACTGGCCAGACCTGAAAAGTTACTCTCCACTGCAAGCCATGACATACCCACAGGGCTGAATTTCTACTCGCCAGGGCTAAATTTTCACTCACCATTGGTCAGTGGCGAGTGGAAATTTTGAGCCATATATATATATATTATATATATATATATATATATATATATATATATAAAAACCAGCTAGTGGGCTGCTTTAAAACAAAAACTGCCCGGGCTGGTATTCCCCTACAATCCGCCCCTGCACTCAGCCACATTCTATGTTCATTAGCAAATGTACCGCTTATTACAAAACTAAACTGACCAGCTGTTGGGGACTACATCTCCCGTTCTATGAGAGTTATATTCCCCTACAGCTGGAGCTCAGGCAGCTGACTACCCTATGTAATTGAGTAATGCTATGTCAATAAAAAAGGTCCTGTTTACTGTGTTGCTACCTTTTCTAGGAAGAAATACTGTCTGGCCTTCTACTAGCTGCCATAGACTTATTATTGGCATGAAGCCTACTTTTCACCAGCCTGCCTGTAAAATACTGGCTGGGCGGCAACCCTACTTGAAGTGAACAGTGTTTACAATGGTCTCACCTAGCGATTCTCAGACTGTGTTCCATAAAATCCCAGCATTGATGGTACAGCTCTGGGGCTAGAGAGGCGTCCAACACATTGCTTGTGTTGGAGACAATTGTTGAATTCAAGGGGTTAAAAGCACCTTTTAAATCAATTGAAATTTAGACATTTTTTTTTCTATAGGGCAAATGGTTTGCTCTGGAATTGCGCAACGTTTTCATAGATGTTAGCCTCAGAGGATGCGCAGTCCCGGGAACATGAGGAAGACTGTAATATTCCACACCGTGCAATTTTATTTTATGTTAGATTTCTATTTTAATAAGCACTATAATCTGAAAGGAGGACCGTACCTTTGGAATAGGTTGCTCTTGACTTATTTAAAGGTATAGTAATACTTAAAATGTAAAAACAAATATTGTAGTGTTTATCCCCCTGAGTAAAACAAGGGTAGTCCCATTGCTGAGAGGTTTTTTATTCAAAAGTTATTACAGTTTAAACTTGAATTTTTTAGGTGCAGTAATCACAGTGGCCTGAAATTGTTCAGTGGTGCTGTTGCTACACCATCCTATGGCAATTTATGGTCAATTGACCAGAGCTGTTCATAGGATGGTGTAGCAACAGCGCCACTGTACAATTACGTAATCACTGCACTTATTGTACCCCTTCTATATCAAATGTAAAATGTAAAGTGCCAAGTACACTGGTTGGCGCTATATAAATAAAATATACAAAATACAATACAATACAATACAATTTCAGGCCAATCTGATATTGCACCTAAAAAATTTCAAGTTTAAGTTGCAATAACTTTCGAATAAAACACCTTTCAGCAGTGGGAGTACCCTTGTTTTACTCAGGGAGATAAGCCCTACAACATATTTGTTTTTTACATTTTAAGTATTAATATCCCTTTAAAGTGATAGTAATGTTTCACAAAAAAAGCAGCTCTGATTAATCTTCATTTGTCCCTTGCTGCGATAAGTCTTGCTGCTCTGAGGTGAGCAGTGTTACATCAGTAAAAGGGGCGGGTGGGGGATACTTTATCATTCAATTACTCTTGAACTACAACTCTGACAGAATTGAAATAACACTCTCCACGGTCCAAATACCAAATACTAACATTAATATCCCTTTAACATAAACGGACCAGACCTTCCCATTATCCGGGGACACATAGGAAATAGATATAATTCAGTTCTGCACTGATCAAAGCAGCCCTACAGTATGTGTTTTTCATATATGTCCACGGTTAAAGGTGAGGTCTGCTCAACCTACTTTAACAGAAAGATCTACTTAAAGGGATAGTAATGTTTTATAATAAAAGCAGCTCTAATTAATCATCATAGTATTTGGACTTTGGAGAGTGTTATTTCAGTTCTGTCAGAGTTGTAGTTCAAGAGTAATTCAACGACCAAGTGTCCCCCTCTCGCCCCTTTTACTGATGTAACACTGCTCAGCCAGATCAGAAGGGAGGTTCCCAGTTAGACTGCAGAGAGGGACAATCTTCAATTAAGATAAGGGAAAAACCTGAAAAACTTGTCAAGTGGGGCAGGGGCTTCATTGTTCTCATAGGAAGAAGATTGTCCCTTGCTGTTATCTGCCTGGTCTATGGACTGGATTCCACATCTGAGAAGAGATGGCTTACACTAGGTAAAAGGGGAGAGAGGGGAAACTTTGCTTGTGAATATCTCTCAAACCATAAAGGTCTGAGAGAAAAGACATATCTTTATTCATGTTTTTTTTTTTAATGCCTACAAAATAAAATAAAGATAAAATGAAGTATTACTATCCCTTTAAGCAGCTGTCATTCTCATAACATTCAGGTATGTATAGCTGATCTTTAGCAATAAACTTGTGACTTACTATAGATAATAAACAGTAAGGTTATTTATTGATAAAGGTCAGGATTTGATGCACAGGCTTTCTTTTTGTATAGGTAACCAAGATATAGTTCTTAATAGTCTCCTTACACATATTTATCTATTTGAATACTATTGATAATGCAAGTTTCATTTTAAAAAAGCAGTAAATAGATATGTGGCTGCTATATAGATAACACCTGCCTAGGTAAGTCATTATGTTAAAGGGACAGTAATACTTGAATTAAGGTTGAGGTCCGAGTCTTCTTTATATACTTCAGCAATTGCAGGTGTAAAGTCAAAGCACTATTCTATGGAGTGTGGTGAGGGACAATCTTCAGTAAGAAAAGGGAAAATCCTGCCCTCCTTTGTCAAGGGAGTGCAGGGTTTTCCTTATACTTGCTATGTGAAGATTATCCCTTGTTGCATCCGTCCAGCCCCAGGACCGGATTCCACATCTAATGGAGAAGGCCAGAAGGAGATAATTTCCAAATGAATTAAGCTTGAACTACAAACTTGTAAGTGTTACTAGTGTAAAAGCCCGTGTACATGGGCCAAGGTCCGGTGATGTTAACCCTTATGAGTGCCAGAGGGGTATGCAATGCATTGCTTTGCAATGCGTTGCGTATCCCTCTGGCACTCAAAGGGTTAAGAGGCCAGTCCTGTTTTGCATCCTGCCGCCAAAGCAGTCATGAACTGTAGAGACTGCCTGAAAGCACAGAACTCCCAGCACAGAACTCTCAGCATTCCATGCTCCCAGCATTCCGTGCGTTTGGGCAGTCTCTACTGCGCATTTTGGCTTCTGACAAACATCCTAGCGAATTATTATATAGGATGTGTTTAAAAACATATAAAGAAGACTCAGACCTCAAGTTATTTAAAGTATTACTATTCCTTTAAATTATGAGCCTCTTATCCCAAGGTTACAATTTCCTTTTAACTAATGTGACCAGATCAGCAATTTTAATGCAGGAGGCCTGTTACATTTCCATTGCTCATGACTGCATATACTCCAATGCAGTTCTGCAGCGTGGTTTCCTACATTAAAACAGCTATCTGCTCATCTCACCCTTCAACAGTTATTACATGCAATTTCCTGGGAACTGATAGGTAATAAACGTTAGCCTAAGGGTTCTTTCACATGGCTGAGAGAACTGTAGCAGCCCTCTGAAGAAATTTGAGCAACAAAACTTTTGCAGACACTTCCTGCACTATATAACGCCAATTTAGAAGCAGGGGGGACGTCTCACAGCCAGCCAGTATAGATTGGCCATTCAGTGGAGACTGTGCTGAGTACTGTAACTTCCAACAACTCTAGTGTTCTCCCATAGGCCACCGGGCAAATTTTCCTTGCTGTATCTTTACTGTATACTTGTGCTAACATAGGAAAGATGAAGCTTCCTGGACTTAGGTGCATGCTCACTTGAACATAGTCGCTCATGTGAAAGACACGGGCAATGGCAACGTCACCAATGCAGGTGCCTAAATTGTCTTAGCAGTATCAACTAATATTCAAATACATTTGGTATTGATACTATTTTAAAGGGTATCTATCACCCAGAGGCGTAACTAGAACGGTGCAAGAAGTGCCATGGGCCTCCCCCAACCCCCGAACACATTGGCCCCTGGGCCCTCCACAATGCCTCCATTTCCTACCTCCCAATCCCTGTTGGTCCAGTGGAGTGGCAGGAGAGGCGGGCTGGTGCGACGTGCTCCTGCGCTGTCCTCTTCTGTAATGCAGAGCGCTGGGAGATGATGTCATCTCCAGGCGCTCTGCATTACTAGAGTGTGGGAGGGAGCTTGCGGCGCCAGGTGGAGGGGGTCGCAGGGGGCAGCCGGGCCCCTGGAGTGACGGGCCCTGTCGTGGTTGCGACCCTTGCGACCCCTATAGTTACGCCACTGCTGTCACCCCTTTACAACTTTGTGTAAATAGTTTTCTTATATAGCGAATATGCTTTAAAGTTGATTCTTCTTTTTTTTTTTTTAACCGCTTGTTTGCAGAAATTAGGAGACTAAATACAGCCCCGCGCCTATTTCCTATTTAATACCTCTGTATGTCTATTCCCAGTTGTACAGCACTGCGGAATTAGTTGGCGCTATATAAATAAAGAATAATAATAATTCTTCTGGGCAGACCGCGGTTACCTGATCCTTGCCGCAGCCTGCCGCTCTGCCTCTCTCTATACAGCCTCCTCCGATGATAGAGGCTGTCTGTCTGAAAGCTGGAGTGCTCTCATTGGCCAGAAAATGATTCCTGCCAATCAGAGTGCTCCAGCTTACAGACAGACAGCCTCCGTCATTGGAGGAGGCTGGATAGAGAGAGGCAGAGCAGCAGGCTGCGGCAAGGATCAGGTAACTGCAGTCTGCCTGGAAATAGGCGCGGGGTTGTATTTATTCTTCTAATTTCTGCAAACTATTGGTTTAAAAAAAAATGAATAAACTTTAAAGGGATAGTAATACTTTATTATTACTATATCCCCCATATTGTAGATATTTGTAAAATAATTTAATAGCCCCCAGGTCATCTCTCAAACCTTTATGGTTTGAGAGATAACCGAAGGCAAAGTTCCCCCCTCCCTCCCCATTCCCTGAAGTCAGCGTTGTGCTGACTGCAGGGGAAGTCTGTCGTATGATAGGCTTGCGGCTCTGCAGCTGAGCCGAGATCCCATTAGTGAAAGAATTATTTCAGTGAAACGGTCTTCTCCATGTGCTTGGTTTGCAGTGTGCTTGGTTTCTGCTTGGTTTGCAAGCACATGTAGAAGACCGTTTCAGTGAAATAATTCTCTGTCACTAACGTGATCTCAGCTCTGCTGCAGAGCCGCATGATGAAAGTCAGACCGGATATCCCTGCAGTCAGTACAACGCTGGGGGAACTTTGCATTTGGTTATCTCTCAAACCATAAAGGTTTGAGAGATGAACTTGGGGGCTATTAAATTATTTTGCAAATATGTACAATATGGGGATAGTAATAATAAAGTATTAATATCCCTTTAAAGCATATTCACTATATAAGAAAACTATTTACACAAAGTTGTATAAGGGTGATAGATCCCATTTAACACCTTGGATGATAGACACGTCTCACTAGGAACCAGGTGGTTAGTGGGGCTAGTTTGCTAGGATTTCCTAGGTAATTCATTTTAAACGAAAAGGTTCTGCTTCCGTAAAATAGTGAGACCTACCGATCTGACCTGGGATTAATCTTTCAAAACAAAGAAGTGTATTTTTAAGGGAATTCAATGTAATTGTCAAGGTAGAAATTGTGAATGCATAACAGCAGGATATCTGTACCATGCAGGCAAAGCACCACCACCCCCATCAAATCCTCACTTTAGTCATATGGTTGATTAGCACACCTAGCAGCAAAAGGGTTAATCTTTTTTACTTCTATACTGACTAACATCTGCAAGTAATCAGTCCCTCTCTGCCACCCCATTCTTAACCCCCTGTGGCTCAGTAGGATCCTAAAACAGATCACAGTACACTGCTGTTTCTTGTACATTAAGGGGTTTCGGATTTCAGAGAGAAAGTAACACACTATTTAAAAAAAAATCTTGGATTTCTGGGAAAAGCAATGGAAGGGGCGGAGGAGGAGAAGAAGGAATTGGGAAGTGACTTTCTGTTGGAATTAAATCAGACATGCGGTGGAGCAGACAGGATGCTATGTAAGTTACAGGGGCCTTTAATACTATTTAGCAGTGGGATTGAATCAATGCATAAAATATGTTTTATTGACAGCAGCCAGTTGTGTTTCTACAAGGCAGTGATTACTTTATAACGTTAGTTAACTTGTGGCAGATTCCTTTTTGCAAAAGTATATACAGATGTTTCAGTTTACAACGTCATGTAAGTCAGTAACTTTTTAACCTCTTGGATTCCAGAGAGACTTCTAACACATTGCTTTGCAACACATTTGACCACTCTCCAGCACACAATCTGACACCCTATGATAAGGTTAGTTTACAAATGGGAAAGGATAGTACAGCATTAGCCGTGGATAAAGCAGACAAGTAGAGAGAAAAATGATACTTTATTGCAGTGGTTCTCAACTCCAGTCCTCAGGACACATTAACAGGCCAGGATGTGATGATTTCCTTGTTAGAGCACAGGTGAGTTAATCAATGTGAATGAGCCTCTGATCACCACACCTGTACTCTAAGTCCTGGCCTGTTAGTGGGTCCTGAGGGCAGGAGCTGAGAAACACTGTTCTATTGGCTAACTGAGCAGCTTTAGAGTGCAAGCTTTCAAGAGCACTTTGTCAGGCATTACTACTCTCCTCAGGTTTAAAAAAATAAAATACCAACTGCCTATGTGTTGTAGTCGCCATTTGTACTATAAAGAGTATTTGAGAAATGAACCATTATCTGTTGGTGGGACTTTGAGGCAATTGATGCTACTTGGTTTATGTGCTGGGCCAATATTATTACACACTGCGCTATGATTGGAGCCAACACCTTTGGTATATGTCTAATAGTACAGTATACCGTGAATTAGCATAAAGTGCCACTCTGTAAACCAAGACATAAAGGCTTAATTCTCTCAAGCAATTTATTTTATAAAAAATGACTGGTACAACACATAGGCAGATTTGAATTATCTGGAAAACAAACTAAATGTGTCCTAGGGTTACAGGTCACTTCTATCTCTTGTCCTGTTCTGTTTAAAGGGATAGTAATACTTCTTTTTATCTTCATTTTATTTTGTAGGCATTAAAAAGAACATGAAGAACGATATAAGTCTTATCTCTCAAACCTTTATGGTTTGAGAGATATTCACACGCAAAGTTTCCCCTCCCGCCCCTTTTACCTAGTGTAAGCCATCTCTTCTCAGATGTGGAATCCAGTCCATAGACCAGACAAATAACAGCAGGGGACAATCTTCTAACTATGAGAACAATGAAAACCCTGCCCCCCTTGACAAGTTTTTCAGCTTTTTCCCTTATCTTAATTGAAGATTGTCCCTCTCTGCAGTCTACCTGGGCACCTCCCTTCTGCTCTGGCTGAACAGTGTTACATCAGTAAAAGGGACGGGAGGGGGATATTTTGTCATTGAATTACTCCTAAACTACAACTCTGACAGAATTGATATAACACTCTCCAAAGTCCAAATACTATGATGATTAACTAGAGCTGCTTTTATTATGAAACATTACTATCCCTTTAAGGCTAACACTTCAAAGGCCTATAGCACTGCAAATCATAACTCTTCATAGGACCTTTGAAGTTGCTTGCAGTGACATAGAGGAAGTTGTTGCAACCAGTGGCTGCTAGATTGTCTACAATGACTAAGTAGCCTGTGTGTTTGAGTGTGCCATGGCACTGTAAAAGCAAAAGAGATTGGTGAGAGGCTACTTTTGTTGATTACAATCACTAGCAGGAACTCCAGTGAATCTCTGCCAGGCTAATGAGCTGTTATTGGGATCCATTTGATCTAGACAGACGTTTCGCTGTCCCCAAACCATACCTCCCAAGTGTCCCTCTTTAGGAGGGACAGTCCCTCTTTTAGACCCAAATCCCTCTGTCCCTCTTTCCCAACCTGATGTCCCTCTTTTTAGGAAATCAGACTGTGTGGTGTGTGTTTAAGTGTATCATACTGCTCTACAGCAATAAAACTTACATTAATGTTTGCGTAAACATCAGTAGATGTGTTTATAAATTAGTCTGTACAAAAAAATATGTTGGTCTTGTTATAAGTCATTTATTAGGTTACACAAGAAGGTGTCGATAGGTCATGAAATAGCCTAAAAATTCTCTTTAATGCCCCGCCCACCAGCCACACCCCCTAAAACACAAGTGTCCCTCTTTGGAAGTTTGAAATGTTGGGAGGCATGCCAAACAAACATGACATCATAATGATGTACACTCTGGAGTAGCAAGATGGACAGGTATCATGACATTAAAAGCAAAGCTTTATTGTCAATAACCAGTGTCACATACAGCCAAGGATCTGACACATTTCTCGTGTTAAGTGCACATGATCTATGATTAAAGGGATAGTAATACTTCGTTTTAACTTTATTTTATTTTGTAGGCATTAAAAAAATATGAAGAATGATATAAGTCTTATCTCTCAAACCTTTATGGTTTATGAGATATTCACAAGCAAAGTTCCCCTCCCCGCCCCTTTTACCTAGTGTAGGCCATCTCTTCTCAGATGTGAGTCTGGTTGTATGACAGTACAGATAACAGAAGGGGACAATTTTCTTTGTATGAAAACAATGAAAGCCCTTCCCCCCTTGACAAGTTTTTCAGCTTTTTCCATTATCTTAATTGAAGATTGTCCCTCTCTGCAGTCTACCTGGGCATCTCCCTTCTGATCTGGTTGAACAGGGGGGGATACTTTGTTTGTGAATATCTCTTAAACCATAAAGGTTTCAGAGATAAGACTTATATCATTCTTCATGTTTTTTTAATGCCTACAAAATAAAATAAAGTTAAAATGAAGTATTACTACCCCTTTAAGCTTGACTGGCTATCACACATTACCTGTTGACAATAAAGCTGTAAACTTAATATCTGATACCAGTCCATCTTGGTACTACAGAGTAAGGAATATCCTGTTGCCACCTCTGACACTGTATATCATAGTGCAGTCTCACCCCCCTAGTTATGTTAGATTCTCCTAAGAAACTCACCCAGTTGTGTCTATGAACGGCTTTCACGCTGAGCACTGTTCATATCACTGGCCCCGCAGAGCTTAATGTTGCTGCCTTTCTGGTACAACTTGCTGCAGTGACCTTATACCAGAGGCACTTGAAGTTCAGTTTAACTAACCATGTGCTTTACTTTAACAAAGTCTCATATAAAACTTAAAGGGATAGTAATACTTAAAATGTAAAAAAAATATATTGTAGGGTTTATCCCCCTGAGTAAAACAAGGGTGCTCCCACTGCCGAAAGGTGTTTTATTCAAACGTTATCACAGCTCAAAGTTGAATTTTTTTTAGGTGCAATATCACACTGGCCTGAAATTGCACAGTGGTGCTGTTGCTACACCATTCTATGGAGATTTATGGTCCTGGGAACAGAGCTGTCCATAAGATGGTGTAGCAACAGCGCCACTGTACAATTTCAGGACACTGTGATATAGCACCTAAAAAAATCAACTTTGAGCTGTAATAGCTTTTGAATAAAACACTTTTCAGCAGTGTGGGTACCCTTGTTTTACTCAGGAAGATAAACCCTACAACATATTTTTTTACATTTTAAGTATTACTATCCCTTTAACACTCATTGTGTGGCCTAGATCAAGGATGCACAGCCCAGCCTTCAAATGCCACAAACTTACTGTAGAGGAGGTAACCAGATCTCCATTTGAAAATGTAATTATTCATGTCAGCTCAGGAACCAGTACAGTGCTCCAGTGTGTGTGTTTTTAATGAGTGGCCTGCATTGAAATGGAGATTTGGATCTGGATGGAATTTTATTCAGAGATAACCTATTCTTAAAAAGAGAATTATGAAGTACACTAATTGCAGCACAGGGTATGAAACAAATGGTGTGAGGGAGGAAGATAAGAGGATAGGAAGGAAGAGAGTAGGCTCAGGGCCGGATTTATATCTCAGGAGCCTGTGGGCACAGACATCTGATGCACACCCCCATTGGCCATCTCCACTGGACACCTGCACATTGCCCCCCATCATCTCCATATTGCCCTCACAATGCCCACCATCAGCTCCAACTTGCCCCCCATCATCTCCACATTGCCCTCACATTGCCCCCATCATCTCCATATTACCCTCACATTGCCCCTCCCCAGTGTCCATTTCCTACTTCCCTGGTGGTCCAGCGGCAAGGCAGGAGAGGTCTGTACGTCATTTGGCACAGCCCCCTAGCTGCCGGAGCTCCAGTGGGGACTTCTCTTCAGTAATGCAGAGCTCTGGGAGATAATGTCGTCGCCTAACGTCTGTATTACTAAAGATCCAAGGAGGGAGTTAAGCAGATACAGGTCTGTGCCGAAGAAGGCACAGACCTCACGGGGTGGTGGTGGGGTATTGCGCTCGGCGAGGCTAGTTTAAAAAAAAATAAAAAAAAACGGGTCCCAATGACAGGCGCCCTTCTGTAGGGTGCACCTGTAGGCAGATGCCAACTCTGCCTTATGATAAATCTGGTCCTGAAGAGGCTGGGGCAAGGAGGAAGGGGAAAAGGGCAGAAGAAAAGAGGATGTGGGGAGGAAATAAGTGAAAGAAAAGAGGAAGCTGCAGAAAGGAAGACAGGAGGGGTAATGAGTGGAAGAAGGCAAAAAGAAGGGAGGAGGAACAGAGGGCAGGGAGGATGATGGGGGAAAGGAGACGATGAATGGGGGAAAGATAGAAGAGAGGAGGATGATGGGGGAAAGGAGACGATGAATGGGGGAAAGATAGAAGAGAGGAGGATGATGGGGGAAAGGAGACAATGAATGGGGGAAAGATAGAAGAGAGGAGGATGATGGGGGAAAGGAGACAATGAATGGGGGAAAGATAGAAGAGAGGAGGATGATGGGGTAAAGGAGACAATGAATGGGGGAAAGATAGAAGAGTGGAGGATGGGGGAAAGGAGACGATGAATGGGGGAAAGATAGAAGAGAGGAGGATGATGGGGGAAAGGAGACAATGAATGGGGGAAAGATAGAAGAGAGGAGGATGGGGGAAAGGAGACGATGAATGGGGGAAAGATAGAAGAGAGGAGGATGATGGGGGAAAGGAGACAATGAATGGGGGAAAGATAGAAGAGAGGAGGATGATGGGGTAAAGGAGACAATGAATGGGGGGAAGATAGAAGAGAGGAGGATGGGGGAAAGGAGACGATGAATGGGGGAAAGATAGAAGAGAGGAGGATGATGGGGGAAAGGAGACAATGAATGGGGGAAAGATAGAAGAGAGGAGGATGGGGGAAAGGAGACGATGAATGGGGGAAAGATAGAAGAGAGGAGGATGATGGGGGAAAGGAGACAATGAATGGGGGAAAGATAGAAGAGAGGAGGATGGGGGAAAGGAGACGATGAATGGGGGAAAGATAGAAGAGAGGAGGATGATGGGGGAAAGGAGACAATGAATGGGGGAAAGATAGAAGAGAGGAGGATGGGGGAAAGGAGACGATGAATGGGGGAAAGATAGAAGAGAGGAGGATGATGGGGGAAAGGAGACAATGAATGGGGGAAAGATAGAAGAGAGGAGGATGGGGGAAAGGAGACGATGAATGGGGGAAAGATAGAAGAGAGGAGGATGATGGGGGAAAGGAGACAATGAATGGGGGAAAGATAGAAGAGAGGAGGATGGGGGAAAGGAGACGATGAATGGGGGAAAGATAGAAGAGAGGAGGATGATGGGGGAAAGGAGACAATGAATGGGGGAAAGATAGAAGAGAGGAGGATGGGGGAAAGGAGACGATGAATGGGGGAAAGATAGAAGAGAGGAGGATGATGGGGTAAAGGAGACAATGAATGGGGGAAAGATAGAAGAGAGGAGGATGGGGGAAAGGAGACGATGAATGGGGGAAAGATAGAAGAGAGGAGGATGATGGGGGAAAGGAGACAATGAATGGGGGAAAGATAGAAGAGAGGAGGATGATGGGGTAAAGGAGACAATGAATGGGGGAAAGATAGAAGAGTGGAGGATGGGGGAAAGATAGAAGAGAGGAGGATGGGGGAAAGGAGACAATGAATGGGGGAAAGATAGAAGAGAGGAGGATGGAGGAAAGGAGACAATGAATGGGGGAAAGACAGAAGAGAGGAGGATGGGGGAAAGAAGACAATGAATGGGGGAAGATAGAAGAGAGGAGGATGGGGGAAAGGAGACAATTAATGGGGGAAAGATAGAAGAGAGGAGGATGGAGGAAAGGAGACAATGAATGGGGGAAAGACAGAAGAGAGGAGGATGGGGGAAAGAAGACAATGAATGGGGGAAAGATAGAAGAGAGGAGGATGGGGGAAAGGAGACAATGAATGGGGGAAAGATAGAAGAGAGGAGGATGGGGGAAAGGAGACAATGAATGGGGGAAAGATAGAAGAGAGGAGGGTGATGGGGGAAAGGAGACAATGAATGGGGGAAAGATAG
Source organism: Rhinophrynus dorsalis (assembly GCA_037306005.1). Lineage (NCBI taxonomy): Eukaryota > Metazoa > Chordata > Amphibia > Anura > Rhinophrynidae > Rhinophrynus > Rhinophrynus dorsalis. Next base: position 38,449,919 of record CM074725.1, read on the forward strand.
AAGAGAGGAGGATGGAGGAAAGGAGACAATGAATGGGGAAAGACAGAAGAGAGGAGGATGGGGGAAAGAAGACAATGAATGGGGGGAAGATGGAAGAGAGGAGGATGGGGGAAAGGTGACAATGAATGGGGGAAAGATAGAAGAGAGGAGGATGGGGGAAAGGAGACAATGAATGGGGGAAAGATAGAAGAGAGGAGGATGATGGGGGAAAGGAGACAATGAATGGGGGAAAGATAGAAGAGAGGAGGATGGAGGAAAGGAGACAATGAATGGGGAAAGATAGAAGAGAGGAGGATGGGGGAAAGGAGACAATGAATGGGGGAAAGATAGTAGAGAGGGGGATGGGGGAAAGGAGACAATGAATGGGGGAAAGATAGAAGAGAGGAGGATGATGGGGGAAAGGAGACAATGAATGGGGGAAAGATAGAAGAGAGGATGATGGGGGAAAGGAGACAATGAATGGGGGAAAGATAGAAGACAGGAGGATGATGGAGGAAAGGAGACAATGAATGGGGGAAAGATAGAAGACAGGAGGATGATGGAGGAAAGGAGACAATGAATGGGGGAAAGATAGAAGAGAGGAGGATGGGGGAAAGGAGACCATGAATGGGGGGAAGATAGAAGACAGGAGGATGATGGGGGAAAGGAGACAATGAATGGGGGAAAGATAGAAGAGAGGAGGATGATGGGGGAAAGGAGACAATGAATGGGGGAAAGATAGAAGAGAGGAGGATGGGGGAAAGGAGACAATGAATGGGGGAAAGATAGAAGAGAGGAGGATGGGGGAAAGGAGACAATGAATGGGGGAAGATAGAAGAGAGGAGGATGGGGGAAAGGAGACAATGAATGGGGGAAAGATAGAAGAGAGGGGGATGGGGGAAAGGAGACAATGAATGGGGGAAGATAGAAGAGAGGAGGATGGGGGAAAGGAGACAATGAATGGGGGAAAGATAGAAGAGAGGGGGATGGGGGAAAGGAGACAATGAATGGGGGAAAGATAGAAGAGAGGGGGATGCGGGAAAGAAGACAATGAATGGGGGAAAGATAGAAGAGAGGAGGATGATGGGGGAAAGGAGACAATGAATGGGGGAAAGATAGAAGAGTGGAGGATGATGGGGGAAAGGAGACAATGAATGGGGGAAAGATAGAAGAGAGGAGGATGATGGGGGAAAGGAGACAATGAATGGGGGAAAGATAGAAGAGAGGAGGATGGGGGAAAGGAGACAATGAATGGGGGAAAGATAGAAGAGAGGAGGATGATGGGGAAAGGAGACAATGAATGGGGGGAAGATAGAAGAGAGGAGGATGACAGGGGAAAGGAGACAATGAATGGGGGAAGATAGAAGAGAGGAGGATGGGGGAAAGGAGACAATGAATGGTGGAAAGATAGAAGAGAGGAGGATGATGGGGAAAGGAGACAATGAATGGGGGAAAGATAGAAGAGAGGAGGATGATGGGGAAAGGAGACAATGAATGGTGGAAAGATAGAAGAGAGGAGGATGATGGGGGAAAGGAGACAATGAATGGTGGAAAGATAGAAGAGAGGAGGATGATGGGGGAAAGGAGACAATGAATGGGGGAAAGATAGAAGAGAGGAGGATGGGGGAAAGGAGACAATGAATGGGGGAAAGATAGAAGAGAGGAGGATGAAGGGGAAAAGGAGACAATGAATGGGGGAAAGATAGAAGAGAGGAGGATGGGGGAAAGGAGACAATGAATGGGGGAAAGATAGAAGAGAGGAGGATGATGGGGAAAGGAGACAATGAATGGGGGGAAGATAGAAGAGAGGAGGATGACAGGGGAAAGGAGACAATGAATGGGGGAAAGATAGAAGAGAGGAGGATGACAGGGGAAAGGAGACAATGAATGGGGGAAAGATAGAAGAGAGGATGATGGGGGAAAGGACACAATGAATGGGGGAAAGATAGAAGAGAGGAGGATGGGGGAAAGAAGTGTACCTTCCAACATTTCAAAAGACCAAAGAGGGACACATTTGTTTTAGGTGCTGTTGGTGGCACAACTATTGTGTGCGGCATTATCAATACCTTTTAGATTGCTTCACGACCTGTTGACAGCTTTGTATGTAACGATAAAGGATTTAGAACAAGACCAAGCTATTTTATTTACACAGATTAGTTCATACACACATATACTGGAGTTTAAACAAAAGTTTCATAATACTTCCTACTCCCTGTCTAGTTTTTTTTTTTATTTTTTTTTAAATATGGAAAGTGACATTTCATTGAAAATATTGTGAAAATCTGTAAATATCCTGTGAGTCACTTATGCCATCCAGTCATCTGAACTGCAACTGGTTACAACGACATTTCGGTTGTATTTATTCTGGAGAGATGCACGTAACCAATTCAATCTGCTGATGTTCCTTTGGGAAGTGTCTGATCCAGAAGACCTGCTCATGGTTAGTTTGATCAATTTTACTTTGTCTCTTTTCTCCACCTCAGGGCCTTGTGTTCCTAACAAAGGTGATAGATAAGAATTCCCCAAATTCTCCACTGATTTAAATGGTGCTTTTAACCCACAAATCCTACAGAGGTCTCCCACGCATTGCTTTGCTCTGTAGCATTTGGGGGGTAATACCACCATTTAAATCAATGAAGAATTTGGGGATTTTTAATTGCTTTCCTTTGATGTAGTTGACTGACATTCCTCCCAAGAGTCCGTCTTTAGGAGGGACAGTCCTTTTTTGTGACACAAATCCCTCTGTCCTAGGGTGACCACATTTTCGTTCTGCCATTCCAGGACATGTGGTCACCCTAGTTCCGCTGCTGAGGTTCCCGCCAGCGCTGACCATCTTTCTGAGGTTTCCACTGGGAACCCTTACTCTGTGGCAGCCTCAGAAAGATGGCCGCACCGGCGGGAGCCTCAGCCGCGGGTCTCACTTGCAGCTCCAGCATACCTGCTCCATCCCAGCTGTCTCGCATGTACCAGTCCAGCCAGCCAATGAAATGTATTTGTTATATGGTCTTCATTGGCTGGCTCAGCCAGCCAATGAGGACCATATAGCAAATACATTTCATTGGCTGGCTGGACTGGTACGTGTTGCTCCATTCTGAGACTCTTTGTTGTCCCAGTGGGGGGGTGACCCGGGACACGGGACACAGACCCCCAATAAAGGAACAGTCCCGGGCATTCTGGAACGAGTGCTCACCCTACTCTGTCCCTCTTTTCAACCGTACTGTCCCACTTTTTAGGAGATCAGACTGTGTGGTGTGAGTATGTAAGTGTCTCACATTGCTCCACAGCAATATAACTCACATTATTGTTTGTATAAACTTCAGTAAATGAGTTTATAAAATAATCTGCATAAATAAAATGTTTTGGTCTTGTTCTAAGTCATTCATTCAGTTTTATATATATATTCAGTCTATAGGTCATGAAATTACATAAAAATTCTCAATAATGCTCACCCACGTTTCATGCCCACAGCAACACCACCTAAAATACAAGTGTCCCTCTTTGGACATTTGAAATGTTGGGAGGTTTGGACTGACCCCAGAATTACTCCAATTTCTTTTCAGCACAAAACTCTTTATCACATACCTCCCAACATTTCAAACGGCCAAGGAGGGACACTTTTGTTTTTGGTGTTGATGTTTGGGGTGTGGCTGGTGGGCAGGGAATTAAAAAAGAATGTTTAGGTTATTTTATGACCTACTGACACTACTGTCACCTCTTTGTGTAACTGAATAAATGATTTAGATCAAGACCACAGTATTTTATTTACACAGATTAATCTATAAACACACAATGAAGTCTATACAAACATTAATGGGAGTTTTATTACTGTGGAGCAATGTGATACACTTATATACACACCACACAGTCTGGTCTCCTAAAAAGAGGGACATCAGGGTGGGAAAGAGGGACCTAAAGAGGGACAATTGGGAGATATGCTATCATTCTTCCATCTGTTTAGCTATTATTTTCCTTTGATATAAAGCAAGGGTGCACCCACTGACTGGAGATGTCTGACTCAAAAGTAATTACAGTTCAGACTTCTTTTTTTTTTTTTTAAATGATAATGTTCTATTGTCACCTGATGGCGCTGTTCCTATCATGTATTATTGGAGCCATAGTCTATGACTCAAACTCTCCAACAGAGCGCATTATAAAACAATATTGCTTTATGCATGTTAGTTGGGGCTGTTGCTAACAGTTTGGTTTAAAAAAATAATAATTGTAAATTAATTTTGAATGAATGAATGAATGAGCTCCAAGCAGTGGGAGAACTCTTGTTTTATCATGAAGGTAAAACCCTACAACATTTTTTTTTCATTAAAAGGGCTTTAAAGTTCCTTAAGGCCCCTTTCATTTGGGTGACAACAATGTAGTGATACAGTGTTGGAGCTGTTGTCTGTGATGAAAGGTAACATTCTGGGCTATGGTTAGGGTGTCCACACGTCCTGGAATGCCCGGGACTGTCCCTTAATGCGGGTCTGTGTCCTGCGTCCCGAGTCACCCCCCACCGGGACAACAAAGAGTCCAGGAATTGAGCAACACGCGCGAGTCCAGCCAACCAATGAAATGTATTTGCTATATGGTCCTCAGTGGCTGGCAGCCAATAAAGACCATATAGCAAATACATTTCATTGGCTGTCTGGCTGGAGTGGTGCGTTGGAGACAGCTGGGGTGGAGCAGGTATACTGGCACTGCAAGTGAGACCCGCGGCTGAGGCTCTTGCCGGCGCTGACCATCTTTCTGAGGCTGACACAGAGTAAGAGATCCCTCTGGGAACTCATACTATGTCAGCCTCAGAAAGATGGTCATCGCCGGCGGGAGCCTCAGCAGCGAGACTAGGGTGACCACATGTCCCGGAATGGCAGAATGGAAATGTGGTCACCCTAGCTATGGTGCCTTTCACCCATGTGACTATAGACTTGTGAACGCACCAAATTCCGGCAAGCTGCAGCTATACTGTATTCTGTCGGAAACACAGTAAAGTTGCAGTAAGCGAGGTCTGTCTGTGGGGGTTCACTATCAGAATGTCGCCATCAATTTGTCGACCAACCCTGGGGCGCATTAAATAGGTCACCAGGTTGAAGATGGCAACATAATATTCCATGACTTTATATCTCCCGTATGACAAGGGCCACAGTGGTGAAAAGTCGTTGGGCGAATGAGCTAAACATGTATTTTGCAAAAGCATAAAGCGTGACTGTGATGCTGCAGGGGCTGTAATACGACACTTAAAGGGTTAATGGAATTTTAGTTCTCCCCTGCAGATGGTTTGTCCCGGAACTCCTCCAATTTTCTTTTGAATATAGGCCACTACGTGTTGGAGATGTTTATTCAAGGAGTTAGAATGAGATTTCTTAAAGGAACAATGAAAAAGTTCAACACTTAGGGGGAGATTCAAAATGAGGTAATAATGTGGAGATGACTTCTCCAATTTATCATTTCTCCAATTCCTGTGTTATTCTATGGAGCCTATGCACTAAGATTTCTTCAGCTTTGGAGATCATAGTGCATAGGCTCCATAGAATAACATAGGAATTGCAGAATTGATATCACTGGAGACGTTATCTCCACTTCATCACCTCTTTATCACCACTTAAAGGGATAGTAATACTTAAAATGTAAAAAAAAATATGTTGTAGGGTTTATCCCCCTGAGTAAAACGAGAGTACTCCCACTGCTGAAAGGAGTTTCATTCAAAAGTTATTAATTTTCAAAGTTGAAATTTTTAGGTGCAATATCACAGTGGCCTGAAATTGTACAGTGGTGCTGTTGCTACACCATCCTATGGACAGCTCTGGTCCCGGGACCATAAATCTCCATAGGATGGTGTAGCAACAGCGCCACTGTACAATTTCAGGCCACTGTGATATTGCACCTAAAAATTTCAACTTTGAAAATTAATAACTTTTGAATGAAACTCCTTTCAGCAGTGGGAGTACTCTTGTTTTACTCAGGGGGATAAACCCTACAACATATTTTTTTTTACATTTTAAGTATTACTATCCCTTTAATGAATCTCCCCCTTGATGTGTCTGTGGTTAGAAAAATGTTAACGTTTTAGTTTCATACAATTATATTTTAATGAGCATCTCTCTTGGCAAATGCAATTTGTGGTTCTGATGAAGAAGATTCTTTTGCAATATTTCCTGGTGTATCCAAATTTTATTCAGCGGCTTTCTTTATATTGATGCTTCCGCAAGCTCAACAAAGCAAGAATTATGAAAGAGCAAGAATTATGAATGTGTCCCTCCTTCTGAATCCTCCAGAAATAACCGAGTTCCCCTTTTCTCTATTACACAATATGGTTGAGGATTAAAGGGATAGTAATACTTGCAAATTACTAATCCCCATATTGTAGCTTTGTTAAAAAGAAACTTATTGGCCCCAGTGTCGTCTCTCAAACCCTAATGGTATGAGAGTTGATAGCGCTCAAAGTTCCTCCTCCCTCACCCTTCCCTGACTGAACGCTGACTGCAGGGGAAGCTGTCGTACGACAGTCTTATGTGCATCAGGCGGCTCTGCAGCTGAGCCGAGATCGCGTTTATAAAAAAGAATTCTTTCACTGAAACGGTCTTCTACGTGTGCTTGGTTTGCAAGCACACGTAGAAGACCGTTTTAGTGAAAGATTTCTTTTTTATAAACACGATCTCGGCAATGCTGCAGAGCCGCCTGATGCAAGTAATACCAGAAATCCCTGCAGTCAGCGTTCAGTCAGGGAAGGGGGAGGGAGGGGGAACTTTGAGCGCTATCATCTCTCAGACCATAAGGGTTTGAGAGATGACACTGGGAGCAATAAGTGTCTTTTTAACAAAGCTACAATATGGGGATTAATAATTTGCAAGTATTACTGTCCCTTTAAATAAAAGGTAACGCTTTTTGTACTGTTATCTCCTTGACGAATAAGACTTTGAGGGAGCTTCACTAAGAGGTGATTAAGTGGAGATGACTTCTCCAGTTCCTATGTTATTCTATGGAGCCTATGCACTAAGATTTTTACAACTTTGGAGTTCTTAGCGCATAGGTTCTATAGAATAACATAGGAACTGGAGAAGTGATATCACTGGAGAAGTCATCTCCAGTTTATCACTTCTTTATCACACCTTAGTGAATCTTCCCCCTTACTGGAAGAGGAAGTTCTGGTCAGTATATTGTTGACTATGAAATTTCTGTATTTCCTAATTTTTAATGCTTTGTCTCTTATATTGCCATTGGATGAAATTAGTACCTAGTTCTGTAGGGCTTTCAGAGTAAGAAGTTGTCTGGAAAGCCATAAAAAATCCAATCTTGTTTCTCCATATAAGCAATTCTTATAGCTTTTAGCATTACATAAATATGTATCGATATGTCCCAACTATGTGTCTTCAAGAAATCTCTACTTAAAACTAAGGAAAAGTTAATGATCTGAGAAAATATTCCTATCAGTATTGTATGTCAACATCTTGAAAAATATCATAGTAAACTAAGATTAAAACAGAAGTACATTATAGATTAGGAATTAATTAAACATTACAGCTGCTACACAACAAAGCCTCTGTTTGCTATGCTTGGAACTAGGGCTTGGTTATCAAGGTGTAGTTCAACTCCCAGTTGCTGGTGGCTAACATAAAATGGACAGCAATTTTCTAATGTGACATAAAATAACTTCTGAAAATGCCAAAACGTTTATGGAAGCCTGGAATAGTCAGTCTTGGGGCCACTGGCGGTTGTGCGGTTAGGTATTATAGGATTTGCAGTCTCCAACAGGGGGCAGTCTAAACACTCAGTACCCCTTATGTAAGCAATTGAAATAAGGAAATTATCCATGTATAATGTTTGCTGCTTAGTTGAGAGTGCGCAATTCAGATGTATCTGTTACATTTGTCTATGTGACCTATGATGCTATTGTTACCAGAATCTTCTGCCTGTTTTGTATCTCACTGACCTCCTTCTGTTGTGTGCAGTTTTACTAGTAGACTGGAAATTAAACTTTTAGCTGACCTTATCCACTGTGTTACTCTGTCTTAGGAAGTTAACTTCCTGCTATTTCAGATGCTGTTTTGTTTTTCTTAAACTAAGGGGAAATCTTGTTGTACTGTTCTTATCTTCTTGCCGAAGAAGACTTTATTGGAAGAGGAGCTTTTGGTCAGTATATTGTTGACTATGAAATTTCTGTATTTCCCAATTTTTAATGCTTTTGTCTCTGATATTGCCAATTCTCTCTTTAAGCTCTGTGGTATCACTAGCGTAGCTTCATTTCAGTTGTACCCTCTGTGGTATCATTAGTGTAGGTCCATTTCAGTTATAAGCTCTGTGGTATCACTAGTGTAGATCCATTTCAGTTGTAAGCTCTGTGGTATCACTAGTGTAGATCCATTTCAGTTGTAAGCTCTGTGGTATCACTAGTGTAGATTCATTTCAGTTGTACCCTCTGTGGTATCACTAGTGTAGGTCCATTTCAGTTATAAGCTCTGTGGTATCACTAGTGTAGGTCCATTTCAGTTGTAAGCTGTGTGGTATCACTAGTGTAGGTCCATTTCAGTTATAAGCTCTGTGGTATCACTAGTGTACATCCATTTCAGTTGTAAGCTCTGTGGTATCACTAGTGTAGATCCATTTCAGTTATAAGCTCTGTGGTATCACTAGTGTAGGTCTATTTCATTTGTAAACTCTGTGGTATCACTAGGGTAGGTCCATTTCAGTTGTAAGCTCTGTGGTATCACTAGTGTAGGTCCATTTCAGTTATAAGCTCTGTGGTATCACTAGTGTAGGTCTATTTCAGTTGTAAGCTGTGTGGTATCACTAGTGTAGGTCAATTTCAGTTATAAGCTCTGTGGTATCACTAGTGTAGGTCTATTTCAGTTGTAAGCTCTGTGGTATCACTAGTGTAGATCCATTTCAGTTGTAAGCTCTGTGGTATCACTAGTGTAGATTCATTTCAGTTGTACCCTCTGTGGTATCACTAGTGTAGGTCCATTTCAGTTATAAGCTCTGTGGTATCACTAGTGTAGGTCCATTTCAGTTGTAAGCTGTGTGGTATCACTAGTGTAGGTCCATTTCAGTTATAAGCTCTGTGGTATCACTAGTGTAGGTCTATTTCAGTTGTAAGCTCTGTGGTATCACTAGTGTACATCCATTTCAGTTGTAAGCTATGTGGTATCACTAGTGCAGATCCATTTCAGTTATAAGCTCTGTGGTATCACTAGTGTAGGTCTATTTCATTTGTAAACTCTGTGGTATCACTAGGGTAGGTCCATTTCAGTTGTATGCTCTGTGGTATCACTAGTGTAGGTCCATTTCAGTTATAAGCTCTGTGGTATCACTAGTGTAGGTCTATTTCAGTTGTAAGCTGTGTGGTATCACTAGTGTAGGTCCATTTCAGTTATAAGCTCTGTGGTATCACTAGTGTAGGTCTATTTCAGTTGTAAGCTCTGTGGTATCACTAGTGTACATCCATTTCAGTTGTAAGCTCTGTGGTATCACTAGTGTAGATCCATTTCAGTTATAAGCTCTGTGGTATCACTAGTGTAGGTCTATTTCATTTGTAAACTCTGTGGTATCACTAGGGTAGGTCCATTTCAGTTGTAAGCTCTGTGGTATCACTAGTGTAGGTCCATTTCAGTTATAAGCTCTGTGGTATCACTAGTGTAGGTCTATTTCAGTTGTAAGCTGTGTGGTATCACTAGTGTAGGTCAATTTCAGTTATAAGCTCTGTGGTATCACTAGTGTAGGTCTATTTCAGTTGTAAGCTCTGTGGTATCACTAGTGTAGATCCATTTCAGTTGTAAGCTCTGTGGTATCACTAGTGTAGATCCATTTAAGTTATAAGCTCTGTGGTATCACTAGTGTAGGTCTATTTCATTTGTAAACTCTGTGGTATCACTAGTGTAGGTCCATTTCAGTTGTAAGCTCTGTGGTATCAGTAGTGTAGGTCCATTTCAGTTATAAGCTCTGTGGTATCACTAGTGTAGGTCCATTTCAGTTGTAAGCTCTGTGGTATCACTAGTGTAGCTCCATTTCAGTTGTAAGCTCTGTGGTATCACTAGTGTAGCTCCATTTCAGTTGTAAGCTCTGTGGTATCACTAGTGTAGGTCCATTTCAGTTGTAAGCTCTGTGGTATCACTAGTGTAGGTCTATTTCAGTTAAGCTCTGTGGTATCACTAGTGTAGATCCATTTCAGTTGTAAGCTCTGTGGTATCACTAGTGTAGCTCCATTTCAGTTGTAAGCTGTGTGGTATCACTAGTGTAGGTCTATTTCAGTTGTAAGCTGTGTGGTATCACTAGTGTAGGTCTATTTCAGTTGTAAGCTCTGTGGTATCACTAGTGAAACTGCATTTCAGTTGTAAGCTCTGTGGTATCACTATTGTAGGTCTATTTCAGTTGTAAGCTCTGTGGTATCACTAGTGTAGGTCCATTTCAGTTATAAGCTCTGTGGTATCACTAGTGTAGGTCTATTTCAGTTGTAAGCTGTGTGGTATCACTAGTGTAGGTCAATTTCAGTTATAAGCTCTGTGGTATCACTAGTGTAGGTCTATTTCAGTTGTAAGCTCTGTGGTATCACTAGTGTAGATCCATTTCAGTTGTAAGCTCTGTGGTATCACTAGTGTAGATTCATTTCAGTTGTACCCTCTGTGGTATCACTAGTGTAGGTCCATTTCAGTTATAAGCTCTGTGGTATCACTAGTGTAGGTCCATTTCAGTTGTAAGCTGTGTGGTATCACTAGTGTAGGTCCATTTCAGTTATAAGCTCTGTGGAATCACTAGTGTAGGTCTATTTCAGTTGTAAGCTCTGTGGTATCACTAGTGTACATCCATTTCAGTTGTAAGCTCTGTGGTATCACTAGTGCAGATCCATTTCAGTTATAAGCTCTGTGGTATCACTAGTGTAGGTCTATTTCATTTGTAAACTCTGTGGTATCACTAGGGTAGGTCCATTTCAGTTGTAAGCTCTGTGGTATCACTAGTGTAGGTCCATTTCAGTTATAAGCTCTGTGGTATCACTAGTGTAGGTCTATTTCAGTTGTAAGCTGTGTGGTATCACTAGTGTAGGTCCATTTCAGTTATAAGCTCTGTGGTATCACTAGTGTAGGTCTATTTCAGTTGTAAGCTCTGTGGTATCACTAGTGTACATCCATTTCAGTTGTAAGCTGTGTGGTATCACTAGTGTAGATCCATTTCAGTTATAAGCTCTGTGGTATCACTAGTGTAGGTCTATTTCATTTGTAAACTCTGTGGTATCACTAGGGTAGGTCCATTTCAGTTGTAAGCTCTGTGGTATCACTAGTGTAGGTCCATTTCAGTTATAAGCTCTGTGGTATCACTAGTGTAGGTCTATTTCAGTTGCAAGCTGTGTGGTATCACTAGTGTAGGTCAATTTCAGTTATAAGCTCTGTGGTATCACTAGTGTAGGTCTATTTCAGTTGTAAGCTCTGTGGTATCACTAGTGTAGATCCATTTCAGTTGTAAGCTCTGTGGTATCACTAGTGTAGATCCATTTAAGTTATAAGCTCTGTGGTATCACTAGTGTAGGTCTATTTCATTTGTAAACTCTGTGGTATCACTAGTGTAGGTCCATTTCAGTTGTAAGCTCTGTGGTATCAGTAGTGTAGGTCCATTTCAGTTATAAGCTCTGTGGTATCACTAGTGTAGGTCCATTTCAGTTGTAAGCTCTGTGGTATCACTAGTGTAGCTCCATTTCAGTTGTAAGCTCTGTGGTATCACTAGTGTAGCTCCATTTCAGTTGTAAGCTCTGTGGTATCACTAGTGTAGGTCCATTTCAGTTGTAAGCTCTGTGGTATCACTAGTGTAGGTCTATTTCAGTTAAGCTCTGTGGTATCACTAGTGTAGATCCATTTCAGTTGTAAGCTCTGTGGTATCACTAGTGTAGCTCCATTTCAGTTGTAAGCTGTGTGGTATCACTAGTGTAGGTCTATTTCAGTTGTAAGCTCTGTGGTATCACTAGTGAAACTGCATTTCAGTTGTAAGCTCTGTGGTATCACTATTGTAGGTCTATTTCAGTTGTAAGCTCTGTGGTATCACTAGTGTAGGTCCATTTCAGTTGTAAGCTCTGTGGTATCACTAGTGTAGGTCTATTTCAGTTAAGCTCTGTGGTATCACTAGTGTAGATCCATTTCAGTTGTAAGCTCTGTGGTATCACTAGTGTAGCTCCATTTCAGTTGTAAGCTGTGTGGTATCACTAGTGTAGGTCTATTTCAGTTGTAAGCTCTGTGGTATCACTAGTGAAACTGCATTTCAGTTGTAAGCTCTGTGGTATCACTATTGTAGGTCTATTTCAGTTGTAAGCTCTGTGGTATCACTAGTGTAGGTCCATTTCAGTTGTAAGCTGTGTGGTATCACTAGTGTAGTCATATTTCAGTTGTAAGCTCTGTGGTATCACTAGTGTAGCTCCATTTCAGTTGTAAGCTCTGTGGTATCACTGTTGTGGCTCCATTTATAGCAGCAAGTGGGAGACTGAGTGTGGTATTGTCCTACCGATCCAGACATATGACCGGCCCAGGAGGCAATTCCCCCTATGCCAGCCCTCCCCTGTTCTGAGCCATAAACTCCACCAACACAAATGGCATTTGTTTTTGTTTTTCAAACTGAAGCAGGCAGAGTGCATGATCCCGCTACGGAAAATATTAGTATTACAGTGGGTGGAGTTCGAGGCTCAGGATTCTTGCCAGGAAGAGTCATTGCCACCACCATAGACACAACATCTGAGACTGACTGGATATAATATGTCTTGAGCCAAAGTATAAGTACAAAATTCAGAGTGGTCATTAGGATTGTGTGGCCATAGTAAGGCAAGTGTGTGATTGTGTGTGTGTGTTGATGGGTGCATTATTAGAAGATGTTAATATTCAAGTCAAATAATCACTGTAGAACTTTTCATAAACAAAGCCATAAGGGTACATTTCATAGGGGCCATTAGGGTTTTACGGCCATAGTAAGGTAATTGGGTGCTTATTATTAGGCTGTGTTAGTGCCTCTTTGATTTCCAGGATGCTCACATGCAAAGAGAATTTTAAAGGGATAGTAATGTTTCATAATAAAAGCAGCTCTAATTAATCATCATAGTATTTGGACCACTGAGAATGTTATGTCAGTGCTGTCAGTGTTGTAGTTCAAGAGTAATTGAATGATAAAGTATCCTCCTCCCGCCCCTTTTACCTAGTGTAAGCCACTTTCCCTCAGATGGGGGATCTGGTCTCTTGGCTGGACAGGTCACTGCAAGGGACAATCTTCTTACTGTGAACATAAGGAAAACCCTGCCCCCTAGACAGGTTTTTCCTTATGCTCACTGAAGATTGTCCCTCTCTGTGATTCATCCGGACAGTCTTGCTGCTCTGAGGTGAGCAGTGTTATATCAGTAAAAGAGGCAGGAGGAGGATAGTTTATCATTCAATTACTATTGTACTACAACTCTGACAGTAGTGAAATAACACTCTCCATGGCCCACATACTATGAAGATTAATTGGAACTGCTTTTATTGTAAAACATTAGTATGTGAAACAGTACTATCCCTTTAAGAAATAAATGTATTTCATTCACTTGATCATGTTTTCTTGATTCAACAATATCAGCGTCTACCAGTATGTGAAACTATGATAGACACAGTTTCTGCACAAGGAGGCTGCTGTGCCAAGAACTGCAATCATCTCATCTCAAACCAGCTGCGCAAGAGGAAACAGAAAAACCCCTAAATTCCCAATGATTTCATTCTGGCTTTTAATCCTTTGCATGCCAGAGGGGTATGCAACGAATTACAAAGCAATGCGTTGCATACCCATCTGACGCTCAAAGAGTTAACTCCTTGGATGCCAGAGAGGTCTTCAGTGCATTACTTTCCAATGCGTTGGAGAACCCGCTACCATTCTAGGGGTTAAAATCCCCATTTTTGACAATGGAAATTGTTATTTGTCCTCTATGGTACGGATAGTTTGAGCCAAATTGATTCCACTTCTTAGTACATCAGAGTCCATTTTCTCCCCCTTCATGTGTGTGCAGTTCCTTGGCCAAGGGACTTTTGATGGGAACTTGTGCTGTATTTATCCTCTAATTAGGGTGACCACGTGTCCCTGATTGCCCAGGACAGTCCCTGATTTTAAATGTGTGTCCCTTGTCCGTGACAGCCCCCTTCTGGGACAATGCAAAGTCCTGGATTGAGGACTCCAGAGCACAGCAGGAGAACTGTCCATTGCTTACTATGACAGGAAGTGATGCCTCTGTGGGGCTACAACAAAATGGCTTCTAGACAGAGCTCTAAACACTAGACAAAGAACTGAGCCTTCATATTGGACAGGAGCTGCAGTGCAATTTTGGTGTAGCGTAATGCTAGTCTAAGCCTTCGGATGTGATGTATATTATCTTGTAGCCCACAACAGGCATTGCTTTCTGTCACAGCAGTCAATTGGAAGTTCTCCCTCTAATATTTAGAAGTCTGTGGTGTAGGTTGTGCACTGATGTCCAGTAATGTATAGTGACTCCTCCCACATAGCTACACTAGAGCCGAGGACATGTACTCTGCTTTTTTCATCTCCACAGTGTCCCTGAATGGCAGAATGGAAATGTGGTCACCCTACCTCTAATCTGCAATTTCATATTGTTTTTGAGCCAGAATGTCTACTAAATTAAATTTTTAATCACACGTCATGTCATTTTTACATTTCTACAGTAAAACAGAACTGACAATCTGATACATCTTGGAAAACCCAGCTCTGGAAAGATGGAAGCCACCAAAGCAACACTGACATTGCTCCTGTCTTGGATCCTGGTGGCAGGGTCCCAAAACCTTATTAAGAATGCCAAAGATCAGAAGTTGGAAGGGCAGCTGTTGATCAGTGAGTTGAACTCTGATAACCCAGGACACGACACTACAGAATTTTTAGAACTTTATCACACCAGTGGACAAAATGTGTCTCTTGATGGCTATACGTTGGTCTTTTACAATGGCAAAACGAACACAGCGTACAAAGTGTTGAACTTGGCCGGAAACTCTACAGATAAGAGAGGATTCTTTTTAATTGGTTCTTTGGGACTAAACCCAAAACCTGCCATTATTTTGCCCCACAACACCATCCAGAATGGGCCTGATGCCATTGCCCTTTATTTTGGAAAGGGCCCCTACAGAGAAAACATGAGGGTGACCAGTGAAGGTTTAGTAGATGTGCTGGTCCATAAGGCTAAAGGGACAGACGAAGCTGATGTTCTGCAAAGTGTCCTCACTCCTGGTATTGAGGCCTTCCTGGAGGATTCCAGCTTTCACTCTTCAGATGAGTCCATTGGGCGTTGCATGGAGATGGGTGGGCAGTGGACCTTTCAGATGACACATTTATCCCCAGGCGGCCCTAACAACTGCAAACGTATCTCAGAAATTGTGATTAGTGAGGTACCCTCTCCCTTTGCTCAAGATTTGTATATAGAGATCCAAGGTCCCCCATCTACTTTTCTTTCTGATTTGGTACTGGCATTCATTAGTGGAGAAAAACAAGAGATATATTACGTCACGGACATTAGAGGAGAGACAGACCAGAAAGGCTTTTATTTGCTTGAGAGTGAGAAATACAGCAATCGAGGTAAGTGGTTTTATCCATCTTTGTAATTATGAGAATATTTTTCTAAGAAATAATCTAAATAATGACGTTCCTTTCCCAGGCTGTAGAACTGTTGCTAATTCCATTTGGCCCTTAACAGATGCTTCCATGTTTCCAATACGTTGTACACCTCTCTGGCACTCAAGGAGGTTATGCACGAAAGGCGTCATAAAGAGGTGATAACGCTACTTTATTCATACACGTTTTTATTGTTGGCTTGTTTAGCTTTGATAAAGCGGTTGTGATAACCGCGAAACGCGTTAGCGTTATAGCCAGTTATTATTTTTCTTATAATAAATTTTAAACAAGAGCCCGCCTGCTGTCCGCTGTTTTTGTACCTCGTTTGGAGAATTTCAACAAAGAACTACAAGAGCGAGTGACCCTAACGGAGAGGGGGTGAATTTCTCCGTTTGCCTTTGAGTCAGAGAACTTTGATACCAAAGCTCTGACATCTTCTAAATGTGAGTGCTTTTACAACTTTTATCGAGTATTTGAACATACTTATTTCACCATATGCGCCCCTGTTCCTGTTTTTTGTCTTTTATATATATCCGGTGATATCACTTCTCCAGTTTCTGTGTTATTCTATGGAGCTAATGTACTAAAATCTCCAAAGTGGGAGAAATCATAGTGCACAGGTGCTATACAATAACATAGGAACTGGAGAAGTCCTCTCCACTTTATCACCTCTTTATCACTACTTTGTGGTAAACCCCCAAATGGTTAAACTAGGGGTAGGCAATTAATTTGGCCCAAGGGCCATATCTCTGTTTAAAATGTTATTGGAGGGCCACAATTGTTACGTACTTCTAAATAGAACAAAGCAGATTGTATGTCTTAAAAAAACTAAATAATGCAATTTTATATGTGCATACAACCCCAGCCTAATACCCTTGCCGCTCTGGTAATAGAGAGTCAGATGGGTGTGTGAGAGACAAAGACGGAGATGCCAGTTGTGAGTGAAAATGACTGTTATGTCTGGATGTCTGATCAGTGGCGTAACTAGAAGCCACTAGAAGGCCCTGGTGAAGAAATTGCCAGGCCCCCCATCTTCAAATTGCCCCATGTCCATCTCCTATCTCCATCACCCGCTACCGCACGGTTCTCACTAATTCAGAGAGCTGGGAGATGACATCATCTCCCAGCGCTCTGCATTACTAGAGCTCCGGGAGATCAGCTGAGCTGCTGCGAGCACAGGCTGCGGACGAGTGTCGATGGGTTCGCAGGGGGCGGCCGGGCCCCTGGAGTGACCCCTATTGTTACGCCACTGTGTTTGATCACAGATTGTGAATTGATACAGTCACTGTTACACAGTGAATGTATCAAATCTGCCTCTCTCTTCTCTGGAAGAGTGACACATTGAATCAGTGTTATGTTCAGTGATAAAATGTATCACTTGTCCCCTGCAAAGAATGACAAAAGTTATATTTTTCTGTCTAGCAGTATGGGTGTATGTCTATAACTAGGATCTCTCTGCAATGACCAGATCTCTGGGGACAGAGGTTCATTCTCAGGGCTCAGTGAGTTCCCTTGTAACCCCTCCCACTTCGCTACCAGTTCTGGTCACTCTCCGCCCTGTTCTTCCCTCTCTCTGCTCTTTTCAAGGACAATCCCAGCCCCACTACTCACAGTCTTGCCTACCTCAGTCAAGCCCCACCCAATTTATAATATAATAGAATATGTCGTTTGGACACGCCCACCCTTAGACCTTAGCGCACTGTGATGATCCTACCTATATGAATAGAGGTACTGCCATCCCAAATCCAAAGTCTTATGTGCTTCCTTTCGCCATCTATTGTTTGAGCCCTGCTTGGTAGGCGCAGGTATTATCCCAAATCCATAGCCCAATGTACTCACTGTCGCCATCTATTGGTTGAACCTTTTTTGGAAAGCACAGATATTGTGTCTGAGAACAGTGTTGCCACCTATTGGTAGAAAACATTATTACCTGTGTACTTACTGTCACCATCTATTGGTTGATGCAATGCATAGCCGTATTATATTGTCTATGATTTTAAAGGGACAGTAATGTCCCCAAAAATTTTTTTTTCAGTTATATAGAGTTTAAAATATTAATCAAACCGCTATGGTTTGAGAGATATAGAGATTAAAAGTCCCCCCCTCCCTCCCCTTCTCCTGATGTCAGCTGGAAAGCTGACAGCAGGAGAATAGAGTTGTACCATTCAAGGAGGCTCTGCAGCAGAGCCCGTATCACATTACTTAAAAAGAATTTAATGATAGTGATCAATAGCTAGGCAGTATGCAGATCTGTTACAGTTGCCATTTCTATAACTCCAGAGGGCTGTTTCTGAGAGTGTTTAACCCCTTAAGGACCGGACATTATGGGACATTTCCGTCCCATAACGTCCGCATAGGGGCACGTTGACGGGCCGGTACACGTGACCTGTCACGTGTATCGGTGCGTCATTATGGGGCTTGAAATAGATCGCTCCGATCTTGGAGCGGTCTATTTCATGCCCCATTTTTACTTACAGCGCTCCCGGTAGAGCGCTGTAAGTAAAATGTACGTGACGTACCAGGACCGTCAAGGGTCTTTCAAGAAAGTTTACCCTTGACGGTCCTGGTACGTCAAGGGTCCCTAAGGGGTTAAAAACATTATCCTTCTGTGCTGAGGAGTGTTGTTAAAGTGGATCTATCAACCCTTTACAAATTTTGATCATTATGTAGAATACTTAGTGAATAATTATAAAACGTTATTATTAAAAAAAAAAAAAAAAACGTTATTTGAGAGAAAATTACAGTTTAAAGTATGCCAAGCAACCTACTTCTGGCTAAACTGCTCTTGCCGCAGTTTGCTGCACTGCCTCTGCTCCCGTCACTCTACCCAGCATCCTCCGATGACAGAGACATTCTGTTAATAAGCTGGTGAGATCTCATTGGCTAGATATCGATCTCTGCCAATGAGATCGCTCCAGCTTACTAACAGAACGCCTCCGTCATCGCATGATGCTTGGTAGAGTGACAGATGCAGAGGCAGAGTGGCAAACTGCAGCATGAGCAGTTTAGCCTGAAGTAGGCTGCTGGGCATACTTTAAACTGTAATTTTCTCGCAAATAACTTTTTTTTATAATAACGTTTTATAATTATTCGCTAAGCATTCTACATAGTGATCAAAACTTGTAAAGTGGTGATAGATCCACTTTAAAGGGATAGTAATACTTTATTATTACTATCCCTCATATTGTTAGTATTTGCAAAATAATTTAATAGCCCCCAGGTTCATCTCTCAAACCTTTATGGCTTGAGAGATAACCGAAGGCAAAGTTCCCCCCTCCCTCCCCCTTCCCTGAATTCAGTGTTGCACTGACTGCCGGGGAAGTCTGTCGTATGACAAGCTTGCGGCTCTGCAGCTGAGCCGAGATCCCGTTAGTGAAAAAGAATTATTTCACTGAAACGGTCTTCTACGTGTGCTTGGTTTGTGCTTGGTTTGCAAGCACATGTAGAAGACCGTTTCAGTGAAATAACTGTCACTAACGGGATCGCAGCTCTGCTGCAGAGCCGCCTGATGAAAGACAGACCGGATATCCCTGCAGTCAGCACAACGCTGACCTTGGGGAAGGGGGAGGGAGGAGGGACTTTACCTTCGGTTGAAACTTGGGGCTATTAACTTATTTTGCAAATATGTAGAATATGAGGGATAGTAATAATAAAGTATTACTATCCCTTTAAAGATGGTGGTGTGATATTTTGAGGCTAGTAGAGTAATAGTAAAATAACATCTTTATTACCTTACTGAGTAGCTCTAAGATACAAGCTTTTGAGACAGCTACATCTCTTTTTCAGACAAGAATGAAGTTCATGACACTGGACCACCAACAAATACATTTTACCCCTTTAAGCGCCAGAGCGGTATCCAACGCATTGATTTGCAATGAGTTGGATACCCCTCTGCAACTCAAAGGGTTAATTTCTCAAAAACGATATATTATACAAATAAAATGGCTAATACAACATAAAGGACGTTTATCTGTAAAATGAACAAAACTTGAATGAAGGAGGCAGGTCCACTTTAAGAAACAGATACTGATTCATGCTTGTGTTGACACATTTTGCAGTGTGCTTTTTTTGTATATGTCTGTGTGCTACCCTGGTCTAACTGCTCTTGTGATAATGAGGCTGTTTCCTCTTTGCCCGTTTCTGTCTCCTTTAACCCTTTGAGTACCAGAGGTGTTTGCAACGCATTGCGAAGCAAAGTTAATGAAGTATCAGGGGAGGAGCTGATGATTCAGGACCCTGGAACAAAACAATTTTTGGGCGCTCGGGTACTAAAAATCCTGTTTTCTATTGTCAGCCTTGAAATTGGGCCCCTAAAGTTACATAGTCCCTAAAGTCATCTAGTCTAGCCTTTGTCAGTATTTAACTCATTGAGTGCCAGAGAGGTATGCAACGCATTGTGATGCAATGCATTGGATACCTTTCTGGCACTCAAAGGGTAACAATTGTATCATAGATTTCTTATGCAATCATACCTCCCAAGTGTTCCTCTTTAGGAGGGACAGTCCCTCTTTTAAACCCAAATCCCCCTGTCCCTCTTTCCCACCTTGATGTCCCTGTGTTTAGGAGATCAGACTGTGTGGTGTGTATATAAGTGTATCACCCTGGTGTCCCTGTGTTTAGGAGATCAGACTGTGTGGTGTGTATATAAGTGTATCACCCTGGTGTCCCTGTGTTTAGGAGATCAGACTGTGTGATGTGTATATATGTGTATCACCCTGGTGTCCCTGTGTTTAGGATATCAGACTGTGTGGTGTGTATATATGTGTATCACCCTGATGTCCCTGTGTTTAGGAGATCAGACTGTGTGGTGTGTATATAAGTGTATCACCCTGGTGTCCCTGTGTTTAGGAGATCAGACTGTGTGGTGTGTATATAAGTGTATCACTCTGGTGTCCCTGTGTTTAGGAGATCAGACTGTGTGATGTGTATATATGTGAATCACCCTGGTGTCCCTGTGTTTAGGAGATCAGACTGTGTGGTGTGTATATATGTGTATCACCCTGATGTCCCTGTGTTTAGGAGATCAGACTGTGTGGTGTGTATATAAGTGTATCACCCTGGTGTCCCTGTGTTTAGGAGATCAGACTGTGTGGTGTGTATAGAAGTGTATCACCCTGATGTCCCTGTGTTTAGGAGATCAGACTGTGTGGTGTGTATAGAAGTGCATCACCCTGGTGTCCCTGTGTTTAGGAGATCACACTGTGTGGTGTGTATATAAGTGTATCACCCTGGTGTCCCTGTGTTTAGGAGATCAGACTTTGTGGTGTGTATATAAGTGTATCACCCTGGTGTCCCTGTGTTTAGGAGATCAGACTGTGTGGTGTGTATATATGTGTATCACCCTGATGTCCCTGTGTTTAGGAGATCAGACTGTGTGGTGTGTATATAAGTGTATCACCCTGGTGTCCCTGTGTTTAGGAGATCAGACTGTGTGGTGTGTATAGAAGTGTATCACCCTGATGTCCCTGTGTTTAGGAGATCAGACTGTGTGGTGTGTATAGAAGTGTATCACACTGGTCTCCCTGTGTTTAGGAGATCACACTGTGTGGTGTGTATATAAGTGTATCACCCTGGTGTTCCTGTGTTTAGGAGATCAGACTGTGTGGTGTGTATATAAGTGTATCACCCTGGTGTCCCTGTGTTTAGGAGATCAGACTGTGTAGTGTGTATAGAAGTGTATCACCCTGATGTCCCTGTGTTTAGGAGATCATACTGTGTGGTGTGTGTATAAGTGTATAACCCTGGTGTCCTTGTGTTTAGGAGATTAGACTGTGTGGTGTATATATAAGTGTATCACCCTGGTGTCCCTGTGTTTAGGAGATCAGACTGTGTGGTGTGTATAGAAGTGCATCACCCTGGTGTCCCTGTGTTTAGGAGATCAGACTGTGTGGTGTGTATAGAAGTGTATCACCCTGGTGTCACTGTGTTTAGGAGATCAGACTGTATGGTGTGTATATAAGCGTATCACCCTGGTGTCCCTGTGTTTAGGAGATTAGACTGTGTGGTGTGTATATAAGTGTATCACCCTGGTGTCCCTGTGTTTAGGAGATCAGACTGTGTGGTGTGTATAGAAGTGCATCACCCTGGTGTCCCCTGTGTTTAGGAGATCAAACTGTGTGATGTGTATATAAGTGTATCACCCTGGTGTCCCTGTGTTTAGGAGATCAGACTGTGTGGTGTGTATAAAAGTGCATCACCCTGGTGTCCCTGTGTTTAGGAGATCAGACTGTGTGGTGTGTATAGAAGTGCATCACCCTGGTGTCCCTGTGTTTAGGAGATCAGACTGTGTGGTGTGTATAGAAGTGTATCACCCTGATGTCCCTGTGTTTAGGAGATCAGACTGTGTGGTGTGTATATAAGTGTATCACCCTGGTGTCCCTGTGTTTAGGAGATCAGACTGTGTGGTGTGTATAGAAGTGTATCACCCTGGTGTCCCTGTGTTTAGGAGATCAGACTGTGTGGTGTGTATAGAAGTGTATCACCCTGGTGTCCCTGTGTTTAGGAGATCAGACTGTGTGGTGTGTATAGAAGTGCATCACCCTGGTGTCCCTGTGTTTAGGAGATCAGACTGTGTGGTGTGTATAGAAGTGTATCATACTGCTCTACAGCAATAAAACTCACATTAGTGTTTGTGTAAACATCAGTATATGTGTTTATACATTAGTCTGTGTAAATAAAACACTTTGGTCTTGTTATATGTCATTTATTAGGTTATACAAGGAGCTGTCAACAGGTCATGAAATAGCTTAATAATTCTTGGTAATGCCCCAGCCACGCCCCCAGCAACACCCCCTAAAACACAAGCGTCCCTCTTTGGCAATTTGGAATGTTGGGAGGTGTGTGCAATTCTGTAGATATGGGAATATTTTCTTTTGTCTAGAATGGATTTGATGTGTCTCATAGTGTTATGTAGGGTCTCAGTTTCTCCTGTCCTTTCATCTCCCTAGAATTTTATGGTGCTGTCATTGCAAATATAATTGTTCAGTTTGTTAATTTTCATGCCTCCCAACATTTCAAACTTCCAAAGAGGGACACTTGTGTTTTAGGGGGTGTGGCTAGGGGTGTGGCTGGTGGGCTGGGCATTAAAGAGAATTTTTAGGCTATTTCATGACCCATTGACACCTTCTTGTGTAACCTAATAAATGACTTATAACAAGACCAACGTATTTTTTTGCACAGACTAATTTATAAACACATCTACTGATGTTTACGCAAAAACATTAAAGGGATAGTAATACTTAAAATGTAAAAAAAAGATGTTGTAGGGTTTATCCCCCTGAGTAAAACAAGAGTACTCCCACTGCTGAAAGGCATTTCATTCAAAAGTTATTAGTTTTCAAAGTTGAATATTTTAGGTGCAATATCACAGTGGCCTGAAATTGTACAGTGGCGCTGTTGCTACACGATCCTATGGACAACTCTGGTCCCGGGACCATAAATCTCCATAGGATGGTGTAGCAACAGCGCCACTGTACAATTTCAGGCCACTGTGATATTGCACCTAAAAAATTCAACTTTGAAAATTAATAACTTTTGAATGAAACGCCTTTCAGCAGTTGGAGTACTCTTGTTTTACTCAGGGGGATAAACCCTACAACATATTTTTTTTACATTTTAAGTATTACTATCCCTTTAATGTGAGTTTTATTGCTGTAGAACAGTATGATACACTTAAACACACACCACACAGTCTGATTTCCTAAAAAGGGGGACATCAGGGTGGGAAAGAGGGACAGAGGGATTTGGGTCTAAAAGAGGGATACTTGGGAGGTATGATTTTCTCTTTGTATCTTGGCTGAGATTTATCAAGGGGAGAGAGAGAGAGAGAGAGAGAGAGAGAGAGAGAGTGAACAAGAGAGGAAATTCTCACTAATTTCCTGTGTCACTGTTTGCTCAGCTGATTACAAGCAAGGTTTAAGACATGTTCAGGGTTTACTGCATGCAGCTCAAGCCCTCCCCATCAAAACTCATGTTAGTCAGCGGAAGCAGACCTCCTAATGACCTGGCTTCCATGAGGGAAGTATTCTTGAAAAGTTACTTTCAGTGTGTATTGTTCTTTTGAACATGGTTTACCTATTAAAGCGGAACGATCACCCAAATTAAAGGGATAGTAATGTTTCATAATAAAAGCAGCTCTAATTAATCATCATAGTATTTGGACTTTGGAGAGTGTTATTTCAATACTGTTGTAGTTCAAGAGTAATTCAATGACAAAGTGTCCCCCTCCCACCCCTTTTACTGATGTAACACTGCTCAGCCAGATCAGAAGGGAGGTGCCCAGGTAGACTGCAGTGGGGGACAATCTACAATTAAGATAAGGGAAAAACCTGAAAAACTTGTCAAGGGGGGCAGGGCTTTCATTGTTCTCATAGGAAGAAGACTGTCCCCTGCTGTTATCTGTCTGGTCTATGGACTGGATTCCACATCTGAGAAGAGATGGTTTACACTAGGTAAAAGGGGCGGGAGGGGAAACTTTGCTTGTGAATATCTCTCAAACCATAAAGGTTTGAGAGATAAGACTTATAGCGTTCTTCGTGTTTTTTTAATGCCTACAAAATAAAATAAAGATAAAACAAAGTATTACTATCCCTGTAAAGTTAACCCTAAATAATTATGCACATAACGATAAGCATATCTGTACTAGTATTATCTGTAATATGTCCAGCGTTATTGAGAAATCCAACTTGTTCTGATACGGTCAGTAGGCATCAGTGCAGACATCTTGCCAAACAGACATTTACTTTCCTGCGCTGTCCTTCCCGGTCTCCTCTAGTAGGAGCTGCATTGTACCTTAAAGTGGGTCTATCACATATAGCTATCTAATGCTCATTAGATAGAGCATTTAGCGAAAAAGTTTAATATGTTAGTCATTTTTGAAAAAAAAAAAACGTTATCTACGCAAAAATTCAAGTTTAAAAGGTGCACAACAGCCTACTTCCGCTTGCTGCTATGGCAAGCTGCTTGCCGCACAGAGGCTGTTCCCGTCCCACTACCCAGCATCCTCAGATAACGGAGGATGTCTGTCTCTAAGCTGGAGCGATTTCATTGGCTAGATATCGATCTCTGCCAATGAGATTGCTCCAGCTTAGAGAAAGAAAGCCTCTGTCATTGAAGGATGCTGGGTAGTGGGACAGGAGCAGAGGCAGTACCGCAAGCTGGAAGTAGGCTGCTGGGCACGTTTTAAACTTGAATTTTTGCACAGATAACGTGTTTTTTTCAAAAATGACTAACATATTAAACTTTTTCACTAAATGCTCTTACTAATGAGCATTAGATATCTATATGTGATAGATCCACTTTAAGGTACAGGAAGGGGCTGACGACACAGGCATGCAAATGCCTCTACAGAAAGCTGCTTGCCTGACCGTAACAGAACAAGTTGGATAACGCTGGACATATTCTCCTCCAGGAATTAATAATGACTACAAACAGTCAAAAGGCAGTGACCCATATATATAAAGGAGATATTAGGGAGTAAACCAACTACACCATAGGGTAGGGTGACCAGACCTCACCTTTAACCGGGGACACATGAAAAATACATTATGCAGCGCTGCTTTTGATTTCAGTGCATTCCTGAAATATGCCTATTTCCTATGTGTCCCCGGTTAAAGGTGAGGTCTGGTCAGCCTACCATAGGGGACACATAAAACTTCCTAAATACCCATGTCTAGAATAAAGCTTTTTTTTTTATAAACTGTTTGTACTGAAATTTTTCTTAAAGGACTTCAAACAAACATTAGAAATATGACACCATAAGACCACAGCACTTACACGAACAAGCTATCCAGCTCCGGTAAGCTGGATATCACAAAGAGGAGGCACAGAATGACTATAGGAACCAATTACATTGGCATGCTGCATAATAGACTGATGTGTTCTGTACAGACATATGGTGAGGGAAGCACTATGAACTGTGAGAGTGTGGATGGCCCTGGACAAAGAGAGCCGGCCGGGGCCCACACAGTGAGGATGTGTGAGATACAAACATATCAACAGAAATATAAATGAGCTTAAATGAACTCTGGGAATGTGCCCACCGCCACAAGAATAGAGATTTTTAACCCCTTGAATACTAGTGAGGTCTCCAATGCATTCAAGGGGTTAAAAGCCCAGTTTAATTTAACAGGAATTTTCATTGGTCCCCTAATGTGCTGTTGGTTTACTCCAAAATAACTCCAGTTTTCTTTTATACATATGGGCCTATGTAACCTAATGCAGGAAGCTTAAAATGTGCAGTCCTGGAGTAAACCAACTGCATCATGGGGGGACATAAAATGCTCATTTATTTCAGCTGGGATTTGAACCTCTTGAATGCTAGAGAGGAATTCAAAACTGTTATGGTTTGAGAGATGTAAGAAAATAAAGTCCTCCGCTCCCTCCCCTTTCTGCCTGACGAACTGTAAAGCTGTCAGAGGCAGAATCCGGTCGCCCGACTGTAGGCGGCTCTTCAGGAGTGCTGTCATTGGGATATCTAACTATAATTACTTCATCGGTATGGTCTACAAAGTGTGTATCTGGCTTGCAAGCACACGTTGTAGACCATTCCGATGAAGTAATTGTACTTAGATATCTCGATGACAGCGCTCCTGAAGAGCCGAAGTCTGGTCCCGGAAACAGAGATGGGAATGAGGACGTTAAGTATGTTTTTATTATTCCTATAATTTGGCTTAAAGTTTTTCAGGGGGTTTACTATCCCTTTAAAATGGCATAGAAAAATGTAATACGTGGGAGATGCCACAAGATGGCAGTCAAACAGATAACAAATGGTAATGATTGATTACAAGGCCAAACTATAATCCTGAGGACATTACAGTTGTAGAAACTGAGGGTGAGATGTTCAAAAAGTGGTGGTAACTGAAATGGTCTCTAATCAGAATTAAAAAAAAAGTCCTTACTTCATGGTCCTTCACTTCTCCAACATATTACTGTCATCTTTTGCATCCAATTCTGCCATCTCCATAAAAGGGAAAAAGAAGTCTTACAAGTGGGAATTGTTCAGTCTAATGTCATATTGTAAGGTATTTTCAGATAGAAATATTCTTTTAGCCATCACGTTTTGTCTGATTAATGTAATTTTTTTCCCGACAAAATAAAAATGGTCTAAACTTGGGGAAGACAAAGTGAGAAGCAGCAGTATGGAGCTAACTGGTAAAAGAAAACAGTATTTGTATGAAAATTTGTCATTTTAAAGAGAAAACTTTCTTTGTTTCTTAAAAAATGTTTGCTCCACAGACGAAATTCAAGACATTTTTAACATCAGAATTTTTAAGGGCAGTACAGTAAAAACTCAGGTATAATACGCACAATTTTGCCCCTCTTCACCTTATGTGAAGTGGAGGGGTACATATTATACACAAGAATTTTTTATATATATATATAATTTTTTTTTTTTTTAATTATTGTATCACCACAATAAAAAAAAAAGGGCTGCCAGATGCATTCCCTCCCCCCAGCGCAATCTGCTCTCATAAGATTATCCTTACTTCCACTGAAGCCCACTGAAGTCTGATTTCACATCTTCCCTTGTGTTTGCCGCCCGCTTCCTTCTATGCCCTGTTAGGACCTTCTGCTGCTAGCCAATAGTAATGCCCTGTAACAATCTCAAGGTCCTCGCAGGGCAATAACGTAGATCCAATGCTTAGATCTCTGTGCATTAGATCTACAATATTACCCTGCGAGGTCCTTCAGATCCCCTCAGGGCATTACCATTGGCTGGCAGCAGAAGGCCCTGACAGGGCATTGAAGGAAGTGGGTGGGAAATGCAAGCATGCCCCCCACAGGGAAGATTTGGAATCAGACTTCAGTGGGCTTCAGTAGAAGTAAGGATAATCTTCTGAGAGCGGATTATGCTGGGGGAGGGAGGGAAGGAATCTGTCAGCCCTCATTTTTTTTTGAGTAAGGGGGAAAACAAGGGTGCATATTATACATAGGCACTCTTGTTTTCCCGTAAAATCTTGGGTATAATATACACCTGCGAATTATACAATGGTTCATATTATACCTGAGATTTTTACGGTAGTCATCAAGATAATTTTTCATTTGACATAACACATTTTCTGAGAATATTGTCCTTCTTTTACAACCAATTCTGAATCTGACATTTTTCGTTTTGAACATCTCACCCTTAATGATTACATTTGCTTTGCCAGTAGTCAGCCATAGAGAAGTTAGGTTTTACATCTCTACAAATATTCAAAGAAGGACTACTAAAATGGTGACTGGTTTACATGAAAAGAAATATCAGGATAGACTAAAGGGTCTGAACATGTATAGCTTGGAGGAGAGGAGAGAGAGAGGGGATATGATTGAAACATTCAAATACATGAAGGGATTCAACAAAGTGCAGGAGGGAAGTACATTTCAAAGGAGTAAAAATGTTAGGACAAGAGGTCATAGTCTAAAAATAGAGGGACACAGGTTTAGAGGTAATATAAGAAAGTTTTACTTCACTGAGAGGGTAGTAGATAAGTGGAATAGCCAACCAGCAGAATTGGTAGAAGTTAATACAGTGACAGAATTTAAGCATGCATGGGATAGTCATAAGGCTGTCCTTAACTTAAGAAAAGACCAAGGACCAAAAAAGGTTTGAGGTTTTTACTGTAGGAAAATGGGCAGACTAGATGGGCCGAATGGTTCTTATCTGCCGTCAAATTCTATATTTCTATGTTTAGATCTAATTTATATCATGCCCTAGAAATGGCGAAGATGATTTTCTTTCCAAATAGCTTATGAACCATGTGTTTATAATATATGTTTTACTTTTCACTCAGCACAACAGACACTACCGGATATAGTCCGCCTGCTCACCAAGGGGGTTGGTGCCGTTGCCTTGTACTTTGGAAAGAGCAGCAGAGCTCTGCTAAATGCTCCGTTTCCTACCAATGGTTTGGTCGATGCTTTTGTGTATGGTGAATATGAAGTCCCAGTGTCTCAGCCTCTCCAGAATTTGTCCATGGGCCATGCCATCATTTACTGGCATAGTGGGTAAGGATTAACTCTCATTAATATATTTATGGTTCGCAATATTGTTTTTCTTTTCAGAGCAAGACATTTAAAGGGGAACTTTCACCTCTAAAACACTTTTTCGCATTTATTTAAGCTATGAAAATTGTATTTGGATGTGTGGTTTTTTTTTTTCATACTTTCTAAGATTTTTGATCTTAAATATACACTTGATGTTGGGCACTTCCGCATTCTGCGGCACAGTGATTCATTGGCACAGCGGTGCAGGACTTCCCAGTCCTGTAATTCTCCTCCCACCTCCCTCCCAGCTGTCCCAGGAAGTGCATTCACGCTTCCCTTCGTAGTGGCGTGCATCATGTCTATCATTACAGCAAGCTCCGTTTATCAATATACTGAGTCTGCAAACTCAGTATAATAATAAACGGAGCTTGCTGTAAGGAAAGACGTTATGCACATCTATACAATGGAAAGCATGAGCTCAGTATAATGATAAACTGAGCTTGCTATAAAGATAGACGTGATGCACATCTATACGAAGGGAAGCGTGAACTTGCTCCCTGGGACAGCTGGGTGGGGGGTTGGGGGAGAATTACAGTACTGGGAAGTCCTGCGTCTGTGCCGACGATATACTGTGGAAGTGCCCAGCATCAAGTACATACCTCCCAAGTGTCCCTCTTTCGGAGGGACAGTCCCTCTTTGAAACCCAAATCCCTCTGTCCCTCTTTCTCACCCTGGTGTCTCTCTTTTTAGGAGATCAGATTGTGTAGTGTGTATCACATAGCTCTACAGCAATAAAACTCACATTAATGTTTGTTTAAATGTCATTATATGTGTTTATAAATTAGTCTGTGTAAAGAAAATACTTTGGTGTTGCTATAGATTATTTAGTAAGTTAAACAAAGAATTGTCAGTAGGTTATGAAATCAACTGTAAATTCTTTCTAATACCCCGTCCACCAGTCACGCCCCCATTATCACCCCCTAAAACAAAAGTGTCCCTCTTTGGCCATTTGAAATGTTGGGAGGTATGCAAGTATACATTTAAGATAAAATATTTTGGCAAATATGTAAGTAGAAAAAAAAATGCATCCAAATACAATTTTAATAGCTTAAGCAAATGTGATAAAGTGTTTTAGAGGTGAAAGTTCCCCTTCAAAGGGCAAATATCACATGGATAGTAGCATATCGGTATACTAGGGAATCTTCTTATCCCAAGTCCAGGAGAAACACCTTAGACTGAGGAGGGGCGTGTCCAAATGATGTGTTTTCTGTCATATTGTAGGTGGGACTTAATGAGGTGGACATAGATGGGTGGTTGAAAGGAGCATTTTGCCATGATATGGGTGAGAAAGTGGGTGGAATGGGGAGGAACAAACTGGGGATATCACTGAACTCAACAAGTCAGGGAATCAGTCTCTGTCCCCCGAGACCCGGTACTTCAATCAGAAAATGGCGTAAAGTCTTCCTCTAGAGTAGAAATTGTGTCATTGAACTTGTACCGCACATACAAAACAATGGACTTTATCTACAGTCTGATTATATGTTGTGTGTGTGTGTGTAGAGAAGGAGGGAGAGCGTGGGGGTGAGAGTAAGGGTATATGTGTGTGCAGGGACATGCACAGACATTTTGGGGGGCAGGGACTCAAATGAAAAAAAGGGCATGCAAGAGGGGAAGACCCGGTGATGCGTAAAAAGGGACCCGGCCGGCATGTTAAAGGGACCTTACACTTAAAGGGATAGTAATACTTCGTTTTAACTTTATTTTATTTTGTAGGCATTACAAAAACACGAAGAATAATATAAGTCTTATCTCTCAAACCTTTATGGTTTAAGAGATATTCACAAGCAAAGTTTCCCTTCCGCCCCTTTTACCTAGTGTAAGCCATCTCTTCTCAGATGTGGAATGCAGTCCATAGACCAGACAGATAACAGAAGGGGACAATCTTCTTCCTATGAGAACAATGAAAGCCCTGCCCCCCTTGACAAGTTTTTCAGGATTTTCTCTTATCTTAATTGAAGATTGTCCTTCTCTGCAGTCTACCTGGGCACCTCCCTTCTGATCTGGCTGAGCAGTGTTACATCAGTAAAAGGGGCGGGAGGGGGATACTTTGTCATTGAATTACTCTTGAACTACAACTCTGACAGAACTGATATAACACTCCCCAAAGTCCAAATACTATGATGATTAATTAGAGCTGCTTTTATTATGAAACCTTACTATCCCTTTAAAAAGGACCTGGACGTAAGAGGAGAGGAGAGCAGACCCCCCCACACACACACACGGAAATCAAAATTGAAAAACGGACTGGGATAAGATAAAATCGGACTGATTGCTTTTTTTTTGTTAAAAGGACACGAGGGCACCCCCTTGGTGTCTATGTGTGCACGTGCCTGTGTGTGTGTATGAGTGGTTATGTATGAGAGGGAGAAAGTGTTTGCATGTCTGTGGGGCTCAAAGTGATTGTGTGGAAGGGGGAGAGAGAGATGATCAGTTTTGTGAAGTGTAATAAATGTCAGCCATTGTGTAAGAGTGTGTTATGAGAGTTAGTGTGTGTTTGTGTGAATGCATGCAATTGTTTACGTGTGCATGTGTATATATTTACAAATGTATACATATGTATAAAATATCTCAGTGGTATGCTTTAGATGAGCACTTACATCTTAATTCCCTGGGGGCCCTTTATATCCCAGTCCAGCTCTGCCTGTGGTTGTATATGTCTGTGTGAGTGCTTATCTTCCTGTGTCAGTCTACCCTTAAATTTACATCCTATTACTTTTTGTTTTGCTCTCATAGGGACGTAAACATTTCTGCCAGCCGCTGCAGTGGACCTGCAGGTGATCCTACAGCCTTTCTGCTTAAAGGCAGCACTCCAGGCCAGGCTAATAACTGCACTCCAGAGAGCCGGCCTGCTGATGTCAATCTGTGTTTCAGGATAGCAGGTAAAACTGTACCACTCTGTCCATCCTGTGTCCACCTCCACACTGTGTCCACCTCCACACTGTGTCCACCTCCACACTTTGTACACTTCCGCACTCCACGCTGTGTCCACCTCCACACTGTGTCCACCTCCACACTCCACACTGTGTCCACCTCCACACTGTGTCCACCTCCACACTCCACACTGTGTCCACCTCCACACTGTGTCCACCTCCACACTCCACACTGTGTCCACCTCCGCACTGTGTCCACCTCCACACTCCACACTGT
Source organism: Rhinophrynus dorsalis (assembly GCA_037306005.1). NCBI lineage: Eukaryota > Metazoa > Chordata > Amphibia > Anura > Rhinophrynidae > Rhinophrynus > Rhinophrynus dorsalis. The sequence continues at coordinate 38,481,662 of CM074725.1, forward strand.
GTCCACCTCCACACTGTGTCCACCTCCACACTGTGTCCACCTCCACACTATGTCCACCTCCGCACTATGTCCATCTCACTGCAGTGCTTCCCGTGCCACCAGCCTCCTTCTCAGCCAGGAGGACCTTTGTGGTATTGGTGCCAGGCCAGCATAAGAAAGCTGCTGGAGAACTGGCTTGGGGCCCTTTGTTTGCTTGTGTGCCAAGCCTATTTGTTGGCCCAACCAGACCATCACTGCGCATATGCATGCACAGATCACAATAGCTTCACTTCATTGAGTTAATAGACTAAATGAAGGGAGCTCTACTTGCCAGGATCCAGAGTGGACTGCAGGGCACTTACGTTAGCAGCAGCAGCAACACAGGGGGGAAAGGCATTCGTGTGGGGGGCAACCTATAACAAGTAAAAGCACAAAACAAAGACAAGAGAGAGATAAAATCCAAACTAAGTGTAGTAGTTTTAATAATAAAAATGGTAAAAGCAAAAGTCAGTCATTACACTCACATTTTACTCATCTTGGGTTTTATGCACATAAGAGGTCCCAACCTCTAACAGCCTTTGAGCTGCATCCCTGGTACCTTCCTGCTGCGGCTTCCGCGTTGTAACAGCGGTGGTAACCTGGAATAGATCCACTGAACTGGTCCTGATGTGATATAATGAACACACCAGTAAATATTAACGCTAATGGCGCCAGCTGGGGCTAAGAGCCTCATGGCCTCAGGCCAACGCTGTACCGGATGGTTAGTGCAACCGGCTAATGGAAGGGGGACAAGAATCTTGCAGGGGGCGTAGGAGGGACCAATGCTGTGAGTGCTGTGAAAGGGATAACTCAATGTGTATCGTGGAGTTAGTGCTCCACTTCCTCAGGGTTATGGGAATCGTGTGGGGGGGGGGCTGAATCCCCCTGTCAACGCTACTGCTACTTCCTGGGACAACGAAATGCGTTGGAGATCTCTCTAGCATCCAAAGGATTAAGTAGAATATAAAGGACAGGAAACTCTGGCCTCACCCACAATTCCGAATGTGTGTGTGTGTGGCCAGCACAGCTGAGGCATCACCCCTCAAAATTTTGAGCTCTAAGCAGTTGCCCATTCTGTCTATTACAAAATTCGGTCCTGGTCTTGGAGCTGTGTTTTTCTCTGTGTTTTTCTGTCTGTCCCAGAGCAAATGTGACCCCCATTAAATATGTTTTCTTTCTAGTCTTCTAGTCTCCCACACTAAAGCCCTCATTTACATTGCAGATTGCTCCCTGTGGCAGGGGGAACAAATCCTTTCTGATCTCCTCTCTGCTTCGGCCCAGTTGCTGAAACCTATCTGCCAGTGTGATCTACCTATTAGCTCCTTCACAGGTGAGAGATGCGCGGATGCTGAGATGGGAGAGGGGAGGGTGAACCCTTATATCGCATCAAAAATCAGAAAAAGGGAGAGGGGGCGCCCAATACTGTAATACAGCTTACAATACGAAGAAAGTCAATAAATAAATAATTCACTCACATTTTAAGATTCATTTTTATTTATTCACTTTCTCTGTATTGTAAGCTGTATCACATGATTGCTCCCGCCCTCTCTTTTTCTGTTCTTTGATGTGATGTTCTAACCGTTTGCACAACCACCCAAAATGCTTAAAAGACAGTTTTTATTAAAACTGTGGAAGAATAATCGTGCGATACAGACAATACCTGTTGAGTTTCTAAGATTTGGTATACTTGGGGAGATCGGTGCTGTACAGCCAATTGTTGGTATAATAGAGGGAACTATCTTCTTCGTGAGCATGGTGTCATTCGTGTTTTTGTTTTAGGAAACAAGTGAGACGATTTGTTTACTATATATAGAGAATTACAAGGTTGTATAGCACATGGTCTCTTCAAGGAAGTAGAGAAAGTAATTCGTTTTGTGATATTTCATTATTATCTGTATAAATATTTTTTTCGTTATAGGAGTAAAAGGGTAAATTATCTATTTCTGCAACACATGTATTTATGATAACACATGTATTTGTGATTACAATATTATTTTTAAGAGCGAGTACATGTGTTGGAAGACACTGATTGCTAATATATTTTTTTTTAATATCTTTATATTTTTCCCCGATAATTATAACTGAACACCTCCTTTAGGATATATAGAAGAGTTTGTAGAATTGCTATTTATTATAGACGCTCAGATACGAAAATCGAGTTTTTTTATAAACCAATATTTCCTTCTTTTCTGCCTATCATATATGTGATTGACAGCATATCTCTTTGTCATTTAAAGGGATAGTAATGTTTCACAATAAAAGCAGCTCTAATTAATCTTCATAGTATTTGAGCCATAGAGAGTGTTATTTCAGTACTGTCAGAGTTCTAGTTCAAGAGTAATTGAATGATAAAGTATCCCACTCCCGCCCCTTTTGCTGATGTAACACTGCTCAGCTTAGAGCAGCAAGACTGTCTGGATTTTTTACCTAGTATAAGGCACCTCTCCTCAGATATGGAATATTGTCTCTTGACCAGACAGATCACAGCAAGGGACAATCTTCTCACTGTGAACATAAGGAAAACCCTGCCCCCTGATGGATTTTTCAGGTTTTTCCTTATGCTCTCTGAAGATTGTCCCTCGCTGTGATCCATCCGGACAATCTTGCTGCTCTGAGGTGAACAGTGTTACATCAGTAAAGGGGGCGGGAGGGGGATACTTTATCATTCAATTACTCTTGAACTACAACACTGACAGTACTGAAATAACACTCTCCATGGACCAAATACTATGAAGATTAATTAGAGCTGCTTTTATTATGAAACATTACTATCCCTTTAACAACCAGTTTTACAATACATGATATTTTCAAAATTTCACTGGGCAAGTATCACTATTTGGGGGTAATCATGGATTCCATGTTAATAACTTGCTGTCTGCCCCAGCAACCAAGAGGAAGAACACTTCTGGACGCATGCATCTATATTCATATGTGTGTGTGTGTGTGCCTGTATTTTTGTGTGTTTGAATGTGTGCATGTTTATATGTGTGTGTGTGCTGCATGTTTGTGTGCATGTCTATGTTGGTGTGTGCATGTGTGTATGCTTGTCTGTGCGCATGTGCATGTCTGTGTGTTTTGTGGTGTTTTTTAATGTGTGTATGTGCATATCTGTGCACACACGTGACAAAGGATTGCATTAACTCTGTCCTGCTTTCATAAATAGATGCCAGGCTGTCCTGCACATCCAATCTGCTCACCCTTTATGCCACTTCCACCATTCCAAACATCAATTTGACCAATGTCCAGAAAGAGTTTGTGACATCGGGAAGTACGCTTGTGGTTGGGGGTATGAATGCCACAGTGGTACCTACCTGCTCTCAACCTGCTGCAAATCCAACCTTGTCTCCAGGTAAGAAAACACATCACTGGTTCTCTCAGATCAAATGCCAGTGCCCTGTGTAAATGGAACACATGAAGTAATAAAGAGGCTAGGGTTGCCACATGTCCCAAATTATTTAGATTTAGAGATTATGGTAATTAAGGAAGGTTTTGCAACTTCTCTTCTTGTCTTATCCCTACATTACCTCCCCACTCATTGACACGTAACCCTTTCCGTGTTGGAGCAGTGTCAGGTAGTGGAGGAGGTAATCTAGGGTTAAAGGGATAGTATTACTTCAAAATGACTATCCCTCATATTGTAGCCCTTAATAAACTGAGTTAAATGACACCAGCGGCATCTCTCAAACCTTTATGGTTTAAGAGATAGCCGCTTTCAAAATTTCCTCTCCCCTGCGGTTAGCGTTCTGCTGCCAGCAGGAGAATCCGGTCTCTGAATCAAGGGGAGGCTCTTCAGCAGAGCCGATATCTCGTTATGGAAGGAAAAATGATTCATTGAAACAGTCTTCTACGTGTGCTTGGTTACCAAGCACACGTAGAAGACTGTTTCAGTGAATCATTTTTCCTTCCATAGTGAGATATCGGCTCTGTTTAAGAGCCTCCGCCTGTCCCAGGACCGGATTCTCCTGCTGGCAGCAGAACGCTGACAGCAGGGGAGAGGAAACTTTGAAAGCGGCTATCTCTTAAACCATAAAGGTTTGAGAGATGCCGCTGGTGTCATTTAACTCAGTTTATTAAGTGCTACAATATGAGGGATAGTAATTTTGAAGTAATACTATCCTTTTAAGGCTGAAAGTGCCTGCATGGGATACCTTATATATATATCCTATTATATAATTAGCTAGGATATTTGTCAGAAGCCGTCATGCGCAGTAGAGACAGCTGCGCGTGCTGCAGTCATGCACAGTGGAGACTGCCCGCGCCACGGCTGATACGGAGCGGGGCGCTCCGAATTCAGACCGGAGTCCTCTCTGCGCACCTCCAGCCCAAAACAAACATACAGAGATATTAACCCTCCCCAGTCGGAGACCTTTGGAACTTCCTTCAGCTGCTTGAAGAAGAGAAACAGAGACGGCTTCTTATTAATCCTTGGAGTGCCAGAAGGGCATGCAACATTGCATACGCCGCTGGCACTCAAAGTGTTAACTGACAACAGGTTTTTGATAAAGGGGCGTTGACAGCCATGAAACATGCAAGTGAGCCTTATATGCTGTTAACCCCTTAAGGACCATTGATGTGGCAGGACCGTCACGCTGGTCTGGCACTTAAGGTCCTGGCACGTCATGTTCTTTTACTCACCGCGCTCCTGTAGGAGCGTGGTGAGTAATACCGGGGACTGAAGTTGATCGCTTCAAGACCGGAGCGATCTCTTTCAGTCCCCCGTTCAGCATGCCACCCCACGTGATCAGTCACGTGGGACGGTACGTCAAAGTTTCCTATCTGGTCCTTAAAGGACCACACACCCCGGGACTGCTGGTCCTTAAGGGGTTAAAGGGTATTTATGTAATAAAGGGATAGTATTGTTTCATAATAAAAGCAGCTCTAATTAATCATCATAGTATTTGGACTTTGGAGAGTGTTATTTCATTACTGTCAGAGTTGTAGTTCAAGAGTAATTCAATGACAAAGTATCCCCCTCCCGTCCCTTTTACTGATGTAACACTGCTCAGCCAGAGCAGAAGGGAGGTGCCCAGGTAGACTGCAGAGAGGGACAATCTTCAATTAAGATAAGGGAAAAACCTGAAAAACTTGTCAAGGGGGGCAGGGCTTTCATTGTTCTCATAGGAAGAAGATTGTCCCCTGCTGTTATCTGTCTGGTCTATGGACTGGATTCCACATCTGAGAAGAGATGGCTTACACTAGGTAAAAGGGGCGGGAGGGGGAAACTTTGCTTGTCAATATCTCTCAAACCATAAAGGTTTGAGAGATAAGACTTATATCATTCTTCATGTTTTTTTAACGCCTACAAAATAAAATAAAGATAAAACAAAGTATTACTATCCCTTTAAATAGTTTTATTCACAAGAAGTGGTAGCGATTCTTGTTTCTCTTCTTCAAGCAGCCGAAGGAAGTTCAAAAGGCCTCTGAACGGAGATAGATTAATATCTCCATATATTCATTTAGTCAGTGGTCGGAGTATTCCCCTTGTGATTACTGCTTCATATGAGTACATTACTTATGAACTTTATTGTGCATTATTATTGTGAAGGTATTAGCGATAGAGCATCCTCTCTTTTGTTCTGTTATATATGTTATTGCCATCTGGAGGGGACATGGTGTGGGTGGTGCTGCTTGATTTATTATGAAGACATGATTTGTTCACTCCAACTGAGACAGTGTTAATATCCCCGAGAGACGTGTTCTCAGCCCTTCCATTTGTGCATGTCCATGTGTGAGGTTATATGGAGGTGGACCATCTATAGAGATTTCTACACCAGGGACACTTCTTGTCTCTCTCTCTTTTTTGTTTTTTAAAAACTGCTTATTTAAACAGGGCTTTCAGTCTGCAGTGCATTGGAGCTACCATTCAAGGGGTTATTAAGATGTTGTTAATTTGTAATGGTAATGGTAATTTAATTTCCTTTGTTTGGTAAAGATGGTTTGTTTCAGAATTCCACTGTTTTAAATTCCTGCACAAAGCCCTCAGTTTTGAACAGTTATCACATTCTGATGTCTCCTTTCTTCAGACAATTCTACAGATGCCCCACCTGCTTCAGAGGCACCTGGACTGCTGATCAGTGAGGTAAACCCCAATAACCCAGGTTCAGCTGAGGATACCGAATACGTAGAACTGTATGAACCCAAAAACATCTCAGTCAGCCTAGATGGCTACTGGCTGCTTTTCTACAATGGGAAGAACAACCTGGCCTACCTTGCACTAGACCTCAAAGGTCACCGTACAGACACTCGTGGTTACTTCTTAGTCGGTAGCTCTAAGTTAAACCCTAAACCTCACATCACTCTGCCCTTCAACACCATACAGAATGGGGCAGATGCTGTGGCTCTGTATTATCGCCCAGGAAAGGGTTACAGGAAAAACATGGAGCTGACAGCAGATGGGCTGGTAGACACCATAGTCTATGTGTCTCGGGTGGGAGATGACTCCGATGGACTACTGAGGGTCCTTGCACCAGGTCAGGACCCAGTACATGAGGATGAAAGATTCTTTCTGGAAGATGAGTCCCTGAGCCGCTGCCATGGATTGATGCCACTGGACCTAAGTAGCTACCAGGTAAGTGGGCAAGACAGGTAGTAGAGTTGTTGAACTATTTTGTTTGCTTCCTCCTCAGACTCAGCCTTTGGCATTTAAAGTTTTCACAAATCTGGACCTGTCTCCTAACTAGCAAATTGCATGCCCATCCCCAGAAAAGGTTTTTGAGGATCTAATCATTCTTTTGTTTTATACTTTCAGGTCACCAAGATTACTCCTCTAGCTGATAATGACTGCACAAAAAAAATTCCATCCCCAATTCCTTCTGTGACCCCTCACCAACCTCTGACCTCTTCCCGTCCAGTACCTTCTGCCACTCCTGTGTCCCTGGTTATCAATGAGGTGGGGGTGTCCCGGGAACCTGAGCCATATAGCTTCATTGAGCTCAAGGGACCCCCAGGAGGCAAAGTGCAAGGACTGACCTTAGTCTTGTATGGTATGGATGGGAAGGTGTATGACCGGTTTATGTTGCAAGGCACTCTGAGAGAAAGCGGGATTTACTTGATCAGCGCCAATGAGACGAGCAGTGGTAATGTTGTTTTTGTATTCTTTGCTAGTTCTGGATACTACACTTTATCATAAATAATTATTTTTTTCCTAGTACTGTAGAATCAAAATGTACAAATTTTAATTTATATATATACACAGCAACTTTCAAGGGTAAACTTAGAGATGTCTCTTTCACTTGCACCCACCCCGCCCCTGCAATATTTTAACATTTTTCAGATATGATGTCAATACATTGCATACCACTCTAATCCTTTAAGGGTTAAACACCACAATAATGAGAAATTATTATTTTATTGCTGATCTAGAGCTTGAGGTAAAATTTGTAAATCTCGACTCTGTTTATGGCCTGAGGTCCAGTTTGACAACCTGTTATCTAGGGCTTGAAGCCAAGTTTGACAACTGATTTAAAGGAGCAGTAAACTTTTTTTATGAAAACACATTTTATAGAGCTTTTCCTGCTGAATAAAACAAGGTCACTCCCATCACTGTCAGATGTTTTATTCAAAATTTATAGCAGTTCAAATAACCAGGAAGTGAATTTACTGTGTTTACTTCCTGATAGTTCTAACTGACAGGAAGTGACAGGCAGTTTCTATCACATTCTATGGAGAACTGTATGTCTATGACTTTCCTCTCCATTAGAATCTAACAGGAACTCTAATTAGAATTTGACCACTAGAGGGCACTGCTAATGTAAAAAAACATGGGTTTAAACTTTAATGACTCTGGAAATATAAATCTCTTGGCAGTGGGAGTACCCTTATTTTACTCAATAGGAAAATACCTACAATATATATTTTTTCATAAAAAAGTTTACTGCTCCTTTAAGACTTAAAATCAAACTTGAGAACCTCAAAACTAGGGCTTGAAGATAAAATCTACATAGAACATTTAATTCAGAGCTAGGTTTGAGATGTTCTGATATAGGTCTCGAGGACAAGTTTGACAACCTCTGACCTAGGATGTTAGGACAAGGTTGAGACACTTATGATACCCTTCCTATATAAGGAAAACATTAAAGTGATTAATTCCATTAACCCTTTGAGTGCCCAGTGCATTGAAAGCAATGCGTTGGGCACCCCTCTGGCACTCAAAGGGTTCCGTCCCCTAGGAGTGCTCAAATGGTCATGACATTTAAAGGGGCATTGCAGATTAACTGACTCTTATTATAAACCTATAAATGTGTACACATAATGATTTTAATGGTTAATGTGAGAGTCGGGGCCCTTTGTTCAAAAGAAAACTGGAGTCAGTCTGGAGCAAACCAAGTGCAGCATAGGAGACCAGTAAAAATTCCCACAATGGCCATTGCTCTAAATCAGTTTAAGTCAATGAGATTTTTATCTGCCCCCTGTGGTACAATTGGTTTGCCCCAAAATGATTCCACTTTTCTTTTGAACGCGGGACCTTTGGAGGACGGCTCCTGTTTGCATGACACTTTTTGTTATTTTGGCTGCTAAATGAAATACAGTTGTGACCCCTTTTACCACCGTAGAGACTAGTAACTCATTATAAACCTGACTTTTTTGTTTCTGCTCACAGATCAGCATCTCCCTCCCCTTTATCGCCCCTACCCCTTCGGCCCCCAGGCCCTAGTTCTGTACCAGGGGAGTCCAGAGAGTTTCCCTATAGGATCTGGAGTAACCAAAAAGAAGCTTTTGGATGCTATTGTTTACATGTGGAAAACTGGGGCAGGCAGTGAGGCTCTGAGAGACTTGAGTAGAGACAGCATCATATTGTATGGGGAGCAGCGGTGAGTAAGGACATTTCACATTATACTCACATGTACTGATCACGTCTAGTTTTCTTCCTGTGCATGAGGCAGTCACATAACTAACAAATAAAAACACAAAACAAATGCATGCCCCAGGGGAGTCCAGGCCCCCCCAACTCTGACTCCAAAGTCAGAGAAGAGATACGCTTAGAAGGATAGTAATACTTCATTTTATCTTTATTTTATTTTGTAGGCATTAAAAAACATGAAGAATGATATGTCTTACCTCTCAAATCTTTATGGTTTGAGAGATATTCACAAGCAAAGTTTCCCCTCCCGCCCCTTTTACCTAGTGTAAGCAATCTCTTCTCAGATGTGGAATCCAGTCCATAGACCACACAGATAACAGCAGGGTACAATCTTCTTCCTATGAGAACAATGAAAGCCCTGTCCCCCTTGACAAGTTTTTCAGGTTTTTCCCTTATCTTAATTGAAGATTGTCCCTCTCTGCAGTCTACCTGGGCACCTCCCTTCTGATCTGGCTGAACAGTGTTACATCAGTAGAAGGGGAGGGAGAGGGATACTTTGTCATTGAATTACTCTTGAACTACAACTCTGACAGAATTGAAATAACACTCTCCAAAGTCCAAATACTATGATGATTAATTAGAGCTGCTTTTTTTATGAAACATTACTATCCCTTTAAAGCGAAATGCCAGCTACTCCCACATCACCCTCCTCCCCTTCAATATGTAAATGTGGAAATGAGGTATCAACCGCCTCTCCATCAGCCTCCAAGAGTGACCAATTCTAGTTAACCCTTTGGTTGCTAGAGAAGTCTCCAACACATTGCTTTGCAATGCGTCGGAGACCTCACCAGCTTCCAAGAGGTTAAAGGAGTGGTACATTTTTTGTAAAGCAATGGTATGCTCCCTGCAGGTAGATGTCTGTTCCCAAGAAATTACACTTCAAACTGTTGGTTTTGTACAATATGCTTTTAGCAGTGGTGCTACCTGGTAAAAAACGATGTTTCAGCTGTAATAACATTTGATGAATATTCCCCAGAAGTGGGAATACCCTTCTTTCACTAAACAGGGAAATCCCTATAACAGGGCTAGTTAATTGTCAGACCTCCAGCTGTTGCTGCCTACAGCTCCTGTAATCGCAAACCAGCCGACAGCTCACTGGGGACTACTGACTCTATAACATATATTTTTTTTTTCTTAAGAAAAGGTTTGCTGGTCCTTAAAGGGATTAATCAAAGGCAACTGGTAAAGATGATTCACATCCATTTTGCTCCAGTTCTCAGTACAATACCCTCTTTTCCCAAACTTTTTTAAAAAAAATTGGTAATATTAGATGTGGTTTTATTTGGTGCTCAAGCTTCCTCTGACATCTGATTCATTTGTTTGCCATTTTAGGTCGGTTTCATTGAGCCGTTGTCCTCGCTCCAATGATATCTCCTCCTCGTTGCTTTTACCAGTCCTGCTTCCAAGCCCTGGCACGGAAAACCTCTGTCCCTCCAGTGTCACTTCATTACAGCTTGACCTCTGTATGAAGGACTCCAGTCTGAGTAAGTGTGGGGAATAACTCTCCTGGATTCTAATTCTACACTGACCCATGGACCAGTTCAGCTTAAAGGAGCAATAAACTTTTTTATGTAAAAAAGTAATATACTGTAGGGCATTTCCTGCTGAGTAAAACCAGGGTAGTCCCCCAATGGTGGCAGATGAGCTTAGTAAACTGACTTTTGGCAGGGATACGTAGCTTAGTAAATTGACATTAGGCAGGGATATGTAAATTAATCAATTGATATCAGGCAGGGATAAGTAGCTTAGTGAGTTGACATTAGGGATATATAGAATAATAAACACCCTGATGAAGGTCCGTTAGTGGACCGAAAACATTTGGTTGGAGCAATGCTTGATTACATTTATTTCGTTTTTTTTGAAGATTTCTCGAGTGCTATCTCGCCTACTTTAGCTCAGCTAAGTACACTTGTTGTAGAATAATAAATTGATATTAGACAGGGATACTTAGCTTAGTAAATTGGTGTTAGGCAGACATGCGTAGTGTATTAAATTGATAATATCTTGTAGGGCGTTTCCTGCTGAGTAAAACAAGGTAGTCCCAATGGTGCCAGATGAGCTTAGTAAACTGACTTTAGGCAGGGATATGTAGCTTAGTAAATTGACATTAGGCAGGGATATGTAAACTAGTCAATTAATATTAGGCAGGTATACGTAGCTTAGTAAATTGACATTAGTCGGGGATATGTAGATTAATAAATTGATATTAGGCAGGGATACTTAGCTTAGTAAATTGACATTAGGCAGGCATGTATAGCTTAGTAAACTGCCATTGGGCAGGCATACATAGCCTACTAAATTAATATTAGGTAGGGGTATGTAGCTGAGTAAATTGGTGTTAGGCAGGCATGCGTAGCATATTAAATTGATATTAGGCAGGGTTACTTAGCTTAGTAAATTGATATTAGTCATGGATATGTAAATTAATAAATTGATATTAAGCAGAGAAATGTAGATTAATAAATTGACATTAGTTAGGGATATGTAGATTGATATTAGTCAGGGATTTAGCTTAGTAAACTGATATTAGTCAGGGATATGTAATTTAATAAAATTATATTAGGCAGGGATACATAGCTTAGTAAACTGACATTAGTCAGGGATTTGTAAATTATTAAATTGATATTAGGCAGGCATGCATAGCTTATTAAATTGATATTAGGCAGGCATACATAGCTTATGAAATTGACATTAGTCAGATATATGTAGATTAATACATTGATATTAGGCTGGGATACTTATCTTCGTAAACTGACATTACGCAGGGGATACATAGCTTAGTAAATTGGCATTATGCTGGGGATATATAGCTTAGTAAACTGGCATTAGGAAGGCTGATTTAGAGTGAGATCACCATTGTTAATTCACCCCATGGTCTATGCTGTAGACTGTGGGATCGGGCCACCAAGCATTATTTGCAAGACTTCAGTCCTGCAGTGCAGTCTTTTCTTGTGAGACTAATGAGGGAGCTGCACGAGATTTCTTGACCTTCATCCCGTTCCCTATTGGTCTGCCAGTGCTCTCAGTACAGCTCCAGCTCATCCAGCATGTCTGCTCCCAGGGATGCAGATGTGCCAATAGTGCACTACCAACATGATAGCTGCCCTTTAAAGGAAAAGTATCACATAATATAGAAAGGACATATATTTTAGGGCTTTTCCTCCTAGTACAACAAGGATACTCCCACTGCTGGAAAGTGTTTCATGTGCAAGCAATTACAGCAAAAATGTGCATTTTTACATGCTATATAATTCCATGAAGTGCTGTTCTGTGGTGGCGCTGTTGCTACATCAGTCTAGTGTCACTAACATAGCCCTCTATAGGATGCAGTAGTAACAGCGCCACCCTAAAATGTCAGGTCATTGAAGTACCGCACATAAAAAATGTAAGTTTAACCCCTTGGGGACTAAAGCCGTGCACAATGCATAGTGACGTAATGTGTTGAACACCCCTCTGGACATCAAGATGTTAAGCTGTAATAAATTGTGAATAAAGCATCTCCCAGAAGTGGGAGTTCTCTTGTTCTGCTCAGCAGGCAAATCCCTACAGAATATACATTTTTCCCATATTTCCTCCTAATATTACCTGATAATTCCTTAAACTGGGCAGAAAATCCTACTGGCCGTGATGAACCCATACTTCATGAACTGGTTTTTCCCAGGATAAATCTTTAATTATTGCTGGGTATCCTGTTCATGGAGACAGACATGACCACAAACTCCTTCGTCTGAAGTTGTTTTAGGGAGGCAGACCAGTGGGAGGAGTTTGGAGACTGGAGTCGACTGAATCATGTCCACCTCCATGGGTATAATATCCAGTAATAATAAGTGATTGGTTTGTAACTTTAACCCTTTGAGTGCCAGAGGGGTATCCAATGTGCTGGATACCCCTCTGACACTCCATGGATTAAACATGAGATGTGGCATTTAGACTTCTTCTGCCCATAGCTGTAAATGCTTGTGGTGCCAGTACCTGTGCTTTCCTTCCCAACATTCATTTCACTCCCCTCCTGTCTCTCCCATAGATTGCTCTGAGTGGGAAACCATGCAGCAGAAGACACTGGACAGCTTGAAGATGACCCTTAGCCTGTCCATAGAACATCACTGCTCCTGCTCTGTACCCCCATCATACATCCAAGGTTACACATCTTATTTACTATTGTATGGTCTTATAGACAAAAGAAAACAGGTGCAATTCTGAGACAGCCAGCCGCACCACACAGAATAAAATTTCCCCCCAAATTCCATTGATTTATAGTGTTAGTAATGTCTTTATGTCATAAAAAGTAATATTGTAGTGCAGAAAATAAGGAATCCATTGGTGCTGTTCCTATCTCTAAGACCTTTATGGTTTAAGAGATAGAGCGTTCTAAAGTTCCTCCCTCCTCTTCTCCTGACGTCAGCTGTAAGCTGACAGCAGGAGATCCTGGTCCGGGGACTGACAGGCGGCTCTTCAGCAAAGCCAAAATAAAGCGAATGAAAATTAAATACTTAAAGGGGAACTACCACCCCGCAATAACTTAACCTGCATTCATTCTTCATCTGGCGACTAGCTGCTTAGTAGCGCTAGTCGCCAGAAATATTACCTGGTTCCGAAGATTTTGCCGTTTTACCGATGCTCTCAGGAGCAGGAAGCACGGACATCTCGTCACCAGGTAATATTTCTGGCGACTAGTGCTACTAAGCAGCTAGTCGCCAGATGAAGAATGAATGCAGGTTAAGTTATTGCGGGGTGGTAGTTCCCCTTTAATTGGATCGGTCTACAAATTGTGCTTGGTTTGCAAGCACACTTTTTAGAATGTTCCAAAGAAGTATTTCTTTTTCATTCGCTCTATTGCGGCTCTGCTGAAGAGCCTCCTTGAGTCGGCTGGCATGGTTCTACATCTATCAGCTTTAAAGCTGACATCAGGGAGGGGGATCTTTAGAACGCTCTATCTCTCAAACCATAAAGGTTTGAGAGATAGGAATAGCGCCGATGGATTTCTTATTTTCTGAACTACAAAATTACTTTTTATAACATTTAGACATTACTATCCCTTTAAATGTAGCTTTTAACCCCTTGAATACTAGAGAGGTATCCAAGTCATTGAGAAGCAATACTCTGCAGCCCTCTCTTTATTCAAGGAGTTAAAAGCCTCATTTAAATCAGTGAAGATTTTAATTTGTCCCCTGTGGCACGGCGGATTTGCTTCAGGATTGTTCCCCTTACTTTGTGTGTATGGCCCAGAATGTGCATTTTTCTAAAATGGGTTTGTTTTTGTTGTTTGATTGTTTTCCCCTTATTTATTTATGACTTTGGTACTTATTCTGCAAGCTAAAGAGGAACAATACTAGAATGAACCATCTGTACCATAGGAAACCAATGAAAACTTACATTGATTTAAATGGGGTCTTTAACCCACTGGAATGCTGGAGAGGAACAATGTGTTGGATGTCTCTTTAGCATCTAAGGGGTTAAATAATGAGCTGTAAAGTGGTATAAAATTGCTGCAGGGACACTGAGGTTGTCCTAGCCACACCCACAATTCAGAATGTGGGTGTGACCAACACAATTAAGGCACCTCCCCTGAGTTTGGAGATCTAGGCAGCAGCCTACTCTGCCGCTTGAGAAATCCGGCCCTGGTAGTTAGTTTTTTTCCTGGAAAACAACTTGGCCATTTTCTGTCTGACCAAAGTTATTACATTTCTGTTGTCTGGTACAGAAAATAAACTTGGGGCATGAGCAGTTTTGGAACGTACCCACTACACCACCAGGGAGAATTAAATATCCACACAATTCCCACTGATTTAAAAGTAGCTTTTATCGCCTTGAAGAGTAGGGAGATCTATTTAGAATGTATTGGAGATCTCGCTACCATTCTAGTGTTAAAAGCCTCATTTAAATGAATGAGAATGTTTTTCTGTCCCCTGCAGTGCAGTTAGTTTGCTCTAGAATTCCTGCTATTTATCTTAATGAATATGGCCCTTACAGCTAGATACAGAATGCAAAACATGAACAGTTCTGGAATTACCCAGATGTATCATAGCTGAGAAAAAAAATGTCATTCTTAACCCCTTTTTTTTAACTGTTAACCCCTTGAATGATAGAGGAGTCTACCTCATTCGAAGGGTTAAATCAAATGGGTTTCTTTTGTCCCCTATGATGCAGTTGGTCTGCTCTAGAATTACTGAAGTTTCCTCTTGATCATAATGCTCTGTGACTGTTGTAACATAGTTGATGCGGCTGCAAAAAGACATGTGCCCATCAAGTTCAACCCATGCCATATCACCCTTCTTAATACAGAGGAAGGCGAAAAAAAAATTGAATCCATTTCCAATTAAGCTCCAAGTGTGTATAAAAAAATTCCTTCCTGACTCGAAATGGCAGTTTGATATTTCCCTGGATCAACATCCTACCTGCTTTGAAATCAACTGTCATAATTATCAATACTGTTCTGTTCTGGTATCTGCAAGCGCAGCATCCCAAGGCAAAGAATTCCACAACTTTGCTGTCCTTACTGTAAAAAAAACCCTGCATTTGTTTTAGTCGAATGCACCTTCGACGTCTCTTCTCCAATGTAAAAAAACCCAGTTTGGCTACTCTCTTTTTATAACAGATCCTCCAATCCCTTTATCAGTTTTGTTGCACTTCTTTGCACTTTTTCCATAATGTCTTTTTTGAGAACTGGTGCCCTAAACTCATTGTACTCTGTATTCTAGATGAGGACTTATCAAGGATTTATATATCTCAGAAGTTGTATTATTAAATGTCTAGAATCATTATACTGCTCCTGCATTTATGGTGTTTGTGTCTACAAGAGGCAAGTCTAGGTGAACCCCAACAGATACTATCAGCAGTTGATGAGGTCCAAAATAGACATGCATCCATTAAGTGCAAATTCTGATGTATCACCTTTCTTTTTGTTGATCTAGAGGAAGGCAAAAAAAAAAAAATTAAGCCAATTAATGCACCAAGTGGGTAAAAAAAAATTCCTTTCTGACTCCAAAAAATGCAGTAGTTTATTTTCCTGGATCAAC
This sequence comes from Rhinophrynus dorsalis, assembly GCA_037306005.1. Taxonomy (NCBI): domain Eukaryota; kingdom Metazoa; phylum Chordata; class Amphibia; order Anura; family Rhinophrynidae; genus Rhinophrynus; species Rhinophrynus dorsalis. The sequence continues at coordinate 38,497,556 of CM074725.1, forward strand.
ATCTTATCTGCACTGAAATCAACTGTCATAAATCTCTATTACTTTATGAGATAAAACTTATCAATACAGTAATTACAGTATGTCAACAGAGTTTCCCAAGATGAAGCATACCTTATCCTTACTGCTCTTACTGCAAAAAGATCACTACACTTTGGTTTAAAGCTCCGTTCCTGCCACTGAGCCGTTTATTTTTTGCTCAGCTCTTTGAGTTAAAGGGACAGTAATGTCCCAGAAAAAATATTTATCATTTTGTAGGGCTTAAATGTTGAACTAAATGCAAAAAACCCTATCTCTCAAACCCCCCCCCCTCCGCTTTCCCTGACGTCAGCCCTGTGCTGACTGCAGGCGAATCCTGTCTGGGGACGAACTGGTGGCTTTGCAGCAGAGCTGCAATTGAGTTATTTAAAAAGAATGACTGCATTGGATAGGTCTACAAAGTGTGCCTGGTTTGCAAGCACACTTTGTAGACCATTCCAATGAAGTAATTCTTTTTAAATAATGCGATTGCGGCTCTGCTGGAGAGCCTCCTCGTGTCGGCCGACACGGATCTCCTGCTGTCAGCTTTACAGCTGACAGCAGGAAACGTCAGTCTTTTGACAGGGAATATCTCTCAAACCATAGCGGTTTGAGAGATAGGGTTTTTTTGCATCTAGTTCAACTTTGTAAGCCCTATAAAATGATATGAAACTAACACTTTTTAATGACTTAGGTGATTTTGAAACAGCTTTCAAAATCATCAATACTTATTCAAGCCATTTATTAAAGCTATAGTAATTAATCTTTATTGGCTTGTTAATTTAGACACATTACCTAGTACCATACAATTTGCATAAATCGACAATAAAATAAAGCCAAATACCTTGTAAACTACTGTTTTAAATAAATAATGGCTAACATCAGTGGTATAACTAGTCATTAAAGGGCAATATGATTTATTTGAATCAATAATTTGGCCCCCTTTTAGGCCTTTATAATGATCAATGCTGTAGGGAGGGACAAATCAGCGATTCCAATTAATCATCTCCTGATTGCACCTAGAAAAGGAACCTGTGAGTGTATTTAGTTTTCTGGATTTGTATATTTACTCATCATAGACTAAACAAAGCATATCTACATTTGGCAAATGACACAGCTCTATATGTGTGTGTGTGTGTTTTAAGAGGTACACCTCTGTATTTTAGAGTGACACAGCTGTGTTTGTCTGTCCGTCTGTCTTTCTTTGAAAGATTTTTCATAATCACCCACCATTATAAAGTGTTAGTTTCTTTTTAAAGGGATAGTAATGTTTCATAATAAAAGTAGCTAGAATTAATCATCATAGTATTTGGGCCTTGGAGAGTGTTATTTCAGTTCTGTCAGAGTTATAGTTCAAGAGTAATTGAACGATAAAGTATCCCCCTCCCACCCCTTTTACTGATGTAACACTGCTCACCTAAGAGCAGCAAGGTGTTGTCCAGATGATTTGCAGAGACGGACAATGTTAAATTAGCATAAGGGAAAAACCTGAAAAACATGTCAAAGGGGGCAGGGTTTTCATTGTTCTAACAGTAAGAAGATTGTCCCTTGCTGTGAGCTGTATGGTCTGTGGATCAGATTCCACATCTGAGGGGAGGTGGCTTACACTAGGTAAAAGGGGCGGGAGGGGGATACTTTATCATTCCATTTCTCTTGAACTACAACTCTGACAGTATTGAAATAACACTCTCTATGGCCCAAATACTATGAAGATTAATTGGAGCTGCTGTTTTTGTGAAACATTACTAACCCTTTAAGATCTCCAGCAGAGTTCTTTGTATTGGCCTTGACTGTATCGGTAATAATAGCTGAATCCTGTCCATGTCTCTTTTTAGATCTGAAGCTCACCTGTATTCAGAGCAGACTCTCTATCTCAGGGAGTGTTCTAACATTCCACAGTGAGCAGCATCTCATCCAGAGCTGGAACAAAGATCTCCTCACCCGCCCGCAGCCGTTCACCCAACAGGGCAGCTCCCTAGAGTCTCTTAGCGGGTGCCTTGTCACAGAGCGGAGTCGAGGTAATAAGGAAAAAATGTTATGTACAGGGGAGGGCTGGCAACTTGTGGCCTGGAGGGCAAATACAATCAAGTGGCCCATTTCTATTATTGTTCGAGCCCACTCTCGCAGCCCACTATCCCAGTCTCTGTTTGAGTCCTAAGCGATCCTGTGCTCTTACCTCTGTATGGCCGCCGGCCAGCATGGCCTCCGGCCACTTCCTCGTTGCTAAGTCATGTTACAGGCACTGGCTTGGACGCCTGTTTATGGGCCGATTCTGTTGGGCCTCCTCCTTCTGCCACTTTATAAACCTCTTTGAGACTAGGACTTGTTGCCCTTTCGTGGCACAAAGTGAGCCATCTTAGAGAATCTGTCGACAATCATAAGTATGACTGTGTGGCCCTTAGATGCAGGTATTCGACCATGAAGTCTATGGATAGGTGTGACCAAGGATGCTCGCCATTAGGAACTAGTTGGAGTAAGCTCTGTGGTATAAATAGTGTAGCTTCATTTCAGGTGTAAACTCTGTGGTATCAATAGTGCAGCTTCATTTCAGGTGTAAACTCTGTGGTATCAATAGTGTAGCTTCATTTCAGGTGTAAACTCTGTGGTATCAATAGTGTAGCTTCATTTCAGGTGTAAACTCTGTGGTATCAATAGTGTAGCTTCATTTCAATTGCAAGCTCTGTAGAATCACTAGTGTAGCTCTATTTACAGCAGCAAGTGGGAGACTGAGCTAGACAGTGTCCCACTGTTCCAGACATATGACTGCAGAGACGACAGTCTTTGAAGTTTGGGCCTTATCTATCAAGCTGTTCTGGAGCAAACTAAATGCACTTAGGGTTGAAATAAAAATTCTGTAAAATCTAATTGATTTAAAGAGTTTTTAACCCCCTGAATGCTAGAAAGGTCTTTAGCGCATTGCTTTACAATGCATTGGAGTATTCTCTAGAAATCAAGGGGTTGAAAGCACCATTTAACCCTTTGAGTGCCAGAGGGGTATGCAACGCATTTCTGTGCAATGCTTTGCTTACCCCTCTGGCACTCAAAGGGTTAAAGGGATAGTAATACTTCGTTTTAACTTTATTTTATTTTGTAGGCATTAAAAAAACATGAAGAATGATATAAGTCTTATCTCTCAAACCTTTATGGTTTATGAGATATTCACAAGCAAAGTTCCCCTCCCCGCCCCTTTTACCTAGTGTAAGCCATCTCTTCTCAGATGTGAGTCTGGTTGTATGACAGTACAGATAACAGAAGGGGACAATTTTCTTTGTATGAAAACAATGAAAGCCCTTCCCCCCTTGACAAGTTTTTCAGGTTTTTCCTTTATCTTAATTGAAGATTGTCCCTCTCTGCAGTCTACCTGGGCATCTCCCTTCTGATCTGGTTGAACAGGGGGGGGATACTTTGTTTGTGAATATCTCTTAAACCATAAAGGTTTCAGAGATAAGACTTATATCATTCTTCATGTTTTTTTAATGCCTACAAAATAAAATAAAGTTAAAATGAAGTATTACTATCCCTTTAAGTCCATTGCAATTCTTTACCCCGTTTTGGTACGGTTGTTTTGCTCCAGAATTTCACTTCTTCAGCTCGATGAATAAGACCATTTGTATAATTTCAGAGAATGGCATAACATTTTCGGCCCATACATATCATGCTATTCTCATGATTCAGGCACAATTGCTAATCCTCACACAAAATGGTGGACATTTTAGACACACTACTTTTTGAAAACGTGTTTCCTAAAAAAAAAAGCATGCAACTCGACTAATTTGTAAAATAACATATTCAGTTCAGCTCCATTTTGGAGTTAACCCCTCAAGGACCCCTGACGGTCCTGGCATGTCATGGGTTGTGGAGCGATAAGGACCCATGACGTGCCAGGACTGTCATGGAATTCAGGGCTCCCCACGTGGCTGTCCGTGGTCCTTTAGTGCCGGCCAGGTGCGCGATCAGCTGGTCCTTTAGGGGTTAGTCATTTTTTCATAAAAAAATAAATTGGAAATAGCAATTGCACGCGGTTCTTGTATTCCAGCTGTAGTCACATGACTGAGAAGCTTAGGGTTGCCACCTTTTCTTCAAAAAAATACCGGCCATGGCATTCCCTCCATAGACTTAACATTGGACAGAAGCCAATTTTTTACCGGCCTGCTAGCTACTCCTCTGGACACTGCTAATCAAATCCAATTTGTAGCTGGACAATAGATTATTAAGATCTAAACTTTATTAGCAACGCAGTGACAATTATACTCTGCAAATGATACACCATAATAACATTTGCCAGGTGGAGGGTGAATAAACCATATGGTATCTCTTCAATTCAGGATCCTTGAAGACGTGGCAAATATCTCTTCTCGTTCTACTCTGTTTGCTGTTCATAAGTGGTGCAATCTGTCTTATACTCTACTTACGGAAAAGGTAAGTTGGGGGAAAATAATATAGGGTTTATCCTCCCGTGTAAAACAAGGGAACTCCCACAACTAAGAGGTGTTTTTATTCAAATGTTATTTCAGTTCAGACTTTAGGTTTTTTAGGCGCAATATCGCATTGGCCTGAAATGTTACAGTGTCGCTGTTGTTACACCATCCTATGCAGGTTTATGGTCAATTGACCAGATCTGTCCAAAGGATGATGTAGCAACAGCATCACTGTAAGATTTCAGGCCATTGAGATACTGCATCTAAATAATTCAAGTATGAGCTGCGATATCTTTTGAATAAACACCTTTCAGCAGCAGGAGTATTCTTATTTTACTCAGTGGGATAAACCCTGCAACATATTTTTTTTTTACATTTTAAATATTATTATTCCTTTAACCCTTTGAGTGCCAGAGGATTGTGTTAGATACCCCTCTGGCACCCAGAGGGTTAATATATGATCACTGGTGCTCAACAGACAAGGAACCACTTCATGTCCCATCATAATGAAGAAATCCATGAGAGATCCAGTGTTGGTGCAGGAACAATGTTGTTTATGGTATTAATGTTTCAGACCATCTAACAGTCCTGTTATTAGCTGTCACTGACAACGTAACCCTTCGAGTGCCAGAGGGGTACGCAACGCATTGCTTTGTGTACCACTCTGACATTCAAAGGGTTAAAGAGGACTCGTCACATTTGCACGACTATTCCTCCCCATTAACTTATGTCACCCGTACAGTGAATGTGCAGAGAAGTAATTTTATGGACATCAATTATATATGCAGCTTTGACAGACAGGTCAGAGAACAAAGCTCTGCTGGGAATAGATTTCCCAACAAGCCGAAAAGCTCTGAAACTATTAAAAGCACAACATACAGGCAGTCTGAATAGATGCATTTAAAGAGACTAAAAGCTGTGTAGTTGACATGCCCACTTAAACTCTTGTGTGCAGTGGGACAAGCAGGTGTGGACAGACCTGGAAAATGAAGCCTGGATGTTTATCATATTGCTAGACCCTAAAAAAGTTGTCCTTAAAGAAACAAAAAATGAAACCTCTTTCTGTTAATGTGTTTTAATATTCCTGATTTTGTTTCATAGAAGTCCTCAGAATTATACCAGCATCGAGATGAATCGACACAGAGATCACATATCTGACTATTAATGACAAGAAAATCCACAGCAGGGAATAGAAAGAGCTGGGATACAACGACCTTCAAGGACACTACAAGGACATAGAATGGCATGCTTTGGAGTCTATTGATATACCTATGGGACAAATATTGCACAGGACATTGTGATGATTTAAGAATGTGTGTCCCATGGCAATGCTGTGAAACTCTTTTCTATACCCGGGGAAGTGATTAGCCCCAATAAGGTGTAGGAGATGAAATCTCACCTGTCCCGATAAGCAGTTCTCAGCATGCTAATTAATGAAAAAAGATCAAACAGATTGTAATTTTGGATCAACAGGACATGCCAGAGAATGAGAGTACCTCCTAGGACTAATGGCAATGACTTATTTAACACTTTTGGAACTCATATGGTTATAAGCTTTGTCCCTCAAAGAGCCAAATGACTAATGGTGATTACAAGCTTTTTACAAGGCAAAAAAAAAACCTCACACATATTTTAGTCTATGTAAAAACAGTGAACCTAAATGACTTTTTATTGCTTCTGTTTGCACTGTTGGTCTGATTTCACTTTTTTTTGTGTGCCTTTTTAATAAACATATAACACTCACACACAAACTAAAAGGCCTGGGAGGGATGCACTAAGGAGTGATAAAAAAGGTAACTCTCCAATCGTAACACACTCAAAGTCCAGTGTTATTCTATGGATCCTATTCATTAGGGTCTCTCATGTTGGAGAGATCCTAGTGCAGTGATGGGCAAATTGAGGGCCTTGAACTGCTGCCAACCACCAACTCCTATCGTTGCCCAGACTGGTCTTAGTGCACAGAATTACACAGGATGTGCCCGGACCGGTCTCAGTGCACAGAATTACACAGGATGTGCCCGGACCGGTCTCAGTGCACAGAATTACACAGGATGAGCCCGGACCGGTCTCAGTGCACAAAATTACACAGGATGTGCCCGGACCGGTCTCAGTGCACAAAATTACACAGGATGTGCCCGGACCGGTCTCAGTGCACAGAATTACACAGGATGTGCCCGGACCGGTCTCAGTGCACAGAATTACACGGGATGTGCCCGGACCGGTCTCAGTGCACAGAATTACACAGGATGTGCCCAGACCGGTCTCAGTGCACAGAATTACACAGGATGAGCCCAGACCGGTCTCAGTGCACAGAATTACACAGGATGAGCCCAGACCGGTCTCAGTGCACAGAATTACACAGGATGTGCCCAGACCGATTTTAGTGCACAGAATAACACAGGATGTGCCCAGACCGGTCTCAGTGCACAGAATAACACAGGATGTGCCCAGACCGGTCTCAGTGCACAGAATAACACAGGATGTGCCCAGACCGGTCTCAGTGCACAGAATAACACAGGATGTGCCCAGACCGGTCTCAGTGCACAGAATTACACAGGATGTGCCCAAACCGGTCTCAGTGCACAGAATTACACAGGATGTGGAGAGGTCACCATATTGCCAAGCATTATCTCCTCTTTATTGCCCCTTAGTGTGCAATTCCCCAGGTACTAAAGGGATAAGGTGACAACACTAGAGGCAAATGAAAATTAAACTTTTGAGAGCCAGAGAGGTATCCATTGCATTAGATTGCAATGTGTTGGATACATCTGGCACTCAGAGGAGTAAAGGAGATATATACTCTAGGAATAAGAGGCCCTTAGTTTGTTTAAAGGGATAGTAACACTTAAAATATATATTGTAGGGTTTATCCTCCTGAGTGAAAAAAAAGGGTACTCCCTCTGCTGAAAGGCGTTTTATTCAAAGGCTATTGTAGCTCAAACTTCAATTATTTAGATGCAGTATCTCATTGGCCTGAAATGGCAGTGGTGTTATTGCTAAACCATCCTATGGACAGTTCTGATCAGTCGGCCGTAAACCTCCATAAGATGGTGCAGCAGCAGCAGCGCCACTGTAAACTTTCAGGCCATTCAGATATTGCACCTAAAAAAAGTTTGAGCTGCAATAACTTTTGAATAATACATCTCTTTGCTGTGGGAGTACCTTTACTGTACTCAGGAGGATATAACCTACAATATATTTTACAATATATTACGTGTTATACCCAAATGATGTTAAAGGCATAGTATCTCTTAGATGTATATCTATATAATTTTGCAGCATGTCTGCAGTTTACTCTATATAATTATCTCTGTTAAAGGGTTAAAAGAATTAAATTGTCACCAGGTTCATATCTCAAACCTTTATGGTTTGAGAGATAACCGTACGCAAAGTTCCCCCCTCCCTCCCCCTTCCCTGAAGTCAGCGTTGTACTGACTGCAGGGGAAGCCTGTCATACAGCAGGCTTGCGGCTCTGCAGCAGAGCCGAGATCGCGTTAGTAAAAAAAGAATTATTTCACTGAAACAGTCTTCTACATGTGCTTAGTTTGTAAGCACATGTACAAGACCGTTTCAATGAAAGAATTATTTTTTACTAATGCGATCTCAGCTCAGCTGCAGAGCCACCTGATGAAAATAAGACCAGATATCCCTGCAGTCAGCTACAACGCTGACTTCAGGGAAGGGGGAGGGAGGGGGGAAACTTTGCGTACGGTTATCTCTCAAACCATAGGGGTTTAAAAGATGACACTGGGGACAATTCAATTATTTTTTAAATGGCTACAATATGGGGATTAGTAATATTTAAGTATTACTATCCCTTTAAAGTCTGCCTCTAGATCACATCACCACACAGAAAACATAGACTTGAATGGACTTATAAGGGTCCCTAGTCTTTATCAGACTGTAAACTGAACAAATTAGCAGTGGACAGATCAAAACTAACTAAAGTATTATATAGATATAACCGACTGTGGTTTGAAGGACATTGAGCTTGTTAAATGAATTGGTTATACAATTAAAGAGCCACTTATTCCTAGTGTATATTTCCCCTTTAATATCTCTCTCTATCTATCTATCTATCTATATATATATATATATATATATATATCATTATAACATGCTTTTCCAATCCATCTGGAAGCAGATGAGCACTATCTTTACTTATATAACTAACAAGCACTATGAATGTATTAACTAGGAGAACAAGCATAATGGATTCAGTGTACTGAAGTGGGTGCATTCTAATCTCAAAGCAGTTATCACTGTTCATTATTTTAACATACTTTTAATACCCTCCTCTTAAAGGGATAGTAATACTTCGTTTTATCTTTATTTTATTTTGTAGGCATTAAAAAAATATGAAGAACGATGTAAGTGTTATCTCTCAAACCTTTATGGTTTGAGAGATATTCACAAGTAAAGTTTCCCCTCCCACCCCTTTTACCTAGTGTAAGCCATCTCTTCTCAGATGTGAATCTAGTTGTAAGACCAGACAGATAACAGAAGGGGACAATCTTCTTCCTATGAGAACAATGAAATCCCTGCCCCACTTGACAAGTTTTTCAGGTTTTTCCCTTATCTTAATTGAAGATTGTCCCACTCTGCAGTCTACCTGGGCACCTCCCTTCTGATCTGGCTGAGCAGTGTTACATCAGTAAAAGGGGGAGGGGATACTTTATCATTGAATTACTCTTGAACTACAACTCTGACAGAATTGAAATAACACTCTCCAAAGTCCAAATATATGATGATTAATTAGAGCTGCTTTTATTATGAAACATTACTATCCCTTTAACCCTTTGGTTGCTAGAGAAGTCTCCAACGCATTGCTTTGCAATGCGTTGGAGACCTCTCCAGCTTCCAAGAGGTTAAAGGAGTGGTAAACTTTTATTATAAAGAAAACAGAAATACTGCTTTTATTATGAAACATTACTATCCCTTTAAGAGAGATTCATAGTTCAGGACTGCATAAGAAGCACAACACTCCTGCATCAGGGGTGGGAAGCCAATGGTTGTCCATCTTTTGCTGACCTACAACTTTCCTCTTCCTTAGCTGAGGATTATGGTAATTATAGTTCAGGCTGAGGATTATGGGAATCATAGTTCAGGCAGAGAATTATGGGAACTAAAGTCCATAAGTTAACCACCACTGTGGCAGGCTTTACATATATAACCGTGGTAGTGATGTTAACCCTTTGAGTGCCAAATGTTGCATCCCCCTCTGGCATTCAAAGAGTTATGGATGAAGACATAGTGTCACTTTCATAGTTAACTCACTTTTTTTGTATTGTGTGTGTTTTTCCCAAGAAGTATAATATACAAAAAATCCCATGGATTCAAATAGGGTTTTTACTTCCTTAAAGGGACAGTAATGCCTGGAAACAAATGCAGCTCTGATTGATCCTCCTATAAAGAGGATCACGTAATGCTTTATATGAATACTAGTTTAAAAGCAATGGCGTAACAATAGGGGTCGCACCTGCACCCAGGCCTGTCACTCCAGTGGCCCGGCCTCCGCCTGTGAACCCGTCACCACGCGCCTGCAGCAACTCAGCTGATCTCCCAGCACTCTAGTAATGCAGAGCGCAGGGAGATGACATCATCTCCCAGCGCTCTGCATTACTGAGAACCGTGCGGGTAGGAGATGGAGGTAGGAGATGAACACGGGGCAATGTGAAGATTTGGGGGGGGGGGGGCCGGGTGCATGGAAATTTCTGTACCAGGGGCCGGTAGCTTCTAGTTACGCCTCTGTTTAAAAACCTGCGTACACGGGCCACAGTGTCACCCAGCAGCCTCAGCTGGTGCCCGGAGCCTCTCTGCTCACTGTCAGTCAAGTTATCTTTTTCAACATAATGCCGTTTATCATTTATAGAATAAGAAATCTTAAAAGGTAAATAAATAATTGAATTATGTTTTGTCTTATAAACTCAGTCAGCAGATTACCTTTAATAAAGTTTGGTAGATTATTTTCTAACTAGAAATTTTTTGGGCTGATTTGCTTTGAGTATGGGCTTGTAGTTGCCATCCTATGGCTGGTGTATATCATTACTAGGTCACAAATAAATATATAAAAAAAAATTATATAGTATTATTCTTTATTTATATAGCTCCAACTAAATCCGCAGCGCTGTACATGAGCGTTTATCCACCGAGTAAAACAAGGGTACTCCCACTGCTGAAGGGAGTTTTATTCAACAGTTATTACAGCTCAAACTTGATTTTTTTTATTTATTTTTACTTGCAGTATCACAGTGGCCTAAAATTGTACGGTGGCGCTGTTGCTACACCATCCTATGGAGATGTCTGGTCAGTTGACCAGATCTGTCCATAGGATGGTGTATCAACAGCACCACTGTACAATTTCAGGCCACTGTGATACCACAAGTAAAATAAATAAATAAATAAATCAAGTTTGAGCTGCCATAACTTTTGAATAAAACGCCTTGCAGCAGTGGGAGCTCCCTTGTTTTACTGAGTGGGATAACTCCTACAACTTTTTTTTTTTTTACATTTTAAGTATTGCTATCCCTTTAACCTTTTGAGTCCCAGCAATGTAAAGCAATGCATTGCACACCCCTCTGGTTCTCAAAGGGTTAATCTCAGAAGAAAATCCTAATTTCAGCTATGAATCAGTTCTGAGTGGAATGGCTCTTCACAATTAATCTATAATTACTACTGGATATCACGACAGGCAGTAGCCATGCAAGCGGCTGGCTGGGGGCACATGGACCCCCACCCCCCTTCCGGAATGCCTGGCCCTGCTGTGTGTCGTCCTGACCGTCTGAGTGGCAGAGGGGTGTGCAATACATTGCTTAACAATGCGTTATTCACCTCCATGGGCACTCAAAGGGTTACATCAATTTAATCACCTTTTTCTTTCTGTACAAAAGCCCAAGGGTGTTGTTAAGGGGACTGAAGCCCTGAGTGTCTTGGTGGTCAGCTTCAAATGTACTGAAGCCAAGCCAGTCTGCCACTCTGCTTGTGTGGTCTGCCAGCCTTTGCCGCACGAGTCCCGACAGACACTTCGTTGTGTTTCCGTGTACGTTTACCGGCAGCCAATGAGAGAGGAGAGATTTGTCATGATGCTCCTCTCTTAATGGCTGGCTGGTACCGCATGAGACAGAAGGGACGTCATTTCCGGAAGCAGTCAGAGTGAGTGAGCGCAGGCAGGGCAGGTCCAGTCCTGAATTCAGGGAGTATGAACTTATGATTGAAAATAAATATTACATTGATGATTTTGAGACACATTTAACAGTTTTGTTTGAATATATTTGGTTGCCGCCACCCCCCATCCCTGACTCTAAACAATTCTCAGTCAGTCCACCCCCCCCCAGACTATATGGATTCCGGACCCCTCCCCCTGGAGGTTTCTTATGAAGCTGTGAGTGTGAGGAGTTTGGGTCCATGAGCTCTGCAAAAGGAATCATGACTGCCCCAATGGGCATGATGTGTGATGGTAATTAAAGCTTATCCCTTTGAGTGCCAGAAGGGTGCACAACACATTGCTTTGCAATGCGTTGCATACCCCCTCTGGCACTCAAATGGTTAAAAGGGATAGTAAAACCTAAAAATTAAATTGGGTTATAGAATGTGAAATATCACGTACTTCCAGGGAGCAGTTGTAAAATGTAGTTATGTACGGTCCTGAAACTCTAATCTTGAACTGGCCTTTTTCATGCATGTTATCTCCATGGGCACAATTAAGTTAACTGGTAAAAGGGACAGGAACACTTCATATATAGTAAAATCTATAATATAGGGTTCATTCTTCAGAGTAAAACAAGAGTACTCCCACAACTGAGGTGTTTTATTCAAATGTATTTTTAAAGTAACAGTAACATCCCATAACATTTTTTTCTTGTTTTATAGATTTAAAAAAAATTATGTGGCACAAATCCCATCACTTAAGCCTTTATGTTTTGAGAGATATTCAGATCTAAAGTTCTCCCTCTCCTGATATCAGCTGCAAAGCTGACAGCAGGAGATTCGAGTTGGCTGACTCGAGGCTCTTCAGTAGAGGCGAAATTGCGTTATTTAAAAAGCACTACTACATTGGAACGTTCTATAAAGTGTGCCTGCCACTCAGACACACTTTGTAGACCGTTCCAATGAAGTAATTCTTTTTCAATATTGCTATTTCGGCTCTGCTGCAGAGCCGCCAGCTGGTCCCAGGACCGGGCTCTCCTGCTGACATCAGAAGAAGTGGAGGGAGGGGGGAACTTTACAGTTTGAAAGATATTCACATCTAAAGGTTTGAGAGATAGGATTTGTGCCACATGATTTATTTTTTTAACTCTACAAAACAAGAATAATTACTGTCCCTTTAATTAATAATAATAATAATAATAAAAAAAAAAAAAAAAAAAAGCAATGAAGGGAAAAAACAAAATAATTTTTCTTCCAAAACAATGTCTAGCAGCAAATAAAACAGCTGCTATAATATGGATCATTGAAAGTTAGGAGATGCAATATACGATTTTCGTAAAAATATTTTAATTTCATTTTGAGCAAAGTTAGTATTGACACAGCTTTTGCAAATGTTAACTATACTGGGTCCTGTGATCTAACCTTCTATGAGTATGACCTGAACATATGATTTCTGATACCTGGTGGTTCATCTTCTAGCCAAGTTTGCAGGAAGAACACGCTTTACCATAATGTAATGTGACATTATCTACTTCAGCTGTCAAGTCACTAGTGTAAAAAACACAATACTTAGATCATGAGTGGCAACCTGCAGCCCAAATCCTGTTCTTGACCTAGAACGCCTCCAATGGCTGGCTGAGGGTGATGGGAAGTGATGTTGTCTGACAAGAGCAAAAGAGCCATAGGTTTCCTCATTTCTGTCTGCTACAGATTTAACCCTTTGAGTTCCAGAGGGGTGAGCAACACATTGCAAAGGGTTGAAGGATAAGTTTTAAAGTGCAACTACCACCCTTTATAAAGTGCCACCCCCCAATAATTAGGCATATGACGATTAGCTTAATAGTACTATTTTCTGACATATATACCAGGTTCTGAAGTAATCCTTTTTTTGAGACTGAAGGCCAGGCTTCTTGCTTTAGAGCCGTCTGTGCACCTGCGCTGTCAGTCCCTTCCGGTACCTTAAGGCACCGTGCAATGCCTCCTAGAGGAGACCGGGATGGACAGCGCAGGCACTCAGTCGTCTCCAAGCCAAGATGTCTGCGTGCAAGCCTGGCTGCCGGTCTCAGAAGAAGGATTACTTCAGAACTGGGTACTTGTGTGAGATAATAGCACTATTAAGAAGCTAAATCGCCATATGCCTAATTATTGGGGGGGGGGGGGGGCGCTTTATATAGGGTGGTAGTTCTGCTTTAAATTATGGAAAAAAAAAAAAAAAAAGAAAGTAAATATTGTAGGGTTCTTCCTGACAAGTAAAACAAGTTTTCTTGCAATGGTGAGAGTAAATTCATTAAACACAACTTTGGTGCTTCAAAGACTCTCTGCAGGAAGCAAATTCAGGGCAACGGGCTGTATGCCTTATCCATTCATTCGTGGAGCGTGCCAGTCAGGGCGCTCTTCTCATGCCCTTAAAGACATAACTGGAACAATGGAAGACTGCACCGAATCCACAAAAATAACGAAGGTAGATATTGTCTATCTAGTCATGAATAAGCGCTTATAGCGCGAAACGCGTGGACTATGTAAGTTCGCACTGCACAAGATATAAGACTAGATCTTTATTTGTCCGAGAGAACATTTTAATATATTGGAATAAAGTGAATTTGTTTTATACAATATCTGCCTTCATTATTTTTGTGGATTCGGTGCAGTCTTCCATTGTTCCAGAGAGTAAATTCATTCAAATGCTATTACAGGTCAAACAGTCAGGAAGTGGTGGAGCTATTACTCTCACATTATTTAGAGAGGTATAGCCTAAGGATGATCTCTGAAACAGAACAATTGTGTGTATACCAGAAGCCACGGTTTTATCTATTCAAACAAAAACAGACAACAGTTCAAACTGCAATAATATTTCTTTGAAGACGCTCTCAGGAGTAAAAGAACCCACAGGAAAAAAATCCTACAATATACATATTTTTTTCCATAATAACAGTTTACTGCTCCTTTATATTTGTCAGGAAGTCATTTACAATCCTGTGTTGCTCACAAGAGTTCCATCTTAAAATGTCCAAAATCAGGAAGTACCATCTCATTCTCCACACTGCCACTGTTGAGGCCACAATTTTGATTAGTCTTGGCTGCAAGTGTGGCTCCCAGCTGTTGTATTTGCTGTATCACCTCTTGGTGGTTGCACTGCCTCTGCCTGTGCTGTTCTTGTTCCCAGCGGTTTTGCCGATCCATCAAAGTCTGCACCGCCTGCGTTAACCTGTGGAGCTCCCCTCTTATAATGTCCAGCTGCTCTCCACCTACAGTCTGCTTGGGTGGGGGAGGGCAAGATGCCGTTTGTGTGCTCACATCTTTCACCTAAAGGTAGATGGACTTAGTTAGTTAATACTAAAAATTCAGATGATGAATAATTTAGTTCAGGGGTGTCCAAGTTCAGTCCTCAAGGGCCACCAACAGGCTAGGATTTAAAGGGGCAGTAAACTTTTTTTTTTATGACAACCTATATGTTAGATATTTTAATGCCGAGTAAAACAAAGCTAGTCCCATCACGGTCAGTGATTTTATTCAAAACTTATAACAGTTTAACTAATCGGGAAGTGAATTTACTGTGCCTACTTCCTGAAAGTTCTGACAGGAAGTAACTCAGCAGTTTCTATCACATTTTATGGAGAACTGTCACTGACTTTCCTCTCCATTAGAATGTAACAGAATAACTAATTGGAATTTGACCTCTAGAGGGCATTTCTAATTAAAAAAAATAAATAAATAATCGTGCTTAAACGATAACAACTCTGGAAATTTGCATGTCTCAGCAGTGGAAGTGTCCTTATTTGACTCAACAGGAAATGCCCTATATAATGTATATTTTTTCATTAAAAAAAAGTTTACTGCTCCAAGGATTTCCTTGTCTGAACACAGGTGAGCCAATCAAATTCCATGACGGTCATAGTACGTCATGGGTCGTTAAGTCAGATCTACCCATGACGTACTATGACCATCAAGGGTCGCTAAGGGGTTAAGGTGTATAGACCTCAGCAGGATAAGTAGAAGAAATGGATAATGTTGGCGATCACAGCCTCATAACTGCAGGGCAGTCTTAAGTACCCATGAGGCCCCTGGGGGAATTGTGAATGGAGGTCCCATATAGTTAAACACTCTGCATTATAAGTTTAGTGATAACCTTCCTTTCTTATAGGAAAAGCAGACATATTTAGGAGTTCTGCACCTAGAACAGCCTCACTCTTCCCCGGCCATCTGACCACAGGGTTAAATAGATTATTTTTCTGTAAATCTGGGACTGTTTGGAACCCAGTGTGAGGAACCCTGAGACTGGAGATTCCCAGAGATGCCCAGGAATACCAAAGCATTAAAATGTGCCCTCTTACCTGTCTGGACACTGTAGGTACTGGTCTCATTGCAGGTGGCCGGCTGGCAACAGCAGCCGCCACTGAGTAGTGTGTTCCATGAGCCAGGACAGGGGCCCCATTCTGAGTGACCTGAAGAACAAAAATAGAGAGGCTGATGGACTAAGAACTGGGAGAGATGCACTAAGGTGTGATAAACAGGTGATAAAGCGGAGAGGACGTCTCCATTGTTCTAAAACTCTCCAAGTTCCTACGTTATTCTATGGAGCCAATGTACTAAGATTTCTCCACCATTAGAGATCTTAGTGCAGCGCCTCCATGCAATAACATGGGAACTGGAGAAGTGACATCACTGCAGACGTTATCTCCACTTTATCACACATTAGTCCAAAACCTGTAGTAATAAAAGGGGCATGGCAACTTATTCACAGGAACAAATAAACATTTCCCAAACTTCCATTGTTTTAAATGGGACTTTTATCCCTTCGAATGCTAGTAAGGTCTCAAACAAACTGGACCTAGTCAGGGAACAGACTCCTAATATCTATAGGCACAAATAGTCATCAGTATTCAATAAGCTAAAAGGGAGCTATCCTGAAGCAAGTCATTTGCACCATAAAGGAGAAATCCATTGATTTAAATATATCAGCCATTTTATTTATATGGTAAATTTGTTTTCCGTCAAAAAGCCACATCACATAGCTACAATTGTTAGCACACATATATTTTATATGAGAAAGCCTCATTTGTCTCCTTAGGAGACACACACCCAGGGGCGGCAGTAAGGAGGAGATAATCATGTCTCCTCCCTACTGTCCAGTCCTGGAGATATACAGGGGGGGGTTGTAGGAGTGGACTGTCTCTGTATGTTTGCATGTAACAGTGTGTGTGTCTATATGTTTGTCTGACAGTGTATACATATGTCTGTTTCACACAATGGGGGGGAGATTCATTCAGCAGTGATAAAGTGGTGATAAAGTGGAGATGACTTCTCCAGTTTATCACTTCTCCAATTCCTATATTATTCTATGGAGCCTGTTCACTAAAATTTCTTTGGAGATCTTAGCGAGTAGGTTACATATAATAAAATAAGAACTGGAGAAGAGATAAACTGGAGCAGTCATCTCCACTTTATCGCCTCTTTATCACCGCTTAGTGAATCTCTCCCAGTGTGTCTGTGTAAGTAACATGACAGGCAATGCCATCCCACACTGCTAGTATAATATGTGTCTCATTCATATTTAGCACCTTGCAAATCAACCTGCGTTAGTTCACTAAAACACACTGAATCTTGGGAGGAAATTCACTTTTCATCAGGATGATGACTACAAGCATGAGGACAAAACAACACTTGGAGTGGCTCAAGAACAAAAAAGGTGAATGTCCTGCAGTGGCCCAGTCAAAGTCCGGATCTCAATCCCATTGTGAATCTCTGGAACTATTTGAAAATTGAGGTCCACAAGTGACATCCAACCAACATGAACCTGAAGCAAATCTGACAAGAAGAATGGGCCAAAATCACCCTGACACTGTGTGTAAAGCTGGTACAACAAACATACCCCAAAAGTGACAGTAATGTTTCACAATAAATGCAGTTCCAATTAATCTTCATAGTATTTGGGCCATGGAGAGTGTTATTGCAATACTGTCAGAGTTGTAGTTCAAGAGAAATTGAATGACAAAGTATCCCCCTCCCTCCCCTTTTACTGATGTAACACTGCTCACCTCAGAGCAGCAAGACTGTCTGGATGGATCACAGGGAGAGACCATCTTCAGTGATCATGAGGGAAAACCTGAAAACCCTGTCTGGGGGGCAGGGTTTTCCTTATGATCACAGTAAGAAGATTGTCCCTTGCTGTGAGCTCTCCAGTCCCAGGACCAGATTCCACATCTGAAGGGAGGTGGCTTACACTAGGTAAAAGGGGCGGGAGGGGGATACTTTATCATTCAATTACTCTTGAACTACAACTCTTGACAGCATTGAAATAACACTCTTCATGGCCCAAATACTATGAAGATTAACCCCTTAAGGACCACAGAGCTGTTTTTGCATTCAGTTCCGGACTCCCCGAATGGAATGCAGCCGCGTGGGGAGCCCGGAATTCCGTGACGGTCCTGGCACGTTATGGGTCCTTAACTCAAATCCACCCATGACGTGCCAGGACCATCAAGGGTCCTTAAGGGTTAATTGGAGCTGCTGTTTTTGCAATGTGTTGTGTACACCTCTGGCACCCAAAGGGTTAGCTGTTATTGCAGTGAAAGGTAACTATCAAATATTAATGTGTAGGGAATGAATACTTACATACTGTACATATTTCAGTTGTAATTATTCTTTTGAGTGCCAGAAGAGCACGGAACACATTGCAATACATTCTGTACCACTCTGGCACTCAAAGGGTGTTAAAAATGTTTATCAATATAAAACCAATGTAACCTTACAATAATTGATTTTGAGTTTCAGTGTGTTAAATTAAAATTTTAAAAAGACGAAATTACAATGTACCATTTGTAATTCAGTAATATGAGATAACTGGTCAAGAGTCTGAATACTTTTGCAAGGCACTGTATATAGTATACACAAATTATATTTTTTAATTGACTATCTAGAGAGCTAGCTGGATAAATTAAATTAGACAGACAGACAGATAGAAAATGTAATGAGATAACTAGCTAGATTAGATATCCAGGGAGCCAGATACACTATCCGTATAGTTCAATAAGTTAGATTGGATGCCTAGATTACATTGCAGTTGATAAGTGTTATCACTTGTTTGATCTAACAGATTCCCATTGAAGACTATGAAGAAATGTATTTATCAACTGCAATATACAAAAGGCCATTACCAGACAGGCATGGAGATTTATTGATACTAGGCATACAGATAACTATCCAATAAAATCCATTTAGCTGAATTAGTCCTTGATTCCATTGTGGCTCATACCTTTATCTCTGATTTTATCTACATATGATCCCATATACTCAAACAGGGATCCATGACATAAAACCAGTCATAGCATTTATGACATGCAGTGGAATCTACACCTAAATTAGATAACAAGCAAAGAAAAAATTAAAGTGGAACCGTCAGCTTCATAATATTGCCCCCACCCAATACATTACCAATATAGCGAAAGGCAAAGGTATAGTTGTATTATGGTGAATAAATTCACGTTATTGAACTAATCCACCCTATTTGGCAGGCATCCAGCAGACAACAGCGCAGACATCTTAGAAGAAAGTTGCCTCTCAGTCTGCGCTGTCTGTCACGTGCACTGCCCGGATTGGTGTCAGATAAAATGTAACACACACATATGCTACATATCAGCACAGAGCCAAGGAGCCAGCACCTTTTTCTGAAGGCTGATGGCTCGGTCCACAATCTTCTTGGTGACCAGTAGAGCTGGGTTCTTTGGGCCAGGGAGAGGGGTTCTCGCTCTGTTGTGCAGTTGCTGAGGAGCCGTTGGAACACCCTGGGCTGGACGTGGACCATTTACTGTAAAATTGAGAGAGATTAGGTCACCTACCTACATTACACTTTGCATACCTACCTATTATAGCAGTTCCAGCAATACACCCCCCCCCAATAAAAAAAAACAAAAAGATATGAAAATAATAATCTCTCATTGAGAACAAACAAACAAAACATTCTAACGCAAGGGTACCCACCAAGGCTCTACTCAATCATATTTTTAAAGGGATAGTAATGTTTCAAAGTAAGAGCAGCTCCAGTTAATCTTCATAATACTTGGGCCAGGAAGAGTGTTATTTCAATGCTGTCAGAGTTGTAGTTCAAGAGTAATTGAATGATAAAATATCCCCCTCCTCCCCCTTTTACTTAGTGTAAGTCACCTCCCGTCAGGTGTGGAATCTCTTGAACAGACAGCTCACGGCAAGGGACAATCTTCTTACTGTGATCATAAGGAAAACCCTGCGCCCCTTGACAAGTTTTTCCTTATGCTGACTGAAGATTGTCCATCTCTGCTATCCATCCGGACAGTCTTGCTGCTCTGAGGTGAACAGTGTTACACCAGTAAAAGGAGCGGGAGGGGGATACTTTATCATTCAATTACTCTTGAAATAATACTCTCCATGGCCCGAATACTATGAAGATTAATCAGAGCTGCTTTTATTGTGAAACATTACTAATCCTTTAATGCCTAGGATTAGTAAATACATCCATTGATGAGGCCCATTTACAGCTGACAGCAGGAAATGTCAAACTTTGAATGCATATATCTCTCAAACCATAGTGGTTTGAGAGATAGAGTTTTTGCATTCAATTCAACTTTTTAAGCACTACAAAATGCTAAATATTTTTCTGGGACATTACGGTCCCTTTAACAGCTCAAGGGTGGGTACTATCCCATAGAACAAGCAATGCATGGGTTGCTCATCCTCTACAAGTACAATCACATTTTTGTATATACATTGTGTAAATCATGACAGTGCAATGTACGGAAGAGCTCTCCAACATCCAATAAGATATTTATTAGTACAGCTGCTTTTGCATCTTTCTACATATGCCTGAATGTTTTCTTTAAAGCGGAACTTTTACCTTTATAAAGTCGCCCTCCAACAATTAAACACAAGGCGACTAGCTTCATAATACTTCTATGTAGAAAGATGCAAAAGCGGATGTACTAATACAAATCTTATTGGATGATTTCAGAACTATTGTTCACTTTCATTTTGCTCTCTGCACTGGAGGAGTGAAACATTGGTGGTTATGCACTAAGGCGTGATAAAGTGAAGATGTCTTATCCAGTGATATTACTTCTCCAGTTCCTCTGTTATTCTGTGAAGCCAATGCACTCAGATCTCCCCCACTTTGGAGCACTGGCTCCACTGAATAACAGAGGAACTGGAGAAGTGATATCACTGGATAAGTCATCTGCACTTTATCACACCTTAGTGCATAACCCCCACTGTATCAGTGTTAGTGATAAAATCTAACACTCCTCTTCATCTGGCCAGACTGGCAGAAGTATTTCTATCTGTGTAGCACAACTGCTGAGAGGGAGAAGAAAGAGAAAGAGGGAGAAGAAAGAGAAAGAGAGAGAGAGAGAGAGAGAGAGAGAGAGAGAAAAAAAAAAAAAAGAAAAAAAAAAGAGAAAAAGAGAGCGCGTGCGAGAGAGAGAGAGCAGAGCGTGAGAGCACGAGCGCGAGAGCACGAGCGCGAGAGCACGAGCGCGAGAGCACGAGCGCGAGAGCACGAGCGCGAGAGCACGAGACAGAGAAATCGTGTGGAAGAGAAAAAGAAAGACACACACACTATGGAATGTATTTTGCCCACCTCTGTCCTAGGGCCTTGTGAAAAAACAAAAAATTGTAGTAATTCTAGGACATCAATTTCCATCGATTTAAATTCTGCTTTTTACCTGTTGAATAATGGAACAGAGCAAAGAATGCACTGGAGACATCTTTACCATTCACCAGGTTAACCCTTTGAGTGCCAGAGGAGTAAGCAATGCTCTGTGTACCCCTCTGGCACTCACAGGGTTAAGATACATGTAAAGCAACTGAAATGGTATTATTTGTTCCTTAAGGTTCAGTTGGTTTTCATTGGAATTATTCCAGTTTTTAATAGTGCATATGGCCCCAAGTGCAGGCTTTACAGTAATGGATGATGGGTCTGCACAGTGAACACTGCACTCACATGTATCTGGTGGCGCCTGTCCTGGTAACACCTGTCTCTGGCTGTTTGGCGGTTCCTGAAAGGGAGGGTTTCCTCTTGACAGAGAGGTCACACTCACTATCTTGATGCCTTCCTCGTTGCCCACTTCTTGTGCCCCCCTGCATCCTGCACCGGCACCATTAACAGCATTATTGTGGGAACCATTCCCCTGGTATACATTCCACCTCTGATGCTCTTCCCACTGTTGTCCTTTTGGGGCTGCATTTTGGGGAGCACTTGCTGAATTCTCAGGCTCAATGTTCTTGCGTTTCAGGAAGAGGTAAATTGCTTGTGGTGTCACCTTAATATCATCAAGTTCCAATACCTTCTTTATCTTACGAAAACTCAGCCCAGCCTTCCTCAGGATGACAATCCTGTGTTTTGCTCTTTCATCCAGTCGGCCCATCTTCCTAGTGTTTATGATGCTGTTAGGATTGTCACATGTGGCTGATCACAACGTTATTGCATTTTAAATACATCAATGTTATCCGAGAAGACTCCAGCAATAAAGTAACTATTTAAATGCCAGATTTCTAAATTTCATGTAATCAGATGTATTTGATTTATAAAGGAGTTAAAATAAGAATTATTAGAAAATCAGTTTGTGAAAACTACCTGACTGTTCCTCCTCAAAATAAAATATCCAAATATTGGATTCAGAGGTTTTAAAAAGGTAATAATGAAATAATAATAATCAGGCTTTTTCTCTGTTGTATTAAACTCCAATCACTTATTTTTTAACTGCAAATATAAAAGAAGAAAACGTATTTTCTAGTGGATTTCGGATGTGAAGTCTTAGCAACCAATGGGATTAATTTCTAAATAGCTTAAAAAGTATCTATTACCTATTCAAATATCAAAAAAAAAAATATCAAAAAAATGCCCAATGCACATTAAACACCATGATACCAAGTGATTAAATTAGGCACATAAAAAAGCATTAATCCTAAATTAATTCAACTATTAAAAAAAAAAAAAAAAAAAAATACAGTTTATTTTTAATATCTCTATTTAGTTCTGGAAGTTTGCAAATAAAATAAATATTGAGGGATAAGTTGATTGCTTTTAAATCTGTCCAGTGTTAGTCTGCAGTTAATGACACAGCTGTTTCTGATCGTTGAGGCGTTATCTTGCCAAGATTATTTTTGGAGTGTTGATGTCAATATACACCAGTCAGAGACTGAATTGGTTTACCACTTGTTCATTCCTGTCTAACATTTCTTCAATTTTTTTTGTCCCAAATGTCTTTATAAGCAGAAGTATCATGTTTAGGTCCCAGTATCAATATTTCTTTAGTATTCTAGAATGGAAAAACAATAATGAGAGGGTTATAGTCATTTTCAGAAACCAGTAATACAACTTTAGAGCATGGACAGTCAAACATTGGACCTTAATCTGTTGGGGACTACTACTTCCATTGTTCCCAGCCATTGGCTGGTTGTGGATGTTTTACTCCCCTACAGCTTGAGCTCCCCTTTAACAGCACAGGGTCAAAAAAAGACCCATTTAAACACCTGACTTTCCCTATGCAAAGAGAGTGTCCATAGCCCATAACTCACTATTTCTCTCCTGATTTTCTGTGCAGATCATGGAGATCTGCAAAGCTGGGTGATGTCAGCACTTTCCTCTGCTCTCAAGTGATCTTCTACCCTCCTCATAAGAGCCCACTGATGGTGGATTTGCGGACACTGTGCTTCTATAGGGAGGGGAGAAGCAACCATGAGTGCTATATAATGCACTGACAAAACCCTGAAGAGTAAGGCACTGACAGCACTCAGCTGTGTATATCCCAGGAGAAAAACAGTGTGCTATGAGGGTGTAAAAGTATTTTATTGACCCTGTGCTGCACCTTTAAATAGATCTAAAAGATATTAATACAATTACCCCATTAATTTGGCAAGTATCATCATTACATAATAGTACTCTCACATTCCAGTTTTTAAATCAGATAATTATTAGTTTATATTTGTTGTAGACAAGCAGCCACACGTCACAAAAGCTGGGTTAGGCTCAAATCTCACTTATCTACGTATAAAAAATACTGAACAATCATGTTAATTCTGCATTCCTGCCAGACTAGCCCAGGGGCTGGGACTGGGGTAGAGCAATGTGTAGGCAAGAGCCAATTGTAGACTCAGCATGCCCTGGTGCAAACAGCTTGTAGTTCAGTTTTCAAAACCTATCTACAGAGCTGGCATCCCTGTTCCCTGAATGTAATCTATATTCTAAGATGCCCAGTATAACTCAGCAGTATACAGGCAATAAAGACCCTTAATACATTGCTCTGCAACACACTGCTTAGCATTCAAATGGCTAACCTTCCAGACACTTTCCTGATTCCCTGACAGACCAGCAATTTCTGCTTCTCCATGTCTAATGTACAGCATGTGGGAGAGGGATATGCTCTGGCGACATATATGCTGTGTATCAGGAAATATCCTATATGCTTCAATTCCTGTCATCCCAGCACACCCCTTCCCACATTGTGTCTTGTCAAGTGTCTGCTGCCGCTCAAATGACCCAGAAAAGCACCTTGCACAATAACCCCCCCAAAAAATAAATAAATGTTTCCCAAAGGAGAAAGGTCCATGTGCGAGGCCTGACCTCCATGTGCTTTGCAGAGGATCACTTCCCAATGCTACCGAACAATGGAGATTGTGTGGTAAGTTAATATGGGTTTCTGTTAAGTTAGGATCGGCAAGGGTTCTGTCAAAGAGCTTGCAATGTAAAAAAAAAAAAAAAAAAAAAAAAAAAAAAAAAAAAAACAACTCCATGACCTGTTTGGTACCAGGCTGATCACTAGCTTTTAGTTGTAAGCTCTGTTATCACCTGTCAGGTATATGCTCTATAGGAGAATGTATGTAGCACCCAATGGACTGTAAATGTTCAGCTTGAAGGGGAACAGCCTTTGTGGCTCTCCCTTCTGATGTTAATGAGCAGGAATGGAAGTTAAGCATAGTGATGGCAGTTGGGTTACACATGGAGTTTCACTATCATGGCGGGTCAGTTTTTGTTCACAATCTGTCCCCATGTATGAGAAGTGATGTGATCTATTCTGTTGTGATACGCACCTCCCCTCACCAATATGAACCAACTCAACCCCTTAGAGATATGTACTAACTTCACATACACACTCATCCCTCACTCACCAATATGTACCACACACACACACACACACATACTAACACTTCTCACTGATTTGTATTGTCTCTTTAAATAAATATTTGCAGAGAACATGGGGTGCAAAGGATGATGGGAATGGAAGTTTCCTGCTATACAAAAATACAAAATGTAAAGGAGATACACATTTTCTCTTCACCTTGTGCAAAGGTATCAGAGAAATATACTATATCACAATGTTCTAGTATAGACATAAGGGAACGTGCCTCCTCCAAATACACAGACATCAGGACCTGCACCCCTCACCTCCACCAAATACACAGACATTAGAAAATGCACCCCTCACCTCCACCAAATACACAGACATCAGGACACGCACCTCTCATCTCCTCCTAATACACAGACATCAGGACATGTATCGCTCACCTCCGCCTAATACACAGACATCAGGGACACGTACCTCTCACCTCCTCCTAATACACAGACATCAGGGACACGTACCTGTCGCCTCCTCCTAATACACAGACATCAGGGACACGTACCTCTGATCTCCTCCTAATACACAGACATCAGGGACACGTACCTCTCAGCTCCTCCTAATACAGAGACATCACGACAAGTCCCTCTCATCTCCTAATACACAGATTACATACATACATACATACATACATACATACATACATACATACATACATACATACCAATTCCGTTGATGATCTCCTGCAGCCATATGCTACGCTTTGTTTGTTTATAGAGGAAGAAGAACCCAGTGAAGGCTTCTGGGACATGTTTTCCCTTTACTCTGCCAGTGGGCGTGTACCTACATCCCTTTAACCCCTTGCAAGCACTAGGAACGCGGAGTCCTTCGTGCATATCCAAAAACTGGGCAGCATGATGCTCTCGAGCTACCGGGGATTTATAGCTCTCGTCATTTTGGGTCAACCTCGGATAGCTGCCAATGTAGCTAACTGAATCCCTACACCAGCAGGATAGCCACTGGTTGTCGCCAACCCCTACCTTTCTACTGAGCGACGTGTTGGTTTTCCGGAACACACCCCTTTCCATGTGACGTCACGCCCAAGCGACAAACGAAGTGAGCAGGATGGCGGCCCCGCGTCACAGCGAACGGGACGGGCTGTCCGAGCTCAGGAGAGATAGGCAGCGGAAGGCCGGGAAAATGTAAGGATGTATCACGTTTAATCCGGCGCCATCCTGCCGGCCGTGTACACCCCATGCACCGGGGACTAATAGGCTAGCATCGGGAGTGGTTTGGGATTAATCCTGGCGTTATATTATCCGGATGTTTAGGGTTAGGCCTGAGGGCGATACCGAGGTTCCTGGGGCAGTTGTAGGCCCAACTCTAGATACATTACACTATTAATATAGTTATTTTCCCTGTTGTTGTAGCCGTTCTGCCTTTATAGTATGTTATTTTATTGTATTTCTGCAGTGTTTCTGTTTCCTGACAATGTATGTATTTTGTTGTGCAGGAAGAGAAATATATAGGTTCACAGTCTCTGTGGAGAACAATTACCTTGCATGAGCATACAAACATAAAAACGGTGTGTTTCTTTTCTAGTGCAAAGCAACTACACGATACGTAAATATACCCTCAGATTATTTCTGATCTAAATAGGGTTTTTATAACCCGTTGAATGCTACAGGTCTCTAAAACTTATAGATAATACATTGGGCACCTAGCTCTCAAGGGGTTAAAACCCGTTCACATCATTGGGGATTTATATTTGTACCTTACTGTGAAGTTGTTTGCATCGGGATTTATGAAGAAGGCGCAAAGGTCCATATTCATAAAAGCAAACTGGACTTATTATGGAGTATGCCAGCTGCACCATAGGGGACAAAATGTGAAATTGGGTCTTTTATAACCCCTTGAATGGTAGAGAGGTATTTGTCCGCTGTGGTGCAGTTTGTTTACCTCAGAATAACTCCAGTTTACCTTTTTTTTTTTTTTTTTTTTTAAATATGCTGGGTATGAATTCACTGACCAATCTAGTCCGTCTAATTAATATGTTCAGGCTTGTGTAATATACAATACTAGTGTTTCTTTCCAGAAACACACAAGGACTAGGTTTAGTTTTAAAACATCCATTATATCATGGTGAACAAAAATACCAAAAACTCTGAAACCAGTCAGTTTTAGGAGCCATCTGAGGGATACATATACTTTGACATATAAAATCCTACCAAGATCTATTTAGGCGGTAGAAGCCTTGGCCCAGGCTCCTGAAATTGTTCAAAGTCTGTTGTATGCATATTTTGTGTGCTATTTAGTACGCCCACATTACAGCCTTGCGGTAGACTTCTTGGTGCTGAATAAGAATAATCATAATTTTATGATACAGAAAAATCAAAGTAAGGAAAGCTATACATTTTGCACCTCCGTGCGCTGCAGTCATGCGCAGTAGAGACTGCGTGCGCTGCAGTCATGCGCAGTAGAGACTGCGTGCGCTGCAGTCATGCGCAGTAGAGACTGCGTGCGCTGCAGTCATGCGCAGTAGAGACTGCGTGCGCTGCAGTCATGCGCAGTAGAGACTGCGTGCGCTGCAGTCATGCGCAGTAGAGACTGCGTGCGCTGCAGTCATGCGCAGTAGAGACTGCGTGCGCTGCAGTCATGCGCAGTAGAGACTGCGTGCGCTGCAGTCATGCGCAGTAGACTGCGTGCGCTGCAGTCATGCGCAGTAGAGACTGCGTGCGCTGCAGTCATGCGCAGTAGAGACTGCGTGCGCTGCAGTCATGCGCAGTAGAGACTGCGTGCGCTGCAGTCATGCGCAGTAGAGACTGCGTGCGCTGCAGTCATGCGCAGTAGAGACTGCGTGCGCTGCAGTCATGCGCAGTAGAGACTGCGTGCGCTGCAGTCATGCGCAGTAGAGACTGCGTGCGCTGCAGTCATGCGCAGTAGAGACTGCGTGCGCCGTGGCTGGTACAGAGTGGGACGCTCCGAATTTGGAACGGAGTCCCCTCTGTGCGCCTTCCTGGGACCGCTTGGTGAGCAAAGAAGCTCCTGGCACCGGCCGAGGCTGCTGGGTGGCACTGTGGTCCGTGTACACGGGCTTTTAAACTAGTAGTAAATAATCTGGAGACCTAGCGTGAATCACAATATCCTCAAGATGCTTTGTGTATGCCTTGAATCTGTCCATGCCAGACCTTTTGACAGAAGTATGGTATTTTAATGGGGGATTGTGTTTTACTTAGTATGCTCTTACAGGTGCAGACTTGGTAAAAAGCCTGGGTTTCAGTATGGAGCCCTAAAATGACACCTATCTACTGTTTGGAGGAGGGAGGGTTCTTCTGAAAATGTGCCTCCTTGGCTGGGGCTGAACTCTGAAATATTTGGCACAGGTAGTTTGTGCTTTCAGGTTCGCTGCAGAGTGTTTGAGTGCTGCGAAACTTTAGTCTTTTCTTGTGGCACCAACAAGGGAGCCCTGTGGTTCTTTTCAGGTGCCCATTGGTTTGCTCTTGGTGTTGATCTGGCGTAATCAGCTGGTCTACTGCTAGTGACAGGTTACTCTTAAAAGTGTTATAAATGTTTGTACCTAGCCAAGATACTAGCAGAATTGTGCAAAAACATCTCAAGGCATTTAATCACTGCAAAGATCAAAACCTTGTGAAAACGATTCTAAAGATCAGATCTTAAAGGAGAAGTAACTCTTAATAATGTCCCACTTTGCTATGGCCAGATAATTCTAACTTCTGTATGAATTTTACACTTGTGCCATTTTATGAGATAACGTCTTCAATCTGACCTGGATGCCAGGTCTTTGGAGGTGGACATGACAGTTGCTTATGGTATTTTTCAAACTGAAACAGGCAGAGTGCATGAACTTGGTTATAATGTGCAGTTGAAGGAGTGTGTCTCCTGTAGTCCTGCTACCAACTATCATGTCTGCTTCTGTGGGTATGGTATCCAGGACTGATTGATTGAGATCTCCTGAACCTCAGAATTTGGTGGAGTGAATGTAACTTGCTTCATAATCTTGACAAAGCCGTTATGTATCTGGCGTTCTTTGGCTTTAGTACTTATTCTGCTTTCTGAATGAAGGTAATTGCAAAAGATTGGTTGGAGGCCTTTTAGCCTTATGGGGGCTAAGCAGTCCCACCTAGATCAATGGGGAATGTTGGAAATGCTTGTTACCATGGTGCAGGTTGTTTACTTTACAAACGGCTACTCCTTGCTAATTTATGCATGCGTTAGTCTGTTACAGAAACAGTGGGCCTTAACTATACGTGTCTGTGCTTTTTAAGCCATATGTCTGCTTTAAAAGAGCACTATAATGTTGGTATTGTCTGGACTTGGAGTTATTCATGGTTTTATCCACAGTATTTGTGCAGAGGGTTCTTCATTGTAAACACTGTCTGTAAAATAAATAAATGAGTGGCGTTTAAGTCAAGACTAGCCAAACTTGTTGCTCAATCTACCATCACTGCATGTTTTTTTGAGGATATATCCAAATGGCCATGGAAAGACTAGTTAAAGCAACAGAGCCACTAATTACTCTACCTGTGGTCCACTAGGATGTGCATGTTGCTAAAGTCATATCAAGTGCAACTGCAAAATATACCAAAAGCTCAAAATTTTCTGCTTAATTGTTAGTCCACTCGCCAGAATTGGTGCTATGTGCTTTGGAGAGGCAAGTGATGATTCCTTTTAACTGCTGTAACGTACAACCCCACCTGTACTGCCAATAAGAATTTAGCTGACACTGGCAACTTCAGCTTTTGCTGGAGGTGGGACAAAATAACAGAGAAGATCTTTACAAAGACCGGGGGGGGGATTATTCTCTCCTAGTACAGGTTAACCGTATCCTTGATATTATATATGAAGAATGGTATCACATTCAATATAGAATACAATGAGTACAATAAAGGGGAGAGTTTCAAATATACTTACAGGTATAAATATTATATGTATATCATACATATACAGAAATTTTAAGATATATCGTTATTAAAACCTATCATTGCTAAATCCAATATAAATGGCAGACCATAATACTAGAGATGCACCGAGTACAGATACTTTTTTCAAGTACTCACCGATACCAATTACCAATACATTTTTTGCAGTCATTTGCCAGTTTTCCAAGTACCTAAATATGCTTTAGGTACTTAGAAAACTGGCAAATGACCGCAAAAAAAAAAGTATTCACACACACCCACCACCTCTTGACTCTTGATTCTACCCTTTTGCCTCTCTCTCCCCCTCTTGATTCCCACCTTTTGCTTCATTCTCCCCCTCTTGAGCCCCCTCCTTTTGCCTTGGCTTTTTCTCTCCCTTTTGATCCCCTTTTGTCCCTCTCCTTGACACTTGATCCCACCCTTTTGCCTCTCTCTCTCGATCCCCCCTCCTTTTGCCTCCTCTTGGCCCCCCTCTTTTTGTCTCCTGATCCTTCCTCCTTGCCTGTTTTTTTTTTTTTTTTTTTTTTTTTTTCTCCCTTAGTCCCTTTTGCCTCTTTTTCTCCCTCTTGCCCCCTCCCCTCTGCCTCTTTCACCACCCGCTTTGGATGCCCCACATCTTGCCATGTCTTTGCTTTCTTAGCCTCCTCTGCCGGGTGCTCGCTGTTCTCTCGCGAGCCCCGGCAGAGGTCAGCGTTGGAGTGTTGCCATGGTAACCAGCGGCAATGCTCCGACGCTCTAGGAGGGAGAGAGGCGACTGGGGAGCCTTGTGAGCAGATCACCGGGCTCCCTCTCTGCAGCACCGACCCTGACACAGGGTATCGGTGCTGGCATCGGCCGCATTTGCACAAGTACTCGCGCAAATGCTGGTATCTGCACCGATATTGGTATCGGTGCAACCCAACATAATACACTTGCAGTAATAAAAGAATATCATGCCAGAGGAGTATTCGACTCATGGCAAAGCAATGTGTTGCATACCCTCTGGCACACACAGGGTTAATATTGTTGCTCTCCGCAATACAGCATGTTACTCCTGTCTTTATATTAATCATCGTTACACTTCACCACACTCCAGCTCTGTGCTAGAACATTGCTAACCTAGAATTTTATTCTATACCAGTATCACTTCTTCATTTTAGCATCTTCTTTCTACCCTGAATTAACTACCCCAGTAGGAGGAAAATCTTCATTAAGCATAAAGGAAAGCTTCTAATACATTGTAGTTAATGTTCTTCAAAAAAGTTTTCTGTAAGTACAACATATGAAGGCTTGCTTAGACGCTTTATGCCCTGATGTTTGTATATCCAAAAAGAGAGAGCTACCTTATTCCTGTGAATGTCCTTCCAAAAAAAAAAAAAAAAAAAGTATTTGTAACACATTCTGCAGATGAACAGTATTATAAAACTGTATTCATACATTTAATCAGGGTTGTCCAAGTTCAGTCCTCAAAGGCCACCAACAGGCCAGGATGTAAGGATTTCCCTCATTAAGCACAGGTGAGTTAGTCACAATGAATGATCCACTGATTAACTCACCTGTGCTTCATCAGTGAAATCCTTACATCCTGGCCTGTTGGCTGCCTTTGAGGACTGGACTTAGACAGCTCTGCATTTGATTATTGAATGCCCCAGAACTTCATTGGCCCATGGTAATATTATAGCAGCAGCTTGATTGTACCACATTGCTTCTGGTTTACACAGTAGGGTTTAAGCAGTGTTCCCTTTAAAGTTACCAACCAGAGTAATTAAAACTGGGCAGGCTGTCTTTAACTGTGGGTTACTCAGTCTTGCTCACCTAAGAGGGAATGCAGTTCAAAACATGTGCGCTCATTCTAATGTCAACTGTTACTGCTTTGTAGGATTTGTTGGTAGAAATGTATTTCTGCATTTCACGCAAACAGTCCTCACCTTATCTTTGCTTCCACTGATATCAGGGCTCCCTCTCCCAGCAAACGTAAGGAACGATCAGAGGACCGGACAAAAGAACGGGCAAAAGAGAAGGCTCCGGGCAAAGAGGCAGCGGACAAAGACAGAGGAAGAGATAAGACTAGAAAGAGGCGCAGTGCCTCTAGTGGGAGTAGCAGCAGCAGGTATGTAAAAAATGGATATTGTATCGCCTACAGTCCATTTTTTTTTTCCCTTAAAGGGTTTGTAATGTCCAATAATAATTTTGTTGTATTGTAGATTTAAAAAAAAAAAAAATAATAATTTATTTGGAGCAAATCCCATCTCTCAAACCTTTATGGTTTGAGAGATATTCACATCTAAAGTTCCCCCTCCCTCCTCTTCTCCTGATATCAGCTGTAAAGCTGACAGAAGGAGATCCATGTCAGCCGACAAGAGGTGGCTCTTCAGCAGAGCCGAAATAGCGATATTTAAAAAGCACTACTTCATTTGAACTGTCTACAAAGTGTGCTTACAAACCAGACACAATTTGTAGACCGGTCCAAGAAGTAATTCTTTTCAAATATCGCTATTCCAGTATCTCCTGCTGTCAGTAGAGCGCTGACATCAGGAGAAGGGGAGGGAGGGGGAAACTTCAGATGCGAATATCTGTCAAACCATTAAAGAGAGAGTAATACTTAAAATGTAAAAAAAAATAAAATAAATATGTTGTAGGGTTTATCCCCCTGAGTAAAACAAGAGTACTCCCACTGCTGAAAGGAGTTTCATTCAAAAGTTATTAATTTTCAAAGTTGAATTTTTTTAGGTGCAATATCACAGTGGCCTGATATTGTACAGTATTGCTATTGCTACACGATCCTATGGCCAGCTCTGGTCCCGGGACCATAAATCTCCATTGGATGGTGTAGCAACAGCGCCACTGTACAATTTCAGGCCACTGTGATATTGCACCTAAAAAATTCAACTTTGAAAATTAATAACTTTTGAATGAAACTCCTTTCAGCAGTGGGAGTACTCTTGTTTTACTCAGAGGGATAAACCCTACAACATATATATTTTTTTTTACATTTTAAGTACTACTATCCCTTTAAGGTTTGAGAGATGGGATTTGCTCCAAATTATTATTATTTTTTTTTTATTTTATTTTTTTTTTTTTTTTAAATGTACAATACAACATAAAATTATTATTATTGGACATTTGTATCACTTTAAATTGTGTATTCGTTTGAAGCTGTGTGTGACTGGCTTGCCAAAGCCTACAGAATACCATTTCTTGATGAAAATCTATTCCATCAGCTTGGTGGAGCAGTTCTGATCCCCCCCCCCCCCCCCCCCAGGTTTTCTCTTTCAGTACACTCACATTTGTGTTCCTCTCCCCAGCCGTTCCCGCTCCAGTTCTTCCTCCAGCTCCTCATCCGGTTCTAGCTCTGGATCAAGTTCAGGTTCTAGTTCCTCTTCTGCTTCCAGCCGTTCTGGAAGTTCCAGTTCCTCCCGCAGTTCCAGTTCCAGCAGCTCCTCTGGCTCACCAAGCCCGTCCCGACGTCGCCATGACAACAGGAGACGCTCCCGCTCCAAGTGAGTTGTCTTTGTGCTTTATCACCATTCCCACTTTTGTGTTTGTTGTTTTTTGAGAGTATTATGTTGAAAATTGCTTATCAAAAGTCACCAGTAGATGGCACTTATGCAGTTGCCTTCTATGGAGAACCAGAAGTTCTCAAACAGCAAACAGAATATGCATTTTGTGATCTGGGTGGAGCTGTAATAAGTTGATTGCAGCATCTCCCAGCAGTTGAAGTATCTTTGTCTTATGCAGCAGGAACAGCACTAATAAATATTTCTATAAACAATGGCAGTGAAGGATTCCTTGTTACCTTGTGCTCTGTTCAAATACTGCTTGGAAGTGCTGCTTTCTCGATCATAACCTTTTGGATCTTGACATCCCTAACATGTTGCTTTGCAATGCGTTGGACATGTCACTGGTATTCATGGGCTTGGGCTTTGTTCGCCTTTTGTGACTTGAATGGAGCTCATGCTTCCCTTTTTGTCCCTCTGGTATTCCTGCATTCCCAGCACGGGGTGTGTAGTGGTGTGGCCACAGATGGGGAAGGGTGGGCTGAGGACTGCTGACAATAGGCTGCCATTCAGATCAGCTCTGCTTAACGTTTACTGCTTGCATAGTGAAATTGCTAGT
The DNA here is from genome assembly GCA_037306005.1 of Rhinophrynus dorsalis. Classification (NCBI taxonomy): domain Eukaryota; kingdom Metazoa; phylum Chordata; class Amphibia; order Anura; family Rhinophrynidae; genus Rhinophrynus; species Rhinophrynus dorsalis. The sequence goes on from CM074725.1 coordinate 38,531,252, forward strand.
GTGAAAAGCCTAATAGTGATGTGATGTAAGATACTTGCAGTTAGCACACTGCTCTAACATTGCAGTTGTGAACAGTTGCTTAACCCCTTAGCGACCGGCGGTCCTGGGACGTTTCCGTCCCATAAGCACCGTGTTGATGCACGCCGACGCGCCGGTACACGTGACCTGTTGCGTGTATCGGCGCGTCACTTTGGGGCCTGATAGAGATCGCTCTGATCTTGGAGCGGTCAATTTCAGGCCCTATTTTTACTTACAGCGCTCCCGGTAGAGCGCTGTAAGTAAAAATTACGTGACGTACTATGACCGTCATCGGTCCTTCAGTATTTCAAGGACCGTGACGGTCATAGTACGTCACACGTCGTTAAGGGGTTAAAGCAGCATCACCTACATTGAAGCTGTTTGCAAGTAATCCTCCTTTTGTTCAATGACTGAGGTATTTTACAAACATGCTTTTCCCATGAATTGGAAGCTGATTGAGTGGCTACAGATAAATGCTGAAATTGGGACACTACTCCCCACCCCAACGAGACTTCTCTCCTGTGTGTTAACGCACTGTATGACATAACTGAGAGTCACTTTTTATCCACTAGCATGAGGATACGGGTGTTCTGGGAATGCATAGCTGCCTACATATATATATAGTAAAAATAGCCTGACACTTATCTTTTTTTTAGATATTGTGTAAAGACAGGATAATCTGTACCATAGGTGACAAAGCTTTCCAAACTTCACTGAATTAATTGCAGCTTTTTAAGAATGCCAGCAAGGTCTCAACATGTTGCATTCAGGGGCTTAAATGAGTATATTCGCTAAGGTGAAGATGATTTGCTCCAGAATTGCTCTTTGTATGTAAGGGCTGCTATATTTATGTTCTTAATTTACGTTACACTTGAAGAGGTATCCATACAGGCTTTAATTATTTATTTTTTAAAGATCAAAACAGCCAAAGCGAGATGAGAAGGAGAGAAAGAGACGCAGTCCAAGTCCCCGTCCCACCAAAGTGCATGTTGGGAGACTGACCCGGAATGTCACAAAGGTTAGTCAGGCCTGTAATAGGAGTGTTTCCATCTCGGATTAATGGCTGATCTCTCTGGTTGTATTCTTGTTCCAACATCTTAAGGAATGCTATATGATTAGAGAATCCTAATTAGAAGAACATTGCAAATGTATATAAACCAATACAATCAGTGGAGAGGGCCCTGTTAATCTGGGCTAAAGGTTTCCAGACCACCAATAAATCTTCAGTAATTTTTAAAAATCTGAGCTGATGAAGTTGTATACTTGCAGAGGCGTTCATGTCTTGATAAAATTGGAATATCCTTTTACCTTCATCACCTGCTTGCAGCTTGATCTGTGACCAAGTTTTGCTCTTTTGATTCTCACTCCCAAGTGGAAAACATTGTTCTTTCATTGAGGGGAAGAAAGGAAACCTTTTGCTAATACAGACACTTTTTTTAACTGCATGTTGTATTTGTTACCAGAGAATGTTACAAAGTATAACTAAGTACACCTGGAATTGGTTTATCTAACTTTAAATATTATGTACTTTCAACTGTTGTATGTAAAAAAATATTCATGTTGCATCCCTAAAATCCTAAACTTGCTTTTTAAAGCGGAACTTTCAGGTCATACTTAGTTGACATGCATTCATTAAACGCATGGCAGCTAGCTTTAAAATAGATGTTTTACCTTTAAAAAAAATAGCCCAGTGTAAAGGAATCCTTCCCGTTTGTGGACTGGCGGGCAGGTTAGTGTTGTCCGCGTGCCATCAGTCCCTTCTGGTAATCATATGGTCACTGCAGTGCTACTTAATGGAGACTGGGACTGACAGCGCAGGCTCGCAAACAATATGTCTGCGCTGTAGCCTGGTTTCCGGTCTCCAAACGGGAAGGATTCCTTTACACTGGGCTATTTTTTATAGGTAAGACCTCTATTTCAAAGCTAGTCACATGTGTTTAATGAATGCATGATGACTAAGTATGAACTGGAAGTTCTGCTTTAATGCATATGTAAATTGTACTTTACAGAGTACATTTAATTTTGTTGCATTATCGCTCATTACAAAGAGCACTAAGTCAGTGAATTCTGATTTAGTATTTTATTCAGAAAGGCTGTTATCAGCACAGTTTCAGATAATCCTGGCCAGTCACCACAGATGGCTATCGCACTCTGAGCCTTGGAAAAAGCAGAAATGGCTGCTCCTTCAGAGCATATGCAAGACTAGAGTTTACTTCTCAGAAAAAAAAAATGTACTCAGTTGTCCTAAAATGAATTCTATCCTTGTGCCTACTTTCAAAAGAAAACCTATGCGGTTCACTTTTAAAATGTTGCATGCAAAACAGCGTGCGACTATAGGGAGCATTCAGCGTGTTGCCCTGATTAAAAGGGCATGCGAGATTCTCATGTCGCCATCAATGTATTAAAGAACATTTGAGCCCTGTATGGCATCCAGTGATTCAGGTTTGCAAATATGGCACCCAAATAATTCAGTGGAAAAATGAAATGCCGTATGCCCTCTGCCACAGCAGTGATCGGTGGATGTGTGCAGATCATCCTAAGTGGCCACTGGGTGCAGATGAGAGGAGATGAAGAGCGAGACTCCCCATGTGCAGTTGGGCCCGTGGGAGGAGGTAGATTTGGACAAGGTGCCAGTGCCTGCCGATCACTGCTGTGACAGAGAGCAGAAGGTATTTCATTTTCATATTTAATTGAATCATTTGGGTGCCAGATTTGCAAACTCTAATCACTGTGTGCAATACTTGGCTCAAATGTATGACATTTGATTTGGCGACATGAGACTCCCTCGCTTTCCTGTAGTGCGAGATTTTCATGTCTCCCTTTTAATCAGGGCGACATGCTGAATGTGCCCTGTATTCGAACGCTGTTTTGCATGCAATATTTTAAAAGCATGCCATCATACGCAATCCAGCATATCATGCCCATGGGGGCGAACATGAGTTGCCAGCAGGACTACTGGGCCTCCAAACTCTACTCACTGCAAATGGTAATGTTTTATAGGCTTGTGCAGTTTGCCTGCTTTAGTTGAAAGTGGGGGAAAAAAAAAAAAAAAAATCATAACTTATGTTGTCCTCCTTGGACGTATGACATCAGGACTGAATGTGGAGGTTATCCAGTGAACAAAGGCAAAATTCACAGGGACATTGGCATTTTCTGGATATAGTAATATATGTGGACAGCTATTAATTGGTGGTCAATTTCACTTAACCTCAGCAGAGGGAGGTCTGTCCTACATGGAGTGGCAGTCTGGATATTTCATTTCCTGTCCCAGAAATAATCGGTTACCACCTAACCTTCTCAGGCTGCCAAAACAGATCCGCTGCTACCGAAAGAGTGGAATACATTTAAAGGGATAGTAATACTTTATTATTACTATACCTCATATTGTAGGTATTTGCAAAATAAGTTAATAGCCCCCAGGTTCATCTCTCAAACCTTTATGGTTTGAGAGATAACCGAAGGCAAAGTCTCCCCCCCCCCCCCCCCCCCCCCCCGTTGTGCTGACTGCAGGGGAAGTCTGTCGTACGACAGGCTTGCGGCTCTGCATTTGAGCCGAGATCCCGTTAGTGAAGAAGAATTATTTCACTGAAACTGTCTTCTACATGTGCTTGCAAACAAGCATGATGTATGATGAGACAGACCGGATATCCCTGCAGTCAGCACAACTCTGACTTCAGGAGAGGGGGGATCTTTGCCTTTGGTTATCTCTCAAACCATAAAGGTTTGAGAAATGAACCTGGGGGGTATTAACTTGTTTTGCAAATACCTACAATATGAGGGATAGTAATAATAAAGTATTACCATCCCTTTAATGAGGTGGGATAACTAGAATATGCTATCAAGATAAATGAATCCATAGAAATGGGGATTTTGGAAGGTGAAAGTTCTTCTGTAAACTTTTTTTACTTTCTCTAAGCCACAACTTTGCAATGTATGGTAGACGTCTCTAGCATGAAGGAGCAAAAAACCTTTGTTATATCTATGGGAATTTGGAATATTTCTTTCCCCTCTGCTGTATTTAGTTTTGCTCAGGAGCTGCACCTGTTTAGCTTACTGAATATAGGCCCTTAGTGAGGCCCTATACTGGGGAAATGTTCACCAGCATGATTTGAATGGAATCTACTAGTCTTGATCAATCTAACTGAAGGCTCCTTTAGTTTTAAATGTCGGATTATAAACTTTAACATTGTGAGGGGAAAAACTGGATCTGTTCTTCTATGCCACCTGCTTAATATCTTTATTTCCTCTAGGACCATCTCATGGAGATCTTCTCCACCTACGGCAAGATAAAAATGATTGACATGCCTGTAGATCGCACACACCCGCACCTCTCCAAGGGATATGCCTATGTGGAGTTTGAGGTAGCAGATGAAGCTGATAAAGCCTTAAAACACATGGATGGAGGTAAACAGAAAATGTGGTTTGGGCCTAAAATGTGTATACAAGACCAGACAACTATATTTGTTACCCAGCGATGGGGAAAAACTCCTGACTGGGAGATCTGGCTTCTCAACGCTTAAAGCACCATGGTGTTGTGTAAAAGCATTGAGATGCAATATGTTGTACACCCTTCTGGTCCTTCCATCTTTTGAGTGTCAGATGGGTACCCAACACATTGCTCCACAGTTACTTGTATACCGTCTGGCACTCAGAGGGTTAAATACAGTGATCTTCCATACATGCATCCCTTCACTGGCTCCTACATTTTTTTTTTATTTTTTTTCTTCTTCTCCGCTCCTGTTTTTAACTCCTTGGATGCCAGAGGTCTCAAATGCACAATCCCCCTAGTATTCAAGTGGTTATGGTACAGTCATGCAAAGTGTACTTTGTCATTGGCACAAAAACAAAAGTGGACCTATTTTGGGACAGCTGCACCATAAAGGTCAATTTACTGTTTGTTTAATTTGGGCTTTTAACCCTTTGCGTGCCAAAGTGGGATGCAACACATTGCCTTGCAATGCATTGTGTGCCACTCTGGCACTCAAATGGTTAGTATCTTTATGATTAGAGATGTCGCAACACAGACCTTTAACGCACACATTTTTAAAATCTACAATTAATATTAATCATGTTGATTGCCAGTTGTGTACCAACTCTGGCACTCAAAGGGTTAAGGTCCTTGCGCAGAAAGTGGGTAGATTCAAGATTAACGCAAAAGCACCCCGTGGGACAAATGGAAGTTACAAATTGTAACGGTAGCCTAGGACGCCGCACTGTCCTGGGCCGTCGTGCTGGGCTTCTCCCTCCTGCATGTGGCTACAAGTGGGTAGGCTGGCCGGTGAAGCTGGATAGCTGGCTGGAAGCCTGGAAATGTGCTGGAACAGATGACTCCTGACTGGTGAATCGGGTTGAAATACAGGAACCCTTGGAGCAGTGGAAACACAAACTGAACCATGGAAACATTCACTGGAAATCTGCAGCTGAAGAATCCACTGGAAATGCTGAAAAGGCTGGAAGTGGAGACTCTATTGAATGGGGGGCCCCTTTCTACCATTCAGAATAAGGACGCCAGGATGCTTCTTAGCTCAGAACAACTAACTTGGTTTATTGAACCAGACAGGGACATTTTATACAGAATTTCCAGACATCCGTACAATGGGAATACACATAACTACAAAAAGGGACCATGGTGAATAATGGTGGTGTTTACAGTAAACACTGGGCCAGACAATGGAACAACAGAGTGCAAACACAAGACAATGGGACAATACAGGTGGATTGATTCGACAAACAGTACAATAGAAACAGGTGTTAGACAATCAGGGCACCAGACTAATCCTATCACAGAAGACAGTAGTGAATACACCACAGAGGAGAAGAGATTAGTAAAGTGAAGATGTAAGATGGTAGGTCAACATTGAACACAGGGGTCCAGCATGTATTACAGTACATGAAAACACATTCATAATTCCCATAACATTTAACATAGGACAGTAGGCAGGCAATCAGAATGCAGCCTAATTTCAACATGGGGAATTCTGAGTGCCCGGCCGTGTTTTGTGACGGTCCAGTCGCCCAGAGCTGGGACTTCACCCAGTGCCTTTTAGTCTCTCTTGTGGGGGGGTTCTCATGGCTCTTAAAGAGCCTCCAGTAATGGCATATGGTCCGTTACACCAATGGTTTCCATAGGACTTTTAACCCCTTGAATGTCTACAGATCATTAATCTTCATTGGCGATATCTTTCGCATTCAAGGGGCACCGTTAAATTATTACATATGTTTCATTCTCTTCTTTTCACTCATTCATTATACCACAGACTGCACAGAAGTACCAGGACTTTAAAGGTGACCATTACAGCTAAAAACAGGTTATTGATTTGGACTTTAAAGGGATAGTAATGTTTCACAATGAAAGCAGTAAGAATATTGACCCTTGATGTGAGCTGTCTGGTCTGTGGACTGGATTCCACATCTGAGGGGAGGTGGCTTACACTAGGTAAAAGGGGTGGGAGAGGGAAACTTTATCATTCAATCACTCTTGAACTACAGCGCTCACAGTAATGAAATCACACTCTCTATGGCCCAGATACAATGAGGATTAATTGGAGCTGCTGTTTTTGTGAAACATTACTATCACTTTAATCTTCATAGTATTTAGACCATGGAGAGTGTTATTTCAAGACTGTCCAAGTTGTAGTTCAAGAGTAATTGAATGATAAAGTATCCCCCTCACACCCCTTTTACTGATGTAACACTGCTCACCTGAGAGCAGCAAGACTGTCATGATGGATAGCAGAGAGGGACAATCTTCAGTGAGCATAAGGAAAACCTGTCAGTGGGGCAGGGTTTTCCTTATGTTCACAGTAAGATGATCGTCCCTTGCTGTGATCTGTCTTGTCGAGACCCGATTCCACATCTGAGGGGAGGTGGTTTACACTAGGTAAAAGGGGCGGGAGGGGGATACTTTATCCTTCAATTACTCTTGTACTACAACTCTGACAGTATTGAAATAACAATCTCCATGTTCCAAATATTGTGAAACATAACTATCCCATTAAGATGCAGTGGAACAAAAACGTGTTCTTTCTCAAGAAACAGTCTTATAGTTAACTTATATTCTGTAATTCTTTCTTTCCAGGACAGATTGATGGGCAGGAGATCACAGCATCTGCAGTTCTTACCCCATGGCCTGTACGTGTAATGCCCCGGAGGTTTAGTCCACCCAGGCGAATGATGCCCCCTCCACCGATGTGGCGCCGTTCTCCCCCACGTATGAGGAGAAGGTAATGGATCCCCCTCTTGTTTCATCCTTGGTGAAAACTTGCTTTTACATGTTTGTGTACTTCTACTCTAAATCCTTTATTAACCAGTTCACTCCCTGTCTGGTATTCTTCTTTGGGAGGACAAAACCTGGGGCTTTCATGAACTTTGCTATAGTCCAAACAGTCTACATTCTGTGGAAGATCAAATAAATGTTTTAACCCTCTGAGAGCCAGAGGGGTATCCAACCCCTTGCTGAATAATGCATTGGATAGCTCTTGGGCACTCAGATGGTTAAAAAGGTTGAATTAATTTGTAGTAGGGGTAGTAGTCCAGCTTTTGTAATCTCCTTATACTATAAATTGCTAGGTTGCAAAGCTCCCTATGCGCGTAACGGCACATGCGCAGTAGAGACTGGCGGAACAATGCAGTCATGCGCAGTAGAGACTGGCGGAACAATGCAGTCATGCGCAGTAGAGACTGGCGGAACAATGCAGTCATGCGCAGTAGAGACTGGCGGAACAATGCAGTCATGCGCAGTAGAGACTGGCGGAACAATGCAGTCATGCGCAGTAGAGACTGGCGGAACAATGCAGTCATGCGCAGTAGAGACTGGCGGAACAATGCAGTCATGCGCAGTAGAGACTGGCCGAACGCTCTGATCCAGAGCGGGGCTGTCCGAACGGCTCAGTGTGCCTCTGCTCCCGGGCCGCATCCGAGGTTGCTGGGTGGAACTTAAGCCCATGTACACGGACTTTCATACTAGCCTGCAAAGCTCCCTGTGTGCGTAACAGCACATGCGCAGTAGAGACTGGCCGAATGCTCTGATCCAGAGCGGGGCACTATGAACGGCTCACTGCCTGTCTTTGCTTCCTGTTCTGGGGCAGCAGCCGAGGGTGTTGGGTGGCACTTTAGCTCATGTACATGGGCGTTCATACTAGTCTGTATAATAACATTGGTAGGCTGCAAAGTTTCCTGTGTGAGTAATAGCCATACATGGGAACTCTCCGGGTTTGCCCCGGAGACTCCGGTTCTGAGAGAGATTTACCGGGTCTCCGGGGCAGAGGCTGAGTCCTCTGGATGTGGAGAGTTTCTATTGAAACTCTACCCACTTACACTCTTTCTCCCGCTGTTCCTCCGTCCCCAGCCTTCTGTGTGACATTTTTAACCCTTTGAGTGCCAGAGTAGCACGGAATGCATTGCTTTGCAATGCATTCCGTACCACTCTGAAACTCAAAGGGTTAAGCACCCCCCCCACACACTCGCGTCAAGCCCCGCCCCTTTTTGACGCGATTAGTGTCATTTTTGTCACCCCCTGCTGAACAGAGGACTCCCCTCCGGGTAGCCCTCAGGTGGAAGTTCCCAGGTATGGTAATAGCATATGCGCAGTAGAGACTGCTGGAATTATGCAGTTATGCGCGGTAGAGACTGGCCGAACACTCTGATTGGCTCACCGTCTGTCTCTGCTCCAGGACACCAGTTGAGGCTGCTGGGTGGCACTTTAGCCCGTGTACATGGGCTTTCATACTAGTAAAGATATGAGTACGCTCTTCCTCAGGTCAAGCAATACTGAATCTTAAAGTCTGGTCAAAGCAATGCAGAGTTCCCGAGTTAGATAATCTAGGATGCAACTGGGAAAGGGTGAAAAGGTGATATCTATGTAACTGGAGTGGACCATAAATAAAGGTTGTCTAAGCAGTGGTTTGCATGCAGAGCAGAGAGAGATGAGGGGGATAGGAATACTATGGAAGAGGCACTGGTCATATAAATTACTGGTAGTGAGATAAATCCCAGATCTTGACTGAGTAATGGCGGTTTTGTTTGTGATTCTGTACCTGCTTAAAGGGATAGTAATACTTCGTTTTAACTTTATTTTATTTTGTAGGCATTAAAAAAACATGAAGAACGATATAAGTCTTATCTCAAACCTTTATGGTTTGAGATATTCAAAAGCAAAGTTTCCCCCTCCCGCCCCTTTTTCCTAGTGTAATCCATCTCTTCTCAGATGGGGATCTGGTTGTAAGACCAGACAGATAACAGCAGGGGACAATCTTCTTTGATTTTTTTTTTTCCCCCTTATCTTAATTGAAGATTGTCCCTCTCTGCAATCTACCCTTCTGATCTGGCTGAAGGGGGGGGGGGGATACTTTGCTTGTGAATATCTCTTAAACCATAAAGGTTTGAGAGATAAGACTTATATCATTCTTCATGTTTTTTAATGCCTACAAAATAAAGATAAAACAAAGTATTACTATCCTTTTAACATGAAGAGAGGTGACCTCTTAAAAGCCTGTCTTAACACTTTTTTAGTGCCAGAGTGTATAATTTTAAGAACAAGTGCACCATAATAAAAAGTATATACTTAACCTTCTGAGAGGTGCAGTCAGTTACTTCTAATTGCGTGCCACACCGGTCCGGTTAAAGTGAGAGTAATACTTAATTTTTTCAAAATAAGATATTGTATGCAGGGCTTAAAATTTTGAAGTCTTTTGCTACCAGCCAGACCTGAAAAGTTACTCGCCACTGCAAGCCAAATCATACCCACCAGGGCGGAATTTCTACTCGCCAAGGACTGAATTTTCACTTGCCATTGGCTAGCGTAGAGTGGAAATTTTGAGCCCTGTTGTATGCATTAAAGAAACAAACGAAACCATGTATTTATTTTTCCCATAACTTGCATAGTTTAGGAGTAACTGCATTGGAAACCTCCCGCCCCTTTTATCTACATCACCGCTCAACTTGGATAGACTTGGATTCTGGTCTGTGGAGCAGATGGATCGCCTGGAGTGCCGAAATAGGAGTGGATACCAGTCTACAAAGTGGGCACGGTTTGAGGAAGTAGACCACGGTCATGAAGATTTCCTTGGTATCCACTCCTGCTTCAGCCTTCCACACACACATCCGTCCAGTCTGTAGACCAGAATCCAAGTCTCAGCTAGAGCCGTGATGTACATAAAAGGGGGGAGGAGTAAACCTTAGAACGCAATTACTCCTAAACTATGCACGTTATGGCAAAAATACGTTTGTTTTTTTTCCTTTAATACATACCATATCTTATCTTGAAAAAACTAAGTATTACTATCCCTTTAAAGGTTTAATTTCTCTTATAGCTATGTATGTGCCATCTTGGTGAACACTCTTCACCTTTTATATTTTCTAGCTTCTGAGCTCCTGCCCGTGATCCTCAACTGGCCAGGATTCACGGTCTCTGAGCTCACAAAGGGAAGCTAGACTAATTTTCAAGTCAGTCATTTTGTAGCTGCTTATTTGTGGTAGTAAATGAGGTCCAAGCTGGAAAACTTTCAGAATCACTTCCATTTCCTTCCTTAAACTTGTTTGTGATGAAACATAACAGTATACCACTTTATCATGTCCGATGTAGCCTTTAACAAGCTTTTCATCTGTAGGTCACGTTCACCGCGTCGCCGATCTCCTGTACGTCGCCGATCACGATCGCCAGCACGCCGCCGTCACAGGAGCCGTTCCAGCTCAAATTCATCTCGGTGAACCTTGTTTCTTTCACCCACACATCGCCCTTCCCACCTGCCCTTCTGAAACAGGAGCTGACCATGTTCTTTCTTGAAGCAACAGCTTGATAAAGAAATGTTCTGAAAAACCAAACCGTTTTCAAAAATGACTAAAATGGCTGTCATGAAAAGTGTTTGCATAGAGGGATCAGCTTCTCTCCCCTCCAGTTAATGTTTCTCTGTGGTATACCAGATCTCAGCTTGTGACAGTCGAAAAAAAAACTAAAGCCACAAAGAATGATGGCGTGTGATTGAACCTATTCCTCGCTCCAGTATTTTGTGGCAGATGGAAAGGTGAAAGCTGCACCTTTAGCAGCCAAAGTGGTTAACATTAAGTTACACAGCCCATTCATCCTAATGTACAAACCGCGCAACCAACAAGTTTGGAGATATAGCATTCAGTTTTTAAAGGGATAGTAATGTTATCAATAAAGTAGATCGCAGAGTCTTTATAGTAAATGTAATACATTGCACTATTTTTAGCAACTTACTTTTCTGTAGTTCTCAAGATATTACATGTAGAAAGATCCGCCTGCCTCTTAATCTACAATCCGGTCCCGGGACCAGACGGACAGCGAGGGACAAACTTCAGTGAGTAAGTATAAGGAAAACCCTACCCCCTTGACGAAGGAATGCAGAATTTTCCTTATACTTACTGAAGTTTTTCCCTCTCTGCATCCGTCTGGTCCCGGGACCAGATTGTAGATTCGTGGGAGGCAGCCAGAAGGAGAGGGATCTTTCTACATTTAATATCTTGGACAAAATTTGCTAAAAATGGCACAATGGTACTACATTTACTATAAAGAAGACTCTGCGATCTAGTTTATTGCCAACATTTCTATCCCTTTAACTACACAGGGATGCAGATTTTAAGAACTTAACCATTTAAAGATCAGTGTGTTGTACATTGCTTCACACATACCTCATCCATAAAGGGTTATTCCTTTGAGTGCCAGAGTGGTATGGAATGCAGCATTCCTTACCCCTCTGGCACTCAAAGGGTTAAAATAGAGAGTTCTACTCTTTTGATTTAAAGGCTGGAGTGATTCTGGAGCAAGCAAACTTACACCATTACTAGCAAATCAAAACTTTTTAAAATTCCCATTGATTTTTAAATAGAGCTTTAACTCTATCAGGGCGAGGGAGTTCTTGAACACAACAATCTGGAGTCTTGTAGCATTCAGTGGGTTAAAGTCTTATTTGAAGAATGGATATCTGAAGGAAGAGAAAAAAATGTTGTCCACTATAGTGCAGCTGACTTGCTCCTAAATAGAGCCTTAACCCTTTGAGTGTCAGACGGGGTACTCCTCCCAATGCACTCTGTACCCCTCTGGCACTCAAAGGGTTAACAATTTAATGAAATCCTTTTGATACCATGGGATGTCAACAAAGCTTTGTGAAAGATCTCTACTAGCAAAAGGATTAACTCTCAAGTCAGAGGGGAATGCAAGGTGTTGTGCACCCCTCTGGCACTCCATGGGTTAAAGGAACAACCCCACCAGAAAAAGGAATGGGTCCATATAACAATCATGTACTTACAGCTAGCATATGTAAAAATTGTTACATTTCTGAAATATAATTTTAAACTTTACTGCATGTGTAAATGGTCCTGTTCAGAGTGCATTTATTTTATTTTGTGCAGTTTGTATTGAGAGAAAGCAGCTAGTCTGGCTAATTGCGATTAGTACCGCTGTTGTGTTCCAAAGGGCTGTTTTCGTATCTCGGCCCATTCACAGATAATCCTGGACAATCAGGGGACGCCATGGAAAAAGGCAGGAATGTCTGCTCCCTCAGTGCATATGCAAGACTAGATTTTAGGCTCAGAAAACGGAATTTTTACAGATGCTAGAATGGAGTACAGAGTACTTTAAATGTCACATAATTTTGTGTTGGTGTCCCTTTAACACTTTGAGTGCTAGAATGGTATACAGTGCATTGTGTTGTAATGCTTTGCGTACCTCTGACACTTGGGGGTTAACCTTTGCATTTTCAAAGTATATATTCTCTGCAGGGTCCATCTGTTCAAGAGAAAAGTAGAGTGATTCTGTTACAACCAAACTGCACTACATAGGGTGCACAGCAATGGTCCAGTTGATGTAAATAAAGCTTTTATCCCACTGAATCCCAGAAAGGTCTCCAGGGCATTGCAAAGAAATATACTCGAGAGCTTCAAGCCCCACTTAAGTCAATGGGAATTTTGTCTCCCATGGTGCACGTAGCTTGCTCCATGAAAGCCACTTGCACAGATGGTCACCTAAGAGGGCTGGGCATCGTATTGCTTTGAAATGTGTTGAACACCCCTCTGATCCTTTTTTTTTTTTTTTTTTTTTTTTTTTTTAAGAAGCTAAGTTTTCCCTTTTTTCTGAAATGTTATATTTAGATTTAACTCCATGTTTCAGGCTCTGTTGCCATTCAGAAGGTGTATATGAAGTCCTTTCTGTTGCCATAGCGGTGTGCGCTCATACATTCTTCTGGACAAAATGTGTAACTTGTACAGTTCATATTATACATTGGTTGGATGTTCTGTTTTGTTTAATATTTGAGTGTGTAATTTTTTTAATATCTGTTCCATGTCAGTAGAATAAAACTATGGAATATGGAAAGTATTTGACCTAATGCTGATCTTGCATCTTTAATATAGGAACATATCAAACTTCCTTACAGTTTAAAGGGATAGTAACCCCCCCCCCCCCCCAACAATGTGACGCCAAATGCAAGCAATCATGGAAATATACTTAACTCCCTTAGTCCAATCTCTCCAACCTTTATGGTTTGAGAGATGCAAGACAAGACAGACCTCAGCTACCTCCCCTTTCTGCCTGACTAGCTGTAAAGCTGTCAGAGGCAGAATCCGGTCCACCAACTTACTGCAGCTCTGCAGGAGCTCTGTCATCTAGATATCTCCGTATAATTACTTCATCGGAATGGTCTACAACATGTGCTTGCAAGCCAGGCACACGTTTTCGACCATACTGATGAATTAATAATACGAAGATATCTAGATGACAGCGCTCCTGCAAAGCCGCTATCTGGTCCTCGAAGCAGGATCTCATGACGTCCGCTATACAGCGGATGCATGATAAAGGGGAGGGAGCAGAGGTCTTTCTTGTCTTGCATCTCTCAAACCATAAAGGTTTGAGAGATGGGACTAAGGGAGTTAAGTATGTTTCCATGATTGCTCGCATTTTGTTCGGGGGGGGGGGGGGTTACTATCCGTTTAATAGTACATACTCTCCATGAATAAAATGACTTCTAGCAATGCATGTATATCTTTATATGGCCCCACCTACTGTACGCAGTTGCTTAGACATATGTTGCAATAAAGGGGGATAAAATAATTGTCAAATTCATAGAAACAATAGGAGAGAGGTCCCTGCCCCAAGGAGCTTGTAGTCTTAAGGGCTGGATTAAAATTAGCACCTGCGTTTGATCTTTGCTTTTATTTCCAGGTATCCCCATAGACTTCAATAGGAATCCAGCCCTAAATGGGTAATAGGAGACAGGCAACAGGGTATGAGGATGTCAAGTGCTTAGTAGTGGGAGTAGCCTTGTTTTAAGCAGCAGTAAAAACCTTTCAATGTGATTTTATTTGTAATAAAAGCTTACTAGTCCTTTTATTCAATGACAGCCTTGGCACACACTGCCCTCCCATGAGACTTTCAGTCCTGTTGACTAAGAGAAGCGTAATGTGATGTAAAATAAACCACTATAGGGGAACCAATAAAGGTTTAAAAAAATTCCCGTGGAATAAAATGCAGCATTTAACCCCACAAATATTAGCAATGTGTTAGAGATCTCTAGCATTTGTGGGTTTAAAAATGCCATTTAAATCCACGTGGATTGTCCCCACTGGTTGCAGACGACTTGCTGCAGTTTAGATCTGTTTGGAAGGCCCATCTGTATGAGTGTTTCTGGGCTATAGAGAAGAAAAATCTAAACCGTAACAAATCTGGAGCAAATCAGTTGCATCTTAGGGGAAAAATACAATTTCCTATTAACGCTGGAGGTTTGACCCTTTGAGTACTAGAAATCACCAAGGCAATGCAGTGCGTTAAGTAGAAAGAAAGGTGAGAGATGCTCAACTAGGCTCATGAGCTAGCAAATACATGCAAAAATCTCACTGGGACTGAGTCCTCACACCCAGGGTGCAATCTCTTTTAGCTCAGTAAAAGTATGTGACGTGCCAGGACCGTCACTGGTCCTTAAGTGCTGGACCAGCATGACGGTCCTGCCACATCAATGGTCTTTGAGGGGTTAAGGATATTCTGAATCTGATCTGCTGGCATGCTCTCAGGAGGAGCTGAGAGTACCTGCCACAAAGCTGTGTTAGAGCTGTTCATTCTGATTTAACTAAAACCGTAACACCTGGGGCTGGCCATGTTATGAAGCAAATTGGGATGTTGTGTAATAGGTGGTGACTTCACCACTGATAATGCTTCTCCAATTCCTGTTCTATAGAGCCAATGCACAAAGGTTTCTCCAACTTTAGAGCATAGGCTCCATACAATAACAAAGAATCTGGAGAAGTGATAACACTGGAGAAGTCACCACCACTTTATCACACCTTTCTGCATCTCCCTCAATAAGTTGTTTGTGCAAAATGGACAAGGAAGCAAATCCTAGCAAATTGCAGGGATAAAGCTGTTTGATGTATATCTGACAACTTCTCTTTGCGCTAACTGGAAGAGCTGTAAGAATAACTGTGGTGGTAATTCAAGACACAAGAGAACCCCCCCCCCCCCCCCCCCGAACATCCAAATACCAGCTTGGGTAAGAAATGGCCACAGCAATTTCTTAACATTTTTAAAACACAACATTAGCGATATGCCAGCACTTGGAACCATCTGGGGCATGATAAAACATGCATATACGTCATCAAGAGTCTCTAGTCTCCCTGAGTTATTAGCCCACGGGTGAGGTGCCAACTCCCCAAAACCAAGTTGGGCAATTTAACAGTTCAACATCCATGGGCAAGGACCAACCTGCCACCTTTGCTTGCTGTGCCTAAAATAAAAGGAAAAGAAAAAAGGGCCAGATGGACAATTGAAAGTACCTGCAGGGCTGGCAGCCAGGAAGCTGACTGAGCCAATAGCTGATCTCCACACAACATACCAGCAAACTGTCCCAATTTAAACAGGACACTCCCGATTTTAGGGGCCAAATCTGCTGTCTCACCGCATTTAGATTGTCCCGCTTCCTAAATATGTTTGTACACTTTGTCACCTCATAATGTGAGCCGTGTTACGTGAGTGGTGAGGCGCGTGCACACACTGTTCTGGGCCGTGCTCCACCTTTTCCCGCCTGAGCAACTAACAATTTAATGCTAGATGGTTGGTCTGAGCAGCGTGTGACGACTCTGGTGACACACCTGAGAACTGTGGTCCAAGTCTCCCTGATAATAATCATCCTCATCCTGTCTAACCAGGTATGATTCCGACTGGCAACTTATTACTTCCTGTCTATTGATTCACCTGCAAATCCAGCCACTTAATCAATTGCATCCATTACAATATGAACGCCACAATCCATGACTTCATATACACTGGGAGACTTATTTTAACCCTTTGAGTGCTAGAATGAGAGCCAACATATTGCTTTGCATTGGATACTCCTCTGGCAGTCAAAGGGTTAATCTTGACCCCCCCCCCCCCCCCCCAAAAAAAAAAAAAAAAAAAAGCAATACATCTGCATATACTATGTGAAGAATAACCCTCTGAGTGCCAGAGCAGTATTCAGATCATTGCAATACAATGTGTTGGATACCACTCTGGCATTCAAATGGTTAAATAAAATCTTATGTCAGGGGAGTGACACAAACTGTATCACTAGCATTGTTGTTCTAGCTGTGTTCTAATTTGCATGGGGGAGGGGGTGGAGAGCTGCAGACTGTCTCCGTGTCTGGCCTCATACATAGTGACACGGAAGCAACACTGAGGATGTGATGTACATACGTTAGCCCTGCACGCTGCCTGCGAGTTTAATTTTTGCACTCCTAACTGAGCCAGCCTCATGCAGTAATCCTTAGGCAACTTTGTATAGCACTGGCACTTGGACATAAGCAGCGTATGGTTAAGTAGCCTCACATGTTGATCATTAATAAATACAGATGCACTATAATTATTCTGGGTTAACTATGTTGCATTGGAATTAATCCCCCTTAAACCACTTGGGTGTTAGAGATGAATCTTGCCACTATGGATATTCCAATTAAGTCTGTTCCTGTGGTAGATTTACCCCCAAAAAAGGAGGCGGCGGGTGGGAATAAAAGAGGATTTTAGTCTTACCTGTTAAATCCTTTTCTCTTAGTCCATACAGGTTACTGGTAACTTTTACTTTGGGTAGGTGATCAGCCCCTTTAATAGGCAGGAACAATTCTGATAAGTGACTGCTGGGTGAAGCCTACCTCCTCTCCTTAGCTTGCAGCTAGGCAATCCCCAACCAGAAAGATTTGCAGACTAACTATTGAGTAGGTAGTAAGAAGGTAAAGGAAGACTCCTGTAAGCATGAACCCGAAAGGACCTCCATGTTCTGCTGCAGAAGCATCAAGCATGGACCCTTGACAGGGTGGGAGACCAGTAACCTGTATGGACTAAGAGAAAAGGATTTAACAGGTAAGACTAAAATCCTATTTTCTCTGTCGTCCAATACAGGTTACCGGATAATTTGGGATGTCCAACCATTAAGTTTCCCAGGGCAGGTAGAAAGGCAAGGCCCAGGCCCCCAAAGCACCAATGAACCTACAGATCATAAATAGTTCAACACTAACCACAAAGTGTCAACGAGCACTGAACAGGGGCACAAGAAACCCCATGAACTGTTACACAGCACACAGAACTAGAGCCAACAAGGCTCAAAGGTGAAAGAGTACTGAGAGACTAAGGAGATCCTAGACAGGCAAGGCTGCCTCCAGGACCTTTCTCCCAAAAGTGGCATCAGCCGATGCCAGGACATCCACGCGGTAGTGTGTAGAAAAGGTGTGCACAGATGACCAAGTGGCCGCCTTGCACAACTGATCAGCTGGGGCCTGGTTCTTGTAGGCCCAAGAAGCTCCACTACACATCTATGCAGTATTTTCACTTTTATAACCCCTAGGGTTGCCAGGCATCCTTTTAAAGGGATAGTAATACCTCATTTTTTTAACATGTGATATAGTTACATACAGATTTGTAGTTCAAACGCTAAGCCGAAAGGTTCCCCCTCTTGCCCCTTTCCTTGAATCCTTGATTCTCTCTCTCTCTGGTCCAATTGGAGAGCAGCGGGAGACAATCTCCAATAAGCAAATGGAAAATCCTGCTGTCCTTCTACAAGGAGGGGAGGGTGTTCCTTATATTTACTAAATCAAGATTGCCCCTCGCTGCATCCGTTCGGTCGTACGACCAGATTCCAAATCTAACGAGAGGTGGCCAGAAGGGGGATTCTTTCAGCTTCAATAGCATTTGAACTACAAGTCTGTAAGTAACTATATATAGTGCAACATGTTAAATAAAATGTTAAAGTTTATATGAAGTACTACGATCCCTTTAAAGGGACACTAATGTACATACCTGGGAACTCTCTGGATTTGCCCCGGAGACTCCGGTTTTGACACTGCTTTACCGGGTCTCCGGGGCAGAGGCCGAGGCCTCCGGATGTGGGGAGTTTCTACTGAAACTCTACCTGCTTCCACTCTCTCCCCATGTTGATCCTTCCCCCGGCCTTCTTTTAAGCTCTCCACCCGTCATTTGCGTTAAGCCCCGCCCCTTTTTCACGCAATATGCAACATTCTTCACACCACCCATGGCAGCAAAGGACTTCCCTCCGGGGAGACAACATTAGAAGGTTCCCAGGTATGCTAATGTACCATAACATTTTTTTCTAGTTTTGTAGATGAAAAAATATAAACTAAATGCCACAAATCCTACAGATATTTGCTTTTAAAGTTCCCCCCCCCTCCTTCCCCTAATCCTGACATCAGCGCTCTGCTGACAGCAGGAGATCCTGATCTGGGGACCAGTCAGGGGCTCTGCAGCGGAGCCGAAAGTGCATTATTTAAAAAGCATGACATCACTGGAAAGGTCTACAAAGTATGCCTGGCTTGGGAGCACACTTTGTAGACCATTCCAATAAAGTAGTTCTTTTTAAATAACGTGATTTCAGCTCTACGGAAGAGCCTCCTCCAGTCAGCAGACTGGACTCTCCTGCTGTCAGCTTTACAGGTGACATCTGGAGAAGGGGTGGGGGGAACTTTCAAAGTGAATATCTCTCAAACCATGGCAGTTTGAGAGATAGGACTTGTGGCATATAGCTTCTTTTTTTCATTTACAAAACTAAAATAATTTTTATGGGATATTACTGTCCCATTAGAAGAGGACACATATGAGAAATGCAATGGTCTAGTGGTTAATTATCAGGTCATACTTCCCAAGTGTCTCTCGTTAGGAGGGACAGACCCTCTTTTTAAGAAACCAAACTGTAAGGTGTGTACATAAGTGAATCGCATTGATCCACAGTAAGAAAACTTAAATATTTGTTTAAACTTCAGTATATGTGTTTATTAATTTGTATGTGTCAATATACAACTTTGGTCCTGCTCTGAATCATTCATTCATTTTTATAGAGAGGTGTCACTAGATCATGGAATAACCAACAAATTCTCGTTATTGTCCCGCCCACCAGTAACATCTCCATTGTGTAACCTCTTTGGTCATTTGAAATGTTAGGATTTATGACACAAAAATATTCATCTGACAAGGGAACGCACCCTCCCCGGCAGTTCTGGATAATTCTCTGCCTAAAGCGGCCAAGGAATAGTACGCATTAGTGCATTTCATCATGACAAGGTAGGAATTCAGGCAAGTAAGTAGGTAGAGAAACACGACTCATACGGTGAATGAAGAAAAACGGACGCGTAAGCCTTTCAAAGTGTTGACATGACTCCTCCCAACTTCCCGTGAGTGAAGCAATATGGCAGTTTACAGCTAATTAGCGATGTATTGTTTACGAAACTTCCGGTGAGTGGTGCAAGATGGCTGCCAGAGGCTCATGAGTATAGAGCATTAAGAACTTCCGGTGAGTGTAGTAAGATGGCGGTGGTATTTTATTAAATGTTCACCGGCAGGGAGGGTGAGCACTTGTTTGTTTATTTATTTAAATAATACGGGTGTGTCATAATCATGTATTTGTTTAATATACCATTGAATTGTGGTTCTAGTATTTTTCATCGCTTCACAATAAGCTGACTTGTTAACAGTTTAAGGACCAGGGGTGTTTGTGTAAGGCGCTATACGCACTCCTCTTGGGTTATATATATATTTCCAGAGCATAATGAAAGAATCGTATTCAGAAAGACATGCATGATCATTATTACAGTATCATCATATATTTACATACATGCCAACGTCGCCAAATCTGTAGGAACAGAACCGATTTTTACCCCCCTGTCCTAATAAAATGGCCATGTAATTGGAGTTTTAAAAGCACTGAATGAATAGATTAATATGAGAGATACCTGCTTAAGTAAGTGTCGGT
The DNA here is from genome assembly GCA_037306005.1 of Rhinophrynus dorsalis. Lineage (NCBI taxonomy): Eukaryota > Metazoa > Chordata > Amphibia > Anura > Rhinophrynidae > Rhinophrynus > Rhinophrynus dorsalis. The sequence goes on from CM074725.1 coordinate 38,551,504, forward strand.
TTCTCATATAATATATATATATATATATACACACACACACAATGGACATTATAGCATTAAATAAATTGGCCACCACAAAGCAGCTGCCCATTAATGGTGCAGGGGTATCATGATTGCTCTAGAGCGGAGTTTCCCAGCCATGGTCCTCCATTATCCTGAGCATGGCAGATTTTAAGGATCTCTCTCTCTCTGTGCAAAGGGCAACTAGTCAGATTGAAAGATTAAATAATTGCACATGTGGTTAGGCAGATAAATTAATCCAGCATTGTTTGGGTATTTCAGGATCACAGTTTAGAAACTCTGCTCTAGAAACACCCAGAACTTTGCATAGTGTGTGTGATCGGCACCTATGAGATTCCCCTCACAAAAGGTATACCCGCAATTGACTACTTTGCCTATACTTACCAACCTAACCCCTTCAGTGCTAAAGAGGTATTCAAGTCATTGCAAAGCAATGTGTTTGATACCTGTCTGGTACTCAGAGGCAACAATTTCCAGCAACCCTTTCCATGAGAAGTCACATTAGAGTGTTGGTAGTGGTTCACAGTATGTTACATTGTGAGTTTAACATACAACCTTATTTATCATATGTAAAATTTACTTTTGCAGCAAAATAAACATTCCCCATGCCCAAATCAAATCATATAAATAAGCAATTGTAAAATTTTGAGAAGCCCATAACCTTTAAACATACCTGGGAACTTTCAAGATGAGCTGACCCTGAGATCTTTGAAATATTAACCCTTAAAGCTTCCCATAATGTAGATTTTATGCGATATGTGCCTGCTTGCTCTAACACAGTGGTGCTCCGGTCCGTGTACGAGGGACCTTTAACATGCCACAGTTTGGATAACTCACTGCCTGAACACAAACAAGACAAGCAGGACATCTCCCTCTGTCTTTCTGGTACTAATGACACCAGTTTAGAGGCTAAGGAAACATTTAATTGGGGACATTCATATAGTAAGTGACACAGACCTCTCTCACCCTGAGAATTTGGCCCTTTACCCTGAGACCCTGAGATTTGGGTCAGAACCCTGAGTCTCACGGTTAAACCCTGAGAGTTCCCAGGTATGCCTATAAAACTTATTAGCATGCACATAAACCACCTTAGTACATCTCCCCGTCTCCTTTTTAACCTTTGAGTGCATTGTGGAGCAATGAGTTGCGTACCCCTCTGGCACTCAAAGGGTTAACATCAGAGATTTATGAAAATGCCATTCTGCAAGTCTGCCTAGGGAGCAATGCAGTGTGTGCTATTTGTGTGAGCCCAGCATTAACAAGGATCCATTGTACTACGATTTATCCAGCTCTGGAGATATTAGTCAGTGCATAGGTTCTATAGAATGACAGAGGAACTGGAGAAGCGATATCACTGGAGAATTCATCTCGCCTTCATCTCGCCTTAGTGCATAGTCCCATGGGTCACATTACCTATAAGAAATTGTACATATAATTCATGATCGCCCATAAAAGTATTTAACCCTTTGAGTGCCAGAGGAGTACACAAACGCATTGCAAAGCAATGCGTTGTGTAACCCGCTGGCACTCAAAGATTTAATATATTACACTAGTCTCTGTCTTTCTGTGCCCCCCTTGGTAAGGGTAAATTCTATGACATTTCTTTTTAAATGTCTCTTATAATTTTTCATAGTACTCAAAAAGAATTGATGCATATGAATTAGTTAACCAATTTCCATTTAACCCTTTGAGTGCAAGAGGGTTATTGCAAAGAAACACGTCGGACATCCCTCTGGCACTCAGAGTTAATAAATGTATGCTATTTCTCTGTGATAGGTTCACTTTGTGTTGTATCAGAGTTATCTGTTTAACCCTTTGAGTGTCAGAGGGCTCAAGCAACGCGTTGCACTCAAAGGGTTAAACTTATAATGTTACTCCATTTTTAAGGCCTAATGTACTAAAGATCCAAACCAGTTGTATCATGGGGGGGGGGGGGAGAGAATAATTCCCCATAATTCCATGAATTTAACCCTATTTGAATCCCAGAGAGATATCCAACACATTGTGTTGCAACACGTTGGATACCTCTCTGGTACTCAAAAGGCTAAATCAGTGGTTCTCAACCTCTTTTTGCTCAAGGCACCCCTAATATGCAATCTGGAACTTTCGGGTCACCCCTAACACGTTTAATGTAATTTAAGAATTGTATAATAAAGGGTACAATTAATAAATGTACATATATTATTAGGTCTCATGATCATAGCCATTTAAATAAACATATTGTGCATAATAATTCCCATATTTCTTCATTTATAAGACAATAGTCACATTTTTGTCAAAGTCTTCTTGAAAACATGGGACACCCTACTTTGATGTCTGCGGCACACCAACGTGGCTCAGCACCCTGGTTGAGAATCTCTAGATTAAATGCTGCCGGTAGAGATGTTTCCAACACATTGCATTCTTTAGCATTCAAGGGAGTTTTCATTTGTTCTCTATGGTGGTTTCCTGAAGAATTAGTCCAGTTTTCTTTTGGACACAAGGCCCTTAATTTTCTGAGATCCATTATAAAGGGAGAGGGTCGAATTACCGGTTGAAGTGTATAGATTGGTTAATGGTATTATCTGAGTTTGAATATTTTGTGCTCCTATTGTCATAGGTAAAATGGGTTCGGCTCCAGTGGATCAGGCCACTTTCTCTGTCCGCTGTGCGGTACAAGAAGCCATCTCCAGTCTGCCTAAAATCAATGATGGTGATAGGATGGTTGAGGTTCTGAGGAGCATTAAACGCTACCTGGGATCAGAGAAGGACTGTCCTCCAGCCCAGGAAAAGGCAGAGTTCACCAAGAACCATTACACCCCTTTCCTTAGGTGTCTGGTGGCCCTAATGGGTCCTCAGTTGGTGGATGCCTTGACGTCTGAGAGGCTGGAGTTGTGGGACAGCTTCTTCTTAGAGGGTCCAGCTGACCAGGCCTTCCTGGTGTTAATGGACAGCTTCGGAGGAACTGGGTAAGTGGTTCCAGTGCAGGCATCAAACAGATGAAACAACATGAAAAATGTGCTAAAAAACATTAACACCGTTTTATTAACCTCTTGAATGATAAAGATGCCTCCAATACTTTGTAAAGCAATGCATTGGAAGATGTCTCTCTCATTGATATGGTTAACCCTTTGAGTGCCATACAGGTATCTAGTGCATTGCATTGCAATACATTGGACACCTTTCTGGGACTCAAAGGGTTAAAGTAACAGCTTTTTTTTAATGAAAATATTTTTTATTTCAGTTTTTGCTACTGAATAAAATAAGAGAACTCCCACTTCTGGCTGATTTTCTATTTAGAAGTTATTACAGCTGAAACAGTTTGCTGTTGTGGACACCAAAGGGTTAAACCTTTTGATGTCGTGGAGCCCATTTGTTTCAAATGAAATCTTCAATAGAACCCAGGAACTGTATCCTCTTGAGCCCCGGGAGAGGACTTATGTGCTATGACCAGGGGTTTGTAAATGACAAGATTCATGTTATAAAGGACTGGGGCTTAAAGGGATAGTAATGTTTCATAATAAAAACAGCTCTAATTAATCATCATAGTATTTGGACTTTGGAGAGTGTTATTTCAGTTCTGTCAGAGTTGTAGTTCAGGAGTAATTCAATGACAAAGTGTCCCCCTCCCTCCCCTTTTACTGATGTAACTCTGCTCAGCCAAAGCAGAAGGGAGGTGCCCAGGTAGACTGCAGAGAGGGACAATCTTCAGTTAAGATAAGGGAAAAACCTGAAAAGCTTGTCAAGGGGTACAGGGCTTTCATTGTTTTCATATAAAGAAGATTGTCCCCTTCTGTTATCTGTCTGGTCTTACAACCAAATTCACATCTGAGAAGAGATGGCTTACACTAGGTAAAAGGGGAGGGAGGGAAAACTTTGCTTGTGAATAGCTCTTAAACCATAAAGGTTTGAGAGATAAGACTTATATTGTTCTTCATGTTTTTATAATGCCTACAAAATAAAATAAAGTTAATACGAAGTATTACTATCCCTTTAAAGTGATAGTAATGTTTCACAAAAACAGTAGCTCAGATTAATCTCATAGTATTTGGACCATGGAGAGTGTTATTTCAGTACTGTCAGAGTTGTAGTTCCAGAGTAATTGAATGACAAAGTATCCTCCTCCCACCCCTTTTATCTAGTGCAAGTCACCTCCCCTCAGATGTGGAATCTGGTCTCTTGACCAGCAAGGGACAATCTTCTTACTGTGATCATAAGGAAAACTCTTCCCCCCTTGACAGATTTTTCTGGTTTTTCCTTATGCTCACTGGAGATTGTCCCTCTCTTTGATCCATCTGGACAGTCTTGCTGCTCTGAGGTGTGCAGTGTTACATCAGTAAAAGGGGGGGAGGGGAATTCTTTATCATTCAATGACTCTTGAACTACAACTCTGATAGTATTGAAATAACACTCTCCATGGCCCAAATACTATGAAGATTAATCAGAGCTGCTTTTATTTTGAAACATTGATGTCCCTTTAATCGGGTGGGCAGGATTTGTTATCATTTTGACATAAAGTGGGAGGAAAGTAGGTGAGAAGTGAGCAGAACAGGATAAGGAGGAGGAGAAGTGGGCAGAAAGTGGGAGGAGCAGTGTGAGAAAGAGGAGAAGTGGGCAGAGTTTCACAGGAAAGTCCCCACCGCCAGAGAATCAACCTCTGTTCCCAGAGACCTGGTAATTAACTCTAAAAACCTGAGTTTCCAGGGCAGATCAGGAGAGTTGCCAGGTATGTTTATCTGCTTCTTCCTAGAGACATATGAAAGAAAACTTGTACTGTGGGGAATGTTTCAATCTCTTGCAGTCACAGAGCACCCTGTCTTCCATTTCTTAAAGGAGAAGTAACACTCCCAAACTTATGGCCAGAAAATCCTAATGGCTCCCTATTAATTTTGCCCTTGTGCCTTTCAGTCTGTCCTGGATATCATATCCATTGAGGTGGACATGACAGTTGCTAGCAGTTTTTTGTTTTTTTTTTCCAAACAGAAGCCGGCAGAATGCGGGTGCCTTCATAGCTCTTTAAGGCCCAGAGAGGTGTACAGTGCATTGCAAGGCAATGTGTTGTGCCCCCCACTGATCCTTAATCCATTAAGGACCAGCAGTCCCGGGGTGTATGGTCCTTTAAGCATCAGATAGCAAACTTTGACGTGCCGTCCCATGTGACTGATCACATGCTGGCCCACGTGAGTGCCGGCCCACGTGACTGATCACGTGCCGGCCCACGTGACTGATCACGTGCCGGCCCACGTGACTAATCACGTGCCGGCCCACGTATCACGTGCCGGCACGCCGAATGGGGGACTGATAGTGATTGCTCCAGTCTTGAAGCGATCAATTTCAGTCCCCAGTACTACTCATAGAGCTGCTGCAGGAGCGCTGGGAGTAAAAATACGTGACATGCCAGGGCCGCCACTGGTCCTTAGTGGAAAAATAGCAGTGATGGTCCTGACGTGTCACTGGAAGTTAAGGGGTTAAAGGGTTAAGATTACCATGTGCAGTGAGACATTTGAGGCAGTGTAGTGTCCATCTCTATGGAGATGGCACCCAGGACTGAGTGGAGAGGTTATCTGTTGAAGCAAGAAGAACGGGCAAAACTCATGTGGTCCGTTAGGATTTTGGCAACCATATTAAGATAAGTTAGGGATGATTATTATGAGGTGTTTGTTATCCTTTAAATGTATGTGGAACCCCTTGAAATTTTCAGGGAGCTTTTAGGTTCCATTGAACTCGGTTTAAGTAGCTGGTCCAGTGTCCACCCCCAAAAGGTTCCCCCATCAAGGTGACAGTGGTTCTGTCTTATCGTTGACATTTCCTGTCTAGCAGTATTTGGTATATAACTTCCTTGTTGGTTCCTGTTGCCTTATCTCAGACCCAGCATCCGCCTGGACCACTGTGTGCATGTGCTGGAGCGGTTCCTGCAGCGGGGGGCACTCGTCGAGGTAATTTGGGAGGTTTGCCGGCAGCAACTCGAGGGCAACCCAAGTCCTGTATTGCATGAGGCCATCCTCGGGAGGATCTGCAGCTTGCCAGACCACCTAGCCAACTGCCTTCAGAAGCACAACAAGCCCCTATTCTACCCCCAGAACTACTACCCTCGGCTGGGAAGCTCCATCCTAACAGTGCTGCAGCGAGTCTCTGACTCCCTGCGAGGTAAGGAGAGCATACAATATAAGGTCCCTTCACAGCTCTCATGTTAAAAAGATAATCTGTGTTCAGTTGCTTCTCCTGATGGATAAAACAAGGCATCCTTTACAGTTGAGAGATGTTTTGTTCAAAAGTTATTACAGCTCAACGCAAATGTTTGTGTGCATTTAAGCCGCACATGTATTGTGGATATTATATTTTATGGTGGTATTGTTAATTTTGGTGGTCACTGACCAGAGCTCCTCATAGACTACAGTAGCTTTCATAAAATGTTCTAGTCCTGTCTCTGTGCTGTTGGCTGTCCATGTTTGTCCCTGTTTGTCTTGTCTTTGTTTTACTCTCTGGGCCATTTGCTTTGAAGAAAGAAATTAAACATTCCCGGAACATTCTAGCAGCACAGTAGGCGGACAAATGACAATTGCCTGTAATTTAAATGGAGCTTTTAACACCTTGATTGTTGGAGACAACTCCAGCACAATGCATAGCAATGCATTGGAGACCTCTTTAGCTTTCAAGTGTTTAAAAGCTCCATTCATATAGCTGGGAATTTGTAGAATTTTTTTTCTCCCCATGATACAGTTTGCTCAAGAATAGCTTCACTCTTTCTGTGTGTTTATAGCCTTTGTGTCTGTCTCCGATCTGTCTTTGCTACATCCATGTAGTGGAAACCAGTTCCAAGAAAAACATTTCCTCCCACTAGGGGGCAGGACATTTCAGATAATAGATGTTGTGATTCCTACAATCCTCTCTATATCTCCTTCAGCTTCATCACCAGTTTTAGCTTTCAAGTGTGTATCTGAGTGACTGACTGGGTCTCCTTGACTGGGAGTTTTGCTAGATGTCTGTATAGTTCCTATCAGTTCTGTCTATTTTCCTGACTGTGTGTCTAGCTGTCTGTATAGTCCATATAAGTTGTCTGTCTATAGGTGTCTTCCCCCACCCTGGATAAAAATAAAGGCTGGGTGGCCTGGCCTGAGGGCAGATTATGTCTTTGTCCCCCACCCCCAAATAAATATCTGAGGATGCCCATGTTTCTGTCTTTCTCTGACTGTATGACAGTCTGTATAGTCCCTCTCAGTTCTGTCTGTATAGTCCCTATCAGTTGTGTAAGTCTGTCTCCCAGACTGCCTGTCTGTCTCTTCTGTTACCCTGTGATTCCCTTTCCTTTCACTTCTCATATCTGTCATCTTCTTCTCCCACAGATGGGAAGGGCTGCTCAATTTCATTTGTTTCCCAGGTTTTGGGTAAAGTCTGCATGCAGGGCCGGCACAGTAAGTATCACTATAATCCCCCCTAACTATGTGATGAAGGCACTTCCTGTCTTAGCCCTACATCTCTTCCCCCGCTCACTGACACATTTCCTGGCACTGGGAGAGTTAAATGCCAGTCAGTGGTGTAGGTAATGTAGGACTACAACAGGAAGTGTCTGCACTGTACATCTTAATTAGCATAATCTAGAAGTCTAAATACATTGGTAGGTAGTTTTCTAAATAAAAAAAAACAAGCAAACATTTTAGTTGACAGAATTCCTTTACCCCACCTGTGCTGCATTAGGAAGGTCCTTAAAGGGATAGTAATGTTTCATAATAAAAGCAGCTCTAATTAATCATCATAGTATTTGGACTTTGGAGAGTGTTATTTCAATTCTGTCAGAGTTATAGTTCAGGAGTAATTCAGTGACAAAGTATCCCCCTCCCACCCCTTTTACTGATGTAACACTCCTCAGCCAAAGCAGAAGGGAGGTGCCCAGGTAGATTGCACAGAGGGACAATCTTCAATTAAGATAAGGGAAAAACCAGAAAAGTTTGTCAAGGGGGGCAGGGTTTTCATTGTTCTCATAGGAAAAAGATTGTCCCCTGCTGTTATCTGTCTGGTCTATGGACTGCATTCCACATCTGAGAAGAGAAAGCTTACACTAGGTAAAAGGGGCAGGAGGGGAAACTTTGCTTGTGAATATCTCTTAAACCATAAAGGTTTGAGAGATAAGACTTATATCATTCTTCATGTTTTTTTAATGCCTACAAAATAAAATAAAGTTAAAACGAAGTATTACTATCCCTTTAACCGTTTGAGCGGCAGAGGGGTATCCAGCGCATTGCTTTGCAATGCGCTGGATACCCCATTGGCACTCAAAAGGTTAAATCTTGTACGGCCCATGAAGACAGGTTTGGACACTTCTGAATTGCAGTAGAAATTAAAGAGATCAGTTCAAGGTGTCCCATGGTTGGGCTGAGTTGCAGCCAGCCGTTTATTTCAGGGGCAGTTTGTGCTAAAATGGCCATGTAATCTTTAAAAGATTAACCCATTGGGTGCTAGAACATGCTCCACAGCATTGCTTTACAATACTTTGGAGACCTCCCTATGATGAAAAGGGGTTAAAATTGCCCTTTTGTCTTCACACACATGAACTGAACTATCTTGTGTCAACCTGCAGAGGAGCTGTTGTCCATCCTGGTGCCCCACCTGACTTCCCTCATCCAATCAGACTGCATCTGGCAGAGGATCTGTTGGCGATTGGTGGAGTCAGTGCCTGACAGATGGATGGAGCCAGTGGTGACTGGGATTGTGCAGATGGCGCATGGGTGAGACATCTCTCTTTTTTTGCTGTGATCTGAACAGGTGACGCTGTCCTGTGCCTCTTACACATCTCTCTCTTTTACACTGCATATGTCCATTACAGCCCCTTTAAACACAGTGATGCTCATGTATTGAGGGAAAGTGGTGCAATTCTGGGACAGACCAGCTGCACTATCCTATATAATAATTCACTAGGATGTGTGTCAGAAGCCATCATGAGCAGAAGAGACTGCTGTGTTCGCTGCAGTGACTGCCCACTCAGCACTCGTGCAGTACTGACTACTCGAACACGCCATGGCTGATACAGAGCAGGGTGCTCAGAATTCAGACAGTTTGGTCCCAGGAAGGTGCGCAGAGAGTACTACGGTCTAAATTCGGATCGCCACGCTCCGTATCAGCCATGGCGCTTTTGGGCAGTCAGTACTGCGCATGACTGCATCATGCGCAGCCAGTGAGAAGAGAGGCTCCGAGCACCAGCTGAGGTTGCTGGGTAGCACTGTGGCCCGTGTACACGGGTTTTAAAACTAGTAGGAAACATAAATACTCCCATTGATACAAATGCTAGGAAAGTCTCTAACGCTTTGCTTTGCAGTACGTTTAAGACTCCTCTCATAAGTGGTTAAAAGTCCCATTTCAGTGTTGGAAATTGTGTATGACACCCATGTTGGGCACAGAAACCTTGATTCTACAATAGAAACCCAAAAAGACAACATATTGAACCTGAAAGCAATGAATGAATAACCCAGTTTCATCAGTCTCTCTTCTCTATCTCCCAGTCCAGCCGTGCTGTCCCAGTTGCTGGGAGATCTGGTGGTGAAGAACAAGAAGACCCAATTCTTACTGACTCGGAAGCTGCTGTTCCTGCAGTACGGTCTCAAGGTGACCTTTAGTTTGGGATAGAACAGATAATGGCAAACTAACACAAGTATCAGTTCCTTTTGGCAGGGTATTCACTACAGTTTCTCAACCACTTTATTTTCCAGGGGAAGCCTTCTCTCAGAGCCTCAGAATCTCTTGGAACATCTTAGGGCCGTATGTTCAAAAGAAAAGTGGAGGCGTTCCGGGGCAGACCATTTGCACTAAAGGGGAGTAGTAAATATCTCCATTGATTTAATTATGGCTTTTAATCATTGAAAGCTAAAGGTTAGCTAACATTTAAGTGGTTAAAATCCCCATTTAAATCAGTGGGAATATTTGGTACTCCCATATAGTGCAGATGGTTTGCCCCAGAACACCTACACTTTTCTTTTGAACATACAGCCCTTAGACACTGTGATTTTTATAGAAAGAGACATGCACACAGATACAGGAAGGAGAATTACCCCATATATGTAGTGCAGGTCACAACATACAGCATTTTGAGGGGATTTTAACCTCTGTTCGTTGGGTCAGTAGAAATGAAAGGTGTATAAGTGTGAAATTACGACTTGCTGGGGAAGTCATTTCCATTATGTACCTCACTTCCTGGTCAGGAGCTGTAATCTATGGCGTAACTAGTAATAGGAAGTGTAAAATTCAGATGACAATTGTGTCATTGTCTTCTCCACCCTGCTGAAAAATAGCTTATACAAGATCATTAACTAAAAGGACGCTAACTGTAAAATAATATTATTCTATATAAATTCCTGTTCTATAAAAGAGTGTGTTGTGGAATGTAATACAGGGGCTAACCAACCCTTGTCCTCAAAAGCTACCAATAACATGTGTTTCCATTATATCTGTGCTTGATTACAAGTGGAGCAATCAGTGCTTCAGTCACTTTAAATAATCTGCCTGTGCTCAGTCTGGAATACTCTGAAAACATGCACTGTTGTAGCTCTCTAGAGGTTGGCTACCCCAAAGTTAAAGGTGAACTTACCTCTATAAAAGTTCTCCTCATCGTAATGTTCCTTTTGAGTTCATCTGTAATCTGTGTTTTTTAAATTTAATGCAGGATATCCAGAGATTTAACATTTTAGAAATGAGCCGTGATATCAGGTCAGGACAGGCTGTGGGACTGCTCAGTCTTGCAGCCAGTCAATCTTCCTCCCTTTCCCTCCCCAGTTAGTGCCTTGTTCTCACCTCCTACTCTGACAGAGGCTTCCTACATGTGAGCTGGAGCACTCTCATTGGCAAGAGACTCTCACTGACAAGAGAGTGCTCCAGCTCACATAGAGAAATCCTCCATATCGGAGGAGGTGGGAACGAGGCACTATTTGGGGAGGAGAAGAGACGATTGACAGGGTGTGGGACAGAGCCATCCCACAGCCTGTCTTGAACTATCACTGGCTCATTTTTAAAATGTTAAATCTCTGGATGTCCTGCAGTAAATTAAAAAACAAACAAAAAAACACACAGATTACAGATTAACTCAAAAGGAACATTACAAGGAGGAGAACTTTTTACAGAGGTGAGAGTTCCCCTTTAAACGGATAGTAAGGTTTCTATTAACATTCCTCTCTGAGTCTTCTATATGGTTTTCATAACACTTAGCGCTATGTTTAAATACTTACAGTTCTGTAGTTCAAAAGCAATTCAATGTGAAAGGATCCCCCTTCTGGCCACCTCCCCTTAGATCTGGAATCCGGTCATGGGACAGGACGGATACAGTGAGGGACAATCTTCACACAGTAAGTATAAGGAAAACCCTGACTCCCTTGATGAAGGAGGGCAGGACTTTCCTTTTTCTTAATGAAGATTGTCCCTCACCACTGACCACACTTAGAGGCAGAGTGACACAGGGAAAGGGGAGAGAGGGGGATCCTTTCAGCTTGAATTGCTTTTGAACTACAGAACTGCAAGTAATTAAACACAGTGCTACGTGTTATAAAAACCATATGGAAGACTTAGTGCGGCACTTTAATATAGATGTTACTATCCCTTTAATAGTTGCAGTATTCAAGTGATATTAATTTCATTTTAGCTTTATTTAATATTGTAGCCATTAAAAAACATTAAGAACAATATAAGTCTTATCTCTCAAACCTTTATAGTTTGAGAGATATTCGCAAGTAAAGTATCCCCCTGACTGACATCAGCGCTGTAGCTGACAAATTTGGAATCCGGTCCACAGACAGGCCGGCGGCTCTTCAGCAGAGCCAAGATTGCAAGATATAAAAATAACTAATTCATTGGAATGGTCTGCAAAGTGTGCCTGGCTTGCAAGCACACTTTGTAGATCGTTCCAGTGAACTACTTATTTTTATATCCTGCAATCTTGGCTCTCCTGAAGCGCCACCGGCTGGTCTGCGGACCGGATTCCTAGTCTGACAGCTAGATGGCAGACTTGACCAAAACAGCCAGGGAGGGGGAAACTTTACTTGCGAATATCTCTCAAACCATAAAGGTTTGAGAGATAAAACTTATATTGTTCTTAATGTTTTTTTTGATGGCTACAATATTAAATAAAGCTAAAATGAAGTATTACTGTTACTTTCAGTATTGGGTGTGCTGTTTTCCAGCAAGCTGTGGAAGCAATTTTCTTTGCATTCCTCTCTTCCTAGTTAGGAGTCTGTATTCTGGTGTGCATGCCACAGCAGAAAGTGCAAAGGGAACTTGCTCCTCACAGTCTGCTGAAAAACAGCTCATAATATATCCTGCATCTTAAGTTCTAAATGCAACAATTGAGTAACTTTTGGATGTTACAGCTTGCTCATTCATATAATATTGTGTTGTATGTTAGAATTAGTCTTTCCTTTAATGTGGATTGAAGAGTATTAATTTCATAATTGTGATGGTAAATCACCACTCCACATCTCCTATTCCTATTGTGATGTTTCTCTCTTATCCCTCTTGTCATTTCTCCATTACTCTTGCAGAAGGAGGTGTTGCAGAGCATTCTGGGATACTTGTCCTTGGATACCAGTCGGAGATCTCTTTTGGTCAAGGTAAGTTCTGCCAAGGGTTTGACAGAGAATTCATAGGGGGTTCATCTACTGGTCAATATTATGTGATTTACTAAAAGGGATAGTGCAGTATTGTCTGGAGGGTGAGCACTGGTCTAAATAAAAAATTGAAATGATTTTGTCACTTAATACAAGTTTGTTGTAGGAAACAGTGATTTCATAGCATAAGGTATACAGGCATCGGAAATGCAAATTTAGTTTTAGATTTTACGGATCTAAAATTAACTCTTTAAGGACCAGAAGGGTATGCATCATATTGCTTTGCAGTGCATTGAGCACCCATGTGATCCATTAGATGTTAAATGCATTGGGTCAAATGCACAGAAAAAAAGCGGACCAGTTATGGGGCAAATCAGCTGCACTAATATGAATTCCTTTTGATTTCAGTGGGCCTTTTAACCCATTTAATTCTTGAGGTGCAGTAAGTTGGAGGCCTTTCTAGCATTCATGAGGTTAAATCTATTTTGATGTTTAACCCCATGTTAGAGAGGTCTCCAGTGCATTGCAAAGCTGTTACGTCCCTAGCATTCAAGAGATTAAAAGGAAAGGATTTATGAACAGTTATGAGGGGAGGAATGAGGGACTAACTGTAGAATTGGTCTGGGAAGAGGTTAAAGGCAAATGCTATAGGAATGGACTGGGAGGAGGTTAAAGGCAAAGGCTGTAGGAATGGACTGGGAGGAGGTTAAAGGCAATGACTGTAGGAATGGACTAGGATTCAAGAGATTAAAAGGAAAGGATTTATGAACAGCTATGAGGGGAGGAATGAGGGACTAACTGTAGAATTGGTCTGGGAAGAGGTTAAAGGCAGTGGCTGTTGGAATGATCAGAGAGGAGGTTAAAGGTGTAGGAATGGACTAGGAGGAGGAGGAGGTTAAAGGGACAGTAATGTTTCATAATAAAAGCAACTCTAATTAATCATCATACTATTTGGGCCATGGAGAGTGTTATTTCAATACTGTCAGAGTTGTAGATCAAGAGTAATTGAATGATAAAGTATCCCCCTCCTGCCCCTTTTACTGATGTAACACTGCTCAACTTAGAGCAACAGGGAGTGTCCAGGTAGATTGCAGAGAGGGACAATCTTCAATTAAGATAAGGGAAAAATCTGAAAAACCTGTCAAGGAGGGCAGGGCTTTCATTGTTCTCACAGTAGAATATTGACCCTTGATGTGAGCTGTCTGGTCTATGGACTGGATTCCACACCTGAGGAGATGAGGAGGTAAAAGGGGCGGGAGGGGGAATTTTATTGTTCAATTACTCTTGAACTACAACGCTCACTGTAATGAAAGAACACTCTCTATGGCTCAAATACTATGGAGATTAATTGGGGCTGCTGTTTTTGTGAAACATTACTATCCCTTTAAAGGCAGTGACTGTAAGAATGGACTAGGAGGAGGAGGTTAAAGCTGTAGGAATGGACTAGGAGGAGAAGGTTAAAGGCAGTGACTGTAGGAATGGTCAGGGAGGAAGGTTAAAGGCAGTGGGTGTAGGAATGGACTAGGAGGAGGAGGTTAAAGGCAGTGGGTGTAGGAATGGACTAGGAGGAGGAGGTTAAAGGCAGTGGGTGTAGGAATGGACTAGGAGGAGGAGGTTAAAGGCAGTGGGTGTAGGAATGGTCTGGGAGCAGGTTAAAGGGACTGACGGGAGGAATGGTCTGGGAGCAGGTTAAAACTTGGCGTGCCAGAGGAGTATGCAACACATTGCAAAGCAATGCATTGCATACCCTCTAGAACTCAAAGGGTTAAAGGGGCTAACTGGAGGAAGGGTCTGGGAGGAGTTTAAAAGGACTTACTGTAGGAATGATCTGGGAGGAAATTAACCCTTTGAGTGCCAGAGGGGTAGGCAACACATTGTTGTGGGAATTTTCCATAGAAATTTAAAGTGAAATGTAAAATGAAGTATAAATAGTGTACGAGGGGTCATAAGGAGCATTAACTCCAATAAGCCTAAAGTGTGTTTAAAGGGATAGTAATACTTAAAATGAAAAAAAATATATGTTGTAGAGTTTATCCCCCTGAGTAAAACAAGAGTACTCCCACTGCTGAAAGGTGTTTTATTCAAAAGTTATTCATTTTCAAAGTTCAATTTTTTAGGTGCAATATCACAGTGGCCTGAAATTGTACAGTGGCGCTGTTGCTACACGATCCTATGGACAACTCTGGTCAGTTGACCATAAATCTCCATAGGATGGTGTAGCAACAGCGCCACTGTACAATTTCAGGCCACTGTGATATTGCACCTAAAAAATTCAACTTTGAAAATTAATAACTTTTGAATGAAACACCTCTCAGCAGTGGGGGTACTCTTGTTTTACTCAGGGGGATAAACCCTACAACATATTTTTTTTTACATTTTAAGTATTACTATCCCTTTAACACTAAGAACCAGAGGGCCATGCAGCACATTGCAGAGCAATGAGTTCCACAACCCTCTGGACTGTAAAGGGTTAATATGATGTACAGAGGATACTGTAGGGTGATGCAGAGTTTATCTGTGATAGGTGCTACGGGAACTCTTGGAAGTCTGGTCATCAGGCAGCGTGGTCAAGCACTCCACTCATCCCCAGATCCTGCACGTGAGCCGCTCCATCCTCATCTGTCTGAGTCTCCTGAACAAGGATGAGATTGAGAGCTGCAAGCAGGGTAAGAACAGAGGCCTATGTGCTAGGAATAGTAACGTACATTTCCTGCCCTACAAGCGGGGTAAGAACAGGGGCCTATGTGCTAGGAATAGTAACGTACATTTCCTGTCCTACAAGCTGGGTAAGAACAGGGGCCTATGTGCTAGGAAGAGTAACGTACATTTCTTGCCCTACAAGCGGGGTAAGAACAGGGGCCTATGTGCTAGGAATAGTAACGTACATTTCCTGCCCTACAAGCGGGGTAAGAACAGGGGCCAATGTGCTAGGAATAGTAACGTACATTTCCTGCCCTACAAGCGGGGTAAGAACAGGGGTCTATGTGCTAGGAATAGTAATGTACATTTCCTGCCCTACAAGCAGGGTAAGACCAGGGGCCTATGTGCTAGGAATAGTAACATACATTTCCTGCCCTGCAAGCAGGATAAGACCAGGGGCCTATGTGTAGGGAAGAGTAACGTACACTTTCTGCTGGGTAAGAATAGGGGCCTATGTGCGAGGAAGAGCAATGTACTCTTTCTGCCCACTTATCTTTCCGCTCTCAATCATCTCTTCTTTATTCTCTCCCAAAGATCTACTCTTTGCTCTCACCTCTGGAACTCGTTTTTACCTAGACAGTTCCCTTCCCAACATTAGACGCTTGGGGATGGTAGTTGCTGAAAGTCTGAGCAGCCGTGTGAACTCTGACGGGCCCAGTCTCTCGTTCCAGGTAGGGTACATCTTCCTTTATCATGTTGACCTGTCTTTCTGGTATCAATTGACCCCTTTAGGATCAGAAAAGATGTGCAATCATTGTTCTCAAGGGGATGATTTCATTAGATGCAAACTCAACACTGACCACTAGGGGAGGACAAGTCTAATTATTTAATCAGTTGAAGGTGCAGTCAGATTTTGCAGATGGCAGTCGTAACTAAAAGGAGAATATTTATTCCTTCAACTAGTAATGAGACAACAGCAACAGGATAAAGAGAGAATCCCCTCTTTTGCATGCATATAGCTGATAGAATAGTGAGAACATTCATAAGACATTAACCCTTTCAGTGCCAGAAAGGTGCACAAAGCTTTTAAAGGGATAGTAATATTTTATAATAAAAGCAGCTCTAATTAATCATCATAGTATTTGGACTTTGGAGAGTGTTATTTCAATACTGTCAGAGTTGTAGTTCAAGAGTAATTCAATGACAAATTATCCCCCTCCCGCCCCTTTTACTGATGTAACTCTGTTCAGCCAGATCAGAAGGGAGGTGCCCAGGTAGACTGTAGAGAGGGGCAATCTTCAATTAAGATAAGGGAAAAAACTGAAAAACTTGTCAAGGGGGGGCAGGCCTTTCATTGTTCTCATAGGAAGAAGATTGTCCCCTGCTGTTATCTGTCTGGTCTATGGACTGCATTCCACATCTGAGAAGAGATGGCTTACACTAGGTGAAAGGGGCGGGAGGGGAAACTTTGCTTCTGAATATCTCTCACACCATAAAGGTTTGAGAGATAAGACTTATATCGTTCTTCATGTTTTTTAATGCCTACAAAATAAAATAAAGATAAAATGAAGTATTACTATCCCTTTAATAACATTATTAAAAAAGAAGATTGTGAGCGAAATATAAATGTGTACTGCCGGGGCAAAACTGAACCGGCTTGCCATCAATTTATACAGCCCTCAAAAGGGCTTAGTACATCCTATTACCAGCCTTAAAAAGCGCTTTTGATAGAATTCTAATGTGGTTCTATCAGAACGTTCTGAAACTGACCTATCAATATGAACTGGTAGGACACACCAAATTCTATACAATCAAAATTGGTGTTACATTCACATAGGGCTGTAATACCAGAACATAAGAATATGGACTGACTTGCCTTCTAACGCCTACAAATGAGCACTGTGCTACACAGAGCGATAAACGTTCAAGAGAATGGCTATAATAATTGATTCTAACAATATTGAGATAAGCCGATTAAAGGGCTATATCCAATACAATGCTAACATGTCAAAAATACTTTTTTTCTTGGGATTCAGCACCTTTATGAATTATCTGATTGCTATTTTGGCAGGGTCTCCTTTTTGTTTTGCTTCTAAGTATCTTTCCCTGCAGCAACTTATGTGTTCGTAGTGTGTATTTGTTGCTGAGTGTTACCCAGGATACACAGGTAGTTTTTGAGTGGTAATCCTTTTTGTTTCCATATTCAGTAAGCTAAACATGTGCCATTCTGCAGCAAGCTACATGCAGCATGGGGACAAATGGAAATTCCCACAGATCTGAATGGGGCTTTTAAAGGGATAGTAATGTTTCAAAATAAATGCAGCTCCAGTTAATCGCCATAGTATTTGGGCCATGGAGAGTGTTATTTCAGTACTGTCAGAGTTATAGTTCAGGAGTAATTGAATGATAAAGTATCCCCCTCCCTCCTCTTTTACCTAGTGTAAGCCACCTCCCCTCAGATGTGGAATATGGTCCATAGACCAGACAGCTCACACCACAGCGTTATTTTCCACATACCTAGATTTTTATGAGTATTATAAGTGATTTTTTTGTCACTGGATAAGTGTGCGCATTTGTGCTTACATACTAGTCCTATGCTCAGTAAATTTAACGTGTGCATATTTAATTGTGGCAAACCGGTTATTTTTGCCCCGGTATTTTCAGTTCAATTTGCTATGCTTCTTTTAATTCTCAGCATTAAAAGTTAAGTTTTATCCTATGTTTCTGCTCATTTCATTCAGATATATTGGTGTATTTAATTCTTGAGTGCTAATTTGGCAGGGTGTCTGTATTTCTCTATTTACCAGACAGCTCACAGCAAGTGACAATCTTCTTACTGTGAGAAAAATGAAAACCCTGCCCCCCCTTGACAGGTTTTTCAGGTTTTTCCCTTATGCTACTTGAAGATTGTCCCTCTCTGCGATCCAGCTGGACACCACTTTTCTGTTCTGAGATGAGCAGTGTTACATCAGTAAAAGGTCAATACAAAGAGCTATCCAATTAATTATTATTACGCAAAGAGCTGAACTAAGAACGAGAGGTCATCCATTAAGAATAGAGGAAAGGGGCTTTCGGCTAAAACAAAGGCAGAGGTTTTTTTACAGTTAGGGCAGTAAAGCTATGAATTTCTTTGCCTTTGGATGCTGTGCTTGCAGATACTGTTACTGCTTTCAGAAAAGCAATGGATACATATCTAGCACAGAGCAATATGACAAATGGCTTCAGTGCAGATAGGTTGTTGATCCAGGGAATTGACTGCCATTTAGTCAGGAAGGATTTTTTTTACCCTCTTGGAGCTAAATTGGAATTTTTTTTTTTTGCCTTCCTCTGGATCAACAGGGGTGATATGGCATGGGCTGTACTTGATGGATGCATGTCTTTTTTGTAGCTT
The DNA here is from genome assembly GCA_037306005.1 of Rhinophrynus dorsalis. NCBI lineage: Eukaryota > Metazoa > Chordata > Amphibia > Anura > Rhinophrynidae > Rhinophrynus > Rhinophrynus dorsalis. The sequence goes on from CM074725.1 coordinate 38,570,116, forward strand.
CATCAACTAAATTCCCATTGATTTCAATGGGGATTTTAACCCCCTTGAATGCTGAGTGGTTTCCAACACTTATCTAGCATTCAAGGGGTTAAAATCACTTGGATCAGTGGGAATTTTCATTGGTCACCTATGGAGCAGTTGGCTTACTCCGGAATTGTGCCATATGGAACGAAAAAAGCCACTTTACTATTCTATAATGGCAGTTGAATAGGAACATGTTCCCTCAGGGAATTGTGGTCAAGGTAAAGGTCAGACATGTGACTCTTCCACTCTTTTGCAGTATGAAGAGGATGAGGAGAGTGCAGAGCTGAAGTCACTTCTCACCTCTCCGAGCGTTTGCCTGTCGGAGTCTGCAGAACCTGTAAGGGAGCACGTAGAGAGGCAAGTGTAACCCGGGGATCCCATAACAATTTCTGAGAATACTCCAGAAAAGGCCAGTTTCCCATTAGGCACATTAGGCAGCCTCCTTAGGCTTGCAACAAAAAGGTACAAAAGGTAAAATTTGGGCACAGGTACAAAGGGGCTCACCACACTCCTGGATATTGCAATCGCACAAATTGTAATGCAGCATCGCTGTCCGAGGTGCTGCTCCAAAAAGCCTCTGTCAAGGCAAAACAACCTATGAAAGGAACACAAGGATCACACAACTGTGGAGTTGTTCTCGCCTTGTGTTCCTTCAGGATAAACTGCCTATGGTGCCAGGTATATAGGGAAGGAGCCTCAACTATACTTGCCACTCCCACTGTAGTGTTCTGGGTGTGGCCAGCACAATCTTACTTCCTGTCCACCAGAGATCCAGTCCTGGATTATGGCGCCTGGTTAATGCTGTGATGCAGAACCATTTATTATTATTGTGAGATAAATCTAGCTGAGTAGCCAGGAATCTGGGGCAATGGGGCATCCCACAATTGGTTCCTGCCAGACCCCTGATGTTAGTGCTAATCCTTAACCCCTTATGGACCAGCCACATGGCCAGCACTTAAAGGGATAGTAATGTTTCACAACAAAAGCAGCTCCAATTAATCTTCATAGTGTTTGGGCCATGGAGAGTGTTATTTCAATACTAGTTGTAGCTTAAGAGTAATTGAATTATAAAGTATCCCCCTCCCGCCCCTTTTACTGATGTAACACTGCTCACCTCAGAGCAGAAGGACTGTCCAGATGGATCCCAGAGAGGGACAATCTTCAGTGAGCATAAGGAATAAACGGAAAAACCTATCAAGGGGGCAGGGTTTCCTTATGGTCACTGTCCCTTTCTGTGACCTGTCCGGTCAAGAGACCAGATTCCACATGTGAGGGGAGGCAGCTTATACTAGGTAATGGGGGGTGGGAGGGAGATACTTTATCATTCACTTACTCTTGAACTACAACTCTGACAGTATTGAAATAACACTCTCCATGGCCCAAATACTATGAAGATTAATTAAAGCTGTTTTTTTTTGTGAAACATTACTATCCCTTTTAAGGACCACAAGGCATCTTTTATTTTAATTTTGTTCCGGAAATGGAAATCAGGGGTCCCTGAACAGTGTGCACCCACACGGGAACACTTGAATTCCATGACGTACATATACGTCATGGGTCCTTAATGTAAGTTTTCCCATGACATATATGTACATCTTGGGTCCTTAAGGAGTTAACCAAAGACTCTGTAGAAAGTATTAGAAAAAAAATGCTTTAGTGTGGAAAATGGACATCTAAGTCCAGACGCTGCTTCCTGAAACAGGACGTTTAAAAAACAGAGAACTGTAGGATGTCTTAGGGTAAAGTACGCCAGGTCTCTTAAGTTTCCATGGTGACCTGCCTCCTGCTGGAGAGACTGTTACCTCACAGTTGCTGCATGGGTTGTTAGAAAAATCTTGAGGATGTCACTTTTTTTTACATCCTGTCCTCCACTTACAGATCTCCATTGAAAGTCTTGCCCCCCAAAAGCACACCCAGGGCAGAAGAAGGAACCAAGTCTGATCAAAAATCTGACTCAGAACTGGACAGGTGAGTGCAGCCAGTAGCATTCCTGTGGGAGCACTACACTGTGAGTCTCTGTGAGGAAGGGATGTGCTCCTGTACTAGCAGTTGCAGCACTGAGGCAGAACGCAAGAGATGACTAGTTCTGCAGCAAACCAACACCATAGTAGGTGACAAACAATTCCCCAAATTCTCATTGATTTAAATGGAGTGTTTAATCCCTTTAACCCTTTGAGTGCCAGAGGGGTGCACACCGCATTACGAAGCAATGCATTGCGCACCCCTCTGGCACTCAAAGGATTAATGCTAGAGCTGTATGCAGCACATTGAACCACAATGATCTGGAGACATATCTAGTATTTAAGTGATTAAAAGTCCCATTTAAATCAGCGGACATGTTAATTTCCCCCGTCATGGGGCAGTTGGCTTCATTCAGAAGTGCTCCTTTTGTTTTCTGCATAAGGCATATTATTGTGTAATGACATGGCTTTGCCTGCAGGAGGCAGCAGTAAAGGAATAGTACCAGTCAGGGCATGTTTTATTCCACTGCATCTTCTTGTTCACATGGCTGCCAGTTCAGTAACTGTGTTCTGATCTCTACCACAGTGACGATGATTTGGTTCCCTATGACATGAGCACTGATACAGAGCTGAAGAAGGGTAAAGCACCAGCCTATATCCGTGATTGTATAGAAGGTGAGATGAGTCCTGTGTAACCCAGAACCTTAACCCTTTCAGTACCAGAGGGGTAATGTTGAGTACCCCTCTGGCACTGAAAGGGTTAAAAGAATTTTAATGCTTTTCTATGAAAAAATATCTGGTATGGTTTTCCCTGCCATTAAAATCAATGAGCGATTTTATATATTTATATATATATAATATTTTGTGTATATTATTATTAATCTTTATTTATATAGTGCCTACTAATTCCGCAGCGCTGTACAATTGGAAATAGACATACAGAGGTAGTAAATAGTACAATCAGATGTGGAGAACAGGAGGATCAGAGGACCCTGCTCTCGTATATAATAAATATATATATATTTTTTTTTAATTCAAATTACGTTAAAGCTGAAGATAATGCCTTTCTACTTCAGTGTCTGGAGAGCTCTACAGTTGATCAGAAATTACATATATCAGAATAATATCGTGGTCAATTTATAGACAACTTTATTAAGTCTTTGAGGGCCAAATAGGTGTGGAATGCATTGCGAAGCAATGCGTCAGACATCCCACTGGTCTTTAAAGGGTTAAATAAAGAAGAGAGACAATACAATGTTGATTTGTTGTATATTCCAAATTAAAGAGTTAATAATGTTTCATAATAACAGCAGCTAAGATTGCTTTTTATAGTTAAAGGGATAGTAATACTTCAAAATTACTATCCCTTATATTGAAGCCTCTCCCCTGATGTCAGCGTTCTTGCTGCAGCAGGGAAATCCGGTCCCGGGACCAGCGGAGGCTCTTTAGCAGAGCCGAGATCTCATTATGGAAAACAAGATTCTTCAGTTACCAAGCACGCGTAGAAGACCGTTTTAGTGAATGATCGTTTCTTCTGTAACGAGATCTGGCTCTGCTGAAGAGCCTCCGCTTGATTCAATGAACGGATTCCCCTGCTGCAGCAAGAACGCTGACGTCAGGGGAGAGGCAGGGGAGAGTAAAGTTTAAAAGCGGCTATCTCGCAAACCATAAAGGTTTGAGAGATGCTGCTGGTGGCATTTAATTCAGTTTTTCAAGGGCTTCAATATAAGGGATAGTAATTTTGAAGTATTACTATCCCTTTAATACTACTGATCTCTGATCCTGCCACTGTTCATAACTTTCTAGTTATGCCGAAATTATATGATATTTACCCCCACCCCGCCCCTTTTCCCAATGTCAGTCTTCTTTGCCTCAGTTGTGAAAGCGGATAGCGACAAGGGGCAGTCTTCAGTCAGTATCGGGAAAACCCTGCCTTCCTTCATCTAGGAGGGCAGGGTTTCCTTATACGGACAGAAGGAAGATTGTCCCTCATTGTGATCTATCCGGGCCGATGACTGGATTTCAGATCTGAGGGGAGGTGGCTCACTCTATCCGGAAAAGGACAGGAGGAGTAAAATTCATTATACAATTTCAGTGTAACTAGAGAGATGTGAACAGTGGCAACATCGGAGATCAATAGTATTAACTATAAAGAACAATCTTATCTGCTGTATTATGAAACATTACAAACCCTTTAAGTATTGCCCAACAGCGCGAGTACTCTTGTTTTACTCCGCATGGAAAGTCCTGCGAGAGGACACGGGGACCATGGAGATGAACTTGCATGCACATACATACATTCATTCACACGCACACATACATACGAATGCATATATACATGTGTACAAAAGCTACCTTTGAATTAATTAGCTTCCAGCAGCAGGAATACCCTTGTTTTACATAGTAGGAAAAGACCTGCAGTATATATTTGTCTTCATAAACATTACTACACGCTTCATTATGAGTTCGCATGGATAATACTTACTGGTGGATCTAAGGGTAGTGGCACCTTATCACTCGTAGGTGCATTTTGATAATCCACCTCCAGACTAATGTGGGTGTATGCCCTTTAAATAAATCTGTCTTTGCATTTCACCAGTTCTGTTGTCAGACGATCTGGATAAGCTGGAGGTGACAATGATGTCGCTGGCAACCATGATTAGGACAAACGCGTCCGCAACGAAAGAGGTACGTACAGAAAGCCAGAATGAAGCCTGGAGGTTAGTGGATTCTATATAGATGGGTTGGAGGGATACTCTGCAGGATAATGAGAAAATGTCCTTAAAGCAATAATCCCTAATGTTATGTATATTTACTCAAGGGGGATGGGTCTAATGAACTGACCTGGGACCTTTAAGGAGGAACTATTCCCTTGGAATAGTTGGCTTTCAAATTGTTTAACTGAAGGACGTAACTAGGTATGTCTTTCACTGAACAGTAAGTTCTATCTGTTTACTGTTGTTCTTGCATTTAAACTCTATTGTAGTCTATTTTTCTTCCTTGAGAATGGACACAAGACCTTTTAGAATCATGGGTGAGGCTCTTCCTCTATAGTTGTAACCAGGCCCTCCCACGTATATAAAGATCAAGTCACTCTAGCCAGTCCTTCCCATGATCAGAGTCAGATATCGCAATAGGGACAGAAGGCAACTGCCTAGACCTCCAAATTTTGATTGGCGGTGGTGACCACACCCACATACTGAATTGTGGGTGTGGCTAGAGCTGACCACACCCACATTCTGAATTGTGTGTGTGGCTATTTATAACCCATTACATGCTGTTATTTAACCCCTTGGATGCTAGAGAGATCACATCGCATTGTGAAGCAGTGCACTAGAGATCTCTGCAGCAGCCAAAGGGTTAAACATTTTTTTTTTTGTCCTTGCTTGTTGTAGGCTGAGTATTTTCTGTGCCAGGAAATAGTGACAGGCTTCTGGGGGCGGGGTCATATTAAATATGGGGTGGAGCTAAGAGAGCCTAAACACACACACACAACTCCCATCAAATGTGGAATCCTATCCTGGGACCAGACGATTGTAGTGAGGCACAATCTTCATGCAGGAAGCATAAGGAAAACCCTGCCTGCCTTGATGAAGGAGGGCAAGATTTTGCTTGCTGAAGATTGTCCCTCACCGCACTCCATCCGGACCAGCTTGGAGAGGCAGAATGATGCAGGGGAAATGGGCAGGAGGGGGATCCTTTCTGATTCAATTGCGTTTGAACTACAACCCTGATATTGTTGAAATACATCTCTACGTGGGACAAATAGTATAAAGAAGACTCGGAGCTGCACTTTTGTTACAAGTATTACTATCCCTTTAACATAGTTTAGTGGTAGTCATGTAGTACCAATCTATCTCCTGCAGGTCAGTGAAGAACTCGCCAAGATTCTCCTACACATGGATGACAAACCTGGAGTGGAGCGTTTCACTGAGCTGCGACACTCCGCCCTGGTGGCCGTCACTGTTACTGATCCTGTGCAGGTAATGCAGGGGGTGGGGTTTCACAGAAAAAAGACTACACTTATACATGATAACTGCCCCACAATAAAACAAGCCACATTAACCCCATGGGGACCAGAGGTGTGCGCAACGCAGTGTAAAGCAAAGCACCGCACACCCCTCTGTACCTCATGAGGTTACAGAACCACTAACAGGTTCTAATAGTAACCCCCCACTTACCTAATAGACATTATAAATCAATTCTGCATGGATTGATTTTCCAGAATTAGATCTGTATCTAATTCTGTTCTGTATAATACAAAGTCTCAAAATCGTTGCTCATTTTGTATCTCTTCACAGGTGTCCCAGTATCTTACTGGTGAATTCTATTCCCTGAACTACAGCCTGAGACAGAGACTGGATATTTTAGATGTAAGTCTGTCTGCCAGTCTCTACATTAGAAAGCTCTGTGTCTAAAGGGGTGATGCCCCCATTCTCTATTTATCTAAACTATAAGCGCAATATGCACAAAATAAAACTGGAGCAATTCTGGGAGAAACCAACTGCACCATAAGGAACATATAAATGTCCTCATTGATTAAAATGTTGTTTTTTTTCCCTAGTTCAGTCCTAGTCTCTAAGGAGACCACTTGTGTAATGTATGGGTTTTTCCTCCAGCTTTGGCTGACGTGGGGTGAGCTCAAGTGGTAATTTTACTTGTTCCCCATGGTGCAGTTGGTTTTCCCTGAAATTTCTCCACATTTTCTTCCCACATCTGGTCCTAAGGGCAGTAATAAATGTCCATATTTATTTAAATTGGACTTTTAACACCTGAATGATAGAAAAGTTTGCAATGCATTGTGTTTGCAATACGTTAAAATCCCTAGTTTAATAGTGTTAATTTTAGGCATTTGTATACTTCCTCTATTTTGTACTTGGTTTGCCCTAGTTTACTCCAGTTTCCTTTAAAGATAGGGCCTTAATGTGTGGCATGAACAGATTGTACCAGAATGTAAGGTATCAGTGTGCACAAGATTGTACCAGAATGTAAGGTATCAGTGTGCACAAGATTGTACCAGAATGTAAGCTTTGAGTGTGCACGTGATTGTACCAGAATGTAAGGTGTGACTGTGCAGGAGATTGTTCCAGATTGTAAGCTGTGAGTGTGCACATGATTGTGCCAGAATGTAAGGTATCAGTGTGCACAAGATTGTTCCAGAATGTATGTTGTGACTGTTCACAAGATTGTACCAGGATGTAAGATGGATACAAGTGTCTTCCCCTCATGTATGTTCACACTTTTCTTTCTCTCTCTCTGCCAGGTTTTGGCATCTGCAGCTCAAGACCTTTCTGATAAGCCACCTCCAGGAAAATCAGTACCTCCAGGTCACTCAGGTCATGACCCCTGGTCTGTTTCTGTCAGGGCTGAACCGCTAAAAAAAGATATACCAGTTGACTGGAGGAAGGTGGTGGAGGAGAGAATTGCAGGCAAAACAAGGCGCTTTGCCAAGGTATCTATATGGGAAGACACAAGTATAGTGTTATTCACAGGTGATGTGTCTTGATCTGCTAAGAATTAGGTTCCAGACATGTTGGTCTTCCTCACCATTTACCCACTTCAGGTGCCCATTCACACTGCTAGTGACTCTGGAGAATATTGGCATTGTGTCTAACACCTGTACCAGCTCTGCAGTTATCTTATTTTAACCATGGCAGTCATAGACATGTAGTGCCAGCTTATAGCCCTAGAGCTGCCAAGCCCCATATGTTTGCACTCATCTTGTTCTTTTAGTGTCGGCTCTGAATTGTCTTGTTCTGGGTAGGACATATTCCTGCTTGTGCATCATTATATGTAATTCCTGCCTGTGCTTCCTTAAATGTCGTCCTTGCCTGTCCGTTCATATAGATACTCCCTTCCTGTGCGTCATTTTGTATGTCATCCTTGTGTGTCCTTATGGTGTACTCCCTTCCAATGCTTCCTTATCTGTACTCCTTGCCTGTGCATCTTTAATGTGTATTGCTTTCCTGCGCACCCTGTATAGTTCCTGCATGAGCACCCTTCATACTTTCTCCCTGACTTAGTATAGTTATCTGTACTTCCTGAACAATGTCATTCATTTAATTGATGAAATGTCTACCCTCCTTCCGCAGGGTCATTCAGCTCCTGCCGCAGCACCCGCCCCAAACTGTTTCCATGCTGTAGCTGGACATTTCTTCTTCCCACTCATTCACAACTTTGACAGGTGAGACATCTTTGTCCTTTTGTCTATATACAATTAGATGAAACTTGTGTTGGGTTAAGGGTTTACTGGACCGTCAGCCATCTTAACCAGTGCCACATTTTGTTATTTTGGCTCTGTACTACAGCACATTGGATCTCAATGAAACAATGACCAAGTGCAGACTGTCTGCTTTAATGTGAGGGTATTTAATTCCATAAAAGGTACTACAGAACTCTTCAGTTTTCTCTCTTGTAGTTTTTAGGAAACTGTAACCCGGCCTTTCTGTTCTTGGGGCTTTCTAGTGGTTTGTGCCTTGTGTTAAAGGGGAACTACCACCCAATACAATGTTTACCTTCACTAAGTCTTCATCTGATGACTAGCTGCTTAGTAACACTAGTCGCCGGAATAATTACCTTATGTAATAGATTTTGCCTCTCTTTCATGAGTGACAGGCAGAATGGAGCGCGGACATCTTGCCACTGTGATGTCCGCGCGCCTGCGCTGCCAGTCCCAGCCGGGTCTAGGAGGCATTGCTAGGAGCCATTTGGCTCTGGCTGGGACTGACAGCACAGGCGCGCGGACGTGACAATGGCAAGATGTCTGGACTCCGTTCTACCTGTCCCCATGGAAGAGAGGAGAAATCTATTAAATAAGGTAATTATTCTGGTGACTAGAGCTACTAAGCAGCTAGTCACCAGATGGGGACTTAGTGAAGGTAAAGATTGTGTGGGGTGTTAGTTCCCCTTTAAATCCTCTGTGCTTATGCTGGTGTAGTCGTCTCTTTATGGTACTGTCTGACACTTCTATGCGTACATCCTAGAAAGGCTTCTTGATCTGTTCAACATCTGAAAAGGGGTAAATCTTCACATTTTCAAGCATTCTTTCGTTCTCAATTACAGTGGCGTTTTGTGGTCTACCGGGTTGTTTGCTATTGCTGAGCTCACCTGTGCATCCTTGCTCATTAACCCTTTGAGTGCCAGAGGCATACGCAACACGCGTACCCTTCTGCCACTCAGAGGGTTAACAATGTATCACATGGTTGATTTTGACAAACTTTTGGCTATGTCTATGATTGATTTTATTCTGATTTTGATGATGGCCAGCTTCACTGGCATTGACACATCTTTGCACCTTATGGCGAGAGGCAACAGGCTCCAAATGCAAATGCTACACCTAGAATCACCTCTAGACCTTTTAGCGCTCTCTTGTGCATGAACTAAAAACGACATTAACCTGACCAAGAAACATCTCAGCAACCAACTATCCAATTACTTTTGGTTCCCTGAAATGGAGGGACTATGTATAAAAGGGGTTACAATTCCTACATGGTTCACGGTATATAGATGTAAATACCCTCATGTTAAAGGGATAGTAATACTTCGTTTTATCTTTATTTTATTTTGTAGGCATTAAAAAAACATGAAGAACAATATAAGTCTTATCTCTCAAACCTTTATGGTTTGAGAGATATTCACAAGCAAAGTTTCCCCTCCCGCCCCTTTTACCTAGTGTAAGCCATCTCTTCTCAGATGTGGAATGCAGTCCATAGACCAGACAGATAACAGCAGGGGACAATCTTCTTCCTATGAGAACAATGAAAGCCCTGCCCCCCTTGACAAGTTTTTCAGCTTTTTCCCTCATCTTAATTGAAGATTGTCCCTCTCTGTAATCTACCTGGGCACCTCCCTTCTGATCTGGCTGAACAGTGTTACATCAGTAAAAGGGGCGGGAGGGGGATACTTTGTCATTGAATTACTCCTAAACTACAACTCTGACAGTACTGAAATAACACTCTCCAAAGTCTAAATACTATGATGATTAATTAGAGCTGTTTTTATTATGAAACATTTCTATCCCTTTAAAGCTGAGAGACTTCACTTTATCCTCTTAGTAATCTGTTCATTTCAAATCCAGTGTGCTGGAGTACAGAGACAAAGCTTGGGTTACTCTACAAATACCTATGAACTGCACTGTAAACATTTCCAAATTTTCCATTAAATTAAATTCACTTCTCACCCCTTGAATGCTAGAGATGTCACTAACACACTGCTTCACAGTTCACTGAAACACAGAAAAGAACCATCCAGTCTTCCTGTTTCCCTATCTAATATAACACTCAGTCTTACAAACTTCTCAGAATACACTGATGTCTGTCCCAGCCATTTTCGAATTCCCTAACAGTATTTGTCCCTTCCACCTCTGCTGGGTGACTGCTCCATGCATCTGTCACCTTTCTGTAAAGTAGTACTTACACACATTACTTCTGAATTTTCAGCCCACTGACTTCAGATAGAGACCTCTTGCTCTGGTATTCCGCTTGTATGAAAAGCATTTCCCTGCTGAATTATATTACATCTCTTAATATATTTAAAGATTTTTGTCATACCACCCTCTCCCTCTTTTCTTCCAGCTGTACACATTAATTTATTTGACTCTACCTTATTAAAGGGATAGTAATACTTCGTTTTAACTTTATTTTATTTTGTAGGCATTAAAAAAACATGAAGAATGATATAAGTCTTATCTCTCAAACCTTTATGGTTTATGAGATATTCACAAGCAAAGTTTCCCCCTCCCGCCCCTTTTACCTACTGTAAACAATCTCTTCTCAGATGTGGAATACAGTCCATAGACTGGACAGATAACAGAAGGGGACACTCTTATTCCTATGAAAACAATGAAATCCCTGCCCCCCTTGACAAGTTTTTCAGGTTTTTCCCTTATCTTAATTGAAGATTGTCCCTCTCTGCAGTCTACCTGGGCACCTCCCTTCTGCCCTGGCTGAAAAGTGTTACATCAGTAAAAGGGGCGGGAGGGGGACACTTTGCTTGTGAATATCTCTTAAACCATAAAGGTTTGAGAGATAAGACTTATATCATTCTTCATGTTTTTTAATGCCTACAAAATAAAATAAAGTTAAAACGAAGTATTACTATCCCTTTAAAGGGATAGTAATATTTTACAATTAAAGCAGCTCCAATTAATCTTCATAGTATTTGGGCAATGGAGAGTGTTATTTCAATACTATCAGAGTTGTAGTATTGTATCAGAGTAATTGAATGATAAAGTATCCCCCTCCCGCCCCTTTTACTGATGTGACACTGCTCACCTCAGAGTAGCAAGACTGTCCAGATGGATCACAGAGAGGGACAATCTTCAGTGAGAATAAGGACAAACTTTTTTCCTGAAAAACCTGTCAAGGGGGGCAGGGTTTTCCTTATGCTCACAGTAAGAAGATTGTCCTTGCTATGATCTGTCTGGTTTCAAGACCAGATCCCACATCTGAGAAGAGATGGCTTACACTAGGTAAAAGGGAAGCGAGGGGGATACTTTATCATTCAATTACTCTTGAACTACAACTCTGGACAGTACTGAAATATCACTCTCTATGGCTCAAATACTATGAAGATTAATTGAAGCTGCTGTTTTTATGAAACTTTATTATCCCTTTAAAGTCCTTCTGGACATGTTTTCTGCACACAGTACTCCAGCTGAGCACTTACCAGCGATCTATAGGGTGGAATTAGTACCTCTCTTTCTGCTCCTGTCCAACCAAGAAAAATGTTTTCTTTTTTCCACCACTTTACTGCATTGCTTGCCTACCTTCAAGTCATCTGAAATAAGAACACCAAAGTCCCTTTCCTCAGATGTCTGTGACAGCATAGTACTTGGATTCCACCTATGGTTTTCGGTGTCCTAAATACATCATCTTGCACTTTCATTGGAGATGTACTAGCATTGAAGGGGTTAAACGACCCATTTTAATCAATGGAAATTTTAACTTTTCCTCATGGTGCAGTTGGTTTGCCCAATAATTGCTCCTCTTTTGCCCCCAGTGTATGTAAATCTGAGCACATTGAGGCATATGTATAACCCTTTGAGTGCCAGAGTGGTACGGAATGCATTGCAAAGCCAGCACTCTGGCACTCAAAGGGTTAAAGAGAAAAGTGGAGCAATTTTATTGCAAACCAACTGCACAATATTTATAAAGATAATGGGATAGTAACATTTAATATGTAAATAAATCTGTATTGTAGTGTTTATCCTCCTGAGTAAGAGCACTCCCAGTGCTGAGTGGTGCGTTTTAGTCAAAAGTTATGCAGCTCAAATTTTTTAGGTTCAATATCTCAATGGCCTGAAATTGTACAGTGGTGCTGTTGCTACCCCATCCTATGGACAGTTCTGGTTAGCTGAGCTTTTGACTAAAACACCTCTGAGTAGTGGGAGTTCCCTTGTTTACTCTGGAGGATAAACCCTACAATATATATATATTTCTCTGTCGTCCAATACAGGTTACTGGTAACTTTGGGTAGGTAACTCCCCTTTCAAGTAGACAGGAATCTTTTCTTGCATAAGAAATGCTGGGCGGAGCCTACCTCTCTTACTAGCTGCATCAGCCAATCCCTCTCCAGTTAGATTGATTCCTTTGAAGAGAAAAGACAGAGAAGAGTTTTGCAAGGGTCAGACGGATCTCCTGAAGTTATCGGTCTCTCTCTCCCCCTGCATGTGGAACTGAGTCTGGAGTGGTGGCGCAACCTGTCTCATCTCAAGAAGGGCAGAGCCTTTCTGATATCCTTCTGAACGATGGTAACAACGGATGCCAGTCTGTCGGGATGGGGTTAAGTCTTGGGTCACCTGAACGTCCAGGGTCGGTGGTCTCTGGAGGAGAGTCTTCTTCCCATCAACGTGTTGGAGCTTCGAGCAATCTTCCGTGCTCTCCGGTATTGGACGGTCCAGTTGGAGAACTGTCCAGTGAGAGTCCAATCAGGCAACGCCACGGCAGTGGCTTACATCAACAAGCAAGGCAGAACAAGAAGTTTTGCAGCTTGGTTGGAGGTCAAGGCTATTTTGACCTGGGCAGAAGATCATATTCCTGCTGTTTCCGCCATTCACAATCCAGGAGTGGACAACGTTCTGGCAGATTTCCTAAGTCGGCGCACCATCGACAGCGGAGAATGGGAACTGAATCAGGAGGTGTTCCATCTCATCGTCCAGAAGTGGGGTCTTCCTCAGGTCGACTTGATGGTGACGAGACACGACCGGAAGGTTCCGCTGTTCTGCTCCCATTGGAACGACCGTCACGCTCTAGCTGTGGATGCCATGTCCATTCCGTGGAACTTCCTTCTGGCATACATATTTCCCCCTCTTCCCCTGTTACACAGGGTACTGAGGAAGCTTCGTCTGGAGCAATCTCCGGTCATTCTGATTGCTCAGTATTGGCCTCGCCAGTCTTGGTTTCCGGAGCTCCTGGATCTCTAGGTGGCGGAACCATTTCAGATTCCTCACCGTCCGGATCATCATCTACGGGGGTACCTGTGGAAGGAGGACGTTGACTGTTTGGGTTTGACGGCTTGGAGGTTGAATCCTCAATACTGAAGAAGAAGGGCTTTTCCTCTGAGGTTGTTGCCACTATGCTTCGTGCTCGGAAGCCTGTTTCTTCTAAGGCATACCATAGGGTTTGGTCTACCTTTCTTGGTGTGTTGATTGGGATCTCTCCCTTGACTTTGGTCTCCCTACGATCTTGTCCTTCTTACAGGCCGGGGATAAGGGTCTCAGTCTGAGTTCTCTGAAGGTTCAGACTTCTGCGCGCTCTGTTTTCTTTTAGAGACGTCTTGCCATTATGCCTGATGTCAAGGTTTTCTTCCAGGGTGTTGCTCATGCTCGCCCTGCCTTTAAGAGCCCCACTCCTCAGTGGAATCTCAATTTGGTATTAGGTGTTCTTCAGTGTCCACCTTTTGAGTCCTTGGCTACTATTCCATTACATCGCTTGACTTGGAAAATGGCTTTTCTCCTGGCGATTGTGTCTGTTTGCCGTGTCGCGGAGTTACATGCCTTGTCCTGCAAACCCCCCCCTTTTTGGTGTTTCATAAGGACAAGGCGGTTCTTCGCACTTCTCAGGAATTTCTTCTGAAGGTTGTCTCTGACTTCCACATTAATCAGGAAATTGTGGTGCCTTTTTGTCCTGGCCCTACATCTGACAAGGAAAGGGATCTTCACTTGTTAGATGTAGTACATTGCCTCAAGTTTTATGTGCATCATACTGAGTCCTTTCACAAGTCTGACGCGTTGTTCGTCATTCCTGAGGGTCCTCGAGCTGTCAAGCCAGCTTCTAAGGTTACCATTGCTTCCTGGATTAAGTCCACCATTCGTAAGGCTTACAAATTGAGGAAGAAGCCTGTGCCCTTTCGGGTTACGGCTCATTCTACCAGATCTATTGGGACCTCTTGGGCCCAGAAGAATCAGGCCTCGGCTGTTCAGTTGTGCAAGGCGGCTGCTTGGTTGTCTGTGCACACCTTTTCCAAACACTACCGTGTTGATGTACTGGCATCGGCTGATGCCAGTTTTGGCAGAAAGATCCTGGAGGCTGCATTGCCTGCCTAGGGTCTTTCTAGGTACCTTTAGTACTCCTTAACCTGTTGAGCCCTGTTGGCTTTAGTTCAGTGTGCTGTGTATGGTTCCTGGAGTGTTCCATTCCAGTCTGTGCCAGTTGACACTTTGTTATGTTTGGGCTATTGATGATCTGTTCGATATTGTATGCTCTGGTGATTTTGGGGGCCCTGCGTCTGGTCCTTGCCTCACTTCCCACCTCAGGAAACTCAATGGCTGGACATCCCAAAGTTACCAGTAACCTGTATTGGACGACAGCGAAAATAGGATTTTAGTCTTACCTGTTAAATCCTTTTCTCTTAGTCCATACAGATTACTGATCTCCCACCCTGTTAGGGGACCATACTTGGCTCTCCTGTGGCAGAACGTGGGGGTCCTTTAAGGTTTGTGCTCACAGGAGACTTATTTTTCCTTCTGGCTATCTAGTCAATAGTGAGCATTTCAATCTAACTGGAGAGGGATTGGCTGATGCAGCTAATAGGAGAGGTATGCTCCTCCCAGCATTTCTTATGCAAGAAACGATTCCTCTCTACTTAAAAGGGCAGTCACCTACCCAAAGTTACCAGTAACCTGTATGGACTAAGAGAAAAGGATTTAACAGGTAAGACTAAAATCCATTTTTTTTGCATATTAAATGTTACTATCCCTTTAGCTATTTGGATGCTAGAGAGGTCGTCATTCCATTGTGCTTCAATGCATTGGAGACCTCTTTAGCAGTAATGTTTCCACAAAAGCAGCAGCAGCTCCAATTAATCTTCATAGTATTTGGGCCATGGAGAGTGGTATTTCAATACTGTCAGAGTTGTAGTTCAAGAGTAATTGAATGATAAAGTATCCCTCTCCCACCCCTTTTACCTAGTGTAAGTCACCTCCCCACAGATGTGAAATCTGGTCTCTTCACTGGACAGGTCACAGTTAGGGACAATCTTCTTACTGTACCCCTCTTGACAGGTTTTCTTGAAGATTGTCCCTCTTTGCGATCCATCCGGGCAGTCTTGCTGCTCTGAGGTGAGTAGTATTACATCCATAAAAGTGGCGGGAGGGGGATACTTTATCATTCAATTACTCTTGAACTACAACTCTGATAGTATTGAAATAACACTCTCCATGGCCCAAATACTATGAAGGTTAATCAGAGTTGCTGCTTTTGTGG
This sequence comes from Rhinophrynus dorsalis, assembly GCA_037306005.1. Taxonomy (NCBI): domain Eukaryota; kingdom Metazoa; phylum Chordata; class Amphibia; order Anura; family Rhinophrynidae; genus Rhinophrynus; species Rhinophrynus dorsalis. Next base: position 38,585,804 of record CM074725.1, read on the forward strand.
AAACATTGCTATCCTTTGAAGTGATTTGCACTGCTCTGCTTAGGCTGTTTGCTAATGTAGCACCCTTTTCTCTTTGGAAGGCCCGTTGTGACCTTTGACCTTCTCGGCGAAGACCGCCTGGTGCTAGGGAAGATGGTTCATACACTTGGCGTTATGATGCACCTTGTGCTACATGCTACGGTAATTGTTGAGTGGGGGCAGGCACTAAAAGCACTGGAGGACAGGACAGTTTTAGGAACCCTTGAGGCCCCTGGCAGAGTTTAGAATGGAGGTAAACCTAAAAGATCCTCTTCTGTTCAGCTGTAGCCTTCCTTTTCTTTCCTTCCTATTTGTGGGAAAGAGGTCACATTTACATGTTGTGCACCCACACCTGCCTCACTCCTCCATGATTGTCTGACAACAGGAACAAATCGGGGGTTATGCACTAAGGTGTGATAAAGTGGAGATGACTTCTCCAGTGATATCACTTCTCCAGTTCCTATGTTATTCTATGGAGCCTACCCACTAAGATCTCCAAAGTTGGATAAATCTTAATGCAATGGCTCCAGAGAATAACACAGGACTTGGAGAAGCGATATCACTGGAGGTAATAACCACTTTATCACACCTTACTGCATCTCTCCATCGTCTCCTTTCTGTAAAACTGGGACCCCAAGGTGAGGCCCCTGATACAGAGGGGTTCCCACCTAAGTGTTAAAAAGCATTAGTCTGAACCCCTGAAAAAACTGTGTGAATTACACTTCCTAGAGAGGGCATGTCCATTTGTGCACTGTTGGATCTGTGTTCCATTAAACTTGGGGTAAGCAACCTTTGGGGGTTGAGTTGTTGACAATAAAAACTCCCTTCACCTCCCTGGTTGCAGATGATGGGATTTGCAGTCTCCAAAAGCTGTGGGAGCCAAAGGTTGCCTACCTCTTCATTAAACATACAGTTGCATATTAAGTAAACGTGTAAATCTCTAGAAAAGCCGTTAATACCATTTCCTTACAACTAACAACTCGCTGCACATATTTATCAAAGAAAAACATTACAAACAAGTAATTTGTGAATGGTCACATTTCCCTTTTCATTTTTGTTTTCTTAAGTAATTTTTAAACTATTTCTATATTTATTAACTGTTCTCAAACTTTTTGTGAAACATTGTTAGTACTTATTAGTGGTAACAAGTTGCATTAACCATTTGCACACCTCTCTGCATTTATAGATTTAAAGGGATAGTAATGTTTCACAAAAACAGCTGCTCCAATTAATCTTAATAGTATTTGAGCCATAGAGAGTGTTCTTTCATTACTGTGAGTGTTGTAGTTCTAGACTAATTGATAAAATAAAATATAAATAAAAGACAAAGTTTCCCCCTCCCGCCCCTTTTACCTAGTGTAAGCACCCACTCCTCAGATGTGGAATCCAGTCCTTAGACCAGACAACTCACATCAAGGGTCAATATTCTTACTGTGAGAACAATGAAAACCCTGCCCCCCTTGACAGGTTTTTCAGCTTTTTCCCTCATCTTATTTGAAGATTGTCCCTCTCTGCGATCCATCTGGACACCACCTTTCTGCTCTGAGGTGAACAGTGTTACATCAGTAAAAGGGGTGGTTGGGGGATACTTTATCATTCAATTACTCTTGATCTACAACTCTGACAGAACTGAAGTAACACCCTCCAAGGCCCAAATACTATGAAGATTAATTAGAGCTACTTTTATTATGAAACATCATTATCCCTTTAAGAGAAAAGCATTACCAAGAAATTGATAAATGTGCCCCAGAGTGAACAGATGTACTAAAAATAAAGGGTAGTTATGCTTAGTACATCAGCTTTAGTGAGTCTGATAACTTAGAAAAAGGGTGCCATTCTGGAACAAACCAGCTGTACAGAATGCAACATTGATATAAAGGGATAGTAATACAATATTATTTACTGCCAAAATTAAGTAAGTATTAAAGGAATAAACAAAAGCATATATGTATTTTTTCTGTAACTTGCAGCGTTTAGGAGCAATTGCTTTCTAAAGTTTACCCCTCCCGCCCCTTTCAGCTACATCAACGCTCAAACTGTCAGACCCGGATTCTGGTCTGTGGACCGAACTGATCGTCTGGAGAGTGGAAATAGGAGTGGATACCAAGGAAATCTTCATGACGACAGTCTACAAAGTGGGCATGGTTTGAGGCAGTAGATTTCCTTGGTAACCAATCCTATTTCGGCCTGCCTGGTGATCTGTCTGGTCCACATACCAGAATCCAAGTCTGACAGCTTGAGCGGCAACATAGATAAAAGGGGCGGGAGGGGTAAACTTTAGAATGCAATTGCTCCTAAACCGCTGCAAGTTACATAAAAAATACATATATGCTTTTCAGGGCTTAAAATTTTAAGTCCTTTGCTACTAGCCAGACCTGAAAAGTTACTCTCCACTGCAATACATAACATACCCACCAGGGCTGAATTTCTACTCGCCAGGGCTAAATTTTCACTGGCTAGTGGCGAGTGGGAAATTTTGAGCCCTGTGCTTTTGTTTATTTCTTTAATACATACAATATTATTTACTGCCAAAATTAAGCACTGCTATCCCTTTAAATGGAAAATGTAACCAGTTGAAAGCTGGAGAAGGCTCCAAAGCATTGAAACAAGACCTCTCTAGCATTCAAAGTGTTAAAAGCCTAATTGAAATTTGTATTTGTTCCCTTTGCTGCAGTCTAAATCGTCCCAGAATTTGTTACCACTTTTCTCAGTACATCCGCCTTAACCCTTTGAGTGCCGGAGGGGTACGCAACGCGTGGCTTTGCAATGCGTTGCGTACCCCTCCGGCACTCAAAGGGTTAAGTGCATCAGACGCTTCTCTTTCAGAAATAATTAGGATGTTATGCAGAAAGCAAAATATGAGGCGTTCTGGAGCAAACGCAATGCTCTGGAGACCTCTCTTGCATCAAAGGGTTAAATATGGCTTTTAACCCCTTGAATTGTACAAGATCTCTCAATGCATGTCAAAGCAACACACTTGAGACCTCTCTAGAATTCACACAGAAAAGGAATTCAGAACCCCCCCACCCCTCTCTTTTTTTTTGTTGTTGTAATTTGTTTTACTCTCCCTGACTGAGCTGTGGGTTTGCTCCTGAATTGCTCATATTATGCTCTCTAAGGTCCATACTGTTTGTAAACTAGTCTGGTTTTACTGCTCCACAGATTGCATCTCAGATGGGGAAGGCGCTTCTGGAGTTTGTGTGGGTTCTTCGCTTCCACATGGACCCGTGAGTACTGGAGGGGGATCAACGGAACTGTCGCTTCCTCACAAATATGTGATTTTGAAAGAGTTTTAAAAAAATAGGATTTTAGTCTTACCTGTTAAATCCTTTTCACTTAGTCCATACAGGTCACTGGTACTTCTGGGAGGCGATTCGTCCCTTTAATAGGCAGGAACAATTATGCAAATGATTGCAGGGGGCGGAGCCTCCCCTCCTACTTAAGCCACCTACAGGCCAGAGCCACTAGATTGATTTGAGACCCTAAAACTGACCCCAGGTAAGCAAGAAGAAAGACTCCTGTGAGCATGCCCCAAAGGTCTCCCACTGAATGCCACAGGAGAGCCAGGTCTGGTCCCTTGACAGGGTGGGAGACCAGTGACCTGTATGGACTAAGTGAAAAGGATTTAACAGGTAAGACTAAAATCCTATTTTCACTGTCGTCCAATACAGGTCACTGGTACTTCTGGGATGTACAAACATTGAGCTGATCCAGAGGTGGGAATAAGGCAAGGACCAGAACAAGGCCCAAGTCATGAAAATTGCTATGAACCAGTTAATAACATAGCCCAAACTGTAAGTGTCAACGGACACCAATCAAGGGAACAATCCTTGAACTAACACAGCACACAGAACAAGAGCCAACTGGGCTCAACAGTAAGGAAGCACTAAGGATCACAGAGCGGAAGACCTACACAGGCAAAACTGCCTCCAGGACCTTCCTTCCAAAACTGGCATCAGCCGAAGCCAGTACATCAACTCGATAGTGCTTAGAAAAAGTGTGCACAGAGGACCAAGTAGCCGCTCTGCACAGTTGATCAGCGGAAGCCTGATTCTTGTAGGCCCAAGAGGCCCCAATAGATCTGGTGGAATGGGCAGTCACCCGGAAGGGAACATGCTTATTCCGCAACTTGTAGGCTTCACGGATAGTAGCCTTGATCCAAGAGGCAATGGTAACTTTGGAGGCCGGTCTCCCTGCCCTAGGCCCCTCAGGAATGACGAAGAGAGCGTCAGACTTCCTGATAGACTCGGTGCGACGAACATAAAACTTGAGGCAACGCACCACATCCAACAAATGGAGATCCCGTTCCTTGTCAGATGAAGGATTAGGGCAGAAAGAGGGAACCACAATCTCCTGATTGATGTGAAACTCGGACACAACCTTGGGTAAGAATTCCTTGGTAGTGCGAAGCACAGCCTTATCCTTGTGGAACACCAGATAAGGAGGTTTACAAGACAGAGCCTGTAACTCTGCTACCCGGCGAACTGAAACAATAGCCAAAAGGAAGGCCATCTTCCAAGTCAAGAGACGTAATGGAATGGAAGCCAAGGATTCAAACGGGGGTCGTTGGAGAACTCCTAGCACCAAATTGAGGTCCCACTGGGGAGCAGGACTCTTAAAGGCAGGCCGAACATGAGTCACGCCTTGGAAGAAAACTTTCACATCAGGAAGGATAGCAATCCTTTCCTGGAAAAACACAAAGCAGAAGTCTGGACTTTGAGGGAACTCAGACTGAGCCCCTTATCAACACCGTCCTGCAAGAAGGCCAGGACAGTGGGAAGATGAAAATCAAGGGATAATTTCTTATCAGAGCACCATGCCACGAAAGTTGACCATATGCGATGATAGATCTTGGAAGACACAGGCTTACGAGCACTGAGCATAGTCGACACCACAGAAGCAGAAAATCCTTTCTTTGCTAGAATCGAGGATTCAACCGCCATGCCGTCAAATGGAGAGAGTGAACATCCTCTTTCCACAGATATCCCTGAAGAAGTAGGTCCGGACGGGCAGGAAGTGGGAACGGATCCGCCACTGACATGGCCATCAACTCCGGATACCAGGACTGGCGAGGCCAGTTTGGAGCGATCAGGATAACAGGACATCGCTCCCGCTTCAGTTTCTGGATGACTCTGATCAATAGAGGAAGAGGAGGAAAGATGTAAGCCAGAGAAAAATCCCAAGGGATCGACAAGGCATCCACTGCTAGAGCAAGGGAGTCCCTCCGCCGGGAGCAAAACACCGGAACCTTCCTGTTGTGTCTGGAGGCCATCAGGTCCACCTCCGGCATCCCCCACCTCTGGGTGAGCAAGTGAAACACCTCTGGATGAAGAGCCCATTCTCCGCTGTTGACGGTATGACGACCGAGGAAGTCCGCCATGACGTTGTCCACGCCTGGAATATGAACTGCAGAGATGACAGGCACGTGATCTTCTGCCCAAGCCAAAATATCCTTGACCTCCAACCAGGCGGTGCCGCTTCTTGTGCCGCCTTGCCTGTTGATGTAAGCCACCGCAGTGGCGTTGTCGGATTCCACTCTGATCGGACGACCGGTCAGTTGAGATTCCCAGTGTATCAGGGCAAGCCGGATGGCACGTAGTTCCAGAACATTGATGGAGAGAAGAGATTCTTCCAGACCCCATTTCCCCTGAGCACTGAAGCGACCCAACACAGCACCCCAGCCCCGAAGGCTGGCATCTGTTGTGATCGTGGTCCAACAAGGAACTTGAAAGGACCTCCCTTTCAGGAGATGGGAGAGATCCAACCACCAGTGCAGACTCGATTCCACATGAGGAGGTAGAGAGACTGACAGATGCTGATGATCTGGATGATTCTTGCACGTCTGGATCACAAATCTCTGAAGTTCCCTGGAGTGGGCCATGGCAAAAGGTACCGCTTCGATCGTGGAAATGAACTTCCCCACCAGGGACGTCAACTTCATTACCGGCACTAAGTCCAGTTCCAGAATCCCCGCCACACGGATGGCTATCTGATGAGCTACATCCTCCGGCAGAAACACCATGCATTGGCGAGTGTCGAACAGGAGACCCAGGAACAGAAGCCTCTGAGATGGGACCAAGTCCGACTTGTCCAGATTCAGGATCCAGCCATGGCGGGTCAGAGTGTGGATACACCTCTGCAATTGCTGGTGAAGAAGCTCCGCCGAGGAAGCTTTGAGGAGGAGATCGTCCATGTAGGGGGTCACCCTGACCCCGTCCTGATGAAGCACAGCTATCAAAGAACCCAACACTCTCTGGAAGACCTGAGGAGCTGAAGTCAGCCCAAAGGGAAGAGCTGAAAACTGAAAGTGTCCCCTGTGGCAGGCAATCCTGAGATACCGCCTGCTCTCTGGATGAATAGGGATGTGAAGATAAGCATCCTGAAGGTCCAGGGAGGCAAGGAACTCCCCTGGAGACATAGCTGCAATCACAGAGCGCAGGGACTCCTGGCGGAAGTGGGAAGTCACCACATAGGCATTGAGATCCTTGAGATCCAAAATAGGACGAGCCCCTCCGTCCTTTTTGGCTACCACAAACAGGTTGGAATAAAATCCTGAACCTGTGTCCTCCTGAGGAACCACTTCCAGAACCTCTTTGTCCAAGAGATCCTGAATAGCGTCGTCGAACAGACGTCTTTTTGTGGGTTCCTGAGAAGGACGAGTAAAATGGAACCGACAAGGAGGAAGGGAGGAGAAAGGGATCCTGTATCCCTCTGACACCACCTGAAGAACCCATGGGTCCGCCACTGACTCCTCCCAAGTCCGGCGAAAGATGCGGAGACGTCCACCTACAGCCGGATGTGGACCCGGGTTCGGCGAGTCATGCCGAAGCAGTCTTGGAGGTCTTGGCCTTGGGGGCCACTTTGGGCTTCCAGGACTGTTTGGGCTTGGAGGAGGAGCGCGTAGTGGGAGGACCCGTTTGGGCCGAGGAGCGTGTCTCAGTCTGAAAGGAACGAAAGGACCGATTGCGTTTGGCTGGAAACTTTTTCTTAAAGACTGAGGGTAGAAGAGTACTTTTACCTCCAGTAGCCTCACTGATCATTTCTTTGAGTTCAGACCCAAATAGCAAATTCCCCTGAAAGGGCAAGGAAAGCAAGGCTTTCTTAGAGGCTGTATCAGCAGACCAAATTTTCAGCCAAAGGGCACGTCTAGCCACCACAGAAGCAGTGGAGGCCCTCGCCATCATACGCACAGCATCAAAGGCAGCGTCAGCAACATAATTCTGAGCTTCAGTGATATTAGCAAGAAGCTGCAACTGTTCAGATACTGGTGCATCCTGGCGAACTGCGTCAGTCAGTCGTTCAGTCCAGGCCGCAATGGCTCTATTAACCCATGCCACTGCAAAGGTTGGACGCATGGCAGTGCCAATGGAGGCAAAAATAGACTTAAGAGAAAGCTCTAGCTTTTTATCCGTCCAATCCTGCAGGGCAGAGGCATCAGAGACAGCCAAAGCGGTAGACTTGGATAGTCTGGAAACAGGAGCATCCACCTTGGGGGGATGAACCCATTTTGCCAGCTCAGTCTCAGGAAAAGGGTACAGTTTAGCAAACTTTTTAGAGACAGAGGAGGATCTATCAGGATTCTTCCATGCCTCAGAGACTAGACGGGCAAGAGTAGGGTTAGTTGGAAAACAAACAACAGGCTTAGATGGTTTCTTTTGAAAAACGTCAGTAGGATCATAAGTGGATTCCTGAGTCAGAGGAAGGTTGAGCGTATTCAGTACAGCTCTAATCAGACCCTCAGCCGAGACTTCAGGGTCACATTCATAAGGGTCCCCAATGGACCTGTTAGACTCAATAACAGTACGTTCCTCAGCATCAGAATCCTGCAAGAGTTCTTCCTCAGAAGAATCAGAGACATCAGGAGCACCCTGTGGCTTAGGCAGGGAGGTCCTGATTGTAGCGGGGGTCTGCCAGACCTGGAGAGCCCCCTGTACCTGAGAGGGAAAGAGTTGAAGAGTGGATCTGAGATCCCTAGTGGCAGCTTTAAACTCCCTCACCCAAGATGGCTCAATAGCATGGCTGGGAAGCCCAGGGTTGCTATCTTGACCAGTGCATTTAGGGCATAGATCCCCCACATTATCACTAGATAGCCCAATGTGACAAGAGGAGCAAAACGCCATGGGGGGGGCAGACCCCCCGTCCTCCTTTGACTTGGGTCTAGCTCCAGTGAAGTAGACATGCTCACAGCGTCAATATACCCCACTTTAAACTCTATCACCCAGTAAAAGTGTGGAAGATTAAAGTTTCACCCCAGAAATGCCTAATTTTGGACTTATCTGGCAAGCGAAGGGTTAATCTGTTGAGGGGAGAGAAGGCTCGGTCCCTGCGTAGTGTACTCGCTGAGGAAGAGCTCCACAAAATGGCGGCCGTCAGGCTAGCCAATCAGAAACGAGCGCGAACCGGGCGCTCATGGGAAATGTAGTTTTCCCCATACAAGTACCCCAAACAGTGCCCGAAGCCCCCCTGAACACCCCACACTAATAAAACACACACCGGATGATAGAGCAGGAGCTTAGCATTAAAATGAGCCCTCTCTGGAGTTGCTGTGACAAGCGGTTCCAAAGATATGTCCCAGACTGTGAAATCTCATAGAGAGTAAAGGAGCCATAGCGTCTAAGCGGGAAAAGCCGCGCTTAAAGGCGCGGAACACCATTTTTAATAAAGTTTACAAAACATTAAAAAGTGCCCAAACATACATTAAACACATAAATAAACACTATTCAAGGCTCCAAACCCAGAGAATACCACAGAAACTGCATTAAAACATTGAATGCAAATAAAAAACACCCTATGAGTGCTGGAGTGCAAAGCAAACTCCCAAATACAAGCCCAGCAAAGGGACACTGTGGGGACAAGTGGACCTTCAGCACTCAATGGGTGGCTCACCTTTCCTGCAAGGACTTCTGTCTTCAGGTGACCATGATGAAGTGGGAATAGACCAGAGGTAAATTCCCCAGTAGGGAAGCTGCTTAACTCAAGCTGTTCCCTCTTCAGGGCATAAGGTCCACAGAAAATCCCTGGAAGCTGCACCAGCCACTTTAAAGAGGGCAATTCACAGCCATGGTCACCCTCCTAATGGTGGTATCCCATATTTGAATAAAAAATAACAAAATACTAAGTTGAATGCATAGATGTTCTCTACCTGGTGTGCACAGCACCCAGGAACAAATCAATCTAGTGGCTCTGGCCTGAAGGTGGCTTAAGTAGGAGGGGAGGCTCCGCCCCCTGCAATCATTTGCATAATTGTTCCTGCCTATTAAAGGGGCGAATCGCCTCCCAGAAGTACCAGTGACCTGTATTGGACGACAGTGAAACAAACAAACTATATTATCGTTAGCCATGTTTATTTAAAACAATAGTCTGATCTCTTTAGCTTTATTTGCCAGTTTATGTACTTTGTTAGATAGAACCGAAAGACCTAAGAGCCAGATACTGACATTCCACCCTGCTTTTCCTACCAGCCAGATAATATCACACTGCTCTCCTTGTCAGCCAGATAACATTCTGTGCTGCTCTCCCTGCCAATCAAATGACATCACACCTGCCTCTCCTTGCCAGCCAATGACATTGCACCTGTCTCTCCCTACTAGCCAGCTACTAACATTCCACACTGCTCTCCCTACCAGCCAGATAATAATATCGCACCTGCCTCTCCATGCCAGCCAGATACTAAAATTTCATGCCAGCAGGATAACATCGCTCCTGACTCTTCCTACCAGCCAGATAATAACATTTAGTGCTGCTCTCCCTGTCAGACAGATAAGAACATTCCACTCTGCTCTCCCTACCGTTCATATAATGACATTACACCTACTTCTCCCTACCAGCCAGCTACTAACGTTCCACACCACTCTCCCTACCAGCCAGTAATATCGCATTTACATTAACAGACAAAGCTATTGTTTGAAATAAACCGTTAATAACAAGGACGATGGTGATAGTGCATATTTGTTACAAAGTGACAGAATTGCTAGTTAGACTTAAAGGGAATGAGGTCCTGGTTGCAGTATTAGTTGGATGACTAGGAAGCTGTCATTTGATGTGGATACACTGTGTATCAATCACCTCCATAGGTTTGTGAGGCAAGGCCTCCTCTTCTGTATCTCCACTGTTCTCCTGAGTGTCCCCTGGGAGCGACTTGTGACAGACATGTCTGAGGAAGTGCTGGACACGCAGAGCTGGCTGGCAGGTGAGATACTCAAGTCGCGATGACAACTTATGGTCTGAGTTCATGTAGATTACTTTCTTGCATAGTTTTTGAAAATTATTAAAGAAAATAGATGATATTTTGCAATACAATAAGGTAGCAAGGTTGTCTGTTACATCCTATTAGAGAAAAATTCCTCCTGCTAGGAGGCGTGGCACTTGATTGGAAGAAAGTCTTCTGACTCCTCCCATCCACTCCTTTACCTCCCCGTCTCGGTTTTATTTGGCTGTAAGAATACAAATATGTGTAGGTGGAACAATTCTACAGCAAAAGTAGGAGGATAATTGTCTTGTATTGATTGGGTTAAAAGCCCCATTTAAATTAGTGGGAATTTGGGGAGTGTTAATTTGTCTCCATGTTATTGTTCAGCTCCAGTACTACACCACTTTAGCAACCAGAAAATGGCCCTAGAACTTGATACTCAACAAAATTGTCTTCTTTATTTCTCCACTTTCAGATGTGGCTGAGAATGACCCAGATGCAGATTGCCGCCGCTTGGCCCTAAATGGCCTCTTTCTGATGGAAAAACTGAGGAGCAACATTCAGGGATCTGCTAGCGACTTGGCCCAGAGATAGCCCGGGAACATGTACTGTGCAGTCTATAGACCAGTGAGCTTCCATTCCACTATAACTTTGACCCCTTGAGGACCAGTGACCCTTGGTGTCCAGAGGACAGGTTTGAGCACCTGTGACATAATGAAAAAATAAGATGTCTAGATTTCTATTGACTTAAGTGAGGATTTCAGACCATGAGCACTAGCCAGATATCCAGCGCAATGCACTGGAGACCTCTCATATTCAAGGGAATAAAACCCTCATTTAAATCCGCAGGGATTTGGTGTAGTTTGTAAACCAATGTAAATTTTCTTTTGTCCTCATAGGGCAGTTGGTTTGTCCCAGAATGGCACAACTCTGCTTTTATACTTAAGGCCCATTGGTCACAGGAAGGACTAACCTGCTAGAGCCTGACCAATGCATTGTGAAGTCCTTACACAGACATGTATATTGTGTAACATAATCTAATAATGGTAACATACCCTTACATCGTTATCAGACCTCTTCTATCGTCAGTGTTTGTGTACATGTGTCTTCTAATAAACGTTTTTAAAAACTACATCACTGCTATATTAGTATGGTTATCAGGGAGATATGTCACATTGAAATTAGTGCTAATGTCAGGTGTTTTTGTTTATTTAATCAAACTGTGGAGCAATCTGTATTTACTCTGCCAAAACATATAAGCTCCCAATAATGGGGTGGGATACATTCATGGGTAGGAATAATCATTCACATCCTGTCAATATGGAGGCTCTCACTAAGGGGAGTTTGGAAAGATGACAGGTCCTATTTAACCCCTTAAAAATGAGTGAAGTGGCATGTCATAGGTTACTGATCAAAGGGTGATTGTGATGGGGAGGCTGTACCTGACTGTTCAAAGACTGGAGCAGTCAGTCTCAGCAGTTCCACAGTGGTTCCTCACATGTGCAAGCTGAGCCACATAAAGGCAGTGCATGTAACCACTGCCTCTCTCCTGCTCACACTGATCGTGAGGCACAGAGAACATAACTACCAACACTTCAAATGACCAAAGAGCGAACACTTTTGTTTTAGGTGGTGTTACTGGTGACAGTACTGGTGGGTAGGTTGTTTTGTAACCTATTATTAACGCTTTGTGTAGCATAATAAATGATGTAGAACAATATCAAAAATGTTTAAATTTGCACAGACTAATTTACAAACATATACTGATGTTTAAACAGATATTAATGTGAGGTTTTTTTGCTGTGGAGCAATGTGATGCACTTATATAAAGAAAACACATTCAGACCTCATAAAAAAAAAGGGACATAGGGATTTGTTATCCCTCATGAAAAGGGACACACGTGAGGTATGAGCAAACATTCATACTTTGTATTCAGTCCCTGTTAAAAAGATGCACTAACTGAATACAAATTATCAAAGGAAAACCTAAATATTAACCCATTGAGTGCCAGAGGGGTACGCAACGCATTGCTCTGCAATGTGTTCCGTACCCCTCTGGCACTGAAAGGGTAAAAAAAATATATATATTTTTTTTTAATATTATTTGCAAACCAAGTGATGGGTTATACATATAAATATGGTATCAAAAGGAAACCCTATTTGTCCTTTAAAAATGGTCTATAATGTGTGTGGGTGTACTCAATGAATTAGAGGGAAAATATGGTTGAACAAAGATATACAAAAAAAAAAAAAAAAGGCCAAAATTGCTAGTCTTCTAGTCTTAAAAAAAATCCCTTCTCGCCAAAGGGTTCAGGAAATCTCTTAACAACTTTTCTGTAACCCTTTGTGTGCCACAGAGGTGTGTTCATCTCCCCTGGCCCTCAACAAGTAAATACGTAGCTCTTAACCCCTTAAAGACAGATTTGATCCTTACCGGTACATGTGACCTGTTACATGTACCAGCGTGCCAGAAGAAGTCTGACAGGGAGCGCTCCGGTCTTGAAGTGGTCAATTTCAGACCCCGTTTTCACTTTCACCAGTCCCGCTAGAAGTAAAAACTACTTTACGTGCCAGGACTCTCACCGATCCTTAAGGGGGGGGGGGCAAAAAAAAAAACAAAACAAAAAAAAAACTTAGTCCTGGCACGTCACACAGTCTTTAAGGGGTTAAACTTCAGGAGGAATTCTGGTGCAAACCAATTGCCCCATAGGGAAGAAATAAAAAATCCTGTTGATTCAGACAGGATCATTAACCCCTCCAATGCTAGAGAGGTCTTCATTGTATTGCTTAGCAATTCATTGGACATCTGTTTAAGATTCAGTGGGTTAAAAGCCCCATTTAACCCTCTGAAATGCATTGATACCACTGTGGTACTCAGAGGGTTAATCAATGGAATATTTATGTGTGTGCATCAGAATGCCTCCAGTTCTTTTTAGCACCTGATGCCCATGTTTCTCACTGTTAGCTGTCAGGACACACTGTACGTGCTTGTATACAGGATAATCCTACCTTATCATAGGAGAATACTCGATGGCTCAGTCATCTTGTGCTTGGTAAATGATGACCTTTAAAGGGTTAGTAATGTCTTATATAAATTAAAAGTAATATTGTAGATAATAAAAAAATAAATCCATTGATGCCAGTCTGATCTCTCAAACCTTTATGGTTTGAGAGATATACCGTGATAAAGTTCCTCCCTCACTGATTTCAGCTGTAAAGCTGACAGCAGGAGATTTGTCGTCCGACTCGAGGTGGCTCTTCAGTAGAGCTGAAATAGCGCAATCTGAAAAGAAATACTTAATTGGAGTGGTCTACAAAGTGTGCCATGTTTGTAAGCACACTTTGTAGACCGTTCCAATGAAGTATTTCTTTTTAGATTGCGGTATTTTTTTTTTGCTCTGCTGAAGAGCCGCCGGCTGGTCCCCGGACCAGGATCTTCTTCTGTCAGGTAGAAGCTGACGTCAGGGAAACGGGAGGGAGGAGGGGGAATTTCTCATAAAGGTCTGAGAGATTGGCATCAACGGATTTCTTTTTTGATTATCTACAATATTACTTTTTATTTATATAAGACATTACTAACATTTTAAAAACGTACCTGTTGGTGTGTCCTTAGGACTGATAGGAGAATAACTGCATTATGCTATGTAAATGTGCCTGTGTAGAAAGGCAACACTGTGGCCATGTTTGATGTCTAGAGATAGGGAGGGATACTTCCCCATTTATTCTGTGTTACTGGACTGCTCCATCCTGTACACAGAGTTCTGGGGAAGGAAGAAGGGACTGGCAGACTCGGGAGTCACGCAGAGGCCACACTATATTAAGCTGGGCTGATCTCCGTGCAGAAAAAGCTAAAAATACCAGGTGGGATCATCTTCCCACGACTGATTTCTCTAAAACCAGGGCGTCTCCCTGTATCCTTCTCTCAGGCAATGAGAGGGAGGTAGCATTGCTGGGAAAGTGGGCTGTGGAAACATTTCTAACAGCACAACCTTCTGTTAATTCCATTTTGTATTACCCAAATTGGAGGCATAGAGGCAAAAGCAGACATCACATCTTAAAGGGATAGTAACGTTTCACAAAAATAGCAGCTCCAATTAATCTTCATAGTACTTGGGCCATGGAGAGTGTTATTTCATTACTGTCAGAGTTGTAATTCAAGAGTAATTGAATGATAAAGTATCCCCCTCCTGCCCCTTTTACCTAGTGTAAGCCGCCTCCCCTCAGATGTGGAATCTGGTCTTAAGACAGGACAGGTCATAGCAAGGGACAATCTTCTTACTGTGATCATAAGGAAAACCCTGCCCCCCTTGACAGGTTGTCCCTTACTGTGATCCATCCGGACAGTCTTGCTGCTCTGAGGTGAGCAGTGATACATCAGTAAAAGGGGCAGGAGGGGGATACTTTATCATTCAATTACTCCTGAACTAGAACTCTGATAGTATTGAAATAAGACTCTCCATGGCCCAAATACTATGAAGATTAATTGGAGCTGCTATTATTGTGAAACATTACTGTTACTTTATGCCTATTGACTTCAAGGTCAAATATATGACCTTTTCATATCTCACACTGACAACTTCTATAGGAGAAAAAATACAAACTCTATGCACATACTTTTTTGTTTTACTTTGTAAGTAACCAAGATATAGTTCTTGCTGCTCTCCTGACTATACACGAGTGGAATTATTTGAATACTATTGAAAAATGCTATTGCCAGCTCACCTGGAACCTGTATATTATACTGCCAGTTTACATATGGTATCTGCCATATCCGCCTTTGAGTCTGATTTTATAAAACTTGGAGCAAACACCACAGGGAGCACACAGAACTTCCCAATAATGCAAATTTAAACCCTTGAAAGAAAGATCTCCATAGCATTGCGTCTGCATCCTAAGTGCACCACTACACTCAATAGCACTTCTTTCTCCCACTCACTGATTGCTAGTTCATGTGGCAAGAGGCACTTACACCCTATAGTACTTACTTCTTCTGTATCCAACCTACCTTCCTCTAGACTAAGTGCTCACTAGCAGGGCCCTCTGATCCTTCTGTTCTCCATATTCAATTTGTACTCTTTAATATCTCTATGTCCACTCACTATTGTACAGAGCTGCAGAATAAGTTAGTGCTATATAAATAAAAATTAAGATATTCACACTTCTTGCATATGCTAATTGTGGTAACACTGATGTCTTCATATGCTAGTCAATGACATTTCATATACTAATGAAGTATTTTCAGTGATGTGTCACATGCTAATGAAGCTCTGTGCAGTACCAGGAAATGTTCACTTTCACTTTGCCCAGAAATAAAATTGTGAATCCCCCCTAAACTGTACATATGCTGATCTTTTGGCTAACATGACATGCAGGCAGTTTTTAAAGCAATTTTCAAATATGCAATGTATATTAAGGTCAAAGTTACACTTAAAATCACTGTATTAGTGGGACATTTCCTGTCTTGTTGCATTATGCATTTTCTTCTTAGACAACTGGTTATTTAGATGTATATATTATGATAATGAAGTCATGCTGCAGATGCACTTCATGTCTTCCCTTCCTCATTCAGTATCACTGCTCAGCAATTCACTGCACCTAGTACTGGAAGCACCAATGTTTGTTTTTAGGGGATGGTGTCGCTTTAATGACCAGGGAGGGGTGCACACCTCTGGTCTTTAACCCCTTAAGGACCAGCAGTCCCAGGGTATTTTGGTTCTTTAAGGACCAGATAGCATTGTTTGATGTGCCGGCACACGTGACTGATCACGTGCCGGCACGCCGAATGGGGCACTGATAGTGACTGCTCCGGTCTTGGAGTGGTCAATTTCAGTCCCTGCTACTACTCACAGCACCTGTAAAACCCACTAGTTTGCCATGGAGAAAATCCATGTATCATGAAAAAGACAGCAGGCAACCTTGAGGCATACTAGACACCTGTGAATCATGCAGAGGTAAACTCAGCTGGGGCTTTAGGGTAGTATTCTTGCCTGATTGGGTTTTGGGGTGGAATGCACCTGGGGTGCAGTAGGAGTGGACACCCTGTTGCATATCTATACTGATAGAGGTAAAGAAAACCACACATCTTTCATGGAAAAAACAAATGTTTGAGGGTAACCTGAGGCAACAGTGCACTATTCCCCCAGTAGCATGGCTACTGCCCTTCTCTTATTCAAGGTCAAAATAGGGACACCAATGACGTCTTGGAAGATTTTTAGCTAAGGCCTACCCAGTAAGCCTAGCAAAATCAAAGGCCACGTCAGTAAGATATGCCTTAGCCTCAAGGATCTTAGAAATGGCCAGAACAACATCCTCTTATGGATAGTCTCTAGGAGTTGGTCCACCCCAAACTGCAATGGCCCTGATTACCCAAGGAACCATGAAGGTGAGACATAATGCAGCACCAGAAGCTTAAAAATTCACCTTTAAGAGAGATTCCAAGCACTTATCTGCCTGGTCTTTAAGCTCCATCAAATCCAGAAGCAGCAATGATGTAATATTAAAAAGCAAGGGATTTGAGGGCCCCGTCATAAGGCATCAGAAGAGAAGGGATATGAGAGAGAAATATATATAGAAATAAATAGGCCCTTACCAGGTGTCTTCCATTCCCCCAGGACCACCTGGTCTAAGGAATAGTGAGGAGGGAAATTTCAGCCTCCGTTTTACGCATTAATATATCTGGGGATGAAGAACTTCAGTCTGAGGCCTCAGAGACCTTCAGGGCCTCCATAACTGCCCCAATAAGACCCTCAGCAGGAAAGCAAAGGTTTTCCTCAAACAAATCCCCAGGGCTGAAGAACAAATCAAAACTGTTTGCATCAGTTTCCCCTTCCGTTGCAGGAAAAGAGGGTAAACATAGAACCTAATCTTCCTGCTCCCCAAGGCCTGGAAATATGATCTTATGAGAAATGTAGTTTTGTTTCCCTTTAAACAAATAATGGTGCGGTGGCTCTCCAGAGGTCATGTTCATTTACCACCCTGACAGAGGAGTGGTGCGGGGGGGGCATAAGTGCATCCCTTTTTCTGAGAATGGGTAAAAGAATAAGCCCCTTTTAGCTACCCAGAATCCACCCGGTGTGGCAGAAATCTGAACTTTACTGTCGATGCCCCATCCAATATGGCCATTGCAAGCTCCTGTCTCTTAAAGGTGCCACTGCCCCATAATGAAGACTGACTAGAATGAGACAAATTTTTAGTAAGTGAAGGAAGAGGCCACCTTAGAATTGGATGGGAATGGGGCTGACAGAAAAGAAAAGCAGAGTGCAGAACTAGCGATTTTACAACCCTTAGAATGTGCCTGCTAGACAGACTGGACATACTCACAGGACCTGTGCACTCTGGGAACTGGAATCCTCTTCAAGCTCCTATACATAATCAGTGCTTCAACATAGCCAAGTGGATGAGAGAGAAAGCAAACCTCTAGCAGACCCAGGTCCTGTAAAAGCCTGCAGTATGGTCCGTATCCATCAAGAAGGTCAGAGATGGGGAATTACACAGCCTCAAAAAATAAAAAGTAAGCTAAGAGAATCTTTTGCCATGATGTACCTCCTTTCTCGTTGCTTTTAAAACAGAGCATGTCTGGTGGGGTTAAAGTGGAGTATGGAGGGAATCTCTGCCTCCAGAGAGCCTGTGCTGCCTTCCTCTGTGGTGTGTCGGCTGGCATAGTTGCGGCCACCTCTGCATTGCTGACATGAAACAGGCACTGGCTAGAATGCCTGTTTATGGGCCTATTTTGTGTGGCCTAATTGGGTCCCTGCCTTCTCCTGTTCCTTTATAAACCTCCCTGGGCCTGGGAGTCATTGTCCTTACGTGGTGTTTCTGATATTGTCTCTTGCACTCCGTTGTGACCTGTGCTCTCCTGAGAATCCGCTCCCTGGCTTGTCTGACTACCCTCATCAGTTCTGACCTGTGGTTCTGGCTGACTAACTTGCTACGTGTATGACCCCGGCTTGTCTGACTACCCTCATCAATTCTGACCTGTGGCTCTGGCTGACTTACTTGCTACGTGTAGTCCCCGGTTTGTCTGACCTCTGGCTCTTGTTGCCTATCAGTCAGTCTAGTCCTGACCTGTGGCTCTGGCTGACTACTGGCTCTATACTCTCCAAACTTGTCTGACCATCAGTCTCAGTGTTTCATGGTTCAGGTCTGCTCTCTCTCCCCGTTGCCTCTGGTCACATGACCCAGGGTAGACTTGTGCCTCAGTTACCATTCTCTCTGGTGTTCCACCCGCACCATGGTCCTAAGTCTCCAGTATCTCGCAGTACTGCAGTGCGCAGCACAGTGTGCAGCTCCGGGTAGGAGCCTTGATCCTATCATTCTGTGTTCTGGGGTTGTGTGGGCTATACTATTATTACTGTACTTATTAATAAAGGTGGATTTATATTTTATATTCGTGTCTGTCCTTATTTGCCTGATTACCGTTACAGGTTGTCAATGTGAATATCCCCAACCGCTTCTGGACTACAACTCCCATCATCCCCAGCCTTCGTTAGGCAGAGGATGATGGGAGTTGCAATCCAGCAATGGTTGCATGGCATCACATTAGCAACCTCTGGTCTAGGCCTTTACTATAAGCCATATCCCCTCCCCCCCACTGGCGAGTAGGATAAGCAACCTGCCTATCCAGTTGCTCTTACAACAAAATATACACAGTAAATTGGTTCATAAAATATTTTTATATAGAAATTGGTAATAAAAATAATTTAATGTATTGTTGTAAAAATACAAGCAGAAGATAAAAGGAGTTTTTCCTCAGACATGCTTTGCTTGTGGTATAAAAGAAGCTGCTGATATTGTTGGAAGTGTAGGGTCAGATCGTGGTAGTGGCTGCATTTATTGCTGTGGTGCTGTGATTCTACAGCAGTGGTTCTCAACCTGTGGGTCAGGACCCCTTCGGGGGTCGAATGACGATTTGCCAGGGGTCACCTAAACCCATCAAATATTTATATTTCGATTCATAACAGTAGCAAAATTACAGCGATAAAGGAGCAACTAAAACAATTTTAATGTTAGGGGTCGCCACAACTTGGGAAATTTTATCAAAGGGTCGCGGCACTACAAAGGTTGAGAACCACTGTTCTACAGCCTGCCCCTTGTAATGTACCCAACATACTGTAATTAGGAGGTCACAGATCCAGTCAAGAATATTTCAGCCCCAATGGTGTGAGTTAAATCTCTCACTCCACTGAATAGGGCTGACTTTTGACAAGGGGCATATGAAGAAATGAAAGTGGGTGAAGGCATAGCAAATCCATGTCATAGATAAAAACCAGTACACACAGTGATGCATTAATACACCACAAACGAGAAAGGTACTTTTGGTCACTCACCCTGTAAAGATGTGCTGGGCTCTGATGGCTCCCAATCCTCCCATAGTTACAAGTCCAAATGCAAGACCTAATTAGCTCCTGGGAAAGCAGCAGCAGCCAATATATGTAGTAATAAGAGTGGTGCACACATACAATGCATCATATCCTTTCCTTTATAAATGTGAATCTGTGTATCTGTCCTGCTTGATTTTACACCTGCTAAACGAGGCCCAAATTCATCTGGAGTTGATAAGTTTATCAAATGTTTTATCTAAAAAAGATTCTCCATAGATTTCAATGGGAACCTGTCAGATAAAACAGGATGAAAACACTTATCAATTGCATTGTAATCTAGGCCAAACTGTGAACATGTTTTTACATACACTGGCTGTTATTGCTTCTCCAGGACATAGTGCCATCCTACCTTCGTACAGTTGTAATGAAGGGGTCCAGTCTTACAACTCCTGGAACTGCAGTCCTCTTGTTAAATAAAACCCTTTAGGTGCCAAAGGGGTGTCCAACTGTACCCCTCTGGCACTCAAAGGGTTCTTAATGTCAGTGTGTTGATTTGTGCTAACCCACGTCTCATAGGTCTGTTATAGGACTTTACAATTATTGCTTGATTCTGAATTGACACAGGGCTGTGGTCCACATAATGCATTATTAGTGCTCCACAAGGCCCAATCGCATCATTACAATTAGGGAAATGAGTAATTACAAGACAAGATTCTGGACGATAAAGTGGACCCCTAAGACAAGTTTACTTTATTTATTAGATAATTGAGACCTGCCTGTATGTTGTTCTAACCATTTTCTGCTGTAACATAAATAGATTTGAGTACTTAAACGGATAGTAATGTCTACAATAAAGCTGCGCTCCACTAAGTTTGCAGCGCTAAGTTTAACCCCTTAAGGACCAGTGGTCCTGGGACGTTTCCGTCCCATAAGGACCGCTTTGATCCTTGCCGACGTGCCGGTACAAATGACCTGTCGCGTGTATCGACACGCTGCTTTTGGGCCTGAAAGAGGTCGCTCCAGTCTTGGAGCGGTCAATTTTAGGCCCTATTTTTACTTACAGCGCTACCGGTGGAGAGATGTAAGTAAAAAGTATGTGACGTACTAGGACCGTCATCGGTCCTTAAGGGTATAAGGACCATGATGGTCATAGTATGTCATGTAGTCCTTAAGGGGTTAATAACTTACTGCTCAGTAGTTCAAAAGATATTGAAGCTTAAATGATCCCGCTGTGTCACGCTGCCTGTAAGCGTGGTCCGGATGGAGAGCAGAGACGGACAATCTTCAATAAGAAAAAGGAAAATCTTCCCTCCTTCGTCAAGAGAGGTAGAGTTTCCTTTATACTTACTGACTGAAGTCTGTCCTTCGCTGCAGCCGTCCAGTCCCAGGACCGGATTGCAGATTCAGTGGGAGGCGGCCAGAAGGGGATCCTTTCAGCTTCAATATCTTTTGAACTACTGAACAGTACGGTATTAAAATTCACACTGCGTGTTATAAAAACAACTGTAGAAGACTCAGAACACAACTTTGTTATAGACATTACTATTCCTTTAACCTTTATGTTTTGGTGACACAGTGTGGCACTTCCTGATAACTATTCCCTTCACACTATGCTAATTAGTCCTGTTCAAGCCAAACATATTCCTCTTTGTGTTATTAGAAATAACCCCAGTGTGTGGCCTTCGTCTAAATTCATTAATTCATAACATGGTGCGGGGTAATACTGGCCCAGCATAGGAATTCATTAGCATAGAGTGCCACAACGTGCCACCAACAAATAAATGTTAATTGCTCATTAAAGGGATAGTAATACTTTGTTTTCTTAATGCCTACAAAATAAAATAAAACATGAAGAACGATATAAGTCTTATCTCTCATACCTTTATGGTTTGAGAGATATTCACAAGCGAAGTTTCCCATCCCGCCCCTTTTACCTAGTGTAAGCCATCTCTTCTCAGATGTGGAATGCAGTCCATAGACCAGACAAATAACAGCAGGGGACAATCTTCTTCCTATGAGAACAATGAAAGCCCTGCCCCCCTTGACAAGTTTTTCAGGTTTTTCCCTTATCTTAATTGAAGATTGTTCCTCTCTGCAGTCCACCTGGGCACCTCCCTTCTGCTTTGGCTGAGGAGTGTTACATCAGTAAAAGGGGAGGGAGGGGGATACTTTGTCATTGAATTACTTTTGAACTACAACTGTGACAGAATTTTGAAATAACACTCTCCAAAGTCCAAATACTATGATAATTAATTAGAGCTGCTTTTATTATGAAACATTACTATCCCTTTAACCCCTTAATGACCCATGAAGTACATGTACATCATGGGGTAGATGTCCCTGAAGGACCAAGGATGTACATGTACGTCATAGAATTCAGGGCTCACCGCGCGGCTACACGCTGTTCGGGGAGCCCTGAATCCGGATCGCAAAAAAAATTAAAAATGGCCTGTGGTCCTTAAGTGCCGGCCGCGTGCGTGGCCGGTCCTTAAGGGGTTAAAATTATGTTACAATCAAATGGCTAGAGCAACGGAAGGCACTTTTTAATTCTCTTTAAAACAAACTAAACATATATACACATTAAAGAGATAGCAGTACTTAATATGTAAAATATATATTTTGTAGGGTTTATCCCCTAGAATAAAACAAGGGAACTCCCACTGCTGAGAGGTGTTTTATTCAAAAGTTATTGTACCTAAAACAGTTCAAGTTTGAGCTGCAATAACCTTTGACTAAAACGCCTCTTAGCAGTGGGAGTTTCCTTGTTTTACTCAGGAGGATAAAACCTACAAAATATTTTTTTCCATATTAAGTATTGCTATCCCTTTAAACAAGAGACCCTGGGCCTGAGGCCCTTCAACCGTTTTCACAGCAACAGCCCTGGTAAAATATCCACAAATTAACATTCTATGCAAAGGGCAGCGAAGTTACTTTATCACTGAAGGCCCCTTAGGCTGTACAGAGATAAAGGCCTGTGGTAACCAAGCTCTCCTTTTCATAAGACACTGTAATGTGTGCACAGTGAATAGGCTAGAACGTATCTGCTGGCCTGTCTGGCGCCAAATGTTCAAAGAGAAAAGGAACAATTCTGAGGCAAACCAACAGCGTCATAGGGCATATGTAAAATTCCCACACTCCCAATGATTTCAAATGGAGCTTTTAACAATTTGATTGCTGAAGAATTCCCCAGTGCATTCCTTAGCTATGCATTGGAGGTTAAAAGGCCCATTTAAGTCTAGGGGAATTTTAATGTTACCTATAGTGCAGTTGGTTTTTCCCAGACATGACTCACTTTTTCTAAGCGCATATGACCCATGGTGTCTTCACCTAACCACTTGGCACGTCACAACCTTTGGTCTACAAAACGATGAACCCATAGAGTGGTGACCTGACTGGTCTTGGTAGTATGACAGAGGTTAATCTCTATAGTCTATTTCTGGCACCTCCTCCACCTCTTCGTTGTCCTCCATACTGTTGTGCCTCATGTGTTCAGATGGAGCATGCCTAGTTAATGGGATGGAAAGGGCGCGGTGCACTGCCTCCACAGTGCTCTGGGATACATAATAAGTTAGGTTGACTGACGGCATCTTGGATCGCATTTCCTCAAGGCAGTGGTATGCCTGGTAAAAGAGGAGGAAAAGAGATATTATAGACCTCCCTAGCTTTTAGACTTAACCCTTTGAATGCCAGAGGGGTATGCAACACATTGCTCCGCAATGCTTTGCGTACCCCTCTGGCACTCAAAGGATGAATTTTATTAAATATTATCAACAGAGAGAGAGAGAAGGTAGTTGAAGTGGCAGGAAAAACAACAGATGACATTTACAAATCATACAATATATGGTCTGGATGCCTTGTCTATACCTGAAGAGAGGGCATTTGGCCCAATGCTTTGTCTATACCTGACGAGAGGGCATTTGGCCCAGTGTCTTGTCTATACCTGAAGAGAGGGCATTTGGCCCACACAAAGATACATCAGAACCATGTTTTGCTTAGAAGCCAGCAGAAATGCACCCCACCCTTAAAAACAGGAAGGTGCAATCCTAATATAGATTTTTGTTTTGAATTTTTAGTTCACTTATTGAAGTGTCTGCTGGATCCATGTGCAGCACTACAAGACAAATGAACATCGCACAGCCTCAGCTGTCCATCTTACCTTTTGGAAGTCCCTTTGCTGTGTGTGGTGCTCCACTAGCAGCCCATAGACATCCCCGATACGGACAGCAGTGTCTAGGTCTGGCTCTTCCAGTAGAAGCTCACACTGCTTTACGGCTTCTTGACTGTCCACTGAGTAAGCTCTGTGGGGACAAAGACCCTTAAATGTTCAACTTCCAGCAATAACATTCAAAGATACGGTCAATACAATTCTAGGTCCCTGACTGGTGTATTCTTGCTTGATGTGCTTACAATTCATTTACCTTTCATCCTGCTGAATACAATACCATGGACTTTATTCATCAAGCTAAAGAGGGGCACTTTTGGAGTAAATCATTTGCACCATGAAGGACAAAGGAACATGCTCATTAACCTAAATTGAGCTTAAAACACCTTGAATGCTACAAAAGGCTCAAATGTATTGCTTTGACTCTTTACCATTCAAGTAGTTAAAGAGATAGAAATACTTCTATTTAAGTGCAGCTATGAGTCTTCTTTATATATATATATATATATTTTTTTTTTAACATGTAGCCCTTTATTACATTTAATTACTTATTTGTAGTTCAATCACAATTCAAGATGAAAGGATCCCTCTCCTGCCTCTTCTGGTCACTTCCCATCAGATCTGTGATCCAGTCGTGGAACTGGACGGATGCAGTGAGGGATGATCTTCACACAGTAAGTATAAGGGAAAACCCTGCCCACCTTGATGAAGGAGGGCGGGATTTTCCTTTTGCTTACTGAAGATTGTCCCTTGCCACGATCCATCAAGACCAGACTTGGAGGCTGAGTGACGCAGGGAAAGGGGCAGGAGGTGGATCCTTTCGGCTTGAATTGCGATTCAACTACAATACTGTAAGCAATTAAATATAGAGCTACATGTTAAACATATATACAGAACACTTGGAGCTGCACTTAGATAGAAGTATTACTATCCCTTTAAAGCCCCCATCTCTCTTTTGTTCACTGTGGAACACAGGAACCAAGAAGTAAAATATCCTCCCACAAGAGGGCAGGGCACATGCATAAAAGCGCTCTCTGGGGGCAGAGACTCCCTCTGTATTCCAAGTTACCCTCACCGCACATGCTCCATTTTAACCCTCTGAGTGCCAGAGGGGTACGGAATGCATTGCTTTGCTCTGGCACTCAAAGGGTTAAAACTGACTTCACTGGAGATGGTCAGGACAAAGATTCTTAGATTGCTTTTTTATTTTTATAACTTATATATAATATATAACTTATAGTCTTTGATTCCTGCAAAAGCAAACTCCACCCACTTTAGCCTTCCTAGGAAGCCTTCAAGTGAGAGGAGACTGGAGTCCTTTATTCCTGCCTCCATGCCAACTGTATTTATTTATTTATTTATTTAATTTAGAAAATGTTTTACCAGGAAGAATACATTGAGAATTCTCTCATTTTCAAGTATCCAGAACTATTTAAAGATACACTTTGGAGAAATAGTATACACAGAACAGATTCATAGTGGCCATTAGGATTTTCTACACATATTAAGGTAATTGGTGAGCGAAGGTGTTTGTGTTTCCTCCACAGACAATGCGGCATTGTGGGAAATCTCTGCCAGAACATTTGACAAAATGCTTAATAGCATAATATCCTCCAGACATGCAGAAAATGGGTCTATAAAGTGGTTTTAACCCTCTGAATGCCAGAAAAGTGTCCAACTCATTGCTTTGCAGGCCGCTAGACAACTCTCAGGCAATCAAAGGGTTCATCTCGTGGATTCCAGAGAGATCAAGCATCTTGAGTGAAAGGAAGCATCAACAGACTGCAGAGATTGAGTTTCTATTATAATGTTCATCTTGAATCAGGGGTAGGCAAGTTTTGGCACTCCACTGTTGGAGATGGGAGATGATGGGAGCTGTACTCTCCATTAGTTAATAGCGAAGCTTTGCCTACCCCTGTGTTGGATGAATTAGTCAATGCCTTTCAGAAATCCATACATTGTAATTCTAACTGCAGCACAATAGTCTCAGGTGTACATGTGACATAATACAGACACAGTGTCAAGCGGTTCCTTACCTGCGGACCTGGATAAACCTTTTTACTAGAGTCATCTTGCTCTGCATGTCAGACAGTTTTCTCTCCTGCTCCTCAGGGCTGCGCATCTTGGCTTTGGACAGACACTTGTAGGCCTCAGTCAGAGCTCCTAAAGCCTTCTCATAATTTTGATACTCATCAATCTCCACCTAGCAGAAAAATAAAGACATGGGTTTGAACAAAATTATCTAGCACAGAGAGGCTGCCACACAGCAGAAAAGGGTGTAATTATGGGGTAAACCAGCTGCACCATTGAGACCAAAAAATTATTTCAACTTATAAAAATGATTGAACTGTAATAACGTTTGAATGAAGCAACCCCCAGAAGAGTACATTCGTATTAATCAGACGGAAAAGACCTACAATATTAATTTTTTTCATAATAAAATCATACTGCTCCTGTCCTGGTCTGTATCTTTGTCAGTATGGTTCTATAGAGCTCTTTATTAGCACTGTGCTCCAGCAGACATCAGTGGTTCAGACCTTGTCCATACCTATTTAAGAAAGTAGCCTAACTGTTCCTAGCTTCAGAATACCTGATAAATACTAATCCAGCAGTCATCACAAATCCAAGAAAAATCCAAGATAAAGGACAAACAAACAGATATCCACCCCCTCTGCCCTCTCCCATCTCAAACCTTTCTCGCTTTCTGCTGCCTACCTATGGAACTCCATACCCATCTACTTACATCTTGAAAAATCCCCCTCTGTCTTTAAGTCTACCCTGATATCCTATCTTCTGGAGCACTAGGACCATGCACTACCTTTGGCCAAACTCAGCACTTGTAATCTCAGCACTTGGCACCCTCTTACCCTGTTGTCTGTCTCCTTATACACATTTAGACTGGGGCCTCTCTCCTATTGTTTCTAAGAATGTGGCACTTATTTTATCCCCTCTTATTTATTTTAACATACGTCTATTGTAAAGCGATATGTACACTATGTGGCGTCATATAAATAAAGATATACATGCATACAATATTGAATTCTGTCCCAAACACTTATGATTGTGACGTGAGGCTGGAATACAGTAGAGAAACAGTAGCACAGGGGTGGTCAATTGTTGGAATGTCAGGCATTGAGACTGACTGCCATCATCCACAACTAGAAGTTGGCTAGTTGGGGACAATGGAAGTTGAAGTCCCCAAAACTCGAGGTTCAACAATTTGCTACCCTTGCAGTAGAATATATATATTATATATACACATATATATCTACAGGTATTGATTGTGTTGGACCACTCCAGTTGCCAAGAGCCTCTGAGACAAGAATGGGCAACCTGCAGTTCTATCTCTGTTGCTGGGCAACAAGTCTATCAATCATAATTGGAATAGCAATTCAACAGCAGGGTGAGAGACACAGGCTGCTCAGCTCTGTACTGATGGCTTAAATGATAACTAACATCTCCTAATAATAACTTCCTTACTATAGCCAAAAATCCTAACTGTCCCTAAAACTTTTGCCCTTGTGCCTTTGTTCAAAAGATAAAGTCTTCAAATCACTCCTGGATGTCATGGTCCATGAAGAAAGACAAGAGAGTCAATAGCAGGGCCACAGAACATCAAACTCTATTAACTGCACATGATAATCTTAACCCTTTAAGGGCCAGACAGGTGTAAACACCCCTCATTTTTAAGGAAGGCTCACACTCTGCTCTCTTCATTTTGAAATAAACTGCCAGCTACTGTCATGTCGGCCTCCATGAATAAGAAATCAGGACTGACTGAATAGGTCATCTCTTGAAGGCTGACACTTGTAGAGACCATTAGGAATTATGGACATTAGTAAGGTTCTGGGGGGAAGGGAATTAATAGGCGTTCTCCTTTAAGGAGAAGTGGTCTTAAAGGAATAGTAATACTTCATTTTAACTTTATTTTATTTTGTAGGCATTAAAAAAACATGAAGAATGATATAAGTCTTATCTCTGAAACCTTTATGGTTTAAGAGATATTCACAAACAAAGTATCCCCCCCTGTTCAACTAGATCAGAAGGGAGATGCCCAGGTAGACTGCAGAGAGGGACAATCTTCAATTAAGATAATGGAAAAAGCTGAAAAACTTGTCAAGGGGGGAAGGGCTTTCATTGTTTTCATACAAAGAAAATTGTCCCCTTCTGTTATCTGTACTGTCATACAACCAGACTCACATCTGAGAAGAGATGGCTTACACTAGGAAAAAGGGGCGGGGAGGGGAACTTTGCTTGTGAATATCTCATAAACCATAAAGGTTTGAGAGATAAGACTTATATCATTCTTCATGTTTTTTTAATGCCTACAAAATAAAATAAAGTTAAAACGAAGTGTTACTATCCCTTTAAGTCCACATTGTTTTGAGAAGGGGAGGTGTATGCATTACTGACTTACAAATGCACCAAGTCCAGTATTGGCTGTATATTAAAAAAAAAAAAAAAGTGAATCTGTGAAAATAATTCTCCTTACATTTAAAAAAGTGTCAACATATTACACAGTGCTGAATCCAAATTAATGTACTAGCAGAAAAAAGTGGCTTTTTGTGCTACTTACCGATAAAGCCTTTCTATTAATCCATTGGGAACACATACACCATGGGGTGGTACGGAACGCATTGCGGAGGACTGTCGGGGGGTAAAGGATAGACTGGGAGGAATCAGAAGATGTCTATATGATGTAAACTGCCTCCTAGTAGGAGGAGCTTTACCCTACAGACCTTGTGTCTCTTAAATGGAGGTAAGAGAAATAGCATTGTATAGTGAGCACTAGACCTCACCTGAGCACAGGCATCGTAGAAGCCAGCTAAAAGATCAAGGGCTCTCCCCTTAGTATAGAACGTAATTATGTTCTTCATAATTTCAGGGTCTTTACGCCAGTCGAGTGATTGCAGATAATTGGCTGCCATGATGTAGATCTCCTTCTGACGTGACACCCCAGCAAAGAACATGATCTTCTCTGTGTCACCTGACTTTAGTAAGGACCTCATGGCCTGGAGAGAAAGATAGGAAAGTCTCACTTTACCACTGGTTGTATCACTAAATTTCCCTATATACTTCAGTGGGAATCCGTGACATAAAATCGATTATAACATTTATTTCCTGCAATGTAATCCAGCTCGTACAGCAACGATCTCAAACTGTGTCACCAACAAGAGAAGAGCTTATTCTACATGCAGACATATAATAAAAGTTGCTCTTGTATGAAAATGCATGTTGTAACTTCACAGATATATACATAAATATTTAGACACCTTGAAGGAATATAAAAAAAATACATTTCATGAGTGTTTTACAAAGATTGGGGGAAGCAAATATTCATCAGTACTACTCACTTCCAGGTTGAAATGTGCACTCTGCTGTGGATGTTACAGCAGGAAGTGAGGGGAATAAAGGCAAATGATTTCCCCCAGTGCCAGAGGGGTGCACACAACACACTGCACAGCAATGCATTGTGTACCCCTCTGGACTCAAAAGTTAAGTTGTTAATGTATGAAAGCATTTCCATATATAGCTAGACAGCAGGTTGCATTTTTGTATTAGTGGAAGAGATATGTTCTATTCAACAGTTTTTGCAGTTCAAACTTGCAGTTTTTTGGGTACAGTAACTCCATGGCCTAACATTTTACTGTGGTGCTGTTACTACAGAAGCCTATGGAGGGTTACTGTCACTGACAATAGTACCCATAGACTGCTCTAGTAACAGAGCCACCATAAAAGTTCATGGCAGTACTGCACCCAAAAAGATTAAGCTGCAATAAGCAATACTCTTGCTTTATTTAACAGGATAAACCATGCAATATATTTTTTTTCATATAACGTAATACTATTCCTTTAAAACCCCTTAATGACGAGGGGTCTGGGAAGTAAACTTCCCTTAAGGGCCGCTTTGATCTTGGTTGGCGCACCAGCACACGACTGATGGCGTGTACTGGTGCACCAAACGGGGGTCAGAGAGAGACAGCTATGGTCTTGAAGAGGACAATTTCAGACCCTGCAAGTGCTTATAGAGCTCCCACAAGAGCGATGTAAGCACAAAATGCATGAACGTGTCAGGACCGCCACTGATCCCTTTAGGCAAAAATAATGGTGACTGCCCCTGACATGTCACCGGTCATTAAGGGGTTAAATATGTGCTACATTTAATTAGTGGGACCATAATATGGTATCCTTTGGAATTTTGTTATGAGAAACCCACTAACAAAGATGCAGCTAAAATATTCATCTTTAAAAAGGCAGATTTTACAATTTTAAAAAGCAATATTAGATGACATTCAATGGGTTGAAATCGTCAAACATAAAAATGCACGATTTGTTCAGAATGATCTAGGATAAATGCATATACCTATATATACCATTGGAGAATACAAGAGGAACAAATTAAATTCAATGTGATTTAACAAAGTAGTTTGGAAGGAAATGTGGAGTAAGAAGCATGCTTTTACATTATTTAACTTGGAAGTGTCAGATGTATTTTTTTAAATTATACAATAGAATATGCAAAAACTATTTAGCCTAGCTGGAACTGAAAATGAGAAAAGTAACAAAACCTTAAACATTTCTAAAAGTATATAAATGGCCAAAAGATTAAAGCTGACGTTGGAACCTTTGTGATGACCAATAATATTCTTGGTAAAAGTCAGCATGGTTTTATAAAGAACAGATAATGTCAAACTAGTTAACTTGTATTCTACCAAACAGTAAGTAGTAATTTGGACAAGGATATTGCTATTGATGGAGTGTCCTTGGCTTTTGCAAAAGCCTTTGATACTGAGCACCCCAAATAGGTTACTGCATAAATTAAAAGTTTTTGGCCTGGGAAGAGAAATCTGTTTATGTATAAAGCACTGGTTAAATTAATTGATGTAGAGAGTTGTTGTATATGGGGCCTTTTCAAATTGGTGTAAAGTTGTAAGTGGAGTGCTTGAGTGTTCAGTCCTGGTCCTGACATGTTTTAATGTTTATTTATGATCTTGGAGTGTGTATTGAAAATATTTAAAAAACATCTAGATACAATGAGTGAATGATCAGAAAGGTGGGAGAGGTTTAATATAGATAAATGTGATGTTATGTATTTAGTTTGCAGAAACAAGCATGCTACATATACACTAAATGGGAAGTTGCTTGGGGAATTGTTGTTAGAGAAATACTGAGGCCTAGCAAAAACTCCATCGCAGTGTGCAGCATCACTCAGCCTGTGCAAGAGCCAGTATAGTATTATCATGTATACAAAGGGGTAGATATGCATGGGATGAGAATATAAATCTCTATTTTCTACCTCATCTAGTATAGGGAATATAGCTTTGGGCACAAGTTCTTAAAAAAGACACTACAGAAAGGGATAGTAATGTTTCATAATAAAAGCAGCTCTAATTAATAATCATAGTATTTTGGCTTTGGAGAGTGTTATTTCAATTCTGTCAGAGTTGTAGTTCAAGAGTAATTGAATGACAAAGTATCCCCCTCCTGCCCCTTTTACTGATGTAACACTGCTCAGCCAGATCAGAAGGGAGGTGCCCAGGTAGATTGCAGAGAGGGACTATCTTCAATTAAGATAAGGGAAAAACCTGTCAAGGGGGGCAGGGCTTTCATTGTTCTCATAGGAAGAAGAATGTCCCCTCCTGTTATCTGTCTGGTCTATGGACTGCATTCCACCTCTGAGAAGAGATGGCTTACACTAGGTAAAAGGGGCGGGAGGGGAAACTTTATCATTCAATTACTCTTGAACTACAATGCTCACAGTAATGAAATAACACTCTCTGTGGCTCAAATACTATGAAGATTAATTGCAGCTACTGTTTTTGTGAAACATTACTATCCCTTGAACTGGAAACAGTACAGAGATATACAACAAAGCCGATAACGGGATTAGACGATTTTACTTATAAAGTAGTGCTATCCAGATTGCTTGTTTACAATAGAGAGAAGACAGCTAAGGGAGTTATATGATTGCATTGGCCTCAGATATATTTGTAAACTCTCTTGGGCACTATTTACTCAAAAAGCTGAGCAAAAAACAAGGGATCATGAATTAATGCTAGAGAAAAAGCACTTTTAACAACAACAAAAAAAAGACAGGGATGTTTTAAGTAAGGGAAGTAAGGCAGTGGAATTCTTTGTCTTGGAAGGCTGTTTTAGAGGTACAGTAGATGCTTTCAAACAAGCAGTAGATACCTTTCTAGCTCAGAATACTGAGAATTAGATTTGGTATCAAAGTAGAAAAGATATTGATTAAGGGAACACATTTTTTGACACACACACACAGACACACACAGACACACACACACACACACACACACACACACACACACACACACACACACACACACACACACGATTTAACCCTTTGAGTGCCAGAGGGGTACACAACGCATTTCAAAGCAATGCGTTGCGTACCTCTATGGCACTCAAAGGGTTAACTAGAAATGGCTCCAATAGGTCTTTTTTTTCCTTTCTCTGGATCAACAGCAGTCATATGATATGGCTGAACTTGATGGCCACATATCTTTTTCAGCCTTATGAACTATAGTCCCTGCAGAATTATCCTTTCAATATACATTTTCCAATATTATGCAAAACTATCTCATTAACTCATTGGATGCTAGCGAGGTCTCCAGAACAAGGTGTAGCATTTATATAAGAGATGAATCTTTTTAATCCCATTTGACCCATTTATATTTGTTTTTCACATGATGGGACAGTAGTTGTCCTTGTTGATTTGCATTGCCCCCCCCCCCATCAATTACCTTCAGCTTGTTCCCAGCCTGTGTGTATTTCTTCGTTGCAAGGTGATAGTTCCCTTGCCTCATGCAGCAATCAGCAATACGTTCCAGCAATTCCCGCCGTGCCTCCTCACTCAGCTCCTTGGAGTTTTTGGACACTGTCATCTTCTCAGCCATGTCTTCAGTGATGATCAGGTTCTGCTCGAGACACAGCTGGAGAGCATCATAGTACTACATGGAGGAAACAACTGGTATTAGGGGAGCAGAGCCTTAGATACTGGGATGCTAGCAGGTTCGCCTACTTTCTCCTGATCAGCACAGTGGCATACAGATTAAAGGAAAAGTAACCCTTTATTTTGATTTTGAGTATTCTGCAAGTCTATAATACGCAAAGTCAAATTACCTATACTTTTTATTATCGTCACATATTTTTTTTTCTTACATGTTTATGCCCCTGACAGTAGTCTCACCGGATCTCTGTTTTTAGAAATGTTTCTGACCTGTCGATCAAGAAAGAGGGACATTGATACAATGTAAATCTATCCTTGCAGCACAGAGTACATTGTATGCTGTATGCTATGTTTTTTTACATTGTGTCACTATCTCTGTTTCCACAGTCCCTGACAGAAATCTGTCTGGAAACAAACTCAGGGAGATTGATGTTGGACATAAAAGTGTTAAAAAAAACCCCACATGTAAAGATGAAGAAAATAAATAAATGCATAGATAATCTGACTTAACATAGTATGAACTTGCAGTCTATGTTAAGTCAAAATAATGGGTTACTATCCCTTTAATCTTATCCTATTAACTAGAGCCAGATTTCCCAATAGGCAATATAGGCACCTGCCTAGAGTTCATAATTTCCAGGAGCATCGTGAATGCGCATGACAAAGCCCATCAGCAACTAGCCTGACAAGAACAGCAAGGATTAACGTCCTCAAATCAGCTGCCACGCCTAATAATTTGTGCTACTGCACAAAACAGTTAGGTGGTGCTAAAGAAAACTGATGCCAGTCCTCCTGCCTTCATTCAGTGTTCTGTTGCTTGAGTCTATAAGACTATACAAACTACAAATTGCATGCCCCAGGTGAAGGAGCGCTCCACTGTGGCTCCTCACACTGGCAATACAATGTAAATCATCCGATTCTGAAAGTATAAAATAATTTTATTCAATGAACAGACACTAGAGCAGGGAATTAAGCAGTCTTATGCGTTTCACACCAAAGGTGCTTAATCATAGATTAAGTCTAAGATTAAGCACGTTTGGTACGAAACGCGTGAGACTGCTTGATTCCCTACTCCGGTGTTTATGTGTTTATAAGTCAATAAGAGGATTTTAGTCTTACCTGTTAAATCCTTTTATGTTAGTCCATACAGGTTACTGGTAACTTTGGGTAGGCGATCCACCATTTTAACTAGGCATGAACAATTCTAGAAGTGAATGCAGGGGGTGGAGCCTACCTTCCCTCCTTGGCTGCAGCTAGCCAATCAGCTCCAGTAAGATTTGAGACACTAACTATTGACTAGATAGTAGAAGGGAAAGAAGACTCCTGTGAGCGTGACCCTGAAGGACCCCCTCGTTCTGCCACAGGACAGCCAAGCATGGTCCCTTGACAGGGTGGGAGACCATTAACCTGTATGGACTAAGAGAAAAGGATTTAACAGGTAAAACTAAAATCCTCTTTTCTCGGTCGTCCAATACAGGTTACTGGCAACTTTGGGATGTCCAACCATTGAGTTTCCCAGAGTCGGGAAGTAAGGCCAGGACCAGGCGCAAGGCCCCGAAAGTCACCAGAGCAGATATGAACCATCAGATCAGAGATAGCCCAACAAAAAACAAATGAAGTGTCAACAGACGCTGAACACGGGTAACAACAACACAGGAACTGTCACACAGCACACTGAACTAGAGTGAACAGGGCTCAAAAGTGAAGGAAGCACCAAAGAAGATCATAGACAGGAAAGACTGCCTCCAGGATCTTCCTCCCAAATCTGGAGTCAGCCGATGCCAGCACATCAGCACGGTAGTGCTTCAAAAAGGTGTGCACAGACAACCAAGTGGCAGTCTTGCACAACTGATCAGCGGAGGCCTGGATTCTTGTAAGCCCAAGAAGCCCCAATAGATCTAGTAGAATGAGCCGTGACCCGAAAGGGAACAGGCTTCTTTCTTAGCTCGTAAGCCTTACGAATACTGGACTTGATCCAAGATGCAATAGTCACTTGGATGCAGGTCTCCCTGCCCTGGGGCCCTCAGGAATGATGAACAGCGTGTCAGACTATCTAATGGACTCAGTGCGATGTACATAAAACTTAAGACAATGCAACACATTTAACAAGTGGAGATCCCTCTCCTTGACAGAGGTAGGGTCAAGGCAGAAGAAGGCACCACAATCCCCTGATTAATGTGGAACTCAGAGACCACCTTTGGGAGAAACTCCTGAGAAGTGCGAAGCACTGCCTTGTCTTTGTGAGTGTCGAAGAGAAGGCCCAGGAAGACCAGATGCTGGGATGGGACAAGAGCTGACTTGTTCACGTTGATGATCCACCCGTGATGGTGAGAGCATGAATGCAGTCCTGAACCTGCTGATGAAGAAGTTCCTCAGAAGGGACTTTCAGAAGCAGGTTGTCCATGTATAGAGTAACTGATGCCGTCCCGATGGAGGACAGATACTAAAGCTCCCAGGGCACGGTTGAAGACTTGAGGAGATGTAGTCAGACGAAAGGGAAGAGCTGAAAACTGAAAGTGCCCTTGGTCGCAGGCAAATCTGAGATACTGCTGACTCTCTGGATGAATGGCAATGTGTAGATACGTGTCCTGAAGATCCAGAGAGGCAAGGAATTCCCCCGGGGACATAGCAGCAAACACCGTCCTTAGGGACTCTTGTCGATAATGAGTCTTGATCACAAAGGAATTGAGATTCTTCAAATCCAAAATGGGATGGCAGCCGCCGTCCTTCTTGGAGACCACAAAGAGGTTAGAGTAAAAACCCATACCTCTGTCCCGAATTGGAACAGGTTTCAGAACATCCTTCTACAGAAGGGCCTGGATAGCGCCAGTGAACAGACTGCGTTTCTCTATGTCCTGAGGCGTATGAGTGGGAAAAAACGAAAGGGAGGAAGAGAGGCGAAAGGGATCCTGTACTCTTCTGCCACCACCTGTAAAAACCACGGGTCCGCAACTGAGTCCTCCAAGACGCTGTGGTAGTGACACAGGCGGCCACCCACAGCTGAATGGGGACCTGGTTTTGGCGAGTCATGCAAAAAAAAGGCTTGGAAGCCGTAGGCTTGGAGGAGACCCTGGGCTTCCATTGCTGTTTGGGCTTGGAGGAGAAACGTGAAGCTGAGGGAACCACCTGGTTTGCCAGAAGTGTCTCAGTCTGGAAGGAACGAAAAAGCAGATTATGTTTGAGAGGCGTCTTCCTCCTGGGGACCATAGGCTGAAGGGTACTCTTGCTCCCTGTGGCCTCACTAATCAGATCTTTAAGATCTGGCCCAAACAAAGAGGTGCCATGAAAAGGCAATGAGAGCAACGCTTTCTTGGAAGCAGTGTCAGCAGACCAGATCTTGAGCCAAAGAGCTCATTTGGCAACCACAGACATGGTGGAAACCCTTGCCGCCAAAAGGATGGCATCAAATAAGGCAGCAAAAACATAGTGCTGTGCCTCAGAAATATTGGCAAGAAGCCGCAACATATCCGAAGTAGGAGCACCCTGATGGACATCCAGGGTGAGCTGTTCAGTCCAGACTGCAATGGCCCGGTTCACCCATGCCGCAGTAAAGTTGGATGCATGGCAGTACCAGCAGTAGCAAAAATGGACTTGAGGGAGACTTCAAGTTTCTTGTCAGTCCAGTATTTCAGAGGGGACGCATCAGCAACTGACAAGGCAGTGGACTTAGACAGCCTGGAGACAGAAGCATCCACTTTGGAGAGATGAAACCATTGAGCAAGTGCCACCTCAGAGAAGGGGTAAAGCTTGGCAAATTACTTGGAAACAGAAGGTTTCCTATCCAGAGACTTCCACTCATCAGACACAAGGCGATCAAGAGTGGTGTTAGGTGGAAAACAAGTATAGGGCCTTTTAGGATCCTGAAATACATCAGAAGGATCACAAGAAACCTCCTGAACTAAGGAAATGTTTAGGGTAGTTAAGACAGCTCTGATCAGGCCCTCAGCTGAGGGATCAGGATCAGCCTCAAAGGGGTCCCCAAAAAACTGAGGAGCAGCCCACAGCAGAACATTCCTCAACATCCGAATCCACCAACAGTTCCTCCTCAGAGGAATCTGATACTTCAGGCACTCCCTGCAGTTTAGGCAGGGAAGATCTGACAGAAGAAGGGGTCTGCCAGGAGTGTAAGACCCCCTGTAACTGGGATGAAAAGAATTGCAATGTAGACCGGAGGTCTCTAGTAGCAGCCTTGAACTCTTGCACCCAAAGTGGCTCTAATGCATGGCTGGAGGTCCCTGAGAGAGACTCAGGACATCAGAACATGCTGGGCATAAGTGACCTGAGAATTCTCTAGGTAACCCTGAATGACATGAGGAGCAATGCACAATAGGGGACACACAGACCCCAGCGTCCTTAGATTTAGGCCTGGCCCCAAGCTCTAACGGATTAGACATTCTCACAGCGTCAAAACGTTTAAAGTATAAGGAATCACCCAAATACAGTGTGTAATATTAAAATTTTACCCCAGAAATCTCTAAAATGCACTTATCTGGCAGGCGAAGGGTTAATCTGCAGAGGAGAAAAGGAGAGTTGAAGCCCTGCGTAGGATACTCGTTCAGGAAAAGGCACAAAATGGCTGCCACAGCGGGAGCCAATCAGAAACAAGTGCACGAAGCAAGTGCTCATGGGAAATGTAGTTTTCCCAGAAAAAGTACCCCAACAGTGCCTGAAGCCCCATGAGACCCCCAACACACACAAAACTGGATGACAGAGCAAGGGCAGACAATTAAAATGAGCCATCTCTGAAGTCGCTATGTTGAGCGGTTGCAGAGATATGTCCCAAACTGTACAGTCCCATAGAAGTGAATGGAGCAATGGCGTCCATGCAGTAAAGCTCGTCGGAAAACACAGATTTTGCAAAGTAGAAACGGTGAATAAAAATTACATGAAACATCACTAGAACATGTTAGCAGACCCAAAAAACAGTGAACCCAGTAGGGAAAGTGCCAATAACCCCCCAAAAGATGCAAAACCAGCAGCTAAAGGGTTAAGTTACCACAGAAACTTGTTCCAAAACACTAGACAGACATACAGATAAACTCAATGAGTGCAGGAGTGTGCAATAGGAACTCAAAAGGAAAACCCCTAAGCGGAGGGGCACTGTGGAACATGTGGACCTGCAGCACTCAAAGGGTTGCTCACCTTTCCTGTAGATCTTCTGTCTTCAGATCACCATGTATCAAGAAGAAGCCTCAGTGGGCAACTCCTGAGGAAAGAACTTGAACCCAAGATTTCCCCCCAGGGCTTAAGGTCCACAAAAAGCACCTGGATACTGAGCTAGCCACATCTAAGGGCATTGTCATTTATGGTAATCCGCCTAATGGTGGTATTCCATTTCTAACAGAAAAATAAAAAAATGTTCTAAAACTATAGCAGAACGGTTCTCTTGCCTGTGTTATCTTCACCAAGGAACAAATCTTAATGGAGCTGATTAGCTAGCTGTAGCCAAGAAGGGAAGGTAGGCTCCACCCCCTGCATTCACTTCTAGAACTGTTCCTGCCTACTTAAAGGGGCGGATCACCTACCCAAAGTTACCAGTAACCTGTACTGGACGACAGAGAAAAATGTATTTTATCCTCTAAGAATCTGCGGTTTACATTGACTTGCACCAGGAACTTCCAGTGTTTGGCAGTGAGTGCTTTAAGTTTATTGAGACTGTTGATGTGTTTATCAGTGCTGCCATTTCTTTTGTTTGTCCTCACACTGGCTGCCAAGGATTTCTTGGGACACCCGCAACTGTGCTTTAGTATAGTGCCAGTTAAGTATAGGGTTAAAAAATGCACAATATTGTCACATTAGTCATTAGCTCTCTCACAGTGGCACCTGTTGCTTCCAGGCATTATAATATGTCGTGAGAATAATGCTTGGCAGCATCATGCTCCCTGTTATTGGAGATTAACCGAATTTCCTGACTCAATGCCATGGATAGGCACTTCCCTTGTGATTAGTTGAATTTGTCTTTTCAGCACTCATTACCCCCTGCCCTATCATGCTAGTCTATGTAATTATCTCAGCACACATGATAGGTGCCACTGTGAATATTACTCTTTGGATGAAGAGGGACAGTCAAAGATCAGCCTCTTATGTGTACTGATATAAATACATATAGTGTAATGACACGGCAGCGGGTAACACAATGAGCACTGAAAAGACAAATTCAACTAATCACAGAGGTACTGCTGATCCATGTCACTAAGTAAGCCAGCGAGTCAGGGCAGCTGTTAATCCTCCAATAACAAGACTCACAGTGCTTCCAAGCACTAAGCTCAGTGCATATTACAATCTCTAGGAGCAACAGGAGCTGCCATGATTAACCTAATAATATTTGATTCCCTAAGACAAATTGCCCTAATTGCCTTTTTCAGAGCTCAGTGCCTCTGCCCTTTCATGCCGGTCTATGTAATTATGTCACTGCACACATAATAAGCACTTATCCTACTCTGCTTCATCAGAGAAGTGAGAGATTCAAAGATATGTTTCTTATTTGTGCACAATTATAACAACATAAACCAGCATGATAGAGAAGAGATTAAATGAAAGTATTTTACCAGGAAAGGCACAATGAGACCTTGCCAGGACTAGAATCTGCGACCGAAGGTTTTGAACAGATTCTACAGCTGGTGCACTAACCAACTGAGCTATTTTACCTGCATACATCTGATGGAAGTATTGTCAATCCATGTCTCAGTGTGACTGCAGAACAAGGAGCTGTAACCAGTGAGATGTTTCCTCTGCTGAATTTGATGTCTTTTACTTTATTCATTACTCTCCCTACTTTCACTCTATTCCCAGTCCCTGCTTTCTATCTCCTCCCTTCCCTTCTTTCTTCCCACCTTTTCCTTCTTTTATCTCTTCTATTCCTTCCTTCCTTTCCCATCCTACTACCCCCTCTCTTTCTTCAAAAGTTTCCAAAATCTCATTCCTTTTCCTTCCTATCAAAGACATTGGCGGGAAAAGGGAGTGTGGCCACTGGCTGTGCTGGGGCACCAAGGACTGCCTTGCTTAGGAGCGCCTGAGTTGTAAATCAAGGCCTGCTATTAACCCAGCTACTAACCCCTTATACAATGTAATAACAGTAAACACTTGTCCACTACTGGTCATTCTGTGAGAAACATTGGTTTTGATTTAAAGGAACACTAACATCAGTATACAAAGATGTCCCTATTACCTCTGTACAAGAAGAGAAGCATCCTGGAACCTCAACGTTTTGTAGGGATCTCCATGAGCCACATGGAGACCCCGCTGTCACCTCTTTCCTGGGAGAATAGGCAGCTGTTTGAAAGGGTGCCTCTTCTCTACAACTTTCAAAATTAAACTTTTTACTGCTTGAGGTTTGACCACCCAATTACAATTAAATTCACACCTCACACCTTGCTGTGCATTGTGGGTGAGGGCTTTACCTTTTTGGCTGCCAGTAGCAGTTCCACAGCCTTCTCAAACTGATTGTGCTGGATGAAGAAGTCAGAGCAGCGGGCGAGCAGGGCAGGGTCGGACTTCTCATCCAGATCCTCGGCAATTAGTTGCAGAGCCCCAAACTGCTCTGTAGCAAAAGCCAGCTCTAAGGCCTTGGAGAAATAGCCAGCCTGAGAACAGGATGGAAACAGGGCAATGTTATCACATTTAATTATTTACACTTGTTACAAGTTGTGTCTACAGTCACTACAGGTGACATTATCATTGCTTTTGTTACAAGAGGATTGTTTTTGCTACCTACCAATAAATCCTTTTCTCTTTTCCACCAGGAGGCATTTTAATAAAAGTCCTATGGACAAGGTAACTGCTCCTCAGACCTGGATAACCCCCACCCAGCTCAGCCTGCTTTGGTTTACTACTTATAGCAATGCCCGACCAAGGCAAAACACTGACCTGAAGAAGACTGAGAAAAAGTCACCATCCTAGAGATTCCAAGGAACAGCAAGGAATCCCGGGCAGAAAAGAAGAAATTGTCTGAAGTTTTCTCCAGGAAGGAAATTCTGTGTCCCCCATGGACTAACAGAAAAGGGGACCATGGAGACATATTAACACAGTCCCAAAAAGTCACCAAGGACATAGAGAATATTCTCAAAAGTCCATCTAGACAAAAATGAGATGAACCTAGAGGTTAGGCAGGCTGAACTGGGTGGAGGTACAGAAGGACTGAGGTTGAGTTATCTTCTCCAGAGGACTTATTTATTACAGTGCCCTGCTTTCAATGCAGGGAGGTTAACCCCGTGGTCCTTGTACCCCAGGGAATGAAAGAGAAAATGACCATTGCTATCACCACAGGCTCATGTATGAAAGACCACTTGACATTTTGTGAGACCTTTCTGCACCATACTATTTAGACCTTCACCAGAAACCTAATCTTCACTCTGCATTTAATTTATAATGGAGACTTTGATGCTTAAGTTTGTTCCTCCCAGCTTCACTCTGCATTTAATTTATCACTGAGACTCTGGTGATTAAGATAATCCGACCCAGATACTCTGTTAGTCTGATTTTGGTCTCTATAGTAACAGGCTCTTTATAGATTTCTAGTCTGTGCAAGTGTTATTGTTGTGTTTAAAGTGGTGTTAATGTAATCAGTAGGATTAAGACCAAGGAGCTTTAGTCCCCTCAGCCAACACCTATCAACGACCCTGTTTTTGAATGCTAAATGTGCACCTATATCACAGAAGTCATTTTAAAGGGATAGTAATACTTAAAATATAAAAAAAAGATATGTTGTAGGGTTTACCC
Organism: Rhinophrynus dorsalis; assembly: GCA_037306005.1. Lineage (NCBI taxonomy): Eukaryota > Metazoa > Chordata > Amphibia > Anura > Rhinophrynidae > Rhinophrynus > Rhinophrynus dorsalis. The sequence goes on from CM074725.1 coordinate 38,627,182, forward strand.
CCCCTGAGTAAAGCAAGGGTACTCCCACTGCTGAGACATTTTATTAAAAAATCATAACGGCTCAAACCTGACTTTTTTAGGTGCAATATCACAGTGGCCTGAAAATTTACAGTGCGCTGTTGCTACACCATCCCATGGACTGCTCTGGTCTGTAGACCATAAATCTCCATAGGATGGTGTAGCAACAGCACCGCTGTAAATTTTCAGGCCACTATGATATTGCACTTGAAAAATTCAAGTTTGAGCCGTTATACTTTTTTAATAAAATCTCTCTCAGCAGTGGGAGTACCCTTGTTTTACTCAGGGGGATACACCCTATAACATATATATTTTTTTTACATTTTAAGTATTACTATCCCTTTAAGTATAGATTGCAGAGCACTTCACAAGACTGATACTTGGTCCAGTTATCTGCTTGGATGCTAGAAAGGTCTCCAACACATTTCTCTAACAACCAAGTGTTTAAAAAGTTTCACTCTAAATGTAAAACTAGATTTCTGGTTACAAAATAGTTTCCAATACACTTTAATTAAAATAAGTAAGAATGTGGGGAATGTAGGAATCCACCAGGGCAGCACATTGTTGCGGCATGTTCTACACCTTTAGTGCATCCAGATTAGGTTGCTCACAGTAAATGAAGAACATTTTCCAGACCCTGTGGTATATCATGGCTAAGGGCAGCTGTCTCATCCATGAGGATGGAGGAACAAATGTCTTGCTCCTTATGATGGAGTTCTCAGGTTCCATGCCATGAAATCAAGTATTGTCAAGGGGGGAGGGGGGGTGGATGAGCCCCTGAGTGTGTTGATGCAGAGGCAGATGACCCAGTATGGAAATGTTACAGCTTACCTGGCTTTCAGTTCATCTGCAGGCGCGAGGCTTCAAGCATGCAGCAGGCCTCTGTTGTATGTGTTTGCTTCCTGTAGTCTCCTCCTACCTACTTCCTCCCTCTGAGCTGCTCCTCCTACCTACTTCCTGAGGAGGGGTTTAAAGGCCTGACTGAGTCCTGACTCAGTTGCCCTTGCGTTGTTGTACAATACAGTTCTGTTTCCCTTGGGCTCTGTGTATGACCTGGGTTGTCTGACCATCCATTCTGGTGCTGACCTGTGGCTCTGTCTGACTACTCTTTTGTCTGCTCCCATTGTGTAGTGCAGTGGTTCTCAACTCCTGTCCTCAGGACCCACTAACAGGCCAGGATGTGATGATTTCCTTGTTAGGGCACAGGTGAGTTAATCAATGTGAATGAGCCTCTGATCACCACACCTATGCTCTAGCAGAGAAATCCCTAAGTCCTGGCCTGAAAGTGGGTCCTCAGGGCAGGAGTTGAAAAACACTGGTGTAGTGGACCTGTGGCTCTGGCTGACTACCTGAACTGTGTACGACCCGGCCTGTCTGTCCATCCATTCTGGTGTTGACCTGTGGCTCTGTCTGACCATTCTCTTTGTGCGTTCCGTTTTGGCTTAGACATCCTTTCTGGTGCAAACCTGTGGCTCTGGCTGACTACCCACTCCGTGTATGACCTGCTTGTCTGACTACCCACTCTGGTGTTGACTTGGGGCTCTGTCCACTGCGCTTCCAGCATACCAACACTTCAGTAGATATCCTATCTGGTGCAAACCTGTGGCTCTGGTTGACTACACGCTCCGTGTATGACCTGGCTTGTCTGACTATCCTTTCTGGTGCTGACTAGGGGGCTTTGTCTGTTTCCTCCATGTGTTGGTCCCCGCTCCACAGACACCCATCCTAGTGCGGACCTGGGGCTCTATCAGACTCCTAGACTGACTGCAGACTGAGTCAGTGCTAGTCCTTTGGGCATTACGAATTACCTCGAGGCTCCAGTGGGCTGAGGCCTAGTCTCGGACAGTGTGGTGGATCTATTGGAGGACTGCTATTTCTGATACAGTGCTTGCCTCTTTGATCCCCCTCTGTGTCTTATCTGTTTACGTGCATTACTGTTATTATTCTACATAAAGATGGTTTTACTTTACCGTACTGACTCCTGGTTTATTCCTGGGAACAGTGACAGGAAAGCACTAATATAGATTGATGTCAAGCTCGGCACCACCCTTGGTGGTGCTTTCAGGAAGATGTGTTTGTTCCCCTTTCAAGCTCTGTGAGCCGACCGAAGGAGCTGGCGTGCACCCAGGATAACCTCCTAGAGTATAGTAGCTACCTACTGCGAAAGCTAGAGATGTACCTTGGTTCTGAGATTAAACTGGCAGCTGAATCTAGAAGACAAAGATCCTGAACTGTGCTAGGCCAGGGGAGGGTTTGACTAGGCCTCAGCAGGAAGAGCTAGTAGAATTAGTGCCTGAAAAACTGCTCTTCAGGCTGGAACAGCAACAGTGGAACAGGCACCAAATCAGCAGACTAAAGAAAAGTCGAATAACAGAGCAGGGTCAAAACGGAGAGTCTACTGAAGCAAGGTACAGAATCAGGAGGCAGAAAAGAAGTCGGTAAAAAAGGCCAAGGTCAGCAACTAGGAATCAAACATTTCAGAACACAAAGACGCTGGAAATACTAGAGCACAAACTGGAATGATAAGATTGCGCATTAGTGGACAGAAAGTGATGCTAGATAAAGGCTAAGGAGCAAGAGAGAAAACCAGAACAGGAAAAACAGAATCCAGAGAGACAGGGCAAGGAAAAAGATCAGGAATGGACAAGTGACAGAGCAACAGGAAGTAGTGTGTCAGCAAGATGAGGTGAATCATCACACAGTTGATCTTTGAGAGTCCCCATATAGTGATGAACCCAGCAGAGATCCCCTTGCATCATCTTGCCACCTTTGTGGTGTATGTAAATTACAGCAATCATGGGTGTGGATTGTATCCGAAGTTGATGGTCTTTCAAGAAGAGCTGTCCAGGTCAAAAAGGCTATGTGGATTGCTCTAAACTCCAGGATGCTGACAGGACCATACCCCTTGGGCATTATAGGTGATGAACACTGTCCCCGCCAACCATACAGAGTGGCGTTGGTGGTGAGCACCTTTCAAGTTTGTATTGAGAACAATCTACCCCATTGAAGGTCCTGCTATTCCAGCCACTACTGTAGAGCTGCAACAACAAAGTAGGACTCAAAGTCTGACTTCTCTAGGATTGAAATCCATTCATGAGTCCATAGTACGGAGATTGTTGGATACGACTTCAGAATTAACAGAGTAATCTTATTCTGGACCCACTGTCAGTCGCTGTGCATCTTTTCTTACTTTCTGTTTCTGGTTGCTTGGTTACCTTACTAGCTATTGGCTAGGGCCAGTTTGAAGGTTTTGCACCTCCCGCTCTCAGATACATGTGAGCTATGAGCTATTGTACGCTGTAGTTCCTGCTACCTGAGTTGACCCTGCCTGTGGTTGACCAGATTACCCTATCTTCTAACTTACCCTTTGCTTGGCCTGAACTATTTCCTGGTTCCAGACCCTTGATCCATCTACCGGCTTGTCTCCTTTTCTTCCCCTCGTTAATGTGCTAGTGTGGATCTTCTGGCTAGTGACCCTTTGACTTGCCTTTCAACTATGTCTTCTGCCCTGTCCTCCTGTACTGCGCTAGTGGTGGATCTTCCTGTGTCAAATCGTGGTTTGTCTGACCTGGTCTCCTCTCTCAGTTATTGACGGCACAATTTCTCCATCTGCTATCAGCATGCCAAGTGAATCTGATCAGCCTGTAGGCAGTTATCCAGTTTCTTTTTCTCCTTATTATCAATCTAAATTGTTAAATTCATCTGATAAGCCTGTCAGCCAGTACACAGTTAATCCAGCTGTTTATAATTTGTCAGGTCATCTGATCAGTCCTCTGGCTGCTACAAAGTTTATCCAGCTGCATTCAAGTCAAGTTAATCTGACCAATCTGCCACACATTTAATCCATCTGCAATGTGTGTGTCAAATCTATCAGCTTGTTAGCAATTATACAGTTTATCCAGCATTTAAAGTGCCAAGTTCACCTGATTAGCTCGCCTGCTGCCACAGAATTTATCCAGCTGCATCTAAAGGCCAGGATCATCAACCTGCCTGTGGTTACACAGTTAATCCAGATGCATTATACAGTTAATCCTTCAGCATCTAGTGTTTCTAGTTCATCTGATCAGCCTCCCTGTGGTTACACAGTTAATGCAACTGCATCTACATTCAAGTTCATCTGATCAACCTACGTACAGCTACTCAATTACTCCATCTGAGAGTCAGGTCCATCAGATCAGCCTGTCAAATGACACAGATATCTATCTGGTTCTGCTCTGTCCACTTCATCAAACGGATTCATGAGTCTGCTAGTCTCGTGGTCTGCCTTTACTGGAGGAGTCCTATACCCAATGACTGTTTCAGTTTAGACACCTCTTAGGCTATATCTAGATCTTCCTTTGAGACATTCTATTGTATCTACACCAGGATTCCACTTCCTTCTCCAGGCAAAATTCCATTCTACCACCTTGTGGCTTCACTGGTGTATCCATCCTCCCATGTGGCTTTGTGGCCAGCACCTTTAACCATGGCTTTAATCACAGCAAGGATATATTAGTGGCTGCCTATGCACTCTAGCATTGCACTCTACTTGTTGCTCTTTAAGCTGGCTTCCCTGAGAGAATCATCATATCCTGCCATTGTTCACGTGACACCCATCAATGTTGATGCCAGTTTGTCCATAAGAACACAGCTAGTGCAACAGCCAGCTTTGTGTATACTGAGGTATGACCGATCGTCCATTCATCCTTAACAATTTCTTCCAGTTGGTTGTAGACTGGATGCGCTATTAATATCTGGTTTTAAATTTGAGGAGACTTTTGGCCCGGGACGTCTGGCTGATGTTTTCAGATACATGTAACACATTCAGTACTACTCTGATCAAAATGGGGACAGTGTCATTGCCTTCTCCCTCTGTGGTGACCAGTTCTGCCAAAGATCGGAAAGTAGCCTTGGTCACATTATATGTTGCACAGTCTGATGAAGAAGCATCTTCTACAAAAAGAGAGGAATCCGGATCCTGATTTGGTGCAACCATTTTTTTTCCTGATGGAAATATTGCAGTGCTACAAACAGACTAAGTCCTATAAAAGGAATAATATGGAGGCTAATAGCTGCCGCCCAGCATACATCTCCACCTAGCCAGAGAGTAAAACGCGTGGGGAGATTAAACTTTTTCCTCATAAGTTACCTAATGGTAAACAAAACTACACGGCTCTCCAAGCTCCCTGTCTGTACCACCTGGTCATGAGGACTCGGTCTGATTGTGGCAGCTGCCTAGCAACCTCCTGCTCTATATTTAACAGCCCCCTTTGATATCGGAGCAAAAACAGTAACAGAAGACTACTGCCATGCTGATAGGCTTCCAGTATAGTATAGGAATAAATCAGGAGAGCACACACTGACAACTGTCACAAGCACAGAATGGGAAAATAAACCACTTGTAGTGACTACTGTAATGGAAGAAGGCCCAAAACCTGTATCTGCGACAAAACTAGCAAGCGACTGATAGAATGAGCAACGTAAACTACTGGAGCAGTAAAAGAGCATATTGGACAATACAGCAAGCTCAGAATACAGTGTGAGCTGGGACAAGCTTCAGAATTGGAGCAATGAGAACAGGAACCGGAGCAGACGGAGTTGGATCAGGGAGGGAAGTTAAAGGCCACCCAGCAGTCACTCCCCCAAAACATACAAGGTGACAGAGTCACTATATGAAAAGTGGAGCCAGCATGTATAATAAGAACACTCCAGCTTTTTTGCCCCAGTGGCATTTAGGCCAAGTCATCTTCCATTATAATGACAGTGGTGTAAGAATGGTGTAAACATTAAATGGTGCAAAAGGTGTAAACATTAAGCACCCCCAGAGACACATGACTGACTCAATGTACTCAGGAATAGGGGACATGAAAAGTTTGGATCATATAGAATCCAAGTATAAAATAAATAAAAGAAAATAAAACTATTCTCCAGTAGACCAGCCCTATACCTCATATCAAGTACACGTATAAAACCTGATCAGTGGACAATGTGAGGGGTAAAGCAGGGCAGAGGAGTGGGAGGGGTTGTCTGCCTCATTGTCTTACATTCAGTGGGGAACGTAGGGACTAACACGAAGAGTTATGCTGTTAGGAATTTTTCTTTCCAGGACTCAGAAGTTGTAAAAAGGCATGAAAATTCTGAGACTCCATATGAGGTATAAGAGATGCTTTGTTCAAAAGGTATTGCACGTTACACTGAAACTCTTGCCCAAGTTTCAGCTGCAGTGTTTCTGTGTCCAGTCCATTTTAAGGTGGAAGTGTTGCTATCGTTGTTCATTGCAGCTTTCGACAAACCGTAACTATGCCAACATAAAACTAGAAGGGCTACAAAGGGTGTTGTGCAGTCAAACTCTCAAAGAGATACATTTTTTGTGCAAAAATTACATTTCAGTTAGCATTTTCCCTTGTGATACTCTGGAGGAAACGTACATGCGCGAGCACTCTAGAACACACACACTTTCACAATACTTGCTACTATCCCTTTATGCAATTACTTTCAAGCCTTTTCTAACCTTGTGGTAAAGCATGACTGCCCTGTCCATCTGCTCCCCCTTCTCCTCATAGTACCGTGCTGCTTCCATCATGTCCTCTGGGGTGCTAAGCAGAGCCAGATTCATCAACTGGTCATCCAGGTTGTTCTCCTATATGGGATGGAGCAAGAATCATCTAAGAACAAATGGTTAAGTGTTGCACACTGTTTCAGTCATACATTGACAGAGAAGTATTGTGCAAAGTGCAACAGGCAATAACCATTTAATTTACCATTCAATTTTTAACTGAATTGCACTCTGCACCTACTACTGGAGTGGCCCAGGGAAGGTTGGTCTCATTACATCTGCATTTATTAACCACTTAGTTCATTAGCATGTCATATTAACCACTTGTACACAAAAGTGGTCGCCAACTCCTCTAAAACCTGTCTAGCGTCCAAGGGTTTAAAGGGGAACTACCACCCCGCAAAAACTGTATGTTAATTAAGTCTTCATCTGGCGACTAGCTGCTTAGTAGCGTTAGTCGCCAGAAATATTACCTGGTTTCAAAGATTTTCTCCTTATTCGGAGGCTGACAGTAGCAGGAAGCACGGACATCTTGCCATAGTGACGTCCGTGCGCCTGCGCTGTCAGTCCCTTTTGGAGCTGGCCGGCTACTAAGCAGCTAGTCGCCAGATGAAGACTTAATTAACATACAGTTTTTGTGAGGTGGTAGTTCCCCTTTAAATCACAAGGTGCAAACTGTCCCAACAAAATAACAATGCCTGCTATCACTGCCCCATTTTGTCTTTACAGCTTGAGAGGTAAGCAAGAAAATTGGGATCAATTAATTGAAAGTCATTAGGTGAAAAACAATGCTACCTTTCAGTCAGGTAATGCCAGGCTGATGACCTGGTAACTTTTTTTTTTAAACCGGTATATAAGACCAGCAGTGTGATATACATATTTACCAGCAAAGCAATACACCACTACATCAAAGGTGTATTGTCCTTCTGGTCTCATGTACAGATATATACACTATTAGTCTCATATAAAACTCTACATATCTCAAGTAATGGCATTTTGTCTTGCTAGTTTAAAGTAATGATCTGCTGGTCTCATGTAATACTTTACACTCTTCAGTAGCTATATATTGCTCAGCCGGTCTCATGTAATGATGCATTACCCTACTGATCTCATGCAATACTCTGCTTGTTTAATGTATTTGTATATTGCTCTTCTGACCTCATGTGATGTGTAATGTTCTGTTGGTTACATGTTTTTCTCATGTAATATGAACTCTGAGAACAGAGTACTCCCTTCAGAACGTATATGATACTCTGCTGAACATATGTAATGATATATTGCCCTGCTAATTTCATGCAATACTCTGTTGTACATGCTATAGTAAATTGCCCTGCAGGCCTCAGGTAACACTGTGCTAATTTCATATAATGGTGTATGGTCCTGTTGATTTATGAATACACCTTGTACACTGCCACACAGCGCTAGTAAATTGCTGTTACGTAGCTTGCCTCGCCAGCTTCCAGATCCTTTCTTTTTATGTCTCGCCCAATATTCTGTCTGTATTTTTTTTCAACAATTTGTATGACTTAGTAAATGAAGGCCATGGAATAATAGGATTTTGCCAAAGATCTCATGAAACAGGTAACAATTAGGCACAATAAAATTGTGTGCACTAGTATAAAGGTCAGTCATGTACCTTGCAGAGCCTGATGGCATTGTTATATGCCTGAGCCCTAGTGTAGAAGTGCACGGCCTGCTTCACCTCTTCTTGGCTCTCGTACTGCCTTGCCAGGTGGTATGATGCTGCCCAGTTTCCTGTCTCATTGGCTATTTCTGCAGCCTGCAATACATAATTGAGAAAGAATTCAAAAGAATACACTTAAAAAACTATGGTGAAGGAGGAGAGATGACTCAAAAACAGTTCGGCTCTAAAGCTGCATGGGTAGCAGCGTTATAGAAGGGACATGAGCGGAGTACCTTTGCGATGTTTCCAAGGAAACAGTGCACGCGCACCAGCGACAGGTAATCCTGAGCCATATCATAGTACTTTAGAGCAGTGTCCAGATCGGACTGACTCTCCAGGTATTGTGCCCACCACTTCCACAGACCCCTGTGAGAGGACAAAACATATCAAGGCCATATACAGAAAGAAATAGTACAAACCCATAGGGGCAAATAAAAATTCCCATTGATGGAAATGGGGCTTTTTAACCAGCTGAATACTAGAGATATTAGGACCATATGCTCTAATAATGTGGAACACTTCTGGGGCAAACCAGCTGCACCATAGAAGACATATATTTACAAAATTCCCCTTCATATGAATGGAATTTTAACCCTTTAAAGGGATAGTAGGCATTAAAAAAATAAGTACAACGATGTAAGTCTTATCTCTCAAATCTTTATGGTCTGAGAGATATAACTGGCTATAGCTCCCCCCTCCAGGCTGTTTCAGCGCTCTAGCTGACAGCAGCAGATTCTGGTCATTTGACTGGACGGCGGCTCTTCAGCAAAGCTGAAATCTCGCTATTTAGAAATAAATACTTAATTGGAACGGTCTACAAAGTGTGCTTGCAAACCAGTCACACTTTGTAGACCGTTCCAATTAAGTATTTATTTCTAAATAGTGAGATTTCAGCTCTGCTGAAGAGCTGCCGGCTGGCCCCAGGACAGGAATCTCCTGCTGTCCACTAGAGGGCAGACTTGTCTGAAACAGCCTAGAGGGGGGAGCTTTAGCCAGTTATATCTCTCAAACCATAAAGGTTTGAGAGATAAGACTTACATCGTTGTACTTATTTTTTTAATGCCCATAATATTAAATTAACTGAATTTTAAACATTACTATCCCTTTAAATGATATATATATATTGGATGGGCATTTTTATTTTCCCTGTATGGTACAGTTGGTTAGTTCCAGGAATGCTGTATTATTTTTTTGTGTGTAAATGGACTTATCTGCAGTAATTGCTTGTCATGATTAATGCCATTACACTGTTAATGTACTGTAACTGTGTTTTCATAAAGTCCGTGGCTGTCAACAATGACTAAAGAAATAGTAATGGTTTAAAACTACATTATTAAATTCATTCTACAGTAGTAAAGTGTGTGACACTCTTTAATACTTGGTAGTTTAATATATATGTGTTGTTTAATATCTCCCACCCACCTATTTACCTGACACCAGCTTATTCTAAGGAGAAAGTACTGACCCACTTAATGAAGTGACAGATTGGTTTCCATGGCTCTGGTAAAGCTCACATGTAGACAAATGTCTTAGAGCGAGTGAAAGTAAAGTTTAGTTGCTATGGTATCCAGTCTCTGCCAATCACTGGAAAAGTTGATGGCATTATGGAAAGGATGTGTGAGGGATATTAAATAAAGAAGACATTTAAAGTACAAAGTATTAGTTACATTCATAAATACTGCAGAAGTGATTAAAGAGAAACGTTTAAAGCCACTGCTATCTCTGTAAAGGGGAAATTTACCTATAGGAATAAGTGGCTCCTATTGTGCTTAGCAAAGTTATTTAAAGGGATAGTAATACATAAAATGTAAAAAAAAAATGTGTTGTAGGGTTTATCCCCCTGAGTAAAACAAGAGTACTCCCACTGCTGAAAGGTGTTTCATTCAATAGTTATTAATTTTAAAAGTTGAATTTTTTAGGTGCAATATCACAGTGACCTGAAATTGTACAGTAGCGCTGTTGCTACACGATCCTATGGACAGCTCTGGTCCCGGGACCATAAATCTCCATAGGATGGTGTAGCAACAGCGCCACTGTACAATTTCAGGCCACTGTGATATTGCACCTAAAAAATTCAACTTTGAAAATTAATAACTTTTGAATGAAACACCTTTCAGCAGTGGGAGTACTCTTGTTTTACTCAGGGGGATAAACCCTACAACATATTTTTTCTTTACATTTTAAGTATTACTATCCCTTTAAGCGATAAAACTTCATACAGCAGTGAGGTTTATCGATTTATAAATTGTTTGCATTGTATCTGCAAAAGAATGACAGAGCGCGCGAGAGAGAATGCAAGAGTGAGAGAGAGAGAACGTGTGCGTGAGAGAGTGACACCTACCCATGATTGTAGTGGCACATGAAAATATGTCTCAGTTCAGTGATAAATTACATCAGAGTTCAAAACAGTAATTGTACATAACGGACCATTAGGAATGACAAAATCCTAACCAAGTCCTTCTAGTAAGCAAATCAGGCCGGGATAGGTGAACAGTGCCCTCCAACTGCTGAGTGTGCTTCCTATGTCCTTGTGTATGTATAGTTAACAGGTCTGCTAACACCGGACCAAGTAGGAAATAAAGTCAATTTTAACTCAAGGAGAGACATTTTGAACATGAGGGTTCTTTAGGAGTTCACCTACTTGTCCTTCATTTTGTTGATGTAGATCTCTAGAGCCTGGGGGTCATCCAGAAGCATCCTTGGAACCTCGAAACGGTGGGTGTCAGACTTCTCGTAGCTGTGATTAGGAAGATATGCTCTTTGTAAATGGTTCCTACTAAACACACACACACACACACACACACACACACACACACACACACACACACACACACACACAGTCAGTCTGTACACGGTGTGGCCTCATGCAGACTACAAAGTATAAGCAATTCTGGAGCAAACCAACTGTTCCATAGGGCAGACACAAAAATTCCACGAACGGCGTGAATTCCATGACGTACATATACGTCCTTGGTCCTTTAGGGACATCCACCATGTGACGTACATGTACGTCATGGGTCGTTAGGGGGTTAAAAAAGGTAATATTGCAGCTATTAGAAAATGAAACTAAACAACCCAGTCCCATCTCTCAAACCTTTATGGTTTCAGAAATATAGAAAGCTAAAGTTCCATCCTCCCTCCTCTTTCCCTGATGCCAGGGACAAGCAAGCGGCTCTTCAGCAGAGCTGAAACAGCACAATGTAAAAAGAAATATTTCATTGGAATGGTCTACCATGTGGGCCTGCAAAGCAGGCACACTTTGTAGACCGTTCCGATGAAGTATTTTTTACATAGCTCTATTTCAGCTCTGCTGAAGAGCCGCCTTCAGATGGCCGACTCGATTCTCCTGCTGCCAACTTTACAGCTGACATCAGGGAAAGCGGAGGAGGGGTGGAACTTTAGCCTTCTATATCTCTCAAGCAGGACTGGGGTTGTTTAGTTTCCTTTTCTAATAGCTGCAATATTACCTTTTTTAAGACATTGATATTACAGACCCTTTAAGGAGTTAAACATCCCTTTTAAATCAGTGAGAATTTGGGGGATTATTATTTGTTCCTCTTGGTGCAGCTGGTTTACCCCAGAATTTATTCAGTCCTTCATACTAAGTCAGCCTCAAAGAGAAGTACCATTGCTGTTGTCCAAGACAAACTGGTTCTAGTACTTTGGAACCCAAACACAAAACATAGAGTCTTTAAAGACATACTCACGTAGAATTGCTTTGCAGATTTATTTTACTCCTACCTCATGGCGGTCTATCTCCTAGCTGTTCATATGGGTTTAGGTGCAGAAACAGTACCCACAGTCAGTCAGAATGTTAATAATAAACCCTTCTGCTTACTAGGTGAGAGACACGTTGCGCTCTCCCGTGGCCTCTAGGTGTTTGGCGTAGTTGTAGTATGTTGTGCGCAGATGGACTCGGTCATGGTTCTCTGCAGTTTCTATGGCTTTCTGCCACTGACCCGAAGACTGGTACAGTTTATTCAGAAGGTCGTAACGCCTGCAGTTTATGTATAATTGCTCTGCATCTTCCTGTGTGCAATAACAGATTAGCTGTGTATGTGTAAAATGGAGACACAAAGTTTTTCCTGACAAGGCTTACAACAGGAGGGGGGATGTTTGGCTATCCAATTATTTGGGACTACAACTCACAATTTACCCAACCAGCCAATGGCTGGCTGATGAATGATGGAAGTTGTAGTCCCCAACAGCTGGAGATCTGTAGTTTTCCTGCTTCCAGTTCATAACTTTCTATTCTGCTTGGAAAGACACCTATACCTTCAAATCATACAATATAATCACATCTGGAATGTAAAACTCTCAACTCTTCTAATCGCTTTGACATCACAGGAACATACTTCTGTCACATAATAATACACAGGAAGAAGTGAGAGGTACGTGTCCTCAGGGCTGTGTATTAGGAGGGGATGTGTTATCTAGAAGTCACTCCTTCCTAATACTCAGACATCAGGATATGAACCTCTCATCTCTCCCAAATACACAGACATCAGGACACGTACCTCTCACCTCCTCCTAATACACAGACATCAGGACACGTACCTCTCACCTCCTCCTAATACACAGACATCAGGACACGTACCTCTCACCTCCTCCTAATACACAGGCATCAGGACACGTACCTCTCACCTCCTCCTAATACACAGGCATCAGGACACATACCTCTCACCTCCTCCTAATACACAGACATCAGGACACGTACCTCTCACCTCCTCCTAATACACAGGCATCAGGACACATACCTCTCACCTCCTTCTAATACACAGACATCAGGATATGTACCACTCACCTCCTCCTAATACACAGACATCAGGACACACACCTCTCACCTCCTCCTAATACACAGACATCAGGACACACACCTCTCACCTCCTCCTAATACACAGACATCAGGGACACGTACCTCTCACCTCCTCCTAATACACAGATATCAGGACACGTACCTCTCACCTCCTCCTAATACACAGATATCAGGACACGTACCTCTCACCTCCTCCTAATACACAGACATCAGGACACGTACCTCTCACCTTCTCCTAATACACAGACATCAGGACATGTACCTCTCATCTCCTCCTAATACACAGATATCAGGACACGTACCTCTCACCTCCTCCTAATACACAGGCATCAGGACACGTACCTCTCACCTCCTCCTAATACACAGACATCAGGACACCTACCTCTCACCTCCTCCAAATACACAGACATCAGGACACGTACCACCCACCTCCTCCTAATACACAGATATCAGAGCACATACCTCTCCCATCCTTCTAATACACAGACACTAGGATACATACCGCTTATTTCCTCCTACTACACAGACATCAGTGCACATATCTCTCACCTCCTATTACACAGACATCATATTATTCCTAATGAATAAAGGGTCTGTTAACTGAAGTAAAATTCACATCATACTCAAACAAATTGATGGCTGGGAGTTTAACTCAAACAGCTGGATGGCTACAGGTTTATGGCCCTTATTATAATAGGCAAGTGTTCCTTAACAATGATAATTGTTCAATTACCCACCAGCATTCCAAGCTGTATTGCCAGCATAGCCACTCTAGCCTCCATCTCTGGCTCCTGCTCTGCTTCCCGCAGTGCCTTGGCTCCCCTGGCATGACCCATGTTCCCCAAGCACACCTTGGCTACATCCAGCCTCCTTGTCTTCACGCACATCCGGGCCATGTTCTCCCAAACTGCTTCACTGTATGGTGAGAAGAAAGAAGCCACCTGTCACTTTAAGGCAGATTTAACAATCTGAAAATGAGCCATGGCAGATGTTCATATTTACCAAAATGCATTGATCTGTTGGAACTTTTTACAATTAACGCCAAAAAAAATACACTTACGTAGCTCAATGTAAGTCATCAAATGAGTAACGATTTTTAAAGCAGCGAGACTGACATTAATCCAGATTTGTAAATCTCATCACAAATTACAGACATTAAGCAAAAAAGGAGGGATTTTTAAAAGTCTGTATGCACAAATAGCATCTAAATGACTTGATAATCATATGTAATATACCATCACGATAGTGTGAGTGAACCGACTGCACCTTGGGGGACAAACAGATAAACCCCCCCCCCAAATTCCCATTGATTTCAATAAATGAATGAAAATTAAGGAATGTTTCTTTGTCCCCATCAATGTTCTGTACCAGTCTCTCCTGTCTCCCCATGTGTTCTGTGCCAGTCTCTTCTGTCTCACTATGTGTTCTGTGCCAGTCTCTTCTGTCTCCCCATGTGTTCTGTGCCAGTCTCTTCTGTCTCACTATGTGTTCTGTGCCAGTCTCTTCTGTCTCCCCATGTGTTCTGTGCCACTCTCTTCTGTCTCCCCATGTGTTCTGTGCCACTCTCTTCTGTCTCCCCATGTGTTCTGTGCCACTCTCTTCTGTCTCACTATGTGTTCTGTGCCAGTCTCTTCTGTCTCACTATGTGTTCTATGCCAGTCTCTCCTGTCTCCCCATGTGTTCTGTGCCAGTCTCTTCTGTCTCCCCATGTGTTCTGTGCCAGTCTCTCCTGTCTCCCCATGTGTTCTGTGCCAGTCTCTCCTGTCTCCCCATGTGTTCTGTGCCAGTCTCTTCCGTCTCCCCATGTGTTCTGTGCCAGTCTCTTCTGTCTCCCCATGTGTTCTGTGCCAGTCTCTCCTGTCTCCCCATGTGTTCTGTGCCAGTCTCTCCTGTCTCCCCATGTGTTCTGTGCCAGTCTCTCCTGTCTCCCCATGTGTTCTGTGCCAGTCTCTTCTGTCTCCCCATGTGTTCTGTGCCAGTCTCTTCTGTCTCACTATGTGTTCTGTGCCAGTCTCTTCTGTCTCCCCATGTGTTCTGTGCCAGTCTCTTCTGTCTCCCCATGTGTTCTGTGCCAGTCTCTTCTGTCTCACTATGTGTTCTGTGCCAGTCTCTTCTGTCTCCCCTTGTGTTCTGTGCCAGTCTCTTCTGTCTCCCCATGTGTTCTGTGCCAGTCTCTTCTGTCTCACTATGTGTTCTGTGCCAGTCTCTTCTGTCTCCCCATGTGTTCTGTGCCAGTCTCTTCTGTCTCACTATGTGTTCTGTGCCAGTCTCTTCTGTCTCCCCATCAATGTTCTGTGCCCATCTCTTCTGTCTCACTATGTGTTCTGTGCCAGTCTCTTCTGTCTCCCCATGTGTTCTGTGCCAGTCTCTTCTGTCTCACTATGTGTTCTGTGCCAGTCTCATCTGTCTCACTGTGTGTTCTGTGCCAGTCTCTTCTGTCTCACTGTGTGTTCTGTGCCAGTCTCTTCTGTCTCCCCACGTGTTCTGTGCCAGTCTCTTCTGTCTCCCCACGTGTTCTGTGCCAGTCTCTTCTGTCTCCCCACGTGTTCTGTGCCAGTCTCTTCTGTCTCACTATGTGTTCTGTGCCAGTCTCATCTGTCTCACTGTGTGTTCTGTGCCAGTCTCATCTGTCTCCCCATGTGTTCTGTGCCACTCTTCCGTCTCCCCTTGTGTTCTGTGCCAGTCTCTTCTGTCTCACTATGTGTTCTGTGCCAGTCTCTTCTGTCTCCCCATGTGTTCTGTGCCAGTCTCTTCTGTCTCCCCATGTGTTCTGTGCCAGTCTCTTCTGTCTCCCCACGTGTTCTGTGCCAGTCTCTTCTGTCTCACTATGTGTTCTGTGCCAGTCTCGTCCATCTCCCCATGTGTTCTGTGCCAGTCTCTTCTGTTTCCCCATGTGTTCTGTGCCACTCTTCCGTCTCCCCTTGTGTTCTGTGCCAGTCTCTTCCGTCTCCCCTTGTGTTCTGTGCCAGTCTCTTCTGTCTCACTATGTGTTCTGTGCCAGTCTCTTCTGTCTCACTATGTGTTCTGTGCCAGTCTCTTCCGTCTCCCCATGTGTTCTGTGCCAGTCTCTTCTGTCTCCCCATGTGTTCTGTGCCAGTCTCTTCTGTCTCACTATGTGTTCTGTGCCAGTCTCTTCTGTCTCCCCATGTGTTCTGTGCCAGTCTCTTCTGTCTCCCCATGTGTTCTGGGCCAGTCTCTTCTGTCTCCCCATGTGTTCTGTGCCAGTCTCTTCTGTCTCACTATGTGTTCTATGCCAGTCTCTTCTGTCTCCCTTTGTGTCTGTGTGCTCAGTGCATAAGAGATGACTGCGAGTCTGCATACACTGATAAATACGTCTGTGTGCCAATGCTAAAATATCTGTTTAACCATTTGACTACCAGAAAGATTTTGAGGAATACGTTGAACAACTCAATAGCATTCAGAGGTTTAATAGGGGGGATTAGAGGAGGAAGCTGTGACCTCTTTGAACTTTGTTTTCTTTAATCCTCGGCGCTAGAAGGAGAGCCCAGCACACTGGTCCCTACTCTGGCACTCAGAAGATAAATACAATGTGTGATGTGATGTCCTCTCCCATCTGACTCCTCCCTCCCTCTACCCCACTGCATCCTCATCCCCCATATCAGGGTTCAAAATTTCCACTCGCCACTAGCCAATGGCAAGTGAAATTTTAGCCCAGGCGAGTAGAAATTCAGCCCTGGTGGGTATGTTTTGGCTTGCAGTGGCGAGTAACTTTTCAGGTCTGGCTAGTAGCAAAGGACTTAAAATTATAAGCCCTGCCCCCTATTATTACCCTCTAATGTTTCTTCACTCCACTGCCCATTACTATCCATATCTCTCACTCTTTTTACCACTTCTCCCCTTTCCTTTTATTCCCCACTTTGCCTTTCTTCCCCTATATTGCCATTTTGCCCTTCTTCATTCCTGTCTATCCCCCTGTGCCCTCCTCTTCCCTTCCCCATGTGACCTGTATCTTACCCGAGTTGAAATCTAACTACACTAGTGATACCACAGAGTTTACAATTCTATGAATAACAATAGGTAGTCATAGAATTGTAAGCTTGGTTGTACTAGTAGTGGAGCTCTATTTCAGTAGTAAGCTCTGTGCATCACTAATGTAGCTCTATTTCTCTGTAGTCCAATACGGGTTACTGGTAACTTTAGGTAGGCGATCCGCCCCTTTAAGTAGGCAGGAACAATTCTAGAAATGCCTGCAGGGGGTGGAGCCTACCTTCCCTCCTTGGCTGCAGCTAGCCAACCAGCTCCAGTAAGATTTCTTCCCTGGTGAAGACACAGGCAAGAGAACAGATCTGCTATAGTTTTAGAAACTTTTTTATTTTTCTGTTAGATATGGAATACCACCATTAGGCGGATTATCATAACTGACAATGCCCTTAGATGTGGCTAGCTCAGTCGCCAGGAGCTTTTTGTGGACCTTAAGCCCTGAGGGGGAAAATCTCGATTTCAAATGCTTCCCCAGGAGTTACCCCCTGAGGTACTTCTTGCTGCATGATAATCTGAAGACAGAAGAGCTGCAGGAAAGGTGAGCTACCCTTTGAGTGCTGCAGGTCCACATGTCCCACAGTGCCCCTCCGCACAGGGCTTATTCCTGGGAGTTCTTATTGCACACTCCTGCACTCACTGGGTCTTTCTGTTATGTCTGTCAGTGTTTGGAGCAACTTTATGTGGTAAATTAACTCTTTAACTGCTGGTTGGCATCTTTTGGAGTGGTTATTGGCACTTTTCCTACTGGGTACAGTGTTTTCTAGGTCTGATTACATGTTCTAGTGATGTTTCATGTATTTTTATTTCTCAGTTCTAACTCTGACAAAGTTAAGTTTGCGCGCTTTACTGCATAGACGCTATTGCTCCATTCACTTCTATGGGACTGTACAGTTTGGGACATATCTCTGCAACCGGTCAATGTAGCAACTTCAGAGATGGCTCATTTTAATTTTCTGACCTTGCTCTATCGTGCTTCGGGCACTGTTGGGGTACTTTTTCTGGGAAAACTACATTTCCCATAAGCACTTGCTTTGCACGCTCGTTTCTGATTGGCTCCCGCTGCGGCAGCCATTTTGTGAGCTTTACAGAACGAGTATCCTACACAGGGCTTGGACTCTCCTTCTCTCCTCTGCAGATTAACCCTTCGCCTGCCAGATAAGTGTATTTTAGCGATTTCTGGGGTGAAATTTTAATCTTACACACTGTAAATTGGGTGATTAATTATTCTGAACGTTGTTGACACTGTGAAAATGTCTACTCCGTTGGAGCTTGGGGCCAGGCCTAAGACTAAGGATGCTGGGGTCTCTGTATCCCACATTTCACATTGCTCCTCATGTCATACAGGGTTGCCTAGAGAATTCTCAGGTCATTTATGCCCAACATGTTCTGATGTCCCCGAGTCTCTCCCAGGGACCTCCAGCCATGCATTAGAGCCACTTTGGGTGCAAGAGTTCAAGGCTGCTACTAGAGACCTCTGGTCTACATTGCAACTCTTTTCATCCCAGTTACAGGGGGTCTTCCACTCCTGGTAGACCCTTTCTTTCATCAGATCTTCCCTGCCCAAACCGCAAGGAGTACCTGATGTTTCAGACTCCTCTGAAGAAGAACTGTTGGTGGATACAGATGTTGAGGAATGTTCTGCTGTGGGCGCCTCTCAATTTTTTGGGGATCCTTTTGAGGTTGATCCAGAATCCTTGGCTGAGGGCCTGATCAGGGCTGTCTTAAACACGCTAAACATTCCTCCAGTTCAGGAGGTTTCCTCAGATCCCTCCGACGTCTTCCAGGAGCTTATAAAGCCCCACCTAACCCCACTCTGGACCGCCTAGTAGCTGATGAGTGGAAATCTCTGGACAGAAAGCCTTCCGCCTCCAAGAAGTTTGCTAAGCTTTACCTCTTTTCGGAGGCGGCACTTGCTCAATGGGTTCATCCCCCTATGGTGGATGCTACTGTCTCCAGGCTGTCTAAGTCTACCGCCTTACCAGTTTCTGATGTGTCCTCTCTGAAGGACTGGACTGACAAAAAGCTTGAGGTTTCCCTCAAGTCCATTTTTGCCACTGCTGGTAGCGCCATGCGTCCATTGTGGTCTGGTCTGAACAACTCACCCTAGCTGTACGTCGGGGTGATTCACATGTTGCGGCTTCTTCCCAACATATCTGAGGCCCAGCACTATGTTTCTGCTGCCTTATTTGATGCTATCCGTCTGGTGGCAAGGGTTTCCACCATGTCTGTGGTTGCCAGACGAGCTCTTTGGCTCAAGATCTAGGATGATGACACCTCTTCTAAGAAAGCCCTGTCCTTGCCCTTCCAGGGTACATCCTTATTTGGGCCAGATCTTAAGGATTTGATTAGTGAAGCCACTGGGGGTAAGGGTACTCATCTGCCCTTGGTCCCCAGGAAGAAACCTCCTCTCAAGCGTAACAGGTTTTTTCATCCATTTCAGACTGAGACACGTCTGGCGAACCAGGCGGTTCCCTCAGCTCCACGTGCCTCCTCCAAGCCCAAATGCAATGGAAGCCCAAGGTCTCCTCCAAGCCCAAGGCTTCCAAGACTTCTCCGGCATGACTTGCCGAACCCGGGTCCCCATTCAGCTGTGGGTGGTCGTCTTCGTCACTATCACAGCATTTGGGAGGATTCAGTGGTGAACCCGTGGGTTTTACAAGTAGTGGCGGAAGGGTACAGGATCCCTTTAGCCTCTCTTCCTCCCTTTCGCTTTTTCCCCTCTCATACACCCCAGGGTGTGGAAAAATGCTGTCTCTTCTACGGCGCTATCCAGTCTCTTCTGGACAAGGATGTTCTGGAGACTGTTCCAGTTCAGGACAGAGGTATGGGTTTTTACTCAAACCTCTTTGTAGTGTCCAAGAAGGATGGAGGTTGTCGTCCAGTTTTGGACTTGAAGGATCTCAATTCCTTTGTGATCAAGTCTCATCATCACAAGGAGTCCCTGAGGACAGTGATTGCTGCTATGGTTACGGGGAATTTCTTGCTTCTCTGGACCTTCAGGACGCGTATTTACATATCGCCATTCATCCAGAGAGCCAGCAGTATCTCAGATTTGCCTGCGACCAAGCGCATTTTCAGTTCTCAGCTCTTCCCTTTGGTCTGACTACAGCACCTCAGGTCTTCAACCGTGTTCTGGGAGCCTTAGTGTCCGTCTATCACCGGGACGACATCAGAGTTACTTCATACATGGACAACCTGCTTCTGAAAGCCCCCTCTGTGTAACTTCTTCGTCAGCAGGTTCAGGACTGCATTCATGCGCTCATTCATCATGGGTGGATCATCAACTTGGACAAGTCGGATCTTGTTCCGTCCAAGCGTCTGGTCTTCCTAGGCCTTCTCTTCGACACTCAGCAGAGCATGGTGTTTCTCACGGAGGAAGTGGCTCACCAGATCGCACACAGGTTTTCGGCTGTTCTAGCTCCAGATCCAGTTCCTCTCTGGTGGGGAAATTCATCTTCACCATCGAAGCAGTCCCCTTTGTCATGGGTCACACCAGGGAGCTTCAGCGGTTTGTGATCCAGGTATGCAAGGGTCAGCCGGACCTTCTGCAGACGTCAGTATCCCTCCCTCTTCATGTGGAACTGAGTTTTTTCGTGGTTGCTCGACCTCTCCAATCTCCTGAAGGGCAAGCCCTTCCCGATATCCTTCTGAACCACTGTGACGACGGATGCCAGCCTCTCTGGCTTTGGATCGGTCCTGGGTCGCCTGAGTGCTCAGGGACGGTGGTCTCTGGAGGAACCTCTCCTTCCCATCAATGTATTGTAACTTCGGGCAATATTTCATGCCCTTCGTCACTGGAGGCCCCCAGCTAGAAGAATGACCAGTCCAGGTTCAGTCCGACAACGCCACGGCTGTGGCTTACATCAACAAGCAGGGTGGAACAAGAAGTCTCGCCGCTTGGTTAGAGGTCAAGGCTATTTTGTCCTGGGCAGAAGAACACATTCCTGCCATATCCACAGTGCACATTCCAGGCGTAGACAACGTCATGGTGGACTTCCTCAGTCGACACACGGTGGACAGCGGAGAGTAGGAAATGCATCCAGAGGTGTTCAACCTCATTGTTCAGAAGTGGGGTCTTCATTGCATCGACCTGATGGCGACAAAACACATCCAGAAGGTTCCAAGGTTCTGCTCTCCCTGGAGGGATCTTCTAGCTTTAGCAGTGGATGCCATGTCCATTCCTTGTTTATTTCCTCTGGCTTACATCTTCCCTCCCCTTCCTATGTAGCACAGGGTGTTACGGAAACTGAGACTGGAGCGATGTCCAGTCATTCTGGTTGCTCTGTACTGGCCTCGGAAAGTTTGGTTTACAGATCCTCTGGATCTGTCAGTGGCAGAGCCGTTTCGACTCCCCTCAGGATCTTCTCCTCCAGGGTTACCTGTGGAAAGAGGACGTTCATCGTCTAGCTTTGACGGCTTGGAAATTGAACCATCAATATTGAAGAAGAAAGGTTTTCTTTTGGTGTGGTGGCTACCATGCTTAGTGCTCGCAAGCCAGTTTCCTCAAAGGCCTACCATCGTGTCTGGTCGACCTTTCTATCTTGGTGTGCCGATAGGGACTTTTTTCAGGAATTTGATCTGCCCATGGTCCTGGCTTTCTTACAGGATGGTGTGGACAAGGGGCTCAGTTTGAGTTCCCTTAAGGTTCAGACTTCTGCTCTCTCTCATTGCTATCCTTCCTGATGTCAAGGTGTTTTTCCAGGGTGTTGCTCCTAATCGCCATGTCTTTAAGGCTTCTGCTCCTCATTGGGATCTTAATCTGGGTCTGGGTGTCCTTCAGCTCCCCCCCTTTGAGTCCTTGGCTATTATTCCTCTACACCTTCTGACATGGAAAATGGCCTCTCTCCTGGCCATCGTGTCTGTTCGCCGTGTCGCGTGCTCTGTCCTGTAGACCACCATTTTTGGTGTTTCACAAGGACAAGGCGGTGCTTCGCACCTCTCAGGAGTTCCTCCCCAAGGTGGTTTCGGAGTTCCACATCAATCAGGAGATTGTGGTGCCCTCTTTCTGCCCTGACCCCACCTCTGACAATGAGAGGGATCTCCACTTGTTAAATGTGTTGCTTTGTCTCAAGTTTTACGTACATCGCACTGAGTCCATTAGATAGTCTGACGCGCTATTCATCATTCCTGAGGGCCCCAGGGCAGGGAGACCTGCATTCAAGTGACTATTGCGTCTTCGATCAAGTCCACTATTCGTAAGGCTTACGAGCTAAGAAAGAAGCCTGTTCCCTTTCGGGTCACGGCTCAGTCTACTCGATCTATTGGGGCCTCTTGGGCTTACAAGAATCAAGCCTCTGCTGATCAGTTGTGCAAGGCTGCCACTTGGTCATCTGTGCCCACCTTTTCGAAGCACTACCATGTTGATGTGCTGGCATCGACTGATGCCAGCTTTGGGAGGAAAATCCTGGAGGCAGTTTTGCCTGTCTAAGATTTTCTTTGGTTCTTGGTGCTCCCTTCACTTTTGAGCCCCGTTGGCTCTAGTTCAGTGTGCTGTGTAACAGTTTGGGGTGTTCTTACCCCTGTTCAGTGTCCGTTGACACTTTATTGTTGCTGGGCTATCTCTGATCTGATGGTTCATTTCTGCTCTGGTGACTTTGGGGGCCTTGCACCTGGTCACTGCCTTACTTCCCGCCTCTGGGAAACTCAGTGGTTGGACATCCCAAAGTTACCAGTAACCTATATTGGATGACAGAGAAAAGAGGATTTTAGTCTTACCTGTTAAATCCTTTTCTCTTAGTCCATACAGGTTACTGGTCTCCCACCCTGTCAAGAGGCCATGCTTGGCTCTCCTGTGGCAGACCGTGGGGGTCCTTCGGCGTCATGCTCACAGGAGTCTTCTTTCCCTTCTACTATCTAGTCAATAGTTAGTGTCTCAAATCTTTCTGGAACTGGTTGGCTAGCTGCAGCCAAGGAAGGAAGGAAGGTAGGCTCCAGTCCCTGCAGTAATTTCTAGAATTGTTCCTGCCTACTTAAAGGGGTGGGGGTTGCCTACCCAAAGTTACCAGTAACCTGTATGGACTAAGAGAAAAGGATTTAACAGGTAAGACTAACATCCTCTTTTTAATTGTAAGCTCTGTTTATTATTAGTATAGCTCCATTTCAGTTGTAATTTCTGTAGCTTTATAGTAGCTCCGGTTCAGTTGTAAGCTCTGTGGTATCACTGGTGTAGCTCCATTTCAGTTGGTATCAAGTGGTAATAATTATGTAAATATTAGATGCAATTCAGAGTTAATAATTTGATTGAATTTTTTTTATTGGTAAACTAAAAAGAAAAATGTATTCTTAGTCATTAATAAATATATAAGTGCAAAATACACAATACAAGTACTGTATTTTCTGGCGTATTTGCCCTTTAGTAAATAAACTACATAGCATTTTATGGATTTGCATAGTCACAGACAGAACTTATAGTTAGCTTATTTTACAGCATTTTTGAAAGGTATCTGTATTTGTACTAAAACAATAGTTTATGAGATCCAAACTGACCCTCACTTCATGAAAATTATGAAATACAGGCTGGCAGCCTCACTCAGTTCATGCAAAATAGGCAGTACGGGAACACAGTCATGTGTGTCAGGTAGTAAAATTCTCCTCTCCCTTCCATCTGCCACTTCCTACCAGGAAGCACTAGGTAATTTCCATAAACAGGTAAATAAATAATACTAAGTATCATTAAATATAATTTGAAAAAATAATGCTTAACATAAATATAAGGGATTCTGAAAGATCTTTCGAAAATCATCCAAATCATTATAAATTGTCAGTTCCACTTTAAACTTTACCATCCCTTTAATAATGCTAATATCTCACTAGTTCCTGGAATAGAAAATGTCTAACATAATAAATAGTGGATAATAAGAGTGCATTCAGTGTTATGTATTTGTTACAATGTAATGAATCCTGTTTAAACCTCTGTTTGTCCTCTATATCCATGGTTAGATGTTTAGGTTTAGAGCAGGGACACAGACAGTGACAGATGATGTGTGTGTTTGTGAATATTGGGATATCCTAGAAAAAAAGAATTGTGTGACCCATGGATCTTGGCATGCCTGGATATTTATATATTTTGGGTATGTTTAGAGGACAGGGTGATGACTGTTTATGAATGTAGATCAAACTCAGTCACTCTGTGAAGCACACATACGGCTCAACACGAGAACACGTACACAAAGTCACTTCCCATCAGTAAATACCTTCCTCTTTCCCACTATGGTGTGTGCAGTGGATTTCCGCTTCTAAATGATAGGAGAAGCTGAACTTGTAATTGCACTGGGAATGAGTGAGAGGCAGGAGGGTAGCGAGAGAGAGTGTTTGTGTGAGAGAGAGGAGGTTGGTGGTATGAGGGAGAGAGAAACAGACAGCGTGAGTGTGTGTGTGTGTGTGTGTGTGTGTGTGTGTAGGTGTGTGTAGGTGTGTGTAGGTGTGTGTGTGTGTGTGTGTGTGTGTAGGTGTGTGTGTGTGTGTGTGTGTGTGTGTAGGTGTGTGTAGGTGTGTGTAGGTGTGTGTAGGTGTGTGTGTGTGTGTGTGTGTGTGTGTGTGTGTGTAGGTGTGCGCGCATGTAGGTGCACATGTGTGTATACAGTATGTGCACATGTGTAGGTATGTGCATGTGTATAGGTATGTGTGCGAGTGTTGGTATGTGCAAGTGTATGTGTATATACAGTATGTGCACGTGTGTAGGTATGTGTGTGTGTGTGTGTGTGTGTGTGTGTGCGTGCGTGCGTGCGTGCGTGCGTGCTTGTCTAGAAGGTTTAAGCAGCCTGATAGGAAAAGCATTGTTTTAATTACGGATGACTAGCAGTGTTAAAGTGATAGGAATACCGAATATGTAAAAAAAATATATATAGTGTTTATTCACCTGAGTAAAACAAGGGTACTTCTACTGCTGAGAGGGGTCTTATTCAAAAGTTATTACAGCTCAAACTTACATTTTTTTAGGTGCAGTATCACAGTAGCCTGAAATTGTACAGTGGCGCTGTTGCTACACCATCCTATCAGTTGACCATAAATCTCCATAGGATGGTGTAACAACAGCGCCACAGTACAATTTCAGGCCACTGTGATACTGCATCTAAAACAAATTCAAGTTTGAGCTGTAATAACTTTTGAACAAGATACCCTTGTATAATAAACATTACAATACATATATATATATATATATATATATATATATATATATATATATATTTTTTTTTTTTTTTTTTTTTTACATTGTAAGTATTACTGTCCCTTTAAAAACATTGTGCTACACCACCATTGTGAAAAGACCCAAAGGGTTGCCGGATCCTGAGGACTAGTTTAACCCTTTGAGTGCAAGAGATGTTACATTCCTCTCTGGCACTCAAAGCGTAAAGAACTGTTATGATGAAGTGTTTCCAGTGGAAATACAGATGCCCCATTAACCCTTTGAGTGCCGGAGGGGTAATATAACCATAAGGGGGCAAATACAAATTCCCCAAATCTCCACTGATATAAATTAATGTTTTAACCCCCTAAATACTAGACGTGGTGAAGCACTGTAAAACAATACACTGAACCCCTCTTTAACTTTAAAATGGTAAAAGCCCAATTTATATCAGTGGGATTTTTGTTGTCCCTGTGGTGCAGTTGGTCTGTTCCAGAATGGCTCCATGTTTCTTTTTGAATGTGGGGCCCTTAGTGCATCTTCCGCAGGGGCTGCAGAAAAAGTTCTTACAGGGATAGTAATGGCTGATTTTAACAAAGTTTAATATTGTAGATATAAAAAAAAATAAATTAATTTATATTTCAGGTCTCTCAAACACGTACAGTTTGAGAGATTTACGCTTATAAAGTTCCCCCTCCCACCCCTTTCACAGACATCAGTGTTCTAGCTGACAGCATTAGATTTGGGCTGTGGAAACCAACAGTGGCTCTTCAGCAGAGCCGAAATATCACGATCTAGAAAGAAATACTTCATTGGAACGGTCTACAAAGTGTACTTGCAAACCAGGCACAGTTTGCAGACCGTTCCAATGTAGTATTTTGTTTAGACATCGGTATTTCAGCTCTGCTGAAGAGCTGCCAGCCAGTCCCAGAACCTCATGCTGTCAGCTAGAGCGCTGACCTCTGTGAAAGGGGCGGGAGGGGGAACTTTATAAGCATATATCTCCCAAACTGTACACGTCTGAGAGACCTAACAAATCAAATAATTTGTATTTGTAATATCTACTATATTAAACTTTGTGAAAATCAGCCATTACTATCCCTTTAAGTTCTTAAATATATCTTAACCCTTTGGGTGCCAGAGGGATATCCAACGCAATATCCCTCTAGCACTCAGACAGTTAACCCTTAAAGGGATAGTAATACTTCGTTTTAACTTTATTTTATTTTGTAGGCATTAAAAAAACATGAAGAATGATACAAGTCTTATCTCTCAAACCTTTATGGTTTATGAGATATTCACAAGCAAAGTTTCCCCTCCCGCCCCTTTTACCTAGTGTAAGCCATCTCTTCTCAGATGTGAGTCTGGTTGTAAGACCAGAGAGATAACAGAAGGGACAATCTTCTATGTATGAAAACAATGAAAGCCCTTCCCCCCTTGACAAGTTTTTCAGCTTTTTCCCTTATATTAATTGAAGATTGTCCCTCTCTGCAGTCTACCTGGGCATCTCCCTTCTGATCTGGTTGAACAGGGGGGGGGATACTTTGTTTGTGAATATCTCTTAAACCATAAAGGTTTCAGAGTTAAGACTTACATCATTCTTCATGTTTTTTTAATGCCTACAAAATAAAATAAAGTTAAAATGAAGTATTACTATCCCTTTAAATATATCTTAAAAGCAGGTAGAGCTGCAGTATGACATATATTAATAGGTAGTGCATTCCACAGACAAGGGGCAATCAGATGGGAATGTTTAGTGTGGAAGGAGGAGAGGATTGAGCAGCACTGAGGGTGAAGAAGAGATTTTCTAGTTCAAAGTCACATGTGGCCTAATTGGGAGTAATGGTATGCATTTCAGCAGAAGAGGAGAGTAATTGGATTAAAGGGATAGTAACACTTAATTTGTAAAATCCTATATAATAATTCTCTAAGTTGTGTGTAACGTCCGACATGCGCAGTAGACACTGCTGTGCGTGCAGCAGTCATGCGCAGTACAGACTGCCCGCACCGCGGCTGATACAGAGCTGGGCGCTCCGAAGGAGCGTCCAGCTCTGTATCAACAGTGGCGCGGGCAGTCTCTACTGCGCGTGACTGCCCCGCGACCGGCTGCCAGAGGCACTGTGGCCCGTGTAACGGGCTGTTCAACTAGTATATATATAATTAAATGTTTCTATCCCTTTAATCATTTGAGTGCCAAAGAAGTTCTCAGCCCATAGTGAAGCAATGCATTTCACACCTCTAGAGCTCCAGAGGTTAAGAAGAGGAGAAATTATGTTAAAGTAAAAAGAATGGATGTAAGGATGTTTTTCCAGTATATGTAACATAAAAGAAAACTACATAGTAGACAGACCAATAAATAAAATCCCACTTATTTAAACTGGACTTTGAACCCCTTGAACACTAGAGAGGTATCTAACACATTGGGAAGACAGCAGCTCTCAGTCCAATGCTGCATCATCCAGTTCCCATACAGTGGATTTCAGAGAGGATAAGGTGTGTACCCAGACCTTCCTCTATACACTCATCGCTGGCTTCTACAATGGGACAGACCCTGATAACTCTCTTCCTGCCACACTGTGACGCAGGTAGAAGAGGAGGTCTGTGCCTGGGATGTGATCACTGGGGGTAGTTAACCCTTTGAGTGCCAGAGGGCTGTTCAAGGCATTAAAAGCAATGTGTTACACACCCCTCTGATACTCAAAGGGTTAAAAGTAAAATCTCTACGTTAGGGGTAGTCAATCTTTGCCCAAGACAGCTGGAGACCAATCTGTTAACCTTCTGCGTTCCGGAGGGGTACTTAAGGAATTGCTCTGCAATGCTTTATACACCCCTCTTGCACTTAAAGGGTTAACTACCCCGATCTACTGGGATAAACAAAACATTATAGTTTCAGATTAGGGGATAATAACCAGCTAACTGTTCAATTACTTAGTATTGATCAATAAATAAATCAATAAATGTATTAAGTTCTCACTCATGTAATCAAGATCATTGGGTATGATGGTCAAATTACAGAAAGTGAAAGAACGTTAATATGGAATCAATGAGAGCAAATCACAGGGGGAGCTGACTTAAAGTCATCGTCTCAAGAATTTAACAGTGATTTACAATGCTTTTGGGGGCATGACTGATAAATTTAACATTGGCTTTCACATTAGTTTTTGGCCTTTTAATTTCAACTATTTTTTTAATTGATAGTAATACTTCAGTTTATCTTTATTTTATATTGTAGCCATTAAAAAAAACATTAAAAACAATAGGTCTTATCTCTCAAACCTTTATGGTTTTAGAGATATTCTCAAGTAAAGTTTCCCCCTGACTGACATCAGCTCTCTAGCTGACAGACTTGGAATCCAGTCTGCAGACCAGCTGGCGGCTCTTCAGCAGAGCCGACATCACGAAATATAAAAATAACTGCTACACTGGAATGGTGTGCAAAGTGTGCCTGGTTTGCAAGCACTCTTTGTAGACCCTTCCAATGAAATAGTTATTTTTATAGCTTGCGATCTTGGCTCTGCTGAAGAGCCGCCGGCTGGTCTGTGGACCGGATTCCAAGTCTGTCAGCTAGATGGCAGACTTGACCGATACAGCCAGGTAGGGGGAAATTCTGCTTGAGAATATCTCTCAAACCATAAAGGTTTGAGAGATAAGACTTATATCGTTTTTAATGGTTTTTTAATGGCTACAATATAAAATAAACATTAAATTGAAGTATTATTATCACTTTAAGCAGTTTATGGTTTTGTCTGATTGTTTGATTCACACCTTAAGGACCATTGCCGTGCCAGGACCGTCAAGGCGGTCCGGCATTTAAGGACCGGTGACTGTCCTGGCACATCATGGAGTTCAGGGCTCCCAGCGCGGCTTCACGCCACTCCGGAAGCCCTGAACTGGAAGTGGAGAGAAAAAAAAAAGCAAAAAACAAAAAAGCCCAGTGGTCCTGTTAGAGTTGTAGTTCAAGAGTAATTGAATGAGAATGTATCCCCCTCCCGCCCCTTTTACCTAGTGTAAGCCACCTCCCCTCAAATGTGGAATCTGGTCCTGGGACCGGACAGATCACAGGAAGGGACAATCTTCTTACTGTGAGAACAATGAAAACCCTGCCCCCCTTAACAGGTCTCTCTCTTATACTAATTGAAGATTTTCCCTCTCTGTGATCCATCTGGACAGTATTGCTGCTCTGAGGTGAGCAGTTTTACATCAGTAAAAGGGGTGGGAAGGGGATACTTTATCATTCAATTACTCTTGAACTACAACTCTGACAGTATAGAAATAACACTCTCCACGGCCCAAATTCTATGAAGATTAATTGGAGCTGCTTTTATTGTGAAACATTACTATCCCTTTAATGAGTTGTATTACTGTGGAGCAAAGTGATACACTTATATACACACCAGTCTGATCTCCTAAACAGAGGGACACCAGGGTGGGAACGAGGGACAGAGGGATTTGGATCTCAAAGAGGGACTGTATGTATACTGTTCACGTGACCACAGATCAGCAAACAGGACTGTGACTTCCTCAAGGTCTATGTAAGTGTCAAATCAATCTGTTTCATAGACTTTGCTGTAACCCAATCTTAATTTTCATGACAGCAAAAAACTTATAATGGGCAAGATCCTACTTTATTCCTGATCCTAAAACTTTAACAAAAAATTTAGAGCAAACATGCAGGGTATGTGGGGCTCAGCATTGACCCTTAAGAGGAACAACCCCAAACTGTTTACTACATCTGTTCCCATAGGTTCATACTTCACAAAACATGATACATTCCCTTTCTATAACTGCTCCTTTACTAAGTACAAATTCAATGAAGTGACTATTGAAAGTCATTTGACAGTCATGCCTTTCTCTTGACTTCAGAGGGCGGCCCTGACCCTCCATTACCCCCTTGCAGCTGTGCTTGTAGTTTGAGGAGGAATAAATAATGGATAAGAGTTGGGGGAGGGAGGATGAGGCTGTGAAAGGGGCTTTGCCTTCTAGGAAATACATCCTGCTTTGAATTTCTGTCCAGAGCGTCTATCTATGCCCCAAGCTTTAAAAAAAAAAAAAAAAAAAAAAAAAAAAAAAAAAAAAAAAAAAAAATCATACATGAAAAAAAGCAAAGGGGGTGGGAAACACAGCAACACAAAAACATCCATTTCCTCTCCTCTGAGAGACAGAGAGGAAACAAATTAACAGAATCCCATGCCAAAAATATATATATCCATAAGAAAAACTTCCTATCGGCTGCAAGTCCCCAACCCCTCTCACACAGACAGAAGCTATTGAGCGCTCTGTTCCATCCTCTCTGTGCTGCAGTCGGATATACTTTTGCTCTTTGTTCCTTGGTTCCTGCTTCTACATAGCAATTCTCAGGGAGATTCATCATCTCTCTTACATCTGCAGAGTGTAGCACCTCTGCAGATTAAGTGACTTACACAGACGCCCAGTTTGGTTGTAAGCTGATAGACAGAGGCCACATCTGGAAAACATCTGTCCCTTTGAGGCGTGGGAAGGATAGAGTCCAATTTCAGCTATTCGTGGGGGCTCCTAGTTCAGGGGGGTCCAGACAGGAATGCTGTTGCATCTCCGAGCAGAGAAGGTGGGGGTTGCCTTGCAGGAGTGTGGATAGAGGTGAAGAGCAAAGTTGGTGGATTCTCTGCAGTCCACCTCCCCTTTCATGGGACTTCCAAGCCGGCCTGCCAGGCTGTGCTATTTCTGGGGGGCTGTCAAGTCTCAGAATGAGTGGGGATGTCCTTTAGCCGCTCCTGACCCTGTGCTGCGCGGCAGGGGGCATCCCATTTGAGTGGCGGAAGATTCAAAAAGGAGCAGGCGATGGGAATGCAGAAACTGGTGGCGGTGGCTGTAGCAGTGGCTTTGGTATCCCTCATTCTCAACAATGTGGCCGCCTTCACCCCAAATTGGGTGTACCAAACATTGGAAGAAGGGCGTAAACGCAGTGTGGGGCTGTGGAAGATGTGCTTGGCTGGTAGAGGGATGCTGGGTGCCAGCCCAAGGCCTGGACAAGGAGATGAAAGAGAGTGCCACTCACTTGGCTGGGGGTCGGAGCCATCTGGCTTACAGGAATCCCGCAACACAGTCAAGTGTAAGTATTTGATCATCATCATCATCATCATCATCATCATCATAACAGCGCATATCACAGTGAGTTTATATTAATACACTTTATTTATAAAGAACCAACAGCTGCAGCTCTGTACAATAGGCTACACTTTTAGCTCCATCTCCACCTGCTATATGATCCATACGAGTTCTGGTTTCTAGATCAATGCTGCATCTGTAGTGAGTTCGACTGGGCCGTATGCACAAAGAAAATGTAAAGCAATACTGAAACAAACCAACTTTTGGGTTTGGGGATTTTTTTTTATTTGTCCCGTATTTTCTCCGGAATTACTCCACTTTTTCCCTACAGATAAGATCTTTTGTGGCCATAGAAAAATGTAATCTACATTGGGGAACCAATATGGATTATAATTTATGTATGTGCAGCAAAGCAATTGCACCACAAGGGACAAATATTAATGTTATTATTATTATCTTTTTTTATTAAGTTCAAACATATTGCGCAGTGATGAGCAAAATAAGGGTGAGACATAAATGACATGGTGAGGGCCCTGCTCCCAAGAGCTTCAAACAGAAATTTGCATTGGATTTAAAGCGGGCTTTTAACCCTTTGAGTGCCAGAGGGGTACGCAACGCATTGCTTTGCAAATGTGTTGCGTACCCCTCAGGCACTCAAAGGGTTAACCTACTGAATGCTAAAAAGGTCTCCAACACATTGCAAATCAAGTCACTGAAAACGTCTAGCATTCTAGGGGGTTAAAAGCCTCATTTAAATCAATGTGAATTTCAAGTTCTCCCTTATAGTGCAGTTGGCTAGTCTCACCACTGTACCACTCTCTTAGTACATCAGTCGCATAGACCAGCTTATATTCCCTCTGTTACATGTTACATTACATTCCCTCTGTTACATGTCATGTTACATTCCCTCTGTTATATGTAACATTATATTCCTTCTGTTACATGTTACCTTACATTCCTTCTGTTACATGTAACATTACATTCCTTCTGTTACATATATCATTACATTCCTTCCCTTACATTACATTCCTTCTCTTACATGTTACATTACATTCCTTCTGTAACATGTTACATTACATTCCTTCTGTAACATGTAACTTTACATTCCTTCTGTAACAGTCTATTGAGCAGGAGATTGGTAGAGTAGAACATTATACCTTCATTGGCCAATTGAGTGAATTAGGATCCAAGCTTTCAACATCATAATAAGAATGAACCTGAAGAGGAGACCTGGGTGTTATGCACCAAGGTGTGATAAAGTGAAGATGACTTCAGTGATATCAGTTCTCCAGTTCCTATGTTATTATATGGAGCCTATGCACTAAGATTTCTCAAGTGGGACAGATCTTAGTGCATTGGCTCCATAGAATAACATAGAAACTGAAGAACTGTTATCAGTGGAGACGTCATCTATTTAATCACCTCTTTATTACACATTAGTGCATCTCCCCCTACAGGGGAGGGCTGGCCTGGGGGGCAATTGCCCCCTGGGCTTATGATATGTCTGGGCTGGTCGGCCACTGCACCTCAGGAAATCTACAGATTGCTGCTGTAAATGGAGCTACACTAGTGATACCACAGAACTTACAACTGAAATGGAGCTACACTAGTGATACCACAGAACTTACAACTGAAATGGAGCTACACTAGTGATACCACAGAGCTTACATTTGAAATGTATCTACATAAATGATACCACAGAGAAACAATCCAAGTGGAGCTAAACTAGTAGCATAAACCATTTCCCTTGTAAGCTCTATAGTATCACTAGGTAAGCTTTACTTCAATGGTAAGCTTTGTAGTAGCGCACTAGTGTAGCCCCATTTCAACTGTAAGCTCTGTGGTATCATTTGACTTGACAATGTCACCACATTAATGCCAATTTTAAAATTAACAGAAGGGGGTGGGTTGGAACAGTGGGCTTGAACAATAATAGAAATGGGCTATTTGAATGTATTTGCCCCCTGGGCCACAAGTTGCCAGCCCTCCCTTGTCCCCCTAGTGTCTTGAAATCGTGCATCCTACAGCCACTCAGCCAATAAAGGTATCATTTTTACTCTACAAGTCTCCTGCTTCTACAACTAACATGGTACCACCCATCCCCGGCAGTCTACTGACACATTCATTACTGGTTTTAGCTCCAGTTTGATCACCTAGACTATGAAAATTATGGAGATAAATGCATTGATAAATGTATCCCATGTAATAGGGGCAACAACCCTGCTTAGCGGATGCAGCCACCCCCAGTTTTGTAAGATTTTTTCAGGTATTTTGTTTTAACTCCCACTGAATGTTAGAGAGATCTCCATTGCACTGCGGGCCAATATGAAAAAGACATCTCTAGTATTTAACCACTCTGGCACTCAATGGGTTAAATGTTTTGGGAAGAAAAAAAAAAAGCCCTCCCAAAACAGACATATTGAAATGCTGCAGATTTCATAATATTTTAAAAACATTTCCCAGGACTGTGTTCCTTGGGACAGTGGTTATCAATTTTTTTTTTCCAAGTCACCCCAAAAACACAGTCTGGAACTTTCAGGGCACCCCTAACATGTTTAATGTAATTTATCAAGGTCATAATAAAGAGTACAGTTCATAAATATGCAGATATTATTAGGTCTCACAAAATAATAAAAAGAAACGAATTGTGCATAACAATTTCCATATGTGTCCACTTGGGACACCCTAATAGGATGTCACTCTGGTTGAGAATCACTGCCTTGGGCATTCACATCACAGAGTATCACTAGCGGTTCATACTACCACACAGCACAATACCAACAGTAAACCTGGTACAGCAGACTGAGGCCTATACTTCTACAGCAGAACAGACATTACCCAACGCCTAAATAGCACATAAAATCATACACATCATAAATATTACCAAGTGAAGAAGAGCAGAAATATCAACTTTAATAACTACCACGTAAAATATGGTCTTGAAATACAATTTTAAAACCAGGACGAATCCAGTGCCAAAACTAGGAATCAGGGACAGTCGATGGATATAGACCTGGATAATTATCGCCAGGACTGGAAAATATCATTGGGGTTCAACAGTAAGAGAGGAAAGAAAATCTACTAACCGGGATGTGAAGGGTTACTATTTCACCCAAAGTTAAACATTTAGAACAGCACCATTCTGAACGTCACAGACTACTGGACTAGAATACATTTCCAGTCTGGATGTATTACCCTTTGAATGCCGGAAGGGGTACGCAGAATCAAATTGCTAACTAGGAGCTGGAGTCACCTTTACCTAGTCATAAAATGATCGCTTATAGCCTTGTTAGTTCCAGGGAAACTGGCTTACTTTATTTAACCCTTTGCATGCCAGAGGGGTACACACAACATACTGCACTGCGTATCCTGCGGGCACTGAAAGGGTTAAACCTTTGGAAGTGCTGGAGACCAATCCAGGACTCAGATGGTTAATGATAACACCCAAGATTTTCACTGCGAAAGTGTCATCTTCAGATCTTAAACCCTTTGAGTGCCTGCCCTGTCAGTCCCAGCCGGCTCTAGTAGGCGTTGCTAGGAGCCGTTCGGCTCCGGAAGGGAATGACAGTGCAGGCACGCGGATGTCACTATGGCAAGATGTCCGCAATCCGTCCTGCCTGTCAGCCGTGGAAAAAAGGGTAAATCTATTTAACAATGTAATAATACTGGAGACTAGCGCTACTAAGCAGCTAGTCGCCAGATGAGGAGTTATTTAAGCTAAAGTGTATGTCAGATGGTAGTTCCGCTTTAACACCTTGAATGCTAGAGGGGTCACCAATGCATTTTGAGGCAATGCGTTGGACACATCTCTAGCATTCAAGGGGTTAAGATGGTAAGTCCGGAGCAGCCCCAAACAAATCACAGCATGATTTCAGCAGACGAGAATACACAGGTAAGGAGCGCTACACGGACTCACTAAGACTCGACAGACCCAATGAGGAAACTTCCATTCACTTAAAATTCCAATTTATTTAAGTAATCTTTTAAAAGCATTTCAAAACAGACATGGAGGATCATAAAGTTTTACAGAATATCAATGGTGATGATCATACCTGGGAACTCTCCGGATTTGCCCCGGAGACTCCGGTTCTGACAGAGCTTTACCGGGTCTCCGGGGCAGAGGCTGATGCCTCCGGATGTGGGGAGTTTCTATTTAAACTCTGCCACATCTGCTTTTTCTCCCGTTGTGCCTCCGTCCCCAGCCTTCTGTGTGACACATTTAAATCCCCCCAACACTCGAGTTAAGCCCCGTCCCTTTTTGACGCGATTAGCGTCATTTTTGTTACCCCCTGCTGAACAGAGGACTACCCTCCGGGTAGCCCTCAACTGAAAGTTCCCAGGTATGGTGATGATCCGCCTAACATGTTTTGTGGGAAAATCCCACTTAGTCATAGGCTTGTAGTTTAAGAGTAATTGAATGATAAAGTATCCCCCACCTGCCCCTTTTACCTAGTGTAAGCTGCCTCCCCTCAGATATAGAATCTGGTCATTTGACTGGACAGCTCACATCAAGGGACAATTTTCTTACTGTGTCATAAGGAAAACACTGCCCCCTTGACAGGTTTTTCATTATGCGCACTGAAGATTGTCCCTGCCTGTGATCCATCCGGACAGTCTTGCTGTTCTGAGGTGAGCAGTGTTACACTAGGTAAAAGGGGCGGGAGGGGGATACTTTATCATTCAATTACTCTTCAACTACAACTCTGACAGTATTGAAATAACACTCTCTACGGCCCAAATACTATGAAGATTAATTGGAGCTGCTTTTTCTGAAACATTACTATCCCTTTAAGGGGCAAGTTAAAGCAGCCATTAAATTTAACTGGGCTTTTAACCCTTTGATTACTAGAAAGGCCACCAATGCATTGTGAAGCAAATGTGTTGTAGTCGTCTCCAGCCTTCAAAGTGATAAAAGCTCCATGTAACCCTTTGAATGCCAGAGAGGTATCCAAAGCATTGCAACCAGATGCGTTGGATACCTCTCTGGCACTCAAGGGGTTAAATCGTTGGGCATTTTTATTTCTCCATGATAAGTGGCTGTTTTTCCCCTAACTTGCTTCTTTCTTTGTGCGTATGGCCCTTGGTGTTGAACACATGTATTCTGGCATTGAAATAAGTAGGGACTTGGGAGAACTGCAGTGTGGTGCAGTTCCCACTGGCAAGGGAAAAGTTAAATAAAGAAACCACTCAACACACATTAGGTCACTGGTAATAAAACATTCATCATTCACTTTCCTTCCCTCTGCTCCCACAAAGGTCAAATACCACATGTGGAAAGCAGAATTTTAACCAGTCTTCAGCTCTATAAAAGGCCTTCTCTGCAGGGGTGGGGGAGTCGAATGGGAGAGGTTGAGAGCAGAGGGCTGCTCTTGAGTGGGGAGAGCAAAAAAACTGCCCTTTATCACCAATATAACCCATTGTACTGCACCACAAGACTCACCTTAGTTCAGGGATAACACATTTCTGGACCCTGGACTATTGTCAACTACAACTTCCAACATCCCCAGCCAGCCTGGTGCTTTATTTTACAATCATCCACTACAGTCCTACCTTATCTGTCCCTACAGTCGCTCCCTCTAACTCCTACCTAATCTACTCCTACAGTCACTCCCTAAATCTCCTACCTTATATTTTTCTATAGCCACTCCCTCTAACTCCTACCTTATTTATCCGTATAGTCACTCCCTTTAACTCCTACTTTCTCTTTGTATAGCCACTCCCTCCAATTGCTTCTATAGCCGCTATCCCTAACTTCAACCTTATATGTTCCAATAGCCACTATCTCCTACCTTATTTGTTCCTATAACCACTCCCTATAACGCCTACCTCAGCTCTTCCTAGAACCACTCCCTCCAAATCCTACCTCCTCTCTTCCTATAGCCACTCCCTGTAACTCCCACCTTTAATGCTCCTATAGCCACGCCTTCTAACTTCAATGTTATATGTTCTTATAGCCACGCCTACCTCCTCTACCTATAGCCACTCTCTCTACTTCCTACCTTATTTGTTTCTATAATCACTCCTTATAACTCAGGCCTAATTGCTTCCTCAAACCACTCCCTTCAACTCCTACACCTCGCCCATTCCTATAACATACCTCCCAAAAGTCCCTCTTTAGGAGGGACAGCCCTTTCCCACTCTGATGTCCCTCTTTTTAGGAGATCAGACCGTATGGTGTGTATATAAATGTATCACATTGCTCCACAGCAATAAAACTCATAGTAATGTCTCTGTAAACGTCATTATATATGTTTAAAGAATAGTTTATTTAAAGGGATAGTAATACTTCGTTTTAACTTTATTTTATTTTGTAGGCATTAAGAAAACATGAAGAATGATATAAGTCTTATCTCTGAAACCTTTATGGTTTAAGAGATATTCACAAACAAAGTATCCCCCCCTGTTCAACCAGATCAGAAGGGAGATGCCCAGGTAGACTGCAGAGAGGGACAATCTTCAATTAAGATAAGGGAAAAAGCTGAAAAACTTGTCAAGGGGGGAAGGGATTTCATTGTTTTCATACAAAGAAAATTGTCCCCTTCTGTTATCTGTCTGGTCTTACAACCTGATTCACATCTGAGAAGAGATGGCTTACACTAGGAAAAAGGGGCGGGAGGGGAACTTTGCTTGTGAATATCTCATAAACCATAAAGGTTTGAGAGATAAGACTTACATCATTCTTCATGTTTTTTTAATGCCTACAAAATAAAATAAAGTTAAAACGAAGTATTACTATCCCTTTAAAAAGAAATACTTTGGTCTTTTTCTATATTATTTATTCCGTTACACAAAAAGAGGTGTCAGTAGGTCATTAAATAATGTAAAATGTCCCAATCTACCAGCCACACCCAAAGAAACACCCCTAAAATAAGTGTGTCCCTCTTTGGCCATTTGAAATGTTGGGAGGTATGTATAGCCAGTACCGCTAACTCTTACCTAATTTGTTCCTTTAAGCATTCCCCATCACTCTTATATTATCTCTTCCTTTAGGCACTCCCTCCAGCTCTGACCTTATATCTTCCTATAGCCACTCCCTCTAAGTCCAGCCTTATTCTTAGCTACTACCGGATCTCCTCCTATAGCTATTGCCTCTAGCTACTACCTGATTTGCTCCTATAGCTATTGCCTCTAGCTACTACCGGATCTCCTCCTATAGCTATTCCCTGTAGCTACTACCTGATCTCGTCCTATAGCTATTCCCTCTAAGCTACTACCTGATCTCGTCCTATAGCTATTCCCTCTAAGCTACTACCTGATCTCCTCCTATAGCTATTCCCTCTAGCTACTACCTGATCTCCTCCTATAGCTATTCCCTCTTAGCTACTACCTGATCTGCTCCTATAGCTATTGCCTCTAGCTACTACTTGATCTCCTCCTATAGCTATTCCCTCTAGCTACTACCTGATCTCCTCCTATAGCTATTCCCTCTAGCTACTACCTGATCTCCTCCTATAGCTATTCCCTCTAGCTACTACCTGATCTCCTCCTATAGCTATTCCCTCTAGCTACTACCTGATCTCCTCCTATAGCTATTCCCTCTTAGCTACTACCTGATCTCTTCCTATAGCTATTCCCTCTTAGCTACTACCTGATCTCTTCCTATAGCTATTCCCTCTTAGCTACTACCTGATCTCCTCCTATAGCTATTCCCTCTTAGCTACTACCTGATCTCCTCCTATAGCTATTCCCTCTAGCTACTACTTGATCTCCTCCCATAGCTATTCCCTCCAGCTATTACCTGATCTTCTCCTATAGCTATTGCCTCCAGCTACTACCTGATCTCCTCCTATAGCTATTCCCTCTTAGCTACTACCTGATCTCTTCCTATAGCTATTCCCTCCAGCTACTACCAGATCTCCTCCTATAGATATTGCCTCTAGCTACTACCTGATCTGATTCTATAGCTATTCCCTCTAGCTACTACCGGATCTCCTCCTATAGCTATTGCCTCTAGCTACTACCTGATCTCCTCCTATAGCTATTCCCTCTAGCTACTACCGGATCTCCTCCTATAGCGATTCCCTCTAGCTACTACCTGATCTCCTCCTATAGCTATTCCCTCTAGCTACTACCTGATCTGCTCCTATAGCTATTCCCTCTTAGCTACTACCTGATCTGCTCCTATAGCTATTGCCTCTAGCTACTACCTGATCTGCTCCT
Source organism: Rhinophrynus dorsalis (assembly GCA_037306005.1). Taxonomy (NCBI): domain Eukaryota; kingdom Metazoa; phylum Chordata; class Amphibia; order Anura; family Rhinophrynidae; genus Rhinophrynus; species Rhinophrynus dorsalis. The sequence goes on from CM074725.1 coordinate 38,666,606, forward strand.
ATAGCTATTCCCTCTAGCTACTACCTGATCTGCTCCTATAGCTATTCCCTCTAGCTACTACCTGATCTCGTCCTATAGCTATTCCCTCTAGCTACTACCTGATCTCCTCCTATAGCTATTCCCTCTAGCTACTACCTGATCTGCTCCTATAGCTATTCCCTCTAGCTACTACCTGATCTGCTCCTATAGCCATTCCCTCATAGCTACTACCTGATCTCCTCCTATAGCTATTCCCTCTAGCTACTACCTGATCTCCTCCTATAGCTATTCCCTCTAGCTACTACCTGATCTCCTCCTATAGCTATTCCCTCTAGCTACTACCTGATCTGCTCCTATAGCCATTCCCTCATAGCTACTACCTGATCTCCTCCTATAGCTATTCCCTCTAGCTACTACCTGATCTCCTCCTATAGTCACACAATCTAACTCCTGAATTCAAAGGGTTAAGCATATCCTTTAGCACCTATTGCTTTGGTTGACACATGAGGAAAGTGTTTAGAAATAAATGGTACCATTACTAATCTCAATGTTAATCATGTGTTTAAGAGGAAAGACAGTAATATGCTGGTAGGTGTATAATAACACAATATTGAATTGTATTGTATATTTATATAGTGCTAACCTGTGTACATGGCACTTGATAGTTCACACTTAGTATAGAAGGGGTACTATAAGTGCAGTGATAACGTGCTTATATATGGAGAACACCAGGTGAGTATACATTAGGATAAAAGTTCCCTGCCCCGTAGAGCTTACAATCTAAGTATATCCTGTTCTCTGTCTTCTTCTCCAGTGCAGTTTGACATGATGAGGGCATGTAACCTGATCGCCACTGCTGCCCTGACTGCTGGTCAGCTCATTTTCCTGATGGGCTTGCTGGAGCTACCCATCGTCTCACAGGACTCCCAGTGGTGGGAGGAAGCCATAGCGGCCGTATTTCAACTGGCTAGTAAGTGTGGCATGCAGCTACTACAGAATGAAAGCTAGAATAAAATCTGCATTATACTAGTTATTTATGACGAGGTATGTGAGACGTCTCTCTCTCACTTCGTCTCAAACAACATTAAACAAAAAACACATCTCAGGGGTGGAAACATGCTTATATATAAGCTCATCCACCTAGCTCTAGAACGTTATTTTCTCTCTATCAATTGGACATGTTCCCTACGCACAAAAGAATGCTTGTCAAGAGAATACAAATTCTACTAGAGCAGAGCCTGGAAAAGTGGGGCACTTGGGAAGACAGGACCTGACCATTGGGTCTGGCTGGTGGCACACATACAGCAGTGTTTCTGTTCAGAAAGACAATTTCTGGCTTTGTCTGCAGGGGAAAGATGAAACACTTACTCAGAGCATAAGAATGATACAACGTATCATTCTACCAGTACCGAGAGAGCACATGAGATAAAGAATTGATTCTTTATTGTACTGCTTCAGTCAGACATTACCCTCTGTCCTATTACAAGACAGGGAGGGGAATTATTAGTGAGACAAGAATATTAGCTTTGTGTGCGCGCATTATACACATACACAGTGCGCTTTGTTCTGTTTGACGATACCGCTCAATTATGACCCTCTGAAATAAAAAATGTTGTCAGTGTTGTGGCCTTGTGCCAAAACAAAAGGCCCACCCCTACTGTTCAGTCATATAACCATGGATACCTTCTTGTTTTTTGTTTTTTTTTATGATTTATTAAAAAAAAAAATTAAAAAAAAAATAAAGTTTTGTGACGCATGGAAATATTGGTATACCTTGTTTCCACTACACAAACATGAGGCTGTGCTTTAAAGAGATAGTAATATTTAATATGTAAAAAAAAATGTTTTGGGCTTATCCCCTGAATAAAAGAGGGTACTCTCACTGCTGAAAGGTGTTTTATTCAAACGTTATTAAAGATCAAACTTGAATTTTTTTTTAGGTGAAGTATCACAGTGGCCTGATATTGTGTAATGGTGCTGTTGCTACATGATCCTATGGACAGCTCTGGTCCCGGGACCATAAATCTCCATAGGATGGTGTAGCAACAGTGCCACTGTACAATTTCAGGCCACTGTGATATTGCACCTAAAAAATTCAACTTTGAAAATTAATAACTTTTGAATGAAACACCTTTCAGCAGTGGGAGTACTCTTGTTTTACTCAGGGGGATAAACACTACAACATATTTTTTTTTACATTTTAAGTATTACTATCCCTTTATGTTTAGAAGCTGCTGTCCCCTCTCCCGATCCCTGGGATTTAACCGTAACGTTAGTTGGCCAGCATTGTTGTGGGCTCTGAAACTGCACGTGTCACACAGTAGAGGGTGTTGTGTTAGAAGAGGACATAGTGAGGAGGGGGAATACTGCTGGGTGAAGAGGAGATGGTGAGAAAGGGAAGGTTGATGCAGCAGATAGTGAGCAGGTGACGTTTGGTGTGGTGTAAGTCAGCCATGTTTTTATTTTCTTACAAGAGGCAATAGTGACGCGGGCCAAAGTCGGCCCCTTTGTATATCTCCTCCTAGATGCCGCCCGGGGGTGTGTACAATTGTTACTCGATATGTATGTTGGGCTCAGGCAGTGTGGAGGAGATCTGCAGATCTCCTCCTAGCTGCTGCTCCAGGGTGTGTGTAGCATGGAGGTAGAATTTATGGTCATTTGACCACTTCTTCTTTTCTTCTTTTAAGAATACATTATTTTTGTAGAGTTTATCCTCCTGAGTAAAACAAGGGAACTCCCACTGCTGAGACGTGTTTTATTCAAAAGTTATTGCAGCTCAAACTTGAATTTTTTTAGGTGCAATATATCAATGGCCTGAAATATTGCAGTGACGCTGTTGCTACACCATCGTATTGAGATTTATGGCCAACTGACCAGAGCTGTACATACGATGGTATAGCAACAGCACCACTGTAACATTTCAGGCCACTGAGAGGAGAGAAAAAAAAAAAAAAAAAAAAAAAAATCAGGTTTTAGCTGCAATATCTTCTGAATAAATCACCTCTCAGCAGTGGCAGTATCCTTGTTATACTGCGTAGGATAAACCCTACAATATTATATATATATATATATATATACATATACATATATATTTTTTTTTTTTTTTTTTTTTTTTTTTTTTTACATATTAAGTGTTACTTTCTCTTTAAATAGGAACTTTCATCAATATTACATGTAGCCCCAAATCATTAATATGTTAACAATATACATAGAAGTCCGGCATAAGTCAGAGAGAGACAGGCACTGGCTGGGATCTTGCAGTAGGCTTTCTCTGCTCTTGCGCAGTCAGTCCCTTCTGATGCCTTTTGGCACAAAGGCATTCAACTCACCAGTCGTGGAGGTGAAGGGAATGGACAGAGCAGACGCAGAGATGCCGGCTCTGCAAGATGCACATGACTGCAGTTCTTAGCGAGGAGCTCCAGACGGCTCACAGTGAAGCTCCCTGTGTGCGAAACCACACATGCACTGTAGAGACTGCTGGAACTGGGAGCGACGCATTCTACCACTTTATGTTATAGGATTTGGGGCTAAAGTTATTGTTGATGAAAGTTCTGCTTTAAACTGGAACTTTCAGCTATTACTAAGTCGCCATGTCTTCATTATGTGAATGGTGACTAGCTTGGAATGCAAAGTCTTACCTTTAAAAAACAGCAGATTCTAAAGAAATCATTGCCGTTTAGAGACCGGAATCCAGGCTACAGCAGCTTGTCTGCGATCCTGCGCTGTCAGTCCTGGTCTCCTTTGAGTAGCATTGCAGTGACCACAAGGTAACCGGAAGGGACTGACAGTGCAGGCACGCAGACCGCACTAACCTGCCTGTCAGTCTCCAAATGGCAATGATTTGGCAAGACTTTGATTTCAAAGCTAGTCGCCATGCGCTTAAAGTGGATCTATCACCCCTTTAAAAGCTATGCTCATTAGTTATAGCATAGAACGTTACTTGCGCAAAATTAAGGATTAAAGTGTGTCCTGTAACCCTACTTCCAAGCAGACTACTCTTTCCGCTCTGCCTCTGCTCCCATCCCTCTACCCAGCATCCTCCGATGACGGAAGCTCTCTCTCTCTAAACTGGAGCGATCTCATTGGCTAGATATTGATCTCTGCCAATGAGATTGCTCAACTTAGAGAGAGAAAGCCTCAGTCATCAGAGGAGGCTCGGTAGTGGGAAGGGAGCAAGGGCAGCGCGGCAATGGAAGTAGGGTGCAGGGCACTCTATAAACTATCATTTTAACCCAAATAGCGTTTTTTTTTGTTTCTTTTTTAAATAATATTGTTTTAAGCTTATTCGCTAAATGCTCCAGCTAATGAGCATAACTTATAAAGGGGTGATATATCCACTTTAATGAACGCATAGCGACTTAGTACTATCTGAAAGTTCCGCTTTAAGTCAAAGGTTGCAAATCTTGTCCAGTGCATATAACTACTATTGTGATATTACAATGTTAAATGGATCCAAGAACCTCAAAACAACTAGAGTGATTTTTAACAGAGCTTTCAAAATCACCTGTATGCAACATTACCAATTTTTAATTTAGTAAAATAAAACTTTGAGATAATTAGATGTATATACCACGTGAATTAAACTATGCCATTCATTCTCTTCCTTTCTTAGCCCGACATTACTTCCACTCACTGACAATAACCCTTTCAGTGCTAGGGGAAGCGGATAATTAATCATTTTTAATGCAAACTCAAATCATTTCTGATTGTTGTTTCAGCTTTAAAAGATCAAGCTGTAAATAATTGCTGTGATGGAGTATAATTATTTAATTAACCCATCATTGACAAGAGTGGGGTGAAATATATTGCTTCACAATGAGTTGCGTGCCCACATGGTCCTTAACCCTTTGAGTGCCAGATGGGTATGCAACGCATTGCAAAGCAGTGCGTTGCATACCCATTTGACACTCAGAGGGTTAACAACTTCAGCGCCAATGCTCACGCTCCAGTGAAAGTTGCTGCCTCCATTAGCTCATTTTGGTCCTAAACGGGACTGCAACTTTAAGTCACTTCCTCAACACTTTTCTCTCCAAACACCCCCCACCCCATTGCATTTTCTTTCATGTTCCAGAGTTTCAAGGCCCAGTTTGCATAACAGGTAGTAACAGGCATTTCCTCCTCCTGTGTAGGGACATCCTGGCGCCCTTCAGTCTCTGTCCCCCCAGCCCGGCGTTTGGAGCAGACTGCAGCACAAAAAGAGGAAGCTAAGGGCAGGCTAAATTTAGGTTCAGGGAGTGTGCATGCCGCTGTGTGCCAGGGAGAGACAAAATAACAACAGAGAGAGTGTTTCCTTCCCAAGCAACACACGCTGATATAAAATGGCCTAACAGTGGGAATATGCAGCACCACTAATACTTTACAGTTTACATAATCCGTTAGACATTGTGCTCCCCTCTGGTCCTTAGAGCGTTAAAGGGATAGTAATGTTTCACAATAAAAGCAGCTCCAATTAATCTTCATAGTATTTGGGCCATGGAGAGTGTTATTTCAATACTGTCAGAGTTGTGGCTCAATAGTAATTGAATGATAAAGTAACCCCCTCCCACCCCTTTTACTGATGTAACACTGCTCATCTCAGAGCAGCAAGACTGTCCGGATGGATCGCAGAGAGGGACAATCTTCAGTGATCATAATGAAAAACTTGAAAAACCTGTCAAGGAGGGCAGGGTTTTCCTTATGATCACAGTAAGAAGATTGTTCCTTGCTGTGAGCTGTCTGGTCCCAGGACCAGATTCCACATCTGAGGGGAGGGGGCTTACATTAGGTAAAAGGGGTGGGAGGGGGATAGTTTATCATTCAATTACTCTTGAACTACAACTCTGACAAATACTATGAAGATTAATTGGAACTGCTGTGTTTTTGTGAAACATTACTATCCCCTTCAAATGAAGAAGAACTGACCATTGTGTAGCCTAGGGAAGTACATCCAAAATGCTATAAATTAAAGAAACACCTACTAATAATAACCCTTCACTTGATGAAATCTGGGCTGAATCAATTCTGCCAGAACTAGCTCTCCAAAATGATTTGTTAACTTGTACTGGAGATAAACTCCATGGAGGCAGACATGATTATTTTTTTACAGAACTCCAGGGCCCCAAACCCCTGATATTGAAGGCATCTTAGGAAACCTTCAGTTGGGAGCAGGCACAATTCTTTGTTACAGATCTCCTGGACCTCACATTCCTACCAGCAAAGGCTTCCTAAGATGAAATCAGAATAGTCGGTAGGCCTGAAGTCATGCCTGCCCCGGTGTACAGGATTTCCAAGAATAATTAGAGAGTCATTTTGGAGAACCGGTATAGGCCAGATTGATCAGTTGTGGCCATTAGGGTTTTCTGCACAGATTAAAGGGACCGATAGTTGAAGGGGATCTATCACCCCTATACATGTTTGACTAAAATGTTAGTGTATATAGAAATTGGATTGGAAAACTGTTTTCATTTAAAAAAAATTATTTTGCCCAAATTAAACATCTAAAGATTACCCTGTGGTTTCTTTCCAGACAGACTGCGGTTACCAACTCTGTACCGCAGTCTGTCACTCTACCTCTGCTCCCCTCCCTCTATCCAGCCTCCTCCAATGATGGAGGATTTCTGCATGTAAGCTGGAGCAGTCTCTGGCCAATGAGAGCGCTGCGGCTTAAATGCAGAAAGCCTCAGTCACTGGAGGAGGCTGGATAGAGGGAGGGGAGGCAGAGGAAGAATGACAGGCTGCACTACAGAGCTGGTAACCACAGTCTGTATGGAAGGAAGCTGCAGGGTAATCTTTAGAAGTTTAATTTGGGCAGAATATCGATTTAAAAAAAAAAAAATAAAAAAAATAAAAAATGAAAACCGTTTTCAATCTAATCGCTATATACACTAATGTTTTAGACAAACGTATAGGGGTGATAGATCCCCTTCAATCCTTAGAGTGCCAGAAAGGAGTCCAATGCATACTCTCCATTGCCCAAATACTATGTAGATTAATTGGAGCCGCTTTTATTTTGAAACATCACTGTCTCTTTAAGTAACCCATCATTCCAACCAACCAAGAAGGAGCAATAACTACTAAGCCATTGTTTCTCAACTCCTGTCCTCAGGACCCACTAACAGGCCAGGACTTAGGGATTTCTCTGCTAGAGCACAGGTGTGGTGATCAGAGGCTCATTCACACTGATTAACTCACTTGTGCTCTAACAAGGAAATCATCACATCCTGGCCTGTTAGTGGGTCCTGAGGACAGGAGTTGAGAACCACTGTACTAAGCATTATCTGGGATTTATATACTCTTAAATACCCCGTACGTCACGCTAACTTCTGGACAAATTCTCCATTTGTTTTTTGAGACTTGAAATCTTGTTTAACGCATGATCTCTGGGAGCAGCCATACCTGCCTTTTCCATGAATCCCCGACTTCAATCATCATTGCTATTTTGATAGGGTGTTTCAGCAATGATAGTGCTGTACTTTCTGTAACAGCAGAGACAGAGTGACAGCCATTCTGTACCCAAGAAAGGTGAGAACTAATCTCAATATAAAACATTAGCACAACGATTTATCACCAGGGATTCCCGGGATATCTTTAAATCATTGGAAAGCTTTCTCGCATTCGGGGGGGTTAAAAGCCTCTTTTAAATCAATTGGAATTCTTATTTACAATGTGTTTAGCACCCTCTGGCCCTGAAAGGGTTAATAGATTCCTCCTGCTTATTGGCCATCTTCTTCCTCTTTCTTTTACAATTGTGGACATTGTTTCAAAAAGAGAAACTCTCACCCCACAAAAACAAAAAACTTACATTTACATCTCCTGAGAACGAATTAAAAATTACGGTTTAAAATTTTACGTAAGTTTGAAAATACCAGATGAGTACATTGGATGCTAGAGAGGTCTGCAATGCACCGAATACCTCTCCAGCAACCAGAAGGTTACAGGGAAATATTATGAAAGTGAAGGGAACTATGCTATGGGGAAAAAGAAAGACTATATGTGTTTTTAGCTGAAAATAGGTTGTGTGTTATGATGGAAATGATCCCCTATTCTCGTGACAATAGAACAGTCTAAGGGCCACAGGAAAACCCAAAGACAGCTGCAGGGTTGAAAGTTGGCCATAACTGGGTTATATTAAAGAGAAGAATTTAATAATTAACACCTTTTGTCCTCCATTCCCTTGCAGGTTTTGTCCTTGTCATTGGACTGGTGACCTTTTACCGCATCGGACCCCACACTCACTTATCCTGGTCTTGCTACCTAGACATTGGTGCTTGTCTGTTGGCTACTCTGGCAGCTGCTATCCTCATTTGGAACATTCTCCACCGCCGGGAGGACTGCATGGCTCCTCGGGTCATCGTCATCAGCCGCACCCTGACAGCTCGATTCCGCAGAGGACTTGACAATGACTATGTAGAGTCGCCATGCTGATGGAGGCAGGTGTTATCAGCACCATCAACAGATAATAAGTCAGTATGGCACTGCACAATATAACTATGTCCAGCATGGAAAAACAGAAGTGAAATGCCCAGTGGAAAACCAATGGAAGTAACCCTAAATATTAAACGTATAAATATGTATTTTTCCATTTTAACTGTGCATGAGGAGAGCTTAAATTGAAAGCTGGAAAAATGTGCAATGTTTATCAAACCCTCAGGAGGATGGAAGATGCTCCAGGAGGAACTACGGAGAATAAAGTTTGTTTAACAACCTGATTTATGGCAACCGGTAACGCAGGTAGCCTGTGGCCATCATTTTGAAGAATGTAAACAATAAATGGCCGGAGTTTGGAGATATCGATATTCCTTCTGCTCACTGGGATACAATTCATGAAATGCCTTGACGTCTTCTCAGTTGATATTTGGTACTTGGAAATTTCAGACACTGAAAGCTGTATAATTTGGTCCCAGGTCTAATATATGGTGAATTATTTGACCCCCATCAGGGTTGGCTGTATTCATCGTCATTGAAGGGGCTGCATGGGCTACTTAACGTCCCAAACTTCTCAGCTTGTTTGACAGTTCTTTCACTAAAGGAATCCATTTTCACATCCATAGTGAAATAGTAAAGTTTAGCACTTTTCCTTAATGCCATGAGGATGGATGTTCACATGTTAAAGGAACTCTAATATCCCAGTAATAACCTACCACTTACTTTAACATGGCCAGAAAATTAAAATGGCCTAAATACATTCTGCCCTTCTGTTTCTTTCCCAAGATAACCTCTTCAGTCAGTCCTGGATGGCTCTATCCTATATAATAATTCGCTAGGATGTTTGTCAGAAGCAATCATGTGCAGTAGACACTGCCTGAATGCACAGAATGCTGGGAGTTCTGTGCTGGAAGCATTCTGTGCTTTCAGCCAGTCTCTACAATGCATGACTGCGTCGGTGGCAGGATGCAGAACAGGACTGGCCTCTTAATCCCTTGAGTGCCAGGGGGTACATAATGCATTGCAAAGCAATGCATTGAGTACCCCTCTGGCACTCAAAGGGTTATCATCACCCAGACCTTGGCCTATGTACATGGGCTTTTACACTAGTAGAATAATATAGGAATTGGAGAAGTGATAAACTGGATACGTCATCTCCGCATTATCACCTTTTTATCACCGCTTAGTGAATCTCCCCCGACATTTGCTACCAGGACCACAGATCTTCAGACTCTCCTCACGGCACATGATAAACTTATACGGCTCATGCACTCTGCCTACTTCAGTTCATTAAAAAAAAAAAAAAAAAAAAAAAAAAAAAAAACTGAACTGCTAGTAGCTGTCATGTCCACCTCCATGGACAGGACATCAAAGACAGAGTGAAGAGGTTACCTCTTAAAGTGTTAGTAACGTCAAGCTACAAATGAAGATCAGATTACACCCTATACTTTTTAATAATACTCCCTACCTTTGGCAATGTTCATATCGGTATCATTTTTTAGTGATTATACTTTAAAGTTTCCCCCTCTTTTCCCGATGTCACTCTTCTTCCCTCTGATCTGAAATGTGGTCGCTTGACTGGACAGATCGCAATGAGGGACAATCTTGTCTGTGTCAGTACAAGGAAAACCCTGCCACCCTTGATGAAGGGGAACAGGGTTTTCCTTATGACGATACAATATTGTCCCCTCATTGCAATCCGTTCGGGCCATATTTTTGATTTGAAGGAGGAAGAGTGATTTGCGGAAAAGGGAAACGTTAAAATAAAATTACAAAAAAACACTGATATGAACATTGCCAAAGGTATGGAGCATTATTAAAAAGTATAAGGAATAATCTGATCTCCATTTATAGTGTGACATTACTAACCCTTTAAAACAAAGAGATAGGGCAAGATCCATAGTGGTTATGGAATTTTTTGGCCTTAGCAGGGTAAGTGGGGGCTATTATTAAACGTTAGTTCATCTGATTAGGAAGGATGCCTAAAATAAATTTGGTGAGTCATGGTAATCATCCAAGCTTCTCCCTTCAGATTGGGGTAATCTACTTTTGGCACTACAGATTTTGGGGACTACACCATTGGCTGGCTGGTGATGATGGGAGATGTAGAGTCCAACTGCCAAAGCTCCACTGGTTGTCTAGCCCCACTTTAGATACTACTGCCAATTCAGGTCAGTGCTCTCTAACATGTCTTCCACCTTCAGAGAGACATCTTATGGCAGAAGACCGCTTAGTCCATATATTCTGTACTCGTTTATCCATGTTACTTCACAGGATAAACACAAATACTCTCAAAATTTTACTTCACCAAGTTTATAATCAGTTTGTATATGAATAACAGATAACATTTTAATTTTTGTATTATTTATCACCTGTCTTGTAAAGTATAAACAAAAGAATAATTAAAAAATGATATATATATTGATCATATATTTAAGCTGTAATGTTTCCTGTTTAACACAGACCATTGGGGACTGGTTTAGAGATAGTTTCCATTTCAGGAGATAAATGTTATCACTGGTTTTTTACTCATTAATTCCTACTGATTATTTTGGGGAAATTTGTAGAGAAAACCTCTGATCACATTCTGCTACTGTCCTCCTGTACCGATTGCTTTATCCATGATCACATTCTGCTACTGTCCTCCTGTACCAATTGCATTACCCATGATTACACACTCCTACTGCCCTCCAATACTGATTGCATTACCCATGATCACATTCTGCTACTGTCTTCCTGTACAGATTGCATTACCCATGATCACATTCTGCTACTGTCTTCCTGTACAGATTGCATTACCCATGATCACATTCTGTTACTGTCCTCCTGTACAGATTGCATTACCCATGATTACATTCTGCTACTGTCCTCCTGTACAGATTGCTTTATCCATGATCACATTCTGCTACTGTCCTCCTGTACTGATTGCATTACCCATGATTACACACTCCTGCCCTACAATACTGATTACAATACCAATGATCACATTTTGCTTCTGTCCTCCTGTACTGATTGCATTACCCATGATCACATTCTGCTACTGTCCTCCTGTACAGATTGCATTACCCATGATTACACACTCCTACTGCCCTCCAATACTGATTGCATTACCCATGATCACATTTTGCTACTGTCCTGCCATACTGAATGCAATACCCATGATCACATTGTCACAATGCCCTCCAATACTGATTGAATTGCTAGTGACCACAGTCTCCTACTGTCCTCCAATACTGACTGCAGCACCTATGACCACATTCTTCTACAGTCATACCATATTGATTGCTTTACCTGTAATCACAGTCAACTGCTGTCCTCCTAACTGCAGTGCCAATGATCACATTTTGCTACTCTCCTCCCATTCTAATGGGAATACCTGTGATCACATTCTGCTACTGTCCTCTGATGCTAAATGCAGCACCTGTGATCACATTCTTCTATTGTCATGTCACACTGATTACATTGCCTGCGATCTCACTCTCCTGCTACCTTCCTATACTGATTACATTACCCATGATCACATTCTTCTATTGTCATGTCACATTGATTACATTACCTGTGATTATACTCTCCTACTACCTTCCTATACTGATTACAATACCCATGATCACATTTTTCTATTGTCATGTCACACTGATTACATCACCTGTGATCACTACTACCTTCTTATACTGATTACAATACCCATTATAACATTTTCCTATGGTCGTCCTATAATAATTACATTACCCATGATCACATTCTCCTACTATCCTCTCATAATGATTGCATTACCCATGATCACATTTTCCTACTCTTGCCCTAATATAATTACATTACCGGTGATCACATTCTCCTACTGTCCCCACTTATGATTGCTTTATCCATGATCACGTTCTCCTACTGTCCTCCTATACTGATTACATTACCCATGATCACATTCACCTACTGTACTGCCATAATGATCTCATTATCCATGATGAGACTCTGATACAGTCAACACATTGCATTACCCATTATCTCATTCCACTACAGTCATCCCATATTCATTGCAGTGCTTGTGATCATATTCTACTAATGTTCTCCCAGCCTGAAAGTTGAATGCACTTTCGAGTTCTCTTCTAAAACCCTATTCCGTATGTTCTCATACACTGCCCTGAAGCCTCAGCAAAAGTAAACATTTTAAGCCAACTGTACTCAAGTGCGGAGTTCCTTAACCCCTTAAGGACCGGCCGCACACATACTTTGTGGTCCCTTAAGAACCACAGAGCATTTTTTTATTTTTTATTTTTTTTGGTGTGATTCGATTCCGGACTCCCCGAATGGCGTGCAGCCGTGCGGGGAGCCTGGAATTCCATGATGGTCCAGGACAGTCATGGGTCCTTAAGGGTATAACAACCCATGACGGTCCAGGACCGTCATGGGTCCTTAAGGGGTTAAAACCCACACTGATGGTTTGAGAAGCAATGCCCTCCTGAACACAGTGCACATGGGCCACAAGCTCATTATTAACCAGCAAGAAACAGCACAGACTAGGCACGAACTAAAATCCAGTCTAAGAAAGGTACTATGCAAACCTTTTGGGTACCAGAGATGTGTCAGCTACATAGTGTGCAATGCAGTGGAGACTGCTAATGCTACAAGGGTAAAGCAACCCCAATTATTATGAATAACCAGGCATATAGGATGTACATGTGCAAGATGCAAATAGTATTAGGACCTTATGTTCAGAATACTACTGGAGTAATTCTGGAGCCAACTTTAGGTGCAAATACAAAATTCCTGATGTGAACTGGGCTTTGAACCCCTTGCACGCTAGAGGGGTTTCCAGCACATTGCAAAGCAATGCATAGGAGACCTCTATAGCAGTCAAAGAGATAACCATACCTGGGAACTTCCACTTGAGGGCTACCCGGAGGGGAGTCCTCTGTTCAGCAGGGGGTGACAAAAATGACACTAATCTCATCAAAAAGCGGCGGGGCTTGACAAGAGTGGCGGGGGGGGCAGGGCTTAAAGGTGTCACACAGAAGGCTGGGGATGGAGGAACAGCGGAAGAAAAAGCGGATGTGGCAGAGTGTCAACAGAAACTCCCCACATCCAGAGGAATCAGTTTCTGCCCCAAGACCCAGTAAAGCTCTGTCAGAACCAGAGTCTCCGGGGCAAATCCGGAGAGTTCCCAGGTATGGAGATAACCCTTTGAGTGCCACAGAAGTAACCAACGCATTGTGTTGCAATGCAATGGATAACTCTCTGGCATTCAAATGCTTAAAAGCCCCTATTAAATCAATGGGAATTTGTATCTGTTCCCTGTAGTGCAGATGACTTAGAATTACTCGTTTTCATTTTTTAAGTGTGTGTGTGTGTGTGTGTGTGTGTGTGTGTGTGTGTGTGTGTGTGTGTGTGTGTGTGTGTGTGTGTCTGCCACCTGCTTGGCGTACATCCATCAGTTAAATATGATAGTAATGTTTCACGATAAAAGCAGTTCCAATTAATCTTCATACTATTGGCCCATGCAGAGTGTTATATCAATACTGTCCGAGCTGTAGTTCAAGAGTAATTGAATGATAAAGTATCCCCCTCCCTCTCCTTTTACCTAGCATAACACTGCTCACCTCAGAGCAGCAATACTGTCTGGATGGATCACATAGAGAGACAATCTTCAATTAAGTGAAGGGAAAAACCCATGAAGGGGGGAAGTGTTTTCATTATTCTCAAAGTAAGAAGATTGTTCCTTGATGCTAGTTGTCTGGTCTTAAGACCAGATTCCACATCTGAGGGGAGGTGGCTTACACTAGGTAAAAGGGGCAGGGGGGGGATACTGTGAAAGGGGGGGAATGGTTTTCATTGTTCTCACAGTAAGAAGATTGTCCCTTGCTGTGAGCTGTCTGGTCTTAAGACCAGATTCCACATCTGAGAGGAGGTGGCTTACACCAGGTAAAAGGGGAGGGAGGGGGATACTTTATCATTCAATTACTCTTGAACTACAACTCTGACAAATACTATGAAGATTAATTGGAACTGCTGTTTTTTTGTGAAACATGACTATCCCTTCAATTGAAGAAGAACTGACCATTGTGTAGCTTAGGGAAGTACATCCAAAATGTTATAAATTAAAGAAACACCTACTAATAATAACCATACCTGGGAACTCTCAGGGTTTGACCCTGAGACTCAGGGTTTTGACCCAAATCTCATGGTCTCAGGGTGAAAGGCCAAATTCTCAGGGTGAGAGGTCTGTGTCACTTAATCACTTAACAAATCACTTAATGAAATCTGGGCTGAATCAATTCTGCCAGAACTAGCTCTCCAAAATGATTCGTTAACTTGTACTGGAAATAAACTCCATGGAGGCAGACATGATTATTTTTTTACAGAACTCCAGGGCCCCAAACCCCTGCCATTGAAAGCATCTTAGGAAACCTTCAGTTGGGAGCAGGCACAATTCTTTGTTACAGATCTGCCGGACCCCTCAAAGGCTTCCCAAGATGAAATCAGTAAGAAGAGTCGGTAGGCCTGAAGTCATGCCTGCCCCGGTGTACAGGATTTCCAAGAATAATTAAAGAGTCATTTTGGAGAACCAGTATAGACCAGATTGATCAGTTGTGGCCATTAGGATTTTCTGCACAGATTAAGGTGACTGGTAGTTGAAGGGATCTATCACCCCTATACATGTTTGACTAAAATGTTAGTGTATATAGAGATTGGATTGAAAATTGTTTTCATTTTAAAAAAATTATTTTGCCCAAATTAAACATCTGAAGATTACCCTGTGGTTTCTTTCTAGACAGACTGCGGTTACCAGCTCTGAACCGCAGTCTGTCACTCTTCCTCTGCTCCCCTCCCTCTATCCAGCCTCCTCCAATGATGGAGGATTTCTGCATGTAAGCTGGAGCAGTCTCTGGCCAATGAGAGCGCTGCGGCTTAAATGCAGAAAGCCTCAGTCATTGGAGGAGGCTGGATAGAGGGAGGGGAGGCAGAGGAAAATGACAGGCTGCACTACAGAGCTGGTAACCATATTCTGAATGGAAGGAAGCTGCAGGTTAATCTTTAGAAGTTTTATTTGGGCAGAATAAAAAAAAAAAAAAATGAAAACAGTTTTCAATCTAATCGCTATATACACTAATGTTTTAGACAAACGTATAGGGGTGATAGATCCCCTTCAATCCTTTGAGTGCAGGAAAGGAGCCCAATGCACTGCACTGCAAAGCAATCAATACCTCTATTGCTATCAAAGATTAATTATTAGGAAATTTTAACCCCTTAAGAACAAGAGGAATGCACAATGAATTGCACACCCCTCTGGGTTCTTAAGGGCTTAATGTCCCATTAAAATGAACTACATACGTGAGGAATAGACAGTCCATTGATGTCACAAAATCTCTGGGCCCCTCTACAGGAGCACCAGATTCCAGGAGATGAAAGCACATCAGGCTGTGTGTAGAGTTATATAATGGGCACATCTCTAGCAAACCAGCTGCGCTGCAATACGAAGTCCACCATCAATGCGAATTTGGGGAGTTTTATTTGGATTTGCTCCAGAATTACTTTATATATAAAGCCCATTAGGGTTTATGCAGAAAGTAAATGATGAACTGCTTCACGCTGCTGTGCACACCACTCAGGTCCGTAAGGGGTTAAATCGAAGGGAATTTGGATTTGTCCATTATGGAGCTGTTAGTATGCTCCAGAATAGCTCATCATTTAAAATCCCACATGCGGTCTATTGGGCATAGTGTCATGTGACAGAAGGAAGTTCTGTGACTGCAATTAGTACAAATGGGAGTGTGACGTGTAAATGGGACTGGGTTTCACAATGCAACCTAATACTTTTTGTCTTTCTGTGCAACCTGCCTGGTCCTACAACCAGAATTTGGATTCAAGAGGTTTAGCTGTGACATCATGAAAAGGAGCGGTAAGGGGAGATTTTAATTTCATATTGCAGGACTGTTTCAGACCAATATGAAGGTAACACTCTGCATAACTTTTAAACATAAACTTACATGAAATTACTGAAAACAATGTATTACTATCCCTTTAAGGACAGCTTGGCTGTTTCCTTTGCTGCTGGAAGAGGCATCATCCATCGGAAGCATTATCCTAAATGGAGATGGTTCAGGGGGTCATTTCCCTTTGAATGTGCAATTCCACTAATGCTGGAATCAGCACAAATGAAGCTTCCTTTAAAATATGACCTGAGGCGCTTTGTCTGCTTCTAAACTAACAGTATCTGTAACCAAATAAAAGATGTTCACAGGACTGACTTTACACAGTGACGGGAGAAGCTGCTGCCTGCTTAATGCATATAGACAAGCAATCTCTTACACAATAACCCCAGTCTCTTCCGTCTTGTTGTTCATAATGCTCCATTCATGTCTCAAACGTACAATCCCTGTATCACTGCTGCTGACAGGAACAATATGACAAAACAAGTACATATTTTTTCTGAAAAATATGTATGTTATGGGGCTTTTCCTACCAAGTTAAAAACAAGGGTAATCCTACTACTGGAAAATACATTGTTCAAAATGTAATACATTTGAAACTGTTGTTTTTAAATGAACATTGCCATCTCCTGTCCAAACAGTTTAACATTTCTCCTCGTCTGTTGCATTCTATGATAGAGGTGAGTCACTGACTACAGTCCTCCATAGAGTGTGATAGTAACAACTGCATCACTTTGTGACAGTTTGAACAGTAATGAGTTTTGAAAAAGGCAACTATTAGCAGTGTAATTTTCATAATAAAATTGTAATAATCCTAAAAAATGCTCCAATTTATATGTATACCAAAAAAGAAGTTACACATGGAAGTGCTCCGGGTCTGTGATGTGATAGAGACACACTGTCAAAATCACGGTGTGTACAAATGTGTCTCTTCAATGTTGTATTCAGTGAGTCAAAAGCATACCTGGGAACTCTCTGGTTTTGCCCCGGAGACTCCGGATTCCAAAGTGAATTACCGGGTCTCCGGGGCAATGTGTGAATCACCGGGTGGGCAGAGTTTAAGTAGAAACTCTGCCCACTTGTGCTCCATCCCGCCCTCTTACCTCCATTTTGCAGGTTTTCTTTTATTTGTCCCAGCCCCACCCCCGCGACTAAGCCCCGCCCCTTTTATGACGCAAATTGCGTCATTTTCCTACCTGGTGGGTTACTACCTCCGGGTAACCCTGCCTCAAAAGTTCACAGGTATGGTCAAAAAGCAGGCAAAAACCTCTTGATCTTGAAGCTATAAGCAATGAGGATCCAACCTCTCCCTCTACTCCTTCTCCTCCACACTAACGAGATATAAAAAATATACAGCTTAAGCGCTGACCATGCCTTTAAGTCTTTAAACTTTTTTTTTTTTTTCCTGAGAACCCCATTAACCTGTTGAGAGTCAGAGTGGGATCCAATGAATTACTTTGCTATGCATGGAGACCTCTCTGACTCTCAAATGGATAACCATACCTGGGAACTCTCCGGATTTGCCCCGGAGACTCCGGTTCTGACAGAGCTTTACCGGGTCTCCGGGGCAGAGGCAGATTCCTCCGGATGTGGAGAGTTTCTATTGAAACTCTGCCACATCTGCTTTTCCTCCTCTTGTGCCTCCGTCCCCAGCCTTCTGTGTGACACATTTAACCCTCTGAGTGCCAGAGTGGTACGGAATGCATTGCTTTGCAATGCATTCCGTACCACTCTGGCACTCAAAGGGTTAAATCCCACCCAACACTCGAGTTAAGCCCCGCCCCTTTTTGACGCGATTAGCGTCATTTTTGTTACCCCCTGCTGAACAGAGGACTACCCTCCGGGTAGCCCTCAACGGAAAGTTCCCAGGTATGTGGATAACTCATTGAGGTCAAGAGGGGTGTCCAATAAAATGAATAGAGCGCCAAATAACTGAAAATATAGACTAACAGAATGTGACAGCAGGAAAGAACCAATCGGCCCCTCTAATCTGACCATTTTCCAGTCCAGATACAATGCACAGTCTGACACAGTTCCCAGAACACACATATGTATATTACATGCATCTTTGAAACCCCGTACAGTATTAGCCCCTACCCTTTCAGCAGGGAGGCTGATCCATGTGCTATCACTCTCTTACACTAGTAATAAAATAATCGCATTAAAGATAAGCATTGTCATGGACACAATTTGATAGTTTATGGAGCTAAATGCCATGTATAGCCTAGCTATGATTTACATACAACAGTCCTTTATAAGCGCACATACAAAGGAGAGCTGGAGCTATTCTGGAGTAAACCAATTCCACCATAAGGGATGACTAAACACTCACAAAATACGTATTGATTTATATGGAGGTTTAAATCTTTGAGTGACAGAGAGGAATCCATCACATTGCACAATGTGTTGGGTATATCTCTGGCACTCAAAAGGGTTAAATCCCTCAAATGCCAGAGAAGTCTCCAGTGCATTGCAAAGCATTCTCTAGCATTCACGGAGATAAAATTCTGGATTAAAACAATGGGAACTTTTATATGTTTCCTACGGTGCAGCTGGATTGCCCACTTCATCCTATTACATCACCCTCACTGAGAATTCAAGGTCTGCTAAACATCAGCTCAGGATTATTGGATTTTGCACCAAGCAACTGCATGAAGGACTAGACTGACCAATCCCAAGATACTGGGCCTCAGATTGGATATCCCTTACAAAAATGTTATTCCTTCTGTGCTTATCAGGTTAGCAAGTCATTGCAGCACATACAATTACAGTAAAAGATAAGCTATACCTTTAGGAAAATGGCTCGCTTAATTCGTCTAACCCTATGAGCACCTCTACAGCACTCAGCTGGTTAACAGAAGGCCTTTACCAAGATAGGTGTTCAGTTGGCTAATGGGGGTTGATGGGAACTTTAGTCCTGCAACAGCTGGAGGGCTTAATGTAGCCCACCTCTGACACAATAGATATGAAATTATCTGTGCAGTTATCTCAACAGGTTATGGAAACACATTCCTTAAATCCCTCTTTCAGTTTTGACTTTGTCTCCCCTGTTCCCAATAAACGTAGAGTAATTTGGGGGCAAACCAACTGAAACATAGGCAACAAGCACAGATTCACTTTGGTTTAAACCTCTGAGTGCCACAGAGATATCCAACTCAAAGGGTTAAATAGGACTTTTAGCCCTCTAACAGCTCACCCACCAGGACTGGGGTTTTCAGTTCCAGAAAAGCAGCTGAGAATTCCTATTGGCAGCTGTGAAAGCAATCCCACTTACCCAACCAATAGGAATGACACTGTCACTAGCAGCTTCAGCTCTTGCAGGAGGTGGGACAAAGCTTGAGGGTGGACCTGTACCCTGACATTTATATGCTTCTAAAGCTGCTGCTCCCATGGGTGGGACATTCAGCAATTAACTAGTAAAATAATAAGCTTTAACATACTTTTATATTTGTATGTTAGCTGTCATTTAAATGGATAGTATTGGCTCATATTACACATAGCTCAGAACACAGAGCATGTGTAATAGTTGTACTCCGTATATTTGCCGCATAACATTCTAGTTACTGTGTAATATAATGTTAAAGGGATAGTAATGTTTCACAGTAAAAGTAACTCCAATTAATCTTAAGAGTATTTGGGTCGTTGAGAGTGTTATTGCAATACTGTCAGAGTTGTAGTTCAAGAGTAATTGAATGATAAAGAATCCTCATCCCGCCCCCTTTTACCTAGTGTAACACTGCTCACCTCAGAGCAACAAGACTGACCAGATGGATTTCAGAGAGGGACAATCTTCAGTGAGCATAAGGAAAAACTTGAAAAACCTGTCAAGGGGGCAGGGTTTTCCTTATGCTCACAGTAAGAAGATTGCCCCTTGCTGTGACTTGTCTGGTCGAGAAACCAGATTCCACATCTGAGGGGAGGTGGCTTACACTAGGTAAAAAGGGGCAGGAAGGGGATACTTTATCTTTCATTCAAATTACTGTTGAACTACAACTCTGACAGTATTGAAATAACACTCTCCATGGCCTACACACTTCGAAGAATAATTGGAGCTGCGGTTTTTGTGAAACATTACTGTCTCTTTAAAGATGATCCCTCCTGCTCCTTTCCCTGATGTGAAGCCGCCCCCCCTCAATTCTGAAGTCTGGTCACTTGACCAGAGAGATTACAACAAGAGACAATCTTCCCCCATTAAGTATAATACTACATGAAGATTGTCCCTCATTGTGATCAACAGTCAGATCTGGGACAAAAACCATGACGTCAGGGAAACGGGCGGGAGGGATCATCTTTAATATTAAACAGTAACTAGAAAGTTATGCAGCAAATGTACATTGCGGAGCACAACTATTTCATGTGATCAACGTCCTGAGCTATCTGTAATATGAATCATTACTATCCCTTTAAACACTGCTTGCAATTAAGCAGCTTCCTTGCATACAAGAGCCAATTTTGAAGGACAGCAGTCACATATCCTATATAATCCTATCCTATATAATAATTTGCTAAAACGTGTGTAACGACGCAGTCATGCGCAGTAGACACTGCTGTGCGTGCTGCAGTCATGCGCAGTAAAGACTGCCCACGCTGCGGCTGATACAGAGCTGCAGCTCTGTATCTGCCGCTGTGCGGGCAATCTCTACTGCGCATGACTGCCCCGTGACCGGCTGGCAGTGGCACTGTGGCCCGTGTAATGGGCTCTTCAACTAGTCATGACATAAAACAGAACATTTGTTACTGTGTGTTTGAGAACACAATAAGGAGCAGTAGAGATTCCTATTAAGCATGCAGCAGGCTGAATGAGAATATTTTTCCTACCTTTTAATGAGCTTGATAGACTTGAAGGCCTCATCCATGTCTCCCACAGTAAGGAAGAAGCTGAAGTTGAGCATGGCTTCTCTTGTGGTCTTATCACAGTCTTCCAGACCAATAAAGTCTCGGAGTGGCTTCTTGGCCACCATCTGGGGAACCTTTGGTGTCCCCACCTCAGACTCTACAACTTTCTCCTCCTCCCCAGGCTGTAGGACATTGAATAAAAAAAGTAAAAGAATAAGATACAATAATGTATGCAAATTCTGCACGTGTTCTGCCTATTTAGAAGAATAACAAGTGAAAATAATAAATGTTTCCTACATATTATCCTGCAAATCATTTAGCGATCTTTCCAACAGGAAAAATGTTTGTTTCTTCATTTACATTTTCATTTGCTAAGGCGTCTTTCACAAGTGCACTGGAGATGTCGCCCATATTAAAAGATATGCTGGTGTCCTGGGGTGTCTTTTGTTTAGGACAGGGCTCAAAATTTCCACTCACCACTAGCCAATGGAGAGTAGAAATTTAGTCCTGGCGAGTAGAAATTCAGCCTTGGTGGGTATGTTATGGGTTGCAGTGGTGAGTAATTTTTCAGGTCTGGCTAGTAGCAAAGGACTTAAAATTATAAGCCCTGGTTTAGCGACTATCACCTCCCATAAATGTACCAAAGTCCAGCCTGCGGTATTTTTAATTCATGCAAGAAAAATTAGAACAGCTCAGGATAGTTAATCTCTTCATTTCAGAATATTTCCACAAGGACCAACGAAACACCACCACCTAGCGGTCGCTAGCTTTAAATAAATGAATAAAAAAAAACATTTTGAGCTGTAATCATTTTTGAATGAATGATCTCACACCAGTGGGCGTACCCTTGTTTTCATAACAAAACATAACTATATATTTATATGTATTGTCGACTTGACCCTTTCACAGTTAACTCAAGTGCATAGTTCTGATGCATCTGTTGGAACTTTATAGATAAGTAATGATGAACAATGAACTCAATAACAATTTTTTAACATATGATGAACGTAATAGACAATTGTCTAGTCTGTACCATATTATTACTGTGTGATTTTACTGTAGTGCAGAGAGTTGAATTGTGCAATGGTAGCATCAAAATACTTACTACTGGCTGATAGACACAGCCCCTCCGGAACAACAACTGATAGCAGATGGCAGAAAGAAAGAAAATAAAAAAGAAAGAAAATCATGCAGAACAAAAAGATAAACCAATAAAGAGAACAGCACAGAAGACAAGATGACAAAAATAAAATTTATATGATGGAAAACAATGTAACATTCATGACTGGATGTCACAATCATGTCTAAAGTGGTCTGGCCACCTTGAATTAAGTTTTCATATTTAAAAATGTCATTCAAAAAAAGCCTATGTTTCATATTACCCAAAAGACCAGCAGATACATTGTTTAGAATAGTAATTCCCAAAGGGGAAGGGCATGCGTTCCAGGGCAGGGGGTTAACACACTTCCAGGAGGGGCATGAGGCTTTGGGAAAGGCTGGTTCAAAGAACAGTTGTGAACAGCAGTACTTCTGATATGCTCATATGTTTGGCAGAGGTCAAATATATATATTGTTTATAGAATTTTTATTCCAAAGAAAAGGATGTATAATTAATTTATTTCTTTAATAAGTATTACAACATAAATAACATGCAAGTAAATGTAAATAATAATATAAATATGCACGCAAAGAGTTGTGAAGACAAAAAGAAAGGGCGTCCTCTCAAAAAGTTTGGGTACCACCGATATAGAAGATATTGACAGTTTTACTCTGGATCATTATCTTTTTCAGTGCTGCACCATATACTAATGAAGATTATGTACTGCACTGAGAGCTTAATTAGCATATGGTGTAGCACTCACAGCGATCTCAATTCAGAAATAATGAAATAATATCTCATATACTACAGATCTGCTGACCTTTCAGCTTCAAATATGATCATGACCAGAGGGTGTGCAAGGCATTGCTTTGTAATGCATTAAACACCCCTCGGGTCCTCAAGCAGTTTAATTCAAGTTAACATGTCCACTTTAACAAAATTACCCTACACGAACCAAGACAGATGACCCTACACAGGAAACTAATCACTAATGTAAACTCCATTGAGGCAAGACAGTGACATTTCATCTACAGATGGAAATGCTGAGTGTTTGGTCGAATGCGCAATGATGTGAATCATCCTATCCCATAATATAAAAGGCCAGATGTATGTTTGTCCAATTCAGTCATGAGCAGTAGAGACGGCCCAAATGGGTATACTTTTAAATGGTAGTACACAAAACGGCACGCGGCTAGGCAGCGTGTCACTGCACACCTTGGTAAAGGGAAGTGCCATTCAGCCAGTTCCACACACTTACTTAAATTGTATTGTCACTGAGAACAACAACCAGCAAACTTTCCTTGCTGGCTTCACTTCAGACACCTAGGTATGACCCTGATCTCTATGCACATCTCCCCTCTAGCATTGAGCTCAGTTCTTACTGCAGCATATACACTATTAGGAAAGCTCCGGTGGCACTCAGGATCTCCTCTTATCGTGACCCGTCATCCTGGATATGATAGCTCTGCTCCCCTTAATGTTGGTGTTCTCAGTGTCAATACAATTTAACCTTTTGAGTGCCACAGCAGTACACAATGCATTGCGTTACGTACCTCTCTGGAACTCAAAGAGTTAATATAATAGCTCCACTTTACACACTTTGGCCCGTGTACGCGGGCTTTTACACTAGTCCAATAATAAAATAATCGAACGCGCCACACTGAAAATCACATATCGGTCTTTAGGAGGAGTCCCGCCCTGTGCCTCCTGTGTGAGGACACATACAAGTGATCAGTATGTGGAATTATAGGGTTTAAGAAAGAACAAATAAGAGGGAGGAGTTTTACTGGTTAAGATTAATGCCCTGCCACATCTACCTGATGTGCCAGCTGCCCCCCCCAGCTGTTAAGAACTACATTCCCATCATCCCCAGTTGTCCTTCGGTTGGCTGGGGATGATGGAAATTGTAGTCCTCTATTGTTGGAAATTGCCCTCCCTGATCTAGCTGGCTTGTGTGTTCCAATATATTTCACTGTCAGCTGTACATGAAGATGATTGTAGGGCCAAATGCCATGATGTCCTTAATTACGACTGTGCTCAAGTCCCAGTGTTTGTGCCAAGTGTTCAGCTTGCTCACCTTCTTTGAGAAATAGTAGTGCGGCACCTCAATGCCCAGTAGTGACTGTAGGGCAGTGGGCCGTGAGAAGCTTTCTTGGATGAGAAGTCCATGTTCCTGGGTGCTGAAGAAAGATATTACCAAGATGTCCTCCTGAAAAGGAATCATAAGATGCTTCAGTGAACTTAACCAAGTTGAAAAGCAATGCACCCAAAGTCTGTTTGTCAGCTATTCCAGTTTCTCTATTCAGATAAGAAAATGTCTACATACATATCTATTATTAAATCCCTTAACACCTTAAGGACCATTGCCGTGCCAGGAAAGTCATGTCGGTCCGGCACTTAAGGATCAGTGAGGGTCCTGGCACGGCATGGAGTTCAGGGCTCCCGGTGCAGCTGCACGCCGCTGCGAAAGCCCTGAACCAGAAGTGAGGAAAAAAAAAAAGCCCCGTGGTCCTCAAGTGCCGGTCGAACGTGCGTGCACCGGTCCTTAAGTGGTTAATGACTGCCCAATCCAGGGGACCACAGCACTTTTTTTTTTTTTTTTTTAATTTGCGCAATGAATTCTGGTATGGCAGAGTGACGTGCAGTCACACTGCCATCCCAGAATTCCATGACATGCCAGGACCTTCACTGGTCCTTAATGTCAGAACTGGCTTGACAGTCCTGGCACGTCACCGGATGTTAAGAGGTTAACAAAACATTATTATATATAAGATTTATTTTTTATTATTATTAGCGTTCCTTTAAGGTAGATTTAATCTGAATGTTAATGTCTAAGGTAGTGATGCTCGACCAGGATGCTGCTGCACTTTGGTGTGCCAAAGATCCCAGCGAAAGGTGCATCTTTTTTGTTACGAAGAACCACTGATCTAATTAAATCCTTTTTTTTGCTTTTATGCTTCTAAGAAAAAAAAAAAAAAAAAAAAGGAATATAAACTTGTACCATCCCAAATACAGAGACTATTGGCTCCACTCTATGCGCTGTCATGTATAGCGTTCTGCATCTCTCTGCTGTCCAGCTGCAGCCTATTGCGGTCTCTACCTATAGCAGGGCTGTTTAAGTTCATTCCTGAAGGGCCTCAAGTACAGAAGTTAAGGATTTCACAGATAATGCACAGGGAGTCAGTCACAGTGAATGAGCCACAGATTAATCATGGAATTCCTTAAATCCTAGCCTGTTGGTGGCCCTTGAAGACTGAATTTGGACAGCACTGACCTATAGCAAAGACAGTTCAGAACAGAGGTGGGCCAGCCAGCAGCCCTCCAGATGTTAGACTATAAGTCTTATCACTCTCAGATGGCCAGCTGTTGGTTGTGGATGGTGGAAGTTGTCAAGAGCAAACCAAAATAGGGGTTTCTAGCTGATCAGAACCCCCCCAACAGAATCAGGTACCCCACAGGGATTAACCATTTTTCCTCCCTCCTAATTAACTTTTTCCAACAAGAGATCTGCCCTGCCTATTTAAACCTGAATACTTCCACCTGCTCATTGCCTGATTATTAAGCTCCTAGCCCACTAATCTAGTTGCTTGTTCCTATGACTGTTAGTTACTCCACCAGCCTTCTGCTTTTACTATGGTACCACTCTTTACCTCTGACTGTGACTCTTGTTTTGTGATCTGCCTCGTCTCCTGGCTTATCCATATTCTGATAGCCTATTTTGGGTTTATTCACTTCTCTTTTTCTGGTTTGTCTCCCAGTGAATGGCCTAACTTGTTCTATCATCTCCAGCTCTCAGACCACAACTTACTACTGCTTTCCAGATCTTGGCTGGTATCCCTGACCACACTCATACTTTTTCTTCCAGCCCCAGACCTCTGCAATCAGACAGGCTTATTTACCTTGCTCATCAGTGTTCTCATCTCAGATATCCCCCTCTCCTTAACAGTTCCAGCCACCAAAGAACCACATCTGTTGACCCTGACTGCCTGCTATTGCTACTACATCCATCAGAGGCAGCCATTTCTGTTTTCCTGGCAAGCCTGTAATTGCCTCAACAGCAATCAGGAAAAGTCACATCTGTTAATTTGACAACTTATCATTCCCTTAGCCACAAAAGACAGTTCATCTCCATATCTGCATTTATTCCTGATACCACAGTTGGGAGCCATATTGACTACTACAGAACTGTGACTTCTGCTGATAATTCTTGAAATTGCTCCCACAGGGGTGGGAATGATTTTGTCTTGAGGGCAACACCTATGTTCAAACTTTTTTCAGAGAGCCAAGTTTGTTTGAGACTGTATCAATTCTCATTTATTACAAAGCACAAGAAATGTATCACTCTTCCTTTGCAGAATAAATGTAGAAGTGATTTTTCTAAGTATAACAGCACTGCTATTTAGAACAGCCAGTCAGCCCCAAGAGCCAGATTAAATCAGCCTGTAATCTGCCCATCTCACGTTTATAAGGTGGTCATAGTCCAGATGCTCCAAAGTGAAGGTCCAGATCTAAAGGAAAAGCCAGAGACTCAGCTTCTAGGGTAGTGTAGGGGTCACAGACAGAAGAACTTGCAATCTGAAGAGAGTATTTTCACACAAACTGGTACCATTTGCTCCTAATTAAGTTCTGTTGGAAAGCTTTCCTTCAGCTACAAGTGGCTCTCCAGCTATGGTATCCTGCCTCTGACAACCAAGCCTGTGAGTTCTCCTCACACCTCAAATAGCTACCAGATAAAGAAGGCCAGACCAGCCTATGAGTTTCCTTCATTTCAAGAGTGGTTACTAACTACTGGATGAGATATTCCTCCTCTGATGTGGACAGCCTCTCTTCTCCCTTTCACCATGTTGCCTCTATCAGATAAGAGAGCTGCAAAGATGTGGCAGCCCAATCATGAGAAATGTTTGCTGCTGTTGTGTGTTTGTCTGTATCAGAGCTGGGAAACGAATGGATTTCCTCCACCTCTTGATGGACTACAACTCTAATAATCCTCACCCACCAGTAAACAATTAATTGTATTTATATATATATATTTGCTACATAATCCACATCAGACAGACAGACAGAAAGACACACACACACACCTTCCCCTGAGTAACTTCTGTCCTCTGAGTCAACTGGTGTTTTGGTGATGTGTTCGCGGAGTTTGGGACAGCCAGCATTGCTTCACACACTATAAGCCGAGGTTCACTCTGGTCCCAGAAATGACTGATTGGTATACGGTCAAGATGCACTGATTTTCTCGAGATCTCTCTGTTTGAATACAAAGGGATGGGAAAAAAAAAAGTTGTCTTGCATCATCTGCTTGCAACATTATTATCTATCCACAGTAATATTAATTGGATCTCAATACATTAACCCTTTAAAGCAGGGCTCAAAATTTCCACTCGCCACTAGCCAATGGCGAGGGAAAATTCAGCCCTGGCGGGTATGTTTTGGCTTGTAGTGGCGAGTAACTTTTCATGTCTGGCTAGTAGCAAAGGACTTAAAAGTATAAGCCCTGCTTTAAAGGACCAGAGGGGTTTGTAAAGCATTGCTTGTCAATGCATCGGACAGCCTTCTTATACTTAAAGGATTATAGCCTTTGAAGTAGCAATTCTCTATTTACAATATTGATATATACAGCAGTCTTAAAGTGGAACTTTCATCTTATATAAAGTTTCCCTGCAATAATTAAGCATTTAGCAACTAGCTTTAGAATATATCTAATAACGCTGAAAAGTAGCCGATTGTACAGTAATCCTTTATCTTAGGAGACCGGAAGCCAGGCATCAGCACAGACATTTTTTCTGCGTGACTGCGCTGTCAGTCCCGGTCTCCATTGAGAAGCAATGCACTGTGCCACAAGGTAACCAGAAGGGACTGAGGGCACATGCGTGCAGACTGCACTAACCTGCCCCACAGTCTCCGAAGATAAAGGATTTCTTTACAATCTGCCTCTTTTGAAAGGTAATAGATATATTATAAAGCTAGTCTCTACCTGCTTAATTATTGCAGGGCGACTTTATATAAGATGAAAGTTCTGCTTTAAACCAATGGGTCCTCTAGATCTGAACCCTCTATTACTAGTATATGGGTCCTGGTACACTACAGCAGTTGCTGATTTTTAATCTCTTGGATGCTAGAGATGTCTTCAGTGCATTTCTAGCATCCAAAGAGTTAATCATGCAGGTAAATAAACAAGTCCAAGTCCTCACTAGAATCGGAATACTAAAAATTGGCCAATTAAAAATTTTTAGTACTTATGGTACACAAAGTCATTTAACCCCTTAAGGACCCGCGGTCATGGGACATTTCCGTCCCATAATGACCGCATAGGCGCACATTGACGCGCTGGTACACGTGACCTGTCACGTGTATCGGCGCGTCATTATGGGGCTTGAGAGAGATCGCTCCGATCTTGGAGCGGTCTATTTCAGGCCTATTTTTACTTACAGCGCTCCCGGTAGAGCGCTGTAAGTAAAAAGTACGTGACGTACCATGACCGTCATCTGTCCTTGAGTAGTTCAAGGACCGTGACGGTCCTGGTACGTCAAGGGTCCTTAAGGGGTTAAATGTACACCTTATGCTAAATAGCTGCAAGTGAAAGGAACACCAATGCCTTAAACTGAACTGGGGATAAATACACTTAAAGGGGCAGTAAATGTTTGTACTAATGTGTCTCAGTTAGCATCTGGGCATTCACAGGCCATTGCATGATAACAGAAAAAAGTGTCAAACTGTCCGTGGGACAGTTGTGAATTAATTTATAGTAGCTGTGTTAGTCCAGCTTTAGTAATACAAAGATATGAGTACTTTGGTATTTGGTAATAACTTCTTTTATTGGACTATCCGTTTATATTTTAACCCTTTGAGTGCCAGAGGGGTACACAACGCATTGCTCTGAAATGCGCTACACACCCCTCTGGCACTCTAAGGGTTAAGTCAAGCTTTCAAGAGATCAACTCTCTTCCTCAGGTAAAGCAATACTGAATTCACAAAGCCTGTTCAATTACACAATCTGTTCAAAATCATGCAGAGTTTCAGAGTTAAATAACAATCTAAGATGCAACTGGAAAAACTTGGGAGAGCTGAAGATATCTACTGTAGTACGAACTACGTGAGATTCTCTGTATTATGTATTCTTTTATTTTCCTGTCCTCGTTACTTTGTAATGTGCTTTTGTTCAATAAAGCTTTAAAAAGATATCTACTGTTTGTAATAGGAATGGGCATCTAAACCATTGCTCAGACATCCTTTATTTATTGCCCACTCCAGTTACACATATGACCTCTCCAAGCTTTCTCTATATGCATCTTACATTATCACCTGGCTTGGAAATGTTGCATTGTTTTGAACAGAATGTGCGAATGTATAGACTGTGACTCAGTATCACTTGTCCTGAGGAAGCGTGTTGATCTTTAAAAGAATCTCTCTTTTTTAGTTACCAGAATAAAATCCTGTTACCATACATAGATTGTTCTACAGTATATGACTAAGGCAGGGCTGTCCAAGTCCAGTCCTCAAGTGCCACCAACAGGCCAAGATGTAAAGATTTCCCTGATTAAGCACAGGTGAGTTAATTAGTGGATCATTCATTTTGCCTGAATCACCTGTGCTTAATCAGGGAAATCCTTACATCTGTACTGTTGGTGGCCCTTGAAGACTGGATTTGGTCAGCCCTGTACTAAGGGGAAGTGGTGAAAATTTGGAGCAAACTAAACGAAGCATAGAGAAAAAAAAATAAAATGTTCCATTTAGTTAACCCCCTTGAATGATAGAGAGATCTCCATACCTGGGAACTCTCCGGTTTTGCCCCGGAGACTCCGGATTTCAAAGTGAATTACCGGGTCTCTGGGGCAATGTGTGAATCACCGGGTGGGCAGAGTTTAAATAGAAACTCTGCCCACTTGTGCTCCATCCCGCCCAGTTCCTCCCACTCCCCGCCCTCTTACCTCCATTTTGCAGGGTTTTTTTGTCCGTCCGTCCCCCGCGACTAAGCCCCGCCCCTTTAATGATGCGTATCGCGTCATTTTCGGCACTGACAAGGTTACCCTCCGGGTAGCCCTGCATGAAAAGTTCCCAGGTATGGAGATCTCCAACCCATTGCAAAGCGTGTTTGACCGCTACCATTCAAGAGGTTTACCCTTTGAGTGCAACGCAATGCATTGGATACCTTTCTGGCACTCAACGGGTTAAAAGCCCCATTTAAATCAATGGAAACGTTGGAACTTTTTATTTTTTTCCTGTGTGGTGCACTTTTTTTTAGTGAAAGACAGGAAACTAAACGTTCTGATCGCTGCGTTTCTTACGACTCGGAGTCTTGGTTTGATGTCACTTCCCCTTGCTCTGCTTGACCATTCCAAAAGTCATAAAAGGTCACTGTGTCCAGTTCAACATCATAGAAGTACAGTTTGGAGTCCAGGTGGCAGTCAGCCTGCAATGAGAATTATTAATTCAGTAATGTCGATAAATGTATACCAAGCTGATTACATAAGTACTGACTCCCTTGGCTTTCAACTCCTCATCACAAAAATTGAGGCGGATATTCTAAGAAACTGGAACAATTCTGGAACAAACCACTGCACCATAGGGGACAAATAAACACTTTGATTGAAACAGGGCTTTTAACAATTTGAATGCTAGAGAGGTCTCTAATACATTGCAGAGCAATGCGATGGAGATCTCTCCAGCATTCAAGGGTTTAATTCTTTGAATGCCAGAGGAATATGCAACACATTGCAGTTTGTTCGCTCCAGCATTGTTCCAGTTCTTTTTGCATAGATCAGCATATTTGAATTTTCGAAGCCACGTTGTTTTGGCACCACCTAGTGGTAAAACAACAAATTTTCACAAGATGAAATGGGAAATCAAGAAAAACCTTTAAACAAAGACAATGCAATTTTTATCACTTCACGAATATAAAATGCTTACTATACATCACAATATCTGGCTAGACCATGGGTAAGCAACCTTTGGCTCTACAGCTGTTGGAGTCTACAATGCCCATCATCCCAATGCAGCCAAGGACTGGTTATAAAAAAAACGGGGCTGTAGTTCCCAAATACTGGAAGGCCAAAAGTTGTCTATCCCTGGGCTAAACCACATATGCCTTTGTTAAGAGACCACTGGAGGTAGAGCCTGAAGGAAAAAAAATAATAACAAGAAGCATTTTTCAGTCAGAATGCAGGGCTGCTGGACAGAAGTATAGCCTGGCGCCAATAATCAGTGGGAAGATGAATCTACACTGTTGAAGAGTCAGCAGCCTGATGCTGCTATCACAGCTTGAGAATATTTATCAAAGGGCCACAGCTACTCTTGTAACCACTGACCTGGGTAGAATGCTGCTTTGAATGCAATGTGACTTCAGTGCACTATTTTGATTAATAAATGTGCGCTGCTGACCAGGAGCTTGTTCAGTCAGAATGAACTATGTGAATGATTTTTAATCTTGCCACCATACTAAATGAGCCAGCGAGAGCATCCCCAAAAAATAATCCTATAGATCCCAAGTGAATGAAGCTAATAGAGCCCCCTGGAGACATGACAGCTTTCATCTCATAAAACATCAGTACTTGGTCCAACTTACCCTGTTGGCCAGGATACTTGCTTTGCTGCCATTGACGTTACACTTCACAGAGACAATGCTTTCTACCCCTGGCACCAGCTGTGTGAGATTTTTGCAGTTGCTATGGGCTTTGGCTTCCCTTTTGAGAAACAGAAGGCAATTAAACACTTTAAATAATAGTCTATGTTATTTTAACCCTTTGAATGCCAGAGGGGTATGCCATGCATTGCTTTGCAATGCGTGGCATACCCCTCTGGCACTCAAAGCTTTAAAGAAGAGAGCAGTAAAGGTAGAATAAGACCTTCCAAGACCCCTTAGATCTTTTCTTCAGGCCTGTAGTCTTTAGAGCGGATGAAAGTTCGGCTATAAAGTCGCCCTGCTATAATCAAGCAGGTAGCAACTAGCTTTAGAATATATATCTTACTTTTGAAATGTAGGCCATTCTAAAGAAATCAATCATTGTAGGAGACCGGAACCCAGGCTACAGCGCACACATCTTGTCAACGCGCATGTACGGTCAGTCCTGGTCTCCTGTAAGAAGCATTGCAGCGTACCACATGGTAACAGGAAGGACTGACACCGCAGGTGCACAGACTGCACTAACCTGGCCATCAGTCTCCTACAATGATGGCTTTCTTTATAATGGCCTATATTTCAAAGGTAAAATATATATTCTGAAGCAAGTCGCTACCTGCTTAATTATAGCAGGGCAAATTTATTGTGGATGAAAGTTCCTCTTTAAAGTTTGCATGCCAAAGGCCTTATGTAGAAAGCAAAAGAGCACACCAACTGCATTAGAGGTGGGAAATAAAAAAATCTATATGTTCTCATTGATTTAAATGGGGATTTTAACCCAATGAAAGCAAGAAAAGTCTACACTGCATTGTGTTGGAGACTGTTCTAGTATTTAAGGGGTTAAATGCTTGATTTAAATATCAATGGAATTTTTTTTTTATCTCCGCTATGGTACTGTTGGTATGCTCTAGAAGTGCATTATGCATAAGGCTTTAAAGCGGACCTGTCATTTTGTAACAAATACGTGATATTTGTTAGTCCTTTTATTTTTTCAAAACAATTAATTGAGATATTTAGATGTATTTGTCTGTTTATGCAACAGAGCTAGTACTGGCCAGCTGGAAGTAGCAGTTGGGATGGAGAGCAGTATGGAATGTTAATATCTGCCAGGCATGACAGTCAGATTTGCATTACCTGAAAAACAAATGAAGCCAGGATATATCAAACTATTGTATTATTAAATGCCTAAGAGATCACCTATTTGTTACAAAGTGACAGCCATCTTTTCTCCAACTTTAATCACGGCTAAGGCCCAGCTCTTTACAGTTTGATGTTTTAAGTTCTTTAACCCCTCTAAGGACCCGTCCGTGCATTAAGGACTGGTGACATTCCTGACATGTCATTGTTTGTTTATTTTTTTAAACAAAGAGATCCTGCGTGTGTGCTGTGATCACTACGGGAGTCTAAAACAGACTGCTTAAATTTCTGAGCAGTCAGGTTCAACCTCTCTTTCGGTGAGTCGGTACATGTGATCGCTCACATGTGCCAGCTACCCAAATATAGTCTATGGTCCTTTAGGGTAAAAGGGGTTAAAAGCAGGGTACCATTAATCCTTTGTGTGCCAGACGGGTGTGCTAACCCTTTGAATGGTATCCAACGCATCACAGCAATGCCTTGGATATCTCCTTGGCACTAAAAGGGTTAAAGTAACGCTTTGCAAACACCTCAGATAATCAAAGAGTGTAAACCAGTAGTAAGCAAGCCTTGGTGCCACAACTGCTGAAGATTACAACTCCCAACATCCGGGTTCAGCCACTAGCTGTTTGGGGATGATGGGAGATGTAGTTCCCAACAGCCGGAGAGCCAAAGCTGGCCACACCTGCTTTTCACTCTTTCTTGTTTTAGCACCCATCCGGCACTCAAAGGATTAATAGGAGTTTGCCTGTAAAAACAGTCAGGTAGCTACTACTGGGTGTAATAAACACTTATCATCTCTGCTGCTTGTTATTGGTTGACATCAGGGAGTATTACCTTCGAGAGAGGTCGAAAATCTTGAAGTGAGCAGTGTCAGTAGCTACTGCCAGGAAATTTCCACAAATATCCAACATACAAGGGTTACCCTCTATCTCTGAGAAGGACAATAGCTGCTTCACAGTACCCTGAAGAAAAATGTTACAATGAGTCACAGATATAAAAATATGCTGGATCTTGTGTATTCTTTTCTCTGGTTTCATTCTGCGGTATGTGTAGAGACACCACTCTGCAGGCAGTGGTAAGAATTGATGTTATACATCAGAGGTAAGCAATTTTCTCTCTCCATCAGTTGGTGACTACAACTCCCATTATCTCCAACCAGCCGTTGGCTAGAGATGATGGGAGTTGTAGTCTTCAAAAGCTGGAATGCCAAAAGCTTCCTATCCCTGATATAGATAAAAAAGGCTGGAAATATAAAGGGGTCTCACACTGCAATGGAATTAAAATATGCTAGGACTGTATAAGTTTTATTTTTGGTACAATAAAAAGAGTAAGGAACCAGTAGCAGAACTCTTTGTGGTACCAACAGAGAAAGAGCTTGAATAGCCTTCAAGAATACAGTCAACATTAACTCCATCTCAATCATACTACTAATAAGTTACAAAGACTGAACTTTCATTCCAATTCATCTCATCACTTTGATCCAGTTCATTGTTGTATTTCATAGTATTCATCAGACTGCAAAAACTGGATTCCACTAACTCTTTTCTAGACTAAAAATCAGAATCAGGTTTCTAATTTAAAGGGTTAGCAATGTCCAAAAAAAGTTTTTTTTGCATTTAGAAGAGCTTAAAAAGCTGAGCTAATTGCAAAAAAAAAAAAATGTATCTCTCAAACCACTATGGTTTGAGAGATACAGGCATTTAAAGTTCAATATCTCCTACTGACAGCTGTAAAGCTGTCAGCAGATCTGTGTCGGTCGACACAAAGGTAATCTAAGTCTCTTTAATTACAATGAATCCAATGAAACCAGGCACACGTTTTAGACCATTCCAATGAAGGGATTCGTTGTAACTAACGGTATTGCGGCTCTGCTGCAGACTTTACAGCTGTCAGTAGGAGACATCGGACTTTAAATGCATGTATCTCTCAAACCACAGTGGTTTGAGAGATACGTTTTTTTGCATTTAGCTCAGCTTTTTAAGCTCTTCTAACTACAAAAACCTTTTTTGGACATTATTAACCCTTTAACAGAAGTCTCTATTTTCCAATTTTATTATCTGCTAGACAGAACTATTATACAAAACTGGTTAACAGAGGGGGAGATGCACTAAAGTGTGATAAAGAGGTGATAAACTGGCGATGACTTCTCCAGTGTGAAAAAAAACTCTCAAAATCCTATGTTATTCTGTGGAGCTAATGCATTAAGTTTCCACCAACTTACGAGATTTTAGTGCATAGGCTCCAAAAAAAAAACATGAACTAGAGAGTTTATCACAATGGAGACATCATCTCCACTTTATCACCTCTTTATTGCACTTTAGTACATAAGCCCCAAGGTGTCTGTATTTAGAATATATGCATTTGTGTTTGCTAATGATGTTTGGTTATTGTAATGTATTATCGCTCTCTGTTTTATACAGTTGTATATACATGTCATACACATACATAAAAGTTATCACACTAGCGTCTGCTTGGCCCTTAACCCTTTGAGTGCCAGAGGGGTACGCAACGCATTGCAAGCAAACCTCTCTGGCACTCAAAGGATTAAGGTCAGTTTATTCAGACCCTTACAGTTACAAAAAAAAGTAATTTTACATAAGCTTCATTAAACCTTTGTGTGCCAGAGGCAAGTGCAATGCAATTCTTTGCAATGTATTTCACAAATCCCTTGCATTCAAAGAGTTAATGTGCGATAAACATTAATGGTCTTCATTCTCTCTCTACTCAAGTCCTAACAGAGGGGTCATATATACTATTTACAGTTCTACATAGGTTTATCTTCTGTCAGGTTATTACTCCAGGATAGAGTGCGACTTATGCGCTACAAGGCAATGAAAAATTATCAAAAGGCAAGAAAATTGCAGAACTGGAATAGCAATAAATATGTATCAGTAGTCTTTACATATATCTAGTAAGAGAAAAGAAAAAAAAAAAATAGGAATTTGTTATTTTGAGTACTTTTTTTGTGGTAATTTTCCTTTACACTGGTGATAAGAAACCGCTTTACTGTTCACCTGTAGGGTCCGAATCTGGACTCTGTTGGGCTCTACAGTATAAATACTTTCCTCGTGCATAGCCAAGACTGCAGACTCACATGGAAAGGAACCTAGATAAACAAAATGACAATAAGACACAGCTTTGAGCCGGTACAGAAAAGGTTAGGTATGCTGTAATTACTGAAATACACTACTTCATTCAAAACATATCACAGATTACATGAAGATTTTTAATATGGAAGAAAATATATTGTAGGTGTTTCCTGTAAAACAAGGGCACTGCCACCGCTTAGAGCTACCTTACTGAAAAGTTGTTACAGTTCAAACTATTTTCGTATGTTAAAGTGGAAATTTTACCCCAAGTTGAGTTAAAGGGAGTAATGTCCCATAAAAACTTGTTAGTTTTGTAGAGGACGAAAAAATAAGCTTAATGGAGCAAACCCCATCTCTCAAACCGCTATGGTTTGAGAGATATAAGCATTGAAAGTCCCTCCCCCCCTTCTCCTGACGTCAGCGTCTAGCTGACAGCAGGAGATCCTGGTCCTGGGACCAGCCTGTGGCTCTGCAGCAGAGCTGAAATTGTGTAACTGCAAAATAATTACTTCATTGGAAAGGTCTACAAAGTGTGCCTGGTTTGTAAGCACACTCTGTAGACCTTTCCAATTAAGTAATTCTTTTTCAATAATGCGATTTCGGCTCTGCTGAAGAGCCTTCTCGTGTTGGCAGACACGGATCTCCTGTTGTCTTACAGCTGACATCAGGAGAAGGTGAGGAAGGGGGGAACTTTCAATGCCTATATCTCTCAAACCATAGTGGTTTGAAAGATAGGGTTTGCAACATTAAAGGGATAGTAATACTTACAAATGACTAATCTCCATATCTTAGGCATGCTAAAACTAAATTTATTCCCCCCAGTGTCATCTCTCAAACCCTTTAGGGGTGGATGAAGAGTCCCATTTTCCCCTCCCATTAATTTATGAAAATTACCATCTTACCTGCATTTCTCAGTGCGGGTCCTGTTAGTTCATACACTGTGACCTGTTTCCCATTCCACACTGCAACTGTGTCCTGCAGAGAACACATGATCAGTAAGAGTCTCATGAGGATAATCATTTAAAAGTGCAGTACAAGGTCCATAAATAACCCTTTTAAATGCTTGGTTGTGCCCCAAGAGTTTCAACAGCTCAAAATTCTTCCTGTGTGCTTTGTTTTGCCTTGCATTTCACAGAGAGCTGCAGAGCTGGGCTGGGTGACATCAGTGTCTCACACAGTGCTCTTTGGAGATTGCTCTCCACTCTAAAGAAAACAACGGACAGCAGATTTGCCCATATGATGTTTCTATAGATTCCAATAGTGACGACAGCAATCTCCCATGAGCGTGAGTGAGATGCCAACTTCACCCAGCCTTGCACACCATCATGATTAGCAAGGCAAACTGAAGCACAATGAAGGAGTTTTCCAATATGGAAAGTCAGTTCCCAAAGCTACTGGGGGCACAGCCAATCACCTCTATAAAGATTTCACCTGACTCAGTCTGCACAACTTAACAGTTCTCATGCACAGTTAATATGTCTTTGCAGTATGGATCAGTAAAACCAGATATTAGGATGGGACATTCAGTATAAACTGTTAATACTGGTTGAGGAATTGATAGATAGGACACTGCAGGAATGTGAATGTGGTGGTGCAAGCACGTATTATCTTTAAAAGAGACATCATAAAACAAGACAACATGATTAGGACGTGGTGAGTGGAAGACTCAGAGGTAAAATCCTAAAGTAATACTGTATGAAAATGGTGAAGGATACATGGAAGAAACTTCCAGAGTAAGTACTGGGAGCGAATACAGATAATATAATAAATGGCTGCTCACCTTAGTGACAAAGACTCCTTTGATGTAGATGTCGGTCCTCAGGCTGTGTGTTGTTCCTGTGCTGAAATAGGTCAGGTTGAGCTGGCTGGGAGCAACCTGTATGGCGGACACTTGCTGGTGGAAGTGAGAGGACATGACTTGCTCACTGAGGATAACCACAGAGCTGAAGTTATTGACAGCCAAGAGGTTTTTGGAGGAGCCCCACTAAACTCACAAAGAAAGTGAAGAAAAAGTTACGAGGAAGTCAATATATGC
The DNA here is from genome assembly GCA_037306005.1 of Rhinophrynus dorsalis. Classification (NCBI taxonomy): domain Eukaryota; kingdom Metazoa; phylum Chordata; class Amphibia; order Anura; family Rhinophrynidae; genus Rhinophrynus; species Rhinophrynus dorsalis. The sequence goes on from CM074725.1 coordinate 38,704,725, forward strand.
TATTAATCAGAAAATGTATGATTCAGCGGGACGGTCAGACAATCAAATATACTGTTTCTTGGCTCTCTCTAAATGTAGTCATTCATAAATATACTAGTTGAAGAGCCTGTGTACGCGGGCCACAGAGCCACCCAGCAACAGCCACGGTGCAGTCATGCACAGTAGAGACTGCCCACTCCGTGGCTGATACGGAGCGGGGCGCTCCAAATTCAGACCATAGGACTACGGTCTGAATTCAGAGCACCCTGCTCCGTTATCAGCCACGGCGTTGGCACTCTGTAGTGCGCATGACTGCAGTGTGTGCAGCTGTCTCTACTGCACATGACGGCTTCTGACAAACACACATTTAGCCAATTATTATATGGGATTTGCTCATATGTGAATTAGCAATCAAATTTCCCTGTCAAGAAAAAAAAACTATTAAATAAGGATAAAAAAATTGTTTATTCCTGAAAAGTCCTCTTTAAATATACACCTAAACATGTGTGAATATGTATGCTCAGCTCCCCATTGACTTGAAAAGGATATGTGATCCACTACATGGAGTACAAAGTTTTAATACACCACTTTGCACATATTTTTATGAATGAGAAGCTATAAAGCTACTCATAAATATCAAAATAGCAATGATTAGAGAAATACAAGAGTATCACCCAGTGTACCGGAGGCACTTGCAGAATATGTAAAGTTTCCCTTTAATGTTTTAAGTGTCACTGGGGTGTCCAACGCTTTGCAACTGTTAGTTGGACAACTTCTTGCACTCAAAGGGTTAAAGCAGTCCTGCTTAACTCTTTGGAGTTTCAGAAAGGTATGCAACACATTGCAAAGCAAATGCGTTGTATATCCCTCTGGTACTCAGAGTTAAAGGGATAGTAATGTCTATATTAAAGTTTAGCGCAGAGTCTTCTCTATTATGTTTAATTACTTACAATTCTGTAGTTAATAAGATATTCAAGTTGAAATTATCCCCCTCCCGCCGAATCTGGCCTCCTCCCCTTAAGGCTGAAATCCAGTCATGGGACCAGACAGTTGCAGAGAGGGACAATCTTCAGTCGGTAAGTATAAGGAAAACCCTGGCCCCCCCTCGATGAAGAAGGGCAGGATTTTCCATTTGCTTACTGAAGATTGTCCATTGCCGCTCTCCATCCGGATCATGCTTACAGGCAGAGTGACGCAGCCAGAAGGGGCGGGAGGGAAATTATTTAAGCCTGAAATTCTACAGAACTGTAAGTACTTAAACATAGCGCTGCATGTTATAAAAACAGTACAGAAGACTCAGAGCTAAACTTTAATATAGTCATTACTATCGCTTTAAAGGGACAGTAATGTCCCATAAAAAATGGTTATAGTTTTGTAGATGTTACAAATTTAAACTATATGCTACGGTTTGAGAGATATTCGCTTTCAAAGTTCCCCCCTCCCTCCCCTTCTCCTCACGTCAGCTGTAAAGCCGACAGCAGGAGATTTGAGTCGTGCGACTTGAGGAGGCTCTTCAGCAGAGCCGAAATCACGTTGTTTAAAACAAACCACTTCATTGGAACGGTCTACAAAGTGTGCTTGCAAACCAGGCACACTTTGTAGACCATTCCAATGAAGTAATTATTTTCCTATAACGTGACTTTGTCTTTGCAGAGCCGCCAGTTGGTACTCAGGACCGGTATCTCCTGCTGTCAGCAGAGCGTCAGGAGAAGGGGAGGGAGGGGGGAACTTTGAAAGTGAATATCTTTCAAACCATAGCGGTCTGAGAGATAGGACTTGTAGCATATAGTTTAATTTTGTAACATCTATAAAACTATAACCATTTTTATGGGACATTACTGACCTTTTAAGGTAGTAAGGGTGCTTTCAAATAATCAGAAAAGTGTTATAAAAAGTTTTATTATTTAATGATCAGAATACAAACCTCATACAAAAGAAGGAAGTGGACTCACCCTCCCAGTTTTGTTTGAGACTTGGTTTTTTTTTTTTTTTTTTTTAAATAAAAACACAAAGTGCATCTTAGCAGGTCAGAAATGGACCAGCATCTAGCCAGCCTCCAGCAGTGAAGGGGTTAATACCCCCAGCTGCTGCATTTTTTTTACCACTAGGTGTCTCCTCTCTTTCTCTCTCACTTCCTTTGATCGTAAGGCAGAGACAGGCAAAGGGAAGACACAGAGGCAGTGCGTAAAGCACACTGCCTCATTCATTCAAAATGCCGGTACATGTGATCGCTCCTGCAGCGATCACATGACCCAGCACAAGTGACAAGTGCAATGAATGACAGCAGCGTGCATGGAGGTGCGCTGCTACCATTTAACCCATGACGTGCCAGGACAGTCATGGGTCCTTAAGGGAAGTTTATCCATGACGGTCCTGGCATGTCATGTGTCATTAAGGGGTTAAACTAAATGAAAAAAGGATACATGACATGATGTCAGGGTTTTTACGCATCATAAACCAAGATAACTGACTAAGTTTATTGGGTTGATCTGGTGCCCTCCATCTCAGCCTTTCTTACCTTTATCTGCATGATATTCTCTTCCAGTTCTGTTGGTGTCTTAAGTTTCCAGCTGTCCTTTCCCTCTGCCCTTATGGACTTGTGTCCACTGGAAGGCACTTTACTCCACATGGCCACACGGCCTTTATTGGTTCCAGCTGACAGGATAGCTGCATTGTATAGAAATAATTAAGGAGAGTCAATATAGGAAGGATTGACAAAACTCCAGTAAAGTTCCCTTATTAGGAGAAAAAATAATCCTATATAATAATTTGCTAAATCGTGTGTAATGCCCGACATGCGCAGTAGAGACTGCCCGCGCTGTGGCTGATACAGAGCTGGGCGCTCCGAAGGATTGTCCAGCTCTGTATCAGCCGTGGCACGGCCAGTCTCCACTGCACGTGACTGCCCCGCTACCGGGTGGCAGTGGCACTGTGGCCCGTGTAACGGGCTGTTCAACTAGTACTTTATAAAAAATTTCCAGTGTAGTAAAAACAAAGGGTACTCCAGCTGCAGGGCAATGTCTCAATCAAACGTTATAACAGAAAAAAGCTGCCTTTTTGAGAGAGGATGCGTGAATTGCTTTTCACGGCCTTACCAATTTATAGTGGTGCTGTGGAAAGCAAGCTTTTCCCCTCACCATAGCAACAGCGCCAACATGAAATGGGAAGGCCAAGAAAAGAATACAATGCATTAACTTAAGAAGCAGGCATCCCCCAACTGCGAGAGTAAGAACAGTTTCTAGGTTTTCACAACTACCTGGTGCTTGGGCCAGTTGAATGTATTATTAATGCAACGTACAGTTAGGGTTGCGAGATGACCCTTTAACATGAGCACTTATGAAAAAGGCATACTCCTAGACTGCAGTGATTACTAGTAGGTTACAATTATTCCCATGTAATAATACATTATGCATTTTACCAATGAGTTAGGTATTAAAAGGATGATCTGGTAACCATAACTGCACCATTACATGCCCCAAGGTGGAAACAAGAGACAGGGTTAAGCTTGAGACCTGGGTCTGCAGCCCCCCATCCAGTACCTAGAGTCATAATAAACATACATACACATATACACATTCTGTACGTATTAACTGGATGTGTAAACTATGGTTTCAGTGCTCACATAGGTTAGACCAGGAGTAGCTAACCCTGGTTCTCAAAAGCTACTAACAGTGCATGTTTTCAGGATAACCCTGCTAGGGAACAGGTGGATTCATTAACACTTTGAGTGCCGGAGGGGGCAATTCGTTACGCAACCGCTCTGGTACTCAAAGGATTAAAGTGAATAAGCCACTTACGGATTCACCTGAGATTCAGAGATCTCCTAAAACATGCACTGTTGGTAGCTCTTGAAGACCGTGGTTGGCTACCTCTGGGCTAGACTGTCCCATGTCTGCTCCACAAATGCACACCCAGTAGGGTGGAGTTATGTAAATTCTTCCCTCTGCTGTCTTTGTGGAGCACAGCAATTTAAGGTTCACAATAATTTAAATGGGGCTTGCAACCCCTTGAACGTTAGGGAAGTCTACAAAACGTTGCAAAGCAATTACCCCATTTAAATCAATGGCAATTCTTAATTGTTCCCTACGACACCAGCCAAATGCAGCAGATGCATGTCTGTATAAGTCAATACGTGCCCGATTCTGCAATATAATAATAGGGTGATGTATTCTCAATTTGCCTTGGCACCGTTTCACTGAATTTACCTACAATGCTCTGTGGCTGATTGGTATTACCTTTAGCACTGCAGAAAGAAATACAGTTAATGATTTCACCAGCTTCAAATCCCAACTGTTCATCCAGAGAAAGTACATAATTGTCCTCTCGCTCCAAATCCCAGAATCTAAAAGGAAACAGAAAATGTAGAATTCCATAGGGCACTGCTTCTCACACTGTGATCCATGGAAACCCAGAGTTCCCTCAAGTAGTAAAAGGGGTTCCAGGGAACAAAGTTAAAGGGATAGTAATACTTAAGTATTACAAATCCCTATATTAAAGCCCTAGTAAAAAAACAAAAGAAAAACAAACAAAAAAAAAAAACATACTGCCCCCCAGTGTCATCTCTCAAACCTTTATGGTTTGAGAGATGAACGCTTCTAAAGTTGCCCTCTCCCTCCCCCTTCCCCGTAGTCAGCATTTTAGCATTTTAGGAAATCCGGTCAGAGATCATCAGGTGGCTCTGCAGCAGAGCCGCGATCTCGTTAACTAAATTAAAAATAAAAAACTTTCACTAAAACGGTCTTCTATGTGTGCTTGCAAGCCAAGCACACATAGAAGACTATTTCAGTGAAAGTTTTTTTTTAGTTAACGCGATCAGGCTGTGCTGGAGAGCCACCTGAAAGTCGTATGACTCTCTTCCCTGCAGTCAGCTAAAATGCTGACTACGGGGAAGGGGGAGGGAGAGGGCAACTTTAGAAGCGATTATCTCTCAAACCATAAAGGTCTGAGAGATGACACTGGGGGCAATATATATATATTTTTATTTTTTTTTTTACTAGGGCTTAATATAGAGATTTGTAATACTGAAGTATTACTATCCCTTTAAGTAATGGCAGACAGTGAAACAAGACTGGATTTGTAACTTACTAACTAACCGACAAATCATTTTTCTAAGTCAATGGTGGACAAAGGGATCAGGAGATTCAATCCCTTCTACCAGGAGGCAGCACACTAAGAAAAAAAAAAGTGTCTCTGGAAGAGTAGCTCTCTCAGACTTATTTAACCCTTGCTAAGCTCTGCATAATCTTCAGTTTATGAATCTAGACTAAGGCCAATTGCGGACGTCAGGAAGAAAAAGACAGAAGACCTCACCATTCCAGAGGAGCCAAGAATGGAAGGGTACAGTTGCCACAGAAAGAAGATGTGATATTTTTTCCCATAGGGATGCCCTGCCCCCCCCATGGACTAAAAGGAAAGGGTTAATTGATAAGTAGCAAAAAAAAGTCCTCTTTTCTTTTTCATTCACTGGAGGACACAGGGACCAAGGAGACATTGCCTTGTCCTAAATATAACCAGGGAAGAAAATAAAATTCTTATAGCCATTACAAAGGCAAAACACTACAAAGGCAAACATAGCAAAACCATGAACTCCTTGTGTCAACAGGCAGTATATCAAAACACACCAGCAAACAGACTTAAAAGGATAGCAATGTTTCATAATAAAAGCAGCTCTAATTAATCATCATAGTATTTGGACTTTGGAGAGTGTTATTTCAATTCTGTCAGAGTTGTAGTTCAAGAGTAATTGAATGACAAAGTATCCCCCTCCCGCCCCTTTTACTGATGTAACACTGCTCAGCCAGATGAGAAGGGAGGTGCCCAGGTAGACTGCAGAGAGAGACAATCTTCAATTAAGTTAAGGGAAAAAGCTGAAAAACTTGTCAAGGGGGGCAGAGCTTTCATTGTTCTCATAGGAAGAAGATTGTCCCCTTCTGTTATCTGTCTATGGACTGCATTCCACATCTGAGAAGAGATGGCTTACACTAGGTAAAAGGGGCGGGAGGAGAAACTTTGCTTGTGAATATCTCTCAAACCATAAAGGACTTATATCGTTCTTCGTGTTTTTTAAATGCCTACAAAATAAAATAAAGATAAAAAGAAGTATTATTATCCCTTTAAACAGAAGAAATATACTCAGCTCAACATCTTGAGGAGGCAACTCCTTACCTGCAGAACACAAGGAGTTAAACCCAATCAACATCATCGTGTACTAGTATAACATTGCAACTGTTTCTGCAGTACAAATGTAATAAGCGAGATGAGTAAGCCACTGTAACTAATGGAACTGCAAAGCAAGGCAGGAAAGTAAACACTGTACTGAGAATTATCAGGAAGTAGTACATATGTGCTCCCATGTCCCTACCACTGGCCACATAATTACAGTGTAACCTACCGCTGATATGTATTCACCACACAAGTGAAAGGGGAGAGTGTGCTGACATTCCCTGCAGCTAAATGTCCAGCAGAGAGGAATAGGTCTCACAGGGAGGGACTGCATCATTATAAACAAGCCTACCTGTACAAGGAGAGCAGGAGAAAGTGGGCCCAAAGCCCACAATGGCTAAGCCCCAAAAAAGCACAAGTCACCTTAATTTGCCACTGTGGACACAATATAATGAGGCAGGGAAATTATCTTCATACACACACTGGTGCTGGAAGGAGGGAGCTGATAAATACCCTAATGTTTCAAACCATGCTGAGTGGAGGGTGATGACGTGAGAGAGCATTTGTATCTGCGCCAAGTAGTACAAGATGGCTGTAGGACCTTATGCCAGTGATAGATATGCTGTGGAAACACTAGTGTGGTATGGACCATGTTCATGTATTCTACCACAACATAAGTCACGTGAGGAAAGTTCCTGCAGTAGGGATAATCCCACAGACTACACAAGTCCCATGTCTGTCATATGACATACACACAATCTGTATAAGCAGGGAGCCAAGCATACAGCTCTACTTGTGCAGATGTGCTCCACTTCAACACACTATACCCCTCACCACTCCACAGAGGTACTCCATGTGATTACAACAGTGTCAAAAGATGGTGCCTCTCTAATTCCCATCTTGCAACCATCAGAAGGACACAATGAACCTATAGACAAGTGAGGGCTCCCTTGTAGGGGGGGGGGGGGCAGATGGAATGACTAACAACTGAAGTCTGCTTCCTCAGCTGAAGTGTCAGTGAATGGGCAAAAAAAATTCTCACAGGCAAGGAAGTGAAAATAAAACTGAAAATTAAAAAGAAAATAAATGGTCTCTCAGACAGACCACCCCTAATTCCTCCTGTGAAGGTGAAGCAGGACAACAAAACACTGACAGTAGATGAAGCTGCGCCCGGATTAATTGGGGATGCATGTCAGTCTCCTCCTCCAGAGCTTTTTTCTTAAATGACCCGCTTCCTTGTAAAAGGAGCTTAAATTAACAGTCCATGCATCCCCAGTGAACAAGATAAACACGGAAATATTTCCATTTTATTTTCGGTTAGATTTCTGTAGTAATAAGCACTGGAACTTACTAGTCCCTTGCTAGGAAAATATGATCATATGCAATCACGTGTTCTCTTTTACTTAAAGGGATAGTAATACTTCGTTTTATCTTTATTTTATTTTGTAGGCATTAAAAAAACATGAAGAACGATATAAAAGTCTTATCTCTCAAACCTTTATGGTTTAAGAGATATTCACAAGCAAAGTATCCCCCCCGTTCAGCCAGATCAGAAGGGAGGTGCCCAGGTAGACTGCAGAGAGGGACAATCTTCAATTAAGATAATGGAAAAAGCTGAAAAACTTGTCAAGGGGGGAAGGGCTTTCATTGTTTTCATGCAAAGAAGACTGTCCCCTGCTGTTATCTGTCTGGTCTATGGACTGGATTTCACATCTGAGAAGAGATGGCTTACACTAGGGGGTGGGAAGGGAAACTAAGGGATGGGAAGGGAAACTTTGCTTGTGAATATCTCTCAAACCATAAAGATTTGAGATATAAGACTTATATCGTTCTTCATGGTTTTTTAATGTCTACAAAATAAAATAAAGATAAAACGAAGTATTACTATCCCTTTAATTAACTTAATGGCAACAGCTAGTATCCTATATAATAATTCGCTAAAATGTGTGTAACAACGCAGTATTGCGCTGTAGAGGCTGCCCTCGCTGCAGCTGATACAGAGCTGGACGCTCCAAAGGAGCGTCCAGCTCTGTATCAGCAGCGCGCGAGCAGTCTCTACTGCACATGACTGCTCCGCGACAGGCTGGCAGTGGCACTGTGGCCCGTGTAACGGGCTCTTCAACTAGTTTTAGCATATTTAATATCAATGCTCTGTTAACCACTTGGGTGCAAGAGAGCTCTCCAATGCATGGCAAAGGGTGCTCCCTTTTTCCTATCAAATATCTGACAAAAAAGGTTTTTTTTGAACTTCCTGATAAATCCTTTTCTCCATTGAAGGATGCAGGGACCATGGAATAGAAGAGATCCTATAGGAGGCAGGGCACTCTAGCTAAAACGCCCCCTACTTGCATGTGCCTATATCTTCCCACCTATCCAAATAGTGTCAGTTTTCATCTATCAAAAACTTAGCAAGGGAATATACACTAGAACAGAGTCACAAAGAATGGCAGGGCGTCCCAACCCAAATCTGTTTTCTGTGAGCAGGATGCCCTGCAACCCTTAATGGGCTAAGAGAAAAGGATTTATCTGTAAATACAAAAATCCACTTTTCTCTAGCATCATTGAGGGATGCAAAGACCATGGGGGATGTCCCAAAGCAGTCGTAAAAATAGAGGGAGGGAAAGAAAACTAATGAACAACAGTCTGGAAAACTTTGTGGCCAAAACAGGCATCTTGAGATGCAAAAAAGGCACACGAAATACTGATGGAACGAGTAGAATGGGATGTAATCTAGAAAAGAAGCTGGAACAGACATGAGTCTGTACGTTTGTCTTATAGTCTCGAAGCCAAGATGCAATAGTTGTTTTGGAAGTTGGTCTGCCCTTCTTTGGGCTGTCTGGAATGACAAAGAATCTATTTGTTGGAAAAACTAGGTGACTTGAACACACTTGTGAAGACAGTGAACCACATCCAGTATATGATGGATGACCTATTTCTTTGTTAGTCAGATTAGTACACAAAGAAGGAAGCATTCATTTTTGATTGATGTAGAACACTGAAACAACTTTTGGTTGGAATTCAGGGACAGTCTTTAACACAACTTTATCTTGATGAAAGATTAGGTGTAGAGAGGCACAGCAGTTCTGAAACAACAGAAATAAGAAAGACTGTCCTACATGTCAGCTCTTTAATAGAAGCTGATGATAGTGGTTTCAAAGGAGAGGAATTAAGAGCCTCCTAAACCAGATTTTCTTTTGGAAAAGAACTGATAGAGCAGAGACTTGTACCTTGTGAGTATTAACTCTCAGTCCTTTGTCAAGACCCACTTACAAAAATTCTATAGCTGAAGGAATATGAAAACAGAATTACTCTATCAAATGCAGATTACAGAAAGAAAAATATATCCTCCATTTCTGATGATATATTTTAGCTGAGGCCGATTTGAGAGCTCTCAATATAGTTTGAATGACTGAATCGCTCAGTCCTTTGTTTCTCAAGATTTCTGTTTCAAGTTCAATGCCATCAAAGCAAGGTTGTGTAAGCCGTAATGATGCATGGGACCTTGAGAAAGAAGGTCTAGCATCTGTGGAAGCTGCAGGCGTTCCGAAACGGAAAGGTCTCTTAGATGGTGAAACCAAGCTCTTCTTGGCCAAAACAGTATGAACCTTTTCTCTCCTTATTTTGAGGAAGACCCTGGGAAGCATAGCTAGTGGAAGGAAGACATATACTAGTTTGTACTTCCATGGGATCATTAAGGCATCTAGTGTGAATGTCCGAGTCTTGTGTTCTCCTACAAAACACTGGAAGCTTCTCGTTTCTCTGTGACGCAATCATGCCCTCACTTTTGGTGTACTCAAACGATCCACTATTTGAAGAAAGATCTCCTGTTTCAGTTCCCATTCCCCTGGGTCTACAGTTTGTCTGCTTCCCAGTTGTCCACTCCCGAAGTGTATATGGCAGATAATATTTGGGTTGGTGGAAGGGTACATGCAAATGCAAGTGGGAAGAGTTTCAACTAGACTGCCCTGCCTCCTATAGGGGTGCTCCTTTACCCCAAGGTCCCTCAATGATGCTAGAGAAATAGAAATATAATTAAAAACAATACTGCTCTAATTCTAGTATCGTATATATAAACCCACACTGTATGTCTATAGGATTTACCTTATTACACTTTCCCCAGTAGCTGTAATCAGCAAGCTGTTGTCAACCCAAAGTATGTCGGCAGCCTGACCAATCTTCCCACTGAGCTTCACCTGGTATAAAACAAACAAACAGTCTAACAAAAGTGATATTGAAGTTTGATGACTTCATGTTAAAGTAGAATTAGCATTGACTAAAAATAACCCTCACACAGATACAGGCAATTACAGATACAATGAAAAAAATATTTACATATAACTGCTGCCTGAATGACTCCTACTTAAAGGAGAACTTACGACTCTTAATAACCCAAAATTTGCAGTACTATGGTCAGAAAATCTGAATGGCCCTTTGAATTTTTATTTTTGTGCCTTTAATCAAGAAGTAACATATTCAAACCTCCCTGGATGTCATATGCATGAAGGCTGACATGACAGCTGTTGGCATTTTTTTTTTTTTTTAAATTGAATCAGGCAGGGTGCATGAGCCTACTTAACACTTTAAAGGGGAACATTCACATGAAAAAAAAAATTGGAGCGCTGGTTATAAGTCCTAATGCAATACCAGCGCTGGGTTTTGTTTTAAATGTACAACCTCCGTAGCATCTCAAACTGAGCTGGATGTAACGTTAGCCCAAAACAATACAGCTCCAAGGTGAAGCGAGAACGCGCTCGCTGGGGCTTCTGGGAGCGAAGTGGGAAGTCCTGCTGCTCCGTGCCGCACATACAGGGTGCCGCAGTATGCGGAAGTGGCACTTTTTAAACATTAATATCTCGGCTCACAGGTCAGTACATTTAAAACAAAACCCAGCGCTGGTATTGCATTAGGACTTATAACCAGCGCTCCAATTTTTTTTTCATGTGAATCTTCCCCTTTAAGGACTAGGGGGTGCACAACACATTACAGGGGGTTAAGACTATATGCAGTGAGCAGAGTTTGTTGTAATGCGGTCCTACTAGCAACCGTCATATTAACCTCCAAAGACATGACATCTAGGACTGATTGAAGAGGTTATTTCTTGAACCAAGAAGAGAGTGAAAAATGCATAAAGCCCATTAGGATTTTTGGGTTATAATAAGGTAAATGGAGGGGGGGGGGGTTAGTCCTCAACTGCCAGAGTTTTGTTGGAAGTTAAAGCAGTAAAACGTTAATGAAAACTTATGCCATTGAGCTTTTCCTGCTGAGAAAAACAAGGGTACTTCCACCACTGTCAATTGTTTTATTCAAACGTTATAACAGTTCATATAATCAGGAAGTGAATTTACAGTGTGTTTACTTCCTGGAAGTTCTAACTGACAGGAAGTTACAGAGAGGGAAAAATTATTTGATCCCATGCTGATTTTTTACGTTTGCCCACTGACAAAGAAATGGTCAATAATTTTAATGGTAGGTCTTAACCCATTAAGGACCCATGACGGTCCTGGACTGTCATGGAATTCCGGGCTCCGGAATTGGAATCCGAAAAATAAATAAATAAATAAAAATGGTTCCTGGTCCTTAAGTGACCGCATGCATGGCTGATCCTTAAGGGGTTAAAGGGAATGTTTCTAATCTCAGCTTGTTACCTGTATAAAAGACACCTGTCCACAGAAGCAATCAATCAATCAGATTCCAAACTCTCCACCATGGCCAAGACCAGAGAGCTGTCCAAGGATGTCAGGGACAAGATTGTAGACCTATACAAGGCTGGAATGGGCTACAAGACCATCGTCAAGCAGCTTGGTGAGAAGTGACAACAGTTGGTGAGATTATTCACAAATGGAAGAAACACAAAATAATTGTCAATCTCCCTCAGTCTGGGGCTCCATGAAAGATCTCACCTCGTGGAGTTTCAATGATCATGAGAACAGTGAGGAATCAGCCCAGAACTACACGGGAGGATCTTGTCAATGATCTCAAGGCAGCTGGGACCATAGTCACCAAGAAAACAATTGGTAACACACTATGCCGTAAAGGACTGAAATCCTGCAGCGCCCACAAGGTCCCCCTGCTCAAGAAAACACATGTACAGGCCAACTGGGTGAAAGTGTTGTAGTCAGATGAGACCAAAATCGAGCTCTTTGGAATCAACTCAACTCACTGTGTTTGGAGGAGGAGGAATGCTGCCCATGACTCCAAGAACACCATCCCCACCATCAAACATGGAGGTGGAAACATTATGCTTTGGAGGTGTTTTTCTGCTAAGGGGACAGGACAACTTCACCACATCAAAGGGATGATGAACGGGGCCATGTACTGTCCAATCTTGGGTGAGAACCTCCTTCCCTCAGCCAGGGCATTGAAATTGGGTCATGGATGGGTATTCCAGCATGATAATGACCCAAATCACATGGCCAAGGCAACAAAGGAGTGGCTCAAGAAGCAGCACATTAACCCCTTCGCGACACAGGACGTACATGTACGTCCTGTGTGGCTGTCACTTAGTGACAGAGGACGTACATGTACGTCCCAGGAAATCCGGCTCCCCGCGCGGCTGCACGCCGTTCGGGGACTCCGGATTCTTTTACAAAAAAAAATAAATAAATTGTTAGACGGGCGTTAAGTGACGGCCGCGTCTGAACGCGGCCGTCACTAAGGGGTTAAGGTCCTGGAGTGGCCTAGCCAGTCTTCAGACCTTAATCCCATAGAAAATCTGTGGAGGGAGTTGAAGGTTCGAGTTGCCGAACGTCAGCCTCGAAACTTTAATGAATTGGAGAGGATCTGCAAAGAAGAGTGGGACAAAATCCCTCCTGAGATGTGTGCAAACCTGGTGGCCAACTACAAGAAACGTCTGACCTCTGTGATTGCCCACAAGGGTTTTGCCACCAAGTACTAAGTCGTGTTTTGCAAAGGGGTCAAATACTTATTTATTTCACTCAGTAAAATGCAAATCAATTTATAACTTTTTTGAAATGCGTTTTTCTGGATTTTTTTGTTTTTATTATAGACTGATCATTTCTTTGTCAGTGGGCAAACGTACAAAATCAGCAGGGGATCAAATAATTTCTTCCCCAACTGTACCTGGTAGTTTCTATCACACTCTATGTCACCGACTTTCCTCTCTATTAGAATGTAATAGAAATCCAACTGGAATTTGACCACTAGAGGACACTGTTAATGTAAAAAAACAGGGAACCCCCCCCCAAAAAAAAAACAAACAAACAAAAAAAAACCCCCACAGATTTAAACAGTAATAACTCAGCAAATATGTATCTCTTGACAGTGGAAGTACACTTGTTTTAATAAGCAGGTAACGCCCTACAATATATATTTTTTCCATTAAAAAAAGCTTACTGCTTCTTTACGCTCAGGCAGTCATTTGGCACTTACCGACCATCTTTAACCTCCCTTCTCACCTTTGATAGCTCTTCAGCTTCTCCCTCTGGAGTGACAAAGAACTGGGACAGCAGAAGATTTTCAGTGATTACCACCAAAACGGCTTTCTTCTCCATAAAAAACAGCCTTTTAACGGGACTTCCCAAGGATACTATCTGGCTGCTCTTACGCTGCTCATTCACCCAGTACACTGAGCCTGCAGCCAACAGAAACACTAGTTAATATGAACAGTAACAAAAAGGAGGGCAGAAGCTGCTCAGGGGTAAAGAAGAGAATGGGACGAGTCAGAGAGGATGTTTTTCTTTCAAGTCATCATGAGAGGAGCTTTACCTTGTGTCCCCCTAGTGGATGTAAAAGAAAATACATTCTAATGAAGATTATATTTGGAGCTTTATTTTCAGGTCAGAAAGATCATATAGCTACATTGAGCAGCAGAGAGGTATCCAACAGAATGCATTGGATACGTCTGGCATTCAAAGGCTTAGAGATGTTTAATTCTAAGGCAGCCTATTGTACCATGGGGACAAATTTACAAAATGAAGCAATGCACTGGAGATCTCTCTAGCAATCAAGGGGATTTTCCTTTGTCCGCTATGGTGCAGTTCATTTTCCTTCATATTGTCCCTCCCATTCCCTTTAATGCATAGGATCCATATAATAACAAAGGCATTGAAGAGCTATCTCAGTGCATCAGGCTGTGAATCTCACTCTCCTTTTCCCACTGTCTTATGGTATCCTATTGAAATGTCACCCTCTATTTAGTGACCATCAGAAGGGCAAGATCAAAAGGACGGCCAAATCAAAAGGGTGGGATTCTGATGTTGCAAGCTTAAGAGTCGCCAAATAGAGGGCGGCATTTATATATCCAGAGCACAATGCCCAAGATGCCTGTACACTACAAGCGGACCAAGGCGACAGTTCTATAGCCAATGTGCCTATACAATGGATCATAATTGCTCCCAAACCTCTCTGTGGCTTTTCATTTCTTACTCCCTGCTGCCTACCATGTTCATCCGGTGTTCTTAAGCCAGTTACCCCCTATCTGCACTCAGTCTGGGTCCGTCTCAGCATAGCTGATTGAAGCCTCCATAACTCAATCTAGTGGGTGATGGATCACTGGTCTGCATGGGAGGAAGCGGAGATGGAGCCAGACCTGGGCACAGATAGGGGGCTAACTAGCTTGAAAACATTGGATGATGCAGGAGACATTCTGATGTCGCCTGAATCAAAAGGGCGACATTATGATCTCATGATGATGTCATAATGTCGCCCTTCTGATGGTCGCCAAACAGAGGGTGACATTTCACTAGGAAACTGTGTCTCAGTATATCCCCACCACACACACACCTCCATATTCCTTTTGGTCACAGCTCAGAACAATTCTTACCATCCTTTGCACTGAGGAAGAATGAGAAGTCCTGCTGTGTCCCAGACTTCATGGGGGACCCTTTCCCAGAGTTCTTCCAATTGAACATGTCCAGCGCTCGCTCATCCCCACTCACTGCAGCCTTGGCCAGCTGCGCCAGGTCCCTGCAAGTGGAGGAGAGCAACGTGAAGAAAATGTGGATATAAAGAAAGGCTGTATTCAGGAAGCTAAAGAGGTGCAATTCTGGAGCAAAGTAATTGTAGAACCCAGGACAAATACAAAGTCTCAAAACTCCTATTGAGTTAAATGGGTTTTTAATCCTTTGAAAAGGTCAAGAGGTACCCACCTAATTGCTTTGCAATGTGTTGGAGTCCTCTGTAACATTCAAACGTTTAGAAGCTCCATTCAACCCTTTAAAGGTTTAAAGCAGAACTAACATCCCTTGTTGAGACAAACAGGCAGGCACCAGGGCAGACATCTTGATTTAGAGATATCTGTGAGCCTGCGCTGTCAGTCCTGTTCTCCTCTAGGTGGCACTGCATTGTACCTTAAGGTTACAGAAAGGGACTGACGGTGCAGGCGCCCAGATGCCTCTAAAGCAAGAAGATTGCTTGGCAGTCTCAGATCAAGTAGGATTTCTTAACGCTGGACTTATGGATAATACTAGGGGGACTTTACTTGGGGTAATCATTCAGCTTTAAATCAATGGCAAATTTTATTTGTCCCTTAGAGTGCAGTGGATATTCCCCAGAATTGCACTTATTGAGCTTAGGAGTAAAGCCCAAAATACACCAATAATAAATCTAACCCGTGTTTTATAACAGGAACATCTAAACCAAAACCTGGAGGCCATCTACGGTCCATGGACATGGTCAATGTGGTGCAGAGTATAATCTACATTACCTGATCTTTTAGAAAGACACGTAATGCTGGGAATGTATGTTTATGTAGTATCATGTAAGGTACCTTATCAGCCTAGCTATAACTCAGTTTAAAGGGATAGTAATACTTCGTTTTAACTTTATTTTATTTTGTAGGCATTAAAAAATATGAAGAATGATATAAGTCTCATCTCTCAAACCTTTATGGTTTGAGAGATTTTCACAAGAAAAGTTTCCCCTCCCTCCCCTTTTACCTAGTGTAAGCCATCTCTTCTCAGATGTGGAATACAGTCCATAGACCAGACAGATAACAGAAAGGGACTATCTTCTTCCTATGAGAACAATGAAAGCCCTACCCCCCTTGACAAGTTTTTCAGGTTTTTCCCTTATCTTAATTGAAGATTGTCCCTCTCTGCAGTCTACCTGGGCACCTCCCTTCAGATCTGGCTGAACAGTGTGACATCAGTAAAAGGACGGGAGGGGGATACTTTGTCATTGAATTACTCTTGACCTACAACTCAGACAGAACTGAAATAACACTCTCCAAAGTCCAAATACTATGATGATTAATTAGAGCTGCTTTTATTATGAAACATTATTATCCCTTTAAGCTTCCATTTCAGTGCATTTTTGTCATCAATGCCATCCCATTACTTAATAAATTCTGGCTCTCAATTCATTGCGTTTTTCTTCTTCGTCTTTCCATTGAGGAAAAAGGTTTGAACGCTCCTGTCTTACAAGGTCTGAATGCATGTGCTTGGCCTGACCCACAGGAGGGCCGTGATTCTCTTTCCTGTGTCAATAAAAGCAGAGCAATATTCTCACTCAAATCTATCAGCCCTTTGAGAGGCAGGTGTGAACTACACACTGTGTTGCTCGGCCATCTAGCACACAAAGGGTTAACTTAATCAAGGGGATGTAATTTAACCCTTTGTGTGCCAGAGGGGCACGCAATAATTTGCAACGTGTTGCATACTTCTGTGGTGCTCAAAGGGTTTTGTGTAAAAAAAATACCTTTCAAAGACATGCAACCCTTTGGATGTAAAACAGCACACTTAGTACCCCTCTAGCATTCAAAGAGCAATGTGTTGCGTACCCCTCTAGCGTAAAAGGGTTAATCAAAATGCTTCCAAATTACTATTTTATTGATATTAATCAACATAACAAACCGCTCATCTATACCTCACTCATCTCGTTGCTTAAAGGGATAGTAATGTTTCACAAAAAAACAGCTCCGATTAATCTTCATAGTATTTGGGCCATGGAGAGTGTTCTTTCAATACTGTCAGAGTTGTAGTTCAAGAGTAATTGAATGATAAAGTATCCCCCCCCCCGCCTCTTTTACCGATATAACACTGCTCACCTCAGACCAGAAAGACTGTCCGGATGGATCACAGAGAGGGAAAATCTTCAGTAAGCATAAGGGAGAAACCTGAAAAACCTGTCAAGGGGAGTAGGGCTTTCATTGTTCTCACAGTAAGAAGATTGTCCCTTGCTGTGACCTGTCCGGTCCTAGGACCAGATTCCACATCTGAGGGGAGGCGGCTTACACTACGTAAAAGGGGAGAGATGGGGGTATGTTATCATTCAATTACTCTTGAACTACAACTCTGAGAGTATTGAAATAACACTCTCCATGGCCCAAATACTATACTAAGATTAAGAGGAGTGGCTTTTATTGTGAAACATTACTATCCCTTTATGTGATTGTACTTGGTCAGAAAATCATTTAATGTTCATCACAAATTTTCATTGATTTAAAATTGGGCTTTTGGCTACATGAGTGCTAAAAAAAAAAAAAAAAAGTTTCCTATGCATTGCATGGTATCCCGATGGAGCCCACCTTGGAATTCAGGATGTGTAAGGCTCAACTGAAATCAATGGCTGCGAACGTTTATTCATCCCCTATGGTGCAATTGGTTTGCTCCAGATGTACAATCTTTTTACTGTGAGCATAAGGAAAACCCTGCCCCATTGACAGGTTTTCCCTTATGCTCACTGAAGATTGTCCCTCTCTGTGATCCATATGGACAGTCTTGCTGCTTTGAGGTGAGCAGTGTTACAAAGGGGCAGGAGGGTGATACTTTATCATTCAATTACTCTTGAACTACAACTCTGACAGTATTGAAATAACATTCTACGTGGCCAAAATACTATGAAGATTAACCTGAGCTGCTTTTATTTTGAAACATTACCATCCCTTTCAAGGGAATAAAAGTCCCATTTAAATTGCTGGGGGACTAGTCTGAGAATGCATCCTCAAAGTGTGACTTCATTCTGATAAAGCCAGAATAGAGTCACTACAACTACAATAGGC
This sequence comes from Rhinophrynus dorsalis, assembly GCA_037306005.1. NCBI lineage: Eukaryota > Metazoa > Chordata > Amphibia > Anura > Rhinophrynidae > Rhinophrynus > Rhinophrynus dorsalis. The sequence continues at coordinate 38,722,825 of CM074725.1, forward strand.
ACAAAGTAAAAAGTAGAGCGATTCTGGGGTAAATCTGCTTCACCTTAGGGAACAAATAAAAATTTCCATTGATTTAAATGCAGCTTTTAACAAACTGAATATTAGAGAATACTTCCGAGACCATTTAATAATTCAGCTGGTCAAAAGCACAATATAAAAATCAATAGAAATATTATTTCCCTTTGGTAGTTGGTCTGTCCCACAACTGCTTCATTTTGCCTTGGAAAACGGTAATAATTAAAGGGATAGTAACGGTTAGATATTAAGGTAAGATCGATTCTTCTACTTTTTTTTTTTTTTTTTTTTTTTTTTTTATAACAAGGTGTACATTTGTAACAGTGTATAACGTTGTTGTTTTTGTTTTATTCTATAATAAAGTGCCCCCCTCCCACCCCTTTTCCATACGTCACAATGCCTTCCCTCAGATCTGGAATCCAGTCAGAAGACCAGACAGATCACAACCAGGGACAATCTTCTGTCCATCAGTATATGGAAAACTCTGCACCCTTGATGAAGGAGGGCAGGTTTTTCCTTATGCTTGCAGAAGATTGGCCCTCATCTTGATCTATCCGGACTGGATTGCTGCTCTTAGGGGAGGCATTGTGACGTATGGAAAAGGGGCAGGAGGGGGAAACTAAGATTGAATAAAATGAAAACAACAATGCTACGCACTGTTACAAAGGCACACAGTTATAAAAAAGTATCTAGAAGAACCAATCTTACCTTATTATCTAACCATTACTATCCTTTTAACTATGTTGTTGTTTGTCTTATGTTGTTGTCATAGTCCAGGGCTGAGCAACATGGGAGTTGTAGTCAAGCAGCAGCTTGAGGGCCTTACGTTTCCTATCCCTGGCAAAGACAATTTAATGCCTGGGTAAGTGTCAGTGTTAGTTAACATTCTCATGGACCAGGGCTGTCCAAGATAAGTCCTCAAGCACAGGTGAGTTAATCAGTGGATCATTCATTGTGACTGAGGCGCCTGTGCTTAATCATGGAAATCCTTACATCCTGGCCTGTTGGAGGTCCTTGAGGACTGAACTTGGACAGCCCTGCCATAGAGCTCCATTAACACTGACATAAACTATCACCAGGCTACTGTTTATAGCAAAGAAAGGAGACCCGCACCAGCATGTGTTAACCTAAAATAAGGACCTCCAAGACAGTGTAAAACGGCTATATTTATATATATATATATATATATATATATATATATATATATATATATAGAGAGAGAGAGAGAGAGAGAGAGAGAGAGAGAGAGAGAGAGAGAGAGAGAGAGAGAGAGAGAGAGAGAGAGAGAGAGAGAGAGAGAGAGAGAGAGAGAGAGAGAGAGAGAGAGAGAGTTTGGACAAATCAGCACTCTCAGGGCTTGTATAAAAGTAAAATGAATATTTTATTTCATCGACGTTTCGATCCCTCCAGGGATCTTTATCAAGACAATCACCTCGTGGAAACAACCTCCATTATGTACCCTACACCCGGTGATGACCTCTAACCCCTGAGGTCAAAAGTCTAGTGAATTCACGTGTGTACAAACATTTAGTGAATTATAAAAACAAAAATATGGAAAAACAAGAAAGTACAGTATCAGTAAATGAGATCATTCGCGTGTGTGCATTATACCTGTAACATATCCATAATACATTCCAGATTTTAATAAACAAATGAATACTATTAGTGGAGACTCGTCAGAAGAGTTACTACTTAAATAACCACTCCACTTGTATGAGTATGCAAACATGTCTCAGATGCCAATAGAGCATTTAAATGGAACATTTGAAAGAAACATTTAAATGGAACTCCGAGGTATCGCAACGCAACATCAGTTACCGCTTCACTTGTATGAGTATATAAACATGTATCAGTTGCCAATAGAGCATTTAAATGGAGCATTTGAGTGAAACATTTAAATAGAACACCGTGGCATCGCAATGCAACACCAGTAATGACATTGCACAATGACATCGCATAATACCATTGGCACCATGATGTAATATAATTGATCCTATGATCTATCAATTCACCGTTCTCCATAACGGAACATGTTCCCCTTGTGCTATCATATAACTTGTAGAATATTACATAATAGCATTATCAAATAGAGAGACCACAGGAATAAGGTGTCTAATGTGTTACTGGTTATAGTCAAAACGGATCCGTTAATTAGATCGGTGAGAGTGAACCCATATTGATGGTGAATTTTTTAAAAAACAAAAACTGGCACTTAGGGGTTACCTAATTATAACACCTACAGCAGATAACTCCCGGTGTTCCTACAAGAACCGGATCCACCACTATCGTGCAAGAGACGCACGTACATACTGATAATTGATATGCTGCCCCAATACACAAAGCAGACTATTATACATCATACCTTGTTCAATGTATCTGAATCTGGTCATTCCCAGGGTTCAATAAGAAACCTTACATAAACGATGTTCACATTGATAAGTAATGCGTATGTCAATACAAAGAACAGAATATTATTACCGAATACGTTCAAATATAGTCATTCCCGGAAATTAATGAAAAACTTTATAAATAAAATGAGAGAAGAGAGTTCTTGTTCCTGACTGATTAGGTCAATCAAATACTCACAGTTCATCCCTATATAGTGGGGGACCATAGTTCTCCGGTGTTATCCAATGTCAGCGCGTCCATCAGCCCCTGGGGGGTCTAGGGCTCCAGACAGAACACCTGTTATTCACAAGTGCACTAGTCTGTACCCGACCGCCACCATGTGGGAGCCCCTGTACTTGCCTCCTGGTAAGGAACGCAGAGCAAAGACTTATATCCTTTTACAGGTATTTTGTTGCTCATGTTCCATCCGATAACAGAGGCTTCTTTGCGCTGATAGACACCGGTATAAATCCAAATCCTATGGCCTCCACCCCAAGGGGTGAATTAGAGCCATATCAAGATGTAACCACTTTCTCCACATTTAGGATGATTATTCCATATATACATAAAGGTGTCAGATACATCGATCCACTCGATTATATATATATATATATATATATATATATATATATATATATATATATATACATACATACATATATACACATATACATATATATATACATACATACACACACACACACACACATATACGCAACACAAGATATAAAGGCACAAACAAAAATATTTTTATTCAGGTCTGTTTCCGTTTAAAGCTTATATTCAGCACTAGTGAGAAATGGTTTGGTTGTCTTTATGTGAAGCCCAAATCTAAGCAGTGGTACTTACTCATCAGGAGCTAAAGGCTTGAAGAGGCAGTAAGTCAGGTGTTTGCGATAATCGTTGGTCATTAAGGGCGTTGCTTGAATACGTCCCCGTTGGTCCAGTCTCCACACGGCTAACACCCCATTCTAGTAAGAATTTAAAAAAAAAAAAAACACACACAAAAACTTAGACACCAACTAATGAACTGCTCTAAATCTCTAAGGCTAATGTACTAAGGTACAAGTAGTGCCATTCTGAAGCAAACCAAATACACTATATGGGAAAATTTAGCATTGATGGAACTTTTACTCTCTTAACAGTGTTTCTCAACTCCTGTCCTCAGGACCCACTAACAGGCCAGGACTTAGGGTTTTCTCTACTAGAGCACAGGTGTGGTGATCAGAGGCTCATTCACAGTGATTAACTCACCTGTGCTCTAACAAGGAAATCATGTGATCAGAGGCTCATTCACATTGATTAACTCACCTGCGCTCTAACAAGGAAGTCATCACATCCTGGCCTGTTAGTGGGTCCTGAGGACCGGAGTTGAGAAACACTGCTCTTGAATATTAGACAAGTCTCCAAAGCACTAAAAAACATTAGGCTGGATATATTGCAAGCTTTGTAGGGATTAAAGACCCCTATTTAAAACAAAGGCAATGTTTATTTCTTTCATATGATGTAGTTGGGTTGCTCCAGAATTGCACCACTTTCCGAAGTACAACATTGATGTTAACCCCTTCATGGTCAGAGGGGTGTATAATGCATTGCTCACCCAACTGCTCCTCAAGGAGCTATTAAATGAGGCTACAGAACACACTGCTTCCCCCATACCAGATGCATGGGAGGAATGTCGAGGGGTGCATATGATCAGTACCAGAAGGCTCGGGTGATGGAGATAAGCATGTAGGAAGGGCCATTTATGCTAGAATATATATGTATGACAGTCACCATCTCAGTTTCCCTGTGGCATGTGTTCTCTTACATGCTCATATAAGAGAGAGAGGGAGAGAGCAAGCATGCATTCTCTCTCTATCTTCCTCTCACATGCTCTGCCTTGCTCCCTTGCAGCACTTTTATACATGCTCTATATTTCTATATTGCATAGTCTGTCTTGCTCTCTCTTGGGTGTGCTCTCTCTTGGGCAGGTGTTCTTTCTCTTTCTCTCTCTCTCTCTCTCTCTCTCTGTCTTGAGTATACTCCCTCTCTTGCGTACACTCTTTCAGATTGTATGGCTTTTGCGGCAGAGTAAAACAAGGGTAATCCCACTACTGGGAAATGCATCTGTCCAGTGTTAATGCCATTTAATCAGTTGTTTTTTTGTTTTTTGTTTTTTAATACATTAAATAGTGCCCTCCACTGGGCATAATTCAGACAGTTAACAGTATTCTATGGGAGAGAGGAGTCACTGACAACAGTTCTTCATTGAATAAGACAGTATTCCTGGCAGTTTAAACTTGCAGGAAATAATGACACGGTTACTCACTTCTTAATAGTCTGAAATGTTACAGCCTTGAACAACTGCCCGCAGTGGGAATATAGTTGTTTTACTCAGCAGAAAAAGCCCTATAACATAGTTTCTCATTAAAAAAAATGCACTGCTCCTTTAAGGTACACATCCATACAACATCCTATAATATAAAAGGCCAGATGTATGTTTGTCCGATGCAGTCATGTGCAATAGAGACGGACCGAACGCAAGCCATGTAGTCATGCGTAGTAGGGACTGTCCAAACACTGGCCCATGTACACAGGCTTTTACACTAGTTAACCAATATTAGAGCACAAGGTGTGTGCTTTAACATTTTGGCTTGTCTGACAGCCAGCAGTGCTTTCTTGTTATTGTCATTGCACTTTGTAATGTTCTGCTTCCTGGAAGATTACTTTCCCCACCACTATGTTAGTCTTCGACAACAGTTACGATACAGTCCTTGTACACTCAATGACGTCTCTTACGGAGGAGGCCCTGCCCCCCCATATGTCATAACAAATCAGCCACTCTCTGAATGGGGCTTGCCTCATCCTCAAACTCCTGTCACAATGTATTAGAATTACCAATTTCTTTTGCACCATCACTCAATATGCATACAGTGCATGATGTCATCTGGGGCAGGGCCACATACTGAGATCTATGATGCCTTCTCTCCATCTCCCAAGCCTTGCCACAGTGCAAAATGCTCCCACTAACACAGGCAACAATGAAAAGAAAGCTAATTTAAAAAGCAAAAGCTTAACAGAGTTAAGATTCATAGTATCAAATCCCACTTTATATGCTCTAATACTAAATTGTTCTGAAGGGTCTGGGGAGGTGTGATTGCCCCATTAAGTCTGTGTAGTTAGAGCTGCAGGTGTTCCATTAACAGTCTGGAACATCTTTGATGTGGAAACATTGTATCTTTATATTCCAGGCATAGAGCCAAGCTCCGAACATCTGTAATAATAATTAAAGCGTTAGTAATGTCCTAGATTGCTAGAAAGTAATATTGTAGATAGATTAAAAAGAAATATGTTGGTGCAAGTGCCATCTCTCAAAACTTTATTGTTTGAGAAATAGAACGTTATTATTAGAGATGCACCGATACCACTTTTTTAAGACCGAGTACAAGTACCGATACTTTTTTCAAGTACTCGCCGATACCAATTACCGATACTTTTTTTGGGGTCATTTGCCAGTTTTCCAGGTACTTAAAGCGCATATATTATATATATAATATATATGCTTTAGGTACTTGGAAAACTGGCAAATGACCTCAAAAAAGTATTGGTGAGTACTTGAAATATAATATTATATATATATATATATATATATATATATATATATATATATATAATATATATATATAATATACACACACACACACACACCACCTCTTGACTGTCCCCTTTTGCCTCTTTCTCCCCCTCTTGATTCCCACCTTTTACTTCATTCTCCCCCTCTTCAGCTTTTGCCTTGGCTTTTTCTCTTCCTTTTGATCCCCCTTTGTCCCCCTCCTTGACTCTTGATCCCACTCTTTTGCCTGTCTTGCTCTCTCCTGATCCCCCCTCTTTTTTGCCTTTTCTTAGTTCCCCTCCTTTTGTCTCCTGATCTTTACTCCTTTTGCCTTTTTTTTCCCCCTTTTTCTTAGTCCCTTTTTTCTCCCTCCTTTTCACCCCTCTTTGCCTCTCACCACCCGCTCCCATCTAGCCTCCCATACTCTCCTCTGCCGGGTGCTCGCTGTTCTCTCGCGAGCCCCGGCAGAAGTCAGCGTCAGAGCGTTGCCATGGTAACCCGCGGCAACGCTCATACGCTACTTGAGGGAGAGAGGCAACCGGGGAGCATTGTGAGCAGCTCCCCGGTTCCCTCACTGCAGCACCGACCCTGACACAGGGTATCGGTGCTGGCATCGGCCGCATTTGCGCGAGTACAAGTACTCGCGCAAATGCTGGTATCGGCACCGATACCGATACCAGTATCGGTATCGGTGCAACCCTAGTTATTATTATTAATCTTTATTTATATAGCGCCAACAAATTCCGCAGCGCTTTACAGTAGGGAATAGACATACAGAGGTATTAAATAGCACAATCAAACATGGAGAACAGAAGGATCAGAGGACCCTGTTCGTGAGAGCTTAAAGAGATAGTAATACTTAATTATTACTAATCCCTATATTAAAGTCCTATTAAAAAATAAATGTATTGCCCCCAGTGTCATCTCTCAAACCTTTTTGGTTTGAGAGATGATCGCTCCTAAAGTTGCCCTCTCCCTCCCCCGAAGTCAGCGTTGTAGCTGACTGAAGGGAAATCCAGTCTTAGATCATCAGGCGGCTCTGTAGCAGAGCCATGATCACGTTAATAAAAAAATATATATATATATTTCACTGAAATGGTCTTCTACGTGTTCTTGCAAACCAAGCACACGTAGAAGACCATTTCAGTGAAAGATTTCTTTTTTATGAAAGCAATCTTGGCTGTGCTTCAGAGCCACCTGAAAGTCATACAACTGGCTTCCCTGCAGTCAGCTAGAAAGCTGACTACGGGGAAGGGGGAGGGAGAGGGCAACTTTAAGAGCGTTCATCTCTTAAACCATAAAAGTCTGAGAGATGACAGTGGAAGCAATACATTTATTTTTAAAAGGACTTTAAAAGGGATAGTAATACTTAATTATTACTAATCCCTATATTAAAGTTCCCCTCTCCCTGCTGACAGCAGTAAAGCTGACAGCAGGAGATTCGAGTCGGCCAGCTCGAGGTGGCTCTTCAGCAGAGCCAAGATACTGAAATCGAAAAAGAAATACTTCATTTGAACGGTCTGCAAAGTGTGCCTGGTTTCCAAGCACACTTTGTAGACCAGTCCAATGAAGTATTTCTTTTTCAGTTTCATTATCTGCTGAAGAGCCGCCTGCAGGTCCCCGGGACCAGGATCTCCTGATGTCAGCTTATAGATAAAATGTCAGGGAAAGGGGAGGGAGAGGAGAACTTTAAAATGTTCTCTCTCTCAAACCATAAAGGTTTGAGAGATAGGACTTGCACCGATAGATTTCTTTTTAAATGTGTCTACAATATTACCTTTTAGCAATCTAGGACATTACCATCTCTTTAATAGTTTTATAGTACGGGAAATAGAGGAGATTCTATGAACTCAAGACTACAAATCCCAGAATGCATTTACCACAACTCTGCCCTACTGCTACACATGTGTGTGTTCAACAAACAAGTCCATGGATGCCACTCAGATCTCTCAAAAATGTATGGTTTGAGAGATATAAGGTGATAAAGACCCCCTCTTTCATTGACGTCAGCTTCTAGCTGACAGAAGGAGATCCTGGTCCCTGGACCGGCAGGAGGCTCTTCAGCGGAGCCGAAATACCACAATCTACAAAGAGATACTTCACTGGAACGGTCTACAAAGTGTGTTTGCAAACCAGGCACACTTTGTAGACCGTTCCAATGAAGTATTTCTTTGTAGATTGTGGTATTTCGGCTTCGCTGAAGAGCCGCCTCGAGTCCGCCGACACAGATCTGCTGCTGTCACCTTTACAGCTGACATCAGTGAGGGGGGAACATTATCACCTTGTATCTCTCGAACCATAAAGGTTTGAGAGATCTGAATGGCATTGTTGGACTTATTTTTTGAATAGCTACAATATTACCTTTTATTTCTATATGACATTACTAAGCCTTTAACCATTCGAGAGTTTTTTTTTTTTAAGTGACGGGTCCACTTTACTGCTAAAGTCTCTCTATTCATTACAATACATTTCATATGACCTCTGCTAAGGACAGATTTAACTATAAAGGAAGTAGGGTCTCCAGAGTTTAACTGTAGAATAGAACTATACCAGAGAAAATTTACAATGAAAAATGTTGACTTAACCATTTAAGGACCAGAGTGGTGAGCAAAGCATTGCAGAACAATGTGGTGAACAGTCTACTGGTCCTTAAAGGAATAGTAATGTTTCACAATAAAAGCAGCTCCAATTAATCTTCATAGTATTTGGATGATGGAGAGTGTCATTTCAATACTGTCCAAGTTGTAGTTCAAGAGTAATTGAATGATAAAGTATCCCCCTCCCGCCCCTTTTACCTAGTGTAAGAGCCACCTCCCCTTAGATGTGGAATCTGGTATTAAGACCAGACAGCTCACAGCAAGGGACAATGAGGGACATTTATAAAGGTGGAGGAAAGAGAACTGTAAAATTAAAAGGGCGCTAAAAATTATTTTGTTCATTATAAAAGTAGTAACAACGCATTAAGAGAGCGTAATGCCATGTAGTAATGTTTTTTGAAAAGTGGCGTTCGGAAGTATAAGAAAAGTGGTGTCGCAGATTTATAAAGAAATGTCATTGTTTGCAACATTTTAGCGACACAATTATCTCCACAATATTAACGTCATGTCTTTCCTGTTGTTATTTGAGGCATAGGAGCCAAAAGTGGGATACACAAACAAACAAATATAACTATAAATAAACGCACTATAACTTTACATTTATAAACGTTAGAATTCTACTTTATAAATGTCAACTATCATAAAAAGGAAAAGGGCCACTTTAAGTAACCTTCAAACAATGCAGAATAACACTTTTTATAAATTTCCCTCAAACTTCTTACTGCGAGCATAAAGAAAACAGACTCTGCCCCCATTGACAGGTTTTTCCTTATGCTCACTGAAGATTGTCCCTCTCTGCGATCCATCCGGACAGTCTTGCTGCTCTGAGGTAAATAATGTTACATCAGTAAAAGGGACAGGAGAGGGATACTTTATCATTCAATAACTCTTGAACTACAACTCTGACAGTACTGATAACACTGTCCATGGCTCAAATACCATAAAGATAAATTGGAGATGCTTTTATTGTGAAACATTACTACCCCTTTAAAGGATTAATTTACTGTCAGAAATACCTCTGATACTTACAAGGTCTCCAGAAACTAGACGGCTATTGTTGTTGCTCCATTCCAACACAGTTATCTCAGCTCCATGTGCAGTTTGCACTGTATACTGCTCTTTGTCTTGTTCATTGACAACTACCACTTCACCCGTATCCCAGCCTGTCACTAGTACTCGTCTTGTTGGATGCCAGCTGAGTATGGTGGGATGAAAATGCCTCTCTATATGCGTTTCTTGCATATATTCTCCCTGCACAGAACACACCAAGGAGAAACTCATATACATCAAAATTCAGATTGTTAACATTATCAGTGTTAGCATACGGATATAAGATCAGTAGATGCTATAAACCCCTTGTATTCTAGAAACATATCCAATGCATTTTTGGAAATGACACTAGCATCCAAGGGGTTAAACAGGAGTGACAGATACACATTATCTAAAGTAACATCAGCCCTATTGTTCTGCCAGAACGTCAATCCTTTGGCTTCCATCCGGGAGCTGAAATGCATTGGCTAAGTAAATCAGGTCCATTATGGTATAACCATATTAACAAAGGCATTACATGTATTTTACAAATCCTATATATTATAACAATAATAATTCGCTAGGATGTTTTTCAGAACCCGTCATGCGCATTAGAGACTGCACACGTTCAGGCAGTATCTACTGCGCATGATTGCTTCGTGTGAGTGAGGAGACACAAGACTGCATTGCGTGGAGCATCGAGGTAGCGGCTGCTTAACCCTTTGAGTGCCAGAGGGGTATGCAACTCATTGCAGAGCAATGCATTGCATACCCCTCTGGCACTCAAAGGGTTAACATGTCCCGGACCTTAACCCGTGTACACGGGCTTTTACACTAGTATCTTATAACCAAGAAAAAGCTTTAAAGTGGCTCTTTAAACTATAAAAATATATAGCTAAGAAAACACTGAAGTGAGTTCATCCTTGAAACACAGCAAGTTTATATGGAAATAATTAGGAACTTATTACATATATTTTGCTTTCTGCATATGTTGGAGACCTCTCTAGCATTGAAGGGTTAAAAAGACTCATTTCACTCAACTAGAGTTTATTTATTCCACTTGCTCTGAATTAACCATTTGTATTCACTCTCTTGAGTGCTGTTTTGCACACACACTATCTCTGTCTTGGATGTGCTACTGTCTGTTTCAATGTCTCTGTAAACATCTCATTTTGAGGATGAAGAGAAATGAATTACAACAGCTGGAGAACCACATGTTGCCAGCTCATGTTTTAGTAGAGCTGACGGTATTCCACTAACATGCCTGCAAATGTGTGATGTTGGAACATTGAACCTTTATATTACAAACATACAGTCAATGTCCAGAACATTAGTAAAGACGATGTGTAGTTTTTTTGTTTTTTTTTTTACTTAAGGAAATATAGCAGATCCTAGAAAATCACAACTACACATCCCGGAATCCATTTACTCAAACTGTACCTTGCTGCTTCCCCTGATTCCGTCCCTTCATGTACATAGACTATAACTGTGCAACTCCAAAATATACATTTTGTCCCCGTCATTACACCTTTGACAAATGATCAATGTTAGACGTAACATGAAAATTCCAGACTGCATACTGGGGGTTCCTTGAGCAAAAAGACTGAGACTTATTGGTCCACTTGCAGGACACCTGTTCAATGGACTTATATATGCAGTCTACTATATAAATATTCAATATTAACATGAGGATAACCGTGTAATGTATTAACCTTTTCATAAGCACATACAACATGGGGATGAAATTCAATAACAAAGGACAGCAAAATCAAAGAGCAGGAAACCAAACCCAGGAACTGTCCCTGAAAATCTTGGCCAGGTGGCATGTTTGTCTTTGTGAATGTGGCCCTATAGCTGTCCTTCACAATACAGACTGAAATATACTAGTGGGTCTGCACAAGGAAAACCTTACCAGTTCATTGTAGATATCCACACAGCCCCCATCTGTTGAACTGGTGGAAGCGACAGCCAGCAGTGCATGCTGGCTATGCCAGGAGATGAGGCAGGGAGATGTGGCAGGAAATGGAGACTCTATACGGTGGTCAAAGTACACAGCCATTGCAAGATGCCCCCTCAACTAGAAGCCAGACCTGTGTGATGGGAAAAAGAAGACATTAATTACTAGGAGTGTGTTCATTTCCGATGGTGTTGCTGTTACCCACAATGAGTAAAGGACTAATATGTCCAAATAATAACCCCCTCCACATACATTTACCTTACTATGGTCATAAAATCCAAATGGCACCTATGAATTTGGCCCTTGCACCTTTGCTCAAGAAATATTATCTACACCGAGTCTTGGGTGTCATGTCCATGGAAACAGGTATAACAGCTGACACAAGGACCATGGGACCTCAAACTCTGCTCACGAGGCATGGTAATTTCAACCCTTTAACCCCATGCATTGCACACCAGTCTGGTCATTGAAGGGTTAAGTAGGCTCATACACTGCCTGCTTCAGTATAAAGCCAGCAACCATCATGTCTACCTCCATGCACATGACATCCTGGACCAATTGATGAGGTTATCTTTGGAACAAACACACAAATGCATAGTTCATAGAGGCCAACAGGATTTTCTGGTCATAGTATGAGTGCGATTGACTTTATACAAAAATTAGACTGAGTATCCGTAAGTTAAAGGAACACAAACACCTCTTAATAATAACCTACCGCTCACCATACTATGGTCACAAAATTCTAATGGCCACTATGAATTTTGCCTTACACTCCGGTTCAAAAGGTAACATTTTCACACACACCCCTGTATGCAGAGTGTGAGGCTGAGAAATCATGTTACAAACATGACCTCCATGGACGTGACATTCAGGACTTCCTAAAGATGGCATCAGTTTAACCAAAACAATGGCAACATCCATAGTAGTCATTAATATTTCCTGGCCACAGTAATGTACGTGGGGTTTTTATTAAGAGGTGCAAATCCAGTCATCTGGGAACTTAGAGCTTATGTGCTCACCAAATGCAATAACAACCCAACTTCCCTGTTTACGAAGTGTCTACACCGAAACTGCACCCTCCTGTTACTAAACCTGTGCGACTGTCGCCAAGCGATAACTGTGATCGCATCGCTATGAATGAGACCAGGTCCCAGCAGTTAGAGAGCCGTGTGCACTCCAGCTACCCAGGCCTGTGTGTGAAATAAATAAGTGCCCATAGGGTCATAGCTACTTTCCAATATGTCTAATTATATATATATATATATATATATATATATATATATATATATATATATATATATAGTCACTGCGCTCTCTTGCGCTTCACCTCTCGCTCATTACGTTTATGTTAATCCCCTCAGCCTCTTCCCTATCTGGCCATCTGACCCACGTCTATCCCCCTTCGGCTCTCTATTTACCTCCAGTCCGTTCCTTCAGATGAGCTCCAACTCCAGCACCAGGCCGCTTCGCTTCCCGTTACCCCTGACAACATGCCGGAGTGTCATGTGACATCAGTTCTCCAATCGCTGCCCCGAGAAGAAAGAAAATAGCTACATCAAAAGCCGAAGATGATCGGGTATTTCCGGACGCGGCGGGACGTTCGTATGGCTTGTAGGAAGCTTACATGCCCTGTACGATGAAGCGGATGTACCATCTAAATATGGATTAATTCTGTTACAACCCAACTGCACCATAAAGGACACACTATATCATCGATGTGAAATGCGTTGATATCCCCAGGTACTCAAAGTGTTGTATAGGGTTCCCAGCCAGCGGCGCAGCGGAGGCCACTATAGCGCGGCTCCTCGGGACTTGGTGGCCCCCAGAAAGTTGTGCCCCATTTTATATTGGAGGCCCCGCCAGGCTCGGGGACCCCAGTAGAACATAAATGAACCCGGCACACTGACAGTGTCTGTCCCACTATCTTATTGATTACACTGAGCTTCCCCTGCCGGAAGTGAATGCTCACCTGGATGTCTGCTCTGCTGCTAATGTTGTTGGACTGCCGAGCACTACGTCACCACGCAGCCAGCGCGGGCAGCTCAAAATCTGCTGACAGACAGTGTGAAGCTGGTGTGTTCCTCTGACTTGTATCAGTACCTCGGAGAGGGCTGTCCTGGAGCTGCCAAAAGCAGGAGGAAGGACCCAGACCATTCCTTCCCTTATCTCCCTCCTCTCTCAGTGTGAGCGCCCACATTCCTTCTCCAAGCCGGCAGCATCCTCAGTACCCCTGGCTAGTGGGCATGTGTGTGTGCTCACAGACTCCTTCAACCCCGCCATCCAGATCAGCAGGTAAGCCGTTTCCTCACCAGTCACTTCTTAGTGAAATCAATAGAAGGGAATGCTTTAGGGATGAAGCAATGCATTTGAGACCTCTCTAGCATTAAAAACTCAATGTAAATCAAAGTGAACGCATGTCTTTTTCCCATGAGGTTCAGTAGGCTTGCTCTAGAATTGCTCCACGTTTCTGGGGGAATATTGCCCCATGCATTAAAGGGATAATAATACTTCGTTTTAACTTTATTTTAGTTTGTAGGCATTAAAAAATATGAATAATGATATAAGTCTTATCTCTCAAACCTTTATGGTTTAAGAGATAGTCACAAGCAAAGTTTCCCTTTTATCTAGTGTAAGCCATCTCTTCTCAGATGGTGTATCTGGTTGTAAGACCAGACAGATAACAGAAGGGGACAATCTTCTTACAATGAAATGCCTGCCCCCAGTAAAAGGGGAGGGAGGGGGATATTTTGTCATTGAATTACTCTTGAACTACAACTCTGACAGAATTGAAATAACACTATCCAAAGTCCAAATACTATGATGATTAATTAGAGCTGCTTTTATTATTAAACATTACTATCCCTTTAAGACAAAAGTGGAACAGTTTTTGAGGAAGCCAACTACAATGACCACATCACAGTTGCCAGTGATTTAAAGTGGAACTTTCATGCATATTAAGAGTGCCCCCCAAATTATTTTTCACATAGCGTTAAGCAAATCAATACCTGAATTATCCTTAGTCCGACATTATTTAGAAATTCAGCTTCTTCAGAGACTCACCGGCAGGCATTTTGCAAAAGAGGCATCTGTGTGCCTGCACTGTCTGTTCCTTTCTCCTCTTTGGTGAGGGGGAGTTGAATTGTACAGAAAGGGACAGACCGCTCAGACGCACAGATTCTTCTGTCATTATGCCTGTCCATGAGTCTCTGAAAAAACTGGATTTCTAAATAATGCAGCACTTAAAATGGAACTACCACCCCAACGCAATGTAGTCTTTAAGTCTTTGTCTTCCTAGCATTATTAGCAATCCATAGTTAGTTTTCTCCAAAAAAAAGTGTTGTAAGAGCACAATCTTTATACTAAATCTCTACCTGATGACACCTTGCCCCTTGAATCCGTTCTGTGCATGACTGCTATGGAGCCATTCAGCTCCATTGTACCTCCCTCCGTCTTGCCCATCACTCTTACGTCATTGTCCTCAGCACCACGTGAACTGCTGCGCTCCTGGCATCAAGCGCGGTCAGATCATTTCAGCCCAGTGGGAGCGGGTGCATGTGAAGAACTCGCTATATATAAACCACCGGTCTGCTTCCACTAGGCTGAAACGACCTGACCGTGCTTGATGCCAGGAGCTTGGCAGGTCGCGTGGTGCTGAGGACAATGACGTAAGAGTGATGGGATAGTACAAGTACTGATTTGTTTAACACTATGTGAAAAAGTATTTGGGGGCACCTTAATATGAATGAAAGTTCAGCTTTAAAGGGATAGTAATACTTCGTTTTAACTTTATTTTATTTTGTAGGCATTAAAAAACATGAAGAATGATATAAGTCTTATCTCTCAAACCTTTATGGTTTATGAGATATTCACAAGCAAAGTTTTCCCTCCCGCCCCTTTTATCTAGTGTAAGCCATCTCTTCTCAGATGTGGAATCCAGTCCATAGAACAGACAGATAACAGAAGGGGACACTCTTATTCCTATGAAAACAATGAAAGCCCTGCCCCCCTTGACAAGCTTTTCAGGTTTTTCCCTTATCTTAATTGAAGATTGTTCCTCTCTGCAGTCTACCTGGGCACCTCCCTTCTGATCTGGCTGAGCAGTGTTACATCAGTAAAATGGACGGGAGGGGGACACTTTGTCATTGAATTACAACTCTGACAGAATTGAAATAACACTCTCCAAAGTCCAAATACTATGATGATTAATTAGAGCTGCTTTTATTATGAAACATTACTATCCCTTTAAGTGGTACTTTAATATTTTAAATGCTAGAGAAGTCTTCATGTCATTACATAGCATTACAGGAGACCTCTAGCATTCAAGGGGTTAAAAGCACCATTAAATCAGTGTGTAATTTATTGCTGTATGGTGTAGCTGGTTAATAGTGGAATTGTGGGACTTTTATTTTGTGAATATGGATAAGTAGATATGTCAGTGGATCCAGTGTTAAAGGGTTAGTAATGTCCAAATGTGTGGTTTTTGTTTATACATTTGTAGAGGCTTTAAAAAGATTCATTGCCACAAACCCCATCTCTCAAACCGCTATGGTTTGAGAGATACTGGCAATGAAAGTTCCCCTTTCCCTCCCCTTTTCCTGACATCAGCATCTAGCTGATAGCAGGAGATCCCAGTCCCGGGATCAGCCTGCGGCTCTGCAGCAGAGCT
The DNA here is from genome assembly GCA_037306005.1 of Rhinophrynus dorsalis. NCBI lineage: Eukaryota > Metazoa > Chordata > Amphibia > Anura > Rhinophrynidae > Rhinophrynus > Rhinophrynus dorsalis. The sequence continues at coordinate 38,739,072 of CM074725.1, forward strand.
GAAATCCCGTTATTAGAAAATAATTACTTCACTGGAAAGGTCTACGAAGTGTGCCTGGTTTTCAGGCACACTTTGTAGACCTTTCCAGCGAAGTAATTATTTTGCAATAATGGGATTTCGGCTCTGCTGCAGAGCCTCATTGTGTCAGCCGACACGGATCTCCTTCTGTCAGCTTTACAGCTGACATCAAGAGAAGGGGGAACTTTCATTGCCAATATCTCTCAAACCATAGTGGTTTGAGAGATGGGATTTGTGGCAATGATAATGTTTTAAGCCTCTACAAATCTATTAGAAAAATTACTAAAGTATGAACACACTAAGCTGATTACAGCATAAAATATAAACAGTCAGGGTTAGTGTTTATGCTAGGTGATATGTTTAAGAAAATATTGGCATGGGGTGGACAATCCTAAAAATTCAATTTCTGTACTAACATATACACAAATATACTGTATATTGGTGTATGTGTTAGTACAGTAATGTGTTTTTTATGATTGTCCACCCCTGGCTAATATTTTCTTAATCCCTTAAGGACCACAGAGGTGGGTTTTTTCCGATCCGATTCAGGGCTCCCAGGACGGCACGCAGCCCTGAAATCCATGACGTGCCAGGACTGTCATGGATCCTTAAAGTGGAACTACCACCAGAAGTAAAGTTGCCCTGCAATAATTAGGCAGGTAGCGACTAGCTTAATAGTTATATAACCTCTCAGCACTACAGCTTTCACTGCGCTGTCAGTCCCGGTCTCCCTTAAAAAGCATTGCACTGTGCCTAAAGGCACCTGAAGGGACTGATGGCGCAGACTGCACTAACCGGGCCGTCCGTATTGGAAGATTAAGGATTTCTGTAGAATCGTGTCATTCGGAGACGTAATATAACTATTATTAACCTAGTTGCCACCTGCCTAATTATTGTAGGGCGACTTTACTTATGGTGGTAGTTCCGCTTTAAGGGGTTAAGCATATAATCTAGCATAAACACTGAAACTGACTAATTTTTTTAATATATTTTATGCTGAAATCTGAGCATGGTGAGAATGAACCGTTTTAGAGCCAGAAAAGTATCCAATGTATTCCGTTGCAATGCACTGGATAAGTCTCTGGCACTTGAAGGGTTAAGAGACAGTAGCATCTGGGGCAAGTAGAGAAGAGGAGTGGTCAAGGTTTGATTAGAACGTGAGATGAGGGGAGAACCTTGGAGAGAGGTGTTAGCGGCTCAGACCCCCAACTGCACCGTCTTCCTCTTCCCTATTCTGGCCGGGCATCTTTGCACATCCTAGAAGTGTCTAGGGTCAAGGATTGCCAATCTTTCCAGCCACAAGATGTTCTTGAAGAACTGGGGAGGGAGGTGGGAGGAGATCTGAAGAACAGGGGACATCCTGCAGAGCTGTGCAGTACAGCTTGTATCACAGAAAGAGGAACTGGTGATGTCACTGGGTAATATTTAAAAGCCAATATTTAATAAAGTATTGTGATTTAAAAAAAAAAAAAGTGAGAGTTCCACTTTAAGCAGAGGGCAGAGCAAGACACCAATGCCCAGTGTATTGCTTACCCCTCTGATGCTCAAGGGGGTTAATTGTATATAACCACATGTTTTAGATGCTGAGTGCTGCAAATACCTTCAGCTTGTTAAGGTTTAAGAGATATTCACAAGCAAAGTTTCCCCTCCCGCCCCTTTTACCTAGTGTAAGCCATCTCTTCTCAGATGTGGAATCCAGTCCATAGACCAGACAGATAACAGAAGAGAACAATCTTCTTCCTATGAGAACAATGAAAGCCCTTCCCACCCCTTGACAAGTTTTTCAGCTTTTTCCCTTATCTTAATTGAAGATTGTCCCTCTCTGCAGTCTACCTGGGCACCTCCCTTCTGATCTAGCTGAACGGGGGGGGGATACTTTGCTTGTGAATATCTCTTAAACCATAAAGGTTTGAGAGATAAGACTTGTATCGTTCTTCATGTTTTTTTAATGCCTACAAAATAAAATAAAGATAAAATGAAGTATTACTATCCCTTTAATGTGTAAAGCTACACTCTTCTGTATTAACTCGGGGGTTAGATACTGCTCTAGCACCCAATAGTTAATACAGAAAAGTGTAATAGGTATTGTGTGTCAGTTAAACCCCTTAGGCCGCTATGTTGCCCATTCATTTGTAGCAATGGAAAGGGCATGATAGGAAAGGGAGTATGACTGCTGCTCCCTCACAGCATGTGTGTGACACTGGATTATACACCTCAGAAAACAGAACCATTTTCTGAGTTTGGCATGGAGCTCAGTAATATTAAAGCTTTCTAGTGCCAGAGGGCTGAGCAACTAAGTGTTGTCTGGTGCATTGCTTGCCAGTCTAGCCTTCAAGGGTTAAGCATATATGACCCCATGTTTGTTTAGATGCTGTTGTTCCTTTAGAGCAGAACTTTCAACCTCATAACATTGTCCCCAAATTCATTACTAATACAGAGATGGTAAAGATATACTTGTATTATGCTCAATAAGTTTGCAGTATTCAAGAAAATAAACTACTTTTACAGCCACCAGTGGAGAACAGTACAGACCTCTTAGAGGTAAGTTACCTCTGAGTCTGCACTGTATGTCCTGTACACTGCCCGGATTGGTGGTGACTGACTTCCGTTACCTTAAAGTAAGGGAAGTTACTGATGGCACAGGCACACAGAGCTGCTCTGTGCAGTGGACGTCTGCAGAAAAAGTTTATTTTTCTCTGTGTCCAATCCATGGCAATGCTGGGCTTTGACTCCACCTCTCAGCTGGTAGGACCAATAAAACTTTATGTACAAATTGCCTGCTCAACTCTGCTACCACAGTTATTTGGTCCTGCCAGCTGGAGGATGAAGGCTCTAGCCTTGCTACTGCTCTTTTAAGCAACTTTTTTATTTTTACCTTATGCGACTGCCATCAACACCGTCCGCATTGCAGGCAGCCTGTTGGGGCACAAGGATCAGATACCCCGCCAATCCAGGGTCACAGAACTGGTCCCCCTCGCTCTCTATCTCTCTCTGCTGCATCTAGGAGGAACGCCGACTCAAAATGTGGCTATTTATCGGTCTAAACCGGAATTTCAGCCGCATGCATTCCAATGGTGGAACTCATACCGTGGGGAACGCTATGGAGGCAGCAGATATATAAAGGAGCACACTGGGGAGAACCAGGACATATGTGAGTACATTTCTTAAACTGTTGTGTGCCATTTATTTTGCCTGCTATTACTGGCTAGATACTTGTCTTGCTGTATATTGCATAATGTCTAGGGATACTAAGGGGGGGAAAAGCTAAGATCCCCTCTGAAGCACCTAAAGAGGATAAAATACCTCCCAAATTTAAAACTTGTACAGGTTGTGACTCTAAGTAAGTTGAATGCTTCAGATCCTGCAAAACTATGTAGTGAATGTATGAAGAAAGCTGTAGGGGATGATATTCCCATTTAGTTTCAAGATTTAGGTTGGATGCGCTCGCCCATGCAAGAAACATTTGCCTGTGTGCAAGAAACTGCCTGATCCTGACGAAGACTCATCCAGAGCACAGGTAGAGGACCGTTTCATTAATGTGGAGTCTGACAGGTCATCCGCTGAAGAGGGAGAAATAAGAGGAACTAGGAAGTTTTATCTTAGATAAGCTGGACTGCATGCTAAAAGCTATGAAGAAAACATTGGGTCTGTCTGGAACACAAAAAGAGCTGAATGTGGTGGATTTGGCATTTATAGGGTACAAGAAGAGTCTACCTCAATTCCCTCTACATGGTTCCATTCAGGAAATGATCAACGCAGAATGGAAACAAGGGGACAAGCCATCATCTATGTCCCACAGATTCCAGCGTACATGTACCCTTTTTCCGAAGAAGATGGCCACCTGCACCAATGGTAGACGAAGTGGTCTAACAAATATCAAGAATATCGACCAGCCTACTAGAAGATGGCACAACACTGAAGGATTTCCTGGATAAGAGGGCAGACAGTGCTCAAAAAAAAAAAAAAAAAAATCCATCTCTATAGAACAGAACCTAAAGACAGCTACTGCAATAGTATGTATGTTTAGGACTCTTCGCTTATGGTCCTCTGACTTCAAAGTTTAAATAGAATCGTCTGTGTCAAGACAAAGATGCAGTTAACTTTACCTGCAATGCATCTCTTGACTACATATGTCTTCTGGCCCACTCCTCAGCACTATCAGTCACTGCTAGACATCCCTTTGGATTAAAGCATGGGATGCCAACGCATCTTCCAAGAACAGGGTAGTAGCTTTGTACCTGTAAAAGGTAAAGATGTTTGGAGATCAATTGGAGGATATCCTAAAGCAGTCCTCAGGAGGAAAGCCATTTTCTTCCTCAGATGCCAGAAAGGATCACCTTCCAGATCTTCTACCTACAGAAAGCAGAAGTCCTTTTGTGAGGCAAGACCTGGATCATCATATGATCGGAGGAAAAGGGCCACCCAGAATATCAGACCTGGAGCCCACATGGATTTCCAGAAGAAATCCAAATTTCAGCACAACTCCTAATGAAGACAACCAGGACATATCTCCTTCTCCAGTAGGGGGCAGACTGGATAATTTCTTACACACCTGGGCTCAAATTCAACCAGGCAGGTTGGTGAAGGAAATATTGGAGATTGGATGTTCCCTGGAATTTCAGACTGTTCCAGTACCTTCAAATTTCCAAACGTCATCCACCAGGAACAAGAGAACAAGACCAAGCATGAAGGCAGCCATCAAGCTACTATTACAGAACAGGGTCATAGAGGAGGATCCACAACACCAGTAATTCAAAGGTGTCTATTCAACTCTTTTTCTCTGTTTTCAAGACTTCAGGGGATCTTCACTTAATCCTAGATCTGAAACATGAACAAGTTTGTGAAAGTCAGGCACTTCAAGATGGAGACTATCAAATCCACTCTAAGGATGATTCAACCCCAGTCCTATCTCACCAGGATAGACCTAAGAGATGCATATTACCATATACCAGTAAATCCGAACCATCGCAAGTATTTCAAGCAGAACTTTCATCAGCTATAATTAAGCAGGTAGCAACTAGCTTCTCAATATGTATTTTACCTTTACCCAATGTAAAGAAACCCATAACTGAAGGAGACTGACGGCCAGGTTAGTGCAGTCTGCACGCCTGTGCCGTCAGTCCCTTCCAGTAACCATATGGTGCAGTGCAGTCTGCACAGTGGAGACTGGGACTGAGGGCGCAGGCTTGCAGACAAGATGTCTGCTCTGCAGCCTGTGTTCCGGTCTCCTTCAATGATGGATTTCTTTACATCGGGCTACTTTTTAAAAGGTAAAATATAAATTGAGAAGCTAGTCGCTACCTGCTTAATTATAGCAGGGCGACTTTATAGCGGATGAAGGTTCCACTTTCAGATTCCACATCCTGGGAAATCACTACCAATACAGAGTTCTTCCCTTTGGATTGGCATCCGCCCCAAGAATCTTCACCAAGACTCTAGCAGTTCCCATGGAGTATTTGAGACAAGAAGGAATCAGAGTGCTACCCTACTTGGACAACATACTCCTGATAAAAAAGCCGCATCAAACATCAACTTTTGCACAAATCTCTTAGAAGGACTAAGATGGCTCATCAACAAAGAAAAAAGCCAACTCTATCCAACTCAAACACTAATATTTCTGGGAATTCTTCTGGACACAGAACAAGCATTGGCAACACTGTCTCCAGACAGTCAACAGCATCTATTCACAAGACTATGATCTTTTTGCAAGAAAAACCTTCAATCAGCAAAGGTCTTCTCCCAGCTGCTGGGAAACTTATCAGCACATCACATAGTGTCATGGTCAAGGTTCCACAGCAGTTGGATCCAGGAAAATTATCTGTTTCCAGAAAAAAGATCCAGAAAATTATTCCATGAGAATTCCTGTTCTACCATCAGCAAGGAAGGCGCTGCTATGTTGGTGCAACTCAGTCAACCTAAAGAAAGGGAAACCCTTACAGGATCCGACATGGAAGATAGTCACTACAGACGCCAGTGCTAAGGGCTGGGGAGGAATCTGGAACCAGATCTCTGTCCAGGGTTACTGGTCTCGGAACAAAAAGAAGTTCCATATCAACTACCTGTAACTATTTGCAGTCAAGAAAACACTAGAAAACCTACAGTTCCAGCTTCAGGGTCTTCCAGTCCTGATCAGGGCAGACAAAATCACAACAGTCAGTTACCTGTCAAAGCAGGGAGGAACAAAGAGTCCTCTTCTCGACTGACTGGAAAACAGAATCTTCAGTTGGGCAGAAAGAAACATAAGCAACCTGAAAGCCTCATACCTATTGTGAATCCAGAATACTTAGGCAGACTTCCTCAGTCAGCAAAGAATAGATCCAGGGGAATGGTCCACTAAAAAAAGAGAAGTGTTCCTGTAGATTTTGGACACCCAACAATAGACCTGATGGCGACAGCAGAGGACAGTCAATGCCGGACCTTCATATCGAGATGGAAGTCTCCAGAAGCCCTAGGGCAAGATGCTCTTCAATACACATGGAACTTCAGACTGGCATACATTTTTCCTCCAATAACAATATTGTCAGAGGTAGTTAGAAAGATCAAGCAAGACCAGGCCAACTTAATACTCATAGCCCCAAACTGGCCAAGAAAACTCTGGTATCCAGATCTAACACCAATGTCCATCCAGACACCCCTACAACTTCCTCTGTTACCAAACCTACTAAAACAGGGTCCCATCTTCCATCCAGACCCAACCTTTAGAAAGCTAATGGCCTGGAGGCTGAATGGAGCTCATTAAGAGAAAAAGACCTTTCAGACCCAGTTATAAAAACCATGCTGGCAGGGAGACTGCATTCATCATCTAAGATATACTACCTAGTGTGGTCAGTGTTTTACAAATGGTGCATTTTAAGAAACCTGAATAGATCACTTTTATATCTACGGAAACAATTTGGGATTTCTCCAAGACAGATTTCAAACCCGCTTCCATCAAAGTTCAGCTATCTGTTTTGTCAGCCTTATTGGCAACCCCATTTGCAGAACACTACTTTATACGTAGCTACACATCCGTAATCCCAAAAATAAAACAATCAGTCAGAGAAGTCATACTGCCATGGGAGCTGAACTTGGTATTACAACAACTATGCTCTCACCCGTATTTTGAACCCTTACAGGAGGTTTCATTAAAATTCTTCACTTTCAAAGCTATTCTACTAATAACTATAACATCTGCAAGACGAGTTAGTGAACTACAAACTCTTGTGTATTCCTCCATTTCTAATATTTCATCAGGATAAGCTGGTTCTGCTTCCAGAACCCTCCTTCAGAACCAAAGTGGTATCTCAATTCCACTTAAACCAGGAGGTAGTTTTACCATCCTTTTTGTTATGATCCCAAACATTAAATGGAGAAATGTCTTTGCAAAATAAACCTGGATAGAACAAAACTATTCCGGAAAATTGACCAGTCTATTTGTTCATTTCTGTGGAAGATTTTAAAGGCTCAGCAGCCTCTAAGGCATCCATCTCAAGGTGGATTAGATGTTAAGCTTGCATACGGATCTGCAAACAAAATGCCGCCTTCTGGCATAAAAGCACATTCTACCAGGGCAGTTTCTATTTCCTGGGCCCTCAAAGCAGCCGCTACCTGAGCCTTTGCTTCTATGATCATTAAACATTACAAACTGGATGGTCAGGCATCCGAAGATGCTAAATTTGGCAGGAAAGTGCTTGAAGCAGCTCTTCCTGTCTAGCGGGTTCTTCCCACCCTTGGATACTGCTGTGGTATGTCCCAGCATTGCCGTGAATTGGACACAGAGGAAAAGGTGACATTTACTCACCAACATTGTTTGGTTTCCTCTGTGTCCTTCCACGGCACCCGTCTCTATTGGTAAAGGTATCGTGTGCTGCTAGACAGCCTGTCTGAGATCTATGTAATCCTCTGCTATGTTACTAACGTCTCTTCTCGTTCCAGCTTGGACAATAGTATAACTGTGGTAGCAGAGTTGAGCAGGCAATTTGTACAGAAAACTTTTAGTCCTAGGTGGAGTTAAAGCCCAGCATTGCCATGGTAGGCCACAGATGAAAACGAAATATTGGTGAGTAAATTTCACCTTTTCTTGAATACCGCAGACTTGTTGAGCATAAGTATGGCTTTACCAATATCTCTATATTGATAATGGATTAGGGGGCAATGTTATGAGGGTGACAGTTCTACTTTAACTCCAGGGGGGGTGATGCTCTAATGTGTGATAAAGTGGAGAAGACTTCCCCAGTGACATCGCTTTTCCAATTCTTATAGTATTCTGTGAAGTCAATGCACTAAAATTTCTCCAGCTTTGAAGATCTTGGAGCATAGGCTCTATAGAATAACATAAGAACTGGAGAAGTCCTCTCCGCTTTATCTTCTCTTTATCACACCTTAATGCATAACCTACCTTGATTGCTGCAATTGCCTTCAACTTTTTTGGTACGTCTGTCTACAGGAAGGCGATCCTGTATGCTTCTCTGTATTAACTCCTTGGAGGTTAGAGATGTCTCCTGTAGACAGCACTAAAATCAAAGGGGTTAATCAAGCCAAGTATAACAAGTTGGGTATTTGGTTTACCTCTTGTGGATCAATTGACAATTATTTGTAGCAGTGGAAAGGGTGGTAATGGCTGCTCTCTCAGAGCATATGTAAAACTAGATTCTAGATCATGGAGAACAAAATCTATCATGACTTCCATGATATTTAAGTCTATATGACCCCAGGCATGTTAATTTAGATGTTGTTGTTCCTTTAAAGCGGAACTACCACCTGAACACAACTTTAGCTTAAATAACTCCCCATCTGGCGACTAGCTGCTTAGTAGCGCTAGTCGCCAGAATTATTCCCTTGACAAATAGATTTAGCCTTTATTCCCGAGCTGCCAGCATCACGGAACGCAGACATCTTGCCATAATGACGTCCGTGCCTGCGCTGTCAGTCCCTTTTTGGAGCCAGAATGCTCCTAACAACACCACCTAGACCCGGCTGGGACTGACAGCGCAGGCACGGACGTCATTATGGCAAGATGTCTGCATTCCATGATGCTGTCAACCCGGGAAGACAGGCTAAATCTATTTGTCAAGATAATAATTCTGCCGACTAGCGCTACTAAGCAGCTAGTCGCCAGATGGGGTGTTATTTAAGTTAAAGTTGTGTTCAGGTGGTAGTTCTGCTTTAACTTGAATGCCATAAACCAGTGGTTCTCAATCTTTTTCGTTCAGGGCACCCCTAACACATAATCTAGAACATTCGGGGCACCCCTAACATATTTAATGTACTTTATCAAGGGCATAATGAAGGGTACAATATATAAATATACAGTTATTGCTAGGTCTTACAATCATTGTAACAAAACTAAACATATTATGCAGAACAATTTCTATTAATCTTTATTTAAAAGTCCATTTTTGTTAGTCTTCATAGAAAATGTGGGGCACCCTATGATGATGTCCGTGGCACACCAAAGTGCCACGGCACCCTGGTTGAGAATCACTGCTATAAACTATTTGAATTGTAAGAAATACCAGTCTAAAATTAAGTGCAAGATTTAAAATGTTGGCAATGCCCTCTGGACAATTTTGTATTCTTTGATTGCACTTCACCAATTTAGAGCGAATGTAAGTAATTGTGTGGTTTTTAATCCCGAAAATATTTGGTATATGACCAAATAAGAAAAATGGATTGCAGTGCTCTAAAACTGAAGAGTAAAAAGAGGGCAGAAAAGGAAAATAATCTGAGAAATGAATGTGGAGACAAGTGGTGGGCTTCTGTCCTATGGAAATGGAGTGTGTGCCAAGTCACAATAGAAACTAGACTAAAAGAAACATATCTGTATACTATACAGAAAGTAAAAAGCACCACTAATAATCAAACATGTATTAATAAAAAGTATTTTAATAATACATGAGAGAGAAGTAAAGAATAGCAAATAACTGAAACAATCTCCAGATAGTAACATTAGTTTGGTGGCCACAGTTGAGAAAAACTATATTTTCAAGTCGAAAGAAAATACTAGCAAGAATAAAAATTATAAAATGTGTTTATATGGATATAAAAATACTGGTATAGTCTGGTCTTACCATACCTTCGCTCCAACTGTAATGAAATACTCCATCCAATAGCATAATTTGTGGGGTACAGTAAGCACGATATGGATCTGTTAAGATAGTAGGTTCAGTCCCGGCTATGGCGAAAGTGTCCCCCCACCCCACACACTTTAATCTTCAATGATTGTGGAGCAAATTAGCGGGCAGATAAACCTTTAACCTTTCCAGCTTGGTTGCACCCTAATCATTGAAGACTAAGTGGTAACCATTTCCTCTGTGTCCAATCCATGGTTTACCGTGGGTTTTGGCTCCGCCCTCCAGCTGGTAGGACCAATGCAAATTCTTTAAACGTTGCTGTCTTCCTCTCCCCATTAGTTATTTGGTCCTACCAAGTTGGAGAATGGAGGGACTCTGTCTCTCTCCTTCCTTACAACTTTTTTTTTTTAATGTGGCTGGCCTTACCGCGGTCACATGGGGGATCTGGATCCCTGTTGGCAGCCTCCTGGTCCACTGTGAGTCTGCCACCCTCTCTATATCTGGCCTGACGCTTGAAGCGATGCTCCAACTTTGCCTCTTCCCCTGGGGTCGCTCTCTGCTGTCAGTCAGGAAATGGGAAGCGCTAGACGTAAAACCGGATATGCATCATGCTTTCCACTGTGGAACACAGCTGGCGTCCAGGAAACGAAGAAGGGTGAAGAGGGCATAAAAACCAGAGAAAGAGAGCATGAAGACCTCCTAAGAGTGAGTACATATTACCTGTACTAGTTATATGCTTATAGTGATAGCTCATTGTGCTTCTTTCTATATAAGCTGTATATTTGCCTGCTAACTAGGTCTAAAGACCAAAAATCTGACAAGACGAAAACTACTGAGGTTGGTAAGGAGGATAAGATTACTCCAAAATTATAAGCATGCCTGGGATGCAAACAAAAGTTGCCTGCAGATGATCCCTCAAAATTGTGTACTGATTGTCTGAAGAGGGCTGCTACAAGTAATGTTCCAGGATTTCATGACATGGATGAGAAATTCTATGCAAGAGACCTTCTCATCCATGCAGGAAGCTGCCAGGGAATGTCCAAGACACTCCTACCCGGATGAAGGACCCACCAGGGCCCCAGAGGAAGAAGAGGAGAGCTTCATGGATCTAGAATCTGGGTCTTCCTCTGTAGAAGAAGGTGTATTAGTCGACAATACTGGTAGTTTTTCCTTGGATAAAATGGACAACCTTGTAAGATCTATGAGAAAATCTCTTGGCGTTTCTGAGATACAGAAGGACCTTACCATTATTGATTCAGCATTTGTGGGTTACAAAAAAGCCAGCCCTCAAATACCTGTTCATTCGTCCATTCAAGATATCATAACAGGGGAATGGAAGCAGTGCGATAAACTTAATTCCCTTTCTCATCATTTTCATCGTATGTACCCATTATCTGACGAATATACTGCGACCTGTCATACCCCTCCAAAAGTGGACGCGGCTATAGCCCAGGTGTCTAGACTGACAAATATCTTAAATGGATCCACACTGCGTGACCCTATGGATAAAAGAGCTGAAGGGGCATTGAAGAAGCAGTTCCTCACCTTGGGCCAGAATTTAAAAATAGCAACTGCAATGGCTTCAGTATTTCGCACCATGCGTATCTGGCTCACAGAGCTTGAAGAAAAAATTGAATCTTCCGTTTCCAGAAGTAGAATTTTTAAAATATTTAAGCATCTTTAAGGATGCACTAAATTACTCATGCGGTGCATCCCATGACAACATCAGGCTACTGGCAAAGGCATCAGCCTTGTCAATCACATCAAGATGCGCTCTATGGATCAAATCCTGGGAAGCGGATCCAGCATAAAAAAAGACTGATCTCCCTACCCTTCACTGGTTCAAAACCGTTTTGGAGACCAGCTTGAAGAAATTCTAAAGCGATCATCTGGTGGAAAAAGCCCCTTTCTTCCTCAAAGGAAAAAACCCAGGAGTCCTACTACTAGACAAGGACAATATCACTGGCAGTCCTTTTGAGAGGACAGATGGTACCGACCGGGTAAAGGCATCGATCCAAAAAGAAGAGGCGCAACTCCAGGCCAAAGAGCTGGGGATCAGAAGGATTTCAAGCAGAAGACCCAGTTTCAGCAATGAAGTCAGTGCGATCTTGGGAGAGATGATTCAGTTTGTTTTGGTCCTACCAAGCTGGTGGATGGAGGTCTTCTACTTTTAAAAGAATGTTTGTTATTTTTATCCTCTGGTACCCAGCCAGCTAATGCTGGGCACATTATTGGGAACACTGTGGTCCAAATACCTCTTAGGAGATCGTGTGGGGCCAAAAACCATCTTTCTGCTGCATTTTGGAAATGCCGGTAAGCTTCCTAACCTCATCTCATTCTTCAGGAAGTCAAGCGTCCTCTTATCGCCTCAAACGGGAGGTTCTGCTCTGTGTTCTACAGGTGGAACTCCTAGCTGGCGGGCCACGTTTCCTGCATTCCAGAACTTAAAAAGCATGCAGCATGGAGAGTAGACCTCTACAAATGAATGGCCACATTTTTTTATGCTATTTGATGCATTCTATGATATCTTGTATGCTCATTTACCAGGTCTTCTACAGTAGACAAGGCAAAGTCTTCATTTGATTCAGTGCCTTCCAAAGAAGATAAGCCTGTTTCTATGTCTAAGACTTGTTGAGGCTTTGATTCTAAGTTATGCTGTGCAGATTCGGCAAATTTATGTGTAAGTTTATGAAGAAAATTGCAGGTACAGAGAGATCCTCTCAGTTTCAAGAGTTCCTGGGTTGGATGAGGTCCTCCATGCAGGATTCCTCCAGAAAAAAAGGCAAAGAACCTCTCGCACTGCTTCCTGGACTTCACCACCAAAAATAAACACAGCTATTGCCATATATCAAGAAGAACTACTATTCGTCTAGAAGATGGTGCTACCTTTTAAGATGCCACGGAGAAAAGAGCAAACAGTGCTTTGAAAAAGCAGTTCAGAGCTAGTGGGCATAACCAAGTCTGCAACAGCCTTAGCCTGTGTCTCTCGTACCCTCAGGATCTGGCTTACAGAACTGAAAGAAAAAGACTTCTGTTTCTTGTCCCAGATTCCTGAAGGAAGTAGCTTCTATCAAATATGTTAATTTTTCAGGCAATGTCTTTCTGTATGTGATTAAGCTACTAGCCAGATCATCAGCCCTATCTGTTATGGCCAGAAGGGCTCTGTGGATCGGAGCATGGGAGGCAGATGCCTCTTCTAAGAACAGAGTAGTATCCCTCCCATTCTCAGGACAAATGCTATTTGGAGACCAACTTCAGGATATCATCAAAAGGTCTTCAAGAGGGAAAATTACATTCTTACCCCAAGACAGACAGAATAGGTTTTCTCCTTCCAGATCAACCAATTTCCACAAGCTGTCCTTTCGGGAAGCAAGTAAATACAGACTTGGTCGGGGTTATGATGAGAATAAAAGAGGGGCTGTCCAGCCAACTAGAAGGGAAACCAGGAGAAGAGGTCCAGAGGAGAGGCCTCTTTTCCAAAAATTCCCAATGAAGGGATCAGGGTCCCAGCTCTTTTCCCAGTTGGACAGGCTGGGAACATTTCTGGATCCTTGGTGGGCCATTCATCCCAACAAATGGGTCCTGCAGATCATAGAGATGGGATATCTGTTCAGCTCTGTCCTAATGAATTACAGATTTGACATCCCAGATATCAAACAAGAATCTCAAGCCCAAGGCTTCCAATATGATCCACGATTTTCTGGCAGCCAGAGTCACAGAAGAGGTTCCCATGGACCAGAGGGGTTCTGGAATTTATTCCATATTTTTTTCCAGTAAAGAAATCTTAGGGTGGTTTAAGAAAGATCCTAGATCTCAAGTGGATCAACTCCATCAAAACAAGAAGGTTCAAGATGGAGACCCACTCCTCTGTGATTTGTGCAGTACCTCATCAAGCATTCCACACCAAGATAGATCTGAGGGATGCTTATCATATTCAGATAAGATACTTGAAATATGTGATATTTAGAAAATATTACCAATATAGGACCCTCCCCTTCAGGCTTGCTACAGCCCTAAGGGTTTTCATTAAGGTGCTGGCTCAAGTAATGGTGACGCTAAGGGAGAAGGGTAACAGGAGAATACCCTATCTCGACAATATTCTTTGGTGGAGGGAACCAAAGCACCTCATCCTGCCTTCAATTCCTGTCGGATCTAGGCAGGACTGTCAACTGCCAGAAATGTATACTGGTTCTGTCAAAGAAACTTATTCCTAGGAATACAATTCAAAACTCTGCACATGATCCTGGACTTTGTCCTTGCAGAGTTTGTGCCTTTCTAAAAAAAGACAACACACAGCCATGAATTTTTCAAAACTCCTAGGCAAGCTGTCATCAGCAGTCCACATTGTGCCCTGGGCCGAGTCTCGGATCAGGAAAACCCAAGACCATTTCCTGTGGATCTGGAAGAGACAGCCCGGGGACTTCTCCCAGAGGATATTGGTAAAAGACTCCATAAGAAAGGAGTTAGCCTGGTGGTTAGAGTATCAGAACATGACAAAACCTACATGGCAGATAATCGCCTCTGACGTCGGCAGCACAGGATGGGGAGGTGTCTACAAGCAAAAAGTGATGCAGGTCTTTGGACTCAAAAAAGAAACCGCTCTCGACATCAATATCCTGGTGCATGAAGCCATCTGGAGGAGTCTAAAACACTTCATTATAGACATAAGGGATAAAGCAGTCTGGATCTGTCACGGTAACCAATGTAAATGAGAATACAACACAGGTACAGCAAGATCAACACCACTTTATTTAAGGAATAATACAGGTAAAAAGCTCTTCCCCAACCTTCCCCGGAGACAGGCGTGAGGACAGTGCTACAGTCCACTACCCAGGAGCTGTACACTGAGCCGAAGCCTGCACTACCCACGACTCCACACAGATGCAGCTCAGGAGATGGAACCATAGGCTAGGGTCTATCTAACAGAAGGCCACAGCCTACCTGAGATGGAGAGAGGGTAGCTGGTAGGAGGATCACATGGAACACTAGAACGCTAGGGCCCAAAGCACCTACAACCGCTAGTAGGCCAGAAGCAATACCTAGGAGGTAATAGACTAGCCTGGAGGCATACATGGAGCAGTAATCAGCCAGAGCCCAGGTCAGACCAATGTGGGTAGTCGGGCAATGCAGAAGGTCATACACGGAGCATGTAGTCAGCCAGAGCCACAGGTCCAAACCGATACGGGTAGTCAGACAAGGCCAAGGAATGTACACAGAGGAGGATCAGAAGCCAAACAAGGGTCCCAATGCAGAGCAGACACAATAAGCTAATGCACTGGTACATCACGAAAGGGCAACTAAGCCCAGTATCCATGCTGTTGAATAGTCCAGGAAGGAGGTGGGACACAGTTAAGCCAATAGCAAGGAAAGCTACAAAGCAAGCGTAACATCAGTGGCAAAACCCAGTATACGTGCACATGCATCCGAGAGACAGCAGGAATGTGGAAGCGACCGGCACCACGCCGCCGGCCGCCCACCAGGAAGGCCAGGATGAGGAGAGGAAATGGATGGAGATGCCAGCAGTTAATGTGGCATCCGTGATAGGATCAGATCAAACAACTTATCCTCCCTTCAAGGGGGCACAAGAAGCCAAGCCCTGAATGCCATGGCATCAAAGATTCTAACCTGAGCAGAGTAGAATCTGACAAGTCTCTTAGCATCCCATCTTTCAGAGGTCCTAAACACTCAAGCAGTCTTTCTCAGTCCTCAAACTCTGGATCCAGGGGAATGGTCCCTAAAGGAAGTATTCCAAAACAAAGTAGCCATCATGGGCAGGCCAGTGATAGACCTGATAGTATCAGAGAACAATTACTCCTTGAGGTCATCTATTCTTTTCCAGATGGAAGAACAGAGGAGCACTGGGGCAGGATGCCCTTAAGTTCCCATGGAGGTTTTGGTTGGCTTACATTTTCCCTCCCATACCTCTCCTCCTGGAGGTAGTGAAGAAAATCAGGAGTGACAGAGCTCAAGCAATCCTGATTGCTCCAGCCTGGCCCAGGAAAATCTGGTATGCGGATTTAGTGAAGATGTCCATCCTATCTCCCATGCCTCTTCCTCAGATTCCAGACATGCTAGCCCAAGGTCCAATTCTTCATTCCAAACAGACATTCTTGAAGCTGACGGCCTGGAGGCTGAGAGGAGATTGTCCAATCTGAAAAATATTTCACAAGGATCTGTGAATGCATCATCCCGGGGAGAAAGTCCAAATCCTGTAATATATCCTGGAATAGGTGGGACATCTTTCATAAGTGGTGGCTTAGGAAGCCGTTCTCTAGAAAGAAGAAAGAGGAAAAAAAAAAATCTCCAGGGAGGTTTCCAGAAAGGTCTAAAAACTCTTCCCTGAAAGTGCAGCTTTCAGCCCTATCTGCTGTCCCACCTACTCCCTTCTCTGAAGAATATTGTCACTGAGTGACTAGAGAAATAAGGAGACCTTTTATTGAAACACAATAGTAGCAGCAATGTCACTTTCATGAGACCAGGGAAGGACAGTGCACACACTTCCTTCACTAGGCAAGTGTGATATGACCCACGTCTATACCCTAATGCTAGGGTAAACCCAGGCAACAGGAGTGAGAAACTCCAGAACACTGGAGCACCAAAGTAGCAACTCTAACTCCACCACCTTCTCGAGACCAGGTGTGAGGACCATGTGCAACACTTCCTCAGCCCTTCACTAGGCAGGTGTCAGCTAGTATACGTATGGCACATAGTAACCTTCACGAGACTAGATATGAGGACAGTGCATGGCACTTCCTCAATCCTTCACAAGGCAGGTTAAAATAGCGCTAGGGTATACCAAAGGCAAGGTAAACTGCACCTAGAACGCTAGGTGAGGCAACAAACCACCCGAACCTAGACCGCAGAAGGACACTGACAAGGACTGACCGAACAAGCACTGCTACAGGAGTAGCAAGCGAGGTGGTAACTGTAGGCCCAGGAAGCAGAGGATAATGATAGCCGGGGCTGGGTAACAGAAGCTGGCATTAAACCAAGCCGGGAGCAGAACAGAGGAGGAGGTAGTCAGACGAAGCCAGGAGTAATACAGCTAGAAGAGTTCATCAGGAGGAAAGAGTCTGTCTTTTTTCCTTTTTACCTCAGGACAGGTGTCAGAAAAATTCTCTCCCTAGATCAACCAAATTAGACGCCAGTCCTTTAACAAAGCATGCCGATACAGACCTGGGACATCCTGTGAGCAAAAGAAAAGAACGACAACCCAAAACTCCCATGTTGGACCTCGCAAGGAGTTTCAGCGCAAAACAAACTTCCATCAATGAAGTTCTCCAACCCCTATCTCTTACCCTAGTAGGGGGCAGACTGGGGCTGTTCCTCGATGTTTGGAAGAAAATTCATCCAGACAGATGGGTTACAGAGGGTACACTTTGGAGTTTCTTACTGTCCCAAAAAGACCACTATTCAGAACTTCACGGATCAGAAACAAGACCCTGACTACAAAATCGAAGTCCGCCATCCAGACTTTATTTTTCCCCATAGATAGAGTAGGTCCCAGTATATCAGAGATTCAAGGGAGCCTATTCAACGCTTTTCTTTGTTTCCAAACCATCAGCGGAACTGTGCATCATTTTGAACCTGAAAAGTGTCGAGGATATACATGAAAGGGTTAAACAGGAGACCCAATTAGGTTGTATATCTTCACAGAAATAGATCTAATAATAATAAATTAATTTGAGAACTTTACAAAGTAGTAGGTATTGACACACAAGTTCACAGTAAAAAAATTGATTGAAATAATAAATTGTGTGTATATATATATATATATATATATATATATATATATATATAAAATGTAATCAGAAATGATATACATGTGTTAACACAAATTGGAATAGACACACTAACTCAAGAACCAATATAACAAAATAAACATTGCATAGGTGTATCCAAAGGTATTTGGTGGCAATAATCGAACACTGCAGCATAGAAAGGGTTAATTGATCCTTACAATTAATAATACAGTTTGCAGCAGCATATATGAATACCTCTGCCCCAGAATCTGTATAGATTATGCTAATTAAGGTCTAAGGAATGTTATGCGAGTTGCTTCTAATGGGAAAAAACAGGTCTCGTAACAAATTCCTTGTAACGATAAAAATATATCAAAATTTGGAAACTTATCTGGAATATGAAAGTCCCAGATTTAGATAAATAGGATTTAACTATTTACCTACTGTCTTCAATAGCTCATACCTTCTGCATAAAACATATAAATTGCATTGTCACTAATAGATTAAACCAAGAATATACTTCAAAATCTAATATGTCTAGACAGCACCAGAAAAAATTAATGCTACTATCAGTAGAACAAAGTTTGGCCCAAGCACACATGCAATAAAGAAATTCTTTGAAACATACCAAAATAGACAAATAGCAGATTAAGGGTTAAAGAAATCACCAGATCAACATAAGCAATAACCCTTTCAGAAACACAAATCTATGATTCTATAGGCATCCATAATTAGATGTAACTAATATATAATGCTATATAGATCTGCTATCAACTATTTTACAATTATCTGGATAAAATTGCAAATTAATTCTGTTTAGTTCCAAGAATACACTACAGCCAATATGGCTTATTATAATTATTCTAAAATTGGGTGGCCAGTCCACTTAAGAAAAATAAGAAACCATTTTTTTCTCAAATGTAGAGGAAATATATAATTCTTAGGACTTCACAGAATTAAAAAAAAAAAGAAATTAAAGAAAGATAGATATAATTACCAATCAGTGTGTATTTCTAGAATTTCTTAGATGTTGTTTCAAGGAATCCAGCCAACAGAACAAGAGCTACCTTAGGCCTTAATATTTTATAAGGTAAGAATCCTTATCAGAAAGTCGCAGCCCACCCTTTTTCTTGATTTGGATGATTAGTCATATCATTATAATAGGATGTCAGACTACATTATCTGCACTTTCTGATTGGTCACTCTAAACTACCATTCTTTTGAAATTCTTGTAGCAATGTTTGTATTATTCCTGAAGATGGCGCAGCAACACCATATTAAAAATTACACATATTGGCAGCTGGAATTTGACTTATACCCAATGAGGTTTTTAGGTAGTACCATATGTCATATAAACAAGTCAACTTCCTTAGACTTTCCCATCAGATAGTGAGCCTCTTTGGTCTAGAAAATAGCTATATTTTCTTATAAATGTCATTCAGATATTTCCACCCCTCCATTTCAAGCAAAGGCCTAGTGACCTTGAAATTAGATTATTTAAAGCAGAACATTCACATTTATATAAAGCAGTGATTCTCCGCTCCAGTCCTCGGGGCACACCAACAGGTCATATTTTCAAGAAATCCCTAATTAATCACAGGTGAATCAATCACAATGGCTGAGCCACTAATTATTCACCTAGGATTAAGCAGGAACAACCTGAAAACCTGCACTGTTAGTGTGCCCCGAAGACTAACGTGGAGAAACACTGATAAAAAGTCACCCTCTAATAATTAAACATATGGCAACTAGCTTCATAATAGTTCCATTAGATCTCAAAAGTACCTGATTCTAAAGTAATCCTTAATCTTCAGAGACCGGAAGCCAGACATCAGCGCAGACATCTTGTCTGTGCGCCTGCTCTGTCAGTCCCGGTCTCCTCTAAGAGGCATTGCACTGTGCTATAAGGCACCGGAAGGGACTGACGGCACAGGCGTGCAGAGAGCACTACCCTGGCCGTCAGTCTCAGAAGATTAAGGATTACTTTAGAATCAGGTAGTTTTGAGATCTAATAGAACAATTATGAAGCTAGTCACCATATGTTTATATAAAGTTGCCCTCTAATAATTAATGTGAAAGTTCCACTTTAACACACAAGGGTTTAAGAAGAAATTTAGAAAAACCATCCTGGTTTTCTTAATTTTTTTTTTTTTTTTTTTTTTTTTTTTTTTTTTTTTTTTTAACCATTCCCTTTCCAGTCTTGGCAGAGTCTCTGACAAGAGTGAACTCATTCCTCAGAGTCAGACACTTAAAGATGGAACATCTGCAGTGAATTAATCCAACCAAGGGCATATCTGACACAAATTGACCTCAGAGATGCTTACTACCACATTCTGGTAAGAGAGACGCATCGCAGATATCTCATTTCACATACTGGGTATCCATTACCAGAACAGAGTTCTACTCTTCGTGTTGGCGTCCGCTCCAAGGGTATTCACGAAAATATTAGTGATAGTAATGGCAGCTCTCCATTCACAAGAGATTCATGCTGTACCATATCTGAATGACATTCTTCTCATAGACTTCAAAGAACAGTCAGAGGTAGCCACTCTTTCCTGCATACCATTTCTGAACAGCATGGGATGGATTATAAACAAGAAGAGCCAGCTCAATCCATCTCAATCTCTCATTGTAAGACTCTTGACCGGCACGCCCAATGTAAGCTGCCTGAGAACACCTTGTGGAGGGGAATCTCCACTAGAAGTAGCCAACTGCTGATTTGATAGAACTAAAATATACAATGACAGGTGACCATATGGAATACTTACTAGGTAGATCCCAGTGAGCCAGGAGCTAGAGTTCGCAGGTTTGAGAACAGTGCTAGCAGTCTGTGGCTGCTCCCAGGAGGTCTTGCTGCAACCAAAGCCGGATAGAGGTGCAGGCCGGGAAGCCTGATAGCAGGATAACCATCTAGGACACAGATCGCTACTCACCAGGTCAGGAAACAATGTGTAAAACCTACCAGAAATATAGCTGCCTCTGTCAAACACTGGATCAGCAGCACGATACAAAATCAGCAGGCAGAAGAATAGTCGAATAACAGGCCAAGATCAAAACCAACACAGGAGCGTAGCAGAATCAAGAGACGAGCCATAGTTGAGGAAAGCTGGGTCAAACACTGGAAACACTAGGAACAAACTTCAAAGACTTGCTTCTCAGAACACTTTGATCGTGCACTGACACAAGGGTGTGAGTGCTTGATATAGGCCCAAACAAGGGTGTCGCTAGAACAAGGTGGGGAAAACAAGAGACAGGTAAGAGAACCAGATCACCTGGTAAAGAGAAGAAAATCTAGAGAATCATGACACTCCTATTCCTAGGAGTCAACATAGACACAAGAAGATCTCTTGTGACCTTGTCTCAAAAAAGACAGGACAAACTTCTAGAGAGAGTCAGAGTTCAGAAGAAATAATCGTCAGACAGCAAGGACTTTTTCTCAGCTACTAGGCAATTTAACATCAGTTCAACAGAGTACCGTGGGCTAGATTTCATGAGAGACTAACCCATGCCAACTAATTAAAGTTCCAGAAAAAAAGATCCCTTCAACCTCTTTCTTAGGATCCCAATGCTACCCTCCACAAGGAAGAAACTTCTGTGGTGGTGCAACCATTGCAATATACAGAGAGGCAGAACATTCCAGGAACCAACCAGCAGAAAGGGTTGGGGAGGCATTTGGAGACAGATTACAGTCCAGGGAAACACAACTCCACATCAACCTACTGGAGCTACTAGTCATGTGGAAAACACTAAAGCAACTCTGTCAGTTGAAATGAAGAGCAATAATCATACAATCAAACAACATTACAAAAGTAAGTTGCATCTTAAATCAGGGAGGAAAAAGGAGTCCAGCTCTCGATCATCTTGCCCTTCAAATCTTTTCCTGGGTAGAGCATAATCTACAAGCAATCACAGGGGCCTGTCTCTCAGGGATTCAAAACTATAAGGTGGATTTCCCCAGCAGGAACAAGACATCCAGGAGGAGCGGTCACTTAAAAAGAAGGGTCTTTCAGGACATACCAGCAGTCCTGGGATCTCCAGTAATAGATCTAATGGAAGAACCCACAAGCCCTGGGGCAGGATGCCCTAAGATGAAAATGAGAATTTCCACTGGCTTATGTGTTTACATCTGAAATTAGAGGGATGGGAGGAATTGGAAAGATACCACAGGACCAAGCTGGAGTTATTCTAATGGCTCTGGATTGGCTAAGAAAACTGGTATGCAGATCTGACATGGTTGTCCATCAGACCACCTCTAAAGCTTCCAGGGGTTCCAGATCTAATGTCACAAGGTCCCATTGTACATTCAAATTCAGCCTTCTTGAACCTAACAGCCTGGACGCTGAACAGAACTCCCTAAGGTACAAAGGTCTCTTAGATTCAGTCATTTCCACTGTTACAGGGAAGAAAACCTTCATCTACTAAAATTTATTTTAGGGTCTGGTCTATATTCTACAAGTGTTGTAAGACTAATACTTAAATAGAGAGCTCCTTTCCCACAGCTCCATCCTAGAATTTCTGCAGGATGGTTTTCAAAAAGGATTGAGACCAGCATCCCTTAAAGTATAGCTGTCGGCTCTTTCTGCTATACTGGCAACCCCTTTTTCGGATAATCATTTAATTTGAAGGTATTTCTCAACCATTTCAAAAATAAAACCTACCTTCAGAGAAGTTATCCCTGCATGGGATCTTGACCTAGTCTTACAACAGTTATGTGGGCATCCTTACTTCGAACCTCTACCAGACATTTCTCTTAACCCCTTAACGACCCTTGACGGTCATGGTATGTCATGGGTTGATTTTCGTTAAGGACCGATGATGTGCCAGGACAATCATGGAATTCCTGGCTCCCCACGAGGCTGCACACCTTTCGGGGATCCCGGAACCGAAGAAGAAGAAGAATCCGTGGTTCTTAAGTGCCGGCCACGTGTGCGCGGCTGGTCCTTAACCCTTAAAGACCAGGAAAATCTGAGGTGGATTTCACTTAAGGACTGGAGCAATTTTTTGGCCTTTTTGACTATGTCTTTGTTCAACAGTGTTTTCCCTCTAGGACTTTATTTTACCCATGAAAATTATACTTTTTTTTTTTTTTTCCTCTTGGGATCATTTGGGCACAATGGGTTAAATTTTTATGGAGACTGCATGAAGGGCATGACCGGTCAGTCCTACCTACAAAATGCACAGTTTTAAGTGGGCACTGTCCCCCCGGGTGAAAATCCCTATGTCCCTTTTTCCCACCCTATTTTCACCCTTTTTTATTGATGACATTTGGCGGTGTGTATAAGTGTATTACATGGTTCCACAAAAATCACACTCCCAATTTTGTTTCTTGACATGTATTTTTTTTTTTTTTTTTTTTTTTTTTAATTTTAAAAAAATACTTTTGACAAAAAAAAATTGACCTGCATCTAGCCAGCCTCCAGCATAGCGGTGAAGGGGTTAATACCCCCAGATGCAGAATTTTTTTTTAACCACTAGGTGTCTCCTCTCTGCTTCTCTATCCCTTACTTTGATCGTAAGGGACAGACAGACAGAGTTGAGACACAGAGGCAGTATGCTTTCCATACTGCCTCATTCGTTCGCAATGCCGGTACATGTGATCGCTGCTTTAGTGATCACATGGCCCGGCACACGTGAGAGATGCTGAGACTGAACGATCCGGTACCGGAGCACTCAGTCTCAGCCTGCACTGAATGATAGCAGCGCACCTCCGTGCACGCTGCTATCGTTTAACCCATGAAGATCCTGGCACGTCATGGGTCGTTAACCCTTTGAGTGGTAAGGAATGCATTGCAAAGCAATGCATTCCTTACCACTCTGGCACTCAAAGGGTTAAGAGGTTAGGGACACTAATGTCCAATAAAAAAAAAAAATTGTCTTTCAGATTTAAAAAAATAAATTGTGGCACATCCCAACTCTGAAAGATCTTTGTATCAAAGATCTCCCCTTCTCCTGACGTCCGCGCTCTGCTGACAGCAGGAGATCCCGGTCCTGGGACCGGCCGACGGCTCTGCAGCAGAGCCGCAATAGCGATACTGGAAAATAATTACTTAATTGGAACGGCCTACAAAACATGCAGACCGTTCCAATTAAGTAATTCTTTTCCAATATCACTTTTGCGGCTCTGCTGAAGAGCCAGCTTTACAGCTGACATCAGGAGACAGGGAACTTTAGATGTGATGGGATTTCGCCACATAATTTTTTTTTTTTTTTTAATCTACAAAACAAGAAAACTTTTTTTATTGGACATTACTGTTCCTTTAAGCATCTCACACTTTAAAACAGTGTTATTAGCAGCTGTCACATTAGCCAAAAGAGTCAGTCTGTTACAGGCTTTGTGTGCCACCCTTTATAATTTTTCATCAGTATAAGGTGGTTTTACGACCCAAACATTCATTCAGATTTAAAGTGGTCTCTAGTTTCCACTTAAGTCAGGAAATTGTGCTTCCAGCATTCACATTAGAGATTCTTCAGGGGTCAGACAGATGTGTGCTCAATTCAGATTTGCATTGGTGTCTATATATCTTCAGAGAACTCATTCTTTTTGTACACTTTTGTGGAAAATTTAAAGGCACGGCCACCTCTAAGACATCCATAGCCAGATGGATCAGTATTTGACTGGCATACCAATCAGCGGAGACAGAACATCCTACAAGAATCAAGGCTCATTCCACCAGGGCAGTTGCAACCGCATTCGCCCTTAAAGCTGTGGCCACTCCAGAGGAGATTTGCAAAGCAGCCACTTGGTCCTCATTCTCTACATTTATCAGACATTACAGACTGGACCATCAGGTATCTGAGGATGCTTGTTTTGGCAGGAAGGTGCTTTAAGCAGCCTCTCCTGTCTAGATAAAAGATTATCCCCAACCTTTTGGAGGATACTGCTCTGGTAAGTCCCAGTATTGCCGTGGATTAGACACCGAGGAAAAGGTAAAATTTACTCCGTTATTTTGTTTTCCTCTGTGTCCTTCCGCAGCACCCCACCCTAAGTTGACTGATATATGTATCGTTCCTTTCTCCTTTTTAGTAACTAGTATATGGATGAAGTATGTTTATATGACCACACTACGCCCACGACTTTCAGCACTGCTTAGGCGTTGTGCACTTTAATTGGTAGATCCTAGTAATGCCCCACCCCATACTGTAAGCAGGGCCTATTAGGTGCTTTGTGTCTGGTGGGGTGTGGCATCATTTGGCACGTTAGCTTGGCGCAGGTTGTTGTCGGATGCGGATTGTATGAGTAACCTGCTTCACTGGGGAGTTAACAATGGGATGATCTGGCCCTAAGATGTAATTGATCATCTCTATTATTGCTAATGTTTTCTTGTTTGGATTTGTAGTACAGCACACCTTGAGGCCCTAGCAAATAGGCATGGTGCACTGTTTCCACATTGTCTTGGAAGACTGGAAAACTGCACCAGGACCACCTTCCTCTCTTCTCCTTCACGCACAAGGTAAGGTCTCTGACGTCTGAGCATCATCCTGATGATTAATCCGTAGGGTAGCTGGGGAGGCTTCTGGGGATTCTAGAAGCAGGTTGTGTTGACCCTATGGTCTATAGTTTGTGACCGTGGTCTTGGAGCATTTATTTCAGTGAGTTGGTAACTGGAATGACAGTTCTCACTCTGTGTAGCTGTCTGAGTTATAAGTGTCACTCAGAGTAGTTAGTGTCTCTCCTTCCTAGCTTGGGTTGGATCATCTGGGCTTGTCGTGATCATTTTCATTTAGAGGAAGGGAGGGTGTAATTTCTTCTGCATATTTTATTCTTCCCCTTTTGATGTCTTTGCAGTGATTCCTCTAATGCCACTGTATCTTCTAAACTGTATTTTACAGTTTTACTTGACATAACCCTTTCAGTGCCAAACAGGCAGACACTCAAAGTTAAAGCTCTGAGACCTAATTTTGTTACTTTCTCAGTAAAGCAAAATAAAAGGGCTGTGGATTCTTCAGGGGGATGGATACAATGCATAGTGCCTGTGTTATTGTCACAAGCCAGTCTGGGGCTGTGTGGTTAGGTGCAGATTAGGGTGTTGGGGGTGTAGTTTATATGCCTTCTGTTGTATACCCAGGCAAAAGTATTTAAAGAGGAAACAGGTGTGCTTGAATAGGATGATGTCTGCTAGCAGCTGCTAGGGGGTCTTATGAGCCATGCACACATTCACTGATAGAAGTGCACTGTACTTTCATTTATACTATGTACATAAATGCATTTTCTAAGTTGTATACATGACACTCTCTGTGTTGATAGTCATGCTGATTAGACATTGTATCTCAAAAATTCTGTTCTCGAATCTAGTTAATTTGTATGGTTGTATTAATATAGCTGCTTGTTTACACGTATCTGTCTTAATTTAATATGTATGTATGTTTTATATGTCCAGTTTAACTTGGGAAAACTTTGTTTAGATATTGCATAGCAAAAATTAGATGTGGATCCATTTTGTGTGAGCCGCTGTTTGCATTGTGAACTTGTGTAGTAATATCAGTGTGTGTTTGTGTTTTTTTTTTTTTTTGTTTTTTTTTATTGTTAATGTTGGAATAATAATAAAGATCTTTCTTGGCATTGTGTAGTCCTTTATTTTAACTTTTGCTATAATTTGAGGCTTTAAAATGTGATTTGAAACACTGATTACATGGCAGGCAGGGGCCCCCCTGCAAACTAATAAGGGGCCCATGTACCCCACTCCCATGACATAATATAAAGAAGAGTAAAAATGATCTAAATTTCTTTAGTACACATTTACCAAATATGTACAGGATAAAAAACACAATTACTTAATTAGGCTCTAAATTGGCAAAGTGCAATCACAAAAGAATATAAATTGTCCAGAGAACACTGCCAAAATTAAAATATTGCACGTTACTTTTAGACTAGTATCTCTTACAATTTGAATAGATTTATAGCAATCAAGGGACAACAACCTTTAACTTTAACATGCCATGGAAGTCAGTCTAGATTATTTTATCTGTGGTCTGAAATCCAGACTTGCATATGCTCTGAGGTAGCAGCCATTACCACCCTTTCCACTGTACCAAATGATTGTCAATTGATCCTCCAGAGGTAAACCAAATGCCAAACGTAATATATTTTGCTTGATTAAAGTGGAACTATCACCTACATTAAAACTTTTCTAGTGAGATTTAGTAGTTAACCCAACATTAGAGCAGGGTGTATTTTGTAGCGTTACAGCAAACTCCGTGTACAATGCTACTGGGGTTGTATATAGTTGTATAACAGGTTGCAACCCCAGTAGCATTGTACACAGAGTTTGCCGTAACGCTACAGGACAGAAACCCAGCTTCAAAGGGGAGCGTGAACGCTCTTCCTGGGGCAGCTGGGAAGTCAAGCGGGACATTCAGTGCCCAATTTTGACGGGCTAATACCTGCACTTCTAAGCAATTTTTTTTTTTTTTTTTTTACAAAATACACCTAGCTCTAATATTGGGTTAACTATTAAAACTCACTAGAAAAGTTTTAATGTAGGTGATAGTTCCTCTTTAACGCCTTGGGTTTTAGTGCTGTCTACAGGAGACATTGATAACCTCCAATGCAGGGCCGGCCCTTACATGGGTCCCGGTGGGTCCCTGAACCCAGGCGGCACTTTGACAGGGGCTGCAGTTTGCCGCTTCAATGCATGTTTATTTTGTGCACAGGCCTGCGCCACCTATAGGTGAGCTACTGGGGGCGCATAACCAGAAGTGAAAATAGCAGAAACGGTGCTAGTTTCTGTCTTTTAAATTGTGTCACAGTATTTTTTTTTTTATTCAAAATATCCCCACTGTCAAATAACACTAAGCAGTTAAACAAGACTACTGGCTTGGCAGGGGCAGGCACTCTGTATCTCCGTCCCGTTACGATAGATGGGAGAGAGAGCCTGCTGAACCTGCCTTCTGCACCAAGCAGTGTGTCGCTCCAGTGATCTCCTCTCGTGATGCAGTGCGAGGTGGCAGCAGTAGAGACTGAACACTGTCCGTGCGGAGGGAGGTGTTCAGGCAGAACGGTGTGTAAATCAGTGTATGTATGATTAGGGTAGGTTGTATGTGTAGGAGAGAGACGTGAGTGGGACAAAAATCTGTTGGAGGAAGGTCACGTGTGTGTGTGTGTGTGTGTGTGTGTGTGTGTGTGCACGCGAATGCATTAGATACCTCCTCTGGCACTCTAAGGGTTAACTTATTGAGGGTGTAAGAGGCCTGGTGGGAGGAAGAAGTATATATTTGTGTTGGTGGGAGAAGGAGAGCCTGGTTAGAAGAGAGGTGGGGTGAAGGATAGAAAGCCGTCTGGCGGGAAGATAGACATACTGCAGAGTTTTCCACTGGGATGGGACACCCTGTCCAGAGGCGTAACTAGAAGCCTCCGGGCCCTGGTACAAGAAGTGCCACGGGCCCCCCTGACCAGACTGGCCCCCTCCACAATGCCCCCATCTCCTACCTGGAGCCCCCCGCACGGTCCTCTTAGTAATGCAGAGCGCTGGGAGATTATGTCATCTCCCAGTGCTCTGCTTTACTAGCGCTCCGGCGGGAGATTGTGGGAGCCAGGCGTAGGAGTCGCAGGGGGAGGCTGGGCCCCTGGAATACACGTGCCCGGTCACAGGTACGACCCCTATAGTTACGCCACTGACTCTGTCCCCTTATCCTGAATATATGGCTCGGTCTCTCAGATGCACAACACTGACACAATTTATGTGAGAGGGCAGCAAGAAAGACCTAGTAGTATGAAGGACAGTGAAGTCCGCCAGCAGTGTTACTTTCCTCATTAATTTATTGTGATGAGGCTTTTGTTCTGCTTTAATGGGAGTGACTAGTCAACCTTAGTTTTAACCCTTTGAGTACCAGAAACAAACACAATGCATTGCATACCGCTCTGGCATTCAAAGGGTTAAGGCTGCATGTACAAAGAAAATGATCAGTTGTGCAATAAACAAATTGCAGTATAGGGACCAAATAAATTGATGCAAATGTCCACTTCTTTAAATGGGACTTTTTAACCCCTTATTGCTAGAGAGATCAACAACACAGTGATAACTTTCATTTGTTCTCTGTGTTGCCATATTTCTGAATTGTCCCTCCTTCGGAGATATTAGCGGTATGCACCTCCCAAGTGTCCCTCTTTAGGTGATATCAGGGGGCCATACCTCCCTAATGACCCTTAATGGGGGGGGGGGGGGGAATTGTCTTGTGTCCACAGCCAGAGTTTAAGTCACCAGGGCTGTGAATATGCATTCTGATTTACAATATGACACCATCAAGTGTAAGAACATAACCGATCTTTACACTAAATATGGACATGGGCATGTTTAGGTGGGAGTGTTTTTGGTTTTTGTTTTTTTGTGTTTTTTCTTGTTTTTTTTTTGGGGGGGGGGGGCGCGCAGAATTTCACCTTTGGATCCAGGCAGCACAATGTCTTGGGCCGGCTCTGCTCCAATGAGTTAATACAGAAAAGTGTACTGGAGCACCTTTTTGTAGACAGATATATCAAACCAAGCTGAAGGCAACTGCAGCACTCAAGGTAGGTTATGCTATAAGTCGTGTTTAAAGAGAGGATAAAGCACAGATGACCTTCAGTTTATCACTGCTCCAGTTCCTATGTTATTCTATGGAGCCTATGCTCTAAAATCTTCAGCGCTGGAGAAATCTTAGTGCATTGGCTTCATAGAATAATAATATAATTGGAGACGTGATATGACTGGGGAAGTCTTCTCTGCTTTATCACCTCTTTATCATGCCTTTATAGCATCTCCCCCAGGAGTTAAAGGAACAACAGCATGTAAACATGAATATGGGGTCCTATATGCTTAATCCTTTGAGTGCCAGTCTGGCAAGCAATGCACTGGACAACAGTTGCTCCACCCCCTGGCACTCAAAGACTTTAATATTATGGAGCTTCATGACAATCTCAGAAAATGGCTCTGTTTTCTGAGGTGTATAATCCAGCGTTACACACATGCTGTGAGGGAGCAGCAGCCATACTCCCTTCCTGCCATGCCCTTTCCATTGCTACAAATGAATGGGCAACATAGCGGCCTAAGGGGTTTAACTGACACACAATACCTATTACACTGTACTATATTAACTAT
The DNA here is from genome assembly GCA_037306005.1 of Rhinophrynus dorsalis. NCBI lineage: Eukaryota > Metazoa > Chordata > Amphibia > Anura > Rhinophrynidae > Rhinophrynus > Rhinophrynus dorsalis. The sequence goes on from CM074725.1 coordinate 38,768,955, forward strand.
TGGGTGTTAAAGCAGTATCTAACCTCTGAAGAATGAATACAGAAAAGTATAATTTTACAAATTAACACCTTTCTGACTGTAGACAGCCATATATCAAATATGTTGAAGGCATTTGCAGCACTCAGGGAGTTTAAGGAACAAGAGAATCTATACAAAAATGTGGTTTTATACAATTAATTAGTTGAGTGCAAAAGGGTAAGCAATGCACTGGTGTATTGCTCTGCTACTTTACTATCTCTGCAGAATGTCCACTGTTCTTCTGCTCTCCTCCCAACTCCCTCCCCAGCTCTTCAAGGGCATCCTGCGGCTGGAAAGGTTGGCAATTAGAAGAGAGTACTTGCACTTATTCCTATCTCTCAAACAGTTATGGTTTGAGAGATGCAGATTCTGGTTCCTGGATCAGAGGGAGGCTCTTCAGCAGCACAGACACAGCGATACCTAAAAATAAATACTTAATCAGAACAGTCTACAACGTGTGTCTGATTTGCAAGCACACGCTGTAGACCATTCCAATGAAGTATTTATCTTTAGATATCGCTATGTCAGCGCTTCTGAAGAGCCGCCGTCTGATCCAGGAGCCAGAATCTGCTTTTGACAGCTTTACAGCTTCTCAAGCAGAAAGGGGAGGGAGCGGAGAATTTTATTTTCCTATATCTCTCAAACCATAATGGTTTGAGAGATACAAATAAGTGCAAGTACTCTTAATTGTATTTCCTATATAGTTAATACATTTATCTGACTATCCTTTTAACCCTGTATACTGCCAGGGTTGTACAGAGATACCCAGACAGAAGGGGAAGAGAAGGATCATCGCAGTTTTGGTTTGGGCAGCTGGCAGCTCTCCAAGGTGCTCCCTTCAGCTCAAGCTGTGACTACCACTCTGATACTTGCTCTGGATGCTCCTCGTCTCCTACTCCTTTGAGTGTCAGTGACATAGCCAATGAGTTTTATACCTTTCTGATTCTAAAAGGGCTAATTATCACAATGCTCAGATTTCAGCTTAAAATAAAATAAATAAATTTTTTTTATATATATATATATATATATATATATATATATATATATATATATATATATATATATATATATATTATAAAGAGCCAGGGTTAGGGTTTCTGCTAGGTGATGTGTTTAGGAAAATAATGGCCAGTGCTGGACAATCCTAAAAACCACATTTCTGTACTAACATATACACCAATATACTGTTAGTACATAAACACTAACCCCAACAAACACATAATGTAACTATCTATAGTGTGTGCAATTAAAACCTGCATATATGTTATGTTACCCATCAGGTGTGTAGTTTACGAAATATTCACACTTTTCTTTCCATATGGTGAACTCTGGGTCTGGTACTGTATGCTAATGTAGGTTTTTGGTGCAGTTCCATCTGCTAATGAAGTCTTTCAGTCATGTTTCATATGCTAATAAAGTGCTGTGCAGCACTGAGAGACTTAAAAGCATCAATATCTCAGAGCTCTCTGGCAGTGCCTGCACAAGCTACTAATAGAGAGAGCCAGGATATGACATGCTTTCCCATGACACATTAAGACTGCACAGAAGTACTGATATGGAGGTCACACAGACTACTGGCTCCCCACGTTGGGCCACCAGAGAAGGCAAAAGAGGGGTTTAAAAAAACAAAAAAAAAAACAACACACTAGAAGGGGTGGGAGCTGTGAGACAAGGGACTGATGGGAAAAAAAGATTTAGGAAAGGGTGGGGGAAGCATGGGGAGAGGAGGGGGCAATTGTTGAGAAGAGATGAGACTGGAGATGAAAGGGGGAGACACAACAGACAAGGGGGCAGTTGGTGGAAAGAAAGGGGAGATAATAGGCTGACGCAAAAAGGCTGGTGTGAAGGTGGGGGGAGGGTGATGGGAGTTGCTTGGGTACATGGGTAGTACCAATCCTTGAACTGCCTGTGCTTGAGTCTCCTATGTAACTAGATAGGACTCACAATATTAGATTTAAGTGATTAGTAATACTTCTATTAAAGCAGTGGTTCTCAATCTTTTTATGTTTGGGGCACCCCTAACACATAATCTAAAACATTCGGGGCACCCCTAACATACTTAATGTACTTTATCAAGGGCATAATGAAGGGCACAACACATAAATATACAGTTATTAGGTCTTACAATCATAGTAACAAAACTAAATCTATTGTGCAGAACAATTTCTATTAATCTTTATTTAAAAGTTAATTTTTGTTAGTCTTCATAGAAAATGTGGGGCACCCTAAGATGATGTCTGTGGCACACCAAAGTACCACGGCACCCTGGTTGAGAATTACTGTATTAAAGTGTAGGTCCGAGTCTTCTTTATTCTTTTTTTTAGCAGGTAGCACAATATTTCATTACTGACAATTTTGTAGTTCAAGCTCTATTCAATCAGAAAGGATCACTCTCCCATCCTTTTAACCTGTGTCACTCTGCCTCTGGGGTGTCTGGGAGAAGCACTGCGAGGGACAATCATCAGTAAGAAAAATCCTGCCCTCCTTCATCAAGGGGGCAGGATTTTCATTATACTTACTGAGTGATGATTGTCCTTCACGACATCCATCTGGTCCTGCAATCGGATTCCAGATCTAATGGGAAGCGGCCACAAAAGGCAGATCCTTTTGGACTGAATAGCACTTGAACTACAAAACTAAGTATTGAAATATATCGCTATGTGTTCAAAAAATAAAGACTTCACTCCACTTTATTATAAGTATTACTATCCCTTAAGGAGATGGTACTGTGGTCAGGGCCAGCACTAGCATAAGCCGACTTAGGGTGGCGAAACAGAGGGAGCTGCAAACATTTTTTTTGCGCTGATGCTGCAAGGGTGAGGCAGCTAGAGACAAGAGCTGGAACTCCTCTCCTGCCTTCTATCTACGGAAATGAATGAGAGGGAAGAGCCGAGAGAGAAATAAACAGCCCACTGGCCGAAGTTGCAGCAGCAGGAAAAAAAAAAAAAAAAAAAAAAAAAAAAAAATAATAATAATAATAATAATAAATGAGTGGAGCTTGAGGTCTGGTTACAGGAGCACTTCATAGCTGTATGTTGCAGCCGGATCAGCTGAGTAAGTGAAGACCCAGATAGCACAGGCGTTGGCAACAGTGGCGTAACTATAGGGGTCGCACCTTTGACCCCCTTGCCACGCGCCTGCAGCAACTCAGCCCATATCCCTCTCCGCTGCTCTAGTAATGCAGAGCTCTGGGAGATGACATCATCTCCCAGCACTCTACATTACTGAGAACCGCACGGGAGCTCCAGCTCTAGAGGTCTGTGCCGAAGGAGGTAGGAAATGAGCAATGTTGAGATTGAGGGGCATTGTGGAAGGGTCAGTGTGGAGCGTGGGGGGCATTGTAGAGATGGGGGCAATGTGTAGATTGATGGGCATTGTGGAGACTGAGGGGCATTAATAAACAATGTTAATGTAATGGAACAGATTCATCTGTGAGTGGATTGTGCAATGGGGGGATTGACATCAAAATGCACCTTACCCTGTGTAGATAAAAGTCCTTGCACTGACCATGACTGTGGTATTCACACCAATTTATTCAGGGTGTAGACTGCAGAAGAATATCTCCCACCATGTGTATAAACCGTATGAAAGTAGGGTTATACTTCCCATGAAATGTTAGGTTTACTTGAATCAGCACCCTGAGAAAATGGGCATGTTTATGCTTTAAGTATACTAAAATGTAGTCTCCTAAATGCATAAATCAACTTTGCTATGTTCTAACCCTTTGAGTGCCAGAGGGGTTGGGAACGCATTGCAAAGCAATGCATTCCGTACCCCTCTGGCACTCAAAGGGTTAAAAGATCTGCAGAACGTGTAATAAACTGTATGGCCATCAGAACTTACATTCATAAAGGCAAATTGCCTTTCTATAATGCCACGTATTGATTTCATTGCTGGGTAACTGGTGAGGAGACCAGTTTTCCTGCTGATCTGGATTTTGGGGATGGAGGAGTCTGTGAGCACAGATACATATGTCCTTTAGCCAGGGATGCTGTGGATATTGCAGGCTCAGAGGAGGAAAGTGGCTGTTTAGCCCCTGGACGCTCACTCTGAGAGGGGAGGGGGAATAAGGGAAGGAATGGCACGGGTCCTTCCTCCAGATCTCGGCAGCTGCTTTAGCCAGCTCCAAGCTCAAACAGTCCTCTCTGATGTATTGACGCAAATTGGAGCAACATACCAACTGCGCACTGTCAGCAGATTTTGAGCTGCCCGCGCTGGCTGCGTGGTGACGTAGTGCTCGGCAGTCCAACAACATTAGCAGCAGAGCAGACATCCAGGTGAGCATTCACTTCCGGCAGGGGAAGCTCAGTGTAATCAATAAGATAGTGGGACAGACACTGTCAGTGTGCAGGCTTAGTTTAAGGTGCTTTGGGAGCTCCAAGTCTGGCGGTGCCATCAGCATAAAATGGGGCAGAAGTTTTTGGGGACACCCAAGTCCGGTGCTTCGTTACGCCTCTGGTAGCAAGCAAAGTTCAGCTTCATAACAAACCCCAACGCCCAACAGATAGCCATCATTTGGCAGCGCCCTGTTTAAAATCATTAGGTCGCATACGTGTCCGGAGCACAGGGTCTGGAAGCTGAGGTTCTTGGCTTTATTTTGCACCCGGGTTGGTGTTCGTACGACCCCCCAGTGAGGAGTTATGGGGTGCTAAGTGATGGGTGTCCCCGCGCGTAGCTGCAGAGTGCATTTGGTGTGAGCTCGCTTCCATCCCCAGCTAGAGACTCGCAGGGAGACGAGGGCGCAATGCCGGGAAGCTCCCGCTAACATGAGCGATCCCGGGCGAAGCAGAGCTCGGAGAAGCACGGCTCCATGGTGAGGAGGAAGAAGAGCCCTCAGGGCTGCGAGGGACTCCGAAATGGGTAGGAATCGGTCGCCCCAAACCACTTTTAGAGGGCTCTTTACGGCTGGTGAGCGAGCAAAGCGAGGCGGTTGCTGCTGCCTGATAATCATGTCGGGGTTTCTTGCTCAGCAAAAGCAACAACAAAACCAGCCCCGATCTCCTCTAATATTCTCCCTCCAGACACCCACCGAGGCTGGGATTCCTATCCAGAGACCCTTCTACCCCACAGCCAGGCAAAGAGCAGCATGCCCGGGAGTTTAGAGGGGTATTTAGCCCAGGTTGTGCAGTCGGGACAGTAGGAGAGGATTTGTCACTAACAATGGCGGCCATGTTCTTTCTCTCTCTGTCTTTCTATAACTTATTTTTCTCCCTTATATCTGGGTTTTTTGGCATTTTTGTTGGACTGTGACCCTCTCAGACGACTCTAATATTTGCTTTATTAATTTTGTTACATTTTAATAATTTGTTCTGTATTGTTTTTAGGATGACAGTGAAGCTAAAGAATGGGGAGGAAAGGTTGAAGAAGCCAAACAAGAGGGCACCAGAAGCTGAAGAAGAGGAAGAGGGAGCAGGAGAAGTGGAAGATTTAAACACAAAAGGGGAAGATCAACCCCTTCCTGAGACCCCAAACAGAGACCCCCAAGAGGTCCTGACTCCCAGTCAGCCACCCAATGTCCAGCAAGACCAGCGTCATTTTCTGAGATCCTGTGTCAGACCGCACAGTAAGAGGCTGAGAAAAGATTCATGTGGAGATGGAGTTGCCACCAGTGCAAAAACTAAAGGTATAATCACAAAACAAGCAAACCTTCCCAAAATTTTTTTTGGGGTACACTACTAAACAGTAACATCTGTGCTAGTGTTAGAGATTTATTAGCAGGATATTTTGTACAGCAGCAATTTTATATTTCATGTGTGTGTATGTATTAATACATATGTTCCCATATTGCTTAGGTGCACATTTTTGTGCCAAATAAACAAGAAGCAGAATTATTAGGGAAAATACTTTTGTTTTTAGCTTTTCAGAAGTTGCATTCTCAGGTTTATAGTAAACAAAATGACTTCAGGCAGACAATGGCATTTAACCTTTTGAGTGCCAATGGGTTACACTTTTGTGGTGTAATGATTAAATCAGCAAGAAGACAACATACTGGCATTTTTAGCAGAAACATTTTAGAATCTAACTTCCATGTCTACATTTTTCTTTTAATTAAAGATTTATGGGTTTGAAGGTTATAATGTGAGATAAGCAGAATTATTAGGGTAATAGGATTTTTTTTTTTTAATTATTTTTTTATTCTTTTTTTTTATGGGGGTGAATTCACATCCCTCAAATGGTGTTTACTTTTATTAACAGTGCTGCATAGGTGTGTATTAAACAAAATTACTTCAGTATTTCAGTTGTCTTTAACCCTTTGAGTGCCAGTGTGCATTCAACAGCATTAACCCTTTGAGCACTGTGTGGTGTCTAGCGCATTGCTTAGCAAAGCTTTAGACATTCCAGTGGTGCTTAAAGGGTTAAATTAGAGAGGGCAACATAGTGTCATTTTCAGAATAAGTTTTTTAAATTCAAATTGTCATGTTTCCTTGTGAATTAACCCTTTCAGTGCCAAAGGGGGTATGCATTGCAGAGCAATGCGTTGCGTACCCTTCTGCCACTGAAAGGGTTAAGGACTCGTGAGTGAAGATAATGGAAAGAAGCTGCACAATTAGGGGAAAATTAGGTTGTGTAATATTTCTATACTTACAATTTCTGAATTCACACCCTCTAAAAGTGTTTACAATTAATAAACTTGTCACATCAGTTTATGGTAAATAAGTTTACGTTACACAGTCAACGGCAATAACCCTTTGAGCGCCAGTGGTGTGTCCTGTTTTTCACGTACATTTTTGAAGAAAGGACTTTGCTGTGAAGATCTGAATGAGATAAAAGCAGGAATTGTCAAGGAAATCTAAATCCACCTTTTAAAATGGGAATTTCTATTTATTTTGTTAACACCTCCATTTTACTTATTTGCTACAAGGCTTTCTCGAGGAAGGTTGCTATTTTGTGACCAAAAGGTTGACACAATAAAGTGAACTCTGTAGTGTGTGTTTTACTTTATAAAAGTCCTGTGTGCTTTTCTGTAAACAAATTTTATATAGCATTTTAGCTTTGAAATAGCACCCAGGCAGCTAACCCGCATGGATATGAATGCTTTCCTATGGTTGCTAAATATAATTTTATATTACATATATATGTGTGTGTTTAACCCTTTAAATGTGAAAGTGGTATGCATTGCATTACAAAACCGTGTTGCACAACCACTGGCACTCAACAGGAGACAAACACACGCAGTTTATTTTGTCATCTAATTTATTTTCTCTCATTTCAATGTTTTACACAGGTACTTTACAACATATACGTTGTTTGTATGCAAAATTGTAAATAAAACACATACGTGAGCTGTAGATTATTTCCTAACATCAACATGGCTGTGTTTATAATACTGTAGCCAATTTATTTAACCCCTGGGTTACTGGAACAAATTGTAATAAGCCTAATTTGAGTAATTTTTGTATTAAATCAGACCGGAACTATTTACGGTAGTTCCCAGCCTTGCTTTTTATAATCTGTCTCTCTTCATAGGAATACATTTTTAAGCAATTTTAGTATATTTAAAGAAAATATTAATAATATAAACATATTAGTCAGTAAAACTTCGAGTTTTAGAGAGGGTTCTAAATTAACATTTTAAATGTATTGCAGTAACCTTGTAGTGAAATTCTAAGAGACCTTAATGAATTGCCCATTAATATTTAACCCTGCTAGTGCTGGTTTAGTGTGTTTGGTTGTTTTGTTTTTTTTTTTAATTTGTAAATTCAAGTGAGTAGATCCCATTTGTCCTTCTGTACACTAGGAATAAGAGTCTTTTCATTTGTTTCACATAGTTTCTTATCTAGGTAGGTGTCCTTCATACAGCATTCAGGGGTATGTATATAGCTAGATACTTTTTGCATTATATCTGCATTTTTTTTTCCTTTAATGTAAACATCCTTGTATCTATTGGCTACCGTTTCTACAGTGTTTTTATGTTGTAATAGCACTGTGGAATTCATGGACTGTTAAGAAATAAAAAATAATAATAATAATGGGGTTTCATGTCCCTCTGCCACTCAGCAGTTTAACCCTTTAAGGACCAGAGGGGTGAGCAATGTGTTGTGCACACCTCTAGTCCTTAAAGGGTTAAGCACCATTATTACAAAGTAGGATAACAATAGTATTATGAAAGTTGAGTTTTTTGCTGGTTAATTTATGACTTAACCCTTTGAGTGCTGGCGAGGTATGATACCCCTCTGGCACTTAAAGGGTTAATGGAACCCAAACACAAAATAATGGGTTGATATAACTTCAGAGATCACATAATGGCAGGTATAATACGTGAAAACTATTCACAGGTTACATCACTGAAATATAATCCTAAACTTGCTTTTTTATGTATGTGTAAATTCTCTTTTTCAGATTTATTTGTTGTTTGTATTGAGACAAGCCTAAAGTCACATAATGGGTTACGGCACACTACTCTTGTATTCAGAGAGCCTGTTATCTTGGACCGTTGACAGATAATTCTGGACCTCTCTGGCATATAAAAGGTTAAACAATAGGCGTAATGTTTCAAATTAACTTTTAGATACAGGCGAATATCAGTGCGTTGGCTTCCTTATTAATGTAGTTAGTTGTATTAGGAGTGAAGTACAAAAAAAAAATCCCAAATTAGTTTAAACTAGTGGTTCTTAATCTTTTTTTTTTCTCAAGGCATTCCTAACACTCAGTCTTCAGGGTAACCCATTAATTGTCAGTCAGTATTGGCGGATACAAAAACAGACCTGTACTTATTTTTAAAGGGACAGTAATGTCACATAAAAATTATTCTTGTTTTATAGAGGTTAAAAAAAAAATAGTGGCACAAATCCTCTCTCTCAAACCTTTATGGTTTGAGAGATATTGCCTGTAAAGTTTCCCTTCTCCTGCTGTCAGAGATTGAAGTTGGCAGACTCGTGGAGGCTCTTCAGCAGAGCCGAAATCGCATTATTTAAATAGAACTATTTCATTGGAACGGTTTACAAAGTGTGCTTATAAACCAGGTACACTTTGTAGACCTTTCCAATGAAGTAATTATTTTTAAATAACACGATTTCGGCTCTTCTGAACAGCTGACGGCTGGTCCCCGGATTGGGTTCTCCTGCTGTCAGCACAGTGCTGACACCAGGAGAAGGGGAGGGAGGGACTTCGCAGGTGAATATCTCTCAAACCAAAAAGGTTTGAGAGATGGGATTTGTGCAACATAATTTTATTTTTTTTAACCTCTATAAAACAAGAGTATTTTTTTACGGGACATTATTGTCCCTTTAAGTCTCAGAATGTCCAAAATGAATCCTGTTATGCATAATCTTATAACACAAAATGATAGAATGCGTCGTTCCCTGTGAGCGTAACCGCACGTGCTCAGTATAGCCTTCTGTTCCCGCAGTCTCTACTGTGCATGTGTGATTTCGCACACAGGGAGCTTCGCTGTGAGCTGTCTGGAGCTCCCTGTTAAGGATGAGCACATTTGTCGAGTCTCTACTGCGCATGACCTCGCTGATCCAGAGTGGGGAGCTCCGGACGGCTCACCGCCTGTCTCTGCTCCGGGGCAGCAGCCGGGGCCGCTGGGTGCACTTTAGCCCGTCTATACAGGCTTTCAAACGGGTAATTTCCATAAATACGGTATACAATTGAAACTCTGTGTTCACATTTTTGTCAGTCCTCATGGAAAAAACTGGGCACTCACAGTGGATGTCTGTGGCACACCAGAGTTCCATGGCACCTCGTTTGAGAATCACTGGATAAAGAGAGTGTGATGCTTAAAAATAAATGCAGCTCTGATTAATTTTCACAGGTTTTGGGCCATGTAGAGCTGTATCTCAATACTGTCCGAGGTGTAGTTCAAGAGTAATTGAATGATAAAGTATCCTCCTTCCGCCCCTTTTACCTAGTGTAAGCCTCTTCCCCTCAGATGTGGAATCTGGTCATCAGACCAGACAGCTTACAGCAAGGGACAATCTTCTTACTGTGCGAACAATGAAAACCCTGCCCCCCCCCCCTTGACAAATGAGGGCAGGCTTTTCTTTATGGTCTCAGAAGATTGTCCCATCGCTTCACTCCATCCGACCAGCTTGGAGAGGCAGCGTTACGTAGGTAAAAGGAGGGGGATACATTATAATGCAGTTGCCGTTGAACTACACCTCAGACAGTATTGAAATACAGCTCTACATGGCCCAAAATCTATGAAGATTAACTGGAGCTGCGTTTATTTTTAAGCATTAATATCCCTTTAAGCAGACTAATGTTGTGTATCAGAGGAAATGTGGCATTCTTGAAATATATGCTGCAGGGGAATTGCTCCTTTTAACTCTTTCATAAGTAACACATTTGTAGCAAAAACTGCATGCTCCTTTTTTTTAAATCTGAGGAAATATTTTAATTCTTTTAAGACTTGTTTGCAGGAATTGTTTTCATTATGGTGGTGTATACTAGTGTAGATACATTACGAAAGAATGGTCATTGAGTCCTGTTAAAAAATGGTCTGGTTCTAATTAAAGATTTATTTTTGTGATCCAACCTTTGAACAATTGATTCATAGTGGCTGTTTGGACATCCTGCATAGACTACAATAAGTGGGAATATATTAGGAGGTGTTAAGTGCCAGTAGTTTTGGCTGATCTGAGATGGTCCAGAGTTAGGGCATACCTCTCCTGTGTTCCAATTGGTGGTAGATTGAGTTACAGAACTGTTTCAGTAAACAACCCTTTTAACCCTTTGAGTGCCAGAGGGGTACACATTGCATTGTAATGCGTTGAGTACCCCTCTGGCACTCAAAGTGTTATACTCCTGCCTGTGCAGTCGGAGTTATTGTACCCATAGCTCATTATTTACTGACCTGTTTTTGTTTTTCGCAAAACACAACTCTGTTTTAAAGGGATAGTAATGTTTCATAATAAAAGCAGCTCTAATTAATCCTCATAGTATTTGGACTTTGGAGAGTGTTATTTCAATTCTGTCAGAGTTGTAGTTCAAGAGTAATTCAATGACAAAGTCTCCCCCTCCCGCCCTTTTTACTGATGTAACACTGCTCAGCCAGAGCAGAAGGGAGTTGCCCAGGTAGATTGCAGAGAGGGACAATCTTCAATTAAGATAAGGGAAAAACCTGAGAAGCTTGTCAAGGGGGGGCAGGGCTTTCATTGTTCTCATAGGAAGAAGATTGTCCCCTGCTGTTATCTGTCTGGTCTATGGACTGCATTCCACATCTGAGAAGAGATTGCTTACACTAGGTAAAAGGGGCGGGAGGGGGAAACTTTGCTTGTGAATATCTCTCAAACCATAATGGTTTGAGAGATAAGACTTATATCATCATGTTTTTTAATGCCTACAAAATAAAATAAAATTAAAACAAAGTATTACTATCCCTTTAAAGCAGGGTTGTAAAAATCCCTGGAGCCTGGTATTCTAAAATTTTGGGGTTATTTTGTTTTACATCTATATACATTCACTCCGAACACTGTCTCCTATGTACTACATTTTTGTCAACCTGTTTTATAGCTCTATCTTTAGCAATAAGTTGCTCTTAATTCAACATAACTACTTGCCGTTTTAATAGCAATTCCTTATCTGTTGAATTATCCGCTGGTTCTGAAACTTTATTTCATGGAGCCGTAATGTTCCCTGAGAAGTACATGGGGTTCTACAGAACCAGCGGAAGTAATTGTTGACGGGGACAAAGCTTGTGGGATGTCAGACGTTGTATGTTTGGCGCTGTGACTAGTAATGGACATTGACACAAGACTGAGGTGGCAGACAGTGTATGTTTGGCTCTGTGACTACCAGTGGAATGTCAGACACTGTACTTGTGATTTTGTGACTAGCTATGGACAATGGCACAAGGCTGGGGCAGGCAACTAACACCTGGGTCTGTGACTACCAGTACATATGTGGAAGATTGAAATATTTCATGTAGGGACTTAGTTTTGTGACAAGTTCTGTAACCTATCCTTCTCTTGGCGGGGTGTGTGGGGAGAGAAACACTTCACACTATTTTTATTTTGTATTTATTATAACTTTATGACAAGGCCTAACAAGGTTGGGCAACCTGGGGTCCTCCCAGCTGTTCAGGAGAACGGTTCAAATCACAACTTCATTGGCTGCCCACCAATGTTCTATAACCCAGCGTTCTCATAGGATAAAATCTATTATCAGATATAACTACCTGTTTCAAAATTGTTAACCCTTTGCATTCCAGAGGGGTACACAACGCATTGCTGAGCAACGGTTTGGGTATCCCTCTGGCACGCAGAAAGGGGATAAATTACTGGAATGATCTACAATTCATATACATTTCACTTTGATATTTTAACTCTTTGGATGCAAAAGATGTCTTCAAAGCAATTCAGAGCTCTGGAGACTCCTCTTACTTCCAGGGGAGTTAACTGTTTGACTTGTGGGGTTCTTTGAGATTTTCCATTGCAACAAAAATATGAGAAGCCCTGACCTTAACCCATCAAGCTGCATATTTTTGTGTTGGAAGTTTGAAGCCTTCTATGTCTGTAGAGTTCCATTTCACAGCTGTTGTGTGGTACTGTGGACCAATGAGAGGGGTGCTAGGAAGTGATCTAGATTGTGGTGTTTCTTCTTCATCTTTCCTGGCTTGTGATCCGATATAGAATTATATAAACGTACCCATAACTAGATGTATGTAGTTACAGAATTTCAGAGCAAGAATAAACCTAACTACCCAGTTAACCATTCTGTTAAACAAAGCCGTTTGTTCCTAACATGTGATTTCCATGCGCAAGCTGATTATACACTCAAGATGGTTGCCAAGCTCAGACAGTTAATGTCGCATCTGGTAATGTCAGCAATTATGTTCAACATTCTGCTGGTGACCCCCACAGTGAGGCTGATGTACAAAGTAGGGTTGGAGCAATTGTAGACCAAGTCAACCGCATCGCCGGACACAAATAACAATTCCCATTGGTTTAGATGGGACTGTTAACACCTTGAACGCTATTGAGGCCATGGTTTAAAAGGCAACTTTAACCCTTTGAGTGCCAGAGGGGTATGCAACACATTGCTCGACAATGCGTTGCGTACCCCTCTGGCACTCAAAGGGTTAAACTCTTTTGAGTGCCAGAGGGGAATGAATCACATTGCCTTGCATACCCCTTTGGCACTTGAAGGGTTAAATCCATGGGAATGTGTGTTATATAGCGCAGTTGGTTAGTTGTGAAATTGTTTCAATTTTCTTCATGTGTCTCTCACCAGAAGAGGAAATAATAGACATCTTAGAAACCCAAGAAACGGAATTTGTTGACAGATAAGAATGTTTTCTTACCCATTTCTCCTATTTTCGTGTCTGCTGTAAAACATCATGCACTATTTGGATTTTCCCCTTTATTTTGGTTTTCTACTTACGTCTGTCTTAATTCTGCAGATTCCAAGTGTGATGAGATGCACTAAGGTGTAATAAAGTGCATCGGACCTCTCCAGTTCCTTTGTTATTGTATTTCTGAAGTGGGAGAGATAGCAGTCCATCTGCTCCATAGAAAAACATAGAAACTGGAGAAGTGATATCACTGGAGAAGTCCTCTCCCCTTTATCATCACTTTATCACACCTTGGTACATAACATCCCCCCGCCCCGCATACATTAACCCCTTGTATGCTACATACACGTTGCTTTAGTGCTGCAGGGAAAGTGTTACATTATATCACTATCCCTTCCTTCTCTCTGACTCTGGAGACAGGCCTGGATTCTGCTTGTTGATTTCTGTAGCAAAAATATATCAAGGGGTTTAACTTCAAATTTCTTAATTGACTTTGATGGGAAACTGGTATATAAAACCTAATGGCACTTATTATTTGTAATATAATTTCATCTAGTCTTAAGCCTGTACCTTAGGCAGCAGGCTTAGTAAAAAGCCAGGAACTGCACTGTGCAGTCCCAAAATGGCTTCCATAAGTCATGTGGGGCATCAGGAAGCTAACCCCCCCTTTGGTTGGCAGTGGGCTTGAACACAACCCAGAAGTTTGTGGCTCAAAGCCACAGGTTTTGTTGGTCTCGTGCACAGCTCCTTAGCTGTTAGGATCAAATGAGAAAATCTATCCGTAGCAGTGAGCTGTGCAGTTTCAGGAATATTTAACCCTTTGAGTTCCACAGAGGGATTGTTGGATACCTCTGGCACTCAAAGGGTTAAACTTCCTGTTAGGAGCTTAGAGATTCTGTTCATGGTAATGAGATTTTTGTCTTCAGAAACATTTGTATGTTATTTTATTTACTCTGACAAGAGCCAAAGTGAAGCAACACTTTCTTTTCCACGGGTGTGACTTTAGTAAATACAATTTGCATATTGGAGTAGCAAACCCACACTGAAAGTATGCCTCCTTGCTCACAACAACACTCTTATGGACACACAGGAGGCAAAATTGTGGTTTGTTTTTGTTTTGTGAGTGTGTGTTAGGAACATGACTAGAGACCAGTAAGACATCCCCTCAATAAATTGTATTTCCATGGTCATTGGACCCTTGTGTGTTTTGTTATAATTCAGTCTGATTTCTCTGTGTCTTTGCTGCATGTATACACAGTATGTGCAATATGCACAAAGAAAATTGCTCAATTCTGGGCAAAACTGCACCACAGGGGACAGAAATTCTTATGCATTTAAACTGGACTTGTAACCCTTTGAAAACTAGGAAATTCTCCAGCACACTGCAAAGAAATGCATTGGCGACTTGGCATTCAAGGACCCAAGTCTCGTTTGAATCGATGTGATTTTTTTTTTTCTTTTTGTCCCCTGTGGTGCAGTCGGTATGCTCCAGAATTGCTCCACTTATTTTTGTGTATATGACATATCTTTGCTGCAGAAGCTCTTCAGTAGGAGGCCTGTCACTCATCACAATGAATCCTTAAGTACAAAGCATTGTGGGATGCCATCCTGGAATGCAGCTGGTAACCCACTCTTCTTGCAACTCCTTAGGGCAGGGGTAACAGGTGCGCCTACAGCTGTTGGCTGGTTATTGATGGTAGCAGTTGTAGTCCCCAACAGCAGGAGGTCCATAATTTGTCTACTCCTGCCTTAGGGGTTATGCATTAAGGTAAATGTCTCCGATCCCTATGTTATTCTATGGAGCCTCCTTTTCAAGTTGAACAGATCTTGATATTGGTGCATAGGCATTAAAGAATAACTGAGGAATTGGAGATGGTATGTGACAGGAGTGGTTTTCACCTTAATGCATCTTTTCCCTTGTACCCAATCTCAGTAGTCCAGTGGAGGGATGTGTTTTTTTGAATACTTGGCCATTGGTCTGCACCTGTCATTTTACTGCTTCTTAATTACAGCATATGCATTGTACTGAGATACATCAGAAGCCTTGTAGCCCTAGAGCTGGGGTCAGAAATTGTTGGCTCCATCTGTTGTTGGTTCAGCAGCCCCATCATCGACTGGCTGAGGTTGTAGTCAAACAGCTGGAAAGCAAAAGGTTCCCCATGCCTGTTCTAAAGCCACAATGGTGCCTTTGTAGCCCTGCAGTATGTATCTTTCATAAGCACCTCTTGCTAGTTTATTTATTTATTTTAGTGCATTGGGCACACTCTGGTCTTTTTAAAGAGTTGTGTTGACCAGTACACTTGGACATTACTCCAACAGGTTCAGGGTGTAAGGCGGTATTTGTGACTCTGTGATCAAAAGGAGAGTGACTTAAAATTCCAGAGCGAACCAACTACAGCATACTGGGCAAATAAAAATTCCCATCGCAAGGCGCGGATGACTTCTCTAGCATTGAACGGGCTGAAACCCCTCTTCAAATCTGCAGGATTACGTACTTCTCCCTTATGGTGCAGTTGGGCTGCCCCAGAACTGCTCCACTTGTCTTCTGAACAAGTGACGTGATGTGTGTTGTTCTCCCACAGTGTTCATGTGACAAGCCGTGAGCAGGAGGAGGACACAGGAGTTGCCTGTGTTTGCGCGCAGTGTTAGATTTTAGGTCTATAAATATACTCTGACTTCATTCTGCAGTCCCATTGCTGTTCCTCTTCAGTACAACTTAATAGCACACGTGGGAGCTGTCCTCCTGCTGCTTCCCTAGGAAGCTGTCTTACCCCTACACATTCTGATGCCTCATTCATAGGTGCTGAAGCTGTTCCTCCCTGGCAGTCATGAGTTTGTCATGGGTAGTGTGGTAGAAGAAGTCCTATCATATTGCTGTCCTTCTCTAAACCTGTAAAATTCTTCAGGTACAATTTTGATTTTGCATATCTCTGAAATGAAGCACAACCAAGTCGTTAAAGGGATAGTAATACTTCGTTTTAACTTTATTTTATTTTGTAGGCATTAAAAAAACATGACGAATGATATAAGTCTTATCTCTTAAACCTTTATGGTTTAAGAGATCTTCACAAGCAAAGTGTCCCCCTCCCGCCCCTTTTACTGATGTAACACTGTTCAGCCAGATCAGAAGGGAGGTGCCCAGGTAGACTGCAGAGAGGGACAATCTTCAGTTAAAATAAGGGAAAACCTGAAAATCTTGTCAAGGGGGACAGGGCTTTCATTGTTCTCATAGGAATAAGATTGTCCCCTGCTGTTATCTGTCTGGTCTATGGACTGCATTCCACATCTGAGAAGAGATGGCTTACACTAGGAAAAAGGAGCGGGAGGGGAAACTTTGCTTGTGAATATCTCATAAACCATAAAGGTTTGAGAGATAAGACTTATATTGTTCTTCATGTTTTTTTAATGCCTACAAAATAAAATAAAGTTAAAACGAAGTATCACTATCCCTTTAAGTCATCCCTTAAGTGATATTGTAATGTCTATGTGCCTAGTGGAGGACGGACATGGGAGTCAACATGCAGTACACCTGACTCCACGGTATACCTGGACTAAGATTTTTATTTTTATTAACCCTTTGAGTGCAGGAAAGGAATCCCCAATGCATTAGATATCTTTGTTCTCTGGCACTCAAAGGGTTACACTTCTTATAAACGTATTGGCTGACCCGCATGAACTAACAGACCAGTAAGGCCTATCCACCTGCCTACCGTACCTTACAGTTCATTTGAATTGTCTGCGGTATATCCGTATTCTCAATGGCAATCAGTTGATTACTAGCGCTATAAATCTGCACTTTTGTATGATAATTGTTTTTGTATTACTGCTAAAAGGTTTATTATTTTTTTTATTTTTTTTTTCCCTTTGAGTGCCAGAGTGGTAGGCAATGCCATTGCAAAACAATTTGTTGCGTACCCATCTGACACTCAGGGTTAATGGATGACATACTATAATTCATCATTGTTAGCAATAACATTAACCCTTTGAGTGCCAGAGGGGTACGGAACGCATTGCTTTGCAATGTGTTCAGTACCCCTCTGGCACTCAAGGGGTTAATAAAGTCCCCACGTTAAATTTTTGATCGTTTGGCCCAGCACTTGGATGCCCCTGGGCTCCCTACTTATATTGAGGTTCCTGTTCACTGTACTGCTAGTCTTCTCAGAAGGAACATTTTAATTTACCGCTGGTTCTCATTGCAGCAGGGTAATGTCAGCGCTTTACTTAGCGCCTATGAGAGAGGATGCAGCATCGCTGTTGTCTTCACTGCTGCTTTTTGGCATCCAGTTTGACAGCTATGGACTTGAATGGATAGTCTAGAAATCTCTCATAAGTGACAAGCAAAGCGCTGGCGTCACCCAGCCCTGCAGATAAGGGTGATCTGCAGGTTCAAATAAAAAAAAAAAAAAAAAATGAGATAGTTTTACGCTATGGGGACTTAGTCCCGATGGTTGTTGGGTAACGTCGATCGTTAGAAAGCCCTTTTACTGCTTGTTTTACAAGAGCAGTTGATTTTTTTTTAAAGCATGAACGCCTATATGTCCTAGTGCTTTTCTTGCTGAGTAGGAGGGCACTGCCACTTCTGGAATTTCATAACTGTTAAAACGGTCATGAAGTGATGACGTGGTTACTGTCACATTCTAGGGAGAACTACTTTTGGTTATTCGTGGCTTCTATAAAATGCAGGAGAATAAATGTCTGATCACCAGGTGAACTGTAAGTGGACTTTCTGTACACCAGAGGGCACTGTTAATGTTACATTTTTTTTGTTTTTTTTTTTTTTGTTTGTATTTTTAATTTGTAATGCCTCATGTCCCTTTAATGAGCCATATGTATAAATAAAGTGGAGCAATTCTAGGGAAAGCCAACTAAACCATGTGGAAAGAATAAAAATTGGGAGTTTCAACACACTGAATAAGATCTTGAGCCCCTCTAGCATGTGGCTGGTTATATAAATGAACTGAAGACCTCTAGCATTCAGAGGGTTAAATACCCATTTAATCCTTTGAGTGCCAGACGGGTACACAATGCATTGCATATGGTCATACATTTCACACATTCAATTTGCTGGCATCCATTTTAAACTTTTTTTTTTTTTTTTTTTTTTTAAATCCCTCACTTTCTTGTGTTTAAAGGACTGGACAATGTTACTCCAACATCCCCTAGCTGCTCTACAGGACTGGCACCCAGTGCCCCCAAAACGTCAGGCCGGAACCTGGCACCCCCAGCTGCTGAGAAGGAGGATGGGGGCAAGAAGAAGGTGCGGAGGCAGTGGGAGTCATGGAGCACTGAGGACAAGAATACGTTCTTTGAGGCGCTGTACGAAGTAAGTGGGATCAGTTGTGCTGACTCCTATTCAGGGATAGCGGGCCCCAATTTAATCATTTAAGGATCAGAGGGGGGCTGCATAGTGCATCCCTATGGTCCTTAAAGGGTTAAAAGGACAGTATTGCTGGGTGACAGCAGAGCCGAGGGAGCAGCATGTGGTAGGTTACTGTCCCTTGTATTCAACTCAGTAGAAGCCCCATGTCGGCTAATCCTCTGCCTGTGGTTTTCTATACATCAGAGAGAAATCTGACATGAACTCGTCACTCAGCACGGTCATAGCTCAGACCATCATCGGCAAGGCTTACCAGAGGGGCAGCGGAGGACTTAGAGCTATGTAACCTCTGAGCCCATATCTCTTAGCATTAAAAAGGCTCTTGTGTAGACCTTATATTGCCCCTTTGAGTGCCAGAGTGGTGTCCAAAGCATTATGAAGCAATGCATTTGATACCCCTCTGCCACGCACAGGGTTAAATTGCAACTTTGACCCGGTCCTTTTATTTTGCTCTTTCTGCCTCAGCATGGGAAGGACTTTGAAGCTATTCAGAACAACATAGCCCTGAAGTACAAGAAGAAAGCCAAGCCAGCCAGCATGGTAAAAAACAAGGAGCAGGTCCGGCACTTCTACTACAGGACCTGGCACAAGATCTCCAAGTACATAGACTTTGATAACGGTAAGACCTGGCTCCCGAACACAGAAGTGCGCATCTCTCCATACTCCAGGGTAGCGGATTGCTGAACCTCTAGCTCCGTGATGTCCAATGTGTGAGGTCTGTGGGCTAAATGCGGCCCAACAGAACACAAGGTGCGGCACACTGGAGATTTTTTAACAAAAAAAAAATTATTTTTATTTATATATTTTTTCTTCTCCAACTGATTGGCTAGCATACGTGGACTAGTGGGCCAGTAGGTTACGGAGCCGGTTGAGGTTCCAGTTAATTTTTTTTAATCGCTGCAAAAAATACATATTTTTGAATGGCTAACAAGCTATAACCCTTTCAGTGCCAGAGGGGTATGCAACATATTGGTTTGTGTTGCGTGCCCCACTGGCACTTAAAGGGTTAAATCACTATTATCTGTAGACAAATTAAAGGGATAGTAATGTTTAAATTTAAGTTTACTCAGTATTGTAAGCATTAAAAAAAAAAATAAGTACAAAGTTGTCAATCTTATGTCTCAGACCTTTATGGTTTGAGTGATATAACTGGCTAACGTTTCCCCCTCCAGGCCGTTTCAGACAAGCCTGCCATCTAGCTGCCAGCAGGAGATTCCAGTCCCGGCTGCTCTTCAGCAGAGCAGAAATTGCGCTATTTTGAAATAAATACTTCATTGGAATGGTCTACAGAGTGCTCGCAAACCAAGCACATGTAGAAGACTGTTTCAGTGAAATAATTCTTTTTTTTTTTTTTTATTACTAATGCGATCTCGGCTTAGCTGCAGAGTCTCAAGCCTTTCGTATGACAGACTTCCCCTGCAGTCAGTACAACTTCAGGGAAGGGGGAACTTTGCGTTCAGTTATTTCTCAAACCATAAAGGTTTGAGAGATGAACCTGGGGACAAATCAAATCTATTTACCATAGCTACAATATGGGGATTAGTAATATTTAAGTATTACTATCCCTTTAAAGGGATAGTATTGTCAACTAAAAAAAAAAAACATGAATATTGTAGCTATTTAAAAATTAAGCTAAATGCCCCCCAGGACTGGATTCCCCTACAGTCAGCGAGAGAGCTGATGTCGGGGAAAGGGGAGGGAGGGGTGAACTGTACTGCCGACTATCTCTCAAACCATAAAGGTTTGACAGTTGGGACTGGGGGCATTTAGCTTAATTTTTAAATGGCTGCAATATTCGTTTGCTTTTTTTCCATTGACAATACTATCCCTTTAAAGGGAATTTTTTAATTTTGGGAAGTGTACATGTTTTCTTTCTGCTGCTCCTGTTTGTCTCAGCCTCTGCATACTACTCAGTTTTTCATTGCTCGTCTTACTGTTCTCCAGCCTGCTTCATTTTATGTGTATCTTCGATTATGTCATCTTTATTTTTACCTTGTAGTGTTTTCCCGTGGTCTTAAGAAGTCCTCCCAGGAGCTCTATGGACTGATCTGTTATGGGGAGCTGCGGAAGAAGATTGGAGGCTGTAAGTATTTATCCAAGACTAGATCACATCTGGAAACCACCAGACGTTGTACCTCTATACGCATCATTTATTTGATTATCCACATTGGATGACCTAGTTGGTTAATTGACTGACTGAAGCCAAGACTAGGGAAAACCTGGTTCAATTCCTGTGACAGTTCCTTGTGAGCTTAGACAAGTAACTTTTATCTCCCTCTGCCTCAGGTTTCCAAAAATAAATTGTAAACTCTGTAGGGCAGGGATTCACTGAGGCTGATATACCAAGTGGAGCTGTTGTAATTCTGTGATAAACAAGACACCATAGGGGACAAATAAATATTCCTTAAATGGGTCTTTTAATCACTTGACTGCTGGGAAAAGTCTTACACTTTAATGCGGAACTACCACCCCGCCTAAACTTACCCCTAAAGAATTACCCATCTAGCGACTAGCTGCTCAATAGTGCTAGTCGCCAGAATTATTACCTTCTTTTAGAAAATTCCTACTGCTCCTGGGACTGACAGGCAGGAAACAGCGCAGACATCTTTGCGTAATGACAACTGCGCACTTGCTCTGTCAGTCCCAGTCTGGTCTAGGAGGCGTTGCTAGGATCAGTGCTGTACCAGCAGGGACTGACAGCACAGGCGCACAGACGTCACTATGCAAAGAGGTCTGTGCTGCTTCCTGGCTGTCAGTCCCGGGAACAGTAGGAATTCTCTATAACAAGGTAATAATTCTGGCGACTAGCACTATTGAGCAACTAGTCGCCAGATGGGCAATTCTTTAGCGGCAAGTTTAGGCGGGGTGGTATTTCAGCTTTAATACATTGTTTCACAATATGTTGAAGACCTCTGGCATTTAAGTTAATGGGAATGTTTATTTATTTCCTATTGGTTTGATCCAGGTCTTAATAAAGCAGCAGTATAATGTCTGGATAGTCTGTGAATATTGTTACATACAAATGTTATTTACGGTTCCATTGCTCCGCTATCCGTTGCGTCCCCTCTGGCACTCAGAGTTAAAGAGGACTAATTCTGGAGCAAGCCATTTGTACTATAGGGGCAAAAAAATTCTTAATGATTTAAACTGTGGTGTTTTTACATCTTGAATGCTGGAGATGTCTCTATCTCATTGTTTCTTGATGCATTCAAGGGTTAAAGCCATACTGAAGTCAGTGGAAACTTTTACCTGTCCCCCTGTGGAGCAGTGGGTTTGCTCCAGACTTGCCCCTCCTTGCCTTCCTGAATACGCCCCAGAGTGCATCTGATACCCCTTCCTTCCTGAAAACTGCTTCGTGCACTGCCATCTCTTAATACCCCTTCCTTCCTGAATATGGTCCAGAGTTCATTGCCACTCAAGATACCCCTTCCTTCCTGGTTATGGCTCCGTGCACTGATACCCCTTCCTTCCTGGATACGGCTCTGTGCACTGATACCCCTTCCTTTCTGAATATGGCTCCGTGCACTGATACCCCTTCCTTCCTGGATATGGCTCCGTGCACTGATACCCCTTCCTTCCTGGATATGGCTCCGTGCACTGATACCCCTTCCTTCCTGGATACGGCTCTGTGCACTGATACCCCTTCCTTCCTGGATACGGCTCTGTGCACTGATACCCCTTCCTTCCTGGATACGGCTCTGTGCACTGATACCCCTTCCTTCCTGGATATGGCTCTGTGCACTGATACCCCTTCCTTCCTGGATATGGCTCTGTGCACTGATAACCCTTCCTTCCTGGATATGGCTCTGTGCACTGATACCCCTTCCTTCCTGGATATGGCTCTGTGCACTGATACCCCTTCCTTCCTGGATATGGCTCCGTGCACTGATACCCCTTCCTTCCTGGATACGGCTCCGTGCACTGATACCCCTTCCTTCCTGGATATGGCTCTGTGCACTGATACCCCTTCCTTCCTGGATATGGCTCTGTGCACTGATACCCCTTCCTTCCTGGATATGGCTCTGTGCACTGATACCCCTTCCTTCCTGGATATGGCTCTGTGCACTGATACCCCTTCCTTCCTGGATATGGCTCTGTGCACTGATACCCCTTCCTTCCTGGATATGGCTCTGTGCACTGATACCCCTTCCTTCCTGGATATGGCTCCATGCACTGATACCCCTTCCTTCCTGGATATGGCTCCGTGCACTGATACCCCTTCCTTCCTGGATATGGCTCCGTGCACTGATACCCCTTCCTTCCTGGATATGGCTCCGTGCACTGATACCCCTTCCTTCCTGGATATGGCTCCGTGCACTGATACCCCTTCCTTCCTGGATACGGCTCCGTGCACTGATACCCCTTCCTTCCTGGATACGGCTCCGTGCACTGATACCCCTTCCTTTCTGAATATGGTCCCGGGATCATTGCCACTCCTGATACCCCTTCCTTTCTTTATACTTTGTAGGTATGGATGATAAGAATGCCGCCAAGCTGAACGAACTAATACAGCTGGGGTAAGTGTGAACAGCCTTCTTCTCTACAGTCAGCATTCTCCATCTAGTTTTCTTTAACTGCCTTGTCTTGCCTTGGCCATATGCACAGAGTAAAAAGTGGAGGGATTCTGGGACAAAAAACTGTACCATAAAGGTCAAATACAAACTCCCATTGTTTTAGAATTTGGGGATTAACCTGCTGAATGCTAGTGAGCTCTTCCATTGTATTATTCTGCTTGCACGTAACCCCTTAAGGACCATTGATGTGCGTCAAGGTGGTCTGGCCCTTAAGGACCAATGACGGTCCTGGCACGGCATAGCGTTCAGGCCTCCTGGCGCGGCCGCACGCCGCTCTGGAATTGCTAAAAAAAAAAAAGCTCTGTGATCCTCAAGTGCCGGCCGCGTGTGCGCACTCCGGTCCTTAAGGGGTTAAAGGACCAGAGGGGTGCTCAGTACATTGGTAAGAAATTAATCACAAACCACCATTCCTTAAAAGGTTAAAACCTACACTTTTCCCTGCCACCATTTTATTTCTCTTACATTTTCTTATAAAGATGCCAAGCCTTTACATTTTAGGGCTATATGCCTGAAATCAAACATCTGAGCAATTTTTGAACAAGACACCTGCACCATGAGTGGCACATTTACGTTTTCAGTTGCGTAAACACTTTGAGTGCCAGAGTGCTACCACTCTGGCACTCAAAGGGTTAAATGGGACTTTTAACCCCTTGAATGCTAGAGAGGTCTTCAGCACATTGGATCACAACTTATTGGAAACGTCTCTAGTATTCAAGGCATTAAATGATCCTTTAAACCATCAGGAGTTAATGGAATTTTTATTTGAGCCCAATAGTACAGTTTGTTTGCCCCAGAATTGCATCATTTTTTTTTTTAATTTGTGCATATTTGCCTCTGTCTCCCAGGTGGCTCAGTTGGTGACCTCTAGCAGTCAACCTTTTTTGTTCCCTGTGGTACAGTTGGCTAGAATTGTATTGCATTCCTCTTTGGTCTTCAAGGGGGTTAAAGGGATAGTAACAGATTTTTTCGAAATTGCATTTTGTAGCTATTAAAATAAGAAATTAAATGGCCCCAGTGCCATCTCTCAAACATCTATGGTTTGAGAGATAATCCTATTTAAAGTTCTCCCCTTTCCCTGACGTCAGCGCTCTAGCAGACTGCAGGGGAATCTAGTCCCGGGACCGGAGGGAGGCTCTCCAGTAGAGCCGAGATTGCGTTATTGAAAAAGAAATCCTTCACTGGATGGGTCTGCATATTGTGCTTTTTCAGTATCTCGATCTGACGTCTGGGAAAGGGGAGAGAGGGGGGAACTTTAACTATGATTATATCAAACCATAAAGGTTTGAGAGTTGGCATTGGGGGCATTTAATTTCTTATTTAAATTGCTATAAAATGCAATTTAGAAAAACATTTTCTGTTCTCTCCATTTAAAGTATTAGTAATGTCCCAGAAAGAAAATTCTTATTTTGTAGTGCTTAAAGGGATAGTAATACTTTAATATTACTAATCCCCATAGTGTAGCTATTTAAAAAAAAAAAGAAATTAATTACCCCCAGTGTCCTCTTTCAAACCTTTATGGTTTGAGAGATAACCATAAGCAAAGTTCCCCCTCCCTCCCCTTTGAACTCAGCGTTGTACTGACTGCAGGAGAAGTCAGTTGTATGACAGGCTTGCGGGTCTGCAGCAGAGCCGAGATCTCGTTAGTAAAAAAAAAAAAAAAAAAAAAAAAAAAAATAAATATTTAACTGAGACGGTCTTCTACGTTTACTTGGTTTACAAGCACACGTAGAAGTCCGTTTCAATGAAATAATTTTTTTTACTAATGCAATCTCAGCTCTGCTGCAGAGCCCCCTGATGAAAATAAAACCGGATATCCCTGCAGTCAGTACAATGCTGACTTGGGGGGAGGGGTTGGGGGACTTTGCTTACGGTTATCTCTCAAACCATAAAGGTTTGAGAGATGACACTGGGGGCAATTGAATTCTTCTTGAAATAGCTACACTATGGGGATTAGCAATAGTAAAGTATTACTATCCCTTTAATAAGTTCAACTAAATGTAACAAATACTATCTCTCAAACCACTATGGTTCGAGAGATATTCATATTTAAAGTTTGCCGTGTCGGCCGACGTGAGGAGGCTCCTCAGCAGAGCCGCAGTTGCGTTATTTAAAACAAATTGCTTCATTGCAAAGGTCTACAAAGTGTGCTTACAAACCAGGCACACTTTGTAGACCTTTCCAATTTAAGTTATTATTTTTAAATAAAGTGATTTCAGCTCTGCTGTAGAGCTGCCAATTGGTCCCATGCAGGATTCCCCTGCAGCCAGCACAGCACTGACATAAGGGGAGGGGGGAACTTTGAATAGGAATCTCTCTCAAAATAGGATTTGTTGCCTTGAGTTGAACTTTTTAAGCACTACAGAATGATAACATTACTGTCCCTTTAACACCTAAAATATATATATATATATATATATATATATATATATATATATATATATATATATAATATAAGCTTTTCTTTTCTTCTTAAAACGTGTCTTTCTTCTTAGCCTCTGAGTGCCAGAAATATGCTTAATGCAATGCGTTGGATATACCTCTGGCACTCAAAGGGTTAATGGCTAATATATGCGCCGGGGAGAATTTTGCTGTTCTAATATACCATATACATCCGGTAATGATTCTGTGAATGCTGTTGGTCGTGGAAGAATCGAAGTAATTTCCTTCTGAGAGTGTTCACATTGATGATCTTTAACACAGCGCTACCACCGTGCGATACAAAGGCAGGAACCTGCGGATCAAGGCCCCCATGTGCAGAGCACTGAAGAAACTATGTGATCCGGATGGTAAGACAGGTACCAGGAAACTGTCTGTTTTAGTCTGTGTATGTGTCATCATAGAATTAGGACTAGAGGGACAAAGTAAAAGAGCAGTTTTGGTGTAAACCAACAGCACTATCAGGAACAAATAACATTTTCCATTAAGTGAAATGGTGCTTTTAACTATTGAATGCTAAGTGTCCAACAGTGCATTGGACATTTCTTTGCCGTTAAAGGGGTTAAAAGTTAAACCCTTTGAGTGCCGGATGGTTAAATCAGTGACATCTTTATTTGTTCCCAAATGTGCAGTTAGTTTGCTCCACAGTTGATCCTTTTTCGGTATGGATATGGCCCTTGCAGCTTAGGTGGATTATAGTAACTCTGTTTTTATTCTCCAGTTGTCTCTAAAGGGATAGTAAAATGTATATAGTAGAGTGAAACAAGGGTACTTCCACTCCTGAGAGGTGCTTTAGTAAAATTATTGCAGATCAAATTTTATTTTATTTATTTATTTGTTTTGGGTGTAGCATTTCAGTGGCCTGAAATTGTAGTGGTGCTCCTATGACCAGAGCTGTCCATAGGATGGTATAACAGCGCCACTGTAACTTTTCAGGCCATTGAGATACTGCACCAAAAAAGTTCAAATTTGAGATGTAGTAACGTTTGAATAAAACACCTATCAGCAGTGGCAATATTCATGTTTTTCTCAGGAGAATAAACCCTATATGGGATTCTGTGTTCTATGCAGCCTATGCACTAAGATCTCCAAAGCTGCAAATTAAAGTGTTAGTGATGTCCAAAAAAAGGTTTTTTTTGCATTTAGAAGAGCTTAAAAAGCTGAGCTATATTCAAAAATAGTATCTCTCAAACCGCTGTGGTTTAAGAGATACATGCGTTAAAAGTTTGATTTCTCCTGCTGACAGCTTTACAGATTCGTGTCGGTCGATACGGAGGCTCTTGAAGAGCCGAGATCTCGTTACTTACAAGGAATCCCTTCATTGGAATGGTCTAAAACGTGTGCCTGAACACCAGGCACACGTTTTAGACCATTCCAATGAAGGGATTCCTTGTAAGTAACGAGATCTCGGCACTTCTCAAGCGCCTCAGTGTCGACCGATACGGATCTCCTGCTGACAGCTTTACAGCTGTCAGTAAGAGACAGCAAACTTTAAACGCCTGTATCTCTTAAACCATAGTGGTTTGAGAGATGTTTTTTTTGCATTTGGCTCAGCTTTTTAAGCTCTTCTAAATGCAAAAAAAAACAACTTTTTTTTTTGGACGTTACTAACACTTTAATAGCAAATTTAGTTGATTGGACTAAACTGTATTCCTGGTAAAAACAATCATTTAGTTGTACCAGGTAACAATTTGATGTTAGAGGACCTGCCACCTTTCCAAGTCTCCAACCCCTTGTGGGGACTTCCATCTTGAAAGGAACTGCATGATTACTCTGCTGTATTAATTTATTCCACCCCTCTGGTGGCAACTGATTTTAGCAGCCTAAGGGAGAGTTACTTTTCTGGAAGTGTGGTTAATTACTTGTACAGTGTTTTGACCAGGTCAAATTAAAAAAAAAAAAAAAAAAAAAAAAAAAAAATCTCTTCTTAGATTAGATTTCCCAACTACTAAATCAGAAATGTCTAAAACCATTAAACTGATTGTTCCTTTTGTTTTGCAATTAAAGGTAGTTTTAAATAGATACATGTAATGAGACTAAAACGTGTGTGGGTAACAGGTCCACTTTAATCCTTTGCATTCCATGGGGGTACCCTTCTGGCACTCAAAGGGTTAAACGGCTTTCAGTTGGCTCTTATTACAAGCGTAAACCTCCTTGCACAGTGTGAAATGTTTGTCTTCCACACTTCTCTACTGGTAGTCACAGAACTACACACACTGTCTGCTTCCCCAGCCTTGTTCCACTGTCCACTAATGGTAACAGAAACACACGTGCACTGACCAGTTCCACAGTACTCTAGTAGAAACAGAACCAGAGGTACATTGTCACACCCCAGCCTTATTTCTCTGTTTTGATACTTGATACAGTTTTTCTGTGAAACCAGGGAATTCGGAGAGCCCTGAGGTCCACGGAATCCTATTTGAGAATCCGTTTCATAAGGTTGATGGAAGATTGTGAGCAACTTATTGTCCCTGGCTTTCAAGAGGCTTGACAGCGAAATTATGTTGAGCAGTGGTATCCATCCAGCTGCTCAGACTAAGGCTGTGCTGTGTGTGAACAGTCTGTGGCTCTTCCACGCTAGAATTTGGCTGAGGATAATAATCTTTTGTTTTGATGGGAACTCTAGTCCATTTGTGGGCCTTTCAGTGTGGGGAACATGTTGTAGGCAGAGAATGAGTACTTTATCTCACTGGCTGCACCCATCCTTCTACCCCAGGTCTGAGTGATGAGGAAGACCAAAAGCCAGTGCGGCTGCCACTTAAAGTGCCCGTAGAGCTTCAGCCTAGAAACAATCAGGCCTGGGCAAGAGTACAGAGCCTGGCACAGAATCCACGACTCAGGTATGTGAAAGGTGGCAGAGGGCAGTACATATAAATAAAATTTAACATTTCTGAGGCAATCCAGCTGCGCTATAGGGAAAAACTAAACTTTAGCGTTGTTTTTAAATGGCGCATTAGCACCTTGAATGTTAAGGGTTTGTAATGCATTTCTTAAATTAATAGGGATATTATATTATTATATCATGATTATATAATTTTATTTATTTTTTGTGTGTCTGCGCGTGTGTCTGTGCGTGCGTCTGCGCGACCGTGCGTCTGCGCGACCGTGCGTCTGCGTCTGAGCGTGCGTCTGTCTGCGCAAGCATGTGTCTGTCTGTTACAGATAATTCAGGGCATGTTATTATACGCCTAAATAATCAACCTCCAAGTAGTTTCCGTATAGGGTATTTCTGTATCTATACATAAGCTACTGTATACTTTGGCAAAGTCAATACTGATTTTTATTTTTCCCTTGTGGTGAAGCGGATTGCTACAGTTTTGTGTCTATACATCTCCTCCATCTTAATAGCCTGCACTGAGCCCAGGTGCCAGAGAAGAGTCAAATGTAAAGTATTGTGTTGGACAGTTAGTGTGGCACTCAAAGGGTTAGAATTATTTTATACATACTAAGTTGGGTTGGAAATAAAAAAGTCCTCAAAATCAACCTTATATATAATTTTTATTTTTTTTATTTATTTATTTTTTTAAATGTGCATTTTATTTGTTTTAGTCTGTTAAGTTAAAATATTTCCCTTTTGTGAAGTAAATTTTGCTTCTGTGTAGTATAAAGATAATACTTTTTGCTGTTCTTGAAGTTCTATAATTTATAAATGTGATCTTTTAATTGCAAGGAAAACTGTGTTCTGCTTTCAATTTTTGGAATGTTTTTCTATTCAGAATTGAAAAACTTGTATAGTGAATTCTGGCTTTCCTGTGGTTATACTCGTATACACATTTGTGTCACATTACCTCTCACCCGGTCTCTCTCTTTAATATTTGCTATCTTTCGGTTTCTGATGTCCTTTTTTTTTTTTTTTTTTTTTTTCTCTCTCTCTCTCTCTCTCTCTCTCTCTCTCTCTCTCTCTCTCTCTCTCTCTCTCTCTCTCTCTCTCTCTCTCTCTCGCTTTCTCACACCTTTTCTCTTAGGATGATTGTGGAATTGCACCGGAAGGTCTCCAGTCTTATTGAGTTCCTGAAGCAGAAATGGTCACTGCACGAGGTTCGAATTGTATCCTTTATTTCTCAGATGCCAACAGTCTCTTGTAGCCAATGTAGACATTGTCTGCTATTCTAGAGGGTAGAAGACTGCAGCTAGGTGTAATACCAACATTTGTGGACTTCAGTTTTTCTGTAAACAAATCAACAATTCCTTTGTCTTTAACCCTTAATGACAAAGGACTTACATGTATGTCATGGATTTCAGGGCTCCCCACGCGGTTGTACGCCGGTCCTTAAGAAGTTAAAGTTTGTCCTTCTTGTGAATGTCTTGTTAGCTCTAATAAAAATAGTTGTTTTATCCATACTTACTTGTGTAAAATAGTCTTCCAGAAGTGATATGTTACAGATTTCACCATTGCATTGGAGACATCAATACCACACAGGCCAGGGTTTAAAGAAACTGCAAACCCTAGTATTATTCTACTCAAAAATATTGACCCTGTGTCCCTGACTGTTGTGGTAGCTTATTGGTTAACACCTAGTCACGCACCCAATCCCATGGCAATTCTTACCAAGGGGTTGAATGCTTGCTCCACTTCCTACTTGATTGGCTCCTGTGGGGTCTGAGAAAGACAAACTTCATAATTTCTCAAACCCTGTTTACTCAGGGAATTATGCAGAGCTGCAGTCCCAGTAGTAATATGGGTTTTCAGAAGTTAGGAACTTTGCCCATCCTAGTGGAGCCTGTGGCCAGTGGAGCAGTTATTCACCTGAGCCTGAAAGATTCCCTGTGGAATTGGATGAGCATTAATCCCTGAGCTACCAACTGTATCACTGCTATTAATGCACTATCCTCTTGAACATGGTGCTATTAGAACATGATGATAGGAGTTGTAGACCCAAACAACTGGAGGTCTAAAGAATCTTGTCAGTGTTTGCTAATAAAGACTAAGTCATTATGAACTTTTAGACCTAGTCAAGCTGTCTTCATAATATACATGCTATTCATGTCCAATGGTAGCGTCACACTTCTGCAACTGTGTAATTCAGTCCAGTGTGTTTGGTTTTTTTTTTTTTTTTTTTTTTTAACGCCCATAGATGATGTCATCCAGTAGGGGGTGCCACTCAGGAAGATAAAGTAGCTCAGTTCTGGAAATACCAGCTGCACCTTAGGGGACAAATAAAAATGACGAGTAATCCAGTTTATTTAAATGGTTTCTTTCAAGTGCTTAAGAGGTCTCCAGCGCTTTGCTTCACATTTTGTTGGCAACTTTTCGGGGGGGGTTAAAGCCCTATTAAAACGAATGGAAGTGTTTGTCCCCCTATGGTTTGGATGGTTTGCTCCAGAATTGCACCCGTTTAGCTTCCTGCGTAAGTCCTCAAGTAACCATGAACCTGGAGTTCCTTTTAAAGGGATAGTAATATATCGTTCTTCATGTTTTTTTAATGCCTACAAAATAAAATAAAGATAAAACGAAGTAAGTCTTATCTCTCAAACCTTTATGGTTTAAGAGATATTCATAAGCAAAGTATCCCCCCCCCCTTCACCCAGATCAGAAGGGAGATGCCCAGGTAGACTGCAGAGAGGGACAATCTTCAATTAAGATAAGGGAAAAAGCTGAAAAAATTGTCAAGGGGGGAAGGGCTTTCATTGTTTTCATACAAAGAAGAATGTCCCCTTCTGTTATCTGTCTGGTCTTACAACCAGATTCACATCTGAGAAGAGATGGCTTACACTAGGTAAAAGGGGCGGGAGGGGAAACTTTGCTTGTGAATATATCTCTTAAACCATAAAGGTTTGAGAGATAAGACGTATCATTCTTCATGTTTTTTTAATGCCTACAAAATAAAATAAAGTTAAAACGAAGTATTACTATCCCTTTAAGTGCAGACAGCTTGGTTTACTTCTGTAGATAGGATGACTCTCACGCAGTGTTCCTGTTTGTTCCTTGACTGCTCATCTCCTCTTCAGAGGAAGACCCTAGAGGACCATCAGGTGGCAGAATTGGCAACCCAGGACCCAGAGGATGAGCTGTTCCTCTTTCCAACAGAGACAGCTCAGTTGTCTTCTCTTCCAGGAGTAGCCAGAGTGGTGCATTCCAAGGCCTATTGCACTGTCCATTGGCAGGAGTCTGGAAAGTGCAAACAAAGTGTCAGAGATGCTTACCTACTTCCGCCTGCTCAGATCCTGGGCATCCAAACTGGTCAGGGGACAGCCAGGGTGCAGCTGAAATGTCCAAAAGGTGTCTCTGAAAGTAAACAGGGGAGCAAAGTGAATGGGAGCACTGATGCCCAACCTGACAGGACACAAACTACAGAGGATGGCTCCCTGGAGACTCCTACACCTATGGTGGTCTCTCCTTGCCCAAGGACTCCTGATGAGCCCCCTCCAGAGGTAGTGGACTCTCCTATAGAGGGTATTTGCATAGCGGCTGACAGTCAGCCTCTTGATGTGGAGGAAATTTCACTTTTGGACCCTTTACCTCGTTACCTAAAATCCTGCCAGGACCTCATTATCCCAGTGGAAAATTACACAGACAAAACCTCAAAAAATTCTCCTAAGTCTCCTGAGACACTTCCTTCAAGCTCAGGAGAAGCTTCTTCAACTCAAGAACAGACTGAATCACAGACCAAAAATGGTCACCCAGATAATTGCACTACAGAAGCATCTGGAATGGACACTCAGGAAAAGGAGAAAGGTGGCCCTTCCAAGCCCCCTAGAGAAGACTCCAACCAACTAATTGAGAGGTTGCGGCAGGAAGGCTGGAACCAACGGACTTCTGACAATTTGACACTAGCCGAGGTCTACCTCATGCTGGGCAAACCGGGAAAAATGCAGCTGGAATACGATTGGTTGGCACCTCCCGGTCCAGATGGTACAAGTGCCCCTCTGTGCCACAAGCAGAGACTTTTAAGCTGCTTGTTACGCCTAATATCCACAGAGGTGAACCCCAAACCTGTAAGTAATCATAATGAGTGTAGTCATATCTCACGTGGAGGTAGGCAAGTAAATTAAAGGAGCGCTATCCCCTCCTAATAACTCTGCCCCCCCCCCCCCCCCCGTTGCCTTTCTATGACCAGAAATCCTACTGATCCGTATTAATTTTGCCCTTGTGCCTTTGTTCAAGAGATAAACTCTTTAATTAGTCCTAATTGCCATGTCCATGGAGGTGGACAGGACAGTTGCAGACAGTTTTTTTTTTTTTTCTTGTGTCAGAGTGCATGAGCCTACTTATCATTTTTGGGATGAGAGTTTGAGGTTCTGTGCACCTGATGTCAACTGTCATGTCTTCCTCCATGATATCCAGGACAAACTAAAAGAAGGGCAGAATTCCTAGGAACAATGAGGATTTTGTATTCTGAATATAGATGGGTGGTTGTTAGTGATATGTTTGTTCTACTTTAACTTGCTAACCGATCCAGACAGCAGGTTGCTGGAGGAATAGGAGAACAATCTGTAGGAAATCAGCAAGATTAATAATCTATAAATCAGAATTGCATAATCTAGAGCAGTTCTTCTTACCGGGCGTGTAGACATATTTATGCATCTTGGCACCAAGCTTGACGTGTCACACATTTCAGGATATGTTTGTTGAGTTATATTTTCCAGAAATGTGACACACAACTGTATACCTTCCAGCTACACGTGAGCTAGAGAAATGTAACAGACAAGTTGTGTGACAGGTGGACCTAGGCAGACCATCTATCTGTATGTAATGCAGGGGTGAAGCTTGAACTTTTGGAGACTGTCTCCCATTGGTTGGGGTTGGTGGGAGTCGTAGCAGCTGTTAGTAAAAAGAGACACTATTCCTGATCTAAGATATGAGACTGTGAGCCCAGAATATATTTTTCGGGATATAGCCAAGTGCACAAAGAAGAAAGGGGATGCAATCCTGGAACAAATAACAATTCTAATTAAGTGGGTCTTTTAACTCCTCAAATATTACAGGCCTCCGTTGCATTGCAAGGCAATGTTCTGAAATGCAGTAGCAGTCAAACGGTTACAAGTCCCATGAACATTTTTATTTAAAGGAACAGCAATGTCCCAGAAAAAAACTTTATAGTTTTGTAGTGCTCAAAGGTCAACTATATACAACAAATCCTATCTCTCAAACCGCTATAGTTTGAGAGATATTCAGCACTAAAGTTCCTCCCTCCCCTTTCCTTGACGTCAGTGCTATGCTGTCTGCAGAGGAATCCTGTCCAGGGACCAATTGGCGGTTCTGCAGCAGAACCGAAATCGCTTTATTGGAAAACTAGTTGAATAACCCGTGTACATGGGCCACAGTGCCAGCCGGCCGTGGGGCAATCATGCACAGTAGAGACTGCCTGTGCCGCAGCTGATACTTCAGAGCGCCCCGCTCAGTATCGGCCGCGTCACGGGCAGTCTCTACTGTGCATGACTGCGTTGTTACAAACTATTTAGCAAATTATTATATAGGATAATTACTTAATTGGAAAGGTATACAAAGTGTGCCTGGTTTGCAAGCACACTTTCTAGACCATTCCAATGAAGTAATTTGTTTTAAATAACGTGATTTCTGCTCTGCTGAAGAGCCTCATCGTGTCGGCCAACACAGATCTGGAAATAGGAAAGTTTCAATGCAGCTATCTCTCAAACCATGGCGGTTTGAGAGAGAGGAATTGTTGCACATAGTTGAATTTTTGAAGCACTACAAAACTATAAAGATTTTTTTCTGGGACATTACTGTCCCTTTAAAGGGATAGTAATACTTCGTTTTAACTTTATTTTATTTTGTAGGCATTAAAAAAACATGAAGAATGATATAAGTCTTATCTCTCAAACCTTTATGGTTTATGAGATATTCACAAGCAAAGTTCCCCTCCCCGCCCCTTTTACCTAGTGTAAGCCATCTCTTCTCAGATGTGGATCAGGTTGTATGACAGGACAGGTAACAGAAGGGGACAATTTTCTTTGTATGAAAACAATGAAATCCCTTCCCCCCTTGACAAGCTTTTCAGCTTTTTCACTTATCTTAATTGAAGATTGTCCCTCTCGGCAGTCTACCTGGGCACCTCCCTTCTGATCTGGTTGAACGGGGGGGGGGGGATACTTTGTTTGTGAATATCTCTTAAACCATAAAGGTTTGAGAGATAAGACTTATATCATTCTTCATGTTTTTTAATGCCTACAAAATAAAATAAAGTTAAAACGAAGTATTACTATCCCTTTAACCTCAGTAGTGCACTTGGTTTTCTTCAGAATTGCTTCTTTTTCTTTGTGCATGTAGCTCATTAATGGGACAGTAATGTCCTCAAAAAAAAGTCCAGTTTTGTAGAGTTTAAAATAATAATCAAAATGCTCCAAACCCTATCTCTCACACAGCTATGGTTTGAGAGATATAGGGATTCAAAGTCCCCCCCCCCTTCTCCTTATGTCAGCGGTAAAGCTGACAGCAGGAGAATCAAGTCGTACGACTCGGAGGCTCTGCAGCAGAGCCAAAATCACGTTATTGCTAAAGAATTAATTCATTGGAAAGGTCTAAAAAGTGTGCCGGGTTTGCAAGCACACTTTGTAGACCTTTCAAATGAATGTGGATTCTTTAGCAATAACGCGATTTCGGCTCTGCTGCAGAGCCGCATGCCGGCCCCCAGACCAGGATCTTTTGCTGTCAGCTAGATGCTGACATCAGGAAAAGGGGAGGGAGGGGGGAGCTTTGAATTCCTATATCTCTCAAACCATAGCGGTTTGAGAGATAGGGTTTGGAGCATATAGATTAATATTTTGTGTGAAAAAATGTTGGGACATTACTGTCCCTTTAACCAAAGTACTTGTGTGCCTGGGAGTCCATAAAACTAGTGTAGTGTGAAAACCTTGGTGGAGATGCACTAAGGAGTGATAAAGCGGAGATGACTTCTCCGGTGATATCTCTTCTCCAATTCCTCTGTTGTTCTATGGAGCCTGTGAACTAAGATTCATCCAACTTTGTAGATCGTAGTGCATAGGCTCCATAGAATAACACAGGAACTGGAGAAGTGATCTCACAGAGAAGTTTTTTTCTGCTTTATCACACCTTTGTGTATAACTCCCACCCCCCATAGTATATTAGCTTCTTTTTAATAGCAATATTTTATATGGGAGGGGGTGTATAGGGCATTTCTTGATGAATAAAATGTACCTAGTCCATTCTAAAGTTATTACAGCTCAAAGCTGATGCCACAATTTGCAAAAAAACTAATTCTGAATTGAGCCACTTCCACCAGGGGAAATACCATTGTTTTACTTGTCAAGAAAAGCCCTACAATAGGTGTCCTTCATACAAGGCATAAGGAGTCTGTAGTTATTGATCTCCATTTTGAAGTATGCATTTGGCAGCATCCCGTTAATAACTACTGTATCTGTGAAAGGCGCCCATGTTAACTGCCCCTTAGAAAACAAGAGCTATGGAACCTGTTGCTGCAACAGTTGTCAGTGTAGTGAACTAGACCTTTTATGGCTCCTTTCACATGGACAGTATTGTTGTAGCTGTGCTGCACTGGATCCATCACCTTTGGTTCCTCTCACAATGGTGACTATCATCCCGTATGATAGCAGCACAGTCCAGCAAGTTTGTCTACTGCATTTTCTCAGTAAAGCTACAGTAAAGGAGGTCTGCAGTAACTACAGTAAAGCTACAGTAAAGGGCTGCTGGCAGGCCTTTCACACGAGCATTAATGGAGGTTGAGGTCAACGATCCATGTGGACACGAGCCAGTAATATTGTCTGGTGTTTATGTGGGCTGGTCATAAGACGTGCTCCTCCCTTCCTGATTGGTGGTGGAATGCAGGACAGAGATGAGTGAAATTGCAGGGAGCAGCCTGGGTGAATGAGGACTTAAAGGGATAGTAATGATTAGGTATTACTGTAAGACTGATTCCTCTTCAATGGATAGCTTTTTAACCATCCATAACTTTGCAATTTTTGTTTTATTCTATAATAGTGTCCCCTTCCTACCCCTCTTCCATACATCACAAATTGTCCCCCTCAGATCTGGAATCCAGTCAGCGGACCAAACAGATTACAACGAGGGACAATCTTCTTTCTATCAATAGAAGGAAAACCCCCTTGATAAAAGAGGGGAGACTTTTCCTTATGAGAACAGAAGATTGTCCCAGACCAGTTTGAGGGGGGATGATTCCTGACGTATGGAAAAGGGGCTGGAGGGGGACACTTTTTTTTATTATAGAATAAAACAAAAACAGAAGGCATTATTATACAAAATGATGTAGATGAATCAATCTTACAGTAATATCTAACCATTACTGTCCCTTTAAGATTACACCTCTTCACAAGAGCCAGTGGAAAAGAAACACCCTGGAGCGCATTGTCCAAATTGTTAGCTCTTGGTATTTTATTTTAACCCTTTAAGCAACAGAGGATTGTGCAACACATTGCAAAGCAAGGTTTTTAATAATCGTGGTCTGTAAAAGGTCAAACAAGTGGCTTTTCGTACCAGATGCATGTGCAGCAGATTGCAGAACAAGGTGGTTGCACACACCCTGGCATTCAGATGGTTAAAATAATATTCATTTGTATATTTTCTTATGTTAGAATTAACATATTTGACTCTGAAAATAATTTACAATTTTTTTTTTTTTATTTTTTTTTTTGTGAGACTGCTGGAAATATTTGATTTCTAAAAATACTGGGCTCATTAGGGCCAGGGATTTGAACAATGAATTGCTGTGCAAAGTGTTGCTCACCCCCTCTGGTGCTCAAATTCTTAAATGAGTAGTAAGCCAAATGTGTGAGGATTTAGAAAAGCTGAAGGAATGGACAAAGGTAGGGATCTAAAATTTAATGCTGGAAACTGAAAGATACTGCAATTAGGACACAGAAATTCAGAAGTGGAACACAGGTTTAAAGGGATAGTAATGTTTCACAAAAACAGCCGTTCCAATTAATCTTCATAGTGCTTGTGCATGGAGAGTGTTATTTCAATACTGTCAGAGTTGTAGTACAAGAGTAATTGAATGACAAAGTATCCCCCTCCCGCCCCTTTTACATAGTGTAAGTCACCTCACCTCAGATGTGGAATCTGGTCTCTTGACAGGACAGATCACAGCGAGGGACAATCTTCTTACTGTGAGAATAAGGAAAACCCTGCCCTCTTGACAGGTTTTTCAGGTTTTCCCTTATGCTCACTGAAGATTGTCCCTCTCTGCGATCCATCCGGACAGTCTTACTGCTCTGAGGTGAGCAGTGTTACATCAGTAAAAGGGGCGAGAGGGAGATACTTTATCATTCAATTACTCTTGAACTACAACTCTGACAGTATTGAAATAACACTCTCCATGGCCCGAATACTATGAAGATTAATTGGAGCTGCTTTTATTGTGAAACATTACTATCCCTTTAAAGATTAGTAATGTTTAAATATTACAGCAAGCTTTTATAAATATATAAGACCAAGAACAAACCTGCGCTCCTCCATACCTATGTGTAAATGTGTGCCTTGACTTAAGCATATATATAATAAAAATTTGTATATATGTGTCTTAACCTAGATATATAAACTAAACTATTAAAAATTGAGAATTTAGTCCATCATTTGGCCAAAGAATGTAAGCTTGCCAACCTCGTCAAGGTATCTCAAGTTCTGGCAAGTACCTACTCTACTGCACCTTCTTTTGTTTTTAATTACATACACTGTGTTATAGAATTAGGTACGCGTTACTTATAACATCTTCAGCTGCTTTATCAAACCCAGAATTGTAATTTATTTTAATGTTAAATAGGAATTAAAGGTGCAGTAGAGTAGGTACTTGCCAGAACTTGAGATACCTTGACGGAGTTGGCAAGCTTACATTATTTGGCCAAATGATGGACTAAATTCTCAGTTTTTAATAGTTTAGTTTTGGAGGAGTGCAGGTTTGTTCTTGGTTTTGTATGTGCACTTTGGGTTTTGGCCCAATGTTGTTTGGGGGATTGAGAACCCCTCATTCCTTGCTGCTAGCTAGATGCCAGCTATTTATACACAATGTGTATTTATTATGGTGAGCTAGCGCTGTGGGCTTTTTTGTTTCTGCTTTTGTTCTAATAAATATATAGATCCATAGCTATATAATATTATGAAACATACAGTTCTAGCTGTTCATAAAGTGGAGGTCTTCATTTTATTAAAAGTGTTCCCCTCCTGCCACTTTTCCATAAATAACTCTACCTCCTTCAGAGAAGCAAGTCGGTTACGACCAGGACAATATTCTGTCAGAATAAGGAAACTTATGCCTTCCTTCATCAAAGGGGACAGGGTTTTCTTTATACTGATAGAAGATTGTCCCTCGTCGGGATCTGTCCAGTCAAACTATCGGATTTCAGATGTGAGGGATAGGTAGTATTACTTTGGAAAAGGGCAGTAGAGGCATACTTTTTTTAATTAAAAAAAAAAAAAATAAAACGAGCACCGCAATGTTATAAGAAGTTAGACCAGTATTTTTAGTTACAACAAGCTTGATTCTCCAATATAGTTTTTTTTTTATAATATTTAAACATTACCATCTCTTTAAATCATGTTGTATATCTGCCTCATCTGTAGTGCTAGATCCGGAGGTGATAAGGTAGTAGTTCACCAAATCCTGTAGATGGAGAATAACTTAATTTCTTACTCATCGATTGTATTTATGCACTTACTTTACTAATCACAGCCTAGTGGACCAGTCAGAATTTCCAGCTCTTCTCTCATCTGTGTCACAATTATGTCCACGAAAGTATATTGTGTTTCAGAACTTAATGACCTTTTGTTGATGTTTTTCCTTTGTGTGTGTTGTAAATAACTACAAAAATAAAGCACTTAAGTCCCTTTTATAAATCACTACATTTTAATGTTCTTTCTTAGTCTTCACAGACTCCCGAAACAACCTCAGTTGCCACCTCCCCTCTGAAGCTTCCATCCCAAGAACAGACCCTAACGCCACCTGGAAAGGTCATTGCACTGCTGTCCAGGGACCCCAACTGCTTGCAGGCTCAGCCCACACCACACATCCATACACATTTCTCCCCATCGTCCAGCGCCACAGGTGAAAGCAAGATTGGGTGTTATGGGATTTTTATATGGCTTGGATTTCCAGAATACTGGCTGGTACTGCCATCTGCCAGATTCAAATATTCAACAACTAGTTGAAGAGCCCGTTACACGGGCCACAGTGCACTGCCAGCGGTCGTGGGGCATTCATGGACAGTAGAGACTGCCCACGCCGTGGCTGATACAGTGCCAGCTGGTTGTGGTTCAGTCATGCTCAGTAGAGACTGCCCACGCCGCGGCTGATGCAGAGCTGGACGCTCCTTCGGAGCGCTCCACTCTGTATCAGCCTCGTAACTGGCAGTCTCTACTGCACATGACTGCGTCATTACACGCGTTTTAGCTAATTATTATATAGGATGCTCATGGAGTCTGAAAGGAAAGCAGTGCAGTATGTTGGCATCTTGCACATTGCAGTGACAGCCAGTACTAATATTTGCATAAAATAATGAATAAAGCAAAAATAAAGTGCAGTGTCTGGTCCTTCAGTCCAGATTTGGACTTACAAAAAAAACTTTTCTTTTGGTCCATGACGAAAGTCCGAATCTGGTGCTGGACTTCATGGAGATGCTGTACTCAAAGGGTTAATACAGTGGTTCTCAACCAGGGTGCCATGGCACTTTGTTGTGTTGTGGACCACTGGTTTAGGGTGCCCCCATTTTCTTTGGAGACTTTTTGTAAAAAAAAAAAAAAAAAAAAAAATGGTAAAGTTCAGTTTCTAATTAAAATTTTTGGGAATTGTCCTTATGTGGTTTGTCATTCTGCCTCTGAGACCCAAGAGTAACTGTATTTTTATGTATTTCCCCTTCATTAAGCCCTTGAGAAATTACCTATAAAATGCTATGGGGTGCCCTGAAAATTCCCAGTTGCATGTCATAAAATTGAGAACCATTGGGTTAAAGCGGGTTAGCGCCGCAAATGATGATTACATTGGTGATATGCACAGACGTAATTTTATTTTCAAGAATAATTGCTGCATTAAATTAAAATAGAATCTTTTAACCAGGCAGGCAGCGGGGAACAGCACAGACATCTTGCAGGGCTGGCATCTCTGCATCTGCGCTGTGCGTCCCCTTCTCCTACATGATTGGTGAGTCGAATGCCTTTGAGCCTTAAGGCACCAGAAGGGACTGACAGTGCAAGTGCAGAAAGCGCCTACAGCAAGATCCAAGCCAGTGCCTGCCTGCATAGAAGGTTCTATTTTTCTTTAACCTCTTGAAGCGGAACTACCACATTTAACAAAGATGGCCTCAAATAATTCCTTGTCTGGCGACTAGCTGCTCAGTAGCGCTAGTCTGCAGAGTTATTACCTGGTTAATGCGAATTATCCACTGCTCCGGGACTGACAGGCAGGACGGAGCGGACGGAGCGCAGACATCTTTCCATAATGATGTCTGTGCGCCTGCGCTGTCAGTCCCTTTTGGAGCGAATTGCTCCCTAGCAAGGCCTCCTAGAGCCAGCTGGGACTGACAGCGCAGGCATGCAGGATACTGCTAATGTAATTCTCATTTGCGGTACTATGTTAATCTGATGAAAGTTCTGCTTTAAAGGGATAGTAATAGATGAATAAAACTTCAGCTCCAATTGACCCTCCTATAACGGTCATGTAGCTCTGTATTTCAGTATTTTTACTTTTTGTAGTTCAAGTAATTCAATTCTAAAAGATCCCCCTTTTACCTCCTGTAAGCCACCTCCCCTCAGATGTGTAATCTGATCCTGGGACCGGACAGCGTGCAGCAAGGGACAACCTTCATCCAGTGAGTATAAGGAAAAACCTGCCCCCTCTTGATGAAGGGCAAGATTTTCCTTATGCTCAATGAAGATTGTCCCTCGCTGCGGTCCATCCGGCTGGCTCAGTGAGACAGTGACGTAGGTGAAAGGGGAGGTTGTGGGGGATCCTTTTGGCTTGAATTACTCTTGAACTACAAAATGTAAACTATTGAAATACAGTGCTACATGACCAGTGTTACAGGAGAATCAATCGGAGCTGCAGTTTTATTCATCTATTACTATCCCTTTAATACTTAGTGTCTGTGGCCTTTTCTTGCTTGCCATGGCTATAACTGCTTTTCTCTCTGGTTCTAGGTTTCAGGAACCTGGC
Organism: Rhinophrynus dorsalis; assembly: GCA_037306005.1. Classification (NCBI taxonomy): domain Eukaryota; kingdom Metazoa; phylum Chordata; class Amphibia; order Anura; family Rhinophrynidae; genus Rhinophrynus; species Rhinophrynus dorsalis. The sequence continues at coordinate 38,810,694 of CM074725.1, forward strand.
ACGCCCACTATTGGTTAGCAGTCCTTTGGGGACTGTTACAGGCACCACTGATGGAGTGTTTGCAGTGCCAACAATGCTGCCACCAAACAGCCGCCATGCAAAATTCTCCTCCCCAGGAAAGAATCGAGATTCAAGGTCACCAGCAGCCTAATGCTATCAGCGTGAGTCCTGGGTCTGGCCAAGAGATAGGATTAGCAGATTCTAACAATAAAGGATAATACAGTCAGTGGAAGGAATTCTGTGTGCCACATGAAGTGATGTCAGTGCAACTTTGGGTGCAGGAAATTATTCTGGTACCAAATACTGTGCTTTTGCTTCAGGAAGGATAAGCTTCATTAAAAGTTATTACAGCTCACATTAACATCATGAGGTACAAATGGTAGTATCACATTAGGACTTCATTCTCGCAGAGGAGCAATAGAAAAAAAAAATGCTGCTTGCACACCAGGTAACTGTTTAATTTGAAATACAGTTCAGAGCTGTAATAACTTTAACCCTTTGCGTGCCAGAGGGGTACGCAACGCATTGCAATGCTTTGCGTACCCCTCTAGCACTCAAAGGGTTAAGCAAAACAGTTCTGAGTAACTGTTTTACTCTGCGGGGAAAAGCTATATTTAACTGTTCCTTTAAAGCTTATTGATCCCTTTGCATTTTACCCAGTGGATAGCAAGTGCATTAAAGACATACACGTTCTAGATTCTTAGGAAAACATCCATATGCCAGACTGTTTACAGGCAGCGGTTCCCAAACCGTGCTGTCAGGGATTTTTTTTTTTTTGATGAGAACACAGCTGTGGTGTTCTGAGGTTTAGTCAATTTGACTTAACCCACCTGTGTTCTAAGAGAGAAAATCCTTAAATCTGGCCTGTTAGTGGGCCTGGAGGTAAAGTTAATGGGATCATGGTATTAATATGGCCAGATGTATGTTTGTCCGATGCAGTCATGCTCGGTTGAGACTGCCCAAACGCTTAGCCCGTGTACACGGGCTTTTACATGAACTATATATATTAATTTATTTATTTTATTTTTATAGGGTTTATCCCATTGCGTAAAACACGGATACTCCCTCTGCTGAAAGATGTTTTGTTCAAAAGTTATTAGAGCTCATAATAAAATTTTTTAGGTTCAGGATTACAGTGGCCTGAAATACAGTGGCGCTGTTGCTGCATCATTCTATGGAAGTTATGGTCAATAGATCATAAACTTCCATAGGATGGGGTAGCAACAGCACCACTGTAAAATTTCAGGCCATTGAGATATTGCACCTAACAAATTCAAGTTTGAGGTGCAAACATGTTTGAATAAAACACCTTTACAGCATTGGGAGTGTCCTTGTTTTAAGTGGGATAATCGCTACAGTGTGTGTAATTTTTTTTTACATAAGTATAACTGTCCCTTTAAAGCGGACATTTCACCTTAATTGAAATTTGCATATTTGAAAACTGCACTAAAAACTGCCTATGTGTCAAGTTAGACAAAAGACCAGCAAACATACAGTTAGTGATAGTAATACATGAAATTACATACTTTTGCTTGCAAACCAGGCACACATTGTAGACCGTTCAAATGAAGTATTTCTTGTAATTAACGCAATCACGGCTCTGCTAAAGAGCCGCAGGACGGTCTATGGACTGCGACCTCCTTCTGTAATTTTGAAAGCTGTCATCAGCAAAGGGGAGGGAAGGGGAAATTTTGCAGACTGATATCTCCCAAACCATAAAGGTTTGGAAGATCGGAAATGGCACAAATAATTTATTTTTTAAATATCTACCGAATTAAATGTATGTAATTTCGTGTATTGCTATCACTTTAAAGGGATAGTAATACTTGAATATAATTGTATTTTATATTGTAGCCCTTAAAAAAAACATGAAAAATGATATGTCTTATCTCCCAAACCTTTATGGTTTGGGAGATATTCACATGTAAAATATCGTAAAATTCTCTTTTCCTGGCTGTTTCAGCCAAGTCTGCCATCTAGTGGACAGATTTGGAATTCGGTCCACTGAGCAACCGGCAGCTCTTTAGCAGTGCCGAGATCACGATCTTTGAAATGAACTACTTAACTGGAACTATCTACAAAGTGTGCCTGGCTTGAACGCACACTTTGTAGACCATTCCAATTAAGAAATTCTTTTCAAAGATGGTGATCTCAGCACTTCTGGAGAGGCACAGCCGTCCCGGGACCGGATTCCAAATCTGAAGGGTGGAGCAATGACGTCACTCCAGGGGAAACTTTACTTCTGAATATCTCCCAAACCATAAAGGTTTGGGAGATAAGACTTATACCATTTTTCATGTTTTTTTAAGGGCTACAATATAAAATAAACTTATTTTCAATTATTACTATCCCTTTAAGGAGATATTCATGCTTGTTACTAATGTATGCTAATTACTGTACCAGTTACATTTCATATGCTAATTCAGCTTTTCAGTGGTGTCATATTCTAACGAAGCTTTGTGCTGTACCAGGAAATGTTCACGTTCACCAGAAATAAAACTGTGAATATCTTCTAAACTATAAATCTGCTGGAATTTTGATTAACATGACACATAGGTCATTTTGAATTAAGTTTTCAAATATGTTAAGAAAATTCAAGGTGATTGGTCTACTTAAGTATAATTAATGGCTCACTCTTCTCTCATTTTGTAATGTTAGTACTTATCATGTTTCTTCACTCTCCTTCATTACTTTAACCCTTTGGGTGCAACAGAAATGTCAAACATGGACACCCCTTTATCACCCAAAGTGTTAATAGTACCTTTGACTTGCAGACTTCATATTAGATAAGTGGCCTCACCAATCCATTGTTAACATTGCACTGACCAGCTTTCTTTCACCTTCACTCTTTGCAGTCAGAATTCTTCTTACCGAAGCCCAAGAAGCAGAGGAGCAGACATCTTAGGAAACCCTTGGTAGTCCAGGTATGATGACATCATCTTTTTGGATGCAATTTATATTTGTCCAGCTTTTCAGTTTTACTCCAGAAGATCAGCTTTTGGAACGGTTATTTTCTGTTCACCATAAACGTGTGGGCTGATCATTCTCTGCTGAACTGACATGATTCCCAAGAGCCCATCTCTTGAAGTGGGATTGAGACTTCAAGTGGAATGGTCATTTGTCAGCTCAGTGGGAACATCGAACTTGACAGGATTTTGAGTTTATGCAAATTAGTTTGTAATCACTGGGAGGTGGGAGGGAGAGCAGTGTGGAATGCTAAGACTAGGCTGTTTGAGAATTGGAGGGAGAGCAGTTTAGAATATTAGTATCTGCCTGACATGCTGGCCAATACTATCTAATGTAAATATATTGACAAGTACAGCTACATATCTCAACTTACTGGATTAAAATTGATAACATAACACAATGATTGAAAGCTTTTTTACAGATCATTAAAAAAAAGTTATAACTTGCTAGTTCCACTTTAAAGTGACTATTACTTTTAACTAGTGATCTTTAAAATAGTTTTCAAAATCTATATGTTGGGCAATTTTTTTTTATTTTTTTTAATTCATTATCTAGAATTTGTGTCTATATACAAATTACATATTTCTGGCTGGCAAGCCATGTGCCCAGTATTGACATTCCACCTTCCTACGTGCCACTCGTTAATGCTCTACCACACTCTTATTTAGTTTGGAAGCTAGAGGGCCTCCCTCTCTCCATTAGACCTCTCTCTCCAATCAAATAATATTGTTTTGCGACTTTTGGGCCACCCACTGGCAACCAAATTATTACAGCTAATCTGCTAAAGTAGTGTTTGGTCTCCGGAGAATGCTTCCCCTTTCACTTCTATGGGTTAATGGCTGCTCATAGAGACACTGTAAGGAAGGAGACTACAATTACCATCATCTTCCGCCAGCTGGCAGGGGGGGTTATAGGAATTGTAGTCCCCAGCAACTGGAGGACCCGAGATTGCCCATACCTGCTGTAAGTTGTGAGAGTTAAAGGTTGATCTCCTTCTTTCACTTTGGGACACGTATTTTGTTTGAGGAGAGCTTGGTAACAGTCTATATAGTCATTTCTTTTCTGTCCGTATGAGTAAAAGGTGTGGTCACGTGACTGTGCCATTATAGTCTATAGAAAAGGCTTTCCTCCATTTCAGTAGATTGAGCCTTCCCCACAGAGTACATTGGAGTGGTCATGTGACCACACCCTTACACACAGAGGGGAAAGATGGTTAAACACTCTAGTCTTCCTCCTAAATAGAAAAAAAAAAACCTAGGTCTCCTAGTAAAAACATGGACGTACCATTTTGCAAATAATATAATAAATCTGTCTGGGTAAGGGAGATTTGAATCTGAGTATTCATTTTTAATTCTTTTTCTTTACAGAGGACTCTCTTACCACGGCCATCTGGCAGCTCCTCGCCCCATGTCTGCTCCTTCTCTATCCTGTCCAACTCTGCAGTAGCAGGTAATGTCCTGAATGGTAACAGCTGCCTGGGATTAATTAATATTGTTTTACATAATTGCATTTAGCAAGTTCATTTTCAGGTGCTTGCCCAAAAGGCACTTTAATAAAACAAATGGGTATAAACTTTTATTGAGTGTGCTTGGTGCGATGTGCCCATGAGGCTGCCAGGACGGAATGGTTATTCAGGTAATTTGGGAGGAAGTCTTTCTTCATATTCCTGTAGCCAAGGGGTTGGCAACCTTTTAGTTTCTAGCCATTTTGGACTGCAGCTGCCATTATCCCCATCCAGAAGCGGGCTGTTTGGAGATTATGGTGACATGCCCCAGGGACAATTTAGATTCCGGCTGGTGCTGGCAGCCAGGAACCCCAGTTGCCTATCTTGAAGCTGACGGGCACTGTTTGGATGAGGTCTGCTCCCTCCATCCAGGCACCCAGCATCTGTCTAGGAGCAGCCAGGCTCCTGGTTAATGTGGACTGATGCCACCAGTACTAGCCCAGTTTATTGGATCATGGTTTGGGCATGCAGGGACCCTGGGATTTAACAACTTCAGTGCCAGAGGGGTATGCAACGCATTGCATTGCAGAGCAATGTGTTGCGTACCCCTCTGGTACTGAAGGGGTTAATGTGGACTGCGCTTGAGCCTTGTGGATTTGAATAGGCCACCAGAGTAACCTTATAGCCCAATGTTTGCAAAGCTAAAATAGATCAATTCTGGGGTAAATAAATTACCATTGATTTGTAGTAGGCTGGAGAGGTGTATAACACATTGTGAAGCAATGTGTTAGAGATTTATCTAGCATTCAACAGTTATAAGCTCCGTTTAAAACCATGGGATTTTAGGGAATTTTTATGTGGTATAGTTTTTGCCCCAGAATAATACCCCTTCTCTTCAGTATATCTCTTCATTCCTAGGATCAGTCTCACTAACTGCATTCCCCTTGTAGCTTCCTTGCAGAACTTCTTAATTTTATGTTTGGGAAGTTTTACTATTACAAAACTATATAAACTCTCCTTTCTCTTTTCAGGTCAAGGCTCTTTCCGCCCCATCCACTCCTCCCTTGGCAGGACTACAGTGTCTCACATAGTCCCCAAAGCGATTGCAACCCCCAGTCCTTTGTCTAGTGAGTATCTTGGCCATAAACATGATTGTTCTTGTCTAACACCTGGATTGGCCTGACTTGCAGTATCTCTTATCGTTGACCTGTCTTAGCCTCATTCCTGTGGAACACGTGGATCCATACACACGAAGAAGTGCGGAGTAATGCTGAAATCTATCTCGCGCTAAGGAAAAACCATCCCTTTTATTTTAAATGGGCCTTTTAACTCTTGGTTGCTAGATAGAGAAGTCTCCAGTTCATTGTTTTTGCAGTGTGTTGGAGAGCGCGTTATCATTCGAGGTGTAAAAATCCGATTCAATTCAGTGGACATGTTAACTTCTTCTAAATTCTAATGTGGAACACAAGAACCATGGTGGTAAGGTTCCCTCCTCCAGGGCACATAAAAAAAAGCAGGGTTTTTGAGGTGGCGACTCCCTTGTTCCTTCCAGGATGCTAAGGAAGGTTAAGATGAGCTCTTAAGTGATTCTGATCATATCCCTTTTGGCCCTCTCAGGCTTGGTTTTCGGATCTTCTTAATATGTCCATTGTGCGGCCATTTTGTCTCTCTCTGAGGCTCGATCTTCTAATCAGGGGTCAACTTTATAATCCGGTGGAAAGGTTGGGTTTGACAGCACAGCTCTTTAAGCCAACATCTTGAAGTGCTTTTCAGATGTCATCATCTCCTCTATGGTTAAAGCTAGGAAGCCTGTATCTTCTGAGTCCTGTCACAGTGTCTGGTCTCTCTTCTGCCAGTGGTGTGCTGACCAAGATGTGTCCCCAAGACCTTTCAGCCTTCCTATGATTCTGGCTTTCCTTCAAGATGGAGTCAACAAGGGTCTCGGTTCTATCAAGGTTCAAATCTCAGCCCTCCTTTCTTTTTCTGAAGCTTATTGCTTTTCACCCTGACATCAAGACATTTGTTCAGGGGGTGGCTCACCCCTACCCTACCTTCACGGATTCCACTCCTCCATGGGATCTGAACCTGGTGTTAGGAGTTCTCCAGAGGCCTCCTTTCAAGCCTCTTTCCTCTGTTTCTTTGCATCTTGATGCATAAAAGGGATAGTAATACTTCAGTATTACAAATCCCTATATTAATGCCCTTGAAAAAAGAAACATTTTGCCCCCAGTGTCATCTCTCAAACCTTTATGGTTTGAGAGATGATCGCTTCTAAAGTTGCCCTCCCCCTTCCCCGTAGTCAGCAGTTTAGCTGACTGCAGGGAAGAGAGTCGTACGACTTTCAGGCGGCTCTCCAGCACAGCCTGATTGCGTTAACTAAAAAAGAAACTTTCACTGAAATGGTCTTCTACGTGTGCTTGGCTTGCAAGCACACGTAGAAGACAGTTTTAGTGAAAGTTTGTTTTTTTTTTTTAGTTAAAGAGATCGCGGCTCTGCTGCAGAGCCACCTGATGATCTCTGACCGGATTTCCCTGAGTCAGCTAAAATGCTGACTACGGCTGAGGGAGAGGGCAAATTTAGAAGCGTTCATCTCTCAAACCATAAATGTTTGATAGATGACACTGGGGGCAAAACATTTCTTTTTACAAGGGCTTTAAGTATTACTATCCCTTTAAGATGGCCTTCCTTTTAGCTATTGTATCTGTTTGCAAAGTTGCCAGACTACAAGCTTTGTCTCACCAGCTTTGATGTTTCACCAGGAAGAGGCAGTTCTCTGTACTCCTACAGTTTTTTTTTATGCCCAAGGCTATCTTTGCTTTTCTGCCTTAGTATTATATCATGCCACTTGGTCATGTGGAATTTAAATCTACAGTGGATGGGTTTTTTTTCCTCTTCTTCCCAGGAATCATAGTTTATGATTTTGAATATGCCCCTGGTTCCTTCTTACCACAGTGGACGTAAAGGAAAAGAGGACTGACAGTTGAATCCTTTTCTTTTAATCCATGTGGAACATAAGACTCCCACCCAGGGGAAACAAAATGTGGTTTAAGTCCCTGGGCTGAGGGATTACCTGGCATCTTTGTTCAGGGGATTTCCTTTCATTTTGCTTTTGTTTCTTTATGCTACTTTGCTATATGTTGAAACTGGGGATAGGTGAGTAAATCGGGAAGGAAGAGGCGAGTCTTCTCAATGGCTCTGTCATTTCTTAAAGGGATAGTAATACTTCATTTTAACTTTATTTTATTTTGTAGCCATTAAAAAAACATGAAGAATGATATAAGTCTTATCTCTGAAACCTTTATGGTTTAAGAGATATTCACAAACAAAGTATCCCCCCCCCCCCCGTTCAACCAGATCAGAAGGGAGATGCCCAGGTAGACTGCAGAGAGGGACAATCTTCAATTAAGATAAGGGAAAACGCTGAAAAACTTGTCAAGGGGGGAAGGGCTTTCATTGTTTTCATACAAAGAAAATTGTCCCCTTCTGTTATCTGTACTGTCATACAACCAGACTCACATCTCACATCCAAAAAGAGATGGCTTACACTAGGAAAAAGGGGCGGGGAGGGGAACTTTGCTTGTGAATATCTCATAAACCATAAAGGTTTGAGAGATAAGACTTATATCATTCTTCATGTTTTTTTAATGCCTACAAAATAAAATAAAGTTAAAACGAAGTATTACTATCCCTTTAAGTTCACTGCCCTCTGGTGGAGGGAACTTAACCCCGTGGTTCCTATTTTCCACGTGGATTTAACTGTATATTCACTAAAATCCTCACTTCTCCACTATGGTACATTTGGTTATCTCATAATTGCCTCTATTTTGATTTGCTCTTGCAGCCCTTTTGTGTTATGTAATTTATGAGAAATGTGTTCACTTTCTGTATAGGTGCCATTGACCTGGCTGCGAAGACTGCAGGGATTATCCCCGAGGGCTCAATTCAAGTCATTGAGACGGACAGTTTGCATGGGATTGCCCCTCTGCCTGCTGATGGAATAACTGGAACAGCTCTGAATCCTGCAAGCCAGGGTGCCACGCCAGACCCTGTCCCATCAGTGACCGTATGTGCCCATATTGATCTTGTACCACTGTCTCCTTTATCTTTTAACCCCTTCACAACATGTGACCTACTATGACCGTCACGGTCCTTGAAATACTTAAGGACCGATGACAGTCATAGTACGTCACGTACTTTTTACTTACAGCGCTCTACCGGGCGCGCTGTAAGTAAAAATAGGGCCTGAAATTGACCTCTCCAAGATCGGAGCGATCTCTATCAGGCTGCATAGTGACGCGCCGATACACTCAACAGGTCACGTGTGTCGGCGTGGATCAAAGCGGTCCTTATGGAACGGAAACGTCCCAGGACCGTCAGTTGCTAAGGGGTTAATGTGTTTGTATTTTCATTTTATTCAAATTATTCTATCCTTTTATGGTTTTTCTCCTCTCTCCTGCTTTGTTTTACATCTTTCACCTCTCTTTACTGTCACTAGGGAAGAGGTAGGCAACATTTTGCTCTCTAGGTTTTGGGGCTTCGATTTCTGTTGTCCTCAACCATCTGTTTCCTGGTTTGAGGATGATGTGAGTTGTAGTCTCCCAACAGCTGTAGAACCATAGGTTTACATTCCCTACCTTATAGAATCTTCTCTAATGGGTGCAGAAAATGGTCAGTGGAATCTGTTTTCTAACTCTAGGCAGTTGCCTAACATCTGTGGTATCAGAGTTCAAGTCCTTTAAAACTCACTCTGTTTGCCATGCAAGACTGGGTGATCTTAACACTTCACTTGGCGCTCCTGACAGAGGAAGCACAATTGTGATCCTGTCCATTGCAGTCCCATGTCCCAGTGAATTTTTCACCAATGGGCTTCAAAGGCTGGGATGGAAATCTCTTAGAAGCTCAGCAAGGCTCTGATATTGCCTGAACAGAGAGATAATGGGAGAGGTTTAAAGGGAGAGTAATGTTTCACAAAAACAGCATCTCCAATTAATCAGGCCATGGAGTGTTATTTCAGTGTTGTCAGAGTTGTAGTTCAAGAGTAATTGAAAAAGTCTCCCCTCCTGCCCCTTTTACATAATGTAAGCCACCTCCCCTTAGACGTGGAATCTAGTCCTGGGACCAGACAGATCACAGCAAGGGACAATATTCTTAATATGCCCATATTGAAAACCCTGCCCGCCTTGACAGGTTTTCCCTTATGCTCACTGAAGATTGTCCCTCTCTGTGATCCATCTGGGCAGTTTTGCTGCTCTGAGGTGAGCAGTGTTACATCAGTAAAAGGGGAGGGAGGGGGATAGTTTATCATTGAATTACTCTTGAACTACATCTCTGACAGTACTGAAATAACACCCTCCATGGCCCAAATACTATGAAGATTAATTGGAGCTGCTGCTATTGTGAAACATTACTATCCTTTTAAGGTGTAGGAACACTGTTCCTATAGCTGTTGTGTAACTGCCTATATTTAGCTCATTTGTTTGCCCATTTAGAAGACCACTAACACATAATACACATTTTCCTTCCTATGGCCAGTAAATCCTTATGGCCACTCTGAATGTTGGTTTGCATCTTGGCTCAGTAGATACAATCTTCAGTCTGTCCTGTTCTCGTATTCATGAGGTGGTCATGATTCTTACTGGCAGGACTCCTACACCCTGAACTCTGTCTGTTTGGAATGACATGTGGAATCTGGACACAACTGCAAAATTCAAAGTGGCCGTTAGGATTTTCTGGCAATAGTAAGCTAAGTGGGAAGATATTAGGATATTTTGGTATTGATTTAAAGGACAATTATCATGTTTTACTCCTGTTGGACTTGGTAAGAATCCTGGGGCTGCATGGTGCAGTCCCAAAATGTCTCCTTAATGGTCATTTTCAGGATCAGAAAATGAACTTTCTGAGCTGGAAGTCAAAATGGAAATATGTGGCTCTCTGCTACAAGCTTTGGCTGTTGGTCTTTCAGTCAGTGTAGACCTAGTGTGCCTGGCTTCCATTGCAGACAGTGTTGCGCTGAACTGTGAGACTTTAGACCTGCAATTAATTCTTTTCTCGCACAACCCTGTTCTGCACCCCCTTTGGTCCTCTGGGGCTGACATGCTTGTACATTGATGTACCTGTTTTTCTCGTTTAGGATCCGGTTCCGTTTATTCCACTAGCCACGTCGTCTGTGCAGGAGCCAAGCCAACCATTTCAGGTACTGCAGAACTAGATTTTGGCTGATTCTAGGGAATGGCATGCAAATATGAACTCTCTAGAGCGATCTATTTTTTTATTATTATTATTTAAACTGCAGCATTTTCTCTTGCTTTGTATCTTTCTTCCACTGTCCCCATCTCGTCTTCATACTTAATGGTGTATATTTTACAATGGAAATATTGGTGGTTGCATTATAGAATTCTTTGAGTGTCTTAGTGTACCCTGGAGTCTTCTGTGGCACACTAAGGTGTGAAGTGTGCCTTATGTACAAGGAGAGAGTGAATACGTTTTTGGCAAATCATCTGCACCAAAGGGAACAAATTATTTAAATGGGGCTTTTAACCTCATGGATGCCAGAGAAGTCTCCATTGTGTTGCTCTAAAATGCTTTGCAGATCTCTGTAGCATTCAAGGAGTTAAAATCCACATTTAACCCTTTGCGTTCCAGAGGGTGCGTACCCCCTCTGGCACTCAAAGGGTTAAACTGAATGGAAACCTGTGAATTTGTTCACACTCTTGGATTTGGTTTGACTTGGAAATCCTGCACTTTGCCTTTATACATAACAGTGTATTTTGTGATTGTGCTCTTTTGTGAGCCCAGGGTTGGATAAAACATAACCTGGAATCTTTATTTCAGCCCTCATCTGTACTGTCCCTTGGTGAGATTTCCCAGAATCCCCTTCAGAATGGCCCATCAAACACATCCAGCTGCACCCCAGGCAGTGCTGGTACCTGCCTCTCTCCCCCCAATGTCTCTGCTTTGCTGGATATCTCTCTGCCTGGCCCTCCTGATGATGTCCTATCTCATGGCGGAACTGCCACACTCATCAGCGACTCCATCATAGAGATCGCCATTAGCTCTGGGCAGTTTGGTGAGTTTCAAGCTTTTTTGTTTCTAAAAACAATCTAGGAATCTGTAATCACAAAGTGTCAATATACATTTATGAAATGGTGGTTAAAATAAAGTTTGCTACAATTGCCTAATATTGATGTTCATGAAGAGACATGTATTCATACTCACTAAGCTCTAAAGGCTCACGCCGGTCCAGAGCTACTCCCCACAGCTTTGGGTCTCCAACAAACTTGACGACACAGGAAGGGAGTGCTTCAACTGACCGGCCAAATCCAAACAGCTAACACAGTTGCAATGATTTACATAAAAAATTCTTTATTGGTACAAAACTAAAAACATAAGTGAGAGCAAGGCTTATAATATTAAGTCCTTTGCTACTAGCCAGATCTGAAAAGTTTTCACTCGCCAATGGCTAGTGGCGAGTGGAAATTTTGAGCCCTATGTGAGAGTATCATGAAACACGTTAGGTGGTTCGTTTGATGTTTTGCCTTCTGTCATCTATTCAGAAATTGGATGTTTTTAGTTTTGTACTAATAAAGAATTTTTTTTTTTTTTTTTTTTTATGAAATCGTGAATGAATTGGCTGTTTGGATTTAGCCTGTCTATTGAAGCATTCCTTTCATATGTCGTCACAATTATGACCTGTTAAAATCCTATAATACGTTCACACTTCAGTGACTAGGAAAATTAGATTGTCATGTTTAGATGCAAATTCAGCCACCTGACTGTTCTCCTTCGTAAATCCTGTAGTGTATGTAGTTTTTATTTATTTGCACAGGCAATACTCCGGTGTGTTACACTGTTTGCTTCCTTATGTTTTCTAATCTGCCTTTAAAGGGACAGTAATGTCCCATAAAAAAATCTTCTTGTTTTGTAGAGGTTAAAAAAATAAATTATGTGGCACAAATCCTTTTGAGAGATCTTCACATGGAAAGTTTCCCTTTCCTGTCAGCTGTTTTTTTGTTTTGTTTTTTTATGTCAGCTTTAAAGCTGACAGCAGGAGATTCGAGCCGGCCGACTCGAGAAGGCTTTTCAGCAGAGCTGAAATCGCATTATTTAAAAAGAACTACTTCATTGGAACGGTCTACAAAGTGTGCTTGGAAACCAGGCACACTTTGTAGATCTTTCCAATGAAGTAATTATTTCTAAATAACTCTATTTCGGCTCTGCTGAAGAGCTGCTGGCTGATCCCCGGACCGGGATCTCCTGCTGTCAGCACAGTGCTGACATCAGGAGAAGGGGGGGAGGGGTGAATTTCCAATTCAAATATCTCTCAAACGATAGCGGTTTGAGAGAGAGGATTTTCTGCAAATTTTATTTTTTTATCCTCTACAAAACTAGAAGAACTTTTATGGGATATTAGTGTCCCTTTAAAGGTTTGAGAGATATACGGTAATACAGATACCCCCTCACTGATGTCAGCTGTAAAGCTGACAGCGGGAGATTCGTGTCAGCCAACTCGAAGTGGCTCTTCAGGAGAGCCCAAATACTGCAATCTAAAAAGAAATACTTCATTGGAACGGTCTACAAAGTGTGCCTGGTTTGCAAGCACACTTTGTAGACCATTCCAATGAAGTATTTCTTTTTAGATTGTGCTGTTTCGGCTCTGCTGAAGAGCTGCCTGCCAGTCCTGGGACCAGGGTCTACTTCTGTCAGCTAGAGGATGATGTCCAGGAAAGGGGCGGGGGGGGGGGTTAAATGGTATATCTCTCAAACCATAAAGATTTGAGAGATCAGACTGGCATCAATGGATTTCTTTTTTGATTATCTACAATATTACTTTTATATAAGACATTACAAACCATTTGAGTGCCATTTGCCACAACCCTCTGGCACTCAGAGTTAAGTACTGCTTATTTAGATTGTCTTATTTGATTTCAGAGGCTTGTGCACTGCATTGCACATCCCCGTGCCACTCAAGAGGTTACATATAAATAGACAAATGTACAATGCAGATGTCACAGCATGCTATCTTCCTATACACACAGTGACACTGATGTTCTGAGAAGAATTGGTGCAATTATGGAACAAGCCAACTGCACCATGGGGGACAGTTTAACATTTCTCTAGCATTCAGGGAGTTAAAAACACCTTTTAGCTCATTGGGGGTTTGATTATTTCCCCTACGATGCTGTTTCTCCAGAATATTTTTTTTCTTTTTCTGTTTGGTACAGCTGTTTCACTCCCTACTTATTTTTACAGGAGAGGCGGTGCCCCTGTCCCCAGCTAAGCTCAATGACAATTCCAAAAGTCTTCCGTCCCCTGCCAGCAGTCCACAACAGAACTGGATCGCCTCTCCCAGCCATGATCCGCAGTGGTATCCCAATGACTCCACCGACTCCTCACTCAGCAGCTTATTTTGTGAGTATTTTCACTTTATGGGATAGAATTGGGTAGATAAGTGTAATTGTGCTCTGAGCTTTTCAGGTATCGCATTAAAAAAAAAAAAGTGACCAATATCTCTATAGAGAGATATTGTCTGTAATACGCATTTACTCTGTAATAGCTTTTGATCAAGCAGTGGGGTTACCTCCCCTGCTGGGAAATCTCTATAACAATACGTTCTGATTACAAAGTGTATATCACTTTCCAGAGTCAAACCCAGTTTTGAATAAATTGCACTATATCCAATGTAATCTTCACATGATGCTTTGCTTCCACTCACAGCCAGTTTCATTTCTCCGGAGAAGAGCCGCAAGACGGTGCCTGCTGTCCCAGGAAGCAGCAGTGGCACCTCACTGCTTGGTCCTAGCCTGCTGGACGGGAGCTCTCGGGACTCCTTTGTTTCTCGCTCGCTGGCGGATGTCACTGAGGTCTGTTTTATAACAGTTTGTGGGAGAGGAAAGCTGCACATAGGGAACCAATGCAGTGAGAGCTACATTTAGTGACAAATGCAGGTGTCACAGCAACATGAAAAATAACGATGTGGCTGAAGCTGTCATTTTACATGTACTACCTGTTGTGGAAGTTTATTCTGGACTAGCTGAAGAGCACGTTACACGGGCCACAGTGCAACTGCCAGCTGGTCGCAGGGCAGTCATGCGCAGTGGAGACTGACTGCGCCGTGGCTGATACAGAGCTGGACGCTACTTCGGAATGTCCAGCTCTGTATCAGCCGCAGCGCGGGCAGTCTCTACTGCGCATGACTGCAGCACACCCAGCAGTGTCTACTGCGCATGACCTGTCATTACACACGTTTTAGCAAATTATTATATAGAATAGTCCTGTTTCTCAGAGGTGACAGAACTGTAGCAGCCACCTGCAACAATTCTGCTGCCTTTTTTTTTTTTTTTTTTTTTTTTACACACACACCTTCTCTTGCATTCCACCATCTGGACACAGGGGAAGTGTCCCTTACAGCCATCCCACAGGAGCATCAGACAATATTACTGGCTGCTGCACACATGAATTGGCCATTCATTGGAGGTTGCAATGAGCATCACAACCTCCATAAGCACTAGTGTGCAAGGTCTGCATGCTCCTTATTGGCAGTACTGTAAGTTTACTGCATTCCAGAGGGGAAGTAAAGCTGTGGTACACTGGACTTTGGTGTGTTCGCACAAGACGATGGTTGCCCATGTGAAAGGCACCATACCCCAGAATGGGACCTTACTCAATGGGCAACATAAGCATTTTAGCATTGCTGCATTGGTGTTGACTATGTGAAGGGGGCCTTAAAGTGCAACTATCTCTTATCCAAATTCTCATCTAAGTGGAAACTTCCATCTTGACAGGATTTGCAAGATAGTCAGTTTATACTGGTGAGCAGGGAGCTGCAGGTGGGAGGGAGAGCAGTGTGAAATATTAATACTGGGCTATCATAGCAGCCAGTGCTGTCTAATTTGCATTAATATAGGTCAGGCATGTCAAACTTTAAATATGTCTGAGGGCCACATACTCAATAGTTCCCTCTAATAAGGGATGCCACGATAGCTGCTGATGTCTGCACTGTTATTTTGTTGGGGAGGTCTGAAAGAGCTATGACATGTAAATAGTTTGATGCTGCTCTGTGGCTGTTGTGATCAGAAGCTCAGGGTCTATATTACCTCTAGAACAGGTATATGCAACATTTATCTATGTTTGGGAATGATGGGAGTTGTAGAATCCAACAGTCAGCAAGCAGGAGAGTCAAAGGTAGCCTAACTCTGCTGTAATCTTGTAGTGCAAACCAAGCTGATCTGAAGAGGAACTGGGACCAGCAGAACTACTCTGTAGTTAAAATGATAAATCACCACAGTTTATTAGCTAGGGGGCCACATGTTTGATAAGCCCAGTATAGTGATTTTGAAAGCTCTTTCAAAATCCCCTAAGTTATGATATGGTGTTAGTTCCACTTTAATATTAGTGTATTTAGAAAGTGGTCCGCATCACAATCTTTCAGGTACTTTCAGATAGCAGGGTTATAGAGCTACATGACTGTTAGAAGCATACGTATCTTCTTAAAGGGATCGTAATGTTTCAAAATAAATGCAGCTCTGATTTTATTCTTTATAGTTTTTGAGCCATGTAGAGTGTTCTCATTCTCTACGATATGTAGTTCCAGAGTAACTGAATCCTAAAGTGACCCCTTCCGCCCCTTTTAGTTATGTAAAGCTGCACAGCAGGTCCGTATGGATGGATAGCAGCAAGGGACAATCTTCTGTTAGCATAAGGAAAAACCTGCCCTCTGCCTTCAAAGTGGGGGCAGGGTTTTCATCGTTCTCCCAGCCAGGAGATTGTCCCTTTCTGTGAGCTGTCCGGTCAAACGTCCAGATTCCACATCTGTGGGGAGGCGGCTTAAACTAGGTAAAAGGGGCAGGAGGGGGCTATTTTATCATTCAATTGCACTTGAGCTACACGTTGTAGAGAATGGTAATACTGCTCTACATGGCCCAAAATCTATAAAGAATACAGGTAATTGGAGCTGCATTTATTTTGAAGCATTACCACCCCTTTAAGTCTGTCTGCTAAAAAAGTCAATTTTTTCCTGTATCTCTAGTTCCCTTTAAATAATCAGTAATGGACACCCTCCGTGATTCTCCTCATTACTGCTTAAAGCACACAAACAGATCAGGTTTTTGGATCTCCCTACTTGATCACAAGCAAATAGTGACTCAATGATTGCAACTGATCTATCTCCGCTTTATAAGGGATATAATGCAACTCTTACCTGTTTGTGTGACCCGAGAACTGGAGTTAAGAATTACCAGTCTGCAGTGGAGTTTGTTTTGTGTGTGCATGCGTTGTCTGTGTCACTGGACTCTCTAATGTTGCTCCTTTGTCTGCAGGCTGTTGATTCGCAGCTGGCATGTCTGATGAACGAGAACAGCATAGACTACATATCCCGCTTCAATTACCTGGCACAAGAGCTTTCTGCCAACGATGCTGCACGGAAGGATCCTTCCTTTGAAACCGGAGCCCCTGGCAGCGGACAGGCAGACCATCCATGACCTGTCCTGGGGAGGCCATCTCTTTACACATTACCCATTCACCTCCCAGGCGAGGTGGGCACTGGAAAAAAGCAAGGTCCCTTTTTCCTAACCTCGTTGAGCCATATCTTAAAAAGAAAAGTGGAGGAATTCTGGGAAAAACCAACTGCATCAGATGGGACAAATGGCTTTCATTAATTGAACCCTCTCTCGGGCTCACAGGGTATCCAACACATTGATTTGCAGTTTGTTGGACACCTGGCACTCAAAGGGTTACGTTGGGTTTTAAATACATTCAATGCATTGACGACCTCTCTAGCATTCAAGGAGTAAAAACTCCCATTTAAATTAACCCTATGGTGCGGATGTTTTGGCCCAGAATTACTCAATTTTTCCTTTGAATAGAAGGCCATTAGAACTATAGTGCTACGTTGTGTAATGAGACTGAGTATCGGCTCTGGGGCACCCTGATTGTGAAACAGTACTATCCCTTTAACTGTGAGGAACAATGGAACGCCACAAAGTTCCATCATAAAACATCCCCAGATTGCTGTGCTTACATCGAAAGGAATCTCCTAAACAAAATCCAAAATAACACAATTTTTTTTCCCCTCAGTACCAAACGCTACTCCATGATATACAAAGATTACTAATATACACCAGTCTGAACATGTTTGTTGTGTAACTTTTATCTGTTCTAAAGTCTACATATGTCCCTCCACCCAGGCTTTTCTGTTGGAGGGATAGTGGTGCATTGTATCACTACACTTGCTTCTCACTGGCCCTTACAGTGTAGTACAGGCACTTCATTGTCAAGGATAGAAAAGTTGGGGGGGGGGATGGTTAATTGTTTGATTGCCAGAGGTACCCATCTGGCACTCAAAGGGTTAAGATAGGGAAAAGAAAAACTTATAGTTAGGCTGCATTTACATATTAAACAGCTGTACATATCTAGCATCCAAGGGGTTAAATAATACTTCTATTTAAAGCTTTCCTTAAATGCACAGAACTTGGCACATAAGCATTTCCCCCATTTTCTTAAGATACTCCTTATTATACAATGTAGTATCTATAGTGTAGGCCGAGGGACCTGGCATCGTCTCCTTTCTGCTTCTGTGACAGCTCTCATTATGTCATCTATGATGGCAGCGTAGGATGTATAGCTTGTGGCAGGTGATAAGGCAGGAGTGTGATTACCATTGCCTCTCACTAGTTATTTAGTGCTAGCCTAACTCCTGTGGTAGCAGCAAGCAAATGGGATGTGTGTGTGTTTGTGTATACGTATGTATGTATGTTTGAGTGTGTGTGTGTATGTACTGCCATTTTGTAAATAGATATCCATCTTATGTGCCCTTTAACATGCAAAGGGTTAAAACTCCATTTAAATCCATAAGAATTTGCGTCATTTTTATTTGTCCCCTGCGGTTTTTCGTATGCACTTCTGAGGGGAAGTGGTCCATATGGATGAAGGCAAAAGTGAAGTAATTCTGGAGTAAACCATAATATGCATCACAGGGAGCACAAATACAAATTTCCATTTATTTGTGTAGGCATTTTAATCCCCTGAATACTAGAGAGATCTCCAGTGCACTGCAAAGCAATGAGTTGATGCCCTTTCTAGAATTCAGATAATTGAGGACTTTTATTTGTCCCCATGATACATTTTGGTTTGCTTAGCAATTGGTCCACTTTGCCATTGTGCATACTGCTGTGTGTGTTTTTCAGCAGGTCGATGCTGCCAGTTCTCTTAGTGAGAGAGCTGCAGAAAAACAAAAGCCACCGCAGGAGACACGGGGGGTAAAAACAAACATCTGAAATGGAGCATCTGAGTTGTGTGTTTATATATGTGTATTGTATATGTGAATGTATAAATGTACAAACCTGTGTGTGGATACATGACCACACTGACAATGGTCCTGCGTGCGGATTTGTTTGTGTGTATGTATATATGAACAAACAAGCATGAAGCTCAACAACGGGATAAAGCAACAGAAAAGCCTAGATATGACTGCTTAAACCGGTTCACTTTTAAAACGTTGCATTCTGAACATTGTGTGGCTACAGGCTGCATTCAGCATGTAGCCGTGATGAAAAGGGACATGAGAATCTCTCCCTACATAAAAGTGCGAGATTCTCATGTCACCTCCTTAAACGGCGCTTCAACCCAAACCGCAGCATCAGGATGATTCATATGTTATAACTTAGTGTTTAACCATTTTAGTGCCAGAGGGGTACGCAATGCATTGCTTTGCGCAATGCATTGCGTATCCTCTGGCAATCAAGGGGTTAAGCCTCGGAATCTTAGAAGAAGAATAAAATGGATAGAACTCTAAAATTGTCCATAATTTGTATGGCAAATATGGTAGAGATTTACAGTCTAACTTGAAGCTGGCAACATTTGTTAACCCTGTGAGTGCCAGAGGCAAAGCAATATGTTTCGGTCCCCTCTGGCACTCAAAGGGTTAACAATTTGCTAAATTGTGGACAGTTTTAGAGTTTTAACCATTTTATTCTTCTAAGAATCCGATGCTTAAAACACAAAGTTATAACACATGAATCATCCTGATGCTGTGGGTTGGGTTGAAGCTCCGTTTAAGAAGGAGACATGACAAACTCTCAGTTTTATGCACGGCAAGATTCTCATGTCACCCCTTTTGTCATAGCGAGGTGCTGAATGTGTTGTGTAGCCGCATAATGTTTAGAATGCAACGTTTTACGAGGATACAGCTTTTAAACCAAGGGTGGAATGTTGTGGAGGACTGCAACTCTTCTCATTCCCAACCTGCCAACGGCTGGTTAGGGAAGGTGCAGTGGTCCACAGTTGGAGGTCCAACAACTGATTGTATCTGGTGCTTTCTGTGTGTTACTCTCCAGGCTCTTGCATGTTCCTAAGTGGTTGGATGACCTGTTTTCTGGCTAGTGAGCCTGATCATGGACAAACCACCTTCTTGCTCAGATGCTGTACTCCAACTGAGCATTCTCAAATAGTGCAACAATCCTTTGTGCAAGCTCATTTGGAATACAATATTTGACAGTGTATAGGATATTTGTTCTTGCTCAGACCCTTTTAGAATCTGGTTGGGACACAAAATCCTAAAGACGGAAATTGGGAAATGTACGTGGCAAGGGAAATGTCTTCTCCCTGATGAAAAGCTGTACGTCAGCTGCTCGTTCTCAATGGAATATTGCACAATTTGGTGTAAGTTTGTCCCTTCTCAGACTCTGTGACCCTTGTGTGTAAAAGTGGAGCAGTGCAATTCTAGGGCAAACCAATCTAACCATAGGAGACAAATAAAAATGCACATTAAATGAAAAGGGATTTTTAAGGCCTAGAATTCGGGAGAGGTCTAGAGTTGTTTACGTACAAAGGCGTTTGAAACTTCTCTAAAGTTCCATTTAAATCACTGGTAGTCTGGTAAGTTTTTGTGTCTCCTCTGTACTTCAGTTGCTTTGCCTCAGAATTGCACTGCTCCACTTGTATATGTAAGGGGGGGAGATACACAAAGGGATGATAAAGAGGTGTTAAAGTGGAGATGACTTCTGCAGTGATGGCCTATGCACCAAGATGTATCCACCTTTGGAAATCTTAGTGCATATCCATAGAATAACATAGGAACTGGAGAAGTGATATCGCTGGAGAACTCCTCTCTACTTTATCTCCTCTTTATCACACCTTAGTTCATAACCCCAAAGGCATTGTGGATTTGGATTGGGGTTTACCAGTCTGAAGACACTGATGACCCTAATCCCTTAGAAACATGTAAGGAATCAGGAAGAATACAAAACAAGAAATTGGTTTAAACAGTTTATTTACAACACTCTCTTGAAGGTAGCATGCCTTTCAGTTTAACCCTTTGGGTGCAAGAGATATGCATTGCAGTGCATTGGGTACCTATGGCACTAATAGTGTTAACCCATTGAGTGCCAGAGTGGTTCGCAAAGCATTGCGTACCACTCTGGCACTCAAAGGGTTAAGTGGTCACATGTAGGTTTACTGCCCATTTTATAAGCAGGGGTTCACTGAATCAATGATCTGGCTAAATCCTTTTAAAATGTTCAAACACAATGAAGCCAGAATTGCATGACCCCGGCAGTGTCTGTGTTGGAATTGGCTATATAATTATTTGGTTCTGAAATCTAGGATCTGAACTCTACCAAACTCTACAAAATAAATGAAGTTATTAAGGTTTCCATCACAATACCAAACCAAATCCTTAGTAATAAGAAATGAATTTGCAAATTCTGAACTATAAGAAAAGACAAATCTGCCAGGCACTTTAACCCTTTGAGTGACAGAGGGGTATGCAATGTGTTGCATACCTCTCTGGCATTCAAAGGGTTAACCCTTAGAGTGCCAGAGAGGTATCCAGTGCATTGTAACATAGAGCATTGGATCTCTATGGCATATCCTTAAGCAAACACTTCCTCTAAGCTCTGATGTTCATATTTGCTTGTATGTACATGTCACACACACGTGTCACTGTATTGTGCTAATGTATTTATGTATATATCCACACAAACTGCTGCGCTGAGAAGAAATGGAATAATTCTCGAACAAACCAGCTGCACCACAGGGGACCAATACAGCCCAATGTCCCCAGAGATTTAAATGAGCTTTCAGCTCCTTAAGTGCTTATGAAATCTCCCAGTGCTGTGCAATGCATTTGAGACCTGCAGCATTCACGGTGTTAACCTTCTGAGTGCCAGAGGGGTACACAATGCGTTGCGTACCCCTCTGGCACTCAAAGGTTTAAATCCTGACTTAAATAAATTGGGATTTCTATTTGTCCCTTAAGGTAGGTGCAGTTGATTTGCCTCAGAATTGCACAGATTCTTTGTAATCGGCCTTGCAGTTGCATGCATGTATCTGACCACTTTGGTGCTGTCTTGAAGGAATAGTCTATGCTTCGCATTGAAGAGGCAGAACATTACAGCAATGCATTACTCTGCAGAGAAAACATAAGCCATATGAAATGAGACTTAACCGTTTGAGTGCCAGACAGATATCCACCTCATTGCAGAGTCATGTAATTAGATACCACTCGGGTTTAACCCTTTTGAGTGCTAGGGAGTTATGCAATGCGTTGGCTACCCCTCTGGCACGCAGAGGGTTAATCCTGGTGTACATGGGGCTTGGTGCAAAATATGCAAATTATTTTGTCTTATGTTGTGTTTTTAATGGAGCGAAAAAACAAAAAAAGCAAAAAATTTGTCACAAAGCTTATACCTAAATAATTAATTTATTTTAATCTAGAACCTTTAACCCCTTAAGGACCGTCCACGGATGCATGGTGCAGTCACTTAAGGACCACGGAGCATATATATATATATATTTTTTTTTAACTGTTTGATTCCGTACTCCCCGAACAGCGTGCAGCCGTGCGGGGAGCCCAGAATTCCAAGACATACATGTACGTCCTTGGTCCTTTAGGGATAGCAACCTCATGATATACATGTACGTCATGTGTCGTTAAGGGGTTAAACGACAGTAATCCATGCTAGGGTAGAAATCCTAGGAATGAGAAACTGTGGGCTGTAATTAAGGAAGCTAAATGGATGCAGTTCTGGGACAGTACACCTGCACCATAAGAACAAATTAAAAATTCTTCAACTCTGCATTGATTTAGATGGGGATTCTAACCCCGTAAATGTTTGAGACATCTCCAACATGTTGCATAGCAATGCATTGGAGGCCTCTAGCATTCAAAGGTTTAAAGCCCCATTTAAAGAGAATCTTTAACCCGCTATAAAGTCACCCTGCAGCAATTAAGCAGGTAGCGACTAGCTTTATCCTATATAATTAGCTAAAATGTGTACAGACTGCTACGTGTGCTGCAGTCATGCACAGTAGAGACTGCCTTCGCCGCACTTATACAGAGCTGGACGTGTCCAGCTCTGAATCAGCCACCGCGCGGGCAGTCTCTACTGCGCATGACTGCCCCGCAACCGGCTGGCAGTGGCACTGTGGCCCATGTAAGGGGTCTTCAACTAGTAATATATATATGTTGCCTCTGAAATTATAAAGAAATCCTTTATTGTAGCATACTGGAAGCCAGGCATCAGTGCAGACATCTTGTCTGTGCTCCTGCTCTGTCAGTCCCGGTCTCCATTGAGAAGCATTGCAGTGTGCCACATGGTAACCGGAAGGGAAGGACTGCACAGGCGCACAGACTGCACTAACCTGCCTGTCAGTCTCCTTCAGTGAAGGATTTCTTTATAATCAGCTACATTTCAGAGGTAACATATCTGTTATAAAGTTAATCGCTACCTGCTTAATTAGTGCAAGGCGACTTTATAGCGGGTGAAAGTTAAGCTTTAAATCAATGGGAATTTTAACCCTTTGTTTGCCAGAGGGGTACGCCTCTGGCACACACAGGGTTAAGAATTTGTATTTGCCTCCTTTGGGGCAGGTGGTTTTCTCCCAAATTTTAATACACGTTCGGCCCCAACTTTGATCAATTAAAGAAAAAAAAAATTGATCGGGATTGGATGCAAAAGTCCCAATTATATAGCTGAGGACAGTGGATTTCTCTCACCTTAATGTATCTCCACCCCTAGATGTAAAGGGAATTAACATGGCCGTCCACGTGCCAAATTGTCTTCATTGCAGGCTTTTACTGGACCGCAAATTGTGTCCGCTGCATGAAAGGAAATTGTTCTCAGGTACAAAGATGCTGTAATCTGGATGATGGTAAATTGGGTTGTGCTATACAACATGACTTCCTGTCTCCAAAACAACCACATGGCTGAACCAAGACTTTATACACCTGTGCCCAGGCAAGGTTATCTTTAACCCTCTGGGTACCCAACATGGACACCCTTCAAGCACTCAAAGGGTGAAACTTGCATAATCAATGGACTTGAGGACTTTGGTTTAATAATGGTTTCTTAGAGGGCTCCAGATTATTCTCTAAACTATTAGTACATTTTTTTCAGTGAAAAAAAATGTTTCACGCGGCTCTGAGATTTCATTTAAAATTACTACAGCTCAAACGTATTTAATTATTTTAATCTGTTAGCAAGAGTCCCTGTTGGTGTCCAAATGACAACTTCTTTTTATATATGTATATAATCCACTTTATAAGAGAACTTGTCATGGACCAAGACTCTCCATAGTTGGTGGTATGCATAGCACCACCTGCTGACCAGAAATGGGAAAACTTTAACTAAAAATATACTACTTTGAGCCAATAAAATTACTGCATTAACCCCTTAAGGACCAGCACACGTGCGGCTTGCACTTGAGGACCACAGGACTTTTTTTTTTTTTTTTTATTCACTTCCGGTTCAGGGCTTGTGGCGTGCAGCTGAGCCGGGAGCCCTGAACTCCATGACATGCCCGGACCGTCAGTGGTTCTTAAGTGCCAGACCGCCATGAAGGTCCTGGCACATCAGTGGTCGTTAAGGGGAAATGGCTTCTTCCAAACTGTTGCAGCTATATAATAGCCTCTTAACCTATTAGGCTCCTGAGTGCATTGTACCCCAAGTTAAGAAATATACAGCAAAATTAGATATCTGTGAAACCAGTTAACCCTTTCAGTGCCAGAGAGGTATCAATGAATTGTTGCAATGACTTGGATTACCTCCCTAGCATGCAGTGGGTTAAACTAGAAATTCTATGTCAGTACATTTTCTGTTTTCTTTATAATATAAATATATACATATATAAATATCTGTATAGCATCTGTATAAAGGTATCGCAACCGTCCTTAGACATCTGGCTACTAGA
This sequence comes from Rhinophrynus dorsalis, assembly GCA_037306005.1. Classification (NCBI taxonomy): domain Eukaryota; kingdom Metazoa; phylum Chordata; class Amphibia; order Anura; family Rhinophrynidae; genus Rhinophrynus; species Rhinophrynus dorsalis. The sequence goes on from CM074725.1 coordinate 38,835,289, forward strand.
ATGGGTTTAATGGCGAATGTTTTTTGTAACATATTGTAAATTTAAGTTATTTACACTCCCATCCTTTGGAATGATTGGCCCCTTTTCATTTTCCTGTTTCCTGTGTGGGGGTTATTTAATAAAAGTGGATAATGTTTAACTCTTTGTTGTAAGCCTCGGTCTAGCACAAGGGTAGGTAACCCTTTGGCTCTTCAGGTATCGAGGACTGCAAATACTGTCCTCCCTAACAAGCTTTTGGCTGGTTGGGGATGATGGGAATTCTGTTACTGAACAGCTGAGTCAAAGGTTGCCTTCTCCTGGTGTAGCACAATCTCAGTGCAGAGGCCAAAAAGAAATAGGAGGAAGAAAAAAAAAATGTTGAACAACTTTTTTTTGGAAAAAAAATTTACAGTTGAATTTGTAATATATTGGGGTTTTTTTTCTTATTGTGCATAAATACAAACAAATAGACTAAAACTATGTTTCTTTGGTAATTTTGAGTGTTTGGGTATTTCTTTTACTGAAACGTGCCAGGTTATACTTTTGTTTTTATTGTTTTTATTTTTTTCTTGTTAGCTCTTAAAGCGGAACTACCACCCCTGAATAAATTTGGCCCAAATAAATACCCATCTGGTGACTAGCTGCTGAATAGTGCTAGTCACCAGAAATATTACCTGGTGTTTGAGAATTGTACACTGCTCCTGGACTGACAGGCAGGAAACAGCACAGACATCTTTCCATAGTGATGTCTGCGCTGTCAGCCCCAGCCTGCTCCAGAAGTTGTTGCTAGGAGCCGTTCGGCTCCAAAAGGGACTGACAGCGCGGGCAGGCAGACGTCACCATGGAAAGATTTCTGAGCTCTTTACTGCCTGTCCGTCCGGGAACAGTGTACAATTCTCAAACACCAGATGGGTATTTATTTGGGCCAAATTTATTCAGAGGTGGTAGTTCCGCTTTAACCCTTTGAGTGCTGGAGGGGTGCGCAACGCATGACTTTGCAATGTGGTGCATACCACTCTGGCATTCAAAGGGTTTAATAGCGCACAGGAAAAACACTTTTAAAGCAGTGTTAATGATAGCCTATAACCTAAATGCAACTTGGATCATCATGAAAATGCTTTTCAAAATAACTCATATGTTGTGTTCAACTTTTTTTTATTATAATTATTATTTAGAGATTTTTTTTTTATTTGTTATGGTAATTAAGGCATGCAGTGCAGGCACTTCCTGTCTTAGCCCTACCTTACCTCCTGCACTCACTGGCACTGGAGGTGGACAGTGCAGTGTCAAGTGAATGGGAGTGGTAATGTAGGTCTGAGGCATGCGGTGTCTACATAGAATGCCTTAATTAACATAATACATCTACATTAATAACTCCAAAAACTAACTTTGAAAATGAACACACGTGATCGTGAAAGCTTTCAGTTAGAAAAATGTTTAGGCAATATGGTCAGAGAGCCACTTTTATAACCTCTGAGCTGGTTCTATCGTTGGGTTTCCTTACACGTTAACCCATTCCTGAAGAAGGGACATTAGTGTCCTGAAAGCTTGCACTTTTTATGTCCTCAGCCATTAAAAGGTGTCACCTTTATACCACTCTTCTGAGTTTCTTGCTACACTGAATCCTATCGACTCCACTGGCCAACATGGTACCATCTTTATTATTTATTTTTTTTTTTTCTGGCTTACATTATGATAAATATCTAGGTCTGGATAGACAACCTTTGCTCTCCAGTTGCTGTGGACTAAAACTTCCGGGGCGATGAGAGTTGTAGTCGCCTATGACTGCAGTGCTAAATACTGCCTACCAAAAAACAAATGTATTTAAAAGGGGGGGGGGGGGGGGACGCAACAATCGGCACCTACTGGAATGGAAAAAAGGTGGTTATGTGGTAAAGCACAAAATAGTCCAAAACTACGGATGTCACCTCCATGGGTGGCTGCTTTCCATTGATGTCCTCAGCCACACCTTCACAAGAATAATTATCTAAGGGTAATACTGCTATGAACACACACTCAGCAAACTAATCATCATCTTTATATAGCACCAACTTATTCTGCCGCTCTTTACAATAGGGAATAAAGATACAGAGATATTAAATAGTACAAATGGGACATTGAAAACAAAAGGATCAGAGACATAACAGTCTAGAGACTGTGGGTAATAACACCTTAACGTCCAATGACGTGCCAGGACTGTCACGGCTGTCAGGCACTTAAGAACCAGTGACTGTCCTGGCACATCATGGAATTCAGGGCTCCCCGCGCGTCTGCATGCCGATCGGGGAGCCCTGAATCCGATAAAAAAAAAAAAAAGCCCCATGGTCCTCAAGTGCTGGCTGCGCCGGTTGTAAAGGAGTTAACTACATTATGAAGGTACCCCTCTTCTGTACAAAGAACAACTTTGCATGGGAATCGAAGCAAAGGGAGCAGTGCTAAACCACGGCTTCCCACTGCATAGCATTTTATTGCATCATGACATTACAATTTGTGCAGGGGCACATCTCTTACCATTCTCTGCTGCACAACTGCTTTTACAGTAGCTTATTGGCTGGGAAAGACCTGGATTTCTGCTGGATTACATCACTGTTAACATTCTCTATAGTGCAATGCCCTATTTTGAAGAGCATCACTGTCTTGTGCAAGGCTGCGTCCCTGTTAACATCTGCTTTGGAGAAGTGTTCCCGTTTTCACTGGTTATGCAGGCCACGAGGTGGCTCATTTATTAGGCAGGCCGCGTGGCCAATATTGGTAGCTCAGCCCATTCTTTCTCTTTATTGGGGTAATCTGCGAGGTTAAAAATACATGGCGCTCACAACAGATAAGAAAGAAAGAGTCATGAATTGGGTAAATAAAATGAAAATGTGTGGAGGGGGGGGGACACTAGAAATGGTCTCTGTGGTAAGTGTAGAAATGCCTGTATAAACTTCCTGAGCTAATTACATGAATGGCTATTGACAGTTTGGATGTGAAGACTATAACAAAGACTTAGTACAGTGAGTCTCATCACTAGGATACCATTTTACAGAAAAGTAAAGGAGTTGTACTTTATGTAAAGGATAACCTATATTATTATTATTATTATTATTCTTTATTAATATAGCACCAACTAATTCTGCAGCGATGTACAATAGGGAATGGACATACAGAGATATATTAAATAGTACAAATCAAATGTCGAGAACAGAAGGATAAGAGGGCCCTGCTCGTGAGAGGTTACAGTCTAGAGGAAGGAAGGTTGGATACAGAAGGACTAAGTGCTATTGGGTGCAAGTGCCTCCTACATTAACACAAGGTTCCACTATAAAATTAGAGTGGTGGGGTAACAATTGAAACTGATGATGTGGTTATTAGAACAGGAGTCATTTATAGACCTCCAGGACTAGATGAAACATTAGATAAAGCATTGATGGAGGAAATTAATATCAATTAGAGGAGGTGTAATAATGTCCCTACTTGTTTATCAGTAAGTAATAGGGACATTTAGATTCCTTGCTAGGGGCATCTTTTTACAGTTACTGAAGGAGCCAACTTGCAAGGAAACAATATGAGATTTGATAATCCTGAATAGTGATTATCATTTGTGTTTGAGAGTATAGAGACCAGTGATCACCAGTCAGTGAGGTTTAATGTACTGTTAATGTTTGCGAGTGACCACACTGAAACAAAGGGCAGATTTTCACTTATGGATGAACACTATTCCTCCGCAAAGAGGAACAATGGATATAATTAAAACATTACCTTTACTCTGTCATCCAATATATGACATACAGGTACCCATGGGGAGGCAATGCACTCCTCCCAGTAGGCTGGAACATTTCTAGGAAAAAAGTTGTGGGTGGAGCCTTCCATCCTTATCAGGCTATCCCTTAGCCCCGCCTTCCAGTTAGCTTTGGTCCATTACCTGTGCTAAGGCTGAGAACTCTTCTGCTTAATTTTTAGATTTCATTGTTCTTCTATATTAGACTAGTTGAAGATCCCGTGTACACGGGCCACAATGCCACCCAACAACGGCGCGGTGCAGTCATGCACAGTACAGACTGCCCGCTCTGCGGCTGAATTTGGAGCGCCATGGCATGGACAGTCTGTGCTGCGCATGACTGTAGCGTGCACAGCCATCTCTACTGCGCATGACAGCTTCTGACAAACTTATAATATAGGATATGGGGTGACACAATTCCCCTATTAGGTGGATTACCATTCATGGCTTCCCCTGGATGATTGTCCAGCTGACAGGTGCTGTTGTGGACCCTTGCAGCCCTGTGGAGAGATTCATTCAGCCAATGTTTCTCTCTCCTGACTAGGTCTTTCTCTGAGGTTCAGTTCATGCAGTGGTAATCTGAAGACAGAAGTCAAATTTGGCGAGTAACCCTTTCAGTGCCATGGTCCACTTGTCCTAGTGTTCCCCTCTAGACAGTGGTCTTATTGGAGTCTTGAACTCCTGCACTCAAGTTGAGTATCTTTTTTTCTGTTTGATCCTGCTGGTTTCAATGTGTTAGGGGGCTTATTTTTTACTTTTCTCTTCTGGGTAAATTCAGTCACTTTTGAAAATCTTTTATTTTTAGTGTTCTGTGCCTTTAAGGCATGCTTACTGCGTGGCTGCACTTGCTTCATTGACTTCTATCGGTCAAACTGCTTTGGAACGTATCTGTGCAACTGTTTGATACACACAGTTGACAGAGGGCTCATTCTTCTTGTCTCCTCTTGCCCTACAATCCGTTTCACATCCCCAGTGTCTTGGGGGGGCCCTGCGAGTGCAATTTTGGGCATTGCTAGGATAAAGCACCGAGAACAGACTACAATTGCCAGGATCCCCATTTCCAATTGGCTGATGGTTTTACGGGCGCCATTTTCTCTCTCTGCTGGAGTTTCCTATGCAGTATCCTCCTTGCTCTCCTCAGATTACCCCTTTGCATGCCAGATAAGTACTTTCCTGGGCTTTCTGAGGTGATTTATTAATCTGGGACACTGTACTTGGAATTATTATATTGTTTAGACACTTCTCCTATTAGGATGTCGGATCCAAAAGGACTTGGGGCTAGACCTAAGAAAAAGAACTTGGGGGCGTCTCTCTGACCCACCCCTTGCTTAATGTTCCTCATGCCAAACTGGGCTCACTAGAGAATACTCAGGATACAGGCCCCTCATACTCTGTGGTGCCCACTACACCACCTTGGCCCTCTAGCATTGAACAAGAGCCACTCTGGGACAGGAATTTAGTCCTCTATGGTACAGTCTCCTCTACTTTTCTAGGGGGTCCTCCATTCTTGGAAACCCCCCACACACACACACACACTAGCTTTAGGTTTGTGGCCCCTGGCATACCTGCCCTCACTAAATCCTCTGAGGAGGATTATTTTGATGGTGACAAGGAGGAAGGGGATTCTACCTATGTTTTTGGGGATTCCTTTGAGGCTGACCCTACACCCTCTGCTGAGGGTTTCATCAAGGCGGTTCTAACTACCCTGCAGGTCACTAATACCCCTGATGAGGGCCAGTCGTCTTCTAACTTCTTTCACAGGCGTAAGAAGCCCTACACAGTGTTTCCAGCCAACGCCACTCTGGATCAAATGATTTTTAATGAGTGGAAGACACTGGACAGACTGCTTTCTGTCTCTAAGAGATTCCCTAAGCTGTACCCATTTCATAGACCGCTTTGGCTCAGGTGGTTTCACCTCCTACAGTTGACACACATACTTCCAGACTTCGTCCATTAAGTCACTGATTTGTCTTCCCTTTCAGGACAAATCTCTCTTTGAGTCTGAACTGAAACAGATTATCAGTAAGGCCACTGGAGGTAAAAGCACCCTGTTACCTCAAGTCTCCAAACTCCCTAGTATGGTGAGGAAACCGTGCCTTTTTCATCCCAGCCAAAACTAGGCTCAAAGGCCGAGTTCAAGCATGTCTCAAACCAGAACCCAACCACCAAGCCCCGACACAAGTGGCACTCTAACCATGCCACTGCCAAGCTCAAGTCTGGCAAGTCTTCCTCTACATGACTCGCAGAATCCTGGTCTGCAGCTGCCTGTAAGTGGGCACTTGCACCATTTTTTCAACTGCCTGGGCAGAATCAGTGGCGTACCAGTGGGTGGGTTCTGCAGGTGGTTTCAGAAGGATACAAGATTGACTTCAAATCCCTTGCTCCCTACAGATTTTTCCAGTCCAGGAATCCTCCAGGCCAAGGAAAGTTGGGTTTTCTACGGTTCAGGCTCTCTTGGACAAGGGAGTCCTGATTCCGGTTCCTCCTCAAGAGAGAGGTTCATTGGTGGCCAAAAGGGATGGAGGGAATCATCCTATCTTGGACCTCAATTCTTTTGTGAAAACTTCAGGCTGGAATCCTTGCAGTCTGTCATCACAGCTATGAGTCCAGGAGAGTTACTAGTATCTCTGGATCTGCAGGATGCTAACTTGCACGTCCCGATTCATCCAGTCAGTCAGAAGTACCTCCGTTTCGCTTGCAACTTGGGGCACTTCCAGTTCACTGCTCTGCCCTTTGGGCTTACCTCTGCTCCTCAGTGTTTGCCATTGTCCTAGTGGCATTGATTGCTTTCCTTCACAACCGGGGAGATTCAGGTGACTCTCTATATGGACAACTTTCTGCTGAAGGCTCCATCAAGGAAACTCCTGGATCAGTATGTCCATGACTGTGCTCTGATTCTCCTCTACCATGGATGGATTCTGATCATGGAGAAATCTGCTCCAGTCCCCTCTCAGGTCCTGGTCTTCCTTTGCCTCAGGTTCAATACCTGGCAAGGGAAGGTTTTTCTGAAGGAGGACTCCATTCAGCAAACATGCATCTGGTGTCCCAAGCTCCGGAGTGACCCTTTGCTCCGGTTTGACTCTTGCAGGTCACATGGTGTCCACCATGGAGGCAGTTACATACTCCAAAATGCACATGATCAGGGTTCCCATGCCAAGAGTGGATCTTTTGGATCTCAGGGTCTCTTCTCCCCCCCCCCCCCCCCCCAAAGTCAGACAGGACCTGCTCTTGTGGCTGGACAGAGCCAACCTGGAGCAGGGGAAACCCTTTGTGAATCAGGATTGGATCTTTCTGATGATGCACGCCAGCCTGCAGGGCTGGGGAGCAGTCCTGGGTCACCTGGGAGTCCAGGCATGTGGGCATTGGAGGAGTCCCTTTAATCCATCAATGTTTTGTACATCCAGGCATTTCGGCATGCTCTGGCATACTGGCCCTTTCAGTTGAGGGGTTATCCAGTTCGTACCCAGTCAGACAATGCCACAGCCGTGGCATACATAAACAAGGGGGGCACAAGAAGCACTCCCGCTTGGTCAGAGGTCTTCTATCTTGGCCTAGACAGAAGATCATGCTCCAGCCACCCTGTGCACGTTCCAGGGGTGGACAACGTCCTGGCAGACTTTCACAACCGCCATCGGTTGGACCCCAGAGAGCGGGAGCCATTCAGACATTTTCGACCTGTTGATGCAGCAGTGGATTCTTCCTCAGATAGACCTGATGGCCACCAGGAACAACAGGAAGGTACAAGTGTTTTGTTCCCGTTGGGGAAATCCGCTGGCCTTTGCTATGGACGCTCTGGTGATTCCATGGCGCATTCAGCTGGCTTACGTCTTCCCTCCAATTCCTCTTATCTGCAGGGTGCTCTGCAAGATTTGGATGGACAGTCCGGTGGTCATTATGATTGTCCCCTACTGGATCAGGAGGGCATGGTTCCCAGAACCAGTTGCTGTCTCCATTTGGGATCCATTTCCACTGCGACTCAGCCTGGATCTCCTTCAGGGATATCTATGGAAGGAAGACGTGGAGCACATGGCTTTGACAGCATGGCTGTTGAAGCCAACACCCTGAGGAGGAAGGGGTTCTCTCCTGAGGTCATCTCCACCATGATCCAGGCTAGGAAACTGGTGTCTTACAAGGTTTGATCCATTTCCCTGTCTTGGTGTGTTGACAGGTATTTGTCTTCGCAGGAATTTGATCTCCCGGTGGTTCTGTCCTTTTTGCAGGACTGTGTGCACAAAGGGGCTCAGTCAAGGAGCTATCGGTGTTTTTGTAGAGATGCGTTGCCATCTTTCCAGATGTCAAGCTTTTCTTCCAGGGTGTTACTCATGCTTTCCCTGCCTATAAGGCTCCTAATCCCCAGTGGACTCTTAATCTGCTGTTGGGAGTCTTGAAACAGGCTCCCTTTGAATCTCTGGTTACCATTCCTCTGAGTCTTCTGAAGTGGAAGATGTTTTTTCTACTGGCTGTGGTCTCTGTCTGCAGAGTTGCAGGCCTTGTCCTGCAAACTGACTTTCACAAGGACAAGGCTGTTCTTTGTATCTCCCAGCAATTCCATCCTAAGGTGGTCTCTGAGTTCTACATCAAGCAGGAGGTTGTTGTGCCTTCATTTTGTCCTGATCCCAAATCTGACAAGGAGAGGGATCTCCACTTGTTGGATGTGGCGAGCTGTCTTAAATTCTATATGCACTGCACAGTTTGTGCAACACTGATGCTTTGTTTGTTATCCATGAGGGTCCTAGGGTAGGTATCGCTGCGTCCAAGGTCACTGTTGCATGTTGAATTAATTCTACCATTCGCAAGGAAAAACTCCGGAAGAAGCCTGTTCCCTTTCATCTAACCGCCTGCACACTCCACCAGGTCTATCGGGTCCTCCTGGCCCTACAAGAATCAGGCCTCTGCTGAACAGCTGTGTAAGGCTGCGACTTGGTCCTTCGTGCATACCTTTCCCAAACACTATCGTGTTGATGTCCTGGCTTTGGATGAAGCTAGTTTTGGTAGGAAGGTCTTTCAAGCAGTTCTGCCTGTCTAAGGTCCTACTCATTCCTGTGCCTTGCTGTTCTTTAACTGTTTGAGCCTGGTTGCCTCTTGTTCTTGTGTGCTGTGCTATTTGTCAGTGTCTGTTGACACAGTTATGTTTTGGCTGTTCCTAGCCCTGAATAGTCCTTGGGAACTCTGGTATCATGGGGACTGGTGCTGGGAACTTTCATATTCCCCCCCCCCCCCCCCCCCCCTTCCGAGCCTGGGAGCTTAATGTTAGTATAGCCCCACGGTACCTGTATGTTATTGGATGACAGAGAAGAAGATTTTAGCCTTACCTGTTAAATCCTTTTCTCTTAGTCCATATGACATGCAGGTCTCCCACCCAGTGAAAGGGACCATGCTGGGTCTCACTTAGTTGAACGTGGGAGTCCTCTTTGGTCTTTTGCTCACAGGAGATTACCTTTCTTCTTTCTATCTGTCCTATTTAGTGAGCTTGTCTCAAGTCTAACTGGAAGGTAGGGCTAACGGATAGCCTGATAAGGAGGAGGGAAGGCTCCACCCACAACTTTTTTTTTTTTTTTATATAGTCCAGCCTATGGGAGGAGCCATTTCCTCCCCATGGTACCTGTATGTCATATGGACTAAGAGAAAAGGATTTAACAGGTAAGAATAAAATCCTCTTTTATGGACAACTAAATTCTACCTCAAACATAGGTAAAAGAAAACTAACCTTGCTCTCTAAAGAGGAGGAAAGTATTATAAAGAATAATAATAAAAACAAGCGTACAGAAGCACAGGTAGATTCAGTCAGTCGAAAACAGAAGGATAGTGCAGCTCTTCTTTATTCAGTCAACTACCGCAGGGGATACATCAACAGTGGAGTTTCCTAAGCATATGCCCATTCCTCCAGAACAGACCGAGAAAGCTAACGAAATTGACCGTTAGCTGCAAAACCCAGGGGCTTGTTATACCCACAGCAGCAAACACTTAAACTAGCAGATTGGCTAGCTGCAACAGACTCTGTCATCCAGACAAAGTAAAGTAATCAAACCAGTTATTCAACAACCACATTTCCATACATAACATAACAACAAGCTAAACAATATGTAGGAACAAAATAAGGAGAAAAGGGGGGGTTTCCTTGTGTGAAATCACTTGAAAGAAACACCATATGTCATTAACTGAGAGGTCAGATATGTTGTTCTCCACATAAGTTCCTTAGACTGTCACAGTTAGTGGGATCCCCCTGCTTGAGGTCGGCTTTTTAATACACGCATCAAAATAAAATATATATGGTGGGCACAAGAAAAATTTACCACGCGAAGTAACTGTGTGTGTGTACCACACACACGGGGCCGAGAAGATAATATACATATTCAAAAATGAAAAAATAAATAAATAATAATAATGATCAAATACCAGCACTCAAACGTCTCTAAATTTTATTAGAGAAATAGTGTAAAAAATAAAAAAAAAAAAAATAATAAGCAATACACATACCCTAAGATTGCTAATCTATAACGGATCTAACTAGCTGGGTCCAGCAGTAATAGGGTTAATAAGCTTGCAAGCAAAAATGAGTAGATGTAGCCAAGCTCGAAAAACGTATCTGTTCCATACTGGTAGTGTGAGATGATACCAGATGGTTAGTAATGCCACATGGAGTCTTTTCATAAATAACAGCAGCTCTAATAGCAAAGCACCGTTAGAGCACACCAGCAGACTGTAGATAAATGGAATATATAGACCTCAAACTTCTGACAAATTATAACCAGGAAAATCCATGATCACATCAGTACTAGACACACATCATTGTATAACACTAGCGGGGAAACAAATAGAACATGCCAACCTTACCACTCTGATGTCTTCCTTGTTATAAAGATAAGTTCATCTTGAAAATGCCCTTCACTTATTGGGTTAAACGCATTGATTCCTTGTCTACATATCTGAGAAGAATCGCTTCTTTAAAGGAGCAGTAAACTTTTTTTTTATGAAAACACATTTTATAGAGCATTTCCTGCTGAATAAAACAAGGGTACTCCCATCGCTGTCAGATGTTTTATTCAAAAACTGTGTTTACTTCCTGATAGTTCTAACTGACAGGAAGTGACAGGCAGTTTCTATCACATTCTATGGAGAACTGTATGTCTCTGACTTTCCTCTCCATTAGAATCTAACAGGAAATCTAATTAGAATTAGAGGGCACTGTTAATGTAAAAAAATGTGTTTAAACTGTAATAACTCTGGAAATATAAATCTCTCGGCAGTGGGAGTACCATTATTTTACTCAATAGGAAAATCCCTACAATATATATTTTTTCATAAAAAAAAAGTTTACTGCTCCTTTAAGAAACACAGACAACTCTTTGCTAGTCTATGAATTGTTACACCGGACTGATGCGACTGCAGACATGTGATATTATGATTGGAAGTTGATATGATCTCACTGCCTGGTATGGAATGAAGATCCGGCACGTGTGGACGCTGAAGAAGGTGGGAGAGAAGTTACCTTTGGAATTTATGAAGTGTCACCTTTATGATAACAAGGAAGACATGAGAGCGGTGAGGTTGACACTTGCTATTTGTTTCCCCGCTAGTGTTGTATGATGATGTGCGTCTAGTAACGATGTGATCATGGATTTTCCTGGTTAAAGTTTGGCAGAAGGTATATATACTCCATTATCTACAGTTTCCTGGTATGCTCTAACTGTGCTTTGCTATTAGTGCTGCTGTTGTTCATGAAAAGACTCTATGTGGCATTACTAACTGGCTGGAATCATTTCACTCTCTATCTGTATGGAACGGATACATTTTTTGAGCTTGGCTACATCTACTAATTTTTGCTTGCAAGGTTACTTTCCTTATTACTGCTGGGCCCTGCTAGTTAGATCAGTTATAGATTAGCGATCTTAGGTATGTGGATTGCTTATTTTTTTTATATGTGAGGGGATATATATATGGGGAGGGAGGTGGGTGGTCTCTGGGTTTGGATGGGCACATGGGTCATGTGTTTTTCATGTTATACAGTATTGGATTATTTGATACTACATTTTGTGATATCTTTTTTACACTTTCTCTAATAAATTTGGAGAAGTTTGCTGGTACTTGATGATTTTTTTTTCCTTTTTGTTTTTTAATAAATGCATCCTCACAAATGGCACAGCATATACCTGATGGTGCTGTACCTCTTATCTAAATGGTAGACAAGCAAGTAAACACAGTGCACTCATATATTGTGTAGGTCATTTTGGAAATCCTTCCAAATTACTGTTGAATGAGCTTATGGAGAAAACCTGTGTTTGGGATGGCTATGCCGCTCGAGGAACCCACGGTTTACCAACGTGCTATAAATTATAGTCCTGGAGTCAGACAGCCATCCAGAACATAGACTGGTTTTCTCTGTATGCTCACTTGACAGTAACTTGGAAGGATTTCCACACTGACCAACACAATGTGTGGTTGCAATCTGTTTACTATTTAGATATGAGCATACCTGGGAACTTTCCAAATGGGCTGACCCTGAGATCATTGAAATAGTAACACTTTACATTCCCCAGAAAATAGATTCTCGGCAATAAGTCCATACATGCTCTAATCCAGAGGTGCTACAATCAGTCCACAAGGAACCTTTAACATGCTACTACTTAAAGACACCACTGCCTAATCACACAAAGGACAACCAGTACTTCTCTCTTTTCCTTTCTGGTAGAAAAAGCACCAATTAAAAGACTATAGACGTAGTTATATGGTATAGATCATGTAGTACATAACCCTGGACTCTCCTCACCCTGAGATTTTGTCCCTTCACCCTTAGACCCTGAGATCTGAGTCAAAACTCTGAGCCTCAGGGTCAAACCCTGAGAGTTCCCAGGTATGGCTATGAGGTATAGCTCACTGGGCATTTTCTTGTGGTTTTCATTTTCTGCATAAGATAACAATATGTTTAGCAATAAGTCTTTTGTAGACATGGGTGCTGTCTTCACAGGGGGTAATGAGTCACCAAAGCCATTCCACTGTCCTCCATGAACTACTGTTTGTTTATACAAACAAAGCCAGCTAAGACATCTAGTGGGAACAGAAAATTAACCCTGTCTTCTGCTGCTTTGAACTTGGTAAGGACCCAACAATTCAATAACTTAGATGGTGTTGGCAGCAGGGAAGTCTATACAGAATCTGTCCATGGGGTATTTTGCCACACCATCTAAAAGTGGTATTTACTACAGGTAAAAGAGCCCATCTCACCCCAGTCCTTTTAGCTGTGTAATTGAGCATCCATATGATCTGTTCTGTTGCACTGGTGTTTCCCTCTTTTAAAGGGATAGAAATATTTCATTTTACATGTAACTCAGAACGTTCATCATATCTAATGGTACTACTGTGCGATGATGTTACTCTTCCAAATGTGCTCTCCCGCCCCTTTCCCCGACGTAAGCATTGTTGTCCCAGATCCAACAGCAGATTACGACAATCTTTATTCAATATTAGGAGAAACCTGCCCTCCTTCGTCAAGGAGGACAGGGTTTTCCTTATACTGACAGAGGGAAGAATGTCCCTTGTTGTGTTTTGTCTGGTCCCAGGACCTGTTTTCAGATCTATGGTGAGGAGGATTGCTATCAGGGAAAGGGGTGGGAGGGGTCAACATAAAAATATAAATGTTCTAGTTACACTGCTGCATATAATGAACGTGTAAAATGAAACCTTACTATCCCTTTAACTCGTCTTTATTTGTGAAAGTATTTTAGCAGGAAGAATACACTGAGACTGTCTCTTCTTTCAAGTACATCCTGGATTCATTTTATCTACAGCAGAAGGTTGAAGGGCTGAGATGACCTTTCTGAGACTAGAACCTGCAATCTTGCGGTTTGAACAGATTCCACAGCTGGTGCATTAACCAACTGAGCTATATCATCTTGTGTTCCTCCAGATGCAAAGAAATCCAAGTGCCCATGTGTTATTTTTCAAATCTTGCAGTATATAGAGTTCATGGTGCTCTCTGTAAGGGCTATATGCAATGACCTAGAATACAATTGGAATTACTACAAGTATATTAACAACAAAAAAGTTAAGGTTGATATTGGTCCTCTTAGGACTGAAACAGGTGAATTGATTAGTGAGGATAAAGCTATGGCTGAGACCCTAAATACGTTCTTTGCTTCAGTATATACAAAGGAAGCAGAAATGACAAGCTATGGGCAAACAGACAAAACCATGGAATTTCCTCCAACATCTACATGGCTTACTGAGGACAAGGTCCAAAAGAGACTGGAAAGGGTTATAGTGAATAAAGCGCCTGGACCGGACGGTATACACCCAAGGGTACTTAAGGAACTTAGTTCAGTAATAGCAAAACCATTATACTTAATATTTATTGATTCGCTTTCATCAGGCATAGTGCCCTGTGATTGGAGGAAAGCTGATGTAGTTCCATTGTTTAAAAAGGGAGCAAGATCCAAACCAGGAAATTATAGACCTGTGAGCTTGACTTCCATAGTGGGTAAGATACTAGAAGGGTTATTAACTGATAGTATTCAGAACTATGTGAAGACAAACAATATCATTAGTAGGAATCAGCATGGTTTCATGAAGAACAGATCATGTCAGACTAATTTACTTGCATTTTATGAAAGAGTGAGTAGTAATTTGGACAGGGGAATTGCTGTTGATGTAGTATACTTGGATTTTGCAAAAGCCTTTGACACAGTGCCTCACAACAGGTTACTGCATAAATTAAAAGGCTTCGGTTTGGGTGGTGGTATCTGTACATGGATTGAGAACTGGTTAAATGATAGATGGCAGAGAGTTGTTGTAAATGGAACTTTTTCAAATTGGTCTAGGGTTATAAGTGGGGTACCGCAGGGTTCAGTCCTGGGCCCAATGCTTTTTAATTTGTTTATTAATGATCTAGAAGTGGGAATTGAAAGTAGCATCTCAATCTTTGCTGATGACACTAAGCTATGTAAGGAAATACATACAGAGCTCGATGTTTTTTCCCTACAGAAGGATTTAGATAAACTAAGTGAATGGGCAGAAAAGTGGCAGATGTCATTTAATGTAGATAAATGTAAGGTTATGCATTTGGGTTGTAGAAACAAACTTGCTACATATACTCTAAATGGGAAACAACTTGGGAAATCCTCATTAGAGAAAGATTTAGGTGTACTGATAGACAATAGTCTTCACAGCAGTGTGCAGAGTCACTCAGCTGCTACAAGAGCAAATAGAGTACTAGCCTGCATAAAAAGAGGTGTAGAAGCAAGGGATGCTAATATTATCCTACCTCTGTATAAATCCTTGGTTAGGCCTCATCTAGAATATGGAGTACAATTTTGGGCACCTGTTCTAAAAAAAGACATTACTGAACTGGAAAAGGTGCAGAGACGTGCAACAAAACTGATAAAGGGATTGGAGGATCTGAGTTACGAAGAGAGACTAGCCAAACTGGGTTTGTTTACATTAGAAAAGAGACGTCTAAGGGGTGATATGATTACCATTTACAAATACATTCAAGGCCAATACAAAGAACTATCCAATGAATTATTTATGCAAAGAGCTGAGCTAAGAACAAGAGGTCATCCATTAAGACTTGAGGAAAGGCGCTTTCGACTAAAACACAGGCAGGGATTCTTTACAGTAAGGGCGGTAAGGCTATGGAATTCTTTGCCTCGGGATGCTGTGCTTGCAGATAATGTAACTGCATTCAAAAAAGCAATGGATGCCTATCTAGCACAGAACAATATTGACAGTTATGACAGATGGCTTCAAAGCAAATAGGATATTGAGCCGGGGAACTATTTGACACACTCACACACACACACCTACATTGGAAATTGCTCCAGAGGGCTTTTTTGTTGCCTTCCTCTGGATCAACAGGGGTGTTATTGGCATGGGCTGGACTTGATGGACGCATGTCTTTTTTCAGCCTTATCTACTATGTTACTATGTTACACCAGTAGACCATGGGTGGAAGTCTATTCCAGAAATAAAGATGCTACCAAATATCAGGCCTTCTGAAAATTCTCTCAGGGGGCACGATTAGGAGTAAAGTCTTTAAAGGGATAGTAATGTTTAACAAAAAACAGCAGCTACAATTAATCTTCATAGTCATACCTGGGAACTTTCGAAATGAGCTCACCCTGAGATATTTGAAATACTAACCATAACGCCCACACGAAAGCAGATTCTATGTGTTATGTCAATGTTTGATCTAAACCACAGATAATCCAATCAGTTTTTAAGGACCCTTTCACATGCAGCAGTTCTGAGATATAACTTCTTATACACTCATAAGGCAAGCAGTACTTGTCCTCCTGCCGTTCTGGTAGAAATGTCATGGATTTGGACAATAAATAAGCAGTAAATTGGTGTAAATCATATAGGAGGACACACTAGATTTGCTCACCCTGAGAATTTGACCCTTCACCCTGAGACCCTGAGATTTGGTTCCATTCCCTGAGTCTCGGGGTCAAACCCTGGAAGTCCCTAGGTATGTTCATAGTATATGAGCCATAGAGAGTGTTTTCCTCTGTGTCCAATCCACAGCAATAGACTGTGGGCACTGAGTCCACCCTCCAGCTGGTAGGACCAATCATAACATTATCAAGTTGTCTGCTCCCCCCTCTCTGCTCAGTTATTTGGTTCTACCAAGCCAGAGGATGGAGGTTTTCAACCTCGCCTCCATCTTTCCTCAAAGGAATCTTTTTCCCTCCTTTATGGTTCGGTAGCTATATCAGCCATATATGGTATCTATGCAGTCCGCCTTTCAAGGCATTTTACATTACGCTTGTTTGCATATCGGGTTCTGATCTTCAAACACTGCAGATTGCAGACTCGATTCCTTGTGGCCATCCCTTTTCTGTTTTCAAGCGGTGTAACATGCGCCAGTCCCTTACCATCTCTCTATGCCTCCTGCTGCATCGGATCCAGAACGTTAAGGATGGGCGCCTGCTGATGACGCATGCTTTCACTCAACCAAACCGGAAGTAGACGTGCGTGTGTTCCACGGTGACACACAGATGCAGCAAGGAAGAGGCTGGTTTAAATCGAGACGGGAAGAAACGCGGGTAAGGCTGTATGTGCAAGTGATTAATTTATATTGCACATTGTATATCTCCTGGTTGCCTCTAGTGATTTTTAAGTGCATTTAGCACCATAGTAGATCAGCATTTTTTTTCCTCTCTCATATCATGTCCTCCAAAGAAGGAAAAACAGAGAAGAAGCAGGCTGAAGCCCCTAAAGAGGATAAGCCTGCTCCCAAAGCAAAAACATGTGCAGGTTGCGAGACAAAAATACCTGTGTCTGATAAACTTCGCTCTGACTGCCAAAGAACTTTCTTCCATGGAAGTTCCACCCCAGTTCACTGAATTCTTGGGGTGGATGAAATCTTCAATGCAAGAGACATTTGCATCAATGCAAGAGACTTCCAGAAAGAGGCAGAGACAGTCTGAACCTCAGGAGGGTACTTCTTATATGCTGGAAGAGGAAGACACAACCAGCTTAATGGACCTCGAATCTGCAGGCTCGTCTGTAGTGGAAGGCAAAATATCTGATAAGCATGTAGTGTTGACAAGGTTGATGGATTGGTTAAGGCCACAAGAAAGACTCTGGGTCTTTCTGACACCCAAAAAGAACTTAATGTGATGGACGCAGCCTTCATTGGATACAAGAAGGAGACTCCCACCTTTCCTGTGCATAGTTCTATCAAAGACTTAATTTCCACGGCATGGAATGCAGGAGACAAGTGCCCTCAGATCACTAAGCGCATGCATCGTATGTATCCGTTTACCGAAGAAGACACTGGTTCTTGGGTATCCCCTCCCAAGGTGGATGCCGTGGTGACACAAATTTCAAAGAGAACTGCCCTTTTGTTGGAAGAAGGAACCTCACTCAGAGATCCGATGGACAGGAGGGTGGACTCAGCTCTCAAGAAGCAGTTTACAGTAACTGGTAATACCATGAAGACAGCCATTGCCATGACTTGTGTTTTCCGAACCCTCAGAATCTATCTAACGGTCTTTGAAGAGAAACTAGACTCTGCTGTATCCAGGTCCTGTTTGCTGAAGGAGTTGGGTCCTATAAAGGACGCACTTAACTTTTCCTGTGACGCTTCTCTAGATAATATCCGTGGGCTGGCCAAGTCATCCGCCTTATCAGTCACTTCAAGACAAGCCATATAGATAGTCTTGGGAGGCTGATGCCACTTCAAAGAATAAACTTGTTTCCCTCCCATTTGAAGGTACCAAACTGTTTGGAAGCCAGCTAGAGGACATTATTCATCAATCCTCAGGAGGAAACAGTCAATTTCTTCCTCAACAGTGTCGATCAAGATCACCTCCTCCCAGAAATGTGTCAAGCAAACAATCCTTTCGTGAAGCAAAAAAGATATCGACCAGGCCGCTCTTATGATCAAAAACAGCGTGGCGCAGTTCAAGGATACAGGTTTGGAACCAGGAAGGAGTTCCAGAATAAACCCAGATTCCAGAATAACCCTCAATGAAACAGTAGTTTCCCCATCTCAGATACCAGTAGGGGGCAGACTGGAATCATTCAAAGACGCGTGGGACAAGATCAACCCAGACAAGTGGGTGCGCCAAATAATAGTGATGGGTACTACTTAGAATTCAAGACTGTCCCACAGTTTCAGCAATACAGGACTTCAAGAGTCAGGAATCTAGAACTGAGATCAGACATGAAGAGAGAACTTCAATATCTGCTAAGCAACAGAGTTATAGAAATAGTCCCTGTGTCACAACGTTTCCATGGGATTTATTCAACCATTTTTGCCGTTCCCAAACCTTCAGGGGATTTACGGCTCATCTTAGACTTGAAAAGAGTCAATTAATTCCTGAAGATAAGAAGCTTCAAGATGGAAACAATCCTGACGGCGCTCAAGATAGTCTTCCCTCGGGCGTTCCTTACCAGAATAGACCTGAGGGACACCTATTATCATATACCGATCCATGCCTCTCAGAAAGTTTCTCAGGTTCCATGTGTTCCAGACCCATTATCAATGCAGGGTCCTTCCATTTGTTCTGGCTTCGGCGCCCAGAGTTTTCACGAAGGTTCTGGCCATTGCCATGGCAATATTGCGACTACGTCACATAAAGGTACTGCCATACTTGGACGATCTTCTCATCGAAGCAGAGTCCAAAGACAAAGCAAAAGAAGACACAGACACATGCCTGGATCTTCATCAGAAGCTGGGCTGGATGATCAACTTCCAAAAAAGTCAATTCCAGCCTGCCCAGGAATTACAATTTCTGGGTGTCCTGTTCAACACATTAGAAGAAGTGGCAACCCTAACGCAAGACAGACAATGTCGTCTGAGGATAAGAAAAAAAGAATTTTTGAGGCATCAGACTCAAACAGCAATAGATTTCTCCAGACTATTAGGGAACATGTTGTCAGCTCATCCTATTATTCCTTGGGCCAGGGCCCACAGCAGATGGACTCAACTATCTCTGATTCTACAGAAGGGATCCATCCAAACCAGCACTGCAGATACCCATTTGCCCGGCTGCTAGGAAGGAATTAAGATGGTGGTGCCATCCTTGTAACATATCCCAAGGAAAGACTTTAAGTGTACTAAGGTGGGAAACCGTGACTACAAATGCCAGCTTAAGCAGCTGGGGAGGTCTTTGGGGTACAAGGACTGTCCAAGGAAATTGGACACCAAAGCAATCAAGTCTGCACATCAACCTGCTGGAACTTTAAGCAATGTGGAACACCCTCAGAAAGCTGGAAGCAGATCTAAGGGGTAAATACATTCTCATACGCTCAGACAACACCACTGCAGTACAATATCTGCTATATCAAGGAGGGACAAGGAGCCAGTCGCTCAACCAACTGGCCATCAAGATCCTCCTTTGGTCAGATGTTCACTTTGCAGCACTGAAAGCCACCTACTTAATAGGAAATCTCAATGCACAGGCAGATTACCTAAGCAGGTATCGCATAGGTTAGGGCAAATGGTCCCTGGACAGGGAAATTTTTCAGAAGATCATAGCCATAATGGGCAAACCCACAATAGACCTGATGGCGTCAGACAAGAACACAAAATGTCAATCCTTCCTCTCAAGGTGGAAATCCAGCAAAGCAGCGGGACAGGATGCTCTGCTTTACCACTGGAACTATCATCTGGCTTATCTGTTCCCTCCATTGCCCTTGTTAACAGAGGCAGTTCAAAAGCTCAGGAGGGACAGAGCAGAGGTGATATCAGTGGCCCCGGATTGGCCCAGGAAGGTATGGTACTCAGATCTCCTGGCTATATCAATCAGAACACCAATCAATTTATCAGTGACACCTCACTTGTTGTCACAAGGACTGATTTTTCCATCCGAACCCAGCTCTCTTGAGGCTGAAGACCTGGCGGCTAAGTGGATCTCGCTAAAACTCAAGGGCTTGTCAGACGCCGTAATAGAGACCATCCTGGCAGGTAGACAACCTTCCACATCCAAAATCTATTACAGAGTATGGTCCATTTTCTACAGATGGTGTGTCTCTCACCAGGTGGACAGAAAGAGCGTCTCACCTGGTAAGGTGCTAGACTTCCTCCAGGAAGGATTCAAAAAGGGTTTGAAGCCGGCATCTTTAAAGGTTCAACTATCTGCTTTATCCGCAGTACTTGCTTCCCCTTTTGTGGAACAGTATCTTTTCCAACGATATATGTCCGCTATCACTAAAATCAAGGCCACCATCACGGACATCATTCCCCCATGGGATTTGAATCTGGTTCTGACACAGTTGTGTTCCCATAGGTTCTTTGAACCCCTTGAGTCAATTTCTTTAAAGCATTTAACTTTAAAGACCATTTTTCTCACGGCAGTCACATCAGTTCGCAGAGTGGGAGAACTTCAGGCCCTCTTATGTGTCTCTCCATACATCGTGTTTCACCAGGACAAGATGGTTTTACATCCAACACCCTCTTTCCGGTCCAAGGTCGTCTCCTCATTTCATCTCAGCCAAGAGATCATTCTTCCATCATTCTGTTTAAATCCTGCAAACAAGAAAGAATGTGAATTCCACAATTTGGATCTTGTGAGATTTCTGCAGACCTATCTCAATCGTACAAAAATTTTAGGAAATCTCAAGCACTTTGTGTTCACTTTGCAGGAAAATTTAAAGGTACTGTGGCCTCCAAAGCCTCCATCGCCAGATGGATTAAACAAAGCATTATTCTCACCTACGAATCAGCTGCTCGAGAACCACCAGCAGGTATTAAAGCTCACTCTACCAGAGCGATTTCCACATCTTGTGCACAAAAAGCCATTGCTATGCCAGAGGAGATTTGCAGAGCAGCCACCTGGTCTTCCTTGTCCACCTTTTGTGAAACATTACAAACTGGAAATTCAAGCATCATCAGATGCAAAATTTGGCAGGAAGGTGCTGGAAGCAGCCATTCCTGTCTCGGACTAAATCTCCCACCCTAGTTACTGGGGTACTGTTTTGGTAAGTCCCACAGTCTATTGCTGTGGATTGGAGACAAAGGAAAAGGTGAAATTTACTCACCGATATTTTGTTTTCCTCTGTGTTCTTCCACTGCAACCCATCCGTAAGCCTATTTGGAGGTATGGTTATCGTATTGTTCCTCTAGGATTATATCTATTTATATGCTTCTCTGTGTGCTTATATGTTGTTTTTTACCACAATTATAAATTATCTGTGATTAGTGTTCTTATCATGTATGCATGCTCAGATTGAGTTGTCGGCATCTAACATTATTTTACATATTTTTCAGCTTGGTTAAAGGGAATAACTGAGCAGAGAGGGGGAGCAGACAACTTTATAATTTTATGATTGGTTCTACCAGCTGGTGGGTGGAGTCAATACCCACAGTCTCTTGCAGTGGAAGGACACAGAGGAAAACAAAATATCGGTGAGTAAATTTCACCTTATTTCAATACTGTCAGAGTTGTAGTTCAAGAGTAATTAAATGATAAAGTTTCCCCCTCCCGCCCCTTTTACTTAGTGTAAGCCCCCTCTCCTCAGATGTGGAATCTGGTCCATAGACCAGACAGCTCACAGCAAGGAACAATCTTCTTTCTGTGAGAACAATGAAACCCCTGCCCCCTTGACATGTTTTTCAGCTTTTTCCCTTTTCTTAATTAAAGATTGTCCCTCTCTGCAATCTACCTGGGCACACCCTGTAGCTCTGAGCTAAGCAGTGTTACATCAGTAAAAGGGGGCGGGAGGGGATGCTTTATCATTCAATTACTCTTGAACTACAACTCTGACAGAATTGAAATAACACTCTCCAAGGCCCAAAAACTATGATTATTATTTAGAGCTGTTTTTATTATGAAACATTACTATCCCTTTAAGGAACCTAACTTCTCTATATGTGTATGGTGGACTAGCCTGTCCACTTCGTAAGGCAAGTTACAGAATCATTGTTGTCAGTCATCTGTAAAGACTTAGTACACCAATCACATTATCAGTATCAAAAACATTTGAAAAATGAATAATACATAAAAAAGTTATAGAATATCAGTTTTTCAACTAAAATGGTAATGCAACAGTATTTAGTGTATAAATAATACAAAAAACTGTAAAAAAAATCTATGTACTCTCTTTTTATTCCTTTTTGCCTGTTTGGTCTCAAATCACATGTTTTTAAATAGTCTCTCTGTGTGCATACCAAACCAATCTCCACCAAAATAACACGCACTAGATTCATGGCCTGTGGCTGTGTAATAATGCACTGGAGGAGTATTTCTCTTTTAGAACACAGGAAGCATGCAGCAAATTATCCTGCTGCAAGGAGGGCAAGGCACTTGCCTTAAAGGGGACTACCACCCCGCAATAACATAACCTGAAATGAGTCTTCATCTGGCGACTAGCTGCTTAGTAGCGATAGTCGCCAGCAATATCCTAAGATAACAATAAAGGAATACTAAAGGGCAGACTAGATGGACCAGGTGGTCTTTTTCTGCCGTCAATCTTCTATGTTTCTATGTTTAATATTACCCGGTTCCAAAGATTTTTGCGTTTTTCCGACGGTCACAGGAGCAGGAAGCACGGACATCTCGTCACAGTGACGTCCGTGCGCCTGCGCTGTCAGTCCCTTTTGGAGCCACTTGGAGGAGGCACAGACCTGTCCTGCCACGCCACTGGACCACCAGGGAGCAGGTAGGAAACAGGGGTGGGTGCAATGTGAGGGTAATATGGAGCTGATGGGGGGGCAAGCTGGAGCTGACGGGGGGCAGTGTGACGGCAAAGTGGAGATGATGGGGGCAGTGTGAGGGCAATATGGAGCTGATGGGGGCAATGTGACGGCAATATGGAGGTAGTATGGAGATGATGGGAGCAATATGAGGGCAATATAGAGCTGATGGGGGAGCAAGTTGTAGCTGATGGGGGCAACATGGAGCTGTTGAGGGCAAAATGGAGATGATGGGGGGGAGTGTGGAGATTAGGAGCATTGTGGAGGTGTCCAGTGAAGATGGTCAATTGGGGGGGTTGCTTCAAATTTCTGTGCCTACAGGCTCCTGAGATGTAAATCCGGCCCTGACTGTAGCCCATTTCAATTCTAAGATCTATAGTGTCATTAATGTAGTCCATTTCAAATCTTAGCAACTTTGGTCTCGCTAATGCAGCCCACTTCAGTGTTAAGCTCAGTGGTGTCACAAATGTAGTCCCATTTGTATTATAAATGCTGCTGTACTTTAAATATATTTAAAGTACATGGTGACCTCTCTGGCATCTAAGGGGTTAAAGCATTCATTTTGTATTTTATTAAGTTGGCACTAGTAGCTCTGCCCACAAGAACAATGTGAAAATAGAGAGAGAATTGTGGCAAGGGGAAGGCAATTTTGGATCCTATCTAGTGTCTTAATCCGGCTCTGCGCCACTTAGAAAATGGAGAATCAAAGGCCCTATTCAAAAAGTCACAGAAGTTCAATTCCACACACTAGAACTGCAGCCCTCCCAACATTTCAAACGGCCAAAGAGGAACACTTGTGTTTTAGGTGGAGTTGCTTGGAGAGTGGTTAGTGGGAGAGGCATTGAGGAGAATTTTAAGTTATTTCATGATGTACTGGCACGTTTCCTGTACTTGAATAAATAATGTATAACAAAACCAAAGTATCTTATTTATGCACATCAGTTTATAAACACATATACTAAAGTGTAAAAAAACATCACTTTGAGTTTTTTTGCTATGGGGCAAATGTGACAACACACACACA
Source organism: Rhinophrynus dorsalis (assembly GCA_037306005.1). Classification (NCBI taxonomy): domain Eukaryota; kingdom Metazoa; phylum Chordata; class Amphibia; order Anura; family Rhinophrynidae; genus Rhinophrynus; species Rhinophrynus dorsalis. The sequence goes on from CM074725.1 coordinate 38,859,190, forward strand.
TTATATCTATATAGCCATACCTGCAAACTCTCAGGGTTTTGACCCAAATCTCAGGGTGAAGGGCCAAATTCTCAGGGTGAGAGAGGTCTGTGTCACCTACTATATGAATTTCCCCAATTAAATGTTTCCTTAGCCTTAAAGGGATAGTAATACTTCTTTTAACTTTATTTTATTTTGTAGGCATTAAAAAAACATGAAGAATGATATAAGTCTTATATCTCAAACCTTTATGGTTTATGAGATATTCACAAGCAAAGTTTCCCCCTCCCGCCCCTTTTACCTACTGTAAACAATCTCTTCTCATGTGGAATGCAGTCCATAGACTGGACAGATAACAGAAGGGGACACTCTTATTCCTGTGAATACAATGAAATCCCTGCCCCCCTTCACAAGCTTTTCAGCTTTTTCTCTTATCTTAATTGAAGATTGTCCCTCTCTGCAGTCTACCTGGGCAGCTCCCTTCTGCCCTGGCTGAACAGTGTTACATCAGTAAAAGGGGCGGGAGGGGGACACTTTGTGAATATCTCTTAAACCATAAAGGTTTGAAAGATAAGACTTATATCATTCTTCATGTTTTTTTAATGCCTACAAAATAAAATAAAGTTAAAATGAAGTATTACTATCCCTTTAAATTGGTGCCATTAGTACCAGAAAGACAGTGGGGGATGCCCTGCTTGTCTTGTTTGTGTTCAGGCAGTGAGTTATCCAAACTGTAGGTCCTTCGCACATGGACTGGAGCACCTCTGTGTTAGAGCAAGCAGGGGCACATCTCGCATAAAATCTACATTATGGGCAGCTTTAAGGGTTACCATTTCAAAGATCTCAGGGTCAGCTCATCTTGAAAGTTCCCAGGTATGTATATAGCGTAGGAAAGAGGGAGCTGGGAATGGGATATGAAAATGATACATCCACATCTATGTAGTCCTACAGTAAAGTATGTAAAACTGATGAATGTTTCCTAGTTGCTCAAACATTTCCAGGAGGATCTGTTACAGCTGCAGAGAATATGTGAGACATGCAATACTGCTGCTGGACTACAAATCCCACAATTCACATCCAATAAAAGAGTCCAGACAGTCTCCCCTGCCCTAGGCAGTAATTTTCTGTCATCCTGCCTTTAACATTACGTCATTATTTAAAATTACCTAATAGGCAGTCGCTCTGTTTCCTAGCCAATCACTTCACGTCTTTACTGCTTGGGTGCGTCACTTTCCTACCCGAACCGTCCCACTCCTCTACTATGTCCAACGGGAGAGACGTTTAGAGTGATTGACATTGGCCTTACCAGCCTGTCAGTCGCCGCTAAACTCAAGGAAGGAGTCTTATCACTATGCTTCAAGCGGATTAGCCACTTTGCTTTGACAGGCACCTAGGGTAGCCAATCGATGTGCAGCCCGCGCTGTCTGGGGTTTCCCTGCAGTAAGTCAGTGCTATCTTGGTGTCCGTAGCGTGCGGTGGTACCGGATAGAAGAGAACATGACTTCCACACATACCTTCCAGGGACTGGAGGCCGATGCCAAGTCTAGCTCTAGGTGAGGCCTACACCATAGATTCTGTTACTGTAGCATGGGCACATCACAAGGGATCGCAGGGTGGCTATGCTATGGAGCCCAGTGTGATCGACAGCAGCTATTGCCATGGCCAAGTAGCAGCCTACCTGGGCGCCTCCTCTTCACACAATGGATGCCGGATATATCCTCACAGCGCTGCGTTACTATACAATGCATCGGGGGCTCCCGCCACCCAATGGGTTAATATTCAGTATTCACGCAGATGTATTGTCTTTGCCACCCTTTGCTGTATTGGATCTGGTGCGGGCTACCTGTGGCTCTCCAGTTGTTATCTATTTCCCACCATGCAAGGCTGACTAAGGGTTACGACATGTGTAGACCACCATCTGCTGGAGAGCCACGTGTTCCCCCTTTCATTTGTGTGATTCTAGATAACACTGTTGATCATCAATCTGTAAATAGTAAAGTGGCACTAAAATGTCCTGTTATAATATTTAGCTGCAACTCAATAAGGCGTTGCAATCCTGGCAAACTAACTGCACTTGTATGAATTTAAGGGTTTCAAATCCCTGTTTAAATACACTGGAATGTGGAGATTTTTATTTGTATCGTATGGTGCAGTTGGTGTGCTCCAGAATTGCTTATCTTATTACCATTATTTGTTGTTGCACCCGCTGGCATGGATAGGGTTAATAGTGCTACGCAATATCACTTAGTGTACCTATTGTATAATATATTCCGTGCTCAGTACATTGTCTTTGCTATTGGATGTGACCTGCCCAACCCATGCATTGTTCTTCCCTATGAGATTTGATGCACATTTTATCAATAACAGAGGGGGATTGTGCAATGCTTTATGCATCCTTCTGGCACTTAAAGGGTTAACCTGGCTTTTATTTTTTATATATATATATATATATATATATATATATATATATATGTGTGTATATGACGTTTGGGTAAATTATGTAGTTGTGCAATAAAACAAATGGTGGGTGAATGTATCTAGTAATATTGCTTTGTTGGCTGATTTAAGGTATGGTTAACACATTGATTTATTATAACCACGCCTAAATCCATGTGGTTCACTATGGGGGAAAATTATGCAGAACTAATGACACAAAAAAAAGACTTCTAGCTGGTGACATAGCCCTTCCTACTAAACTATACAAAGGAAATCGCATAATGACCCAGCAGGGACATATACTCAAAAAAAAAAATGAGTATTGCAACATTTTCCACAGGGACTGCCTGTGCACACAGGCCCACCCACCCAGTGTTTATTATAGACATTTTCTTTTTAAATGTCCCTTATTTGAGTGTTATGTCTGGTCTTGTGCACAGATGTTGGGTATTCACGCTTGTGTATCATCGAAATATCTCTGTGCTTGCTTTGTTCATGGAAGTCTGCTGGATTTTGTATTGGATCAGCATGCTGTTTTACTGTGCAGTGTTGCACTGCAACTGGTTTTCTAAAAGCCTATAAGTGGTTTTCTGTTTGTGCAGGCGTGTGCTTTGCATGTCAAATACAAAGCATTGCAGTATGTTTGATGTGCACTCTTCCTGCTTCAGGAACACAGAACTCCGAGCAATATGTGGATTTGAGATTGCATTTAACTAAAGTTTTAGTTTTTAGACATCTTAGTAATACGTAGTCCTAATAATAATAAATATATAAGCAAACTGGAGTTATTCTGTAGTAAACCAACTGCACCACAGGGAGACAAATAAAAATTCCTGTTAAAGAGATAGTAATGTTTCACAAAAAAACAACTCCAATTAATCTTCATAGTATTTGGGCCATGGAGAGTGCTATTTCAATACTGTCAGAGTTGTAGTTCAAGAGTAATTGAATGATAAAGTATCCCCCTCCTGTCCCTTTTACCTAGTGTAAGCCGCCTCCCCTCAGATGTGGAATCTGGTCTCTTGACCAGACAGCTCACAGCAAGGGACAATCTTCTTACTGTGACCATAAGGAAAACCCTGCCCCCATTGACAGGTTTTCAGGTTTTTCCTTATGCTCATTGAAGATTGTCGCTTACTGTGATCCATCCGGGCAGTCTTGCTGCTCTGAGGTGAGCAGTGTTACATCAGTAAAAGGGGAGGGAGGGGGATACTTTATCATTCAATTACTCTTGAACTACAACTCTGACAGTACTGAAATAACACCCTCCATGGCCCAAATACTATGAAGATTAATTGGAGCTGCTGTTATTGTGAAACATTACTATCCCTTTAAATTAGGCGTTTAAACCCTTGATTGGTAGAGAATTCTCCAATGCATTGCTTTGGATTAAAAAGCTCTATTCAAGTACATGTCAACTTATCAATTTGTACTTGTCCCCTATGGCGCAGTTGGTTTACTCCAGAATAACTCCAGCTTTTAAATATATAGACCTTAAGTTCTTATGCACAAAATAAAAGCTTAGCAATTCTGACTCAAATCAATAGCGACTTTGGGTAGTAAAAGAAATTCTCTAAAGTACCATTGTTCTTTGTGCAGTCTTGGTTTTACACCCCTTGAATGCTAGAGAACTGGAGACATCTGTAGCTTTCAAGTGATTAAAAAACCTACTTAAAGGGATAGTAATACTTCATTTTAACTTTATTTTATTTTGTAGGCATTAAAAAAACATGAAGAATGATATAAGTCTTATCTCTGAAACCTTTATGGTTTAAGAGATATTCACAAACAAAGTATCCCCCCCCTGTTCAATCAGATAAGAAGGGAGATGCCCAGGTAGACTGCAGAGAGGGACAATCTTCAATTAAGATAATGGAAAAAGCTGAAAAACTTTTCAAGGGGGGAAGGGCTTTCATTGTTTTCATACAAAGAAAATTGTCCCCTTCTGTTATCTGTACTGTCATACAACCTGATCCACATCTGAGAAGAGATGTCTTACACTAGGAAAAAGGGGCGGGGAGGGGAACTTTGCTTGTGAATATCTCATAAACCATAAAGGTTTGAGAGATAAGACTTATATCATTCTTCATGTTTTTTTAATGCCTACAAAATAAAATAAAGTTAAAACGAAGTGTTACTATCCCTTTAAATCAATGGTGAGTTTCTTATCTCTCCTTTTGGTGTAATTGTTATGCTCCACAGTTGCTTCCTTTTTATTTGTCGATTTTCATTTTACTAAAACTTTATTTCCCATGCTCTTGATTGAATATTGGTTTTTAACCCCCTTCAGTTCTAGAAAGCTCTCCAGTGTATTGCTTTGCATTGTTATTGGAAACCTGTTTAGAAGTCAAGGAGTTAGAAGCACAATTTAATTTAATAGAAATTTGTATTTGTCCCCTATGGTTCAGATGGCTTACTCCCACAGTAACTCCAGTTTGCTTTTATGAATATGTGCCTTAGAGCAACTGTGTAGCATACCAACTGCATCACTGGGGACAAGGTAAAACATGCCATAACTCATTAATTTTTATGACATTTAACCTCATGAACTGTAGAGGTCTCCAATGTGTTGTAAAGCAATGCCCTGGATACTTCTCTATGTATTCAAGGGGGATATTTAAACCTCCCCCTGTACTTGTTGGTATTGATCAGCCTGAGGTGCTGTGCAATCTTGATTCTTGACATCCCGTGCTTCCTGATCCTGTCCGTGCTCTGTGTCCACTTGTGTGTTGCAGTGCATTTCATGGGGCCAGGTCAGCCTTCAGCCTCCACTCCCACACACACCACACGACCACCATCAAAGGCTTGGGGGGCTCTTTCAATTCTTCTCATCCTCCCCCTGGAGGGAAAGAAGGGCATTCATCCCCGGTCTTCCGTATTATAGCTTCCAACCCCAGGGCATCCTTCTTCTGCCTTTTCCGAGGAGAGGAGCGTCCAATACTTAAGGGAAGTTGCCATCCAGCTCCCCCACCAAAGCCGAGTCTTCAACCTGGCCCCACTGTGGCATTTTAAGTGTTTAAGTGCCAAGTGTCCGCTAAGTGCTGCAAAAATCCATCAATCGACCGTGCAAACATGCGCAGTGACATACATAATAAATAAGGTGCCAGTTAAGGCCCAAGTCTCCTGGCTGGAATGATAACAATTCTTCTCTGCCAGCCAGAAGGCTAGGGCAGCAGAAGAGAGAAAATCATAAGTTCTGTGCTCAACTGTTACTTGTGTCCAAGTTAATCATGTGCTCCAATGTAAAACATAAGCCTTCCGCACCTCTGGTTTGCTCCACCCCTGGCGTTCAACCAAGTGTAGCATGCCTCCCCTGCCAAGGCATCTGCCACCTACCTGAGCAGGTACTACACTTGATCTTAGCCAAAAGGTCCTGTAATGCTGCTCCAGAATTACTCATGTTTTGTATAGAGATTGTGTGCTCACTCCAGATCTAGAACTACTGTAGTACAAATTGGTACCACTTGTATAGGTAAATGCTAGGAAAGAGAACCTTCCAACACTGGCCACCAAGATCACAATACAAAAGGATGCCTTCTTTCTTTTAACCCATACCTTATCTTGTTCAGTGTGGTAGACACAGGTAACCGATCCATGAAAAAAAAAAATTCCTGGTGATTTATATACTTTACAGATCTTAACTTTTCTTGGATACATTAGTGACATAGATGAGACTTATATATTAAGACGAACTGGATCATTTTGTGGAAAAGCAGCTGCCCCACACGGAACAAATAATTCACACTAATCTAAACGGAACCTTTAACCCTTTGAGTGCCAGAGAGATTTGCAATGTGTTGTGTACCCCACTGGCACTCAAATGGTTTAGCCCTTTTGAGAGCCAGAGGGGTATCCAGTGCATTGTGGCACTCAGTGTTAATCCCTTGAATGTTCAGCAAAATGTTGCAGAACTTTCTAGTACTGAATGGGTTAAAAGACCCGTAAAAGTCAAGGGAAATCTTTATCACCTATTTTGCATCTGGTTTGCCCCAGTTCTTTGTATGTTAATTGGTGATGTCCAACGAAAGCCCCTGCAGCTCTTGAGTACTACAACTCTCATTACAGCTGGGGGGCCTCAGGTTGCTAATCTCAGCTCTAGACCAATGCATAGCACATATAGTATTAAAGTGTAAGACTTCTTGCATCCAAAAAAAAATGATATATTCCTTTGTCAAGTAATAATCACTTTGTTTACTTTTTGCAATTGTCTAATTCAGTGTTGCAATACAAATTACAAACTGTCTGTCTGCGGGGGTTGATCTTCATGTTCAACATGTGTGGTGAAAACTTAAAACAACATAACATTGCTGTTCCATAAAACACTTGGTTTATATCATCTTGACAAGATTGTGTACAGTGCTTAGGTTACAGAATTTAAAACCAAAGCATTTGGAACACGGGTCATTATGAATGATATTTACAAAATATAATGTCTGCATTGACCTCATAACTGCAATTAGCATTGACCTCATAACTGCACTTAATTTTTAGGTCCCTTAAGTGGGAGATGTCAGTGCATTGGCTCCATACAATAACCTAGAAATTTGAGAAGTCCTCTCCACTTTATCTCCTCTTTAACATGCCTTAGTGCATCTGCCACGCTTCTCAAAATTCATTGGAAACCTTTCTAGCATAAAATGAGATGAATTCAAGTTTACATGTACAATTTATTATGGCCAGCTTGAAAGCCACCTTTTAATTCACTCCATAAGAGCTGACCTTTGCAGTGTAACCATTCTATATGGCAATTAAATATCACATTGTTGAATGACAGGACTTGTGTTAAGTGGTTTATGTAACTTATCCTTCATCTTTATTAACCCTTTGGATTTTAGAGATGGCTTGGACTTCTCCAGCATTCAAGATATTGCTTTGCAATGCCTTTGCCACCCCTCTGGTGCACAAACGGTTATGGGAAATTCCATTCAACGAAAGCGGGTGACAGTGTACACTAATGCATGCAGTGACACTTGTAAATGTGAACTCTTGAGCTGTTTGTGACATGACATCTTTGTTTCAGTCTCTCTGTCTATATGGGCAAGTTCACACAGGAGACTATTGCAACATAACTGAGATAAATAATTTGTTTTGTAACCTCTTATGTGGCTGTTCACACTGGTGATTTAGGCCTCTTTCACATAACGCTCCTCTTAATCGCTAGTGAACTGAACACATTTGCCTCTGTGTGCTGTTCACTTTGGAAGAAATTGCAGTGCATTTCACAAGGGAATGCAGGTTGCTGAAACTTTCCTGTGAAGGTGCAGTGATAACAGAAGTCTTCAGCAGAGATGCATGGTGGCTTTATGTTACAATGCAGAACTATTCTCACTAACAAACTGGATGTTTTGATGCTCATTGCAACATCCAAATAATGGCTGACACACATGGGTGTCAGCAAATCATATAGATGACACCTGCATGAGCCACCCATGTCTCTCTTCCACCATGCCCCCTTAGCGACTGGATTGCTGGGCCTACACAATGATCTTAGTGATTTGAACTCAGCTGCACAGCAGTGCTTTTGAAGTTCCAGTGTAAACGAGGTCTGCCCAGCCCTACTTGCTGCTACTTTGTTCTGATGGTTTTAGCTGGTTATTTTTAGTATGGGTTTCAGTGAGGTTACAAAGAAATCACTGATTGTGATGCCAGGAAGACCGTTAAAAATCATTCCTACAGATTGCATGTAAAAACAACCAGTATGAATGTCTTCTTTAAATATGATTTTACTGCTACAAAAGATACCATTGTTAATATAGCCTATATTTGCATATCCTTCACATAAAATCCTAATTTACCCACCCCCTACTGGCCTCTGCAGGGAGCAGTACCATCCATTGCACTTAGTCTGTGCAGGCCCCTGTTTCTCTAGTGTTTATAAGTGGTGGGTTAAAGGCATCCTTGGAGCCATAGGTGGCCCTCCAAAGGTTTCACCTTTAACCCCCTTGTCTGTTTTTTTTGTTTTTTTGTGACACACACACACACACCCCTTTATCTTCATCCTAAAGAGAAACACATCCTCTTTTTGTCTTAGAGAATTTCCTTAATACTTGCATTGTTTCACCCTAAATCGTTGGGTGCTAGAAAGGTCTACGAGTTGAGATCAATGCATTGAAGACCTACATAGCATACAAAGGGGTTAGCTTGCTTTTTCACTTTTATATAGAATTTGTAACCAGAATGCAAAGCCATTTGGTGGACTTGAGAACCACATATGTAGTCCTGTGGTGAATCAGCTTGCCTGTCACCAGATTGTATCCTTTTTGGTTTTTCTATTACATCTTATTTTCAGCAAATTCTCAGTAGTGAAGCTTTGCATACCTTGTCATAATAAACAAAGGTGTGTTTATTGACCACTTAAGAGATGTAAAGAAATGTCCAGCACACCCAGGTAGAAGTATTAGACAGTATCACACGAAGAGATGTGACTTGATTGTTCTCCATCCCCTTTGTCAATGAGGGAGAGGACTTGGCTTCTGGAAATATTGTTATAGAAGCAATGGTAGCCTATTCATCTTATAACAAAACTACATGGGATTGACGCAATCACAATCCCGAAAGCAGGGCTTAAAATTTGAAGTCCTTTGCTACTAGCCAGACCTGAAAAGTTACTCGCCACTGCAAGCCATAACATACCCACCAGGGCTGAATTTCTACTAGCCAGGGCTAAATTTTCACTCGCTAGTGGAAATTTTGAGCCCTGCCGAAAAGATAAAAAGTGTGGCCGCCGCCCCAAAAAATCAGCTCCAATTAATCTTCATAGTATTTGAGCCATAGAGAGTGTTATTTCAGTACTGTCAGAGTTGTGGTTCAAGAGTAATTGAATGATAAAGTATCCCCCTCCCGCCCCTTTTAACTAGTGTAAGCCATGTCTTCTCAGATGTGGAATCTGGTTGCTAGACCAGACAGATAAAATCAGGGGACAATCTTCTTCCTATGAGAACAATGAAAGCCCTGCCCCCCTTGACAAGTTTTTCAGGTTTTTCCCTTATCTTAATTGAAGATTGTCCCTCTCTGCAGTCTACCTGGGCACCTCCCTTCTCATCTGGCTGAGCAGTGTTACATCAGTAAAAGGGGCGGGAGGGGGATTATCATTCAATTACTCTTGAACTACAACTCTGACAGAATTGAAATAACACTCTCCAAAGTCCAAATACTATGATGGTTAATTAGAGCTGCTTTTATTATGAAACATTACTATCCCTTTAAATAGCATTTAGTCTAAGTTTCCTAGTGTATCCATTTAACTGTAGGGGTGTTGTGTAGGTGCCCAGCAGAAGTGAAGACTCCGCTATAGAGGTTATGAATTTACACACACTACCCACACACTTAAAGATTGTAGTCCAAAAATTAAATATTACTGGTCATTTCCACAGAAGATGTTGGTGGATCATTGCACAAAATGGGGTTTTGACTTTCTGAACATCAGAGGTCTCCAATACATTGCACAGAAGTTGGTTTGCCCTATAGGTGCTTGACTTTTGATTTTATGCATATGGCCCTAGGCTTTATACCTGGTTAAAACATGTTTTGTCTTATGGGTGGAATTTATGTTACGATGTACATTGGAAAGTATTCAGTTACCTTTCTACGTATTATAGTCTTCCTGTGTAAGTAGTAAGACAAACTTGTGATACTGGATGTTCAAAAGCTGGTAGGCCCCAGGCTGCATTGTCCTATTTGTGTCACAAGTATTCAGACCTATAGATTATTGAGAAGAAGTAGGTGGATATTAACGGAGCCAAAACGTCACCTGTTTTCTACAAACACAGGCGCTAGGTAGGCAGCCTTTTGTTTCTACAGCTGTTGGGTTACAATTCCATCAATTGTAAGCATCCAATGGGTGGAAATTGCAGTCTTCAGTAGCTGGAGAGCCAAAAGTTGCTTACCCCCACCCTAAAGCTACTGTTTCCAATGACCAGAAGCACTGTTTTCATACAAAACATCTATTGACTGCCCACATGCTGATGCAGGTGGACATTAAGGGTTTATTCGCACTGATGAAGGAGCAAATGCAACTTGTTTGCCATTTTCCTTTTGTTTTTGATCAATCTAATTGCAGAGGTTTCACTCACAGCCTCCATTTTGATTTATAAAGGACCAAGTCCCATGCTGATCATTAACTCCTTAACATCTAGCAGTCTTGGGATTGGATTACCCTTGAAGACATAGTAATGTTTCCCAAAAACAGCAGCTCCAATCAATCATCATAGAATTTGGGCCTTGGAGAGAGTTGTTTCAATACTGTCAGAGTTGTAGTTCAAGAGTAATTGAATGACAAAGTATCCCCCTCCCTTGGTGATGTCAGGACCGTCAAAGGGTCCTTTCCTTAACCATTTGCATGCCAGAGTGGCATTGCTTTGCAATATGTCTGTACCCCTCTGGCACTGAAAGGGTTAAGGGGTTACCGTGTGTGTCTGCAGTTTCGGCTCCAGTGAATTCCGACACTGCAGGCTTGGGCATCATTTCTTTAGCCCATCTTCAGAAATGTCTACAATATTAATATCTCCATCAGGAACCACATCACTTGACCCATTTGCTGACAGTGAAATGAAAACATTTTACGTTGGAAATTATAAATAGTTCAACATTATTTGTTGAAACAAGAGATGAGAAATTTGCCAATGAAGTAACGTTTGGTCGCAACCAGTGAGCATCAGCTAGTTGCTATGGAAATAGTTGACTCTTCAGTACATGCATTTCATGTTATTTCTGGTTTAACCCATCGTGTTCTAGAGGTCTGCACGTGCATTCTGAAGCAATATATTGCCAAATCCCTGTGGGTAAAAGAGTTAAAATCATACCCTGTGCCATCTGTTGTGGGTCCCTCCTGGCATTTCAAGATTTCATTAACCCTTGGAATGCCAGAGGGGTGAGCAACACATTGGAAAGCAAGGCATACCCCTCTGGCACTCAAAGGGTTAACTGACCGTGTATGGTGAACTTGGTTGGCTTTTATGTGCTTGAATGCAGAACTCAATAAGAACAATAACTGGGTGGGGTTGGTGGGGTTCATTACACCATGTGACTATTTTTAAACTATTTCACACTCCAGGAGTCTGGTACAAAGGTGTTATTAAATATCTGGGCAGGTGGAGATTTGGGGTGTGACCTATTACAAAGATTACTCCATCACAATGGAGGCAGCTCTGCAATAAGATTTGGGGTGTGACCTATTACAAAGATTACTCCATCACAATGGAGGCAGCTCTGCAATGCGTTGCGTACCCCTCTGGCACGCAAAGGGCTAATCACAGTTCTGTCAGTGAATTGTTCAGTAGATTATTCACAGATATTTGAGTGTGAAATGTACATATGCTGCTAGATAATGCGTTTTAAAGCAGAGGTGGTAAAATCTGTAAGTCAGGACTCCTAAAAATGTCCCTGCTGGTTTGTAATTATTTTGAGTACGTTATATACACGTGTACATTCAACCTTTTTACTAGCTCCTAAAATCCCAGATGGCTCCAATTTTTGCACACTTCCTGCTTTAAAGAAAATTTAAAAGCAGGATTGGGAATTAATTCCCCTCACATCACATGATTCCTTTTGTCTGTTTCCATGTTTTCAAGAGCAGCTTCTTCAGACAAAGCCCCCTTCTCTTATACCGGTTTTGCAGCAGACACAGCAGGCTAAATAATGGATCGAGTTGATTGTGGAAGAAACTCTTATTCTGAAGAAGTAAAAGCATGTTTGTTCTTGTCCTGGTTACATTTTAATGGTGGCTTGAAAAATGCAACCGTTTAATCAGCTGATAGTTACCTGTCCACTTAATGTTATACATCTATTATGTTTCACACCTAACAAGTGGGTCATATCCAGGCAGAAAAATGGCAATTCTGGAAAAAACAAACCATAGGACAATGCTGTAACTTCTCATTGAATTAAAGGGACCCAATCACTTAAAAACAAGTCTGATTTTTAAAGCACTTTCACCTATATGTTGTATTGGCTCATTTTTTTTTAAATTGAGATAACTAGATTTTGAATTATGTAGACTTATAAATTATGCAAATTAACCATTTGAGTGCTCTCTATCATTCAAGCAGTTAAAAACTCTAATTTGATGGGAATTTTAATTTGTCCCCTATGGTGCATTTGGGTTGCTCCAGAATAACTCCAGTTCTCTATTGGATTAATAGACTAAGACCCAAATTTCTATCTTGGCAAATTTATGAACCTTTTTATATATGTATTTAAACCCTGTTGGTTTAAAAAATATACTTTCCATTGAATTTATTCCAAATATGAATAAGCTGTGATTTCATGGGTAACATTAGAAAATTGTTAGTGTTCTGGGGCTGTTGCTGTTGTTGACGTTCATTGGTCTAAAGAGCTAGTGAAGTTTACAGGATTTCTTTCTATTGTAGCAGATCTTAACACCTAGCGTGATTTTTATTCATTTATTTTGTAACAAAGTTCAACTCTTTGGCAAATAATGGATAAGTTCAGCCCAACCCTTTGAGGACCAGGAATAGAGGGTGCAACTCATTTGAAGCAGAACTTTCAGCTATTACTAAGTTGCCATGCATTCATTAAGCTCATGGCGACTAGCTTGGAAATCTATCTCTTACCTTTAAAAAAAGAGCAGATTCTAAAGAAATCCTTGCCGTTTGGAGACTGAAGGGCAGGTTAGTGCGGTCTGCGCGCCTGCGTCGTAAGTCTCTTCCGGTTACCATGTGGTGCGCTGCAGTGCTTCTCAAAGGAGACCAGTACTGACGGCACAGATGCACAGACAAGATGTCTGCGCTGTAGCCTGGGTTCCGGTCTCCAAACGGCAATTATATCTTTAGAATGTGCAATTTATTTTTTTTTAAAAGGTAAGATATGGATTTCCAAGCTAGTCGCCATGTGCTTAACCCCTTAGAGTCCGGTGACGTACCCGGACCGTCACGCTGGTCCGGCACTTAAAGGGATAGTAATACTTCATTTTAACTTTATTTTATTTTGTAGGCATTAAAAAAACATGAAGAATGATATAAGTCTTATCTCTGAAACCTTTATGGTTTAAGAGATATTCACAAACAAAGTATCCCCCCCCTGTTCAACCAAATCAGAAGGGAGATGCCCAGGTAGACTGCAGAGAGGGACAATCTTCAATTAAGATAATGGAAAAAGCTGAAAAACTTATCAAGGGGGGAAGGGCTTTCATTGTTTTCATACAAAGAAAATTGTCCCCTTCTGTTATCTGTCCTGTCATACAACCAGACTCACATCTGAGAAGAGATTGCTTACACTAGGTAAAAGGGGCGGGGAGGGGAACTTTGCTTGTGAATATCTCATAAACCATAAAGGTTTGAGCGATAAGACTTATATCATTCTTCATGTTTTTTTAATGCCTACAAAATAAAATAAAGTTAAAACGAAGTGTTACTATCCCTTTAAGGACCAGTGACGGTCCTGGTACGTCACGTACTATTACTCACCGCGCTCCTGCAGGAGCGCGGTGAGTAATACCGGGGACTGAATTTGATCGCTCCAAGACCGGAGCGATCTCTTTCAGTCCCTCAGTTCGGCGTGCCGCCCCACGTGATCAGTCACGTGGGGCGGCACGCCGAAATTCTCTATCTGGTCTTTAAAGGACCACTCACCCTGCGACCGCTGGTCGTTAAGGGGTTAATGAATGCATGACGACTTAGTTTCAAAGAACTAGTGATGTCATAATATAAACATGCTGGTGAGATAGCTAAGTTGGTTAATGCACCAGCTGTAGAATCTGGACCGACATTAGTATCTCAGTGAACTGGAAATGATGTGATGGGGGGGGGGGGGGGGACGACTTTTGACTCTATTTTCAAGAACAACACAAAGATACGGACATTACAAAAGATACAATGCGTTCTATAAAATTACATTGAATAATACCATGTATGGTCATATTATGACATTACTATATCTTTAAAGCAATGTGTTGCATATCTCTGGTTCTGAGGCCATGTGGAGGTTCACATGCTCTAAAGCCTTTCACTGGACATATCTATCGCTCTAATTTTTACCCTCAAGATGTCCGTAATTTTTTTTGTCCTCAGAGCCTTGTACTAAGCTAACGGGAAAACCAAGGGTTTAGTTGAATATCTAGTAGCAGGAAGTATAGATATTCATGTTGCTTCCTGTTGATGTTACTTCCCTGTCTTAGAACAGCTCAGTTTCTTTTTTTTAAATTTTGCCTGGCGACTATCAGAAAATTTAAATTAGGAGTTAGCATTACATGAGAATACAAATGCGTACCATTCCAAATTCTTGCTGTAGATATATGCTACCCTCACATCTTGTATGTATATAATATAATTATTAATGCGGGATATGCACCTCACATCTGCATGTTATATAACTGAATACAGGAAAGGTGTGCACAGAAATTTTCAGACATATTTTTGTATCTTGTAATAAAATCTCATTTACTGTGCTTATTCTTAGTCCCTTATGCAAAACTAGTTGAACAGCCCGTTACACGGGCCACAGAGCCTCTGGCAGCCGGTCGCGGGGCAGTCACACGCAGTGGAGACTGCCCGCGCCTCGGCTGATACAGAGTTTGACGCTCCTTTGGAGCGCCCAGCTCTGTATCAGCCGCGGTGCGGGCAGTCTCTACTGCGCATGACTGCCGCACGCGCAGCAGTGTCTACTGCGCATGTCGGGCGTTACACACAACTTGGCGAATTATTATATAGGATGGTGCAGCTGGTTTGCACCCAAATTGTGTGTATCCAGTGCATTGCTCAGCCATGCACTGGACAATTTCCGTGGCACTTTTACAGGGTTAATTGATTGGGTGACTATTAGTTCAGTTACTTATTCTGGTCTAGATGTTATTTACTGCCGTGGTATGTGCTTATCTGTGTTTGGTGCATTACACGTGTGTTATTTTTACCTCCTGACTTTGAAAGGGTCTCTCTGACTTATCTGTTTTAACCCTTTGAGTGCCAGAGGTATCCAATGCAATGTCTTTGTTTTAAGATGGCATTGTTTGGGTTTACTGTTCCTTTAAATATATTAAAGGGATAGTAATGTTTCACAAAAACAATCTTCATAGTATTTGAGCCATAGAGAGTGTTATTTCAATACTGTCACAGTTTTAGTTCAAGAGTAATTGAATGATAAAGTTTGCCCCTCCCTCTCCTTTTACCTAGTTTAAGCCATCTCTTCTCACATGTGGAATCCAGTCCATATACCAGACAGATAACAGCAGGGGACAATCTTCTTCCTATGAGAACAATGAAAGCCCTGCCCCCCCTTGACAAGTTTTTCGGGTTTTTCCCTTATCTTAATTGAAGATTGTCCCTCTCTGCAGTCTACCTTGCACCTCCCTTCTGCTCTGGCTGAGCAGTGTTACATCAGTAAAAGGGGCGGGAGGGGGATACTTTGTCATTGAATTACTCTTGAACTACAACTCTTAGAATTGAAATAACACTCTCCAAAGCCCAAATACTATGATGATTAACTAGAGCTGCTTTTATTATGAAACATTACTATCCCTTTAAGACCCACTTTAATATATAGGCGTATTTCCCGTTTCAGTTTAAGCAGGTATTTAGAGCCATAAGGGCAAAGCACATAAAGAGAGAAAAGTGGAGTAATTCTAGAGCAAACAAAGTATGCCATAAGACACAAATACTAATTGATTTAAACAAGGTTTGTTATCCCTTTGAATGCAAGAGATGATCTACACTATTCTTCACAATATATTGGAGAGCTCTCTTGCATTAAATTACTCCACTTTACTTTGTGTTCATTTGGCCCTGATTTGTCTCTGTATACACCAGTATTTTAGTGATTTTACTGTGTGGATATTCAGTGTCCTCCTATGTTTGGATGGTGTCATTCTAGAGATCACCCCCCCCATTACAGGGTATCAGCTGACTGGCTCTGGCAGACATACAGCTCTAGCTGTTTTGCTTTTAATATCTAATGGTACTTTTAGATCTTGACTTGACTGCCAACACTTCATGCTGCAGTCACATTGAAAGCATTTCAGTGCCCAGAGTTTTGCTGCGTAAAGTTTACCCCTTAGGCACCTTTCACATCGGAGAGTGGGAGCTGTGATGCTATGTTGGTGCTGTTGCCCCTTTTGAAAGGTCCTATGCTGCCTTTCAATCAGGGGACCATTACCTTATTTGTACCAAAGTCAGGAATTCTGGATCTTTACTGTGTTCACACTAATGCAGTAAGGATGCAGTAACAGTCTGCACTGCGGCTTATGGTGGCCGAAACTTTGCTGGATGTTTCTAATCTCATTGCAACTTCCAAGAAATGACCCATCTATATGGGCGGCAACCAATTTGTGTGTGTGTGTGTGTCTCCGTGTCCCCCTCTGTACAAATAAATTACTCACTTGGATAGCTGTTTATACCTCTCGTTTGGAGCTTCTGTTTCCTGAGACAGATATATAATTTCTCCTGGCCTGTTATATTTAGCTGGTCACCACCTCCTCCAGCCCGTTTCATCCTGCAAACCCACTGAAAGAAATTATAAAGGAACAGCACAATCAGAGTGCTGGGTGAGATTTCGGTTTCTAGCATCACTACAGGAGAAACAATGGAGTCCTTTAAAATGCTATTCCACTTATGTTTTGTCCCATGAGGAACATCCCCTTTTACTATGTGAGAAACTTCAGATTGTAGGGTTCCTACTAGCAAAAGGCCTTATAGGTTTTATGTATCGCTCAGGTATTTAAAACAGTTGTGGAAAGTTCCCAGGTGCCAATTAGATCAGGCTAACAAAATTGTGTAACCATTCAAAGTGTAACATTGAAAACTATGGAGGCTGTGCATCAGTAAAATGCCCCTGTGGATCTACTGTTCCTATCAAAGTATTAGGTTGTCAGCTGTCAATAACCCTTTGAGTGCCAGAGGGGTACGCAACGCATTGCTTCGCAATGCATTACGTACCCCTCTGGCACTCAAAAGGTTAACACTTGAAGGACTAGAGGACTGTGCAGCACACTGCAAAGCAATGCATTGCACATCCCTTTGGTCTTTAAAGGGTTAAGCAGATGCCATGGGTGACCACGTTAGTCCTAATGAACCCTAGTTAAAGGGATGTTTTTTTGGTAGCCTCTGCTTTAGGTTGATGAGTGTTTCCTACATCACTAAATATGACCTGTTTAACCCCTTTGATGCTAGAGAGATTTTCAGTTGTGGAGTAGTACATTTGAGACACCTGGCATCCAAGAGGTTAACCCTTTGAGTTCCATAGGAGTACTCCACACATTGCAGAGCAGTGCACTGTGCACCCCTCTGGCATTGCAGACAATGCTTTGTGTACCCCTCTGGAACTCAAAGGGTTAAGGGGACCTGAGGGGTGGGATGTGGACTGCTGTGCTAAGGAGAGTACATGAACCACTTTAAGTCTATCTTTTTTCTTTAGGGTATTGAAGCCCCCTGGAGGTGGTTCCAGCTGCATCTTTGGAAGCGCAGAAGAAACTACAGCGCCTAGCCGGCAGCACAAGATGTCTTCCAACATATTTGGATCAACCCCAGAGCCTCAAAACCAGCCAAAAAGATCCAATCCTCCAGGTCAGTTTGAGAATAAACTTCTCTGCACGTTGCCTCACGTATCAAAGAAAAAGTGGAGTCATTCTGGAGCAAATTCACTGTTCCATAGTATAAAAAAAGTCCCATTGAAAGTAACAGGAGGGTTTATTTGATAAATATGGTGCAGCTTTCCTGGAAAATTATTCCACTTTTTACTTTGTTTAACCCTTTGAGTGCCAGAGGGGTACGGAACACATTGCAGAGCAATGTGTTCCGTACCCCTCTGGCACTCAAAGGGTTAATATACCCAATTGTGACACACAGGTTTCTGTTTTTAAAAAACGTGTTAAATAAATGTGACTCTTCTGAAGCAGCTTCTCTATGGCAGAAATACTTTGTTCTCCGTCATTAAAGGGATAGTAATACTTAAAATGTAAAAAAAAAAAAATATGTTGTAGGGTTTATCCCCCTGAGTAAAACAAGGTTACTGCCACTGCTGAAAGGTGTTTCATTCAAAAGTTATTAATTTTCAAACACCTTTCAGCAGTGGGAGTATTCTTGTTTTTCTCAGGGGGATAAAGCCTACAACATATATTTTTTTTTTACATTTTAAGTATTACTATCCCTTTAAAGCTATGGTCCCTACAAATTTAATACTGACTGGATTTTTTGCACTTTTCTTACAAAATAGAGAGTAAGCACATCCCCTCCCTCATTTCCTCTTTAGAGAGTTACAAATGAGACCTCAGACACTTATGCCGACTAGGGTGCCGATACCAGCATTTGCGCGAGTACTTGTACTCGCGCAAATGCGTCCGATGCCAGCTCCGATACCCTGTGTCAGGGTCGGTGCTGCAGAGAGGGAGCCCGGGGAGCTGCTTACAATGCTCCCCGGTCACCTCTCTCCCTCCTGCAGTGTCGGAGTGTTGCCGCGGGTTACCATGGCAACGCTCTGACGCTGACCTCTGCCGAGGCTCGCGAGAGAACAGCGAGCACCCGGCAGAGGAGGGTAAGGGAGGCAAGATAGATGTGGCAGCGGGTGGTGAAAGAGGCAGAGAGTGGGGTCAAGAGGGAGAAAAAGAGGCAAGAGAAGGAAGGATCAGGAGACAGAAGGAGGGGGGACAATAAAAGGCAAAAGGAGGAAGGATCAGGAGACAGAAGGAGGGGGGACAAGAAGAGGCAAAAGGAGAGGGGATCAGGAGTGAGAGGCAAAAGGGTGGGATCAAGAGTCAAGGAGGAGGAGAAATGGGGGATCAAAACAGAGAAAAAGCCAAGGAAAAAGAAGGGGGCTCGAGGGGGAGAATGAAGCAAAAGGTGGGAATCAAGAGGGGGAGAAAGAGTCAAAAAGGGAGAATCAAGGTGTGTGTGTGTGTGTCTCAAGTACTCGCGATACCAATTACCGATACACTTTTTTTGTGGTCATTTGACAGTTTTCCAAGTACCTAAAGCATATAGGTACTTGGAAAATTTGAAAAAAGTATCAGTACTCGTACTCGGTCTTAGAAAATCTGTATCGGTGCATCTCTAATGCCGACTTACACCTCTGACCAGTGTGTATGTTGTAAGCATTGTTTGTGCTTGTTTTACTCAAAGTGATAGTAATACTTAACGTTCAATAGATTTAGTTCTGTAGATACTTAAAAAAAAAAAAATTAATTGCGCTGTTTCTGTTCTCCCAAAACTTTATGGTTTGGGAGATATCAGTCTGCAAAGTTCCCCCTTCCCTCCCCTTTTGCTGACATCCGCTTTCAAAGTTACAGACGGAGATCACAGTCCATAGACTGTCCTGCGGCTCTTCAGCAGATCTGTGATCGCGGTAGTTACAAAGAAATATGTCATTTGAATGGTCTACAACGTGTGCCTGGTTTGCAAGCACACGTTGTAGACTGTTCAATTTATTTTTTTAGTATCTACAGAACTAAATCTATTGAGTGTTTAAGTATTACTATCACTTTAAAGGGATAGTAATGTTAAGAGTATTGTGCAGCCCAGATCGTTTCTTATGCTATATAGTCTTGATGTGTGACTCTCTCAAAGATCATAACTTGTATGTATCTCATTTATATAGCTCTGTACATGTACACAGCGCTTAACAGAAGTTGAAATAATACAGTACAAAAATATAGAACTGGGTTAAGAGCATTTAGCTAAAGTGCCATCATTGCATTATTTGTGGGGGAAAGTGTAGCAAGGGAAACATACACTGGGAAAGGGATCCTTCCCCAAGGAGCTTACAATTTAATTAGAATTCATGATGACATACAGATACAGTAGGAGGATGCTTATAAGTGCAAGTACAAGGTGTGGTGAAGGGAGTGCAGAAGGGTGACTATTGGTGTCCAAGAGGAGGATATTGCTACTGAGATACCTCCTTCAGCAGGTGGGTTTTGAGGAGATACTTGAAGGTGATGAGTGTCGATGATTGGCGAATGGTAATAGGGAGGGTGTGACGGTACCAGCAGACACCCAGCGTTGGTGTCACCGTCAAGGATCACTTCTTCCCAGAATCCACCAGCAAAGTCTCCCGCAGCATACCGCAATGTATTCTGAATCACCAGGCAGAACCAGTGTCAGAGTAACCAGCACCACACTCTGGATACAGCAACCTTAACCTCACCAGACAACACCAGTGTAGGTTAAGACAAGAACTCCTTTATTTGAACACAAACAAGGTTTATATACAGGTTTGTGATCACAGTCAACCAATAGCAAATAAGATTCACAACACCACCAGTCTTGCTGAGACTTAAATACATTAACACACAATAGAATACAAAACACACAGCCCTCTATCAGGTCTGCTCAGGTAATTACATCAGTGACTGACATAATACAATCAGTTTCACAAAGCAACAAATGGAACCACATAACCCCAGGAAACCTACTTTGCATTTAAACAATAACACAGCACACAATGGGTGAGGCAGTAGTACATTTGACTCCCAGTCTCCAGATACTGTCCCAGGTAGTCACTGCCCCACCCCCAATACATAACAGGGTCTCAGGCCTAGTGCCACCCTGGAGTCTGGCTGACCCCCTTCTCCATTTTGTAGTTTGGCCCATGATTCTGTATGGCCAAATGGCCGCTTCCAGTCCAGGCCCAGTGGTTCCTGTGACATTTCTCCCCCTTGTCCACCTCCGACAGCCACAGCATGATCCACACGGGTCATCTCGCTGCTGTCTGGAGTGGACACATAGTCTGCTAGTGCAATGTCCGCACAGTACTTGTCCCCAGCCAGTCCCTATAGTCCTGGGGTCTGTCCAGCTTTGCACCCTGCACCTCCAGGTACAGGGTGACTTAGACATAAGATGTCTTGAACAGGGGAGGCCGTCCAGCCCAGGTCCCGGTACCCTGGAGTCTCTGAGCCAGTAAAAACCCCCGCCCAAACAAAAGTGCCCTCCCGGCCAATGCTTCACCGGGATCTCCGCTGCTTTCCCGTCTGCCTGATGATGATGGGCGTAACGTGCAGAGTCCGTTGCAGCTCTGCTTCCCAGTAATCGCTGTGGTCGCGGCTGGCTTCTGGGAAGGAGAGCCATCTGGGCTCCCCCACTGGAGCTGCTCTGAATACTGGGGCGGGAGCAAGCAATACTCCATCTCCCCCTGGATCTCACTCAGCTGCTGGGGGTGATGCTGACCGCATCCACTCCTGGAAACACACACTTTAGCTGGATTGAAGGCATGACCGCTCCCACTCCCGGCTCCCCACACTGCCTCTGCAGATGGAGGCCGACTACCTCCCCTCTGAACCACAAATCTCCCACTGAGGAGGAGGGCCAACTGCACCTTCTCCCTGGAGTCCTCTCAGTCGCTGGCGAATAGGTAGGGGCTGGGGCAACAGGTGGGCTGGTGAGGATCGCACTTCCCTTCACCAGGTCAGGGGTATCAGAGGCACTGGGGAGGACCTACGTCCCACTCCCCAGGGCAGGGGTAACAGAGACACTGGAGAGGACAATGGTCCCATTCTCCAGGGCAGGGGTGACAGAGCCGCTTTCCATGCTTGCTGCTGGGGGGTCACAGGACAAATCTTTGGAGGTAAATCCACGAGAAATGAAGAAGTAAGGCAACCTAGGTCGTTGCCTAGTAGAACTTCTGCGGGGAGGCTTTTCATGACTCCCACCTCCACCTCTCTGGCTCCCATCCCCCAGTCCAAATGGACTCTGGCCGTAGGGATCCTCATCACAGTGCCCCCTGCCACTCGGACTGCTACGGATCGGCCCGTATGTTCTGTGGGGGCCACCAACTGGGGTTGAACAAGGGTGATGGTGGCCCCGCTGTCACGGAAACCCTGTGCTGGGCGGCCCTTGATCCATACCACCTGACAATGGTGCAGGCGGTTGTCGGCCATGGCGGCTTGAACAGGGTTCACTTCCTGTAGCATCCCAAAATCATTTACTCCCCATCCGCTGACTGTAGCAGAGGTCTCTGCTTCCCGGCAGGGGGCTGCCACCTGGGACGTTCCAGGGGGCTGTCGGGCACATGTGTCCCGGGGCAGATTCTTGGGGCAATCACTCCTAATGTGCCCCACTTGCTTGCACCTGTAGCACCGGATCCCCAACCTCCGGGAGATCCCACTGGACGGAGGTCGGGAGGGCAAAGGAGGGGGAAGCTGTAGCTGAGCCGTCCCCATATCTTTGGCTGGTGCCGGGAAGGCTCGGGCAGTTGGTCGGGGCTCAGGTTGTCCCGACCGTCTGGAATCCAGATACTGGTCTGCCAGTACCGCGGCTTGATCCACCGTGTGGGGTCGTCGGTCCCGAACCCACTCTCGGACTGCTACTGGAGAATGGTCGTAAAACTGCTCCAGGAGGATGAGCTGCAGAGCATCTGCCAAGGTGACAGCCTGGCAACCGGCCATCCAGCTCTCTGCAGCCCTTGCCATTTGATGTGTCCAATCTGTGAAAGGCTGTCCGTCTTTCCGTCGCAGGTTGCGGAATTTTAGGCGGTGAGCCTCTGGGGTAATGGCATATCTGCTGAGAAGTCTTTCCTTGACTCGCTCATAATTTGTACAGTCCTCTGTGGGAACCGCCTGGTAAGCTTCGGCTGCCCTCCCAGACAGCTTGCTCACAAGGAGGGTGACCCAGTCCGACTCTTCAACTCCCTGCAGGGCACACTGTCTTTCAAATACCTGCAGGTAGCTGTCAATATCATCTTCTGCATCGTTAAAAACTTTAAACGCGGCATACGGCAACTTCCTTTTGGCTATCCAACTAGGCCTGGGGCCCATTGGCTCCCCCCTTGTCCGCTGAAGCTCAGCCATCCGCAGGTTGGTGGCATCTCTGAGGATCTGGGTGATCACCTCCTGGGGGGGAGTAGATCCATAGAGGGACAGACGCCACTGGACCTCTCGCTGGACCTCTGACATGCCAGTGGCTGCAGATGAAGGGTAGCTTATGTGGTCTCCCTCCATCAGTTCTGAGATGAGGATGGCTTTGGTTTTGTTGCTCACCAGTGCTCGCTGCGTTGCTGAGACTGGGGTCAAGCCAGCGGCTCTATCTCCCCCTGGATGCTGGTCTCAGTTTCGCTGTTGCTCCATCCTCTGCTCGCTGCGCTGCTGAGACCGGGGTCAAGCCAGCGGCTATATCTCCCCCTGGATGCTGGTCTCAGTTTCGCTGTTGCTCCATCCTCTGCTCGCTGCGTTGCTGAGACCGGGGTCAAGCCAGCGGCTATATCTCCCCCTGGATGCTGGTCTCGGTTTCAGTTCCTTGGAAGAAGCTGAATCCCACCGCTTGCCACCAGATGTGACGGTACCAGCAGACACCCAGCGTTGGTGTCACCGTCAAGGATCACTTCTTCCTAGAATCCACCAGCAAAGTCTCCCGCAGCATACCGCAATGTATTCTGAATCACCAGGCAGAACCAGTGTCAGAGTAACCAGCACCACACTCTGGATACAGCAACCTTAACCTCACCAGACAACACCAGTGTAGGTTAAGACAAGAACTCCTTTATTTGAACACAAACAAGGTTTATATACAGGTTTGTGATCACAGTCAACCAATAGCAAATAAGATTCACAACACCACCAGTCTTGCTGAGACTTAAATACATTAACACACAATAGAATACAAAACACACAGCCCTCTATCAGGTCTGCTCAGGTAATTACATCAGTGACTGACATAATACAATCAGTTTCACAAAGCAACAAATGGAACCACATAACCCCAGGAAACCTACTTTGCATTTAAACAATAACACAGCACACAATGGGTGAGGCAGTAGTACATTTGACTCCCAGTCTCCAGATACTGTCCCAGGTAGTCACTGCCCCACCCCCAATACATAACAGGGTCTCAGGCCTAGTGCCACCCTGGAGTCTGGCTGACCCCCTTCTCCATTTTGTAGTTTGGCCCATGATTCTGTATGGCCAAATGGCCGCTTCCAGTCCAGGCCCAGTGGTTCCTGTGACAGAGGGCATTCCAAAGTCAAGGGGCAGCCAGTGAAAAACATTGTAGCCGAAAGATGGCTCGAGTAGTGTAGGGAGAGGACAGGAGGAACCCTTGAGAAGGGTATAGGGGACGGGAAGGGGTGTAGCGGGAGATAAGATCAGAAATGTAAGAGGGTGCTGAAGAACAGAGAGACTTACAGGACAGGAGGAGAATCTTGTAAGAAACACTATACTTCATAGGTAGCCATTTGAGGGATTTTAGGAGGAGATGAGAAGGAAGGGTATCTGGGAGCAGATGTGGTTCTTGCGGCTGAATTGATAACATACTGAAGTGGAGAGAGATGAGAAGCAGGAAGACCAGAGAGTAGAATGTTACAGTAGTCAAGTCTAGAGAAAATGAGTGCCTGAGAGAGATTTAGCAGTTGACATGCAGAGGAAAGGACGTTATGCAGTAATCGTATGATGAATTTTACCCCTCCCACCCCTTTTCCTGTTCTGAAGCAGCCTTCCCTCAGATCTGCAATGCATTGCACACTCCTGGCAATCAACGGGTTAAGTAGCAGTAATCACTTTGTTATAGTGCTCTTAATAAAAATGTGACCCTTTCCTTTTAATTTGTTTGGTAGAGAATGTTAGTTATGTTTTTAATTTCATAGTGGATAATTTTTGTTGCACAGACCTCTATAGACAGAACCTTACTTGTATGACACAAATTACTTTATCCTTTTGAGTGCCCCAGAGGTTGAGTACCCCTCTGGGACTCTAAGGGGTTAACATCTTGTATGCTAAGGTGGTCTTCATCGCATTGCAGATCATACCTTACGAGATGTCCTCTAGCATCCAAGTGGCTAAAGATTAATAATGTAAGTACGTTAATGCCCTAGCTAGTGTCTTGGAAATCGTGGTGTGCTCTTGTTGGTATAGATATGACTATAGCCGTACAAGACATTCCATGGTATTTGTCAGGCCCCAGAATTCTGTCTGTTCTCCACATGTCAGATTTTGCTGTTCTGCCTCCTTTGAGCAGTTTATCTGTAGGGTTCGCGTCTGTGGATCAGAGGAATGCAACCCAGTGTCTAGGGGCCAGGAACTCGCACAGATGTGCAAAGAGAAGGGAGCCCATGTGAATGAGCAATGTAATAGACTAGAGCCAACGTAGCATATGGAATGTGTTCATAGCCCTCATAGGCCTGCCTGTACTCTTTTTATTGGCAGCTAAAAGTGTGTTAATAAAACAAGCTTCACTCCCAAAGGAATGCTGGGTTATGGTACAAAACAAAGGCAAATTCCCACTCACCTCTACAAAACACCGGGGGCCACATACAGGAAGCTAAAGTGTTGCAGCAAACTAATTGCACTGTGGGAGGGGAGGGTGATTAATGTATTTAAATGGAGCTTTTAACTGACTTGAATGTTGGAGAATCATACAGCATTCAAGGAGTTAAGAACTCAGTTTAACCCTTTGAATGCCAGAGGGGTACTCAATACATTGTGCACCCTTCTGACACTCAGAGGGTTAAGGGGATAGTAATGCCCAAAATAAAGTTGATTCTTTGTTAGGACTCTTTCCAAAAACTTTATTTTAGTAAAATCTATCTCTCAGACCTTTATGGTGTGAGAGATATCATCCGCTAAAGTTCCCCTTCTTCTGATGGCAGCTGTGTAAAGCTGACAGCAGGAGATTCGTATCAGCCAACACGAGTGGGCTCTTCAGCAGAGCCGCAATAGCGCAATTTAAAAAAGAAATACTTCTTTGGAACGGTCTAAAAAGTGTGCTTGCAAACCAGGCACACTCTGTAGACTGTTCCAAAGAAGTATTTCTTTTTAATTCTCGATATTGCGGCTCTGCTGAAGAGCCGCCTGTCGGTCCCCGGACCGGGAACTCCTGCTGTTAGCTTACAGCTGACGTCAGGAGAAGGGGGGGGGGATTTAGTGGATGATATCTCTCATACCATAAAGGTTTGAGAGAGAGGACTTTTTCCAAATACTTTATTTTTATAAAATCTAACATACTGAATCAGCTTTTATTTTGAGCATTACTAACTCTTTAAAGAACCATTATTTTATTTATAATCATGTTAAATACCAAAAATTGTAAACTTAATTTTAGTGCACGTGTAAACTTCTGTCCAGAGAATGCTATTTAATTTTGTTTGTACTGTTTGTAATGAGAGAGAAGGGCTATAATCCATTCATTTACTGGTGGTCAGTGTCTGTTGCACTTGGAATCTGAGAGGCCGTTTTATCTCTGCCCATTCGCAGACAATCCTGGACAATCGCTTCAAGATTTCAATGGCACTTGTAGACCTGGAAAAGGCAGGAATGTCTGCTCCCTCAGAGCATATGTGACAATAGTTTTTTTTTTTTTTTTTTTTTTTTTTTTTTTTTGTTAAGGCCTCCGTCCATTTCAATTAAATGTTAAAGTTCCTTTAAAGGGATAGTAATACTTCGTTTTAACTTTATTTTATTTTGTAGGCATTAAAAAAAACATGAACGATATAAGTCTTATCTATCAAACCTTTATGGTTTAAGAGATATTCACAAGCAAAGTTTCCCTTCCCGTCCCTTTTACCTAGTGTAAGCCATCTCTTCTCAGATGTGGATCAGGTTGTATGACCAGACAGATAACAGAAGGGGACAATCTTCTTTGTATGAAAAGAATGAAAGCCCTTCCCCCCTTGACAAGTTTTTCAGCTTTTTCCCTTCTTAATTGAAGATTGTCCCTCTCTGCAGTCTACCTGGGCACCTCCCTTCTGATCTGGCTGAACGGGGGGGGGGGGGATACTTTGCTTGTGAATATCTCTTAAACCATAAAGGTTTGAGAGATAAGACTTGTATCGTTCTTAATGTGTTTTTAATGCCTACAAAATAAAATACAGATAAAACAAAATATTACTATCACTTTAAGTCAAGGGAAATATTTGTTCCCTATAGCCTGAGTTGACTGAGGTATAATAAACTTTGGAGCCTGACAGAAATGTTTAAGAGCCAGTTAAGGGGTGCATGTGCTTACACACATAGAAAAGTGCCCTAAAATATAGGATACAGAAGTAAAAATTTAGGAGCCCAGGCTCCTGGTCTTTTTATTTATTTATTTATTTATTTATTTTTTCTCTTCTGCCTGTGGTCCACTTGGATTGTTCCACCTCCGTTTTGGTGTAAAAGGCAAGCAAGGGGCAAAGTTGTTTTTTTTTTTTTTTTTTTTTTTTTTTTGCAAAGCAGTTGGCACCCAGTTTCATGAAACTGACAGTGGAATTAACCCTTTGAGTGTCATGGGGATCCACAACACAATGCTTTGCCGTCTCCTCTGGTACAAAAGGGTTAATTTAGGAAAGCATGATTTTCAACATCAAGACGATAACTCTTTGTTGCAGATGAACATGCTCAATCACTAATCTGACAAATGTACGTCTTTCAATGACTAGCCAGTGCTCCACTTTTTCATGCCACCCAAGGCTCCTTTTGGCCCTTCAATTGTTTACCGGTAATCAGAAGCACAAAATATTACATAAACTTTAAAAAAAAAAAAATATAATAATAATCCCGAAATAGATTAAAAAGAATGTGTCAACCTGCACAAACGAGTTGGGACAGAATGTTTCAAATAGTAAACAGAAATATATGTATTCCAAAAAGACATGTT
This sequence comes from Rhinophrynus dorsalis, assembly GCA_037306005.1. Taxonomy (NCBI): domain Eukaryota; kingdom Metazoa; phylum Chordata; class Amphibia; order Anura; family Rhinophrynidae; genus Rhinophrynus; species Rhinophrynus dorsalis. The sequence continues at coordinate 38,887,101 of CM074725.1, forward strand.
AATTCTGCCTCCTGTGGGCAAGTACTGCCTTACATGTAACGATTATGGAGCAAAAAATTATCAACATGTTCCTTGTGAAATGCAGTGCAAGGGGAGATTTTGCCGTTGGTTACACTGTTCTGGCAAACCTACTAGAACAAGGGTAGGAAATGTTTGGCTTTCCATCTTTTGGGACAACCACTCCCATCTACCTTAATCCCTTAAGGACCGGGAAAATCTGGGTTGGATTGCATTTAAGGACCGGAGCAATTCTGACCTGTCTTTGTTCAACAGCGTTTTCCCTCTAAGTACTTTATTTTAAAGGGATAGTAATGTTTCATAATAAAAGCAGCTCTAATTAATCTTCATAGTATTTGGACTTTGGAGAGTGTTATTTAAATTCTGTCAGAGTTGATGTGCAAGAGTAATTCAATGACAAAGTATCCCCCTCACGTCCCTTTTACTGATGTAACACTGTTCAGCCAGAGCAGAAGGGAGGTGCCCAGGTAGACTGCAGAGAGGGACAATCTTCAATTAAGATAAGGGAAAAACCTGAAAAGCTGTGAATATCTCATAAACCATAAAGGTTTGAGAGATAAGACTTATATCGTTCTTCATGTTTTTTTTAATGCCTACAAAATAAAATAAAGTTAAAACGAAGTATTACTATCCCTTTAACAATGCAGATTATATACCGTTGTTTTGCACACAATTAAGGCTTTCTTTTAGCTACAATTGGTATCGACGAGTACAAAACTGCCCCCAGGTGGATGTAGATCTACAGCACTGTATCTGTAACAGATATATTTATGTATATGTTCAAAAGCAACTCTGAGGCAAAGCAGCTGTAGCATACGTATAATATTGATTCTAGAGTGGTCACTGATATATTGAGAAGCACTTCACTAAAGATTTAGGGCTTTTTCTGCTTGGTACAAGGGCACTCCTAGTGCTGGCAGTTTTCATTGAAATGTTATAACTCCAAGCTGTGCAGCTGTCACAATCACATTCTGTGGAGAACTGTTGTCAGTGACTTTAGTATTCCATATAATGCAACTGTGACCTGAAATCTGGTCACTAGTAGGCACTGTCTGTTACTGTAAATATACAAACTGATATTAATGCCTATAGCCAGCCTGTTGTCACAATCTCCTCTCTGCAGTCAAAGACCAGTGCACATATAAACACAATATTTATATTAATATTAAACCACAGAACAACACTAAAAACCCTGCTCATGTATAATGTGCGGTACTTTTCTACTCTTGTGGTTACTCTGCTTCGGTACCCATCGATTGAACATAAGCATTATATGAGCTGGGTACCCCAACTAGTGGTAGATTTTTAGCATTGTCCTGTTCTGTTTTTAATATGAATATTATTTATGTTTACACTAGTTGAACAGCCCATTACACGGGCCACAGTGCCACAGCCATCTGGTCGCGGGGCAGTCCTGCGCAGTAGAGGCTGCCCGCACCATGGCTGATACAGAGCTGGACGCTCCTTCGGAGCGCCCTACTTTGTATCAGCCGCGGCGCGGGCAGTCTCTACTGCGCATGACTGCAGCACACGCAGCAGTTTCTACTGAGCATGTTGCAACGTTACACACGATTTAGCGAATTATTATATAGGATTGGGCCTCAATAATGGGGAGAGTGGATGTGGCGACGAGGCTGGGTATAGGAATTAGTTTTATTTTGGTTAAATATTTATTGCCAATAGCACAACAAGCCCATTTTTGTTTTGTTTGTTTTTTTACTTTTTCTGTAAAGTTTAATTTGTTGTCTGTTAGTTGTTTTGCCACAAAACCGTCCCACTTGTAGTCTTCATACATATGCGCCATTTTCTCAACTGAAACAATCCATTTTTATAATGTTTATGGCAGGGGTGGAAAAATCCCAGGGACCTAGGAGACGAGGCTCCTAAAACTTCAAAGTTGGATCCTACGTTTTTTAAGTTATTTTGTGTACACCTGTCTATATGTGCATCGTTTCACTGGCTCCTAGAAATGTTGCCTGGCTCCAAAGTTATTTAGTCTAACCATGGTTTGTGGGTTGGTGTTTGAGATTATTAAATGTTTGTGCTCTTAAATAATTCAGGCCTACTCGTCAAAGATACTGTTACTGGAGACAGTTGATTTTTCCAGGAGCTTTGAAGTTGGTTTGGGCCTATGTCTTCTCCAACATTTTGTGAGTGAACTTCATTCTGGTGATTTTGGTGGTGGAATCAACATTTTATTGATTGATATATACACAGGGGTGCCCCTTTGTTTCTCCCTCCCTTTCTTCTGTTGACAGAAATATCGTTTGTATTCATATACACCATTATGGCATTAGTGAGGTATCCATGGAAACAAATGCACTTCTTTGTCATAGACTGGACTGCACCACTTGTGTATAAACATGGATGGTTAGCTTTTTCCTTCACATCTTGGTGATAGTTTAAGAGAACAGGTTTGCATTTCATATACCAAACTAGTTGAACAGCCCGTTACACGGGCCATAGTGCCTCTGGCAGCCGGTGGCGGGGCAGTCACGTGCAGTAGAGACTGGCCGCGCCACTGCTGATACAGAGGAGCGCCCAGCTCTGTATCAGCCGCAGCGCGGGCAGTCTGTACTGGGCATGACTGCCGCACGAGCAGCAGTGTCTACTGCGCATGTTGGGCGTTACACACAACTTAGCGAATTATTATATAGGATAGCATCGCATTTGCCTTGACCCACTTATGCTGGAATTTAATGTTTCCAAGTAATCCGTATATAATTACTGGTGTTATTTCCTTGGGATATTTTTAACCTTCTCTCCCAACCAGCTTGTCAGATAGAAGAGTTCTGTTATTTGACTTGTTTTAAGTTGGTTTTGATGAAGGATTATGACACAATGAGGGGCTAACCCCTTAATGCTTTGAGTGCCAGAGTGGTATGCAACACATTGCAATGCGTTGCGTACCCCTCCGGCACTCAAAGGGTTAAGAAAGATGTATGTAACTTTTTCATTGCCAGGAGGTCCAACCTGTTTCATCACAATGCTTGCTACACGTCTGGCAATCAAACACTTTATATGCTTTTATGTTGATCTATAACAGAGGCCAGATACTAATAACTAGTGTCATGGCATTACAGACGGGCATGCTTATGGGCACAAAATGAAAGTTTTCAGGCCATTAATTCCATAAAGGGAAACCATACCCTAGGAATAAGTGGCTCTTGTTTTATTTAACAGATTAATTTGCCTACATACAGCATGTACATTTTGCATAATATCCTCACTTTACTGTATACAGTGATCTCTACTGAGGTCTACCTCTTTACAACAGGCAATTGGCTTCAATAGACCTGAATGACTTGTAAGGTACAAATTACGTGATTGTATACTGAAACCATTAATAGTGGACTACGAATAAGATAAAAAACACACAAACACACACGCGTGTACATGTTTGTGTGTGTGTGTGTGTGTGTGTGTGTGTGTGTGTGTGTGTGTGTGTGTGTGTGTGTTCACTGTTTAAAGGCAAGTCCTACTGTTAAATTAAAGGGATAGTAATACTTAAAATGTAAAAACAAATATGTTGTAGAGTTTATCCCCCTGAGTAAAACAAGAGTACTCCCACTGCTGAAAGGTGTTTCATTCAAAAGTTATTAATTTTCAAAGTTGAATTTTTTTAGGTGCAATATCACAGTGGCCTGAAATTGTACAGTGGTGCTGTTGCTACACCATCCTATGGAGATTTATGGTCAACTGACCAGAGCTGTCCATAGGATCATGTAGCAACAGCGCCACTGTACAATTTCAGGCCACTGTGATATTGCACCTAAAAAAATCAACTTTGAAAATTAATAACTTTTGAATGAAACACCTTTCAGCAGTGGGAGTACCCTTGTTTTACTCAGGGGGATAAACCCTACAACATATTTTTTTTACATTTTAAGTATTACTATCCCTTTAAGAGCCACTTACTATTGGAGTATAATTACCCTTTAAATTACCTGGAGAGGCACAGGCCTCTGTCTGTATGACTGCTCCCTCACAGCCATGCATGCTCACATAATGCACAGCACTGGGATGTGACACGAATCTTGGTGTTCCGGATCATTATACCGCATGAGGAACTCTTGGTATCAGCCTTATTGAGGACACATTAGACCACCATGGACGAGGCCCCATCCTGTGCCTAGGAAGGTAGGCATAGAGGAGGCAGAATGGGAGTGTGGATGAGAGAGGGGGAATAGGAGAGAGACAAAGGGACAACTGGGGAGAAAGGAGGAGGAAAATCATGGGGGGAGAATAGAAGGGGGAGCGAGATGGAGGAAAAACAGCAAGATGGACGTTGGGCTGAACAGCTGATGTCAGTGACTTTCAGTGGAATCTCTCTTGCTTCCCTGCCTCTTCTCGCATGGGCAAAGCTGTGCTTCCTTTGCCAATATAAACCTAAATATATAGGAATATATAATACTGATATAAGCTTAAAGTAAACCTTTTGGTGCAGTGTTTTGTAATCCTCTCTGGTAATGTGTTTGTTTTTCATCAGAGTACCAGGGGATTGGTGGGGAAATGCATAGGCCATTTCTCTAGCTCTCATTGTTAGTTGTGACTGCAGCAATATATCTTCATCCCTGATTTTACTTTATAAATGGGTCTTGTGTAATGTACCTGACATTCCACCTCTGTTTCTGAACATCCCCTGATTTTTGAGTTGCGTCATTTTATCACCACCTGTATTCCTAGTATTAATTGTTTTGTTCCTCTCCAGGTGGAAAGCCAAGCGGTATATTCCAGGATCCATCCCCAGTGCAAACAGCGCCACGAGTAAACCCACCAGGGGGAAAGGGCAGTGACATCTTTAGTGGGGATGCACCTCTTCCAACAAGCCCCAAAGCACATCCCAACAAGCCGAAGGTAACAGTCTGAGCTGTCCACTCTCTTGGTGGAGCTTTCTATTAATTTGACACCCTGACAGTAAAATGTTGGTACAGTCTTCCACGTGACAACCACAAAAGTGTGTGTGTATATATGTAATATACCTATCTATCTATAGAGAGAGAGAGAGAAATATTAGTTATAGGACTTGCTTTTAACTCACGTGACACAAAAAAAGCTACAATTTTATGTATGCCCCACTGACTTTAAATATTATATAACACCACTGTTAGAAATCATTTTCCTTTTAAAAATTCCAACTGGAGACACAAGAGGACACTCACTACTTTTTAGATGTTTATTCTGTGGTTCACCATGCAGTATACAGCATTATCTGTCTGCATTATAGCAGCATTATGTTTCAGTGTAGACTTCTATCAGGATACGAAGTTCACAGTGCATTTGCTGGATATTGTATGAATCCTGTCTTGCTTGCTTAGTCTGAAAACTAGGTTTATCATTCATTCATTCTGATTATTCTCTCCTATCACATAGGATAACATCTCTTTACACGGATCTGAAGAGGCAAATAAAAGCACCAAAAGCACCCCAGGTACGGCAAAATAGCCTGTTATATATGCACAAAATACCTCCTTTATGCACATTAAGCGGTATCATAGTATGACTAGTAATACCGGCACTGCTTTGCCTGTACAGTTAATTAAACAATGAGTGGTTTAATAAGTGGTTTGTTGACTTTTGAATGATGGGGAGGTGTGTATGAGAGCATGTACTGCATTTTATGTATTGCATATAGTATATTGCCTATAGTGTTGTGTGTATGGCTTTAAAGGGATAGTAATGTTTAATATTAAAAGCAGCTCTAATTAATCATCAAATTATATATATCTATATATACATAAATATAGGGGGAATGGCAGCACTCACTGTTCAATTGTCCTCCTTATGGTCCGGGTGCTAATCCAATAAGTAGTACACATACAAGGCAAGGAGTGGGAGAAGCACGCTCAGAAATCCATGATGCATTCAATTCACATAGGTGTTTATTGAATCAATGTGTCGGCCAACCACAATGGCCTTTATCAAGATGGTAAAGGCCATTGAGGTTGGCCGAAATGTCGATTCAATAAACACCTATGTGATTTGAATGCATCATGGATTTCTGAGCGTGCTTCTCCCACTCCTTGCTCTGTGTGTGTGTGTGTGTGTGTGTGTGTGTGTGTGTGTGTGTGTGTGTGTGTGTGTGTGTGTGTGTGTATATATATATGTATATATGTATATATATATAAAAAATTTTTGTTTAAAAAAAAAAAAAAAAAGTGTGTAATGATAATACAATATATATAATGTAAAAAAAAAAAAAAAAAGCTGCTAGCTACAATGTGTGTGTTTTTCAAGCTCAGTTATTTGTCCGTTAATTGTAGTCTTTCGCTTACCATCACTTAGTAGCAGCATTATAAGGAAAGTGTCGTCCTCATTGTATAGCCTTTCCATGGTTTCCTCTTCCCAGTGCTGGAGAGGCAATAATGATCCCCATTGGCTACTGCAGTATAGGAATGAGGCTGCCACCAGCAGCTTCAGCACTTGTAGGACTTGTACACTAAAGACTGTAAGTTTATAATGTTACTAGTCTCAAAAGCAGGGTTATCGGCTATTAAGTAGTTAAAACCGAACATGGTGTACTTACCACCCCCACCCACCCCTTTTCCTTTCCCTGTTTGCCTTTATGCAAAGGTAGAACTTGTCAAGTTCACCACATTACTTATTCTGTCTTTCAGTAAAACCTGAACCACCAGTAGCTGCACCAAAAGAAGAGAAGACCCCTGTTGCCAAGGAGGAGCGGGTTGTGGTGCCTGATCCAGCACTAGCTGCCCATGAACCCCACTTGGGCCCAAGGCCACGGTCACACAACAGAGTCCTGAACCCACCAGGGGGCAAATCCAGCGTTACCTTTTATTAACAGCTTGCTTGTAGCGGAGTCCTTGGGGAGATCAATACCCTACGACTGGTCATATTGTGGACCTACAGCTGTAGGGGCACTAAAATTCCCTTCATCCCCAACTAGCCAGCGACTAGTTTGGGATGATGTGTTGTGGTCCAACAGCTGCATGTCTAAAGATTGATCAGCCCTAGGTTAAAACAAACAGATGCTAGGGAGGACTGTAATTCATTGTTTTACCATCTGCAGTCCGAGTTTAAAACCCCTTGGATCTTTGAGTTGTCTCTAGAACATGAGGGGTTAAAGGTGCAGTCTCACTTGGTCCAAATAAACGGTCTTCAGAGATTCCTAATTCTTGGTCTTGGACTCAGAAAGGTGACCTAGCTCTGTGGGAAAGGCACCTTTGTGACAGACCACTCTTGTCATCCCCAGGGACTCCGCTATCTATTAATTTGATCTCATACTGATGCCTTTGCTACCCCCCAGTAGAGCACTGTGCTCCCCCATCTCATTCATCTCCATGTTTACATTGCTGAGGATCTGATTATAGAACATATATTTCCTCTAGTCCAATGGCTCTGAAACGTTGGGTTCCATGGTACCCTTAAGTTATACAAGGGGATCCCTGTATCAAATTTTAGTAACTGTATCAAATTTAGTAGCTGGGACAAGGGTGTATGTGTGGTTCTGTGACTGCCAACGGACATGTGAAACATTGACATTTTCACGCTGCAGTTTTATCTCCAGTTTCTAATGTAGCCCCTCTAAGAAAAAAAGCACTACTGCTAATTGTTACGTTGTATAATATTAACGGTTGTACCATTCATCTTCATAGAGGTCTCCAATGCATTGCTTGGTGAACTGATCCCCTTGGCTGGAATGCAACCTGTGGCTGTCGGAGTTGTGCACACAGCCACCACGGAGACTCTGCATCTGGCTTGAAAGCCCGACACACAGAGGCTTTGTAGTGACCAAGTAGCTTGGGCCAATGGGACTTGACTGTCATCTCAATCAGTTTCTTATCACAGGACCAAAGAGGGAGCCTCAGGGTTAATTTCAAATACCCCTTTGGTCCGCCAGGCCTCACAGTTCAGACCCAGGGCAATAGGTCTGCCAATAGGGCACATGATAGTTGCCCTGTAAAGGTTTTGTTGTTGTGGTTTCACAGAGATTTCAGTGCAAACTAAAGTGTTCCATGCAACAAAGGTTGAGAACCATTGCTTCAGCCCACTTCTTTTCTGCAAGTACAACCCTGTTGTGGAAGCTAAAATAATTGGGCTTTACGGGGGGAGAGTGCTTTAGAACATTTTATTTAAAAAAAAAAAAAAAAAAGGGGTAATCTTTGTTGTTTTCCTGTTCTAGTGAACATTTCCAGTGCACCTAACGTTTACATTCAGTACGACCAGTTTAAAGATACAGGTGGAGCATTTCTGGTACAGCAAACAGTACCACGAGGAATAAACATTATAATTTATTTTAAATTGGGTTTTTAATTCCTAGAGAGAACTACAACACTTCGGTTTCTTTAAATGGGGCTTTTAAACAACGGAATACTAGAGGTCACCAGTGCATTTTAGACATAGCATTCAAGGAGTTAAGTCCCATTCAGATGAATGGATTGTTACCTGTGGCTGATGATTTGCTCCATTTTGGCTGTATATATGTGATCAGTACGCCAGCTGGGATTTCGGTTTACTGTCTTGTTACATGCTAAAGTTGCTCCCTAGGTACAATTTGCAGCAAGCATTGAAGTTAATAAGGTTATATATATTTTTTGTATTATTTTATTGATTTGCTTGGCAAATGGCATGATGATTAACCATTTGCAGTGCCTCTGCAATGAAACTCATTCACTGCTTGCACTCAGTGGGTTAATTATCCAATTTCAGATGACCAGACTGGCTTACAAAGATTGTATTTTATTGGGTAGTAGTGCAGGGGGAGTCACAGGCTTGTTGGGGATGATGGGAGGCTGAAAGTTAACTACCCCATAATAGGTTCTTTTATACCATCTCGATGTAGAAATCTTGCTGCTGTCTCCTGTCTACTGTAAATGTTTTTCACTTATAGATAAAAGGAGAGAAAAAAAAAATATCTAAACGTTCTCTTTCTGTGTCTGATTTTGCCAAGAACAATTGGGTGGAGATTACTGTAAAGTTATATAGTATGTGCCAAATATTTGGCTTAACCATGTGTGCGCTGTAGGGCTGTGTATCAGATTGTTTTGCCTAGCGCACCCTGGTGGCACTTGGGTTCATTGGCAGTAAATAGATGCGCAAAAAAAAAAAAAAAAATAACCATATAGACCTGTGCATTAATCTTCATTAGGGGCATCAAAATAAGGTATTTCAGGCTGACGAGTTTTTCCTCATTGATCGATTGCATGTTGAATGCATTATTCACAAATATTTTTTTTTTTTTTTTTGTTTAAGCTTTATCTGTATTTTTTTGGAATGGGCTGTATATGCTTAAAGGAGCATTACACTTTTTTTTATGAAAAAACATATATATTGCAGGGCATTTCCTGTTCAGTAACAGATGCTTATTTCCTGAGTTATAGTTTAAACCCATGTTTATTTACTTTAGTAGTGGCCTCTAGCAGTCAAATTCCACTTAGTTCTCCTGTTACATTCTAATGGAAATGGAAGTCAGCGACTTGCGGTTGTCCACAGATTGTGATAGAAACTGCAGAGCCACTTCCTGTGAGTTAGATCTATCAGGAAGTAAACACAGTAAATTCACTTCCTGGTTATGGGAACTTTTATAACTTCTGAATAAAACAACTGACAGTGGTGAGAGTGCCCTTGTTTTACTCAATAGGAATAGCTCTGTGCATTTTGCATAAAAAAAAAAAAAATATTACTCCTTTAAGATTGAACATGCTTGTACACTAGATCTGCATTTCCTAACCCTTCTTCATGTGACCCAAAGAGTACAGGATTCTATCGATAAATCCTTTCCTGAACTTATCCTTGCACCAGCACCGTGGACTTAACAAATTTTTCATTTTTAATAATTGATTCACTGGTGCTCAGAAAATCTGGAAAACAGGATGGACATTCTGAAAAACTGGTCTTATTAATGTAATCAATAAAAGGACAGTAATGCTTCATATTAAAAATATATAATATTTCCAGGTTTATCATGCAGAGAGATGCTTTATTCAAAACTAATTCAGTCTTGCATGCTTGGTTTAGTACTTCCTGAATTGCTACATCAATATGACCTGTTGGCCATAAACCTCCATTATTAGCACTGTTACAGCATCCTGCTGCACTCCAAGAAATGCACGTTTTAAAACATCTCTCTGCAGGAGGGGAGTATCCCTGTTTACTACAGGATGAACTATACAAAATATAGCTATATCCCTGTAAGAGTTTGCATGTCGTATGAGTGTGCAGCAAATTAATCTGCAATGTGTGGCATGATAGGGTTAATGGATACTATAAGTGTCTCAGATTTGAAGACTAGATCCTTTACACCAAAAACTGCAATAAAATGGAAGTTAAAGGAAATTCAAGCAGGTCATAAAACCCTTTAAGGGTACTTCTGGTGCTGAGGGCATCTGGCCTGTATACATTTAATTCTTACCAGGAAAAACAAATCACTAAAAAAATGAAAGATTAATAGAGGTAAATTAGGTACTTCTCATTAGTAACCCCTCTAATCTTTCAAAAATAAAGGTTGAAAGTGGTTAAAAGGTGGCTAATGCTGTTACATGTATCAGACTTGTTAAACTGAGAAAACCATTAACAGAAATAATAGTTTTGAGATCAGGTCCCAGGAAACGCTCTTCTCTGTGTTACCTCAATCATGCTGCATGTTACACATATCGGGAACATTTAAACAAACCAGATCAAGTGCAGCTGTCTGTATATGATTTGGCAAAGCAAGTTTCACATATTTTGGGGCTTATGCAGTTAATAATTTATACAGATGCTGGCTGGGGTACATGATATTGAAAAGGGTACGAAACATTTGTTTTTAGGTGATGCCCTTTTTTACTCAACATGGGTATGTTTACTTCAGTTGACTGTAACTTGGCACTGGACCTGGAGGTGTGTTGCCTATGCCTCAGGTCCTTAAAGGCCACACACCTGTTTCATTCAACAATTTTGATTCCAAGCTCCTCTACCATATTGCTTAACACAGATCTTCAGGGGAAGAGGCCACAAAATGTCATTACCCATACCTGCAATGTCAGCCTCAGTCGTGGCTCAGAGAGCTAGTTGTTATCCTGGTCACTAAAGTCTATTTGAAAGCCATTTTGGAAGGGAGTAAAATGTGTGTAAATGTGTGTTACTCTCTGCATCACACACCCATTTTGGCAAGCAAAGTATGAAAGAGAGGCTGGGCAATCTTGGAAGTTTTAGTCCAACCAGCTGTTTACTGCTTAGAAATAAGTTGTAGTACCAAACTACTGGAGCTCCAAAGACTGACTACTCCTTGATTAACCCTTTAAAAACTAGATGGTTGTTTAATGTAACCCCTTAAGGACCGTTGCGTGCGGCCGGCACTTGTGGACCACGGGACATTTTTTTTTTATTATTATTGCTTCCGGAGCGCCGGGAGCCCTGAACTCCATGCCGTGTCAGGACCGTCATTGGTCCTTAAGTGCCGGACCGCCGTGATAGTCCTGGCACGGCAATGGTCCTTAAGTGGTTAAGAACGCACTAAAGGAAATCCCTTTCCTTTCATTCAAATCACCTCTCAGAATGCATTGTTTCACAGGACTTTGTCCAGGAGCGACAGCCTTTTAATGTAATCAATGCTGGAATATTTGCACCTTTTAACATATCTGCTGAAAAGTAACAGCTGTCAGAACTGAGCTGCTATGGTCCGTGTACAACTTCTTTTGAGACCTTGAACCAGGTGTGGGCAACCAGTGGCTGTCCAGTTGTTGGACTACAATTCTTGTCAGCCAAAGGACCACCAGTTGCTCACCCTGCCTTAAGCCAATCCTCTTGGCATGTATTGTCTTTTAATATATATATGTTATGTGCAGGTCTTGGACTTCTGTGATGCTGAACAACAGCCATTGTCCATCTTGCATTTCTCAAACTGATGCATTTTTACTGTTATCATGATGCACCTCTTAATAAACAATGTATTTTGTTAATGATCATGGCTTGTTGCATCTTTATTTTAAGCCTTAAAGTCACCTTTTTTTTAATAAATTCAGTTTTAAACAAGTTTCTTTAAAAATATAACATTACAGAAAACAAGATTTGTCCCTTCTTTATCCTAACTAAAATTTATATATCTGTGAAAAGTCATAGCAAATCGTTGAGTTGCTTTAACTCACATAAGATGTAAAATATTGCATATGCGGGGAGGGGGGAGATAAAATAACCACTGATTTTAATTCCCTTCATGCTATTTGTAATATGTTGGAGACCTCTAGTATTCACTAGGTTAACCCTTTGAGTGCCAGTGGGATATGCAACACATTGCGTTGCTTATTCACTGAAAGGGTTACATTTTAAAAATCAATGTGAATTTGGCTCAGCACTGAATTCCTCCTCTTACAGAAGCATTAGTGTAAAATGTTATGTATTGATAGCTACAGTGTGCAAATAACATAATTTTGAAGATGTCTCTAGCAGCCAAGGGGTTAAAGCACACAATCTCAAATAGGAAAACCTGCCTTTAGCTGTAACTTAATGGGCTGTACTTATAAAGATATAAAATGGAGCAATTCCAGAACATACCATGTAATTCCATTGTGCAGGGACAAATTCCTGTTGCTTTTAACCCTTTGACTCCCAGAGGGGTATGCAACGCATTGCTTTGCAATGCGTTGCATAGCCCTCTGGCACTCAAAGTGTTAACATCTTAAAGGGATAGTAATGTTTCTCGATAAAAGCAGCTCCAATTAATCTTCATAGTATTTGGACCAGGGAGAGTGATATTTCAATACTGTCAGTTGTACTTCAATAGTAATTAAGTATCCCCCTCCCGCCCCTTTTACTGATGCTACTCGGAGGTGAGCCGTGTTACAAGATTGTCTGGATGGATCAGTCAGCATAAGGGAGAACCTGAAAAACCTGTCAAGGGGGCAGGGTTTTCATTGTGTTAACAGTAAGAAGATTGTCCCTTGCTGTGATCTGTCTAGTCCCAGGACCAGATTCCACATCTGAGGGGAGGTGGCTTACACTAGGTAAAAGGGGCGGGAGGGGGATACTTTATCATTCAATTACTCTTGAAATAACACTCTCCAGGGCTCAAATACTATGAAGATTAATTGGAGATGCTGTTTTAAACATTATTAACACTGTAAATGCTAGTGAAGTCTCCAACATAATGCTTCACAATGCACTGGACACCTGGAGAATTCTGTGTTAAAAGCCCCATTTAACAGAATTGGAATTTGTTACCTATAAGGTAGCTGGTATGTTCCATAAAATCCAATATGTGTGTGGTGAGGGTGCTACTTTCAGAACAGACTGACAGTTTATACCCATAATAGCTAATCTGTATGTGGCAGATATTAACCCCTTGTGCATCTTGATTGAGGTGCTGAAGAGTCTATTCCAGTTAGTTTATAGACCTCTGGTCGTCCTCTCTTCCCATTATTGGAGTCCTGTCCTCTTCCTCCTCCTCTTCTGCAGCCTTCCGCTTTGTCATTTTGTTCAGCGTTCCACCCTGAAGGGGGAAAAAAAAAAAATCAGAATCTGTGGATCAAGTTTAAACTTGGGTTTCAGTGAGATCTCCAATGCACTACTTTATAAGGTGTCGACTTATTTTGTATCCAAGTTAAAGCAGAGAAGGGTAATGGCCCAGGGGCTGATTTTAATCTGGCAGTACTGCTAAACAAAGGGTAGCCACATATTCCTTTAACCCTTTCAGTGCCAGAGGGTTAAGCAAAACCATTATTCTAACTCCCTTTTTCTAGCAGAAACTCCAGATGATACTAGTTTTTGTGCTTATAACATGGTTTGAATGACACTTGGAAAAACCTTTGCACCTAAAGATATCGGCTGTAAGCTCGATGCAGTTAAAGGGGTACATTCGCATCCCTAAAAATTTTCACCATTGGCTTTAAAATATAAAGCAATATCAGCGCTGGCTTTATTTATTTTCTTCGCTACCTAAGAGTGGAGATATTAATCTTTCAAATATGCCACTTCCGGGTCTGCGGCACCGTGTATGTGCGGCATGGAGCTGCAGGACTTCCCACCTCCCTCCCAGCAGCCCCTGGGGTACGCGTTTGCGCTTCTCTTCGGAGCTGCATTTTTCTGGGCTAATGTGACACCTCAGTAGCATGGTAAACGGAGCTCGCTGTCACATTAGCCCAGAAAAATGCAGCTCCGAAGAGAAGCGCGAACACGCGCCCCAGGGGCTGCTGGGAGAGGGGTGGGAAGTCCTGCCGCTCATACACTGTTCCCCAGAATGCGGAAGTGCCACATTTCAATGATTAATATCTCCACTCTTAGGCAGTGGAGAAAATAAATAAAGCCAGTGCTGATATTGCTTTATATTTTAAAAGCAGTAGTGAAAATCTTTGGGGACGTGTATGTTCCCCTTTAAAGCCAGACTGGCTGGTTTTCGATTATTCACCTGACCTTGAGAGCGTAAGTCTGGAATCAAGGAGCGACCCCCCCCCCCCATGGCCCTCTTTGGGACAGTTCCATTAGAATGCATTGAGCTATGACAAGGATATGTGATTGCCATTTGAGTTTTGAGGGGGGGGGGGGGGGGAATGCCGTGTGTGTGTGTGTGTGTTTTTTGAGCCTTCAGACTGAGGACTGCCTTGAACACACTATCCTGTTTGGGCATTACAAAACCCTGGAAGCTTTGGCCCTTAGTAGTAATGACCCATGAGGCAAGGATGGCTGATGCTGCCTGAATAAGGCCATGGCTTTGTTTCTCTTTGGGATATGTGACACAAAAAATCTGGGTGAAGGCAAAATGGATTTGGTACCAGGTACTCAAAGCCCCATTCATCTGAAATATTCTTCTGCAGTTGGTGAAGGTATTTGAGCTGTCCTAACAGAAGATCAAGGATGAGGCTTGATACACCACTTTCATGCTGAAGTGGATGAAGTCTTGGCCTTACTTTCTTTTACTGAGAATCAAACATCTGTGATTTAGGCTGAGAGAGACAGGTATTTTGCCTTCAGATAGTTTGACTGAAATTTAGCACATACAGGACTGAAAAAGGAATAGACAAGAAATTTCTTTGGAAATTGATAAGCTGGCTAATTTCTAAACACAAAGAACAAAGTGCTGCTACAGTGTTAGTCAAAGATCTGGCTGATATCCTATCCACCTCTCATACCGTCTCACTACTGAAAGAGTCCGCTTCTATACAAATACTTTAAAATTCTAAGGTGCAGAAGGTCATCTTTGGGAACACCTTCCTGAACAGCCCAAGAGCCGATTCCATGCCTATACCTGCCCAAGCTGAAGAAAATACAGGTCTAAGGATTGCCCCAGCTCCCAAAAATTTGTAACAGAAGGAAGCAATGGTAAGAAGTGCCACATTGGTGTGGGACTCCCATTGTAATGAAAAAAGTATCTCTGGCTA
This sequence comes from Rhinophrynus dorsalis, assembly GCA_037306005.1. Classification (NCBI taxonomy): domain Eukaryota; kingdom Metazoa; phylum Chordata; class Amphibia; order Anura; family Rhinophrynidae; genus Rhinophrynus; species Rhinophrynus dorsalis. The sequence goes on from CM074725.1 coordinate 38,902,427, forward strand.
CCTCTAGAACCAAGGGCCTCTCACAGAAAACAAAAAACCTTATGCAATAGCATACTGCTTACAGCAATGTAAACAGGCAGGTATGCACAAGTCTTAAGTACACAGCCCATGCAAGCATAGGTTCAGAGAGATCTAGAAGATAAGCACACAATCATGTAATATTGCTAAATAAACAGCGGATGTAATACATACAGGCCCAACATTACCAACCTCCAGTGTTCAACAGATTACTTACTGTACCTGGTCATGGAGGAGAAGCAGCTTCAGTACCCATAGAGACCTACCCTGTATGGGTCAGGACCATGTAGCACACACCAAACTCCAGGCAGAGTCTGTGCACAAGGTATACCAAGTGGGAGGGGCAACAAAGGTGCACCAGGTTGTCTCTGGGGGCCCTGTGGTGGAATGTTTTTAAGATTCCAAAGAAGAAAATATTGTAGAAATCTCCAGAGGAAGACTGACCTGTAACCTGCTTTAAGGACACAACCTGCCCTCGAGATGGAGGGTTGGAGTTAAGGGGTGCAGAGGAAGGGAAAGAGTTATTTTATTTGGTGAAATAACTTAAGTGCCCTTCCTCTTGGGGGAGGATACTGTGCCCCCTACTGGATTCCAGAGAAAGAGAAGTAATGCAGGAGTAAATCAAATGCATCATAGGAGGGAAATAAATATTCCCTCTGTTTTGAATGAGGCTTTTAACACTTGTTCATTTTAGGTGTCCAGTAAATTGCTTTGCTATGTGTTTGAAACCTTTCCAGCATTCAAGACGTTAACAGCAAATTTTTTGAGGATTTAATGAGGATTTGGTGGATTTGATTTGCTCCAGAATTGTGAATCTTCGCTTTGTGCATGTGGCCTTAAAGCCTCTAATGCATCAGGAAAATGCATCCAGGTTAGTCTATTTAAGAGTAGATGATAATCCACTCCAACAATACTAGCCATGCAGTGGCCTCTTCTGCCATTACCTGTCTCTTGTCCACCACATTTAGGATCACAGAAGACACAATGCAAGCGATGGTGTTTGCCAACATGAAAATCATCATCTGCTGCCAGCGCCACAGGGGGATCTTGGCTTCACTGTGTGAAGGAAACATACATATCACTGCAGTACCAAGGCCTGCCAGCAGGGGCACCATCTCACACATTTCACTGTTCACAGTAGGATACAACTATCACACAGCAAAGTGTAGTGGGAAATCCACTTTAAAGAAGCAGTAAACTTGTATAGTTTTTCATAAAAAAAAAAAAATTGTAGGGATTTTCCTTTTTTTTTTTTTTTTTTTTTTACACTTTTTTTTTTCTGTTAGATTCTAATGGAGAGGAAAGTCAGTGACATACAGTTCTCCATACAATGTGATAGAAACTTCCTGTCAGTCAGAACTATCAGGAAGTAAACACAGTAAATTCACTTCCTGATTATTTGAATAAAACATCTGACAGCAGTGGGAGTGACCTTGTTTTATTCAGCAGGAAATGCTCTATAGCATGTGTTTTCATTAAAAAAAAAGTTTACTGCTCCTTTAAGTTTATTAATTGCTATGTTAGGAGACATATCATTCAAGGGGTTACAAGCCCCATTAAAGTCAAAGGGACATTTGTACTGGTCCCATAGGGTGCAGCTGGTTTGCACCACCCTTTCCTTAGTACAACAGTCAGTATGGCTAAGTTAACCATTTTAGTACCAGAGGGTGTGTGCAAGGCATTGCTTCAAAAAGGTGCTGCATACCCCCTCCCCCCTTAAAGGGTGTGTAAAAAAAAAAAAAAAAAAAAAGCTTTTCCATTAACCCATTGAGTGCCAGAGTGGTATGCAATGCATCATTGTTGCATGGAACTCAAAGGGTTAAGGACCAGAGTAGCATGCAACACATTGCTGCATAATATTTTGCACTTTCTTTAGGGGTTAACCCTTTGAGTGCCGCAACGGCATCCAATGCAATGTGTTGGATACCTCTCTGAGACTCAGTGGGTTAAAAGACATGAATCACTGACTAAAACAGGGTTTTATGTACATTTCCCTGCAAAGCCAGATAACAGTTAGTTAAAGGGATAGTAATGTTTCACAATGAAAGCAGCTCCATTTAATATTCATAGTATTTGGGCCATAGAGAGTGTTATTTCAATACTGTCAGTTGTAGTTCAAGAGTAATTGAGTGATAAAGTATCCCCTCCAGCCCCTTTTACTGATGTAACACTGCTCACCACAGAGCAGCAAGACTGTCTGGATGGATCACAGAGAGGGACAATCTTCAGTGAGCATAAGGAAACCCCTTTCAAGGGGGGCGGGGTTTTCCTTATGCTCACAGTAAGAAGATTGTCCCTTGCTGTGACCTGTCCAGTCTTAAGACCAGATTCCACATCTGAGGGGTGGTGGCTTACACTAGGTAAAAGGGGCGGGAGGGGGATACTTTATCATTCAATTACTCTTGAACTACAACTCTGACAGTAATGTAATAACACTCTCCATGGCCCAAATAATATAAAAATTAATTGGAGCTGCTGTTTTTGTGAAACATTACTATCACTTTAAGCAAGCAATTCTGTGAACCAAAAGTGAGAGCTTATATGGACTATGATTGTAGACAATCCATAGCTAGGCTTACACGCCATATAGTACAGCATGCTGAGCCTTACAATTCTGTCTTGGCTGCAGAGCTGCTCAGGATATTCTATTTTGCCTCAAAGCACATGTTACTGAAATTTTGCGAGGGACAGACTATGCTCACGAGCTGCATGTGGCTTCATATATTTAGTTTGTCCATCCCTGGACTAAAAGACCTACCTGGATTTGGTACCAAGTATTCTGCCTACAATTAGGTTAGAAAGGCCAATTCCGATCATCTGCACAGAGGTGGCGAGTCCCATGGCTGTACCCAGAGTAGCCTGTGGGACTACGAGGGGTATTGAAGGCCACATACTTGCCTGTAAATTAAATCAAAATAATTACCTTCCAACACTAACAAAAGCACTGGTAGCATTTAATAATTAGAACGGAGTACATAAAATGGATTCAAAAAATCTAATGCTTGACCCCTTAAGGACCACATGGTCCAGGGCATATTTCTATTTAATTTTTGCCCAGAGTTGATCTGTGATCCCAGCGCCGTGCAGGCACACTGAGATCACAAACTTCCGTGACAGTCCTGGCACGTCATCGCCCATTAAGATGTTAAATCAGTACCAGTATTAAGCAATATTCAACAGGCAAAAGTTATTACAGTTCAAAACAGACCACAAAATGCAATGATTTCTGCCATCTTGTATTTAAAAATGTTTTGAAGAGCAAATGATCTACCTCTGTACATTAACATCACATCTGATTCAACTGCAGCGAGCGGGATTTTCAGTTCGTGTTATGACATTCATACAGGAGATTTGGTATGGTGGATCCCATTCTCTCCATTTAGAGAATGGGATCGCTTGTCAGTGGTGTAGAACACTATAGGCCAGATTTATAAAAGCAAACTGGAGTTATTCTGGAGTAAACTAACTGCACCACATGGGACAGAAAAATTCCTGTTCAATTAAATTGCGCTTTAAACGACTTGAATTCTAGAGAGGTGTCCATTTCATTGCTTTGCAATACATTAGAGAACTGTCATTCAAGGGGTTAAAAATCTCTATACAATTGCATAGGTATTTAGGGATTTTTTTTTTTTTTTTAATTTGTCCTTTATGGTGCAGTTGATTTACTACAGAATAACTCCATTTTGCCTTTACAGATATGGGCCTTAATAACGTCAGAATTGTATTTTTCTTTAAAATTACACTTTCAAAGAGTTAGACAAATTTGTACTAGTTAAAGCGGAACATTCACCCGCTATAAAGACGCCCTGCAATAATTAATAAGGTAGCGACTAACTTTATAATAGATATATGTTACCTCTGAAATGTAGCTCATTATAAAGAAATCCTTTATTGTAGGAGACCGGAAGCCAGACATCAGCTCAGACATCGTGTCTGCTCTGTCAGTCCCGGTCTCCATTGAGAAGCATTGCAGTGTGCCACAAGGTAACCAGAAGGGACTGATGGCGCAGGCGCACAGGCTACACTATCCTGCCCGTCAGTCTCCTACAATAAAGGATTTCTTTATAATCAGCTACATTTCAGAGGTAACATATCTGTTATAAAGTTAGTCGCTACCTGCTTAATTATTGCAGGGAGACTTTATAGTGGGTGAAAGTTCCGCTTTAACATCATGAACAAGTTTAGAGAAATAGCCTCAACTCTTAGAGTGACAGAGGTATCCAAAGTATTGTTTACCCCTTTGAGTGCGTTGCAACGTGAAGGATACCTCTCTGGCACTCAAAGGTTTAAGTGAACGTAATCAAACTTAATACTTTGAGTGCCAGTGGGGGTATGCAATTTATTTCAGAGCAATGCGTTGCGTAGCTTTCTGACACCAAAGGCTTAGAGAGAGAAAAAAAAGTTACAAAATATAACATTATTAAAAATTGTTTTAACCCACTGAGTGCCAGAGAAGTGTCCAATGCACTGCGTTGCTATGTGTTAGATACCTATCTGGAACACAGAGGGTTAAAAGTGGAATCATTTTGAGGCAAACCTCCCGCGCCCAAAGGGAGACATTAAAATTCCAACATTCCCACTTATTCAAATTGATTTTAACCCCTGACATGCTTGAGTTTTCCAGCACATTGCTTTAAAATGCAATGGAGACCTCTTTAGGGTTAAAATCTGCCATTTGAATCAATGGGACATTTTTGTCTCATGGTGCAATTGGTTTACCCTAGATTTTTTTCTTAAGACCCAAAATATCGTTGTTCAGAATTGTTTCTTTCTCCTCCATTTTCTGACAAAACAGTGCTAATAGTCATATTTCCAAAACTAGGGACGAGCTTTTGAACATGTTAAAGGGACAGTAGCGTCCCGTAAAAAATGCTTATAGTTTTGTAGAGGTTCAAATAATAAACTATATGCCACATAGACGTTCAAAGTTCCCCCCTCTCCCTCCCCTTCTCCTGACGACAGCGCTCTGCTGACAGCAGGAGATCCCGTCCTGGGACCAGCCAGCGGCTCCGCAGAAGAGCCAAAATTGCCTTATTTAAAAAGAATTACTTCATTGGAAAGGTCTACAAAGTGTGCTTTCAAACCAAAGTTTTGATATATAATTTTTTCTATACATATACACATTTATGCACATTTTAGGTTAGCACATTCTTGCGACGTGATGGTGTCGATTTTTGGAACTTTGGGCTTAATCCTATAGTTATACTAATTTTATATGAATTACAATACATACGATTTTATCAGAGACTATAATTTAAACTGTATACATTACAATATTGGCGATCAATATCTTATAGCCTGACTGGCTTTGCCTTTAATACCAGTTCAGTCAATTTGAGTTGTACAAAAATATATATTAATAGAACATTTGAATAGTAAATAAGCTACCATGTATATGCTTTACATAGCGGTCACGTGTGTCAATAGTCAGTAAGTAAATTGCAATCTGTAACTGTAAGATTTCTCCTCTTTTCTTTGTGTTTTACTCCTTCACAATTTCATCATTATTTTGTCAATTAAAGTTTGTATGACAGCCAAATTCTCCAACAGGGAGAGGCTCTTCTTCTCATGATAGGTGCAATTCAACTACAAAACCAGGCATTTCATGACCGCTTTTAGCCTTTTGAAAAAGCCAGATGTGGCGTAACGCACGTCGGGTGCGCGGAGACAGACTCTTCTCCTCTGTGATATCCCAGTAACTGCTTGTACTGATACTGTGTACAGTGTATTCTTGGTACACTTTAGACCAATCTTAGATACACTGGTCATTAGGAGCACACGCAGCAAGGTGCCTATTACCCAGTGATTTGTGAAGGCTATACCTTGGCTGCTTTAATCTTTGCGTGCGCTCACCTTTTGAGATGGATGTTTAGGAGGCAGGGTCTCTATATTAGCGATTTCAACTATTAAGTCATACAGCATCATCAGATCATGTAATTAGGGTCAGCAATCTATACATTACTACTGAATCCAGGGATTTGTTAGTGTATCCGGATTGATTTACATATCGGGACTCTGTGAGAACTGAGCTCCAACTTTAATTATATCAGTGACAGCCAAAATCGCAACTACCATCTATCCTACAAGAGTAAGTTTTGGGTTAATTCATTAACCCTGTCTACGCTGGGAATCTTGGATATTGGGGTCGCACATTAATAATAAGAGCTGATAGAGGGTGACTGATAAAAGATAGGCTTTCCATGTAATATTATTGGCTCATTAGCACCAAGGAGTACTTGATTACAGCTCGCGGTTTAAATTTTAATCTTGAATGTGGCAAGTATCTGTTACAGCCGCTTCGATTAACACACTATGACTCTTTAACCCCTTGACGGTCATAGTACGTCACGGGTCGATCCGAGTTAACGACCCATGACGTATTATGACCGTCATGGTATTCCGGGCTCCCCCCGCGGTGTGCAGCCGCACGGGGAGCCCTGAAATCCATGACGGTCCTGGTACATCATGGGTCGTTCAGTCACTTTTACCCATGACGTACCAGGACCGTTAAGGGGTTAAGTAACGCGATTTTGGCTCTTCTGCAGAGCCGCCGGCTGGACCAGGATCTCCTGCTGTCAGCACAGCGCTGATGTCAGGAGAAGGGGAGGAAGGGGGAACTTTACATGCTAATATCTCTCAAACAATAGCGGTTTGAGAGATAGGATTTGAGGCATATTGTTTATTTTTTGAACCTCTACAAAACTCTAAGCATTTTTTATGGGACACTACGGACCCTTTAACCTAAAAAGAACTGAAGCTAAAAAATAGATCAGTATTTCCAGGCAGCCATTTATTTTGAACATTAGGTCCATATAACTCTATGTTCAAATGCTGCAATGCGTTGGAAACATCTGTCGCTCGAAGGGTTAAAATGAGTGTTCTCTCACTGCGTTGGATGCTTCATTGGCTAAATATTACAGCCCGGACCATAATTTTTTGGGTGCAGTGCTTCCATAGCCTACCATTTACAGTTGAGGTTATTGTTACAAAAGGATATAGAGGTATATTGTCAGTGACAAATGTAGTCCAAGGGGAGCAACAGCGCAACCCTTAAAACGGCAGGCTATAGAAGTACTACACAAAAAAAAAGCAAGTTTGAGTTGCGATAATCTTTGAATTAGAAATCTCCTACCAGTGGGAGAGATGTTGTTTTGCCAAGCTGGAAAATCTAAATGATCGATATTACTCAGTACTTTTCCTATAATATACTTAGAAGGTGTAAAGCATTAGATTTGTAAATATATTACTTTGTGTATCTCTTTGAGTGCCAAAGAGTTATTGAATGCATTGCCAGACAATGCACTGGACACACAAAAGGTAAAATGTGCTGTCCAGGCACACACCTATAACTACCAGTTTTGAGGCATTTTTTATACTGTATTTGTAACCACTAGAAAGAGCACCGATCTGCAAATCTTCTGACATGTTTCTAGAATTTGAGGAGCAAATATCATCAAGAGAGAAGTAAATTAAGATGAGAAAAATCTCTATACTTTACCGCAGCAAAGGAATAAGTGACCCCAAGCCACAGTGTCGATACCAATGGCGGGACAAATGTGAAAGCCAAAAGTGCAAAAACAGGCAGAGTCATCACACAGCAAAGAACAGCCAACACTCCTCTCATTCCCACGTAATCCTGAAAGAGGAAACACACAATTGCACCATTATAGAGTCATCTTGTGGTTTTAAGACCTGGCAGGTGCTTGGAGCATTCTGACTAATGTGTTCAGTAAAAATGTGTAAAAGCTCTTCTCTCATCTTTGTGGACTGAACAAAGAGAAAGATAATTGGATAATAATCACCTTTATTACAATCCCTTGGGGAAATGAGATTCGCTGCAATTTCTAAAGTAAAATCACTATAATTGGTCTAATCATGTTTAACTTAAAAACAGCCTTTGGTAGTCTAGTTTCTGGTTTACTATAAGTGACCTGTTTTTGACTGCTGCTGTTTTTGTTTATTGTTCTTAAAAGGATAATATTGCTTTTATTTAACAAATATCAATAGTGTAGACAAAAATATTAGTACAATGCTCTATGTCCCATCTCTCAAACATTTATAGTTTGAGAGATCGAAGCATATAAAGTTCCCCCCTGCCATTTCCCAGAAGTCTGCCCTCTAGCTGAGGGAAGCAGATTCTCTGGTCCCAGGACTGTCCTGCGGCTCTTCAGCAGAGATAGTGCAATACAGAAATACATACTTCATTGGAACGGTCTACAAAGTGTGCCTGGTTTGCTAGCACACTTTGTAGACCGTTCCAGTTAAGTATGTATTTCTATAACGCGCAATTTCGGCTCTGCTGAAGAGTCACAGGACGGTCCTGGGACCAGAATCTGCTTCCCTCAGCTAGACCCCTGACGTCTATGAAAGGGGCGGGAGGGGGCATCTTTACATGCTTTGATCTCGATCTCTCAAACTATAAATGTTTGAGAGATGGGACATATATTAATACTAGTAGTATGAGCTGTGTTAAATAAAAGCAATACTATCCCTTTAACAGTTTGAGTGCATTTAAAAGGACAATATTCATATTTTTGCTAGTCTTCACAGAGAACATGGGCCACCCTAACTTGATGTCCACGGCACACTGGTTGACAATCACTGCTGTAGGTGATTTGACAGCACTCTTGTAAGCAGTGAATTGGCTAGTGTTTCTGAAGGGCTGCTCATCTATTTCCCATATCTTTCATCTGTGTGGTACACATGCTTTTTGTTCTTATGGGGATAAAAAGGACTAATGCCTCTAATGCTACAGGGCATGGACTAACCTGCGGCAGATAAAGTAACCGTTTAAGGGCCAGAGGAGTTTGCAATGCGTTTCACACCGTTTTGATTCTTAAACGGATAGTAATACTTGAAAATAAGTTAATTTTATATTGTAGCCCTTAAAAAACATAAAAATGATATAAGTCTTATCTCCCAAACCTTTATGGTTTGGGAGATATTCAGAAGTTTCCCCTGGAGTGATGTCATTGCTCCACCCTTCAGATTTGGAATCCGGTCCCGGGACCGGCTGTGCCTCTCCAGAAGTGCTGAGATCACCATCTTTAAAAAGAATTTCTTAATTGGAATGGTCTACAAAGTGTGTTTTCAAGCCAGGCACACTTTGTAGATAGTTCCAATTAAGTAGTTCTTTTCAAAGATGGTGATCTCGGCACTGCTAAAGAGCTGACGGTTGCTCTGTGGACCGAATTCCAAATCTGTCCACTAGATGGCAGACTTGGCTGAAACAGCATGTAAATATCTCCCAAACCTTTAAGACTTATATAATTTTTCATGTTTTTTTAAGGGCTACAATATAAAATAAAATTATTTTCAAGTATTACTATCCCTTTAAAGGGTGAAATATGGAAAGAGAATAATCTTACAATTAATATTCCAACAACTGCAGAGAGCACCAAGGAGCTGTCATACACTGCCCCTGCAATGTAAGACGCCGTCTGCTGGTCGTATCCTGGGTATTTGTCCTGGATGAACTTGCTGGGGGAAGAAAATTAAATGATCAGTTAGGAAAGTCCTTGGAAAGATCACCTAAAGGGAATGTGTTACCTAAAAACAGTTTGTTTGTTTTTATAAAAAAGTTGCAGTGATCTGGGGGGCTGGATGACATAAGCAATTCACTTGGCACTTCTGGGAGATTTCCGTTCTATCTATTTAAGGCCACTGTTGGCAAACTCTGACATGTGGCTTCAGTGAAGAGGATGGTAATGGTACTTCCTCTACCAGAATTGTAGAGTGAAAAGCCGATGTCACCCAGCCCTGCATGGGAACAGAGAAGGAGAGGATGGCAGAATTTTCAGCTATGGTAACTTTCTACATGGACACCAAAAGGATATTAATACTTGTAATAAACTTGAGCGAGTGTTTTTTTTTTTTTTATACACATTCTATATAATAATTCACTAGGATGTTTGTCAGAAGCTGTCATGCTCAGTAGAGACTGCTCAAATACACAGAATGCTGGGAGGTGTAGGAACGCTGGGAGCACGGAATGTTGGGAGTTCTGTGCCGGGAGCATTCTGTGCTTTCCGGCATTCTCTACAGTGCATGACTGCGTCAGCGGCAGGACGCCAAGCAGGACTGGCCTCCTAACCCTTTGAGTGTCAGAGTTGTACGCAACTCATTGCTTTGCAATGCATTGTACACCCCTCTGGCACTCAGTGTGTTAACCCCTTAACGACCACCCGATCCTATGTGTGGGCAGACATGAAAGACCATGGACCTTTTTTTTTCTTGCAAATTTAACTCTGGGATGGCAGAGCAGCGTGACGCCGTGATGCCATCCCAGAATTCCATGACGTGTTGATCCTTAAGTGCCGGACTTGGCGTGATGGTCCTGGCCTGTCATGGGTCCATAAGGGGTATATTACATTAAAATTATGTAACTGTTATATACTTGCCAACTTTACTTTACCTGGCATCTGCCACAAAGGGAAAGACTCCGTTATAGAAAAACATGATGGTCAGTACCAGCAGCCAGTAACGGAGAGGTAAGTGACGAATGTCCTGCACTCGCTAGAACACCAAAGAGATTACAAACTCCATTATTACAACTTACTTTTTTGTAATCATCAAAGCAAAGGATGTTGGGTAAGACAAAAAAAACAAACAAACAAACAAAAAAAAACATCCTATATAATAATTTGCTAAAATGTTTGTAACGGGGAGAAGTCATGCGCAGTAGAGACTGCTGCGCGTGCTGCAGTCATGCGCAGCAGAGACTACCCGTGAGGCGCCTGACATGGAGCGCAACGCTCCGGCCAGTCTCTACTGCGCATGACTGCACAGCGACCAGCTGACACTGTGGCCCATGTACACGGGCTCTTCAACTAGTTTTACATAAGTGACGTACAACTCTTATCAAGCTAGTATTTAACTATTTGGCCACCAGGTGACGCTGTTAATAACCGTTTGATCTTGAAAGATACATTTGAGCTGTAGTCCCCTTTGAATGAAAAAACAGTGGGCGTACTTTTGTTTTACTCAGCAGGAAAAGGCAGATAAAATAAAGTAATTTTTTAACATTTATTTTATGCTAACGTTTACAGTTCCTTGAAACACAAGATGGATTACTCCCTGGTTCATTCGTTTTGTTGGGCCTACCGGATAACTTTAAATCCTGTCCATTTATGTACCCTTGGTGAGGAGCAGCCATGAAGACATTTATTGATGGGGGGACAGTATCCAAAAAACCCCAAGCGATATCTCCAGATAACATATAAGTGTTAGTCTGGGCGATACCTTTTTGAGTATACTACCTATTAGAGTGAAGATTTTAAACTGTATCCTTGGATCCACCTGGGATAATACATTAGGAATTCCTCTTGTTTTTTCTTTTCTCTTTAATTTATGTGCCCTTAACTCTTTCAGTGCCAAAGGATTAAAGATTTTTTCAAACAGATTCATAAACATGCCTTAGCCAGAGAGGTATCCAACGCATTGTGTTGGATACCTCTCTGGCACTCGAAGGGTTAACTGTAGAAGAAATGCATGCAGCTCTTCCACTGAGGAAAGGATTCTGGGTAACCTCATTCTAGACCTCACTGAGGCTGACTTATTAAGAACGGACACAATTCTGAGATGAATAGCACCATTGGGAACGAATACAAATTCTCATTGGTTTAAAGGGATAGTAATACTTCATTTTAACTTTATTTTATTTTGTAGGCATTAAAAAAACATGAAGAATGATATAAGTCTTATCTCTGAAACCTTTATGGTTTAAGAGATATTCACAAACAAAGTATCCCCCCCCTGTTCAACCAAATCAGAAGGGAGATGCCCAGGTAGACTGCAGAGAGGGACAATCTTCAATTAAGATAATGGAAAAAGCTGAAAAACTTATCAAGGGGGGAAGGGCTTTCATTGTTTTCATACAAAGAAAATTGTCCCCTTCTGTTATCTGTACTGTCATACAACCAGACTCACATCTGAGAAGAGATTGTTTACACTAGGTAAAAGGGGCGGGGAGGGGAACTTTGCTTGTGAATATCTCATAAACCATAAAGGTTTGAGCGATAAGACTTATATCATTCTTCATGTTTTTTTAATGCCTACAAAATAAAATAAAGTTGAAACGAAGTGTTACTATCCCTTTAAATGGGGCTTTTAATTCCTTCAGTGCTAGAGGGGTCTCCAACACATTGCAGAGATCTTTTCCAGTATTCAAGCCATTAAAATCTCAGTTTAACACAGTGATTCTCATCTCCAGTCCTTAGGACACAGAACAGCTTAGGATTTTAGGCTATCATCAATTAAGCACAGGAAGTTCCATCACAATGACTGAGCCACTGTGATTAACCCCTTAAGGACGAGCGGTCTTGGGAAGCGGCCTTCCTTTAAGGACCGTTTTGATCTTTGTCGGACTATGTGTACCGATGCACTGAACGGGGGTCTGAGAGAGGTCAATTTCAGTCCCCATTAGTGCAATAGCGCTCCCACATGAGCAGTGTAAGTCAAAAATATGTGATGTGCCAGGACCATCACCAGTTCTCCTGGGATTAACCAGGAGTATAATGAAAAGCTGATCTGTTAGTGTGCCCCCGAGGACTGAAACACTGATTTAAAGTAATGGGAATTTAGGAAATTTGCATTTGTCCTCATGTTGCTCCAGTTCTTACTATATCAGCCTTAACATGTAAAGAATAAAAATTATGAACATTTTTTCCCCCATGTATACACAAGTGGTTACCACAATCCAATTTCTCAAACTGGTCTATAAACCTTCCTTAAAGGGATTATAATGTTTTCACAATAAAAGCAGCTCCAATTAATCTTCATAGTATTTGGGACATGGAGAGTGTTATTTCAGTACTATCAGAGTTGGAGTTCAAGAGTAATTGAATGATAAAGTATCCCCCTCCCGCCCCTTTTACTGATGTAACACTGCTCACCTCAAAACAGCAAGACTGTCCAGATGGAATGCAGAGAGGGACAATCTTCAGTGAGCATAAGGACAAACCTGTCAAGGGGCATGGGGTTTTCCTCATGCTCACAGTAAGAAGATTGTCCCTTGCTGTGGCCTGTCCAGTCAAGAGAACAGATTCCACATCTGAGGGGAGGTGGCTCACACTAGGTAAAAGGGGCGAGAGGGGGATACTTTATCATTCAATTACTCTTGAACTGCAACAGTATTGAAATAACACACTCTATGGCCCAAATACTATGAAGATTAATTGAAGCAGCTATTTTTTTGTGAAACATTACTAGCCCTTTAAAGTGACAATCAACCTACTTTTTTTGACTTTACATATTCTGGAAGTGCATAATATGGAAATCCGAAATTTTTTTTAAGTAATTTTATGTTATGTGAAATTCCAGAGAGCTTTCTGTCAAGGACGGTGAAATGCAGGGATAGTTTACAATGTAGGATGACCATATTTCCTTGAGACAAAAACGGGACGGGTGTGGGACAGATGGACAGAAGGACTCAGTGTTAGATTGTAGTAAGCTGCAAGCAGCCAGAACGCATTTTCTCCATCTCTTGCTAACAGTGTCCTCCCTCTCTGGCCAAAAAGCCTGCCCCTGAAGTAAATTGGAACTTCCTCTCTTCGTCACTCACACTAGTGGTTTTTCTACGTTTACTGTACGCATTGATTACCATAGAGTCTTATGACTTGTCATCAGACTCTATGGTAATTTACCATAGACTCAAAAGTCTTAGACAGTTAAGAGCCACTCGAGTCATAAGACTCTATGGTAATCAATGTGTACAGTAAAACCACTAGTGTGATGAAAGGATATTCCAATTTACTTTATCTTATGAGAAATAAACAAGCCGCGTTCAGTTTTTTACAAAAAATTAAACTGTATATAAGTTATATTAAAAACAGGACGGTCTGGAAATATGAAAAAAATGGTACTGTTCCGTTTAAAACGGTACGTATGGTCAGCCTATTACAATGTTGCATCATCCCTGCAGCAATGCATAATCTGAATGCTGTAGTGGAGGTAAGCTCACATTGTGTCACAATCTGCTTTCACAGTCCCTGACAGAGAGCTATCTAGAAATAAATCCAGTGAGCTCCCTGAGAGGAACAAAATTATAAAAAAAGGGAGATGAAAAAAAACAAGTAAATAAATAATATAAAGTATAAGCAATTTCACTTGACATATTATGCACCTGCAGAATATTTAAAGTCAAAATGGAAGTTCTGTCCCTTTAACTCTTTGAGTGCCAGAGGGGCACACAAAGCATCACAGAGCAATGCGTTGTGTAGCCCTCTGTCACTCAAAGTGTTAAATCAGAGCATATGTAGGTTGCACTTCTACTGAGCAAAGGATTATGGGTAACATCATGCAAAACCGCACCTAGTTAGGCAATAACTCACCACTTTCTTGGACCCTTCCTGGATGGCTCCGTCCAGACCAAGCTGTTTCATGCCCACTTTATCCAGCACACTGACCGTAATGGCAGAGAGGAAGCCCAGAACGCATAGGATGGTACCTGTGTGGGGAATAAAAGCCACAGTTAATTGGGCTATTTACTCGCCTGAGATTCACGCCCAAAAGTAGAGTTAAAAACATCTGCTTTATTTTTACCCCACTTAGGAGTCGTACAAGAGAAAGGTAATTAGCAAATTAATTATCCAGAGCGCTCAGACAACTGGCGAGTATTCTGCATTGTAAAAGAGTTCACTACAATTAGGACAGACTTTAAAGACAAAGTAGTATATTATATATATATATATACAGAGAGAGAGAGAGCAGTCCAACTGCACTATAAAAGTTAAAGGAGCAGTAAACTTTTTTTATGAAAACACATATTTTATGGAGCATTTCCTGCTGAATAAAACAAGGTCACTCCCATCGCAGTCAAATGTTTTATTCAAAATTTATAGCAGTTCAAATAACCAAGAAGTGAATTTACTGTGTTTACTTCCTGATAGTTGTAACTGACAGGAAGTGACAAGCAGTTTCTATCACATACTATGGAGAATTGTATGTCTCTGACTTTCCTCTTCATTAGAATCTAACAGGAAAACTAATTAGAATTTGACCACTAGAGGGCACTGCTAATGTAAAAAAACAAAACAAAACATGGGTTTAAACCGGAATAACTCTGGAAATATAAATCTCTCAGCAGAGGGAGTACCCTTATCTTACTCAATAGGAAAATCCCTACAATATATATTTTTTCATAAAAAAAAGCTTACTGCTTCTTTAAGTAAAACTTCCCCAAACTGCAGCGGACTTAATTGGAGCGTTTAACCTCTTGAATGCTAGAGGGTTCTCCAAAGCATTGACCTTTCTAGCATTCAAGACCCATTTATAGCAATGAAAATAGTTTACTAAAGTGCACCTGGTTTGCCCCCAGTATTTCTCCATATTTGAGTTTATACATGTGTTCCAACGCTGTACATTACCATGAGGTAGGATCAGACTAGCGGTGGACTCATTACTTACAATACGCTAATTATTATTGTTCTTCATTTATATAGCGCCAACGTATTATTCTGCAGCGTTGTGCAATAAGGAGCAGACATACAGGGATAATAAACAGTACAAATTGTACATGGAAAATAAAAGGATCAGAGGGCCCTGCTTGTGATCGCTTCCAGTCTTGTGGAAGGTAGGTGGGGCACAGAAGGAGTAAGTGCTATGGGGTATAAGTGCTGCTTTCCACATGAAGTGCCAGTCAGTGGGTGGGAGAAAGAAGTGCAATTGAGTGCAGTGGTCCAGGGAAGCGGTGGTTCTGATTGGAATAAAACACTATGCGACCAATGAGGTTGTGATGGGGATGTAAGTGGGAGGGATTTTAGAAGGGAATGAGAGTGAGCAGAAGTTGGACAGGCTGTTGGTCTGGCCTTGCTCATAGCGGTTATGGAAGCACTTGATAGGCTTCCCTGAAGAGGTGAGTTTTCAGGGAGCATTTGAAGATCTGCAGGCTTATGACAAGTGTGGAATTATTTTCTATTAGAAAATTGAACCACAACTTAACCCCATCCCGACAATTGACTTACCAGGTACATCCCGCAAAAACTGTCACTTAGTGACAGAGGACGTACCTGGTAAGTCCTGCAAGTCCGGGTCTCCGTGCGGCTGCACGCCGTTCGGGGACTCCGGAATCATTTAGAGGAAAAAAAAAATGTTAGCCAGGCGTTAAGGTGACAGCCGCGTACACACGTGGCTGTCACTCAGGGGTTAAAAAAACAGAAATCTGGGATGTATAAAACGTAAACAATAATAGCAATTCACTCTTAATTTGTGTCCACCTTTAACCCCTTAAGGACTTCACGGTCTGGGAGTGAGCAATGCATTCTGCCATCACAGAATACCATGACACCTGTCACCAGTCCTTAACGTCTGGATCGGAGTGACTTTCCTGGCACGTCACCAGTCATTAAGGGGTTAAAGGAACAGTAAACACAAATTATTAAAAATATATGTGTTTCTTATTGAGATTTCTGGTAGAGGCTTCATTTTTAAATTATTACAGCTCAATTTGTTTTGTCAAAAACAAGTTTGAGTTGTAATAACTTATGAATAACGGTGGGAGCGCACTTTTTATTTACTGTTGAATATATATTTCTTTATTAAAAAGTTACTATTCCTTTAAGAGACACTTATTTCTGTGGATGTAATGTTCCTGCAATTCTTTGGATTCTAAAGGTCTCATAGTGAGACTTCTCTGGCATTCAAAGGGTTAAGTGTGGCAGATTTGTTATGATAATTTTTGCAATTGAAAAAGGAATAGATGAAGATGGAAGATGCAGAGATGGACATAAATCTTTATTCAGTCTCCATAGATGTATATAGAGTTCCCCTCAGCCTCACCTCCCCATAGAGTCCACTGAATTCCATAGTGATCCTCAAATCTCTTGGTAAGAAAGAAGTTCAGGACACTGCCCAGCCGTGAGAAGGACAGGGTCAAGCCGAAAGCCAGGGCCAGTTCTTTTCCTTTAAACCAGAAGGCTGTGATTCTGTTCTGCACAACTGCCAGGGAACAAGAGTGCACAGGTCATGTGATTGGTGGAAGGTACCATAGGAACAAACAGTTCTCCATACGATGTGATCATCACTTCCTGTCAGTTTGTACTAACTGTCAGGAAGTAATGATGCTTTTATTCACTTACTGATAGTTCTAACTATTCTAACTTATAAATAAAAGCAGTTGCCAGCCAAGGGAGACTCTTGTTTAGCTGAAGAGGAAAAGTCCTTGTTACCTTATGGGCAATTGCTTATGAACTATCTTTATTGTCTATATATTTATAAGGATAGAATATGCACATATAGTGTAATGGCTCATATAGAGATACAGTGTGTGGTTGAGTTCATATATGGAGAGGGTTAATCAAGGAAAGCACAGTCAGTGATATCTCCTGGGGCCATAGGGCATAGGAGTAGTGGCCCAAACAAGTTATCACTGCACATGGACAACCAAATCCTGTTTGGTTAGATGAAAGCTGGGCAGTGTTTTGTTGCCCAGATGTGGGATTATGACCACCCTCTACTTACATCATAAATACCACTCACAAGCCCTGTATTCCTGATCAGTGGGGAACCTGATGTATTGTTTCACCTATCCAAAAATACTGCCAAGGGAAGACTAACTGATTTATTGTACTATTGCTCCAAGTCACCCAGTGAGATCAGGACAGAAATCCCATCAGCCTGTAGCAGTATTACCACAGCCAATCAGGAACCTCAGGCATGGTAGCGGACACAGGTAACACAATATATCAATGAGGACCCACTGCTAGGAAAATAATCAGAGAGAACTGCAGCAAAGATGAAGCAGTACTGCAGGATCCTCAACAGGTAGCTATGTCCATTTAGTATGTACACATGTACATAAGTTCTGTAAATATTTGGGAGTGGTTAAGTTATTGTATTATTTAAAGGGATAGAAATGTTTCATAATAAAAGCAGCTCTAATTAATCATCATAGTATTTGGACTTTGGAGAGTGTTATTTCAATTCTGTCAGAGTTGTAGTTCAAGAGTAAGTGAATGACAAAGTATCCTCCTCCCGCCCCTTTTACTGATGTAACACTGCTCAGCCAGAGCAGAAGGGAGGTGCCCAGGTAGACTGCAGAGAGGGACAATCTTCAATTAAGATAAGGGAAAAACCTGAAAAACTTGTCAAGGGGGGTAGGGATTTCATTGTTCTCATAGGAAGAACATTGTCCCCTTCTGTTATCTGTCTGGTCTATGGACTGGATTCCACATCTGAGAAGAGATGGCTTACACTAGGTAAAAGGGGCGGGAGGGGAAACTTTGCTTGTGAATATCTCTCACACCATAAAGGTTTGAGAGATAAGACTTATATCGTTCTTCATGTTTTTTTAATGCCTACAAAATAAAATAAAGATAAAATGAAGTATTACTATCCCTTTAAGTCAGGATGCATGTTTTTTGTTGTTGTATTCTAATACATTTCTGTTGATTTTGAATGAAGACATTATCTATGTCTTGTTGTCATAATTGGGCCTTATAAGAAGAACTATATGATACTGTAGACTCTCGGATATTCTGTTGTTGTATTCTAATACATTTTTGTTGATTTTGAATGAAGCTGACTCTCATGCAGAACCCCAATAGTCTAGGTTGTATAGACAGGGAAATAAGTGTTAATTTGAATAAGCCAAGTGGTATTTATATTAATGTATGTATGTATTATAAATGCATTCATGTATTTACTATCTAGTTAAGTCTAAACAGACATTATCATAAGTAAGAAGACAATTAAGCCATTGATGGTTATATGTAGACATATATATGTTGTATTAATATGAGTGTATTTATATGTGGCTAATAATAGATAAGTTGTAACTTTATGCACATAGCACACTTATATTGACATCCTTTCCCATATGTATATATTTATATGTAGATATTTATAGTTAAAATAAGAGAAATATATATTACCTAAGACTAAAACAAAGTTACAACCCTATAACATATTTTTATAAGGAAAACTGATTAAACTGTGCTGAGTTATAGGTTTACTGCTGCTTTCACTGTAATAGTGTATGATTATTGCAAAATCTAAAACATATAAGATGGCTTTGCCTGCTGATTTGTCTATAAATACAAAATAAAACTTATATTTTAATTACATATTTCAGTCTCCTTATTGGCTCCTTGTGCCAAGGACCAGCAGTTTTATACGTCTGGAGAGTGTTACATGGATAATGTATTTTAAGGGTTAAGTTGTAGTTCAAGAGTAATTGAATGATAAAGTATCCCCCTCCCGCCCCTTTTACCTAGTGTAAGCCGCCTCTCCTCAGATGTGGAATCTGGTCCTGGGACCAGACAGATCACAGCAAGGGACAATCTTCTTACTGTGATCATAAGGAAAACCCTGACCCACTTGACAGGTTTTTCCCTTATGCTAATTGAAGATTGTCCCTCTCTGCGATCCATCCCGACAGTCTTGCTGCTCTGAGGTGAGCCGTGTTACATCAGTAAAAGGGGCGGGAGGGGGATACTTTATCATTCAATTACTCTTGTACTACAACTCTGACAGTATTGTGAAATAACACTCTCCATGGCCCAAATACAATGAAGATTAATTGGAGCTGCTTTTATTTTGAAACATTACTATCCTTTTAAACTGATGAAATACTAGCTAAAACGAACTGCACCACTGGGAACAAATAAACATTCACATTGAGTTAAATGGGTCTTTTTAACCCATTGAATGCTAGTGAAGAGTCCAGCACACTGCAGTTAGCCGTTTCCAGCACTGCACATCTTTAGCTTAGTGAATACAGCCCTCGGTACATTGGCTTCTGATTCCAGAAGTATCTCTTATCCATAGTTCCAGTCCTTTCTGGTAGCCATTTAAACCTTACTTGTCAGTGATCCATTCCCAGAACCGAATAACAAGCGTCCAGTAAGCATGAGAGGCAGCAGGTAGGGCGTTCCCTTGAAGTGGGAACCCAGAGCAAATATGGATGAGCCCAGGACAGTTAGGAAGGAGAAAAGGAACAGTCCAACTAGAAAAGGACAAAAAAAAGTTCTTGGCTAAGGATTTTACCTTATAACTGTAATCCTTCTGGTGTGTCAGAATTATATATATATTTATATTATTTATAAGTGCAACAGTATCCCAGGGAGAGGGGCTCTCATACTAGTGAAAGAACACTATTACTCTTTCATGGCACAAAAAAGTAATCATAATCAACCACATTTTTATTTTATTTTTTATTAAAGTATTTTACCATGAAGGATACATTCAGATTGTCTGTCTCTCATTTTCAAGTACGTCCTGGGTACTCATTTTATCTATCTCAGAAGGGTGAAACGCTGAGCTGACCTTGCCTGCGACCTTGGGGTTTGAACAGATTCTGGTGCGCATAGAGTATATATTATACAGTATATATTTCTACAAGGAAATGCAGAGTGGATGGGAGATATGTACAAAATCAACTTGCAGTTGGGATACAACAAATACATAATAGGAAATGATAATTAAGACAGATTTAACAATTTGAGGGCGGGGAGTGGGGTACAGCGCATTGTGGTAGACACCTCTCTGACACTCAAAATGTTAAATTGAGCTTTTAACGCTTTAATGGCAAGAGAGGTCCCCAGTGCATTGCATGCAGACCTCAATAGCTGCCAAAGAAATAAATACACATTTAAATCAAGGGTCCTTTTAGGAAATGTGTATATGGTGAAATGATTCCCTTTTTGCTTTGGCTGAAGACAACTTAGAGACAGGCATGTAACATACTTCTGATATGATTAGTACATGGAGCACAGATGGGCAAGCTGCAGTTTTCCATCAGTTATCTGTTGCTGAACTACAAATACCATCATCCTCAGCAGGCCATCACCAACAGTCTACCATACAGATAAAGACATGCTATTTAGTAGGGGTGCACAGCCTGCGGCACTTCCATCTGTTGTTCAATTCCAAATCCAATCATCTTACACAAACTTTTATTTTGCGATGAGTTAGGAGAGGTCAAACATCCCCTTCACCCACTGGATAGCTCAGGATGACAGTATCTGTAGTCCAACAACAACTCTATAACCACAGCAACAACTGAATACCTACAGGTTGACCTCCATGATAAAAACTAGTTTCACATTTCCTAACATTTTTCCCACATGAATCAATTCAGAGGTGCAAACATCCCAGTTTAGTATTGTATTACCAGGCAGGACACAGTAGTCTCTCATTTGGGTCTCTATCACAAATACACTTTGGGACTAGGAAGAAATGGTCACTTCACTTACATCTGTTTCCTAGTTTGTCAATTAGGAATCCCGCCAATATCACTACAAGCGCATTGCTACGAAAAGAAAGAGAAATCAATTTGTGTCAAAATACAGATTGCAAATGTAACCCTTGGAATTCCACAGTGGTATCTAATGCATTTAGATACCTCTGTGGCACTCAGTGGGTTAAATAAACAATAAATTATATTTCTATTCTAAGCAGAAAGTTTGGCCAGGTGTCCCGTGCTACCTCTAAACTAATCCAGTAGCTCATGGGTTAATAATTCAAATAATTTACCTGAACTTGCGCTAATTCCTGCAGTGTCTGGTGAACGGCACCTCCACTTCCTGTTTGTTCAATGACTGGGTAATCTGAGGTCCAATAAGAGCAAACGCCCCGACTTCTCAAACCTCATATTACTCCTGTGATTGTACAGAGCTGACATTTCAGTTCCGCCCACCAGAGAAGTAACATGGGGATTGAGAAGTCAAGACGTTTGTCCTTTTCAGACCCCTAATTACCATTTGCCAATCAAGCAGAAACTAGATAAAGCCTTTACTCGACCCTGCAGGAATTGGTGTAAGATTGGCTGAGCAACTAGGTAAATATTAACCCCTTAAGGATCAGGGGGTGTGCAAAGCATTGCACAACTCTCTGGTCATTAATGGGTTAAGCCCCAAGCTACAGCATTATTTTAGTGTAGTCTGGGACACATAGCCAAACTTTTTTGTTAGAAATAGGGATAACTGTTCCTTTAAAGGGATAGTAATACTTCATTTTAACTTTATTTTATTTTGTAGGCATTAAAAAAACATGGATAATGATATAAGTCTTATCTCTGAAACCTTTATGGTTTAAGAGATATTCACAAACAAAGTATCCCCCCCCTGTTCAACCAGATCAGAAGGGAGATGCCCAGGTAGACTGCAGAGAGGGACAATCTTCAATTAAGATAATGGAAAAAGCTGAAAAACTTGTCAAGGAGGGAAGGGCTTTCATTGTTTTCATACAAAGAAAATTGTCCCCTTCTGTTATCTGTCTGGTCTTACCAGACTGACATCTGAGAAGAGATGGCTTACACTAGGTAAAAGGGGCGGGGAGGGGAAACTTTGCTTGTGAATATCTCATAAACCATAAAGGTTTGAGAGATAAGACTTATATCATTCTTCATGTTTTTTTAATGCCTACAAAATAAAATAAAGTTAAAACGAAGTATTACTATCCCTTTAAATGAATTAATAAATTGATCCCTTGAGTGCCAGACGTGTATCCAACGGATTGCTTTAAGAGAGTTGAATCTTCAAACAAAGCAGAAGAACAATACGTGTGTATATAATATATGATGTGATCAAATCTATAACTAAAGCCATTACTGAAAGAAAGAAAAAAACTCACGTCCAGGCGTAGATAGCATACAGCAGATTGTACTGTTCTGGGGTCATTCCCAGCCCTTCCACGCAGCTGCTGTTAGTGTGTGTGCTATTAGGGAAGCTTCCATTAGAACAAGTCAGGTTCTGTGAACAAGATACAAAGCAATAAACTTTAACTTCACTGCAAGCAATGAATTGTACAGGACAAGCAGATCAAACTTACAGTGTACTGCGCTCCTCTAGAGCAGTGCTTCTTAAAGTTATTCCACAAAGAATATAAGGATATTCCTACCTAAGCACAGGAGGGATGGACTAAATGACTAAGCCACTAATTAAAGAGCAGGGATAGATTTATATCAAATGCTCCTTGGGCAAGGCATCCTAGGGCCCTTAGTCCAGGGGGACTCCACTAGTGCAAATGGTCATGTTAACCCTTTGAGTGCCAGAGGGGTATCCAATGCATTGCAAAGCACTCTATGGGTTAAACAACAGCAACATTATATCAAGCTGCTTTCCAACAGGTAAATCCAGCACTTACCCATGCCATTAATTTTCAAGGTACCCATGACCCTGACATCCCATTCTTAAAGGGATAGTATTACTTCAAAATTACTATCCCTCATATTGTAGCCCTTAATAAACTGAATTAAATGACACCAGCGGCATCTCTCAAACCTTTATGGTTTAAGAGATAGCCGCTTTCAAAGTTTCCTCTCCCCTGCTGTCAGCGTTCTGCTGCCAGCAGGGCAATCCGGTGTCTGAATCAAGCGGAGGCTCTTTAGCAGAGCCGATATCTCGTTATGGAAGGAAAAATGATTAACTGAAACAATCTTCTACGTGTGCTTGGTAACCAAGCACACGTAGAAGACTGTTTCAATTAATCATTTTTCTTTCCATAACGAGATATTGGCTCTTTTTAAAAGCCTCCGCCTGTCCCGGGACCGGATTCTCCTGCTGGCAGCAGAACGCTGACAGCAGGGGAGAGGAAACTTTGAAAGCGGCTATCTCTTAAACCATAAAGGTTTGAGAGATGCCGCTGGTGTCATTTAATTCAGTTTATTAAGGGCTACAATATGAGGGATAGTAATTTTGAAGTAATACTATCCCTTTAAGAACTACAGTAACCAACACAGAAGAAGGCAGCATTCAACTCCAGTAATATAAGATACAAACATTTCCCTTTATTTGTAGCAGCTAAAATAATGCTGCAAGAGACGTGGGACGCTCACATGCAAAGATCAAAGAATTTTAGGAGCACATTTCGCTTGTAACTCATGGTTCACCTATGTCCAAAAGAGACACTCACCCCCTGGAACTGGTCCTGCAGCACACTGGGAATATCGAAGCAGAAGTAAGAGCCAAACGTCAGCAGGCAGTTGAAGAAAAGGACCACAAAGCGGTAATATGCTGCGGGAGGAAAGAGGACCAGTCACTACACTTCTATGCAGCAGTCCAGAATGATATGTACCGATATCAGAGGCAAACAAGGATTTCCAGATAGGTGTTTACAAGTACCGTAACACTGACAATACGTGTGCAATACTGCTATTGCTTCTGCCTGTAGATAGGCCAAGGGTGAGTACACTGTAGATCTCCAGCTGTTATGGAACTAGAACTCCCTGTTGTAGCCCAACAACAGCCAGTGAGCCACAGGTTTCCTACACATGGCACAAATATAAAAACAAAAGCATCAAACATTTTGCATTGTCTGGGTGATAAAGCTTTATGTGCTGATCTCGTATGGACAAAAGTACAAGTGGAGCTTCTGGACAGTTGCAAACCCCCTGTCTGTTTACCCTTAAGATGCTAATAGCAACATTTAAAGGAACAGGAATTTGTCCCCTATAGGGCAGAGTTGGTATTTTCTGGAATTGCTCCATTACTATCTCTAACTGTACTTGGTAACTCTTACAATTTTGGAACCAATGTCATAGATTCTAAAGGGACATTAAAATCCCATTTTTTGTTGTTGTGTAGAGTTTACAGTTTGAGAGATAATGGCTTCTGAAGTTCTCCTCTTCTCCTGATGTCAGTGTCTGACAGCAGGAGATCCCGGTCCTGGGACCGACCGGCAGATCTGCAGTAGAGCCGAAATAGCGATTTTGGAAAATAATTACTTCAATGGAACGGTCTACAAAGTGTGCCTGGTTCGCAAGCACACTTTGTAGACCGTTCCAATGAAGCAGTTCTTTTCCAGTATCAGTATTGCGGTTCTGCTGAAGAGCCACATCGTGTCGGCCAACACGGATCTCCTTCTGTCAGCTTTACAGCTGACATCAGGAGAGGCAGAACTTTAGCGCTGGATACCTCTTAAAGGGATAGTAATACTTCATTTTATCTTTATTTTATTTTGTAGGCATTAAAAAAACATGAAGAACGATACAAGTCTTATCTCTCAAACCTTTATGGTTTGAGAGATATTCACAAGCAAAGTTTCCCCTCCCGCCCCTTTTACCTAGTGTAAGCCATCTCTTCTCAGATGTGGAATCCAGTCCATAGACCAGACAGATAACAGAAGGGGACAATCTTCTTCCTATCAGAACAATGAAAGCCCTGCCCCCCTTGACAAACTTTTCAGCTTTTTCCCTTATCTTAATTGAAGATTGTCCTTCTCTGCAGTCTACCTGGGCACCTTCCTTCTGCTCTGGTTGAGCAGTGTTACATCAGTAAAAGGGGCGGGAGGGGGACACTTTGTCATTGAATTACTGTAGAACTACAACTCTGACAGAATTGAAATAACACTCTCCAAAGTCCAAATACTATGATGATTAATTAAAGCTGCTTTTATTATGAAACATTACTATCCCTTTAAATAAAGGTTTGAGAGAGAGGATTTGTGCAACACAATTTTTTATTTTTTTTAAATGTACAAAACAATAATAATCCTTTATTTATAATAATCCTTTATTTATATAGCGCACACAGATTCCGCAGCGCTTTACACTCATATTGGTTCCTGTCCCCATTGGGGCTCACAATCTAAATTCACCTATCAGTATGTTTTTGGAATGTGGGAGGAAACCGGAGTACCCGGAGGAAACCCACGCAAACACAGTGAGAACATACAAACTCATACAAGAACAAATTTTTCTGGGACATTACTGTCCCTTTAAAGGGGAACTAAGCCCTAAGAACAGCTTACCTAGATAGGTGTCAGTTATTTCTATTTACTTATTTCTTTGCGTTTGATGTCTCTTGTTTTGCACTGTTAGTGGCTTTTGTTTCCAATCTGATAAAATCCTGCATCTCTTACAACTCATTCTGGTCTATTGAAGTCCATAGTTTCTTATGAGGTCGTGTTCAATACAGAACAAATAAAAAAAAATCCCAAATCCCCATTGGCTGAAATGGAGCTTTTAACTCCCTGAATGCCACAGAGGTGTCCAATGCATTATTAACTCTTTAATTGTCAGAGGAGTACCCAACACATTCAAAGCAATGTGCTACGCACTCAGAGGGCCGTACATTAAAAAAAAAAAAAAAAAAAAAGTGAAGGAGTTCTGGCACAAACCAGTTGCACTAAAGGGGAGAACTAAAAAATCCCATTGGGTTAAATGGGGATTTTAACTCCTTGAATGCTAGAGAGGTCTCCAATGCATTCTAGCATTCAAAGGGTTAAAATCCCCATTTAAATCACTGGACATTTTTAGTTCTCCCCTACAGTGTAAATGGTTTGCCCCATAAAACCTCCACTTTTCTTTTGAACATAAAGCCCAATGTGTTAACCCTTTGAGTGCCAGTGGGGTATGCAACGCATTGTAAAGCAATGCATTGCATACCACCCCAAAATTGATCCAGTTCCACTTAGTACATAAGCCTCAAAGTGCTTTGTCCTGTTTGTTAATATCATACAATGTATTGCCCCCTGATCATTTTCTGAACAGAACTCAGGCCTTTAGGTTCAAAATATTTACCTAACCCCTGCTGTAGGGATATAAAGTATCCAATAACTTGCATTAGGGCCCTAGATTTATGGTGGGTATATGTTAACAGTCTGGTCATTTTAAGAAAAGAGACAAAGGTTATGTCACAAGATAACACTAAAGTGTTTCACAAGACCTTCAAGCTTAGAAAATGGCAAATTGGTAAACTCACTACATCTTGTTGCTCTTCTGTCCTGGTGATATTTTAACCAAATGCTTAGACAGCAAGACACAAAGGAAGAACATGTCACATTTTAGTTCTGAATGTTCTAAACGTCTTCCTTATTTTAACTTTGTGTTGATGACTTATTTGGGTAGAAAGGCCATGAAATGTTTAAAGTGAAACTACCACCCCACCTAAAGTTAAACCCCAAAAATTACCCATCTGGCGACTAGCTGAACAATAGTACTAGTCACCAAAATAATTACCTCCTTATAGCTAAATTCCACTGCTCCCGAGACTGATGGCCAGGCAACAGCACTTTAAAAGAATCCATGTGCCTGCGCCATCAGTCCCTTCCAGTACCATATGGTACCTAGCAACACCTCCTACAGCAGATTGGGACTGACAGCTCAGGCGTGCAGACGTCACTATGCAAAGATGTCTGCGCTGTTTCCTGGTTGTCAGTCCCAGGGGCAGTAGATTTTCTCTGTAAGGAGGTAATTATTCTGGCAACTAGCACTACTGTTCCCCTAGTTGCCAGATGGGTAATTCTTGGAGTTTAACTTTACATGGGGTGGTAGTTCCACTTTAAATTAACTCCACAGATGCTAGGATCATGGTTCACATTGATATAAAAATTGAGCCTTACATGGATAGTCAAAAATTACATGATCAACCTTTTAGTTTCATAGCATTCCAAGAACCAGAGGGGTATGGAACGCAAATGTGTTAATATTAAATATAAAAGTGCTAAATTTCAGTATGAAAACCAGTTTAATTCATAAAAAGGTAAAAATTGCATTACTGCTAAACCTGCAACTTGGACATATTCACTAAATCAGTGAGCCCCTTTTAAAGGCACAAAACACCTAAGTTTGTAACAAGTATTACACAATCTTGGTCGGGGTAAAAAAAAAAATAAATTTATGTTTTTACACTGAGAAAAAAAACTCAGATCTGACTTTTTAAGTGAAATGTAATACAAAGTGATATCAGCAGAATAATATTGCTTATTCAGCGCCTTATACACCCTCTGGGATTTGAAGGGGTGAAGCAATCGGTAATCAACTGATGGCTCTCCAGCTGTTTGGAACTACAGCGAACTTCCATCACCCCTAACCAGCTACTGCCTAATTTGGGATGATGGGATTTGCAGTCCTCAAATGCCAGATGTCCAGCAACTGACTACCCCTTGCTGAGAGGATTAAATAATTACGAGTATAATATTTTTTTTTATCATTAATAAGAAGCCTGGGAGTCTGAGTTCAAGACACAAACAGATGCGTTAACTTAACCCTTTGAGTGCCAAAGGGGTACGCAACGCATTGCACTAAAAAGTGTTGACTAACACAGCCAAGAAAGCACCCAGAAAGCCCTGCACGCTCACGTGATTCGTGGGGCATTTAAACTCGATCACATGACCAGCCCTCGCACAGTCACGTGTTTAGTGAAGAAGCCCGGTTCTCGGTGTTTGATTTAACTCGCCCTCCCTATAATAGTGACCCGGTAGATACACTGACCTCTCTCCGCTGTGACAGGCATGGCTTCCCCTCAGCGTGCACCTGCATAGACACAAAGACAATAATTCTAATTACACCAACTCCAGGCACACAAAGTATGTCTATGATAAATAATATGTGCAAAACACACACAGCTCTCACAGTCACACAACTACAGCAATGATCAGGGTCACACAACTGTAACTTTTATACATACGTCAACGATCAAGATTTAGTATTAACCATTTGAGTGCCAGATGTGTATCTATTGCACTGGCACTCACGGGGTTAAGGACTGGCTCCAATAAACTATCGCAGGTGATCTATAAACACCACAATGTTGTCCACTGACTTTAAATGTGGCTTTTAACTCCTTGTATGCTAGGTTTCTCCAGCCTCTTGTATTCAACGAGTTAATAGCCACATTACGATCAATGTGTATGTGCTCCCTGTGATGCAGTTGGTTTGACTAAGAAGTACTATATAGTCACACACAGCATATACTACCAACACATACCTCACAGTTCCAGTGTCTTGTGTGTAACCATTCACACGCTGCACTCACCGCCCCAACAGTGTACTTCACCCACTACGGTACTCAGTCCGCCCTACCAGAACATCGCCCCGCCCACCCAGAGTACACCAATGCGAGCAATCGCCCTATCCCCGCCCACAAGAGCCTTTCACACCGCCCACCCAAAGTACACCAATAGCTCTATCCCCGCCTACAAGAGCTTTTCATCCCGCCCACCCAAAGTACACCAATGTGAACAATAGCTGTAGCCCCTACCTCAAGTGCTTTTCATCCCGCCTACCCAACAACTCCCTATTGTTATTTTTTTACTGGAGGTTACAAAAGCTTTATATTGGCGTCTCTGAGGAAGTTAGGTACTAAACAGGCATTTTCACACGCACACACATATATATTTATATACGTGTGTCCAGTTTTAACCCCTTAAGTGCCAGAGAGGTGTTAAAGACATCTTTCTGGCACTCAAAGGGTTACAGGATGATCTGGCAACACTATATGTATTGTTACTGCCTGGGCAAACTAGTCCCTAGAATTTTTGTTTGTTTGTTTTAATGGTGACAAGTATGTGTGTGCATGTCAGAATGGGTTAACAAGAACTAAGAGATTTTGAACAAGGTTTGATACTCGTCAATAGATGTGCCTCTGCAAGTGTCATGGACATACCTGGGAACTCTCAGGGTTTTTACCCAAATCTCAGGGTGAAGGGCCAAATTCTCAGGGTGAGAGAGTTCTGTGCTACCTACTAAATGATTTACAGCAATTAAATGTTTCTTTAGTCTCTAAATTGATGACAATTGTTCCAGAAAGACTGGGGGAGAGTTCCTAGTTGTCTTGTTTGTGTTTAGGCAGTGATCTCTCTAAGTTATAACATGATAAAGGTTCATTGAGGGCTGACAGGAGCACCTCTGGGTTATTGCAAGCAGGTATGTATTGCATAAAATCTACAATATTGGATGTGTTAAGGGTTAACATTTCAAAGATCTCAGGGTCAGCTAATTTTAAAAGTTCCCAGGTATGGTCATGGACACCAATACACTGCTGACATTTAAAATTATTCAGACATTGATGTAATATACTCCAGACACTATGGGTGTCTTTGAACTTCAAGTTAAAAGCATACTTCCCAACTGTCCCTCTTTGAGTCCAAAAAAACTGTTTGTCTTTCTTACTGTAGTGTTCCTCTTTTTAGATCAGAATGCAGATCACTTTGCTTCACAGCAATATAATTCACTTTGCTTGGTTAAACTTTAGTATATGTCTTTATAAATTAGTATGTGTAAATCAGATATTTTGGTCTAATTCCAAAACACCTATTCAATTACACAAAGAGTTGTCAATAGCTCATGAAGTAATGTAAACATTCACAGTCTGGCCACAAAGTGCCAGGCTCTCTAAACAAGAGCAACAACCAGCCCAGACTATGTTTTTTTTTTTTTTTTTTTTTTGCCTTGTTGGGTCTTCTCAGTGATATGTAGCTGACCCCTCTAGGCACTGTGAGCAAGAGGTCCAACATCTGGATTCCTGTTACCATTAGAGTGATCAGACCTTATGCTTATATGCATATGCAAAAGTACCAGTCAGAGAAACTCAGCTAGGAATGAGTCTGCTAAAGAATTTAAGGCTGGATATGAGTGGAGTCCTACCCAGGGTGCAATCTCTTTTAGCTCACTAGTACCATACACAGAGAGAAAATATCCTAAAGCACATCATACTGGTCCTACCAGAATGACAGTCCAGCCAGGGATGTGTACAGACATTTTGGGGAGCAGGGGCTCAAATGAAAAAAAGGCACTTCTCATAATTATTTATTTATTTATTGTTAATCGGGCATGAGGGCACGTTGGACAAAAAGGGCAGGTGCTCAAGCCCCCCTTGGTGCCTATGTGTGCATGTGCCTGAGTCCAGCCATGAAGTGACAGACAGTTCCTCCCTGAAGAATAGAAACAGTTAACCCCACATGTTTTCACCTTTTTATTTTCCTTTGAAAGCCCAATGTGCCTGTGCCCATATCCACTCAGTCATCTGTGCCAGTAATATTGTGCTCAGTCGTAAATGAGATCAGGCCCTGCTCACCTTGCGGTTTTGGAAGGCCTCTTTACTACCCCTCGTTGGTCAACTGGTCTAGCAGAAATGTTGGATCTTACCCCAGGGCCTCTTATTCCTTATTCTCTGGGGAATGAGGAATTAAGAGACCTACTGAAAAAAAGTAGCCAAAAGGGTATGCCCCCAGTATAGCATTTTTAGTCTTAAAGAAAACATGCTAAGTGCCATGGTATAGCCCAATCCTGCTGGCACTTCATCAGTGAGTTAAAACTGATTTTGCTAGTCACTGTGAGCAAGGGGTGCACATCTGAATTGCACTGTTACCCTTAAGGTAACCAAACCTAAGGCTGATTTGCATAGGCAAACAAGGCCGAAACGTACGTGTGTTGTTAGCTGGTCTTGCAGTGAAGAGAAAACTTGCCCGTCATTTTAGAACTGGACTGCCCCTTTGGGCAGATTTAGTCTAATATGTACATGGACATTTCTCCTCTGTAATGGTACTAGGGAGCTAAAACATGATGCTTCTGATTGGCGATGAGCCGTAGGACAAGCCACTAGTGCTATTGGTCGTCCTCAGAGCCTCTCACATCTTGGTATGTATTTCTGAATACTCTTAAGGTGTCTCCCTAAGTGTGAAGGGTAATCCAGATGAAGACCTCTTAGTCTCAGTACCTAGAAAAGCCAGCTATATCTCAATGATGAGACAAACAAGGTTGAAACACATAGCTGTCTTTCACTGGTGTTTCTGTCAGTTTGGAACCAGATTGATATTTTAGGTGTGATTAGTCTAATGTGTACTGTGATATTTCTGCACTGTATTTGCTTTAGAGAGCTAAAATGTGATGGTTCACAATGGTGACTATCCATTGTGCTTTTATTTGTCCTCAGAGCCTCTCGCATTTTGATATGTATTTTTTAATAATCTTAGGGAGTTACCCGCGGAGTGAGTTGTTAATCCAGATGTTGATCCCTTGCTCTCAGTGTTAGGGAATCCAGTTCACCTCACTGATGAGGACCAACAAGGTGTAAATGTATGTCTGGGGTTACCAGGTGTTCCTGTGCAGAGGAGACTTGCCTGTCATTTTTGAACTGGACTTTTTTGGGTGAGATTTGTCTTATATGTACATGGTAAATTATCCTTTGTAATGGCACTAGAGAGCTAAAACATGGTGCTTCTGAGCAGTGCCTGGCTGAAGAACAAGCCATTGTGCTTTTGTTCATCTTCAGAGCCTCTCACTTCTTGGCATGTATTATATCACTAGTGTAAAAGCCCATGTACATGGGCCAAGGTCTGGGTGATGTTAACCCTTTGAGTGCCAGAGGGGTACGCAATGCATTGCTTCACAATGTGTTGCATACCCCTCTGGCACTCAAACTTAAGAGGCCGGTCCTGCTCTCCATCCTGCCGCCGACGCAGCCATGCACTGTAGAGACTGCCCGAAAGCACAGAATGCTCCCAGCACAGAACTCCCAGCATTCCTACACCTCCCAGCATTCTGTGCTCCCAGCATTCCGTGCTCCCAGCATTCTGTGTGTTCGGGCAGTCTCTACTGCGCATGATGGCTTCTGACAAACATTCTAGCAAATTATTATATAGGATTTGTCTGACATTTTATGCACTGAAAATGATGATTCTAATCATAATTATTGCAGTCCTCCTTAGAGGCTAATGTTGATGATAAGGCCATTGACTATATATGAAATATGAGTGAGAATGGTTCAACAACCAGCAAATATCCAGTCAGTGACAGTCCTATGGCAGTAAACAGATTGTTGATGCGAGATGCTGCCTAGTGGTGACAAAGATCATGCATGGACCCAGTGCCAATCCTTCTGAGGTAACTGCAGGGCATGATTACAATACATGGGCCCGCATTTCTGTGGAACAATTACCGCACATTTTTGTGTCCATGCCCAAACAACTGGAGTCTATTCTGAGTGCCAAAGTAGGCGCTGCTTGTTTTTAGGTCAGTATACCTAATAAACTAAATAGCATAATATCAAATGTGTTTGACTGTCCAAGGGTGCGGCAAATTAAAGACAAAGTTGTTTTATTATGAAAAAATATAGGGCTTTTCCTTCTACGTACAAAAAAGTACTCCCTCTGACAGCAGTTGCTTTATTCAAAAGTTATTACGATTGAAAATGTCAGTAAGTTTAAGTTGCCTGGATATCAGTTGAACTGTCTAGACGCCATGTGATACTGCTACTAACAGTTTAACCTTTTGAGCACCAGAGGAGTATCATATCCCTATGTCACTCAAGGGGTTAATGGTGAATTGTCATGCATGTGGCATGTATTGGTGTATAGCCCGTCTGGTGACATGTAATGCTGGGTTGCTGTACTTGCGTCATGCAATAGTGTGTTGCACTGCTGGTGGCATTTAACCCTTTGAGTGGCACCCAAAGGGTTACATTCAGACCTCCTGATGTCCCCCCAGCTACTGATCTCCTAGCCAATTCGGTTCACCTGCTTCCATGTTACCAGGATTACCATGTAGAAGTGGGAGGGATTGGGGAAAACCTTCCACATCACTGTTACGTAAAGTGGAAGTCAGAGACACTCAACTAGGTAGAAGCCTACAATAGAAATGTGCAGCCTCTCAGAGTGGTGTCCTACCCAGGATGCAGTCTCTTTTAGCCCACTAGTGCCTTTCACAGAGAGGAAATATCCTAACACATATCATACTGATATGGTCATAACAGCAATCCAGCCACAAAGTCAAGAGGGACACGTGTGTTTTAGGGGCAGTGGCTGGAGGTGTGGCGGGTGGGCGGGGCATTAGCAAGAATTTTTAGGCTATTTCATGACCTATTGACACCTCCTTGTGTAACCTAATAAATTACTTATAACAAGACCAAATTATTTTATTTACACAGACTAATTTATAAACACATATACGGATGTTTAAACAAACAATAATGTGAGTTTTATTGCTGTGGAGCACACCACACAGTCTGATTTCCTAAAAAGAGGGACATCGGGATGAGAAAGAGATACTATACCTCCTAAAGAGGAACATTTGGGAGGTATGCAAAGTACCAAGCAATTCCACTCTGAACAAGAGTAGCAGTAAACCCCAGCTGTACATTTCAGCCTTGTTGAGATCATTCATTGAGGTGTAACAGTTCTCTCTGGGCACTGTGAGCAAGGGGTCCCTTGCTGGATTCCCCTATTACCCTTGGAGTGACCAGTCCCTAGGGTATTTAGCATATGTAAAGTGGGTCACCCCAAGGATAATAGGAGAATCAAGCAGTGGACCCCTTACTCATAGTGTTGAGGGAGATCAGTTACACATCACTGGCAAACTTACAAACCTGAAACATATGTCTGGGGGTTGGTTGCCTCTCTTGTTCAAAGAAGAATTGTCTGGTAGAACCAGTGTGATGCGTTTTATGATATTTTCTCTCTGTGAGCTGGTAGGGTACAGTTCCTAGAGAGCCTACATGTTTCTATTGCAGGCTTGTTCCTAGTTGGGTGTCTCTGACTTCCACTTTTCATATAAATGCTATCCTTGAGATTGGTTGCCCCAATGGTAATGGGGGAATCCAATAGTGGGCCCTTTGCTCACAGTGCCTAGAGTGATTAAGTACAACTCACTGACAAGGCCCAGCAAGGCTGGGGTTGGTTGCTTCTCTTGTTCATAGAGGAATTGCCTGGGATTTTGTGGCTGGACTGCTGTTTAGATAGGACCAGTATGATGTGTTTTATGATATTTCCTCTCTGTGAAAGGTGCTAGTGCGCTAAAAGAGATTGCACTCTGGGTAGGATACCCTTCTTAGAGGGCCTGCAAATTTTTATTTCAGGCTTGTTTCTTGTTGAGCATCTCTGACTTCTACTTTACATATGCAAATGACCCTTGGGATTTGTCACCCCAAGGGTGATAGGGAAATCCAGCAGTGGACCTCTTGCTCACAGTGCTTAGAGAGATCAGCTCCAGCTTGCTGATGAGCTTTAATGGGAATATGTTAACCCTATATTAGCCTTTTGGTTAAGCTCAAGTGTAGTATCTGTTCTTAGATTGGGTTTAAGGTTAGGATTGGGGCCTGATGCCATGGCCAGGAAGCGGAAAGCCCTAGATGCTAGAAGGCTTTTGTCTCACGTGGTAACTTGGACACTTGAAGCGGTGGAGCTGTTGCACACACAGAACTTTCTATTATTTTCTTCACTTCTACTGCCCTAGCCTTCTGGCGAAGGTAGTGAAGTAATTTTTATAATGCCAGCCAGGAGACTGGGGCCTTAACCGACACCTATTTATTATTTATTCACTGTGCACGATTTTGCACTGTTATTTTATAGGACTTTCACTTATTTATTTTTTGGAGTACTTCACGAACACTTAGCACTTGACACTAAAAATTGCTATGGTGGGGCCAGGTTGAAGACCTGGCTTTGGTGGGGGAGCTTGGGCGGCCACCTTCCCTTTATGACTTGGATGCTCCTCTCCTTGGAGGGAGCCAAAGAAAGGATGCCCCGGGGGCCGGAAGCTATAAAGTGGAAGACCCCGGGGTGAAGACCCTTCTTTCCCTTTGGAAGGAGGAGGAGAAGCTAAAGGGCCCCCCAAGCCTTTAAGGTAAGATGAGCTGAAAGCTGACCTGGCCCCACGACCTGCACTGATGACCCACAAGAGGACACAGCACACTAGAGGGATCAGAGGAAGCACGAAATGTGGATGCACAGAAGAATGCACAGCACCTGGGGCTTCATTCAACACCATCACCCCTATACAAGTTTGTCTTAATAGGTAGGTTATATTGCGACTATGTGTAATATTGTATTCATTTCTTTTTTTTTAAATCAGAGTCTGTCACTCTGCCTCTGCTCCCCTCCCTCTACCCAGCCTCCTCCAGTAATGGAGGATTTCTGCATGTAAGCTGGAGCGATCTAATTGTCCAGAGATCACTACAGCTTACAGGCAGAAATCCTCTGTCATCGGAGGAGGCTGGATAGAGGGAGATGAGCAGAGGCAGAGTGATGGACTATGGGTACATAGCTGGTAAACGCAGTCTGTCCGGAAGTAGGGAGCAGAGCAATCTTTACTCATTAAACTTCGGCCAGATAGCGATTTAAAAAAAAAAGGAAAATCTTACACATATTCACTATATATAACCTACCTATTAAGACAAACTTGTATAGGGGTGATAGATCCCCTTTAACAAAGCTGTAATGAACGTCTCGGGTCGGTTGTGTCTCTCGTCCGCTCCTATTCACTTCTCTGTGTTGCATTTATTGATCCTCCCAACTGAATTGACTGGTGGGGGGCAACGACATCTGGAAGGGACCTGATGAGCAGCCACCCCCCAAATTAGGTTAACTTTTTTTTTTTTTTTTTACATTAAGGCCTGTATGCGGAAAACTAAAGTGGTACAGTTACAGGGCAATCCATGAGCACCATAAGGGACAGCTAAAATTCCCAGAATTCCCTTTGATTTAAATAAGGCATTTAAAGGGATAGTAATGTCCTAGATTGCTAAAACATAATATTGTCGATTCATTAAAAAGAAATAGATCGGTGCAAGTCCTATCGTTCAGACCTTTATGGTTTGAGAGACAGAACATTTTAAAGTTCTCCTCTCCCTCCCCTTTCCCTAACATCAGCGTCTAGCTGACATCAGAAGATCCTGGTCCGGGGACTGGCAGGCGGCTCTTCAGCAGAGCCGAGATAACGAATTTTCGAAATTTAGATTTCGGTATCTTGGCTCTGCTGAAGAGCCTCTTCGAGTCGGCCCACTCCAATCTCCTGCTGTCAGCTTTACAGCTGACAGCAGGGAGAGGAGAAATTTAAAACGTTCTATCTCTCAAACCATAAAGGTTTGAGAGATAGGACTTAAACAGATCGATTTCTTTTTAATTAATCTACAATATTACGTTTTAGCAGTCTAGGATATTACTAACCCTTTAACCTCTTGAATGCTACAGAGGTCTCCAGTGCATGGCTTTGATTCAGAGACCCCTCTTTAGGATTCAAGGGGGTTAAAATTCTGATTTAAATCAATGGAACTTTTCATTTGACCCATATGGCACAGATGGTCTGCTCCAGAACTGCACCATTTGAGATATGGCCCACAGAATCGTATGCACAAAGAAAAAGAGGAGAAATCCTGGGGCAAACCAGCTGCAATATAGGTGGACAGACATACCCAAAAGTATTTTAAATGGGGTGTTAACCCCTTGAATGCTAGAGTGGTCCCCAAATGTTTGAGAAACAATGTTTTGGATACCTCTTTAGCATTCAAGAGGTTTAAACTCTCATTTAGATAAATGTGGAATTTTATTCCCCTCTTTGATGCAGTTGGTTTGCTGCAGAATTGCTTGCCTTTTGCTTATGTGCATGAGGTCCATGGATATAACACATGAAGCAGGAGGCTTCCCAATGATCACCACAATTTGTAACTAATTCTCTACTGCTTAACCAGCATGTCACTCCTGTGACTGTATAAGGGTGACTTATCAGACACACCCTCACATGCTGAGCCTTCCAGATCAGAGAACTGCCTGCCTGTAGTTAAAGGGATAGTAATGTCTATATTAAAGTTCTGCTCCGAGTCTTCTTTAATCTTTTTAAATCATGTAGCGGTATGTTTAAAGGGTTAGTAATACTTCGTTTTATCTTTTTTTTTTGTTTGTAGGCATTAAAAAAACATGAAGAACGATATATGTCTTATCTCTCAAACCTTTATGGTTTGAGAGATATTCACAAGCAAAGTTTCCCCCTCCCGCCCCTTTTACCTAGTGTAAGCCATCTCTTCTCAGATGTGGAATGCAGTCCATAGACCAGACAGATAACAGCAGGGGACAATCTTCTTCCTATGAAAACAATGAAATCCCTGCCCCCCTTGACAAGTTTTTCAGGTTTTTCCCTTATCTTAATTGAAGATTGTCCCTCTCTGCAATCTACCTGGGCACCTCCCTTCTGATCTGGCTGAGCAGTGTTACATCAGTAAAAGGGGCGGGAGGGGGATACTTTGTCATTGAATTACTCTTGAACTACAACTCTGACAGTATTGAAATAACACTCTCCAAAGTCCAAATACTATGATGATTAATGAGAGCTGCGTTTATTATGAAACATTACTATCCCTTTAAGTACGTACAGTTCTGTTGTTCAAAAGATATTCAAACTGAAAGTATCCCCCTCCCACCTCTTCTGGCCACCTCCCCTTAGATTTGCAATCCGGTTGTGCCACTGCGGATGCAGCGAGGGGCAATCTTCAGTCAGTAAGTGTAAGGAAAACCCTGCCCCACTAGACAAAGGAGAGCAGGATTTTCATTTTGCTTACTGAAGATTGTCCCTTGTCGCTTTCCATCCGGACCAGACAAAGAGGCTCAGTGATGCAGGGAAAGGAGCGGGAGGGGGAGCTTTTCAGAGTAAATAGCTGTTGAACTACAGAACTGTAAGTACTTAAACATACCGCTACTTGTTATAAAAAGGTTAAAGAAGACTCAGAGCAGAACTTTAATATAGACATTACTATCCCTTTAAGTGGAATTCTGCTCCTGACCATGCTGAGTTGCTGTACTTAAAGGAACACTAATGTCCCATAAAATGTTTTTTTTGTTTTGTAGAGTAAAAAAAAACAAAATCTGTGCAACAAATCCCATCTCTTAAACCTTTACGGTCCTAAAGTTCCCTCCTCCCTCCCCTTTTCCTGACGTCACCTGTAAGCTGACAGCAGGAGTTCCCGGTTTGGGGACCGACAGGCGGCTCTTCAGCAGAGCCGCAATAGCACAATTTTAAAAGAAATACTTAATTGGAATGGTCTACAGAGTGTGCCTGGTTTACAAGCACAGTTTTTAGACCGTTCCAAAGAAGTATTTCTTTTTAAATCACGCTATTGCGGCTCTGCTGAAGAGCCTCCCCATGTCGGCAGACACAGATCTTCTGCTGTCACCTTTACAGCTGACATCAGGAGTGAGGGAACTTTAGCTGCAAATATCTCTCAAACCATAAAGTTTTGAGAGATAGGATTTGCTGCATAGAATTTATTTTTCTTCAAAAGAGAACTACCACCCCACACAATCTTTACTTTCACTAAGTCCCCATCTGGCGACTAGCTGCTTAGTAGCGCTTGTCGCCAGAATAATTACCTTATTTAATAGATTTCTCCCCTGTTCCATGGGCGACAGGCAGGACAGAGCGCGGACATCTTGCCATTGTGACGTCCGCGCGCCTGCGCTGTCAGTCCCAGCCGGAGCCAAATGGCTCCTAGCAACACCACCTAGACCCGGCTGGGACTGACAGCGCAGGTGCACGGATGTCACAGTGGCAAGATGTCCGCGCTCCATCCTGCCTGTCGCCCATGGAAGAGAGGAGAAATCTATTAAATGAGGTAATTATTCTGGTGACTAGCGCTACTAAGCAACTAGTCGCCAGATGGGGACTTAGTGAAAGTAAAGTTTGTGTGGGGTGGTAGTTCCGATTTAATCTACAAAACAAAAAAATATTTTTATGGGACATAACTGTCCCTTTGGTGTCTCTATTGACCAATACTGAGTCATTACTAGTACTGTTTAGGCTCTTCTCATGGTGCTAATCTAATGCATGGTAAAGAGTGTGTTGGATCTATACAGGAATGAAAATGCAGAAATGTCCAGTGTCTTCAATTATTACATTATTTATAGAGGATTACTTTGCAATAAATTGCACACTCTACCAGCATCCAATTGGTTAATCCACTGAGTGCCAAAGGTGTGTACAAACCAAATTAATGGGTTGGATAGGTCTTTAGTATTTAAAGGGTTAAATCCACTTGATAGTGCTAGAGACACACGTGCTTTTGCAATATAATGTCTGTATACAGATGAAGTATATTCATACTTCCCAACATTTCGAATTGCCAAAGAGGGACAATTGTGTTTTAGGGGGTGTGGCTGGTGGCCAGGGCAGTAACGAGAATTTTTAGGCTATTTCCTGACCTATTGACTCCTCGTTGTGTTACCTAATAAACAGGGACATTCACAGACATTGTGGGGGGGCAGGGGCTCAAATGAAAAAAAGGGCACTTCTCATAATTAATATTATTATTATTTTTTTGTTGTTAAAAGGGCACGAGGGCAATTTGGACAAAAAGGGCAGGTGCTCAAGCCCCCATTGGTGTCTATGTGTGCACGTGTCTGCTAATAACTGACATAAGACAAAAGTATTTTATTTACACAGACTAATTTATAAACACATATACCAACGTTTAAAGAAACAATAATGTGAGTTTTATTGCTGCAGAGCAGGGTGATACACTTATATACACACCACACAGTCTGATCTCCTAAACAGAGGGACACCAGTGTGATACACTTATATACACACCACACAGTCTGATCTCCTAAACACAGGGACACCAGGGTGATACACTTATATACACACCACACAGTCTGATCTCCTAAACACAGGGACACCAGGGTGACACACTTATATACACACCACACAGTCTGATCTCCTAAACACAGGGACACCAGGGTGATACACTTATATACACACCACACAGTCTGATCTCCTAAACACAGGAACACCAGGGTGATACACTTATATACACACCACACAGTCTGATCTCCTAAACACAGGAACACCAGGGTGATACACTTATATACACACCACACAGTCTGATCTCCTAAACAGAGGGACACCAGTGTGATACACTTATATACACACCACACAGTCTGATCTCCTAAACACAGGGACATCAGGGTGATACACTTATATACACACCACACAGTCTGATCTCCTAAACACAGGGACACCAGGGTGATACACTTATATACACACCACACAGTCTGATCTCCTAAACACAGGGACACCAGGGTGATATACTTCTATACACACCACACAGTCTGATCTCCTAAACACAGGGACACCAGGGTGATACACATACACACACCACACAGTCTGATCTCCTAAACACAGGGACACCAGGGTGATACACTTATATACACATCACACAGTCTGATTTCCTAAACACAGGGACACCAGGGTGATACACTTATATACACATCACACAGTCTGATCTCCTAAACACAGGGACACCAGGGTGATACACTTATATACACACCACACAGTCTGATCTCCTAAACACAGGGACACCAGAGTGATACATTTATATACACACCACACAGTCTGATCTCCTAAACACAGGGACACCAGAGTGATACACTTATATACACACCACACAGTCTGATCTCCTAAACACAGGGACACCAGGGTGATACACTTATATACACACCACACAGTCTGATCTCCTAAACACAGGGACACCAGGGTGATACACTTATATACACACACCACACAGTCTGATCTCCTAAACACAGGGACACCAGGGTGATACACTTATATACACACCACACAGTCTGATCTCCTAAACACAGGGACACCAGGGTGATGCACTTATATACACACCACACAGTCTGATCTCCTAAACACAGGGACACCAGGGTGATACACTTATATACACACCACACAGCCTGATCTCCTAAACACAGGGACACCAGGGTGATACACTTATATACACACTACACATTCTGGTCTCCTAAACACAGGGACACCAGGGTGATGCACTTATATACACACCACACAGTCTGATCTCCTAAAAAGAGGGACATCAGGGTGGGAAAGAGGGACAGTGGGATATGGGTCTAAAAGAGGGACACTTGGGAGGTATGTATATACAATAGTAGACAAGCACACACTTTTGTCACTACAAACTTCCATAGGGATGAACTGTATGCAATACTGGAGACACACACACTGCAC
The DNA here is from genome assembly GCA_037306005.1 of Rhinophrynus dorsalis. NCBI lineage: Eukaryota > Metazoa > Chordata > Amphibia > Anura > Rhinophrynidae > Rhinophrynus > Rhinophrynus dorsalis. Next base: position 38,943,894 of record CM074725.1, read on the forward strand.
TGTGATATAACATTGCCTTACTATAGACACACACCAACGCAAGAACGGGCTACCAGAGGCTCATTAGATGTTGCTGAACTGCAACTCCCAATATTCTCAGCCTGCGTATGCGGGCTGCAGTCCAGCAACAGCTGGGGAACTGGATGTCGTCCTTCTAACCCTGTTAACATCATGTGTACTGCACATAACACAAGATTTACCAATAATATAATATTGCACTAACCCTTTGAGTGCCAGAAGGAATGCGTTGGATACCCCTTTGGCACTCAGAGTTAAAGGCGCATAGGATTCTATTAGGGAATATCTAATTCATAAAGTAGCAGTCAGATAATTCCACTCTGCATCCAGGACCAACAGGCGGCAGCCTATTGGCTTGCATTACAGGATCGGCAGGCAGTGAATCAGCTGTATTCTCTACCCATAATGCAGAAAGCCTGACGTCAGATCAGCAGCCTGGTTAGAGGAGGGAGGGCAGAGCCAGCCTCCTATTCCCTTACTAACAGCAGAGCTGGGAGGTTCCTCAGCCTGCTAAGGACCACCATCACCTCTATAATGAGATGGAGGGGATCCTCTAACATCTGAACAGGGGAGCAGAGCATTATTAAAAAAGGACATCATCATCATCTGGACTGCTTCAGGTGTGTTCTATCCAGTATAACCCCTTCTAATTGCATCCAGGGCATTTGTATTGGGTGGGGGGAGGGAGGAATCAGGTGCACAGATCAAACAGTAAGGAGAAATGCATTTTTACTAGGTCTGGCCATCTTTAGGATCAATGCAATACTCCTTTAGGTGATCACCTAATAAAATGAAGATATAAATACATTGTATATATTCCTATAACTGAGAATCCATACAGATGTACATACATGTAGTTATAATGTAAACAGATAAATGTTAATATATTGTACATAGGTGTTACAGGTTACATAGATGTATATTTATAAATGCAGTAGTCCTGTTGGGATCTGATAAGAAATTGTAGCTCAGAATAATCACGCTATTTGAGGCTGGAGGATATTGCTGGCTGCAATCAGTAAAATGTATCTTTAAAAAGGATGAAGGATGATCAGATTAAGATACAGGGCCACAGACCTGTCTGCCCAATGAAATAATCATTGTGGCTGCAGATGGATAGTGGTTCTGCAGTACCCTGGTACAGATATAGCTGCACAGTCTGGCACTACAAGGCCACATTCTGGGGTAAATAAACCTGTGTAAATAATGTACATTTATACATATACATAGAATAGATGTAGAAACACTGCTTGTCTTATCCCAAGCTGCAAAACATAACTTATATTGGAAATAAGTCAACATTTAACTTGGGCATACTGGAATTTAAATATTGCTTACCTAATAAGTGCGTAGAAATTAGAGGGGGCATTGTTCTATCTAAATATACATTTAATTGGATATTTATTGCATGATTATTGCATAATAAAAACTAATTTAATAAACAAGTATAATAAAAGGGTAATAATACAATTAAGAGGAGTCTTTAGCATATCTAAAATAATATTGTGAAGGGTTAAACAAAAATTTGGATGAACCTGATTCTTTCTAAAGTATTAGAAGTAAAAGGTAACGATATTCCTTGAAAAGGGGTTTATTGGTTCCTGGAATTAAATACATCAGGATTTCCAAGGCGAGAACCCACTCATTTATTCTCTGGAGTATTGCTTCCTCCATCGTGGGGGAACTTCCCAGCCGCCAAGATGATGGAGATACAGATTGATGATGGAGTTGTGTATCAGGATGACTACTGCTCTGGGTCGGTGATGTCGGAGAGGGTCTCGGGCCTAGCAAATAGCATCTACAGGGAGTTTGAGCGTCTGATACGATGTTATGATGAGGAAGTGGTGAAGGAGTTGATGCCGTTGGTGGTCAATGTTCTGGAGAACCTTGACGCTGTCTTGACGGAGAACCAGGAACACGAAGTGGAATTGGAGCTATTGAAGGAGGACAATGAGCAGTTGTTGACACAGTACGAGAGGGAGAAGGCCTTAAGGAAGCAGGCGGAGGAGGTGGGTACCAGAGTTCTATGTCTGAAGTCATCACATCTTAGCATCGGTCTTTGTGAATATAGCCCTTAGAGACCAAAGTGGATCAATTCTAGAGCAAATCAATTGCACTGTAATGAACAAATACAAATTCCTGAATACCCCCCCCCCCCTTGTTTTAAATGAAAACTTTAACCCCTTGAATGCTACAGAGGTTGGATACCTTTCTGGCACTCAAAGGGTTACATTGATGGGATTGTTATTGCCTCCAATAGTGCAGCTGGTTTGACCCCAGAATTGCTCTGGTTCTTCTTCATATATCGGCCTAAATTTAAGCCCCTTTAAGTCAGCTGGGAATTTTTATTTTGTCCCTTTTTATGCAATTCATTTTCCCCAGAATTTCTTCAGTTATTCTTGGTACAACCCCACAACTGGAATATAAGATAAAACTGTTTTTAATTGAATACTAAGGCTTAAATACATGTTGCTTGTATATTGAATAACAGTTTGTAATATTCTCAGATATATAAATAATAGTTTCCTTACACGACAGAGCCAGATACTTATTCTGTTGCATTAGCTGGTTTTTCATGCTGTTGGGGGAAGTCATTTTCCATGGCACGTTTCACTTCCTGTACAAGAGGATTTATGTCACTCAGTAAGACACAGCAGGATGTGAGAAGTGCACCGAAATGTGTTTCCCCCACCTGCTGAAAGAGTGTGTATCAGCAACAACAGCGTTTTGCTTCATAATTTTCTATCACATGAAAGAAAACACAAAAAACGCCCCCATATTATTATAGATTTTTAACTCTTTGAATGCTAGAGAGGTCTTCAACATATTGTTTTGCAATGCGTAGGTGACCTTATTAGCATTGAAGGTGTTAAAGGCCCATTTGAATTAGTAGGTATGCTTTTTTTGCCCCTTAACCCTTTTAGTGCCAGAGGGGCAACCAGTGCATTGCGTTGCAATGAGTTGGATACCCCTCTGGCACTCTAAAGGTTAATTAGTTCACAATGTTGCCTTTTTTTCCAAATAGATTAAAATTTAATGTGTGCAAATGAGAGTTGGTGATTATTAGTGATGAGCGAGCGTGCTCGGCCGATGCTCGGATCGGCTCGAGCATCGCTCTGCTCGGCACATGGCGGTACTCGTCGAGTACCGCCATGTGCTCGCCCGACATGTTCGGGTGAAGGGGATCTGTGCCGGAAGAGGCACAGATCCGAAGACGCTCCGCTGGACCACCAGGGACTGGAGGTACGGGGGCATTGCGGAGATGAAGGGGGCATTGCGGAGATGAAGGGGGACATTGTGGAAGAGGGGCATAGACTCTATGCCCCTCTTCCACAATGTCCCCCTTCATCTCCGCTATGCCCCTCTTCCACAATGTCCCCCTTCATCTCCGCTATGCCCCTCTTCCACAATGTCCCCCTTCATCTCCTATGCCATAGAGGAGATGAAGGGGGACATTGTGGAAGAGGGGCATAGCGGAGATGAAGGGGGACATTGTGGAAGAGGGGCATAGAGTCTATGCCCCTCTTCCACAATGTGCCCCTTCATCTCCGCTATGCCCCTCTTCCACAATGTCCCCCTTCATCTCCTCTATGGCATAGGAGATGAAGGGGGACATTGTGGAAGAGGGGCATAGCGGAGATGAAGGGGGACATTGACCAGGCACCCTCCGCTCATCAGAGCAGGGGGTGCCTGGTTTAATGCTCGAGTGCTCCCATGCTTTTCAATGGGGCTCGGGTGCTCGGCCGAGCACTCGAGCCTCAGGGGGTGCTCGGTCAGAGCACCCGAGCATCGGGGTGCTCGCTCATCATTAGTGATTATTTTCAAGGATAATAGTGATTATTCACTTCAAAAGCACAGAATTTACAATAGGATAACAGTTAACCCTTTGCGTGTCAGAGTGGTGTGCAGTGCATTGCTCGGAGATTACATTGCACATCCCTTGATACTCTAAGGGTAAAAAGCCCAAAAAAATATAAAAAAAAAAATACTGCTATTCCCAAAGGTGCCATGAACCCACAGTGCTGTATGTCTCAGTAAGAGGTTTTCAACACTATGGTAACAACTGAGTATGCTGGTCAAAGCAGGAGGATGGGTACATGTCTCCTCCCTGTGCATCATACTCAAGTGTGTGTGTGTGTGTGTGTAATAAATAAATAAATAAATATATATATATATATATATATATATATATATGTCTCTTCTTTTGTTCGGCCACGATTCTACCTCTCTGTGTGGTATTCTTCTCCTGGTTGATATATATATTTTTTTAACAATGTACTAACATTCTCCAGGCTGACTTGCACTAGGGCATAAGCACAAAGTAAATGTGAAGCCATTCTAGAACAAACCAACTGAGCCATTGGGTACAGACAATAATTCTTCTGCATTACTACTCTTAATAATGCTTCACAATGCATTAGAAGCCTCTGTAGCGCTCAGTCTCCTCTTTATCACACTTTAGCGCATCCCCCCAGTTCCTTTTAGTATATCTTCCTCTGGGCTCCTGGTCACATTCCGGATCTCCCCTGTGGAACTGGATTGGAGTCTTCTTTCTCTGATCTGGTACAATTCACGTGCTGTAGAGCGCAGTGTTACGTGAATGACACAAGGAGGCTGATTTACTAAGAAGAACTGGAGTGATTCTGGGGCAAACCAGCTGCACCGTAGGAGAGAAATAAAACTGTTCCAATCTCCCTTCAGTTAATTGGCTGTTAACCCCTTGAATGCTAGAGAGGTCGCCAATGCTTTGATTGAAAATAAATAATACTAAGAGAAAGCTGTGGTGTTTTTTTTTTATATTTATTTATTTATTTTTTTAAAAATCTTTAACCCTTTGAGTGCCAGAGGGGGATACCCCTGTGGCACAAAAAAGGTTAATCCACACAACATTAGCTGACATTGACTTGTTAGGAACCGGTCAGTGTACTTTCATTCATAACAAACCACTGAGGGTTACGCCTTAAAGGAGAAGTAACAACTCTTAATAATAACCCCAGCTTACTTTACTATGGGCAGAAAATCCTGATGGCCCCTATGAATTTTGCCATTGTGCATCTGTTCAAGTGATAACTTATCTTCACTCAGTCCTTGATGTTACGTTCATGGAGGCGGACATGACAGGTGCTGGCAGTTTTTTAAAGGGATAGTAATATTAGCAATAATGTAGATCGCCGAGTCTTCTTTATAATAAAAGAAACACATTGCGCTGTTTTAAGCAACTTACATTTCTGTAGTTCATAAGATATTAACTGTAGAAGGATCCCCCTCCCGCCCCTTCTGGCCCCATCGCTGCTGCAGCGCTGTCTGGTCAGGACGGATGCGGCGAGGGACAATCTTCAGAAAGCAAAGGAAAATCCTGCCTTCATTCGTCAAGGAAGTCAGGGTTTTCCTTCTGCTTACTCGCTGAAGTCTGTCCCTTGCTGCGTCCGTCCGGTCCCGGGTCAAATTGCAGATTCAGTGGGAGGTGGCCAGAAGGTTGATATGCAGGAAAAAAGCAGGATGAATAAGCTGGGGAATGAGAAGTGGGAGGACCAGACTAGGGAAGAGCAGAAGTGGGCAGAGTTTGTGTAAAAATTCCCCACGTCTAGAGAATCAGCCTCTGCACTGGAGACCCATTAAGTAGCAGCAAAAACCAGAGTCTCTGGGGCAAATCCAGAGAGTTCCCAGCTATGGTTACAGGGAGATCCCAACATACCAACCTCAGGTGGGAAATGTCAGGACAGTGAACTCCGGGAAAAACAGAGTGTGTGTGGAGGACACACCAAGACAGAACAAAACTAAGTATTTTGTTCAAGGCATGGTGGCCTCTCATGTGCTGCTCAGATCACGTTTTTCACTCCCATGTGCCATTGCAGAGAGGAAATTTCCATTTCAAACTGATTCCGACTTCAGACAGTCCAGCTCCAAAATGTCAGGCAAATCCTCTCTGCACGAGAGAATCAGAACAACCCCAGACGTTTTGGCCTATGTGCCTAGAGGGAATCAGCTGCTGCCCACTGACGAGGCCCACATAGGCCAAAATGTATGACTGGGGATGTGCTGTTTCTCTTGTGCAGAGAGGGTTTGCCTGACTTTTCGGAGCTGGATTGTCTGAGAGCAGGACCAGTCTGATATGGATATGGAAATTTCCTCTCTTCCTTGGTAAATTGGAGTGAAAAATGTGACTTCAGCAGCAGCTGAGAGGCTACCATGCCTCGAACAAAACACAACTCAGAACTTTCACATAACCACAACTCACTCCCAATGGATGAACACCACTTAGTATTGAATAAGAGTGAAGGTCTTATGTCCATCTATGCTAGTATTTCCCCTTTAATTTCGTTCTGTCTTAGTGTATGTTCATTACACTGTTTTTCAGGACCGTGAATTCTGTCCTGGGAGCTTAGTGCATGTGGCAAACAGCTGCATTAACATTTCAACACACCCAAATGAATATAGCAATGGCTCATTAACCTGCATTTCAATATGCAAATGAGCAATTGTTGAACAAAATAGTCAAACTGTCGAAGGCATGGAGGATTCATAATGATGTTGGTGTAATGTGGTGGATTCACAGGGTTATCATGTTGAAGACACTTTAGTGATTGCGATCCATATGCCATCTACACCATATCATGCTTACCTCTATGTATCCGAGTGTGTGTGTCAGTCTCTGTGCATGTTTGTGTGCCCGTCTCTGTGAATGTGTGTGTTTCCATTATGTTTTTTCTCCACTGTGCCAGACAAAAGGTTCAAGATTCCACAGTAGAAGTCTTGGAGGGTCCCCTGTTATTTATCACTGTAATAAACTAGGACAGAACTTGTATCTACAGAAGGTACCCCAAACCAATAAAAACTGACCCACCTATCATCTGGAAAGGGGACTCTGAGCAAATGGTTTTGCTTTTATTTTGTAGATCTGATTCCCACGGACCCCAAACAGAGATACACATTTAAGAAGCGGAAGGCGAGAGGTTTAATGATTTTATATCAATACTAGTTGAAGAGCCCGTTACACGGGCTACAGTGCCACTGCCAGCCGGTTGCTGCCTGCGCTGTGGCTGATACAGAGCTGGAAGCTCTACTGCACGTGACTGCAGCACATGCAGCAGTCGCTACTGCGCATTACTTTGTCGTTACACACGTTTTAGCGAATTATTATATAGGATGGGATCAATAGGATTTTTCAGTGGTCACACAATCCTATATATTAATTTGCTAAAATGTGTGTAACAACGCAGTCATGCTCAGTAGAGACTGCTGCGCGTGCTGCAGTCATGCGCAGTGGAGACTGCCCGTGCCGCAGCTGATACAGAGCTGGACGCTCCTTCGGCGCGTCCAGCTCTGTATCAGCCACGGAGCGGGCAGTCTCTACTGCGCATGACTGCACCGTGACCGTCTGGCAGTGGCACTGTGGCCTGTGTAACGGGCTCTTCATCTAGTCTCATAATAATAGTGTCACATGAAAACAAAAGGAGGGTTGTTTATCATGGGAAAAATTTTAAAGTGGAACTTTCAGATAATAGCAAGTCGCCATGTATTCATTAAACGCATGGCGACTAGCTTGAAAATAGGTGTCTTACCATAAAAATACTTGTGTCTAATGGAATCCGTCCTGTTTGGAGACCGGAACTGAGGCTAGAGCGCAGACATCTTGTCTGTGCACCTGCGCCATCAGTCCCGGTCTCCATAGAGTAGACTGCAGTGCACCATATGGTCAGCGGAAGGGACTGACGGAGCAGGCTTACAGACCGCACTAACCTGCCCGTCAGTCCCGAAACGGGACAGATTCCTTTAGACACAAGTATTTTTTTTTTTTTTTTTTGGTAAGACATATATTTTCAAGCTAGTCACCATGCATTTAATGAATGCATGGCGACTGGCTATTATCTGAAAGTTCCACTTTAAAAATGTAAGTGGCTGTAATGTCCAGCAGCCTGTAAGTATTGATACAATAGATATAGGATTGAGGTTTAAAACTTTGGGTCCCAGAGAGGATGAGATGTATTGGATACCTCTTATGTACAAAGAAGTGGCTTATTTTCGGAGAAGCGAACCACCACAGGGGACAAATAAAACACACCAAATTCTGATCCCTTGGTTGGTAGAGAGGCCTTCAACACATTGCTGTGCAATGAGGTACAGATCTGTGTAGAATTCCGGAGCTTAAAAGCCCCATTTTCTGAAATCGATGGGGATTTATATTTCTTCCCTGTAATGTAGTTGAATGATTTGTCTTGTGTCTGCCTGAATCAAACTTGGACACCCCTGTCTTAAGGAGATAGTAATACGTAATTTCATGTTTACTTAGTATTGTAGGCATTAAAAAAATATTAAGAACTATGTAAGTCTTATCTCTCAAACCTTTATGGCTTGAGAGATATTTGCAACTAAAGTTCCCTCTTCCTGGCTGTTTCAGTCAGGTCTGTCATCTAGCTGACAGACTTGGATCCTGGTTCACAGACTGGCCAGCGGCACTTCAGCAGAGCCGAGATGGTGATCTTTAAAAAGAACTACTTCATTGGAACAGACTACAAAGTGTGCTTGCAAACCAGGCACACTTTGTAGACCGTTCCAATGAAGTAGTACTTTTTTAAAGATCGCAATCTCTGCTCTGCTGAAGAGCCACTGGTCGGTCTGTGGACCAGAGGCAGAATCCACCTAGAGCTCTGACATCACAGAGGGAGGAACTTTAGTTGTGAATATCTCTCAAATCATAAAAGTTTGAGAGATGAGACTTACATCATTCTTAATATTTTTTTAATGCCTACAATACTAAATAAACATGAAATTAGGTATTACTATCCCTTTAACACAAAATGCCAATTGGCAGTAAAAGAGATTCAAATACAGGCTTTTAGTTGAAAGGAATAATGAAATCAAAGAGAGCCTGCATGAGTTCTGTGTATAAACTGCAGGCCAGATTGGTAGCGAAAAGGTAGGCATTAGCAGCAGTGTAATTTGATGCATTCGGTGTAATGGACAAAGATCAATAAGTGTTCACTTACAGAGCGACTATGGGCTGGTCTGTCCCAGGGGTCTGGCTAAAACTTACTAATCCTGCAGCAGAAGTCACTAGTGGGATCTGTCCTCCCTGATCCACCCCTCTCAGGGGGAATGTGGAGATCTGAGTAAGTGAGGGGGATTACAGAAGATATAATTATGGGCCTAGGGAATGTGGACTTTATACACAAAAGAAAAGAGAAGCAATGCTGGAGCAACCAAGTGCACCATTCATAGCTGGATTTACATCCCAGGCCCACCTAGGCATGGTACTGCAGGCACCTTTAGATCCTCCAATCCCCACATAACCCCACCTCCAGTCCCATCCACTATTGCTCTGCCACAATAAATACCCTTAGCCTATAATAAATAAACACAAAGCAAAAGCTTTCAACCCCTTGTTTTGCTAGGGAGATCTGCAACACAACTGCAACTGCCTATATGTTGCATGCCTCCCAAGTGTCTCTATTTGGAAGGGGCAGTCCCTCTTTGACATCCAGAGCTCTCTTTCCCACCCTGGTGTCCCTCTTTTTAGGAGATCAGACTGTGTGGTGTGTATATAAGTGTATCACCTTGGTGTCCCTGTGTTTAGGAGATCAGACTGTGTGGTGTGTATAGAAGTGTATCACCCTGGTGTCACTGTGTTTAGGAGATCAGACTGTGTGGTGTGTATATAAGTGTATCACCCTGATGTCCCTGTGTGTAGGAGATCAGACTGTGTGGTGTGTATATAAGTGTATCACCCTGGTGTCCCTGTGTTTAGGAGATCAGACTGTGTGGTGTGTATATAAGTGTATCACCCTGGTGTCCCTCTGTTTAGGAGATCAGACTGTGTGGTGTGTATAGAAGTGTATCACCCTGATGTCCCTGTGTTTAGGAGATCAGACTGTGTGGTGTGTATATAAGTGTATCACACTGGTGTCCCTCTCTTTAGGAGATCAGACTGTGTGGTGTGTATAGAAGTGTATCACCCTGATGTCCCTGTGTGTAGGAGATCAGACTGTGTGGTGTGTATATGTGTTTCACCTTGGTGTCCCTGTGTTTAGGAGATCAGACTGTGTGGTGTGTATAGAAGTGTATCACCCTGGTGTCACTGTGTTTAGGAGATCAGACTGTGTGGTGTATATATAACTGTATCACATTGCTCCACAGCAATAACACTCATATTATTGTTTGTTTAAACTTCAGTATATGTGTTTATAAATTAGTCTGTGTAAATAAAATACTTTAGTCTTGCTCTAAATAATTTTTTCAATTAGACAAAGAGGTGTCAGTAGGTCATAAAATAACCTAAAACTTCATGTGAATGCCCCACACACCAGCCACAGCCCCCATCAACACCAACTAAAATAAGTGTCCCTCTTTGGCCATTTTAAAATGTTGGGAGGTATGGATGATGTGCTATCCATTTTGCTTGACCTCTCTGATATAGAAATGTTTAAAAGCCCAATTTAAGTCAGTGGAAATTTTATTTGCCTAGTATGGGACATTTTGGTTTATTCCAGGTTTGCTTCAGTTCTTCTTATTAAATCGGCATAGCTGGGAACGCCTCATAGTACATTTAACTTTGAAGGGATATTAACGTTTCACGATAAAAGCAGCTCCAATTTTGTGTTATTTCAATACTGTCAGAGTTGTAGTTCAAGAGTAATTGAATGATAAAGTATCCCCCTCCTACCCCTTTTACTGATATAACACTGCTCACCTCAGAGCAGCAAGACTGTCCCTCTCTGCGATCCATACAATCTTCAGTGAGCATAAGAAAAACCTTTCAAGGGGGCAAGGCTTTCCTTATTCTCACAGTAAGAAGATTGTCCCTTGCTGCGACCAGATTCCATATCTTAGGATAGGTGAATTACACTAGGTAAAAGGGGAGAGAGGGGGATACGTTATGGCCGGTGAGATAGCTCATTGGTAAATTCACTGACTATGGAGCCTATTCAAACATCAAGACTGCAGGTTTGAATCCCGGCAGGGACAACTCAACCCTTCATCCTTCCGAGGTCAATAAAATCAGTACCATTGATTGGGTAATAATAACACGTATTATATCAGCTCCCAATTTGGTTAGTTCCGAGAGCGTGCGCTGAAAGCGCTTTGAGTCCCACTGGGAGAAAGGCGCTATATAAATATTAGTTATTATTATTATTATTATTCAGTTGCTCTTGAACTACAACTCTGACAGAATTGAAATAACACTCTCCATGACCCAAATACTATGATGATTAATTAGAGCTGCTTTTATTGTGACACATTACTATCCCTTTAACTACTTTCTAGCCTTTCAACTGGATTTTAAAAATTAAAACTTTATTTTCTGATCTTAAACAAACTAGCAGCGATTGTATTAACTCTTAGAGTGCCAGAGGGCAAAGCAACACACATTGCGTACCCCTCTGGCACTCTAAGGGTTAGTAGGTGGATTGAAGCAGATGGATTATGTGTTTATGCAGTCATTTTACTGCACCACGTTTCTGGCGAAGCTTTGACAAGCATAGAACTATTGTGTTTGTATCGAGTGCACGTATTGTCACTCAGCTACTGTTTACTGTATTGAAGGCTGTAAATAATTCAGACACTGTGCAGGAATGGACTGCTGAGATGGAGCATGTGTTCCAGTGTATTTCCTGGAGGCCTGAAGGACATTACTGTGTTTAGTTTGAAGGAGAAAGGAAAGTGGGGAGGTGATGCAGGTTTGCTTCAGAATAATTCCACTTCTCATTGGGGGTTTGATTCAATTAGGTCAGCTGAAAAAGAAAACGCCAAGGGTAATTTTGAAGTCACAGTTTGGTATTCTTTTACCCGTGCTGTGGCCAACCAAAGAGAGTAAATATGTACGGAAGCCACTGGGTTTGGACCCATAGAAATCAGTGGAACAGTCCAACCATTTGTGATTCTATTGTATGCTGTGAGTGTTAAAGGGATAGTAATGTTTCACAATAAAAACGGCTCCAATTAATCTTCATGGTATTTGGGCCATGGAGAGTGTTATTTAAATACTGTCAGAGTTGTAGTTCAAGAGTAATTGAATGATGAAGTATCCCCCTCCTGCCCCTTTTACTGATGTAACACTGCTCACCTCAGAGCAGCAAGACTGTCCAGATGGATCGCAGTAAGCGACAATCTTCAGTGATCATAAGGAAAAATCTCTCAAGGGGGGCAGGGTTTTCCTTATTCTCACAGTAAGAAGATTGTCCCTTGCTGTGACCTGTCGGTAGAGCGACCAGATTCCACATCTGAGGGGAGGTGGCTTACACTGGTAAAATGGGTGGGAGGGGGATACTTTATCATTCAATTACTCTTGAACTACAACTCTGACAGTACTGAAATAACTCTCCATGGCCCAAATACTATAAAGATTAATTGGAGCTGCTTTTATTGTGAAACATTACCATCCCTTAAACACATGGTGGGAGGATACATGAGCTGCCAGTGTTTTTGTATCTCCCAAATTCAGGAGAAGTGTCCCCAACACATGTTAAAAACCTCAGTCATATGAGAGAACAGCAGCAAAAACACACACCGATGAGTGCGCTCTGAAGCATCATAACACCAAAGCCCTCATCATTTAATACGTGAATTAATGCTTTAGACCAAAACCAAAGTACTTTATTTGTACATATTCATTTATAAACACATATACTGAAGTTTAAACAGGCATAAATGGGAATTTTATTTCTGTGATCTCCTAAACACAGGGACACCAGGGTTATACACTTATATACACACCACACAGTCTGATCTAAACACAGGGACACCAGGGTGATACACTTATATACACACCACACAGTCTGATCTCCTAAACACAGGGACACCAGGGTGATACACTTCTATACACACCACACAGCCTGATCTCCTATCACGGTGCCCGTGCTATTTGGTGACATTCTGTCAGTTTCCACTCCTGCCTAATGCCTATTGGCTGCACTGTTATTGTCCCCCCCCAGTATTGTCCTTAAATACAGGGTTCTGGCACTTCTCCGGTGCCCTTTTGTGGTGTTTCAGTACCAGCGCTTGTTCCTGTTAGTTGTGTGATCTCTGTGTACTCACCCGGCCTGCCTGACGACTCTGCATCTTGTTCCTGCCTGTGTACTGACCCGGACTGTCTGACCATTCTGCATCTCGCTTCTGCCTGTGTACCTACCTGGTTTGGCTGACGTTCCTGCTCCGTGTATCGACCCGGCCCGGCTGACGTTCCTGCTCTGTGTACCGACTCGGACTGGCTGACGTTCCTGCTCCGTGTACCGACTTGGATTGGCTGAAGTTCCTGCCCTGTGTACCGACCCAGCCTGGATGACGTTCCTGCGTGGTGTACCGACTCGGATTGGCCTACGTTCCTGCTCTGGGTGTAGATCCTGCCCGGCTGGGCTAATGTGGTGGCGTACATCCACTGCCCGCCTTATCCGGTCTCCGGTTAGGATGGTGTCTAGACCTTCGCTGTCTCCGGACAGCTCCCTGCAGTCTGTTCTCTGTTGCCTCAGTGTCACCCAGGCGACATTTCTGTGTGTCCGCACTCCCGTGCAGTCCCCGGTTGGATGCCTCTCAGGGCAAGTTGCTCAGTCTCCGTTACTTCTACGGCAGTGCTCAAGTTGCTCAAGTTTCCGTTACTGCTACGGCAGTCCACATGTTGCCTGGTCTCCATTATCTTTGGGCGTCACTCAATTTGGTGCTCTCACCTTTGTTTGAGTTTCTTAAAGGGCCTTGCACTATTAGGGCCTGTCAGAACTCTCAGCCTAATAGTAACCCATTCAGTGCTGTCCAGCTGAGATTCACATAAGCACTGCCTGACCTGTGTCAGTATATTGATCTCTGGACTATCTGCATATACTGGACCTGTGTGGGCCTACCTCTGTATAACCTGTCTTGTGTCTGTACTATATTGCACATATATTACAGGAACCGTGAGGGTTATTGTTATTATCATTGTTCAATAAAATTGTGTTTTATCCAAACCTACTGTGTCTGTGTGTCAAACAAACCATTACATCTCCTTAACACAGGGACACCAGAGTAATACACTTCTAAACACATCACACAGTCTGATCTCCTAAACACAGGGACACCAGGGTGATACACTTCTATACACATCACACAGTCTGATCTCCTAAACACAGGGACACCAGGGTGATACACTTATATACACACCACACAGTGTGATCTCCTAAACACAGGGACACCAGGGTGATACACTTCTATACACACCACACAGTCTGATCTCCTAAACACAGGGACACCAGGGTGATACACTTCTATACACACCACACAGTCTGATCTCCTAAACACAGGGACACCAGGGTGATACACTTATATACACACCACCCAATCTGATCTCCTAAACACAGGGACACCAGGGTGATACACTTATATACACACCACACAGTCTGATCTCCTAAACACAGGGACACCAGGGTGATACACTTATATACACACCGCACAGTCTGATCTCCTAAACACAGGGACACCAGGGTCATACACTTATACACACACACCGCACAGTCTGATCTCCTAAACACAGGGACATCAGGGTGATACACTTATATACACATCGCACAGTCTGATCTCCTAAAAAGAGGGACACCAGCATGGGAAAGAGGGACAGAGGGATTTGGGACACTTGGGAGGTATGCCATTGAACTGATTCTTACTGAGGTTGGTGTTCTTTATATAGCAGCCAGGTATTTGTACTGATTAAGTATTTGCGTTTTATCTGCAATTTCCTGTCTGTAGTGATCTCTGTTGAAGTCTGCCTTTAGGTCACATCTCCTCACAACAAATAATTGGCTTTTAACAGACTTAAATGGGCTGAATGGCTTGTAAGGGTCACTTTATTAGATTGTAAACTGAAACAATTGACAGAGGACAAGAAGAGAGATTAAATACCATAAAAAACTAATTAGGTATTATTGACTGCTGTTTGAGGGACACCTACCTAGGTAAGTCTTTGTTGGCTGACAGGAAAAGATATAAGCTATCCACAGATAGCTATTGATATGAAAGAGAAGACTCAAGACAAATATGCTGGGAAAACAGGAACAGGAACTGGAGAACAGAGAGAAGTCTAGAAGCTTACCCCAGTAGACTTGGTGCAAGGGGAGCTGGATGGGGGGCGGTGCTTGCTTGCGTTGACTACCTCTAGGAGGCCTTGCTACGGCCTATGCCGACTTAGAGCTGCTGATTGCAAGACTAGAAATAAAATTGGCAATATGGAAATGAGACCCAAAGACATTGAGAGACCAGTGAAAATCTAAAATTTTTGTGCACTTAATTTACGGTATGTAGGGTCACTTAGCTCTAAAATGTTGCATTATTAAAGGGATAGTAGTGTCCCTGAACATGTTTTTATAATTTTGTACTGCTTAAAAAGTGGAGTTTAAAGCAAAAAAAATGTATCTCTCAAACCGAAACCAAAATGGTTTGAGAGATATCTTCGTTCAAAGCTTGCAAACCAGGCACACTTGGTAGACCATTGCAATGCAGTTATTCTGTTTAAAAAACACTATTCCGGCTCTTCTGCAGAACCTCCGTGTCGGCCGACACAGATCCCCTGCTGACAGCTTTACAGCTGACAGCAGGGGAAGTCAAACTTTGAACGAAGATATCTCTCAAACCATTGCGGTTTGAGAGATACATTTTTTTGCATTAAACTCCACTTTTTAAGCACTACAAAATTTAAAAAAAACATGTTCAGGGACATTACTATCCCTTTAAGATCTTTTTTTTCCTGTAGTTGACACTGCCTCTTTAATAGGCAGAGGGATGGGCTATGTCCCATTAGATGAGATTATTCTATAGAAGAAACAAAAGGAAAAAGGACAGGATAATTAATTATTGTAGGCCTGTTTGCTTTCAGTGATTCCATTATCTGTATTAACGGCTAACCTCCTCCTATCCTGCAGCTGTTAGTACTATGCAATCTGCGTTATACATCCTCGTCTACGTAAGGAGACTTTCATTCCTTTTTATAATCTTGTTTTCATATATGTTAAACTGTAGCATTGTTTTCAGTTTAATATGGGAAGCAGTTTGCATAAATTTCAATGATCATGACATGTATATTCTTGCTACTGTTATCTTCTTCTTAAATTAACACTACAGGGTTTTCAAACAATAGTAAGTAATGACTGGTCCGTTTATATACACACTTGCCAGTAGAGATAAATTGATTAAAGGTTCCATAGAACTCTATTGAGAAAGGGTTGAACTGCTTTGATATAGACCAGTAGGAGACAACCAATTAAATCGCCCATAGTTAATCACCTCTGACGTACGTGTATTTCCATCACTGAAGTGTGGCTGATGGCCAGCTCCTTTGGGTGTTGGCTAAGTACCATTGTTTGACAGCCATGTGAGCTGGCCGTTGATCGGCTCTTATGGATGAGCAACACTCAGCCCAGTTGTCTGTGTGACTTAGGCCACCGTACAGATCCACTCTACTGCAAGTGCTGAGAGAGAGTAAGGATGGAGTGCTGAGAGAGAGGGAGGAAGGAGTGCTGAGAGAGAGGGAGGAAGGAGTGCTGAGAGAGAGGGAGGAAGGAGCTCTGAGAGAGAGAGACGGAGGAAGGAGTGCTGAGAGAGAGACGGAGGAAGGAGTGCTGAGAGAGAGAGGGAGGAAGGAATGCTGAGAGAGAGGGATGAAGGAGTGCTGAGAGAGGGAGGAAGGATGGAGTGCCTACTCTGCCTGAGTGTTACCCATTGGAAGTACATGTAAATCTAACCTTCTTCTCTAAGTAAGATGCCTGGAAGATGCTGGTTTAGCATTATCCCATGTTACATTATTTATCGCAGTCCCTTCACGCTGCCTCATTGTGCAGATTTTCTAGCCATACTTTTTGCACACTGGGAACCCAAGGCTCCATCACGATCTCATTCTATAGCTTCTGATTTTGTGACACAGAGGTCTTGAATGGAAATAATAAATGTTAAAGGGAAATAATTACACAAAATATTTTTATTTCTGCCAGTAACCTTTTTGCCGCACATAATAAAATAGTGTTGAGTTTTAGTTCAGGGATGGAAAACATGTGGCTCTTCAGCTGTAGTTGAAGCATAACAATTTATTTTAACTTTTATTTATGTTGTCGTATATATTCATTTTGTATGCTTCCTTTCTTTAATTACCCGTATTTGCCTTGAATCGTCTTTAATTTCTTCTAATGCTTTCACTTGAAGTAACGTGTGCCCTCTATCTGCATTCTGCAAAAGCAGTCTACGACTCATCTGTCTCTGCAGTGGTGCATAAGAACTTTATCCCGTATTTATAAAACTGGGGGTTTTATTTTTTTTGGTTTTTTTTTAATAAGAAGAGTGGAGTAGAAATGGTCTTGTCCAAATAAGAATTGTGGTGCATGTATTTACAAAGACACTTGTTAATTGCCCCAAAAATAGATAGTCTTAGTGAATAAATCTTAACACTAGGTATAACCTGTTCTTAACGTAAGTATATAGTGACCACTACCAGTATGTATGCTGGTTTTGGTTCAGGAATGGGAAACATGTGGCTCTTCAACTGTGTAGTTGAAGAGTAACAATTTATTTGAACTTTTATTTATGTTGTAGTATATATTCATTTTGTATGCTTCCTTTCTTTTTTACTTACCCATATTTGCCTTGAATCGTCTGTTTCATTTCTTCTAATGCTTCCACTTGAAGTAACGTGTGCCCTCTATCTGCATTCTGTAAAAGCAGCCTATGACTCATCTGTCTCTGCAGTGGTGCATAAGAACTTTATCCCATATTTATAAAACTGGAGTTTTTTTTGTGTTTTTTTTTTTAATAAGAGCGGAGTAGAAATGGTCTTGTCCAAATAAGAATTGTGGTGCATGTATTTATAAAGACACTTGTTAATTGCCCCAAAAATAGATAGTCTTATTGAATAAATCTTAACGCTAGGTATAACCTGTTCTTAACGTAAGTATATAGTGACCACTACCAGTATGTATGCAAAAAAAAAACATTCTGTCAGACAGACATAACTATGACCAATGCGTTGCATACCCCTCTGGCACTCAAAGGGTTACCTGCTTTGAAAACTGCAGCTCTTTGTGAAGCAATGCATTCAAGGGCATAACTACAGGGGGTACAGAGTGGGCAGTTTCCCCTGGACCTAGTATCTAAATCAGCCCCATATCTCCCACAGTCCTATAGGTTTTAGTTACCTAAAAGTTAGTTACCAAAAAACTGTTTGCTCTTGGGCCCTTCAATGACTGGTTATACCACTGAATGCCTTGGAGTCCTCTAGCGTTCAAGTGGGTAAAATCCCCATTTAAATGGGATCGTAATGTTTCACAAAAACAGCAGCTCCTGTTAATCTTCATAGTATTTGGGGCATGGAGAGTGTTATTTCAATACTGTCAAAGTTATACCTTGACAGGTATTTCAGGTTTTCCCTTATGCTCACTGAAGATTGTCCCTCTCTGCGATCCATCCGGACAGTCTTGCTGCTCTGCGGTGAGCAGTGTTACAACAGTAAAAGGGGCAGGAGGGGGATACTTTATCATTCAATTACTCTTGAACTACAGCTCTCACAGTATTGATATAACACTCTCCATGGTCCAAGTACTATGAAGATTAATTGGTGCTGCTTTTATTGTGAAACATTACTATCAATTTAAATCCCTAGCCAAGAAAAGAATGTGGATACTTATATGCATTTTATGACAAAATGTATGGCCGGTGAATACCTTGGAGCAACAGGGGACGAGTCCTACTCCAGTGATGGAGATGTAATGACTGTCCAGTGTGTGAGATCAATATACTGTGTAATTAAAACCAAACATATAAAAGCAATAGATTTATAAGCCGACTCATTCCCAGTCCTCCACAACTTTTCTTCAGGGCTTCAGACAAAACAAAGAGGAATTCTATGCCCCATCCCTCTTTCCACCAGTACAGTAGAACCTAGTTATAGTAAACCAATCAATGCAAAAAATCAGAGACAGTTGTGGAAAAGTTATGAGCTAACACACACACACACACACACACACACACACACACACACACACACACACACACAAAAACCCACACACAAGAACCAATGGCTTCACCATATGTGACACACACACACACACACACACACACACACACACACACACACACACACACACACAAACCAATAGCTTCACCATATGTCACACACATATACACACACACACACACACACACACACTCACACACAAAAACCAATGGCTTCACCATATGTGATGGGCGCGCGCACACACACACACACACAAAAGAACCAATGGCTTCGTCATATGTGTATAAATTTCTTGTCAAAGCTACCCCATGTTTTTCTTGTGTATTTTGGCTGGTTGTTGACTGGGTAGGGCAGGCCTGGGGGGGTAGGGAGACAATTGCCTCCTGACCAGCTGTAAATGGAGCTACACTAGTGATGTCACAGATCTTGCAATTGAAATGGAATTACACAAACGTTACCAGAGTTTCAATCCAAATGGAGCTACACTAGTCACATAACCAATTTCACTTGTAAGCTCTATTGTATCACTAGTGTAGCTTTGCTTAAATTTAAGCCCCATTTCAACTGTCTTGTAAGTGGTATCACTTGCTTTACTTCACAACGTTAATTTCATTTTTAAAATTAATGAGAGGTAGGTGCAATCGATACCCTTGCTCAGACTGAGTAGCTCTGCCAAAACTGTGCTTCCTTAACCCAGGACAACATTCAGGAACTCCACCAGCCAGGAACCAGGATCATAGCTCCATTCACCCAGTAACTTAAAGGGATAATAATACTTAGTTTTAACTTTATTTTGTAGGCATTAAAAAAACATGAAGAACGATATAAGTCTTATCTCTCAAACCTTTATGGTTTAAGAGATATTCACAAGCAAAGTTTCCCCTCCCGCCCCTTTTACCTAGTGTAAGCCATCTCTTCTCAGTTGTGAATCTGGTTGTTAAGACCAGACAGATAACAGCAGGGGACAATCTTCTTTATATGAAAACAATGAAAGCCCTGACCCCCCTTGACAATCTTTTCAGGTTTTCCCCTTATCTTAATTGAAGATTACCCCTCTCTGCAGTCTACCTGGGCACCTCCCTTCTGATCTGGCTGAGCAGTGTTACATCAGTAATAGGGGCGGGAGGAGGATACTTTGTCATTGAATTACTCCTGAACTACAACTCTGACAGAACTGAAATAACACTCTCCATAGTCCAAATACTATAATGATTGATTAGAGCTGTTTTTATTATGAAACATTACTATCCTTTTAAGCAAGACTCAGTGTAGGGTGAAAAGTACTCTGGATACAGCCATCTATCGCAAGCACCAGGCAAGAACAATGTAAGAGTAGAACAAGACCTTGGATACAGGAAGCAGCCCCAAGCTCCAGGCAACACCAGTGTAGGGGTAAAACAAGAACTGCTCTTTATTGTAGCACACACAGGGTTTATATACACACATATTAGAATACAATAGGATACAGGTTAATGCAAACCACATATGGGAAGACGATGGGTCCGGTGGCGGAGGGGCACATAATACAAAGAGGCCCAATGGAAACAATACGCAAGTTATACAGTGGGAGCCTCCACAGTGGGGGACAAAGAACTGTAAATAGCAAACGTGATTACATCACTACATAATTACATCACTACATAATTAAATGACAAACACCAGACCAGAGCATAATTCTCTCAACAAATACACTACCCTGTTCCTGTTCCAGTCTGTAGGGTGGAGGCTGGGCCCCAGGCCCCTTCAGGAACCTAGGGCACGGATTCCTCCGTGACAAGGGGCAACCAGGGCAGTGATTAGTCTTAGGGGGAGGCAATACCCCGTTCCAGGGCCAGGTTCCTCTCCAGGAGCCCCAGTGATGGAGGGTTCTGTCACAGTGGGCTCAAACAATAGTACAAATGGGTCACTAGATTGTATTTGCCCCATGGGCCGTAAGTTGCCAGCCGTCCCCTGTTGTCTTTTTCTTTTGAGGGGACCTTCTGTCATTCTGCGGGGGAAAAGGTGATTTGTGAGATCTTTTGAATCTGTGTGAAGGAGAAGTCGGTATCCTCCATGTGCACATATGCTATTTCCCATATATTTGGTCTAGTAGCATCCTTCACATGTGAGTTTGGGATTTGCTCTTGACTTTATTTAACTAGGCCGAGCTGAATTTCCCAATAGGCAGAGTGAACAACTGCCTAGAGCTCCAAATTCCGGGGCGTGGTGCTTCAGCTGTGCTGGCCACACCCACATTCTGAATTGTGGTTGTGGCCAGAGTGATCTCGGTGTCCCTACACCAGATTTATTCACTTTTACAAGCTAGTATTTAACCCCTTGTATGCTAGAGAGATCTCCAACTCATTGCAGTTCAGTCTGGAAAGATCAGACTGCGGTTTCCGATACTTGAAAAAAAAAAAAAAAAAAAATATGCGGGGTGTTTAACGTCTGATAATATAAATGTTTTGCCCCAGAATTGTTCACCTTTTTTCTTTGTACACATTTTGCATATTTCTAGAACAGTCTTTTTTTTTTTTTTTACTTTTTAAACCCTTTACGACCGGAGGCCTGGGTAAGTGACCTTCCCTTAAGGACAGCATTGATCGTTGTCAGCAGTGATGGTTCTAACATGTCACCGGTCATTAAGGAGTTAATAAGCTGTGAAAAGACTTGGGTTCTGTGAGTTCATTCTTGTCCAGACAAGAGGATTTTGTGAAGCTACATTTATACTTGATGTTGGTCACTGAACCGAGACTTGTTATATTAAACCAGAGGCGTAACTAGAAGCCAACAGGCCCTGGTGCAGAAGTTGCCATGGGCCCCCACCCCGTCTACATTGGGCCCCCCCATTGGCCATCTCCACTGGAAACCTCCACATTGCCCCCCATCTCCACAGTCCCTCCACATTGCCCTCACATTGTCCCCCCAGTGTCTATTTCCTACCTCCCTGTTGGTCCAGCGGTGTGACAGGAGAGGTCAGTGCGTCCTTCTGCACAGACCTCTATATAGCTGGTCTTCTCTTCACTAGTGCAGAGAGCTGGGAGATGATGTCATGGAGATGATGTCATCTCCCATCGCTCTGCATTACTAAAGAGTAGACGAGGGTGCTCTGCTTCTAGAGGTCTGTGCTGAAGAAGGCACAGACCTCAGAGTGTTGCAGGCACCAGGCAGGGGGTCGCAGGGGGTGGCCGGGCCCTTGGAGTGATGGGCCTGGTTGAAGGTGCGACCCCTATAACCCCTATTGTTACACCACTGTATTAAACCCCTTAAGGACCAGAAGGGTATGCAATGCATTGCTTTGTAATGCACCCCTCTGGTCCTGAAAGGGTCAGTTGTAATGCAACGGAGAGTCGTGGCCAGGAGTCATTCATTCATAATACTAACTAGATTATCCTGTGTACATGAGCAAGCACACATTCAGGATATGCACAGCTGCTGAAATTCCCCATAAATGTATTGTGTTAACCTCTTGAGGACTATGTCTTGTAAGAGATTCTAGTCCTCAAAGGATTAATGATTTTGGAGGAATACAAATACTGGAAACTTTTCAGTGCTTGACCATCAGACTCAGAGTTTCGACCCTAATCTCAGGGTGAAGGACAAAATTCTTAGGGTGAAATAGGTCTGTTGTACCTACTGTATGATTTGTCCCAATTACATGTTTCTTTAGTCTCTAAATTGGTTCCATTTGTGCCCGAAAGACAGGGAGAGGTGTCCCACTTGTCTTGTTTGTGTTTAGGCAGTGAGATCTCTAAATCGTAACACGTTAACCCTTTGTGTGCTAGTGGGGAGTACGCAACGCATTGCTTTGCAATGCGTTGCGTACCCCTCTGGCACACTATGGGCCGTATGTTCAAAGGGATAGCGACAAAAAAATGTTGTATGAAAGACAAAAATAAGACATTGTATGTACGAACAACATATTTTCTATAGAGTATACGACAAAAAACTAGCAATGTCCGTATGTGTACGACACAACTCCAGAATTGACAGGCAAAGGGGCGTGGCAAGGGCGTGGCTAAACTATTCTCCAGTGTCGTATAGAGGAAAAGAAAATTTGTCGTAACTAACGACAAAAATGTCTTACAAAAGGCAAAATTTGTACGTTAAGAAAAAAGTGGAGGGAATGAGAGTTTTTGTCTATAGTTAAGATGTTTTTGTCGTTAGTAAGACATTTTTAAAGACATTTTTGTCGGTAGTTAAGACTTTTTTTTGTTGTTGTTGTTGTTGTTACATACGACAATTTCAGTCAGGACAAAAACGACATATTTCCAATCACAACCAACACACTCTGAAAATATTAATGATCCCAACGATACTGCACTTTGAAAAGTCATTACAAACGACAAAAGCCATTTCGCTACTTCTTTGAACATATGGCCCAAAGCGTTAAAAGTTCCTTGTAGACCAACTGGAGAATGTTTGGATTAGAGCAAGCTGTCCATATTGCATAAAATCTGCATTACTGGGAGTTTTAAGGGTTAATAATTCAAAGACCTCAGGGTCCAATCTTTTTGAAAGTTCCCAGATATGAGAATACACAACAAAATTTATACAATTCACATGATGAGAAAAAATTTTTTTATAAACTTTTCACTTTCTGCCCACCAAAACCTGTAATGTAATTTAATATAGCAATAAAATAAATGATTAACCATTAAAGGGGAATGATACGCTGTGAATAAGTGGTTCTTAATTTGGATGAAACATTAATGTACACAGGTAGGCGTCTTCCAGGCAGCAGGCAGATATATCTATCAATATATTTTTTACATTCTTATTTATATACTGATCTCTATGGAAGTTTACCTCTAGGTTCCGCCTACACCAACAGTGGGCTTCAGTGGACATCAATGACTGACTCGTAAGAGAAATAAATGTTTATCAGGTTGTAAAGTGAAACAACTACTAGAAGTAGTTTACAGAGATCAAATGTAAATAGCAGGAAATAGATGTCATTGACTGCTGTTTGAAGGACATATGCCCAGGTAGGTCCTACTGCTTGAACAAATTAATAGCCATTTAAAGGGGAACATTCACCTCTTAAAACGTTTTTACCATATGTTTAGTTATTAAAGTAGTATTTGGATCGTGTTTGTTTTTTTTTTGTTTTTTTAATTTACATACTTTTAGAAATATTTAATCTTCAAGCTGTGCACTTCCTCCTAATGCGGCACGCTGAATCTTTGACACAGCTCTTCATGACTTCCCAGTGCTAATTAATTCTCCTCCCTCCCAGCTGCCCCAGGGAGTGTGTTCACACTTCCCTTCAGTGTGGTGTGAATCGCTTCTATCGTTACAGCAAGATGCGGTTATCATTATACTATATACTATAGAATTATCCACATACATAACAGGCTAAATCCATAATAGACTAATCCAGTTCCAAAATGATGGGCAAGTCCCCCCCTGCATGTGAACACCAGTTAACCCCCGACGTATGTTTCGGCCTTGTTGGACCTCATTAGGAGGGTGCAGCTGGATTCCCTAGGCACTGAGAGCACGTCTGGATTACCCTTCACTCTTAGGGAGACCCCCCCAAGAGTATTCAAAATAATCATACAAAATGTGAGAGGCTTCTGAGGACAAACAACAGCACAATGGTCTGTTCTCCGGCTAGTCACCGCTCAGAAGCACCACGTTTTAGCTCTCTAGTGCCATTACAGAGGAGAAATTTCTACAAACATCTTAGACTAATCCCGCCCAAAACGGCGGTCCAGTTCCAATATGATGGGCAAGTCCCCCCTGCATGGGAACACCAGCTAACCCCCAGCGTACGTTTCGGCCTTGTTAGGCCTTGTCAGGAGGGTGCAGCTGGATTCCCTAGGCACTTCAATAAAGTGGCCATATTCTGAGAGTGGAATGCATTATACAGATTCCACCACTGGATCTTATTCATCAAGGTAAACAGATATGATTGTGGAAGAAACCAACTGTACCATTGGGCGGGAAATAGATAGATATCCAGTGCATTGCATTCAAGGAGTTAAAAGCTCCAATTGAAACCAATGAGAATGTATGTAGTTTTCATTTCACCTCCGGTGCAGCTGGTTTGAGCCAGAATTTAAGCTGTTTAGCTAGATGAATAAGGCCCATTGCCTGAGGTAGAGACAGAAAGGTCAGAGGTTGAGAGCTAGTTCCTCAGTTCCTGCATCAAATTCAGGGATGATGGTTTCCATAGATACAGAAGAAACACCAAGGTTGACGTAAATTCTGTGTGACATGCAGGGAGAGAAAATGCATTATGCTGTGATTTCTGTACTAAGAAAAGCAAATGTGATGATATTGAAAGAGATTTCAAAATACACACACACACACACACACACACATATATAATGGTTTTAGCCATTTTTTACATTTAGAAAATAATTTTAGACATTTATGTTAAAGGGATAGTAATACTTAAAATGTAAAAAAAAAAAAATATGTTGTAGGGTTTATCCCCCTGAGTAAAACAAAAATACTCCCACTGCTGAAAGGTGTTTCATTCAAAAGTTATTAATTTTCAAAGTTGAATTTTTTAGGTGTAATATCACAGTGGCCTGAAATTGTACAGTGGCGCTGTTGCTACACCATCCTATGGAGATTTATGGTCCCGGGACCAGAGCTCGCCATAGGATCGTGTAGCAACAGCGCCACTGTACAATTTCAGGCCACTGTGATATTGCACCTAAAAAATTCAACTTTGAAAATTAATAACTTTTGAATGAAACACCTTTCAGCAGTGGGAGTACTCTTGTTTTACTCAAGAGGATAAACCCTACAACATTTTTTTTTTAGATTTTAAGTATTACTATCCCTTTAAAGTAAGAGATGCAGTGGAGGCACGTCCCGTTTGAGCCATATATTATTACGCCCACTCACTAACACTTAACCCTTACAGTGCTAAGGGAGATGACCAGTGTCAGTGAGTGAAGTAATGTAAGATTAACATGCCTTAAAGGACCAGTAAACATTTTATTTTTTAATGAAACCCTATGTTATAGAGCTTTTCCTGCTGAACAAAACAAGAGTACTACAACTGATGTCAATTGCTTTATGCAAATGTTATAATAGTTCAAATAATCAGGTAGTGAATGACAGCATGATTACTTCCTGAAAGTTCATATTGTCAGGAATGGCTCCGCAGTTTCTATCCTATTTTACTGAAAGCTGTCAGTGACTCACTTCTCCCACAGAATGCAACAGAATAATTGAAATATGTACAAGAGGGCAGTGTTTAAAAAAAAAACAAAAAACAAGAGTTTATACTAATAAATCTGGAAATCTGCATCTTTCAGCAGAGATTGTACCATTGTTTTTCTCCCCAGGCAAAGCCCTGCAATATGTTTTTTTTCATATAAAATTTTATCGCTTCTTTAATAGGCATATATTCTCAATCTAAATAATTCAGAAGCTAGTTTTCTAAATAAAAATGGCTAATACAAAATATAGGAGATTTTGAATGTTCTTTCCAAATCACCAGCAATGTTTTATGTGATGCGAAGAAAACCATTTGCATTTCCTGATGGTAGATTTCCTTAATAAAAACAGGAAAAAAAATGCGCTTTGTGCAAAAAAAAATGCCTTGCTGAAGGAAGGTAATTACCACAGTTTAATTAATATATATAAACGTGCTAATCCACAAAAGCAATATTGAGGCAGATGTTCCAAGGTAAAAAGAGGTGATAAAGTGGAGATGACTTCTCCAGTGATATCACTTCTCCAGTTCCTATGTTATTATATGAAGCCTATTCACTAAGGTATCTCAAGTTGGAGAAATCTTAGTGCATTGGTTCTGTGGAATAACTTGGAGAGTTTATCACACTGGACAATTCAATGGTTATCACCTCTTTATCACACCTTAGTGAATAACCCCCTGGAGTCATTCTGGAGCAAACCAACTGCGCTGGAGACCTCTCTAGCATTCATGGGATTAACAACCCCAGGTTAATCAGTAAGAGTTTAGACCATGTTTAGTTCTACCGAATGGTGCAGTTAGTTTGCCCCGGAATTAATCCATTTGTACATAGTACATCAGCCTCTGGGTTGCTGTTGTTCAGCTTTTATGTAATTGAGTTTAGTTGGTCTGATCTCTAGTCATGGACAGGAAGCAATGCCTCCCCAGTCGCATAAACCACAAATGATATAGAAATACGTTATTTTATTTTTTTCCATAACCTCTTCATTTGTCTCTGTCTCGTTTTGGCAGAAATTCATTGAATTTGAAGATGCCCTTGAGCAGGAAAAGAAAGATCTCCAGTACCAAGTGGAAAGTCTCGAATTTCAGTCCCGGCAAATGGAGCTAAAGACCAAAAACTATGCTGACCAAAGTATGTGCATCACAGAATTTTGGGATAACAGCAATGCATTGTGGGAAGGCAATTATGTTTTATTAGCAGCAAAGTGTTCTGGGATAGCCATTGTATTTTAACAAAAGCAGTGCATTCTGGGATAGTCATTGATCTTTATAACCAGAGGTACATTGTGGGATAGCCATTACACTTTGTAAGAAGCAAGGCATACCAGGGCAGTCATTGCACTTTATAAGCATACCTGGGAACTTTTAATTGTTGTCTCCCCGGAGGAGAGTCCTCTGCAGCTGTAGGGGGTGTGAAAAAATGACATGAATAGTGTCAAAAAGGGGTGGGGCATGACACAGGTTTGGGGGCAGGGCTTAAATGTGTGACTCAAATGTAAAATAAGGCTGGGGGGAGGAGTTCCTCGGGGCAAAGAGCAGAAGTGGGCAGAGTTTCAATAGAAACTCCCCACATCCGGAGGAATCGGCCTCTGCCCCGGAGACCTGGTAGAGCAGTGTTAAAATCAGAGTCTCCAGGGCAAATCCAGAGAGTTCCCAGTTATATTTATAAGCAGCAATACATTATGGGATGGACATTGCAATTTATAAGCAGCAATGCATTCTGGATTAGCCAGCAGTTTATAAGGAACAATGCATTGCAGTTTATAAGCAGCAATGTATTCTGGGTTAGCCGTTGCAGTTTATAAGCAATAATGCATTCTGGGTTAGCCATTGCAGTTAATAAGCAATAATGCATTCTGGGTTAGCCATTGCAGTTCATAAGCAACAATGCGTTCTTTGAAGGCCATTACACTTTGCAAGATGCAATGCATTCTGGAAACTAACTAAAGATTGTGTATATCTATGCATTTTGGGGGAAAACCAACTGTTCTTTAGGAAACAAATACAAATTCCGAGCTTTCTACCATTCAAGGTGTTAAATCCGTTGGAATTTTATTTGTACATTTGCTTTATGCTCCTTTTGGCCTAACCCTTTGAGTGCCAGAGCGTACCCCTCTTGCACTCAAAGAGTTAATAAATATGGCCCAAAGTGACACGAACAATTAGAATATACAAATTTCCCATATAAGTTACAAGCGCCATTTCCAGTAGTTCATATAATTAAGACACTGTTTTAACCCTTTAAAGAGCAGAGTGGCATGCAATGCATTGAGAAGCAATAAGTTTCACACCTCTCTGGTCCATAAAAGGTTAAGCTTCATAATGGAGGTCATGGGCCTCCTTGGAGGTGGTGGTGGGGGGTTTCCAGATAAACATTGTGCCTGGACAGACTGGCCTGTGGAACATGTGATATATTTGCCCCCCACTCCAGAAAAAGTTCTTCGAATGCCCATGATGGAGGCATTAATTTACTTGGTCTTAGGCAGGGTATGACACACTGCCATAGACAAATCGCTTAATATGTAATATTCTGTTTTTTCTCAGTTTCCAGGCTGGAAGAACGGGAATCTGAAATGAAGAAGGAATATAATGCTTTGCACCAGCGGCATACAGAGGTATGAGCCATACGATTCTTCAGGAGCCAAGTACTGGGTTTGAAATGGCCTCCAGGATCCATCTCTCATATAGAGCAGTGGGTCTCAAACTGGGTTCCTTGGAACATCAGGGTTCCTCTGAAGAGGTAGAAGCAGAGCCGCAGGATAGTTTTACGTTCTGGCAGACAAGTGGACAAGACTGGGATGGCAGACAGTGCAGTACAGAAACCGAACAAATGTGTTTTATCTCCACTTTATCTTGTAATAATTGTCAGTTACAAATATCTGAGAACCGTTAACAAAGACATTTTAGTCTAGTAATTTAGCCACAAATTACCAGCACTGTGTTTTAGATATATTTGACTCTGATCCTATGTTAGTTCCTTGGATCCTAGCGAGGCCACCAAGACATTGAGAACCATCAATGAGGTTAAGGGGTGTCAGTGTTAGAGTTCCACAGAGACACCAATTGAAAGTAAAGGGTTCCTTCCACCATGGGTATATTTTAGAGCAAGGCAAGGTCCACCCACAGGCCAGGATGTAAGGATTTCCCTCATTAAGCACAGGTGAGTCAGTCACAATGAATGACCCACTGATAACTCACCTGTGCTTAATCAACAAAATCCTTACATCCTGGCCTGTGGGTGGCCCTTGAGGACTGGACTTCGACAGCCCTGTTTTAGAGAACCACTGATGTAGGGACTGGTTCTTTAGAAATTTAAAGTAGACCGGTCACTGAATATATGTTACGTTCATTTAAAACCGCCTGTGTATTTAACCCTTTGAGTGCCAGGGGGCACTCAACACATTGCTTTGCAATGCGTTGCGTAACCCTCTGCCACTCAAAGGGTTAAAGCCTAAAGATCAGAAGACACATAGTTTAAGAGATATTAATAAGTTTTTTTTTCTGGATGCTGATATCAGCTCTTCTTTGTCAATGATTAGAGAATGTTACAGATTGTTAACCCTTTCAGTGCCAGAGGGTACACAACGCATTGCTTTGCAATGAGTTGCGTACCCCTCTGGCACTCAAAGGGTTAAAGGAACTGTAAACCCAAGACGTAATCTGACCAACAAGCTTGGCCATGTGTGCCTGGTTGCCACTATACTGCTCTGATAGCTCAGGGGTTCATATACACATAACATCTGTAATTACACTGCTCCTTTAAACAGTGAGATAGGTTTAGAACGTGACTGATATCAATCAAAAATTGTAACCGCTCACATTAGTTTGTTTATTTATTTAACCCTTTGAGTGCCAGAGGGGTATGCAATGCATTGAAAAGCAGTGCATTCTGTACCCCTCTGGCACCCAAAGGGTTAAGCATAACAGATATTGTTGATACTTTTCCTTTAAGGCTATATTTATCCTTCATAAACAAAAAATACTTTATTTGGAATACTGGCCACTGTACTATACAAAAATACTTTATTTGGAACACTGGTCAGAGTATTACCTTAGATGTACAGTTTATCCTATACCTGGACAGAATGATTTGGATGAATTGTTTGCAGGAATGGAGTCTGTTGCTTCTTTCTCTCATAACCTTCTCGGTTATTTCTTTTGTGTACCACAGATGATCCAGACTTATGTAGAACATATTGAGAGATCTAAGTTACAGCAGGTAGCAGGGAACAGCCAATCGGATGGTGGAGTCACAGGCCGAAGGTGCGGATTTAAATATCTTGTAGAATGTGCAGTAACTAATATGTGTTCTCTTTTGTCTATCAAGAAATACACTAGTCTGTGGCACAAAACGCGTAAAGCACATCTTTTTGATATTTTTATATTTTGTAGCTACTTGCTGTAGGATCCCAAAATAAACCCCCTTTAGCCTGAAGGCCAGCCTGCTTGATGTTCTTTATTATTTTCATCTACTTAAATGAGTGCACATTCTTATTTTCCATCTCTTTAGCATATTTAATATCTAACTTTTTTTAGGGATTTTTTTTGTAATGGCCACCAGGTGGCGCTGTTCCTGTCATTTATTATGGAAAGCCATTGTCTTAAACACTACCATTGGAAAAAAAAATGCCTTTTGGACAAAATTGCTGCTGTAAGAAACCTTTTGATTAAAATAATAAGTTTGAGTTGTAATTGCTTTTGAACAAAGCAGTGCACTGCAGTGGCATTTCCCTTGTTTTACTGTATAGTAAAAGCTGTACAACATTTATTTTTTATAATTTAAGATACAGAAAGATTATCGTGAGAAGCAAGATCTAGAATCTACAACTGTAAATATTGACTTACTTAAAGGGATAGTAATACTTAAAATGTAAAAAAAATATGTTGTAGGGTTTATCCCCCTGAGTAAAACAAGAGTACTCCCACTGCTGAGAGGTGTTTTATTCAAAAGTTATTAATTTTCAAAGTTGAATTTTTTAGGTGCAATATCACAGTGGCCTGAAATTGCACAGTGGCGCTGTTGCTACACGATCCTATGGACAACTCTGGTCAGTTGACCAAAAATCTCCATAGGATGGTGTAGCAACAGCGCTACTGTACAATTTCAGGCCACTGTGATATTGCACCTAAAAAATTCAACTTTGAAAATTAATAACTTTTGAATGAAAGACCTCTCAGCAGTGGGATTACCCTTGTTTTACTCAGGGGGATAAACCCTACAACATATATTTTTTTACATTTTAAGTATTACTATCCCTTTAAGAATTAAGCCATCATTTAATGGAGAATAAGGCAGAAGAACAGGGGGTTATTCAGTAAGGTGTGATAAGGGTGAGATAAACTCTCCAGTTCCTATGTTACTCTATGGAGCATATGCACTAACACAGGGGTAGTCAACTGTTGGACTTCCAGCTGAGACAGACAATAACTCTCATCATCCCCAACCATTTGGGGTTGATGGGAGTTATAGTCCCCAGTGGCCAGCTGTCATACTCCTGATGTATGCTTTTGCCTTTTGAGTTGACAAAGGACGGAGTGGTCTGTCTAGGCTCGCCAGCTAAAATGGGATTACGTATTGTGACCATTGATTAACTTTATTGTTTCTATGGATATAGTTTGTTCCTGTATGTGTTCATGTCTGTCTGTCCATCTTTCTCTGTCTGTTTGTCTATCTATCATATTTATCTATTTGTCTCTCTGTCTTTCACTGTCTGTCTGTTTCTTTTTCTGTCTGGGGAGAATGTATGATTCCATCAGTGCTGCCTCATGGTGTTAGCTGCACATAAGTGTATGCACTATCGCGTATGATCTCTGTAGTGCATACAGGTGGACACACTCAGCCAATGTTGGACTTTAATTCCAGCAAGCCCTAGACTGCAGGCCCATAACATGCTTAGTACATTGGTCTAAGCAAGCCACACACACGTCCTGGTACAAGCGGATTTTGTGAAAATGTGGCTTAGTAAATTGATGTGAGGCCGACATAGCGATAGAATGGCAATTCCAGCTCCTTTTATAGAGTGGAATTGGAGTGATACATTCAGCTCTCTTGCTCTGTCTTTATTCTCTCTCTCTCTCTCTCTCTCTCTCTCTCTCTCTCTCTCTCACTCTCTCCCTCTCTCTCTGTCTCTTTCCCTCTTATTACATATCCTTTTGGTACAATCTTCAAAACCATCCGGAAGATTTGTTTTAAATAGCTTCATTCTTACAATGTCTTGATATATTGGGGGTGTATTTTGCCAGATATCTATGTTTTACATCATTCTCAAAGGTTTCATTAGTTTAAAACTATATAATATAAATATAAATATAATATATATTATATTATTATTTTCTCAGTATTTAACCTCCTTTTTTTTTTTTTTTTCTTTTACATTTGGCCCTAGTAATCGTCATGATTTTTCCTTTTGTCCAGTCTTGTATACTTCATTTGCGCTGGTTTTCTCCCCAGAGATTTAAAGGGATAGTAATGGCATGGTATAAAATTATTTCCCATCTTTCAATATACTTTTTACAATGCACTGTACCGTTGTTAATATCCATGTTGTTGTAGTCTTCTTGTAATTTAAAAGTCCCCCCTCCCCTGCCCCTTGTCCCTATGTTAATCACAGTCTTCTCAGATCTAAAAGCCATTCCGGACGGATAGCAACGAGGGACAATATGGTGTCCGCATATGAAAACCCTGCCCTGCTTGTTCATTGCGATCCATCCAGTCAAGTGACCGGCTTTCAGATCTGAGGCAACAAGAGTGATGTAGGGAAGAGAGGGGAAAACTTTAAAATTACAAGAAGAGTACATGTACTATGGTACAGTGCGTTATAAAAAGTATAATGTGTAACTGAAAATAACTTTATATTGCGCCATTACGATCTCTTTAAGTAAATCCCACTTAGTGCTGTTTATTGTTATTACATTGTATTGCACACATGCATGTCATTGAGTACAGTTCTTTTGTCACATTAAAGGAAAAGTGACTCTTCTTAATAATATCCCCCTTTTACCTTGTTGAAGGCCAGACAACACTAATTGCAATTATATATTTTGTCCTTGTGTCCTAGTTCAGGAGATAACATATCCGATCAGTCCTGATTGTCGTGTCCATAGAGGCGGACATGACAGGTGCTGGTAGTTTTTAAACTGATGCAGGCATGGCAAATGACCTGGGAACACTCTGAATCTGCACCAGAGACTATGGTTTTTGCAGTGAATTACCGGGTCTTCGAGGATAGACGTTGATTCTCTGGCAGTGGAGAGTTTCTTCTGAAACTCTGCCAACTTCTCCTCCTTCCTACCCTTTTCCTCCCATTTCCCACCCACTTCTCCTCCTTCCCACCCTGTTTCTCCAACTTCTCCTCCTTTCCACCCTGTTCCTCCCTCTTCCTGCCCACTTCTCCTCCTTTCCAGCCTGTTCCTCCCACTTTCTGCCCACTTCTCCTCCTTCCCTCCCTGTTCCTCCCACTTCCTACCCACTTCTTCTCCTTCCCACTGTGTTCCGCCCTGCCCTGACACAACCCCTTTGTGATGCGAATTATGTGATTTATATCCCCCAACCTACTTAACCCTTTGTGTTCCAGAAGGCTATCCAGTGCATTGCTTTGAAATGTGCTGGATGCCCCCTGTTACTCGAAGGATTAAGAACCAGATTGTTGCTCAGTGCATTACAAAGCGATATGTTGAACACTCCTCTGGTCCTTGAAGGGTTAAGATTATGGGTGGAGTTTGTATCCTGTGGTCCTGCCAGCATCTGTCATGTCCACCTCCATGGACATAACATCCACAACTGACTGACGATGTTATCTCTTGAACAAACGAGCAAAGCAACATTCTTAGGGTCCTTTAGGATTTTCTGACCTTAGTAAGGTACGTGGGGGTTATTATTACTGGGTGTTATTTTGCCTTTAAAGGCACACTAATGCTAAAATGCAAAAGGCTGCATTTATTAAGAAAAAAAAGTGAAACTAAAAAACCCTTAGTCCTATAAAATATGTAGAAAAGTTTATATGATGTGAGAGATTAAAGGGTTAGTAACACTTAATCTATAGTAAAATGTATATTGTAGTGTTTATCCCCTTAGTAAAACAAGAGTTCTTCTACTGCTGAGGTGTTTTATTCAAGAGTTATTGAGTCTAAAACTTTCATTTTTATTGAAGCAAGAGTGGATAACATCTTTTTGTCCTTGTACAAATCATTGCTAAGACCTCACCTTGATACAGTTTTGGGCACCAGATCTGAAAAAGGTTATTCTAGAACTGGAGAGAATACAGCAACAAAATTAATTAAGTGAATAGAGGACTTGAAGTATGGAAAAAAGTCAAGACAAAAGTGGTTTATTTACTCTAGAGAAAAGATGCCTTAGAGGAGATCTTGTTACACTGTATAAGTACATGCAAGGTCAATACAGGGATCTTTTTGGTGAGATTTTCATTCCATGTGCTTACCAGGTAACACCCCTTAAAGTGGAACTTTCACATTAATATGTCGCACTTCAATCATTAAATATATGGTGATTTGCTTGATAATCATGTATTACCTCTCAATGGTGGCAGATTCTAAAGAAATCTTTAAAGGGGAACATTCACATCCCCAAAAATTTTCACCACTGCTTTTAAATTATAAAGCAATATCAACGCTAGCTTTATTTATATTTTCCACTGCTTAAGTAGAGATATTAATCATTGAAATGTGGCACTTCCGCATTCTGTGGAACCATGTATGAGCGGCAGGACTTCCCAACTTACTCCCAGCAGTCCCTGGGGCGCACGTTCGCGCTTCTCTTCGGAGCTGCATTTTGCTGGGCTAACGTGACACCGAGCTCCGTTTACCATGCTACTGAGGTTGCAACCTCAGTAGCATGGTAAATGGAGCTCGCTGTCACGTTAGCCCAGCAAAATGCAGCTGCGAAGAGAAGCGCGGAACGTGCGCCCCAGGGGCTGCTGGGAGGGAGTTGGGGAGTCCTGCAGCTCCATGCCGCACATACACGGTGCCGCAGACTCGGAAGTGGCACATTTCAAAGATTAATATCTCCACTCTTAGACAGTGGAGAAAATAAATAATGCCAGCGCTAATATTGCTTTACATTTTAAAACCAATGGTGAAAATTTTTGGGGATGTGAATGTTCCCCTTTAATCTTTGGAGACTGACGGCCAGGTTAGTGCAGTCTGCTTGCCTGCACGGTCATTCCTTCCAGTTACCATGAGGTACACTGCAGTGCTTCTTACAGAGACCGGGACTGACAGTGCAGGCGTGCAGACAAGATGTCTGCGCTGATGCCTGGCTTCCGGTCTCTGAATATTAAAGATTTTTTTAGAATTTGCCACTTTTGATATGTAATACACATATTATCAAGCTAGTCGCCATATGTTTAATGATCGAAGGGCAATTTATTAATATGTGAAAGTTCTGCTTAAAGACTGGAGGAAAGAAGGTTTCAACTACAGCAGAAGAAGGGTTTTTTTCACCATAGGATCTGTTAAATTGTGGAATTCATTGCCCAAGGATGTGGTAATGGCAGATATAAAGGATACATTTAAGACAAGACTAGATGCATTTCTAACAGAAAGGAACATACAGAATTATACTGTGTATTAGTAGGTAAAACAGGAAGTACCGATAAACAGAGAAATACATACTTAGGGGTCAAGAAGGCTTATATAATTCTTGTTGTCTTGGTTATACAGTGGAAGAGGGTGAATTTGATGGACTTGTATCTTTTTTTCAACCTAATTTGTTTTGTAACTATGTTACTATGTAAGATGCTAGCATGGAGTACATGATAATTAAGGGAAGAGCCTCTTAGGAAAAAAATTGAAATAAGTACTGCAACATGTTAAAGGGATAGTAATACTTATTTTTACGAAAGTTGAATATTGTTTATATTAAAAAAAAAAATGTAAATTATGTACATACCGTTCCTTAAAGTTTTATAGTTTTTGAGTTCTAAGCTTATAAAGTTTCCCCCTCCCGCCCCTTTTACAGACATTAGCGCTCTAGCTGACAGATTGAGATTCTGGTCCCTGGACCGGATGGCTCTTCAGCAGAGCCGAAGTAGCGTTATCTACAAAGAAACTTCATTCGAATGGTCTACAAAGTATGTCTGGAAGGCACACTTCTCCAATTCCTGTTATTCTTTGGAGCCTATGCACTAAGATTTCTGTAATTTTGGAGATCTTAGTGGATAGGCTCTATAGAATAATCTAGGAACTGGAGAAGTGATAAACTGGAGAAGATATCACCGCTTAGTGAATCTCCGCCAGGTCATTTTTAGGTGTAAGTGTCCCTTTAAGATGCTCAAAATTACATAGGTTTCTTATGGCTTGGAAAAAACATATTATTTGTACATCACTCATTTGGGCAGTAGAATGTAATGTGTTAGACAAAACAGGAAGCAGGGAATTCAAGCAAAATGGCTTCCGCCAACCTGCTGAAAAAAGCCATGATATGCAGTATATCTTAGGTTCTATTAATTATGGAAACTGATATATTTGTGAATTAGAGATCATTGTCTTTCATATGATAGGACATTGCATTTCAGCATTAGTGTTCCTTTACGCCCATACTGTCATGTCTTTGTGTTACACTGAATGAAATCACACGCGCTTTTTGTCTTTGCACAATTGTATGCATGAACTGGTGCATCTAACCGCTGTTTTCTTGTCTCGCTTCTCGTGCTGTTACCACTGTGTTTATGGGTGTCTTGTCTGTGACTTCTCACTCCAGCCACCGCCAGTCCTGGAGGAAGAGGTAAATCTCACTCGCACGTTATGTCAGTAGACTCTGGGACGATTTATGCAGATTTTTTTTAAAAATTGCATTTAATTAAACTGTTAATACAGTTTAACCCAGGAGGAGTCGGTTGTTGAACCTACAGCTGCTGGGGACTACATCTCCACACCATCCCCAACCAACCATTGGCTGGATGTTGATTATGGAAGTTGTAGTCCCCAACACATAGGGGTCCAACAATATATCACCCCTGGTTAAACCCTGAATGTCAGATAAGTTTATCAATATCTCTCTTCTGCGGATACATCCAAAAATTTCTATTGCATCCAATTCAGTCTTGCATGGAATTTTAGATGGAATTAGATTTAACAAAACACGTTTTAAAGACAATCTAGCTTTAAAACTTAGTGATGTAACAATTAGTACATTCTTCAAAGACAGTTCATGTTTCCATGTTTTATGTATATTTTTTGTTGTGAAGAAGGTGTAAGACATCCAAATGCAGTCTCTCTTTAGAGACTAAAATTCATATTTAGTCAGGTGAGTCACGGGACTCCTTTCGTGATCAAATTGGTGGTTGGTAACTTGGCAGTAACCCAACCCGCATGTGGACATCATGGGAATTATTGATACAAGGTGTGCGTTGATGCATTGATATTGTCTATGTTAAAACACAATCATGGTCACAAGTTTGCAATTCTTATTATGTTGAATTTTTCATGCTTAGTATTTTAAAATTGTCCCTTAACCTTTTGAGTGCCAACACATTGCATTGGATACCTCTCTGGCACTCAAAGGGTAAAGTGTCATGGGGAATGGAGACAACATGGGGGAGTGGGGGTGACTTCTACCGTTTAAACATTTTAAGCAGAAATCTCTTCCTGGTGGACTCATTTTTAGCCATCAAGGTACCAAAATCATGCTGTTTCTGAATAATAATGCTAGAATATACCTTTATTTAAATCTGTTGTTCAGTATTTCTGACGTTATTCTGTTTTTATTCCTCCCTCTAATTCTACTTTCATTGATGTTAGGAACTGGTGAGGTTGGCTTACCGACACAGCTGTGGTTTCCACGGTAGCCCTACTTGGAGAACAGACAAGATTGCAATTCTTTTTAGTGTGAACACCAAATATAACATAGATAGTGCTCAAGACACCGTCATGGAGGAGGAATTTCTGTCTTTGTCTGTTTGGATAGATACTGTTACTGTGACAACCCTAGTTCAGTCAGTGGAACCAGAGTGTGACCTCCTTTTCTCACCTCAGAGAAAGGGGAGAGAGGGAAGGTGAGAATAAAACAATAACTTCAGAAGGGTTCATTTTAGCCACATTCATATTCACACTCTTAAGGGCCGTATGTTCAAACAAGAATCAAAATAGCTTTTGTCGTTTGTAACAATATTTCAAAGTTCGATGTTGTTGCGCTCAGTAATATTTTCAGAGAATGTTGATTGTTATCGGAAATATGTAGTTGAAGTACAATTCCTGACTGAAATTGTCATATGTAAGGACAAAAATGTGACATTTTCTCCATTTTTCTTAATGTACAAATTCTGTCGTTTGCACAAAGTTTTTTGTTGTTGTGTACGACAAACTTTCATTCCCGTGTACGATGCTGGTGAATAGTTTAGCCACACCCTTGTACTTCCCCTTTGCCCATCAATTATGGAGTTGATGTACACGATGGACATTACTAGTTTTTTGTTGTATATTCTATAGAAAACGTAGTTCATGCATACAATTACTAATTTTTGTCTTTCATACGACATATTGTTGTTATCTCTTTGAACATATGGCCCTAAATGTCGAACATCAGATTTAAATAAACATATTTTTTTGCAAATTTGCCAGTGCAACATTGTTGTGTTAGTGTGATCCCTGTAGTGCATAAAGGCGGACACACTTCCCCAGTGTTTGACTTTACTGGCAAAAAAAGCCGTGCACCTCCAGCTCCATAGCATGTGCAGGGAATGGTGTATACTAACACCATTTCCTCTATATCTTGCTTAGTAAGGCTTAGAAGCTAAGACTGACCCCAGAACGCCAACAGACTGGCCACTTGTGCATACAGTCTTAGGGAGATAACGAAAATTCCAGAGCCTGTTAATGCACGGAATCTGTGTGATACATTTGTCCCACAATCACCTAAAAGAGTTTGTACGTTTTTAATCTATATTAAAAGCTTCATACACCATAATGACCTTGATTGAAAGACTTTATATTTCATGTTTTATCCACTCCCCTTGTGGTGATGTCACTTCCTACCCTGCATGACACTAAAGGCAAAGTAGCTTATTTACATCCAGCACAGAGTTCTAACCACTAGAGGGAGAGCTGAGCACTACGTCCTGTTGCCAAAACTGCAGCTGCATTGCCATTCTCATCTAGCGCAAGGCTGCTACTCACTTATTAACTGTCACTGTAATTAAGGCACTGTAGAGTGGATTTTGTTTATATGTACACATATATTTTATATATGTATACTAGCAATGTGGGACGGTGCTGTCCGTCAGGATATATAGGAAATTAATGCACACACACATGGATGCAAGACAAACACACACATAGACACACACGCAAATGCACACGCATGCACTGAGATGCATAAAGAGCGACACAGTCATACACACACACATACATGCAATGCACAACATACAGACACCTAGAGTGTGATACAGTCATGTAACACACACAGTGAGGAACACACAGGCACACACAGAAGTCAGTCCTAAGGGGGTGACTTATGTGTCATTGTAATGAGTCTGTGTTTGTACTTATGCCTCCACTGTGGCATTCATTCATATAGTTGAAATGCATGTGGTAATTGCACATACTATGGTGGAAGGTGGATCGTGCTGGCTCCCGGGGTGTGAGTGAGTGCATGTGAGACTATGGTGGAAGGTGGATCGTGCTGGCTTCCGGGGTGTGAGTGAGTACGAGAGTGAGTGATTGTGTGTGAGTGATTGCGTGAGTGTGTGTGATTGAGTGAAAGTGTGTGAGTGAGAGGGTGTATGAGAGTGAGAGGGTGTATGAGAGTAAGAGAGTGTGTGAGAAAGTGTGAGTGTGTTTGAGTGTGTGAGTGAGAGAGTGTGTGTGTGTTTTTTGTCTGATGTGTTTGTGTCTGTGGTGTAGGAGCGAGTGGCAGCCATTTTGCTTTTTCAGTTACTTGGATAGTGGTGGGCGGGCTGGATAGTGGGGGCAGGCCAACTCCCTGCATGATTTAAATCACTTCCCCATTGAATCGCCCAGTGGGAGCAGTAACTCCTCCTTACTTAACCCTTTGAGTGCCAGAGGGGTACGCAATGCATTGCTTTGCAATGCATTGCGTACCCCTCTGGCACTCAAAGGGTTAAGTTGAGGTAACATAGCAATATAACACACGGTGGCTCTTCAGTTGAGGCAACGTAGCAATATGCTGAGGGAACAAATAGAAAGTGGTGTTTGAGGCTTGCCCTCTGTAACATACAGCAAAGCATCTCTCTCCCTTTAAGGAGAAAGGGAGGGAATCAGGAAGCATGAAGTGGAGGAGTGACAGTTGAAAACAGACAGTTAGTGAGGTGACTGAAGGGATGAAAAGCGTTAAATAAAAGAGTTGCTATTAAGTCTATCCCTGAGTTTGTATTTTACGGAAACATTACACCCTCGTACTGAAACAGAGTGTATGGAGGTTTAAAGTTATCTGTGGGAGGTGACACAGAGTGTATGGAGGGTTACAGTTATCTGTGGGAGGTGACACACAGTGTATGGAGGGATACAGTTATCTGTGGGAGGTGACACACAGTGTATGGAGGGATACAGTTATCTGTGGGAGGTGACACAGAGTGTATGGAGGTTTACAGTTATCTGTGGGAGGTGACACAGAGTGTATGGAGGGTTACAGTTATCTGTGGGAGGTGACACAGAATGTATGGAGGGTTACAGTTATCTGTGGGAGGTGACACACAGTGTATGGAGGGTTACAGTTATCTGTGGGAGGTGACACACAGTGTATGGAGGGTTACAGTTATCTGTGGGAGGTGACACAGAATGTATGGAGGGTTACAGTTATCTGTGGGAGGTGACACACAGTGTATGGAGGGATACAGTTATCTGTGGGAGGTGACACACAGTGTATGGAGGGTTACAGTTATCTGTGGGAGGTGACACAAAGTGTATGGAGGGTTACAATTATCTGTGGGAGGTGAAACAGTGTGTTTGTGGGGTCATGATCCTGACTGAGAGTGTGTGTGTGGACCGGGAGAAGTTATTGATATTCCCTACTTCAGGAGTGAGTGGCAGCTATATTTTTTTTGTCAGTTGGATAGTGGTGGGCGGGCTGGAGGGGGTGGGCCAACTCCCTGTATGATAAACATGCCCCCATTGAATCACCCAGTGGGAGCAGTAAAGTCTCCATTGAATCACCCAATAGGAGTTGTGTCTCCTAATGAGACATAAATTATGTAATGAGGCATTCTGTTCAAAGTGTGTTTGTTTTCTGAGGAGACATAAATTATGTTCTGTTTGTGAGGTACCATAAATTATGCAATGAGGCTTATTCTTTTATATATATAGATCTATCTGTACATATTGATGAGCATGATGCTTTTCTTGGGACTCGAAGACCATTTTCTTGCAGCCCAGCACTAGGCCACAATTTTTGTTACAGCAGTTAAATGGACAGTAATGTCCCAAAAAATTTATTTCCAGGTTTGAAGAGTTTAAAATATCAATATGCTCCAAACCCTATCCCTCAAACCGCTATGGTTTGAGATATATAGGGATTCAAAGTTCCCCCCTGACTTCCCTTCTCCTGATGTCAGCTGTAAAGATGACAGCAGGAGATTCGAGTCGTACGACTCGAGAAGGCTCTGCAGCAGAGCTGAAATCTCTTTATTGCAAAATAATTAATTCATTGGAAAGGTCTACAAAGTGTGCCTGGTTTGCAAGCACACTTTGTGGACCTTTTCAATGAATGAATTATTTTTAAGTAACACGATTTGGGCTCTGCTGCAGAGCCGCCTGCTGGTCCCCAGACCGAGATCTCCTCACTGACATCAGGAGAAGGGGAGGGAGGGGGGAAATTTGAATCCCTAAATCTCTCAAACCTTAGCAGTTTGAGAGATAGGGTTTGGAACATATTGATTATTATTTTCAACTCCACAAAACTGGAAATATTTTTTTTGGTACATTAATGTCCCTTTAAAGGCCAGGTCTCCCTCTGTGACATACAGTAACAGACAAATAGGGGGTAAGAGATATCACAAATGGAGGTGGAGTATCAGAATACATTAAATACCTGTTAACCTTTGAATACCAGAGAGGTACCCATTGCAAAGCAATGTGTTGCATATCCATCTGGCACTCAAAGGGTTAACATCACTAAGTAATAACCCCATCATTTTACTTACTATTCACACAGAAATGTATTTTGGGAGGTTTTGGCTCCTCTCATTTTATTTGGTAGTATCTACCTGCACACAGGTGATATTGCACATAGGGTAAGTATAAATGGTTCACTTTGAAAATGTCGCCCTCTATTGGGTGTGCAACACAACGTCGCATTAAAAATGTTGTTGAGTTGAAATGAGATATGAGAATGCCACAGGCATCAGAATGTTGTATCCTCAATCCCGTGTCCCTCCCATCCACAGTGATTTCATCATATATGGAATCCGCTTTGCATTTGATCCAAATCTTCAACTAGTGTAATTCTCCCTTCTCTCCAGCTCATGGGATGCTCTTAAAATTTCACTCTTATCCCAAGCTAGAGCAAGTACTGGTTTAGGCAACCCTTGGTTCTCCAGCTGCTATTGGACTAGAGTTCCACTAGCCTGTTTCAAAATTGTCAGCAAAACACACACACACACACACACACACACACACACACACACACACACACGTCATGTACATTTAATGGCACTCAAAGGGTTAATGTACCGGTCATATGCCAACCCTCCTACTGCCTCCTCATACAGCATCATACATGCCTCCGTTTCTCACAGCTGCCTATCCTCACTACAACTTCCTGGTCACTTCTGTGCTTGTGAAGTTGCACAGCCCCACACAGACACTATAGAGATGCGTTGTGGTAGTGAAACGCAGGCATGTAAGAAACACAACATTTTTAATGCAACGTTGTGTTTCACGCCCAATAGAGAGTGGCATTTTCAAAAGATACCTTTGTAAATACCTCTGTTATTCCCTTCATTGGGATCACTGCTTTTTAATTGCATTATACTAACTACATGCTCACTCCACATTTGAGTCAGATAGGGACTTGATGTGGTGGGCAGGCTACACGTGGCCACAAATGTGTTTATAAACCTCATTGTTTATTATCTGTGGCGTCACAGGTTATTTATTGTTAAAAGCTGGGGTCTGATGCATGGAGATTTTCTTTTGTTTATTTTCCTTTCTATAGCCAGAAAATCCTAGTAGCCTTTATGAACTTTTACCTTGCTTCTTCGTTCAAGAATAAAATCTTCAATTTTTCCTGGATGCCAGGATCGTGGAGGCAGACATGACAGGAGCTAAGAGGAGATGCAGACTCCACCCACTGCACATGGTAATATTAACACTTAAAGGCTAAGACTGGTGTTCAGTGCATTACTTAACAATGTGTTGTACACCCCTCTGGTCATTATAGGGTTAAGTAGGCTTGTGCAATCAGACTGCTTCAGCTAAAAAAAAAATCACCTAGCACCTGTCATGTCTGCCTCCATCAAACTGACATCCAGGACGTTTTAAACATTCAAAGGTGCTATTAGGACTTTCTGGTTATAGTAGTGTGAGTAGTAAAGGGATGGTAATAATTAAAATGTAAATAAAATCTGTTTTAGGGTTTATCCCCCTGAGTAAAACAAGGGTACTCCCACTGCTGAGAGGTTTTTTTTATTAATTGTACAGTGGCGATGTTGTTACACCATCCTATGGACAGTTCTGGTCAATTGACCATAACTCTCCATAGGATGGTGTAGCAACAGCGCCACTTTACAATTTCAGGCCACTCTGATATTGCACCTAAAAAAAATTCAAGTTTGAGTTGTAATAACTTTTGAATAAACACCTTTCAGCAGTTGGATAGACCCTACAATTATATATTT
Source organism: Rhinophrynus dorsalis (assembly GCA_037306005.1). Lineage (NCBI taxonomy): Eukaryota > Metazoa > Chordata > Amphibia > Anura > Rhinophrynidae > Rhinophrynus > Rhinophrynus dorsalis. Next base: position 38,987,833 of record CM074725.1, read on the forward strand.
TTTTAACATTCTAAGTATTACTATCCCTTTAAATAGTTTTAGTTACCCTTTAAACTATGCATTTCAGTTACAGTAAGGTAGTGTCAGATTTTAATGTTGATTAAAACTATGAAGCCTTTTTGATTGGACCCTTTGTTAACAATGTAATTTGCTAGACACATCTTAAGTGTTCAAGGTGTTAACTCTTGTCCAGTAATAGAGTCCAGTATCAGACTTACCTTGTCACCAGTTAGATAATGTCATAAGGAACATTGTGATTGCTAGGCCCCTTTAACCGTTTCTCTTACCATGACCTCCAAAACCTCACATATGGGGGGGTGGGTCAGACTGGAACACCTACTTAAACATGTTGTATATGGATTTCAGTTCTGGAGTCCAAGCACCTGACAGTTTAATCAGTTGTGAGTTGAGGTGGGGGGATATGGTAGACGTGATGGAGTTTTCAGGACCCCAGTCCAGTTTGCTCTCATCCCGTATGCATTGGGGTGAGTGGTAGACTTGGGGTTTGTTGTATCCAAACACCATCCTGACGTGAGAGTGTCAATCAAATATGCAGAGGTCTCACCCCCCCCACACAGACACACAGCCTCAGCTGTGGGGGTCATCCAAATAAGTATGAACCATTTTACAGTGGAGTCTTTAATAGAGGGATAGCCAGTTGTTGGATATCCGGCTGTTGAGAACTACAGCTCCATTCACCTTCAACCAGCCATTGGGTGGTTAGGGATGATCATACCTGGGAACTTGGTCATCTTGAGCCCCCAGAGCGGGCTCATTTGCTACCAACCAGGGGATGTCAGTGATGGAATTCGCAGCATAAAGCAGTGGGGCTTAATTGGGGGGGGGGGTTAGGCATATCTGTGTGGGCGGGAATGGGGTGGGAAGGAAAAAAATCACCACCTTCAGAGAATCCACCTCGGAGACCCGGTAATTCGGTCTGAAAACTGTAGTCTCTGGGGCAGATCCAGGGAATTTTCAGGTATGGGGATGATGGGAGTTGTAGTCCTCAACAGCGGAAGGTCCAATAGTTGACTAGTTCTGCACTAATATAGACTCAAAATTGCCCAACATTTGTATACCAGGGAATTTGTACAGTGGTTAGAAGGCATCAGGTTCTGCATGAGAGCTTAGCTGATATAATTGTACTGATTAGTTGTTCCTCCCAGAATCCTCTTGCTTGCCATGATATTGTTTGGTGTGATATAATCGTTATCTGCTTTTTTGTTGCTTATCCCACTGACAGTGAATGTGTTAAAACTGTTGCCAGCAAAATATTTGCCCTGCATGTGATTATCTTGTCAGTGAGATCTATGGCCTGAAATTTCCCAATTTGCAATTTTACATTTGTGTTTATCTGCATAGATACAAAATTCCTTGAAAAATGTTCCTCTGGGGGAGCACATGCCAGAGTGTAACTGGTGGTCCATTGGACCCAAAAACTTTGTATAACAGGCTTAAAGGAGCAGTAAACTTTTTTTATGAAAAAATATATATTACTCCCACTGCGGAGAGATTTATATTTCCAGGGTTATTACAGTTTAAACCCATGTTTTTTTCACATTAGCAGTGCCCTCTATTGGTCAAATTCTAATTAGATTTCCTGTTAGATTCTAATGGAGAGGAAAGTCAGAGACATACAGTTCTCCATAGAATGTGATAGAAACTGCTGTCACTTCCTGTCAGTTAGAACTATCAGGAAGTAAACACAGTAAATTCACTTCCTGTTTATTTAAACTGTTATAAATTTTGAATAAAGCATCTGACAGCAGTGGGAGTGACCTTGTTTTATTCAGCAGGAAATGCTCTGTAAAATATATGTTTTCATAAAAAAAGTTTACCGCTCCTTTAAAACTGCTTTTCTACAACAGAATAGAAATCATCTACCGCTAAAGACTGCACATAAAATCTGGGGTGGAAATGTAGTTTTAACCCTTTGGATGCCAAAGAGTTGTCAAACACATTGTGTTGCAAAGCGCTACAGCCCTCTTTGGCAATCAGTGTTAAAACCAGGGACAGAGGGAACCAGGGACAGGGAGCGAAAACCAGGAACTGTGCCTGGAAATCTGGGCCAGTTATCAGGTGTTTTCTCGTACACGTTTTCTGTTTCTTGAAGGGTATTGTAGAAGTGGATTCCTTGCTCTGAGTGCTTAGAGAGACCATCGTGTACCTCACTGATTAGGGTTATTGCTCCTTTAATCTGTTTGGTCCTCAAGGAGTTGAGTTTGGTTATGGTCTTTGTAAAAAAAAAATAACCAACTTGTTTCTGTAAGATTCTGATTGATTGTTTTATAATGGTCTTTCTCTTTTGTACGTGCTCTTCAAACTCATCTTGTTCTTTGAATTTCCAGCAGAAAGGAACGACCGACCTCTCTCAACGTCTTTCCCCTGGCGGATGGAATGGTACGTGGGCAGATGGGTGGCAAGATCACCCCGAGCTCGGACCACTGGCACCTGAGCGACCTCAGCCAGCTAAAGTCCAGCTTCAGCTACAAGGTTGGCCCAGACAATCATGGGAACACACAGTTCCTGTCCATGTGTCCTCATCACCAGATCCATCTCACTCAACCTTCCTGCTGGGGAAGCTAATATCAAGTCAGAGGTTATACTAATTTCGGTGCCATATCTGATAAAGAAGGATAACACCATCTAAGACCTTGGGGGAGATGCACTAAGAGGTGATAAAGAGGAGATACATATCCAGGGATATTACTTCTCAAATTCCTATGCTATTCTGTGGAGCCACTTCTCTAGGATTTCTCAAGTAGCAGAGATCTTAGTACATTAGCTCCATAGAATAGAATAACGTAGGAACTAGAGAAGTGATCTCACTGGAGAAGTCATGTCACACCTTAGTGCTTAACCCCTTTTGTGTTACCAAAATGACGGCTAACACACGGTAGAGTCACATTAAAATCTTCCAGGGAGAAGTTACCTTTTCTTACGCTGAATAAAAGTGTAATCCCACTGCTGGGACAAAATTAATTCAAAAGCAGACTTGCTATTTTAAAATTAAAATGCAATTTCCATTTGGGATCACCAGGTGGTGCTGTTTATTTATTCCTATTGCTCAAGCTCTTTATTACAGTGTATTATTCAAAAATATTTGGCTTTCGGATACCAATTAGCTCTGTTGGCTTTTGAATAAACATTCTAACAGCAGTGGGCATACCCTTCTTTTTAATCATCAGGAAAAGGTCCTACAACATATAGTTTGTTTTCAGAAAAAAGTTTACTACACCCCTAATTCCTTGAGGGGTTAGAGTGGATGTGTCACCCTGAAACAAGTTTAAAGGGATAGTAATGTTTCACAGAAAAAAGCAGCTCAAATTAATCTTCATAGTATTTGAGCCATGGAGAGTGTTATTTCAATACTGTCAGAGTTGTAGTTAAGGTGTTAGTAATGTCCAATAAAAAGTTTTTTACATTTAGAAGAGCTTAAAAAGCTAAGCTAAATGCAAAAAAACGTATCTCTCAAACCGCTATGGTTTAAGAGATACAGGCGTTTAAAGTTTGATTTCTCCTACTGACAGCTGTAAAGCAGGAGTTCTGTGTCAGTTGACACGGTGGCGCTTGAGAAGTGCTGAGATCTTGTTACTTACACGGAATCCCTTCATTGGAATGGTCTAAAACGTGTGCCTGAACACTAGGAACACCATTCAGGCAGTAACAGTTTTTAGTTCTCATTATCATCTTGGATGGTAGAGACATAGTAACACAGTAACAACACATGCATCGGAGATGTCCCTAGCAGCCAAGGTGTAAAGGGATACGTAACAAAGCCTAATAATAAATCCACACTTACCTTGTTATGGCCAGAAAATCCTTATAGCCCCCTTGAGTTTTGCCCTTGTGCCTTTGATCAAGAGGTAACATTTTTAGTTAGTCATGGATCCATACCTCCCAAGTGTCCCTCTTTCAAGAGGTAACATCTTCAGTTAGTCATGGAGCCATACCTTCAAGTGTCCCTGTTTAGGAGGTAATAGGGGTCCCTACCTCCAAGTGTCTCCCTTTAGGAGATATTAGGGGTCCATACCTCCCAAGTGTCCCTCTTTAGGTGATATTAGGGGTTCGTGCCTCCCAAGTGTCCCTGTGGAGAAGATATTAGGGATCCATACCTCCCAAGTGTCCCTCTTTAGGCGATATTAGGGGTCCATACCTCCCAAAGTGTCCCTCTTTATTTTATTTATTTAGAAAATGTTTTACCAGGAAGAATACATTGAGATTTCTCTCGTTTTCAAGTATGTCCTGGATAGTTTTCAGTAAAGGGTTACATATTTACACAAATTGAGAAACATTATATATTACATGTTATTATATATACATACATACATACATACATATGGAATATTAAAATTATATACAGTTGCAGATTGTTCCAGGCCTTTGGAGCTCTGAAGGAGAAGGCAGATCTTCCTGCTTCTTTCTTGTATTGTGGTATACGTAGTGAGTTGTTAGTAGTGGAGCGGAGGTTATAGTTAGTATGGAGAGCAAGAGTGAGCATACTGCTCAGGTAGTCTGGTAGTTTTCCAGAGAAGTGGTTGTGTACTAAGCAAGAAAGGCGAAGAGCACATCTAGATTTGAGTGTTAACCAATTTAGTTCTTTTAGCATATCACAGCGATGAGTAGTGTAATTACATTGGAGCCTAAAGCGGCATATTGAATTATACAGGGTGTCAAGTTTACGAAGATGGGACAGTCCCTCTTTCTCACCCTGATGTCCCTCCATTTAGGAGATTAGACTGTGAGGTGTGTATATAAGTGTATCACCCTGGAGTACCTGTGTGTAGGAGATCAGACTGTGTGGTGTGTATATAAATGTATCACCCTGGTGTCCCTGTGTTTAGGAGATCAGACTGTGTGGTGTGTATATAAGTGTATCACCCTGGTGTCCCTGTGTTTAGGATGTCAGACTGTGTGGTGTGTATATTAGTGTATCACCCTGGTGTCCCTGTGTTTAGGAGATCAGACTGTGTGGTGTGTATAGAAGTGTATCACCCTGATGTCCCTGTGTTTAGGAGATCAGACTGTGTGGTGTGTATATAAGTGTATCACCCTGGTGTCCCTGTGTTTAGGAGATCAGACTGTGTGGTGTGTGTATATAAGTGTATCACCCTGATGTCTCTCTGTTTAGGAGAACAGACTGTGTGGTGTGCATATAAGTGAATCACATTGCTCCACAGTAATAAAACTCACATTAAGGTTTGTTTAACCTTTTGAGTGCCAGAGGGGTGTGTATTGCATTGCAGAGCAATGTGTTGCATACCCCTCTGGCAGTCAAAGGGTTAAATATTAAATTAGTCTGTGTACATAAAATAATTTGGTCTTGTTCTAAATCATTTATTAAGTTACACAGAGAGGTTTCCGTAGATCGTGATATAAACTAAAAATTCTTGGAGATGCTCTGCCCATCAGCCACGACCCCCAAAAACCAAAGTGTTCCTTTTTTGGCGATTTGAAATGATGTTAAGTATGCGGATGTCATTTCCACGGAGGCAGACATTACAGCATACCTCCCAACATTTCAAATGGCCAAAGAGGGACACTTGTGTTTTAGTTGGTGTTTCTGGGGGTGAGGCTGGTGGGCGGGGCATTATAAAGAATTTTTAGGTTATTTCTTGATTTATTTGCACCTCTTTGTGTAACCAATAAATGGTTTAGAACAAGATCAAAGTATTTTATTTGTGCAGATTAGTTTATAAACACATATACTGAAGATTAACTACACATTTATTGGAGTTTTATTGCTGTGGAGCAACGTAATACACACTACTCATTTTACTCTCTTAAAAAGAGGGACAAAAGGGTAGAAAAGAGGGACAGAGGGATTTGGGTCTCAAAGAGGGACTGTCCCTCTTAAAGAGGGACACTTGGGAAGTATGTTACAGTGGTTGGCAGGTTTTTAAGCTGAAACAGGCAGAGTGCAGGAGCGTACTAAGTTTTTTATGGAAATAAGGTATGCAAATTAATGTGTTGCATGCCCTTCTGCTCCTTATTGGTTTAGATTATCATATGCAGTAGGCGGAGTTTGTGTCCTATAGTCCAGTTAGCAACTGTCATGTCTGCCTTCATGGACATGACATCCAGGACGATTTAGCAGGTTATCTCTTGAATATAGGCACAAGGACACAATCATAAGACCATTAGGATTTTTTTGTCCATAATAAATGGAGTGCGTGTGTGTGTGGGGTTAACCCTTTGAGTGCCAGAGGGGTCGGACACTTCTCTGGCACTCAAAGGGTTAATGCCAGGAGGTGGTAATTTTTGCTTTATACTAAAAGGAAGTCTACTTATTTTAGGGTTATATGTCCACTCTAACATTAAATGAGTTTAAATGTATATCATTGGTTCCCAACCCTTTCCTTACAGGCAGCTAACAGGCCATGTCTTTATGATGTCACTTCCTGTGCACAGGTGAGTTAATCAGAGGCTCCGTGATATAATTAACTCACCTGTGTACAAGCAGGGAAATCCTAAAGACACGGCCTGTTAGGAGAGTGTTGGGGGACTATTAATATATGTATAGACTCCTTTTTTAGCACAAGACCCAATCACTTCATATGAAGGAACATATACATAAAATCCATTGTCTTTCTGCGTTTTGTGTGATTCCTGGTGGGTGTCCTATTTACCCAGAATTCTTTGCATGGAATATCTGGTCTCCTTTTTACCAGATCCCCCCCCTATCCTGCATTTGAAAGCTCACTGCATTCACTTCATTTGTTTGTTTGGTGTTTCTGCTATGGGAACCTGTTTCTTAGAAACAAAGAAAAGTACAGATTTCTGAACTATTAAACCAGATACGTGTTATCTAGAAAACTTTTTTTTGAGAATCTCCCATCATAACACTGAAGGTAGGAAAGGGAGGTGTTTGTGACATTCTCAGTTACCGATAAAAAAACAAGAAAAAGTAGTTTGCGTATTAATAGAAGTAAAAGGAATATAGTGTTGAATTCAATAAGGTGTGATTCTGGGGGAAGCTAACCACTCCACAGGAAGAAAATAAAAAATTCTGTTTATTTAAATGGTGTAGTTGGTTTGCCCCAGAATTGCACCGCTTTAATGTCTTGAATACAGCCCGTAGTGTCCATCTCCTGATTTACATCTCAGGCTCCTGTAGACAAGGCACCCTATGTGCTTTTAATCCCACCCAACAAAACACCCACTATAGATATATCCAGGGCCTGATTTACACCCCGGGTGGCACTAGGCATTTTAAGCTTCACCCATGGCCACACCCTTTTCATCACATGACACACACAATAACCTGTTACATGCAAGCCCCCCCCCCCTCCGAAAAAGGAATTTTAACCCCTTGGATTCTTGAGAGATCTCAATTGCTCTGCAGTGCATTCGAGACCTCTCTAGCATTCAATGAGTTCAGTAATAGTCAGTAAAGGGGGCATTTAAACCGAGTCAGTGTACCTCCCCACCTTAACCTACTTTGGCTAAACCTCACTGTCCGAGTCCATGAGTACCGCATTGCCGGCCGTAGATGACATGTACTCATATCCCTGGAATGATAACTGGCCTATACGTGAACTCTTCTGTAGAGGATGCTGCTCCCGCTGCTGACACTAAGAACTGTGAAAAAAGAAAAGGGTTGCATATAGACTCATATGACTGAAGCACTTAGACGATAACAGATACAGAGATTCTAACAGAGACAGCGGCATGAAAATCTCGTTACCACTAAGTGACATGTGGCACACCACCCTTGAAGACAAATATTTTTATTATTAATAGTCAACATGTCTGCAATTTCACTCCTTCCTTGAGATGCAACAAGACGACTCCAGGAATGTCACACAGTGGGATACCTGTACTGTTATTGTTTTATCTTGATGTGAATATGCCAAAATGTTGACTTTCTCACGTTTCATACATATCTGTCTTCAAGTCTTCTGCGTCACACGGCACTTATTGGTAACATGACTTTTTTCCTTTTTGTAAGTCGACTACACTGCCTTAACCTTTTGAGTTCCAAAGGGGTATGGTTGCACACCCTCTGGCACCCAAAGGTGTAGCTAAGCCCATCGAGCACCCATAAGCAAGTAGCAGTACCATATTCACCCCATTGCCAGTTACTGAACCTGCTTATAATTTCACTATGTTTTTAAACTTCACATGTCAGGATGAGATGTCCGAATCTGGACAGTCGTCAGTTGCGGCCACCCCTAGCACTACAGGAACCAAATCCAACACCCCCACCTCATCCGTCCCATCTGCGGCTGTCACCCCGCTACATGAAAGTTTGCAACCTCTCCAGGACTATGGCATGACGGGCAAAACCAAGAGATCACGTGAGAAACGGCACAGCCATAACATGGAAGTGCAGGTGACGCAGGAGATGAGGAACGTCAGTATAGGTAAGATTGTATTTACAGTCTCCCTCGTAAATATTACTTCTTTTTACTTGTCAGCTTGAGGAATTCTGGGGCAAACCAGTGACACACAGGGAACAAATTTCACAAATTAATTTTGATTTAAATGGGGATTTTATCTCATTGAATCCTGGAGAGGTCTTCAACACATTTTTGCTCTAGCATTCAAGGGTTTAAAAGCCCAATTATAAATGTTAGGAATCTTGATGAATATATATTTGTTTCCTGAATTGTAGCTGGTTTGCCACAGAATTCTCCCACATTTGTTTGTGCAAATGGCCATCAGTCCTTCCTTTAGATCGAAGCCTATAACCTCTCCATTCCCTTTAACTTTTTTTCCTTTCTGTGAAATTATTTTAAGCAATAAGCATTAGCCAGGGGGCAGCCATATTCAATTAATTAAGTCTCTTAGTTCAGTCTCGCTGGGCATACAACCCCATAGACCTTACTGGACGGCTTTCAATCCTAATCTAACCATCTGAGGAGTCTTTGAGCCACAGACTTCTGGGTTGTGTTCCATGTGAAGGGGACAATTTTCTAATCCCCCAGTAAAGGCTGCCAGGCCTCTCATAGAAGCAGACTTAGTAAGACATGATAATTGCCCGTTAATAATTAAAGTAGAGTATTTTAATTCCTTGATAGCTATCTTGACATATAAATTCACTTACACAAAACAATTATTTTGGGGTCTATTTAGTAAATATCAGTTATTGTTATTATCTTTTATTTATAAAGTACTGGCATATTCCAGGATGCTGCACAAAGGCAGGAAATACAATCAATAAAGGTGGCATACATGTGCACAAGTGGTACAGGACCCTGTGCACAAGAGCTTGCAATCTAAAGGTAGTAGTTGGTATGATTGTGTTTTTTCTCTATCATATCATACTCTTGTGTACCAGAAGAAAATTATGTGGGAATTTATTCATGCTAAAGTCCTTTTCCCATTGAATAGCACCATACCTAGGAATCTTCTTGTCCCAAATCCTCATACAAATTCTCTAGAGCTGAGGGTGGGATTGTCCAAATGATGCGGTCCATGTCATATTGTGGGTGGGACATAATCAGATGGGCTTGGGTGGTTGAAAGGAGGAGTTTGCCACAAAATGGTTGGGAAGGTGACTGGAAGGTTACTGGAAAGTGGGTAGATTTATAGCTGAACTCAACAAGCATGAGAATCAGCCTCTGTCCCCAGAGACCAGGAAATTCCATCTGAAAACCAGAGTTTCCAGGGCAGATCCAGAGAGTTCCCAGCATACCTGGGGACTTCATCCACTTGAACCCCCAGAGAGGGCTCATGTGCAGTGACCTGAGAGAATTGCTTAATTTATTTAGTCATAAAGAGGTGGGGCTTAATCAGGTGGGCAGGGCTTATCACCTTGGTACTTGGGAAGTTGGCAGAACAGTGTGGGAAGGAGGAGAAGTGGGTGGGAAGGAGGAGAAGTGGGTGGGAAGTAGGAGGGACAGGGTGGGAAGGAGGAGAAGTGGGAAGAACAGGGTGGGAAGGAGGAGAAGTGTGAGGAACAGAGTGGGAAGGAGGAGAAGTGGGCAAGAAGTGTGAGGAACAGGGTGGGCAGGAGGAGAAGAGGGAGGAATGGGGAGGGAAGGAGGAGAAGTGGGTGGGAAGTGGGAGGAGCAGGGTGGGAAGGAGGAGAAGTGGGTGGGAAGTGGGGCGAACAGGGTGGGAAGGAGGAGAAGTGGGAGGAACAGGGTGGGAAGGAGGAGAAGTGGGAAGAACAGGGTGGGAAGGAGGAGAAGAGGGAGGAACAGGGCGGGAAGGAGGAGAAGTGGGTGGGAAGTGGGAGGAGCAGGGTGGGAAGGAGGAGAAGTGGGAAGAACAGGGTGGGAAGGAGGAGAAGTGTGAGGAACAGAGTGGGAAGGAGGAGAAGTGGGCAGGAAATGTGAGGAACAGGGCAGGCAGGAGGAGAAGTGGGAAGAACAGGATGGGAAGGAGGAGAAGTGGGAGGAACAGAGTGGGAAGGAAGAGAAGTGGGAGGGAGGTGGGGCGAACAGGGTGGGAAGGAGGAGAAGTGGGAATAACAGGGTGGTAAGGAGGAGAAGTGGGAGGAACAGAGTGGGAAGGAGGAGAAGTGGGCAGGAAGTGTGAGGAACAGGGCGGGTAGGAGGAGAAGAGGGAGGAGCAGGGTGGGAAGGAGGAGAAGTGGATGGGAAGTGGGAGGAGCAGGGTGGGAAGGAGTAAAAGTGGACAGGGTTTCAGAGGAAACTCACCAAAAGCAAGTCTGGGGCAAACCAGCTGCACCATAAGAGATCTAAAAATTATCCTAACTACTGTTAATGTAAATTGGACTTTTAACCCCTTGAATGCTAGATATGTCTCCCACGCACTCTCTAGCATTCAAGGGGTTAAAAGCCCCATTTAAACCAATGAGTATTTTTATTTGTTCCCATTGGTGCACTTTGTTTGCCCCAGAAATATCCCTGCTTCTCCATTTATACATAAGGACAATAGTGTATATCTCTGCTCCAATTATGTTTTTCTGTGAACGTGCCATGCAGGGTTTAGTGCAGATGATAACAGGACTCCCCCGGTGTGTCTCTCACAGGCATGGGAAGCAGCGACGAGTGGTCCGATGTTCAGGAACTTATCGATTCCACCCCGGAGCTGGACATGTGCCAGGATCCCCGCCTGGACCGCACAGGAAACAGGTGAACAGCAAATCGAAATCAAACAGAAGGGAACTATACACTGTATTCAGTAGGCTATTGGACGAAACCATCTGCACTATACCATGAAAACATTTTAATTACCCAAATTGCCACTGATTTTAAATGGGCCTTTTAACCCCCTGCATTGGAGAAGTCCTTAGCGTGTGAAGGGCTAAAAGCCCCATTTAAATCAATATAAATGTTATTTGTCCCCTATGTTGCTGGTGATTTGTTTCAGAATTGAGCAAGTGCTTCTGCATTGGATATCTACCTACCTTTCAAGGTGTTATTAACCCCATTTGAAATCAATGGGGATTTTCATTTTTTCCCCTGCTGTGCAGTTTGCTTGCTCCAGAATTAATCCTTTTTTAACTTATTGAATACAGCCGTAAGGGACCCTGGTACAAAACCTGAGACCAGGCCTCCCCCAACATACACATGGCCCAGAACAAGTTTGAGAAACATGCAAAAACAAAGATGTTTTTAATGCACTGGACACCTCTTTGGTGCTCAAGGAATTAATAAAGGAAAAGGAAGGGGCTTACCTGTTATTCTTATCTTACTAGCTATCAGCAGATTTTTGTGATGTCAGTGGCCTCAAGTCGTGATAGGAAACCGGTCTTATTGAAAGGCAAGGTTAGGCAGTATGAGGAACTTCAGCTGTTCAGGACTGCAATTTCCCAGCAGATGGCTTGGGGAATGATGGTAAATGTGGTTCCTGAACAGATAGCGTCAGGTTACACCCCACTATTGTAAGGGACTGCAGGCAGATGAGTAATGACAGGGGGTGCAAAGGGTGCAGTTTTGCCAGGGCCCAGCATTGAAGGGGACACAACCTGTCCCATGGTCAAATAGGTTCTAAGTATGCCTCTGAAAATATTTGTCTTAAGGAGGCCAAAAAATGTTTTCACTTCTAATGCTTCTGGCATTAGGATAGTACAGGGATGATTACTCTCCACTGAGTTCTGTGGCCCGATACAATAGCGCCCCTCGTAGTCACGTCCTTGCATTTCTCTTTGCATGCCAGAGAGGTATCAAACAAATTGCTCTGCAATGGGGGTTTGGCCATGACCTAGGGGTGCCTGGGATGTAAATCTGGACCTGATTCTTCCCTATAGGTTAGCAGGGGATTATCCTGTTGCTTGGGATGTGAAAGAGTAACTCCACTCAGGCCTTCATTTTTGCAGAGGTATCTATCAAATTAGAAAGTAAGAGCAAATTATCTTGCCCATCCCCTTTTAAGGATCTATGAAAGTTTTTTGCCACTTTAGTGAATACCCCTCACTGTCGTAACCCTTTGAGTGCAAGAGGGATGCGTTGGACTCCCCTCTGGCATTCAAAGGGTTAAAAGATTAGATTTTTTTTTCCTAATGTCCAATTTTTAAAAAAATGTTTTTGTTTTTTTGGACAGTCCAACACAGGGGATCGTAAACAAAGCATTTGGAATCAACACAGATTCTCTGTATCATGAGTTGTCCACAGCTGCTTCAGAGGTCATCGGCGATGTTGACGAAGGGGCGGATCTACTCGGTAAGTAGCGTGTTACCAACAGTGATGTATTAAGGGTTGCCGCTGCCCTAGGAAAAATTAAGTGCATGAACCTCCTCCTCCAGTAACCCTTTGCCACACTTTTATCTGATGCCTTTCACAGGCCACTGCCCCTTCCCTTAAAGATACAGAAGCAAGATGTCATTGAGAATTACCAGACTCCAAAGGACTAAAAGAGAGTGTGAATTTTATATATGAAGAAAGACCATTCACTTTGGGAAAGAGGTGTCTATGAGGAGGATATAAGCCCTGAGGCTCAGTTGAAATATTTAACCCTTTGAGTGTCAGAGGGGTACGTTGCGTACCCTTCTGGCATTCAAAGGGTTAAAAATAGTGCATTTTCTTTAGAAAATGAATATAGGCACAAAGTGGCAGAGCTGCCACCCCTGCCAGTCTGCTGCCCTAGGCCTAGTCCTAGTTCTCTTAGACCTAAACACATCACTGTTTACCAGCTGGTGTACAGGACTATGCACAGAGAAACAATACTGGAGCAATCCGTCTGCACCATAGGGAACACCATAAAAATGTCCTTTGATCTAAGTTGCGCTTTTAACCCCTTGAATGCTATAGAGGTCTTTCCTAATGCTTTGGAGACCTCTCTAGCATCCAAGGAGTTAAAGGGATAGTAATGTTTCACAAAAACAGCAGATCCAATTAATCTTTGTAGTATTTGATCCATGGAAAATGTTATTTCAATACTGTCAGAGATGTAGTTCAAGAGTAATTGAATGATAAAGTATCCCCTCCCGCCCCTTTTACTGATGTAACATTGCTCACCTCAGATGTGGAATCTGGTCCTGGGACCAGACAGCTCACAGCAAGGGACAATCTTCTTATTGTGATCATAAGGAAAACCCTGCCCTCCTTGACAGGTTTTCCTTATGATCACTGAAGATTGTCCCTCTCTGCGATCCATCCGGACAGTTGGTGCTCTGAGATGAACAGTGTTACATCAGTAAAAGGGGTTGGAGGGGGATACTTTATCATTCAATTACTCTTAACCATTTGAGTGCCAGAGGGGTACGCAATGCATTGCAAAGCAATGTGTTGCGTACCCCTCTGGCACTCCAATGGTTAAACTACGACGCTGACAGTATTGAAATAACACTCTCTATGGCTCAAATACTATGACGATTAATTGGAGCTGCTGTTTTTGTGAAACATTACTGTCCCTTTAAAGGCGCAGTGCCTTTTTAGGACAAAATTGAGATAAGCACAATAACATATTAACCATTTGAGTGCCAGGGGGTATCCAATGCATTGCTAAGTAATGCATTGGGTACCCCCCCCCCCGGCACTCAAAGGGTTAAGGGCATAAAATAAATAAAATGCGTTTGTATGTGTGTACCGATGTCTTTTATTCACACACACAAAAAATTATAGAAAACAATGTTAGAAGCGTCATATGTTGCTATGGCAGTGGGCAGAATCTATACCTTTTGGTTATGTTAACTACTCATGTCCCTCCCAGCCCTGGCAGCTCATTCTCCTCCTACTTTTCCTCAGTGTTGTTTGTGGTCTTTGATCATCAGTGGCAGATATACAGGGTAAAAGGGCAGAAGGAAGTGGAAACCAGCTGAATTTAACCCCTTTGAGTGCCTCTCTGGCACTCAAAGGGTTAAAGACCACAGAGTACTTCAGAAAATTGTAAGAATATCAAAAAAACTAACTGTATATTATTTATGTTTGTGAAGCTAATTAGGAGTGTCAGGGATAAGCCTCTAATGCTGTATTTATTAAGAAAAGTATTTTTGTTGCTTCTAGAAAGCGTTGCCCCTTTAAATACTGGCCAGGGAAAGGGATAGTAATACTTAATATGTAAAAAAAAACATGTTGTAGTGTTTATCCCTCTGAGAAAAACAAAGGTACTCGCACTGCTGAAAGGTGTTTTATTCAAAAGTTATTACAGCTCAGATTTGATTTTTTTTTTTTTTAGGTGCAATATCACAGTGGCCTGATATTGTAGAGTGGCGCCATTGCTACACCATCCTATGGACAGCTCTGGTCTGTAGACCATAAATCTCCATAGGATGGTGTAGCAACAGTGCCACTGTACAATTTCAGGCCACTGTGATATTGCACCTAAAAATTGTAATTTTGAACTGTAATAACTTCTAAATCAAACACCTCTCAGCAGTAGGGGTACCCTTGTTTTACTCAGAAGAATAAACACTACTATATATATATTTATACATATATATATATATATATATATATATATATATATATATATATATATATATATATATGAAATGCATGTTAAGGATTACTGTCCCTTTAAGTGATAAATAAACTGGTCATGGTAAACCAGGAGCGGGTGTCTGATGCAGAAGCATTATGAATGCACTAGCCACTCCCACTACGCCACAACTCAAAATTTGACTTCACAGTTTCATTTGAGGCTCCTATCTCTTCAGGTCTACAGCTCCCATCATCCCCTGGCCGAGGATGATGGGAATTGTAGTTCTGGACAGCTGGAGTGCCAGATGTTGCCCAACAATGCCTTAGGTGATTACGTACTCTGCCTAATGAGAAATCCATCCCTCTTCATGCCTGTTTGCATGTTGTGCTCATTTGTTTAGTGCTGTTGTTTTGTTGGTTCAAACCACTGACTGACCCGATCTTTCCCCTCTGTTTCCCTCACACCCCCATGACACTCTGTACATCGCTGGATCACTCTCATAGGAGAATTTTCAGGTGTGTATCTCCTCCTATTTCATTGTCCCTTTTCCTATACTTCTCCTTGTCTCCCAGAATCCCGCCTGGCTCCCTAGCGAATGGCGTTTCTCCTCCCCTTCCCGCTGGTATCATCGCTGGTGGCTAGGACTGATTTATCTGTAGCCCCCCAGCTTGTGTAAGGTTTTATCTAATACATATAAAGGCCTTGTGCTTAAAAGAAAACTGGAGTCATTCTGGGGAAAACCAAGTCCACCATAAGGGGACAAATAAACAATGTTCCAAATTCCCATGCATTTCAAAGAGGTTTTTAACCCCTTGAGCGCCGCAGATGTCTCAAGTACATTACTTTGCAAAGCATTGCAGATTTTTCTAGCATTCAAGAGATTAAAAGCCTTATTTAAATTAACCCTTTGAGTGCCAGAGGGGTACGGAATGTATTCCGTACCCCTCTGACACTCAAAGGGTTAATGCAGAGGTGTAACTAGAAGCCACTGGGCCCTGGTGCAGAAATTGCCATGGGCCCCCCCGAACACATGACCCCACCATTGCCCCAAAATCCACATTACTTCCCCCATTGCCCCCAAACTCCACATTACTCCCCCATCTCCCCCAGTCTCCACACACTCCACATTACTCCCCTTTGCCCCCAAACTCCACATTGCTCTCCCATTGCCCCAATCGCCACATTGCTTCCCACATTGCCTCCAAGCTCCTACCTCCCTGGTGGTCCAGCAGCGTGGCAGGAGAGGTCTGTGCCTCCTTCGGCAGAGACCTCTCTACTGCTTGAGCTCCCTCGCTGTCCTCTCTTCAGTAATGCAGAGCAGATGTCATCTCCAGGCGCTCTGCATTAATAGAGTGCGGAAGAAGCCGGTCAGCTGCTACCTAGTTGAGGGGGCCAGGGGGTCACAGGGACAGGCTAGGCCCCTGGAATGACAGGCCCGGTGACCCCCATTGTTACACCACTGGGTTAATGGGAATTTGCATTTGTTACCTACAGTGTGGTTGGATTTCCTCAGAATTACATTTACAGTTTTTCTTTGAACATGTCCCATAGTACTAATTTATTAACGCGTCCATAAAGACCTTTCTGTACTGGATGGTGTCTTGTGGATTTGTATAACTCTGCAAATAGGCTCAGTAATTATTTGACAGAAGAACTTTATTTATAAGTGATGGAACGTTCTTCAAAACACTGACAGTCAGATGAGTTGAAGTAGAACGACACTTATAGGAATATGTGGCTCTTATTTTTTTTAAAGAAGCAGTCATGTTTTATTCTGAAAGAAAAATTAATTTTTTCGTGCTGAGTAAAACAAAGGTACAGCCACTGCTGGGATATGTGTCATTCAAAAAACTTTTTTTTTTTTTTTATCCTCCATTTTTTCTGTTGAGGTCACCAGGTGGCGATGTTCCTATCTCTTGCTAAGAGAGCTGTAGTCTCATAGAGTTCATTATAGAAAAAAAATTGCTTGCACTTGGTGCAGTTTGATTTAAGAAAAAGAAAAAAATGTTTGAGATGCTATAACTTTTAAATGAAGCATCCCCAACAATGGGATACCCTTCTTTTAATCAGCAGGCGAAGCCTTGCAAAATATATTGTTTCACAATAAAACTTCACTGCTTCATTGTCTGTAGGACATACCAAGATAGATGTCCTTCATACAGCAATCATGTATATGGATTTACTTGTATTTTCTGTGTGCATTGGAAATCAGTTGTTATTTAACCATTTCAGTGCCAGAGAGGTATCCGACACATCGCAATGAGTCGGATACATCTTTGGCACTGAAAGGGTTAATTGCTAGACAGTTCTCTGAAAATGCTTATGTGGTTCTTAAGGACAATGGGTAGGGCTTCTCTCTGTGGGATATTTAACCCTTTGAATGCCAGAGAGGTATCCAACAGTTGACAGCGCATCTGACAAGCAAAGGGTTAATTAAGATTCATTGAGGCTGAGGAACAAAGAAGATCTGAACCGAGTCTGCATAAAACCAACTGCACAATAGAGGACAAATAAACTACCCCAGCATTCACACTGATTAAAAAATGGGTCTTTTTATCATCTGAAGTCCCAACACATCATTTTGGAAACCTCTAGCATTCAAGGGTTAAAAGACCTGTTTAAATCAACTGAGATTTTTATTTCTCTTCTTTGGTGTGGTTGGATTACTCCAGAATTATTCTAATTCTTCTTAGTATATAAGACTTACGCAGTCTGAAGTTCCACCCATGTTGTTCAGCAGAACAATACAAGAGGATCAGATGGCAAATTGGAATTGTCCAGCTATAGATAACAACAGAATTACAATGCACAAATAATTGTATAGATATACCAGACTGCTGTATGAAGGACATGTACCTTGGTAAATCCTTCTGTCATACAACATAAGATCCACATATTCCACTGGTTATAGTTTTGCTATAATAGAATGCAGTGGATCACCAGGCCCGTATTTAGATACTAGTTTTAAAGCCCGTGTACACGGGCCAACACTGGCGGCGCTGCAGTCATCCGCAGTATGTCTCTACTGCGCATGACGGCTTCTGACAAACATACTTAGCGAATTATAATATAAGAAGGATAATTGGCTACGAATGTCTAACCACACTCATTATGCACAAATACATTCATACAACAGTAAAATATGAAAGCGCTGGACATATAACCAAACTTAATTAAAAAAATAAAAAATAAATAAATGTACATTTTGGGGGCTAAATAGATTGTAACCCTTTTAGTGCACATAGAATAGCCAAAGCATTAACCCTTTGAGTGCCAGAGGGGTACTCAACTCAGTGCGTTGCGTACCCCTCTAGAACTCAAAGGGTTAGGAAGCAATGCGTTGGATATGCTATTGCACTTCAAGGGTTCATTTTGATATCCTTCCTGGGAATCCTGGTACGGTAGTTATCCAATTGTTCAATTGTTTTATCACCCTTCCACCATCTATCACACATCTAGAGGTCTGAAGAGATCTCTGCTGTCATACCCACCTTCCAAAAGCATCAAAAACATTTTGAAAGCAAAGTCTTCCCTTGATGGATTAATTGGTTCACTATAAGGTATCACTAACTTCCTAAAAACCCTAAACATTCAGAGATAGGACACAAGTGCCTGAGGGCCTAGTGCATGGTAGGAGATGCTAGATCTGCTGATTTCCAATCATTTCCTAACAGCTGCTCTGTTTTTTTCCCTCCTTCCCCCTCTACCGCCTCCCTCTGTTTCCCCATGGGGCTGCACTCCTAGTGCGGGATGATTTCTTTGGTAAGGCTGAAGCCAGAGATTGCTGTTTGAATTACAGGCTTCTTCTTGTCTTGCTGCATTTCCTGCTTGTGGTGGGCGGGATGGGGTAGAGTGAATCAGTAAGGGGGGGGGTTCTGTGTTTTATTCTTCATTATGTGCTGGAGACATACTGAGGAGTGGAGTTATTCTGGAGCAAACCAAATACACTATAGGGGGCAGTCAAAATCCTCATTGATTTAAATGGGGCTTTTAAATGCTTGCAGAGCATTTCTTCAAAATTCATTAGATACCTCTCTTTCATTCATTTTCTCAGTACATCAGCCTTAACGGAGCAGTAAACTTTTTTTTTTATGAAAACATATGTTATAGAGCTTTTCCTGCCGAGTAAAACAAGGTCACTCCCACTGCTGTCAGTTGGTTTATTCAAAAGTTATAAAAGTTCAAATAATTAGGAAGTGAATTTACTGTGTTTACTTCCTGATCATTCTAACTGACAGGAAGTGACTCAGCAGTTTCTATCACATTCTTTGGAGAACTGTATGTCACTGACTTTCCTCTCCACTGGAATGTAACACAGTAACTAACTGGAATTTGATCACTAGAGGGTAATGCTAATGTAAAAAAAAACAAAAAAAAACACAAATAGAAAAACAGGAATAACTATGAAAATATGCCGCTCTCACCACGTATAAGTACCCTTTTATTTTTTATTCAACAAGAAATTTCCTACAATATATTTTTTCATTAAATAAAAAGTTTAGTGCTCCTTTAATAGTTTTCTTTTTGAAAAATGTATCACTTTGAGATTTCAGTTGCAATAAAAGAAGTTATTATCAAGTGTTACCAATTAGCAAGCAGCGCTGTGTGCAGAATGGTTCAGGCATAGTCCCTACCCCATAAAGCTTACAATTTAAATTTTGACGCCTGAGGCACAGGGAGATAAAGTGACTTGTCTAGGGTCAAAAGGAGCTGACATGGGAAATTGAACCAGGAACTCCCAGCTTCACAGCCAGTGCCTTCGCTTCTGAGTCAGGCAATTAACCAATTATCACCTTAACCGTATAATATAATTTTCTTATGAGATCCACTGGCAGCAAATTCATAATTATCTTTACATTATCCACTTGGAAGCTAGAAATATCCCCAAGCACATTCCTTTGCAATGCATTGGAAATGTCTCTAGAATGCGAAAGAGGTCTCCGCATTGGAGACCTATCTAGCATTCAAAGAGTTAAAATCCCCACTTAACTCAGTGGGAAATGTCATTTGTCCCCTGTGGTGCCAATGG
Source organism: Rhinophrynus dorsalis (assembly GCA_037306005.1). Taxonomy (NCBI): domain Eukaryota; kingdom Metazoa; phylum Chordata; class Amphibia; order Anura; family Rhinophrynidae; genus Rhinophrynus; species Rhinophrynus dorsalis. Next base: position 39,007,640 of record CM074725.1, read on the forward strand.
CTTGTTCTGGATTTTTTTCCCTCTTTTACTTTGTACATATGGCCCCACATCTCATAGTATGCAGCATGGTTTTTCTTTTTGATCAGTGTTGTTCAAGTCATATGATTTAACCCTTTAACGACCGGTAATGGTTCTGACACGTCACCGGTGTCTGTACCTTAACTCCTTAAAGGGATAGTAATGTTTCACAATAAAAGCAGCTCCAATTAATATTCATAGTATTTGTGTCATGGAGAGTGTTATTTCAATACTGTCAGAGTTGTAGTTCAAGAGTAATTGATAAAGTATCCCTCTCCCGCCCCATTTACTGATGTAACACTGCTCACCTCAGAGCAGCAAGACTGTCCGGATGGATCGCAGAGAGGGACAATCTTCAGTGATCATAAGGAAAAACCTATCAAGGGGGCAGGGTTTTCATTATGATCACAGTAAGAAAATTGTCCCTTGCTGTGATCTGTCCGGTCAAGTGACCAGATTCTACATCTGAGGGGAGGCAGGTTACACTATGTAAAAGGGGTGGGAGGGGGATACTTTATCATTCAATTACTCATGTACTACAACTCTGACAGTATTGAAATAACACTCTCTATGGCCCAAATACGATGAAAATTAATTGAAGCTGCTGTTTTTGTGACACATTGCTATCCTTTTAAGGGCCGGTGGCGTGTCAGGACTGTCACAGGTTTCCTTGCCTAAAGGACCTGGCATGTCGCATATTTTGTAGTTAGTTCTCCTGCAGGAGTGCTGTTAGCACTAGTGGGGTCTGAAATTGACCTCTCCAAGACCAGAGCAGTCTCTCTCAGACCCACTTTCGGCACGCCGGTACACGTCATCAGTCACATGTGCAAGCACACTGAACATCCTCAATGAGACCTTTAACTGCAATCCACCCCAAGGGTCTCTGGTCCTTAAGGGGGTTAAGGACTGGTGATGGTCCTGGCACGTCATGGGTTATGTGTTCACGGCGCTTGTGCAGGAGCCTGAAACTGACTGATCCAAGACCAGAGTGGTTAGTTTCAGCCTCTTGTCTGGCGAGCTGGTAAATGTGATCAGTCATGTGTGCCGGCTCTCTGAGTGACTTCTGTGCGGTCCTTCAGGGGAGCCCAACCCCAGGACCTCTGGACATTAAGGGGTTAAGTAAAAAAATTCCCACTGAGTGCTGCTTATTCATATTACATTTGATTGCACACATACAAGTCATTGAGTACAGTCCCCTTATCAGGTTAAGAGAAAAAAACACATCTTAACCCTTTGAGTGCCAGACAGGTATTGAACACATTGCGTTGCAATGCGTTCTATACCTGTATGGCACTCAAAGGTTTATTAGTAACCACCCACTTACCTTCTTATAGCCAGAAAATCCTAGTAGCTCCTATGGCTTTTGCCTTTGTTCAAAAGATAACCTCTTCAATCATTCCTGGATGTAATGTCCGTGGAGGCAGCCATGACAGTTGCTGGTGTGTGTGTTTTGTTTTTTTTTTGTTTTTTTTCAAACTGAAGTAGGCAGAATGCATCTACCTACCATACTCTTTAAGGACCAAAGGACTGTGCAATGCATTCAATATGATGCACACCCTTCTGGTCTGGTCCTTGAAGGATTAAGATTCCCACGTGCACTGGGTGGAGTTTGAGGTCCTCTGGTCCTGCTAGCAACTGTCATGTCCTCTTCCATGGAGATAGCATAGATTGATTGAAGGTATTGCTTTTTTTCTCCCAATACAAAATATCTGCACTCCTGTCTCTGTGAGGAGAGAAGGGATAGGATATGATAGAAACATTCAAATACATGATGGGATTCAGCAAAGTGCAGGAGTGGAGTACATTTCAAAGGACAAGAGGTCATAGTGTAAAACTAGAGGGACACAGGTTTAGATGTAAGAAAGTTTTACTTCACTGAGAGGGTTGTAGATAAGTAGAATAGCCTACCAGCAGAAGTGGTAGAGATTAATACAGTGTTAGAATGTAAGCATGCATGTGATGGGCATAGAGCTGTCCTGAACATAAGACAAGACCAAGGACCAAGAAGGGTCTGAGGTTTTTACAGTAGGAAAAATGGGCAGACTACATGGGCCGAATGGTTCTTATCTGCCACGTTTCTGTGATACATTTGAAGTCTCAGTGATACATTACAGCGAGCAGGCCTGGAGACATACCTGGGAACTTTCAAGATGATCCGACCCTGAGAGTTTTGAAATATTAACCCTTAAAGTTTCCCATAATATAGATTTTATGCAATATGTACCTGCTTGCTCCAACAGAGGAGCTCCAGGTGATCTGCGAGGAACCTTTAAAGGGCGAGTAATACTTAATATGTAAAAACATATATATTGTAGTGTTTATCCCCTCTGTAAAACAAGGGCACTCCCACTGCTGAAAAAATTGTGTATTCAAAAGTTATTACAACTGAAGCCTGCATTTTTATAGATGCAGTATCACATTGGCCTGAAATTGAACAGTGGCGCTGTTGCTATACCATCTTATGGACAGCTCTGATCAGTTGACCATAAATCTCCATAAGATGCAATTTCAGGTCAATGTGATACCACACCTAAAATGATTCAAGTCTGACATGTAATAACTTTTGAATGAAACACCTTTCAACAGTGGGAGTTCCCTTGTTGACTACAAGTTATTACAATTCAAACTTGAAATTTTTAAGTGCAGTATCACAGTGGCCTGAAATTGAACAGTGGTGCTGTTGCTACACCATCCTATAGACAGCTGTCTGATCAGTTGACCATAAATCTCCATAGGATGCAACAGCGCTGCTGTACAATTTCAGGTCACTGTGAAACTGCACCTAAAATAATTCAAGACTGAGCTGCAGTAAGTTTTGAATAAAACACCTTTCAGTAGTGGGAGTTCCCTTGTTTTACTCCGGGGGAAAACCCTACAACAATTTTTTTTCTTACATTTTAAGAATTATTATCCCTTTAACATGGTAAAATTAATGATCTCACTGCCTAAACACAAACAAGACAAGCAGGACACATCTCCCTTTATTTATCGTACAAATGGCACCGATTTAGAGACTAAAGAATCATTTATTTGGGGTAAATCATATAGTAGATAATACAGACCTCTCTCATGCTGAGAATTTTAACCTTCACCCTGAGACCCTGAAATTTGGGTCAAAACCCTGAGTCTCAAGGTCAACCCCTGAGAGTTTCCATGGATGCCTGGAAAGTACACATTCCGATTGTTTCCATTTTGTCAGCATGTGTGATGACCAGTCTGTGATATAATTCCACTTCCACAAACTAATGATTTCTCAAAACCTGAATGCTCCATTTGAATCTATTGTTTTGAATCTATTTATTCTGTTCTCATTTACATCAACTTATCCCTTTGAGTGCCAGAGGGGGTATGCAATGCATTGCAAAGGAATGCGTTGCATACCCCTCTGGCACTCGAAGGGTTATAGAATAAAAGAACCTTAAAGGAACATGTACATACCCACATTTTTATTTGGTTATCTTGTTTGCACTATTATTTATGGCATTATTAACTCCTTGCATACTGGAAAGATGTTTGAACTTATTGCTTCACAAAGAATTAGTGACCTTTTTAGGATCCCAGGAGTTAAGAATTGCTCATGTTTGGAAATCTGAGGAATTCATGAAATAACTGTAGTTCCTTCGCAGAAAAGCCTGGTTTTACATGCGAATTATAATTTACAGACAGAAAGTAGTCTTACGGGACTTGTAGTCGCACTCTATGAATGTAACATTTCTAATATTTTTATTTAATTGTATTTAATACTTTGAGTGACAGAGAGGTACACAACACATTGTGTTGGATAACTCTTTGGCTCTCAAAGGCTTAAGGGGGCAACTAACATGAAAACGATAATTTACTAGTTATTTACTTACAAACCCAATTTTACAGGTCTTCTCCAAGCTTCTCGTCCCACCCCCTGCAAGAGCAGAAGCTGCCAGTGGCCACTTTATTCCTATTGGCTGTGCATCCCAGCAGCCAATTAGAATCATAACTTGGCTCTCTGGAGCTCAAAACACAAGCTTTTGGGAAGAAAAAGCCCTAGAGGGACCTGTAATTTGAGGGTTATACATTTAGGGACGTGAGATTAGCAGCAAGTCCCTTGTAAACCTTTGAGTGCCAGTGGGGTACTCATTGTGTACCCCTCTGGCACTCAAAGGGTTAAAAGTCTGAACTTTAACATATATTTATTTTATCCTGTTAGTTACCCTTTAATTAATTAGAAAATATTTTACATGCACTATTTGTAAGCTGTTGGAGATTATGTTTGTTCCATCAGTAAAGAATGATTTAGTATTGGTGCCCACTGCACAAAGACTGATCGATTTTACAGTGCATTGTTCCAAGTGATGGGTTATGTTTCTGGTGAGCGTTAGAGCAGAGAGAAGACTTTGAGCCTAACAGCAGACTAATTGTGTTCTGGCTTACTTTCAGGGATGGGAAAAGAAGTTGGTAATCTTCTACTGGAAAACTCCCAGCTTCTAGAGACCAAGTAAGATCATTGCTAATACGAACTTGTTTTGTGGGTATTTTAAATTAGCAAAATACAAGGCAACGGTCACTATAAGGCCTCTTCCACCCGTATGACATTGTTGCAGCAACAGAAAGAATGAAAAATATTATGGGTTTCAATAAAATCACATTGAAGTTGCATATCTATTGCGGGCAGCTGCGTTTCTGTGCGGTTCTGTAAATCCTCCTTTTTTATTACATAAAGTGGTAGAATGCGTCGCTCACTGTGAGCCGTAACCGCACATGCGCAGTAGAGAGTCTCTACTGTGCATGTGTGGTTTCGCACACAGGGAGCTTTGCTGTGAGCAATCTGGAGCTCCCAGCTAAGGATCAATGCGTTCAGCGACACTCGCCGAACGCGCTGCCCCCGCTCTGGACAGCTCACGTCCTGTCTCTACTCCCGGCTCCGGGGCATCTGGGTGCACTTCAGCCCATGTATACAGGCTTTCATACTAGTATATATATATAAAATATAATGTATGAATGAGAATGGGATGCAGGGAAATCCCTGCTACACTGGAACGCTAAAATCTTACCAACATTTTCAGTTGCTACAAAAAAAGTTTGCTTCAATAAAATCACTTTACATAAATCATATGAAAGTGTTTTATAAGGATGCATAAACAATTGATGTAAAATGTGGTAATGAAAATCCATTGCCAAGGGCAAACCAAGAAAGGTTTTTCCAATTGCCTAGAACCCCCTTGTACTCTTTTGCCCATATCATATTAGAGAGCTGCAACATCTTAAAACCCTCAATAATGAAAAAAGGTTTGCTGCTGTTAGGCATGTGTCTGTGCCAGAGGTGGGCAACTGTTGTTGTTCAACAGCCTGCGCCATATTTAACCTACCGCCAGCTGTTGTTGGACTACAAATCCCATCATCCTCAGCTGGCCAATGGACAATCTAACCCTTTCAGTACAGGAGTAGACATCCCTGTTTATGAAATTGTTAAAGTTTGCTCCCGGCATCTTTCTGGCTTGGAGTGCTCTTCTATGGGAGGGCAGCCACACATACATAGTCAAAATACATGATATGAGGTCATATTTGTATATAAATGACTTTCTTCTCTTCTTCAGTTGCTGTTTTATATTTTTTTCTTTCACATTTCCAAGGAATGCATTGAATGTGGTAAAAAATGACCTGATTGCAAAGGTTGACCAGCTCTCGGGGGAACAGGAGGTGCTGAAGGGCGAGCTTGAGGCCACCAAGCAAGCCAAGGTCAAGATGGAGACCCGTGTGAAAGAACTGGAAGAAGAACTAAAAAGGTAGGTACAAAGTTGGCATAACCGGAGAACTCTAATCTACTCCATCTTTGGCCATGGAATGTATGTGTAGAGCAGAACTGGAAACTGAGCGGTTTCCCTTTGATAATGACTCAGCTTTGTTCCATTTCATTGTTTTCCAGGGTGAAATCAGAAGCCATTGTGGCCCTACAAGAACCCAAAGAGGAGGTGGATGAGGTAAACATAACTATCTGATCCAGTCATATGTACATTCCTGGGAACTTTGTCCTCTTGAGCTGCAGGAGAGGGCTCATGTTCTGCGACCAGGGGGATGTGAATGATCATGCCTGGGAACTTGCTCATCTTGAAACCCTGGAGAGGGCTCATGTGCTGCCGACAAGAGGAAGTCAATGATGCGATTTGTGTCATAAAGGGGTTGGGGCTTGTTTGTGTCATAAAGTGGGTGGGAAGTGTGAGGAATAGGGTGGGAAGGAGAAGAAACGTACCTCTGTTAGAGAATCAGCCTCTGTCCCTGGAGACCTGCTAATTCAGTCTGAAAACTGGAGTCTCCGGGGAAGAGCTGGAGAGTTCACAGATATTTAAATGATGTGAATTGTGTCATAAAGAGGGCAGGGCTTGGGCGGGTAGGCAGGGTTTATCATCATTATGTCATAAAGTGGGTGGTACTTGATCGGGTGGGCAGGGCTTATTGTCCTTATGTCATGAAGTGGGTGGGAAGTGGGCAGAACAGGGTACGAATGAGAAGAAGTTATCGGGCAGTGTTAGGAACAAGATGAGAAGGAGGAGAAGTGGGAGAGGGAAGAACAGGGTGGGAAGGAGGAAGTGGAACAGCATGAGAAGGAGGAAAAGTGGGCAGGAAGTGGGAGGAACAGGGTGAGAAGGAGGAGAAGTGGGTGGGAGGAACAGGGTGGGAAGGAGGAGGAGTGGGAAGAACAGGGTGGGAAGTGGAACAGGGTGAGAAGGAGGAAAAGTGGCCAGGAAGTGGGAGGAACAGGGTGGGAAGGAGGAGGAGAGGGAAGAACAGGGTGGGAAGGAGGAAGTGGAACAGGGTGAGAAGGAGGAAAAGTGGGCAGGAAGTGGGAGGAACAGGGTGAGAAGGAGGAGAAGTGGGTGGGAGGAACAGGGTGGGAAGGAGGAGGAGAGGGAAGAACAGGGTGGGAAGGAGGAAGTGGAACAGGGTGAGAAGGAGGAAAAGTGGCCAGGAAGTGGGAGGAACAGGGTGGGAAGGAGGAGAAGTGGGAGTGGGAAGAACAGGGTGGGAAGGAGGAAGTGGAACAGGGTGAGAAGGAGGAAAAGTGGCCAGGAAGTGGGAGGAACAGGGTGGGAAGGAGGAGAAGTGGGTCATGCACCTGTATGTGTATTATTCATTATATGTAGAAAAGGAAAAAAAAAACAAAAAGAAAAATAAATAGATACTGATTAGAGCACTAAATGATTAAAACATACCTTTTATTAAAGATAAAAAATGAAATTGAATCTCCAAATTTTGGAGATTCAATTTTATTTTTTATAAAAGTTTATGTTTTAATAATTTACTTTCACTAATAGCTCAAACACAATTAAACAATTTGTCATTACACCTTATCATTTAGTGCCCTAATAAGTATCTATGAATTTTTATTTTTTCCTTTTCTACTTTGAGAGACTGCAACTGAACAATTCAGGTTTGAGCTGCAATAACTTTTGACTAAAACACCTCCCAGCAGAGGGAGTTCCATTGTTTTACCCAATAGGATAAACCGTACAATATATATATTTTTTTACAGGTTAAGTGTCACCATCCCTTTAAGGAATAGGTGGAAAAGAGGATCAATTCTTTGGCAACCTGACTGCACCATAGGGGACAAATATACATTGATTTAAATGGGGATTTATACTCCTTGAATGCTAGAGAGGTCTACAATGCATTTCTTTGCAAAGCGTTGGAGACCTCTCTAGCATTCAAGAGTTTTACAATGTAATTGAATCATTGGGGATTTTGGAAATTATGTTTTCCCAATAGTGCCGTTGAGATTACCCCACAATTGCTCCACATGCCCCTTTAACAATTGTTCATGCCTGTCTGTTAAAACATCCTATTACATGTCCTCCTTACCAACCAATGGTCTTCATCCTGTTTTCTCATTGGTCTTCCCCCAAAGAGCTCCTCCCCTCTGCAGGATAACATCCCCATTGCTCAGCGTAGACGGTTCACCCGTGTGGAGATGGCTCGTGTCCTGATGGAGAGGAACCAATACAAAGAGCGACTCATGGAGCTGCAAGAAGCAGTCAGGTGGACCGAGATGATCAGGTGAAGATTCTGCTCTGGAGGAGATTCAAAAGGGGTAGTGAGCACAAAAATCAAGTGCTGCAGGTCTGGGTCAAATCGACTCAACATTGAGGACAAATAAACATTTACTAAATTCCCATTGATTTAAATGGAGCTTTCAAATCCCAGGCAGTCCTATGCAAGGCACTGTATACTCCTTTAGCTCCGCCCATGACCACACTTACACTCCTCATATGGTGTGCCCTAGTCCCATTCCTGGCAAAGAAAATTTGGCCTATAACAATAAAAGGACAAAAAACCCTTTAACCCATTGATTGCTAGAGAGTGCTCCAACACATTGATGTGCAATGCATTGAAATGCACTGGATATTTCTCTAGCATCCAAATGTTAACCCCTTCAGGACCAGCTGTCCCGGCGTGTGTGGTCCTTTAAGGACCAGATGGGAAACTTTGACGTGACGTCCCACGTGACTGATCACGTGGGGTGACTGATCACGTGGGGCGGCACGCCGAACGGGGGACTGGAAGAGATCTCTCCCGTCTTGGAGCGATCAACTTCAGTCCCCGATATTACTCACCGCGCTCGTAAAAGTACGTGACATTCCAGGACCGTCCCTTCTCCTTAAGTGCCGGACCAGCGTGACGGTCCTGCCACGTCCTTAAGAGGTTATATAATAGCCTGTAAAAGGGTATATAAACTGATGCAGAAACACTGAGATTTTCATGGCCACACCCACAATACAGAATGTGGGTGTGGCCAGCACAGTTGAGGCACCACCCCTAAAAATTTGGAGCTCTAGACATTTGCCTACTCTGCTTAATGGGAAATCTGTCCCAACAAAATACATGTGCTACTTAAGTCCGCCATATAGCCTATGCCTGCAAATGATGCACTATACTTAGTTCTAAGGCAGGCGTATAGGACACAAGAAACATTGTATGGGTCTCTAGTTGAACACCCTGTAGTATGGGCCAATGAGTTACAAAAAGTGAAGATTATGAATGCTTTGGTAATTATATCTGCTGTAGGTGTGTGAAATCAGTGAATAGAATGGCTCAGTTGTCCATTTAGTGTTAGTGGGAGGAAGCAATTCATTGATCATCTGTTTTCATTCTCAGGATAAGCACTTGTAGTGCATAGCTCTCCACCTGAGGTCTGCCATCTCATGTTAGACTGCAACTTTCATCATTTGTAGCCATCCATTGGCCGGTTGAGGATTATGGGAGTTGTAGTGCAACAACAGCTGGTATTCCACAGTTTTAACCACCTTGGCGTAAGAGCTGTTAAATGGATAGTAATGTTTCATAATCAAAGCAGCTCTAATTAATCATCATAGTATTTGGGCCATGGAGACTGTTATTTCAATTCTGTCAGAGTTGTAGTTCAAGAGTAATTCAATGACAAAGTATCCCCCTCCCACCCCTTTTACTGATGTAACACTGTTCAGCCAGATCAGAAGGGAGGTGCCCAGGTAGACCGCAGAGAGGGACAATCTTCAATTAAGATAAGGGAAAAACCTGAAAAACTTGTCAAGGGGGGCAGGGCTTTCATTGTTCTCATAGGAAGAAGATTGTCCCCTTCTGTTATCTGTCTGGTCTTATAACCAGATTCCACATCTGAGAAGAGATGGCTTACACTAGGTAAAAGGGGCGGGAGGGGAAACTTTGCTTGTTAATATCTCTCACACCATAAAGGTTTGAGAGATAAGACTTATATCGTTCTTCATGTTTTTTTAATGCCTACAAAATAAAATAAATATAACACAAAAAGTATTACTATCCCTTTAATTGTTGACTGACATAGACATGTCCACCTTCTCTTTTGCAGAGCCTCCCGTGAACACCCGTCTGTCCAGGAGAAGAAGAAGTCAACCATCTGGCAGTTGTAAGTTTTTCTGACTTTGTGAAACTCTGGCCACTTTTATGGTTTCGGCATAGACTTTAGTGTTCAGTCTTCATATTGTAACAAAGGTGTGATTCTGAAAGAGATTTCAAAAGCACCTATATTTATGTGGGCTATTGTGTTTTTCTTTAACACAATAGTTTATGCGATATTTAGCTATATTTTCCAATTGTTACACATTAGACAACACTGGCTGGTATGTCAACAGATACTGACATTCCGCATCACTGTCCGTCCCAAATGCCACACCCTTCCAGACAGTACTAACTTAGTTGCAAAAAATGACAAATGAAAAAAACTAATTATCTCATGAACTTTAAAGTGTTAATAATGTCCCATAAATTGTATTTATAGATTTGTAGAGGGTAAAAAAAAGAATCTCATTGCCGCAAACCCATCTCTCAAACCGCTATGGTTTGAGAGATATTTGCAATCAAAGATTCCCCTCCCCTTCTCCTGGCGTCAGCGTCTAGCTGACAGCAGGAGATCCCAGTCTGGGGACCAGCCAGCGGCTCTGCAGCAGAGCCGAAATCCCGTTATTAGAAAAGAATTACTTAATTGGAAAGGTCTACAAAGTGTGTCTGGTTTGCAAGCATACTTTGTAGACCGTTCCCCATGAAGTAATCGGCTCTGCTGAAGAGCCTCATCATGTCGGCCGACATGGATCTCCTTCTGTCAGCTTTACAGCTAACATCAAGAGAAGGCGAGGGAAGGGGAACTTTGATTGCCAATATCTCTCAAACCATAGCGGTTTGAGAGATGGGGTTTGTGGCAATGTGATTCTTTTTTTACCCTCTACAAATCTACAAAAAATGTTATGGGACATTACTAACACTTTAAATAAAAAATGATTACCATAAACAGAGGGAATTTTGAATGCTCTAACAAAATCACGTATTTGTTAGAAAGTGACAGTTCCACTTTATGGCAGAGGGGTAGTTAATATTTGGAGCTCCTCTGCTTGTGTCTTAGACTACATCTCTCTAAAGAAAGTGATCATAGCAGTGCCACCTTGTGACCACGAAAGAAAATGCCTGATTAATTGTAAATATCAAGGTTTAACTGTAGTAAATGTTGAAGAAGCTTTTCCCATCAGTATGAGTATGCGTCTTTTATTCAGAATATATATAGTCTTCAGGCGCATATATAAAATCAGATTTATTTTAGTTTTCATTATTTTATTATTAGTAGTATTTTATTTATTTTTTTTATACTTTTAAGCTATCAGGATACCTGTTTGCAGAGAGTTTTCCGGTCAGTCAGCCATCAAAGCAAGAGAGTGATACAATGTAAAAGTATTCATGCAGCATTGAGTGCTCTATGCTGTATTTTTTCATTGTATCACTATATCTGCTTTCACAGTCCCTGACAGAAACCTCTCTGGAAACAGATGCAGTCGGAAATAAAAGTGGTTAAAAAAAAAACAAAAACAAAACACAAATACAAAAATATAATAGTGAAAAGTACAGGCAATTGGATTTTAAGAATAAATGGACTTTAAAGCGGAACTTTCACCCACTATACAGTCGCCCTGCAATAATTAACCACTTAAGGACCAGGAAAATCTGAGGTGGATTTCACTTAAGGACCGGAGCAATTCTGACCTTTTTGACTATGTCTTTGTTCAACAGTGTTTTCCCTCTAAGTACTTTATTTTACCCAAGAAAATGATATACTGTTTTTTTACGCACAAATAGGGTTTTCTCTTATTACCACACTTATATGGATAGCCCACCATTTATTTTAGTAAAATTAAAGAAAAAGGTAAAAGAAAATGTAAAAAAAAAAAAAAAAAAAAAGCGCCATTTTTTCTGTTGTCCAATACAGGTTTCTGTTAACTTTGGGTAGGTGCTGCGCCCCTTTAAGTAGGCAGAAACAATTCTGAGAAGTGAGTGCAGGGGTGGAGCCTACCCTCTAACCTTAGCTGCAGCTTCCTGTGTTAACTCCAGTAAGTTTTGTTCCTTGTTGCAAGCAACAAGGCAAGAGAACAGTTCTGTTTAGTTTTAGATTTTTATTATTTTATGTTAGATATAGAACGCCACCATTAGGCAGATTACCATCACTGACCGTTCCTATCACCCAAATGTGGATAGCTCAGTTTACCAGGTGCTGTTGTGGACCTAAGCCCTGGGGGGAAAATCTTGGCTGCAAGTTCTTTCCCCAGGAGTTGCCCACTGAGGCTTCTTGATAATATGGTAATCTGATGAGTGAAGTCCTGCAAAAAAAACGTGACCAACACTTTGAGTGCAGAGGTCCACATGTCCCATGGAACCCCTCCGCACAGGGGTCTTTATCATTTGAGTTCTTATTGCATATTCTAGCACTCACTGGGTCTATCTGTATGTCTGTCTGGGTGTTTGGAGCAAGTTTATGTGGTAAATTAACCTTTTCATTGCTGGTATGGCATGTTGTGGGGGTTGAGGACACTCACTACTGGGTTTGGTGTTTATATTGTTTACCTACATGTTTTAGTATGTTTTTAACTTGAATTTTATTTTCATTCAGTTTTTGGTGAAATTATGTACTGCTCCTTTAAGGCGCACTTTTTACCGCACATACGCCATTTCTCCATTCACTTCAATGGGACTGTATGGTTTGGGACATATCTTTGCAGCCGCTTATCACAGTGAGGTCAGAGATGGCTCATTTTACTTGTATGCCCTTGCTCTGTCATCTGGTCAATGTTCAGCTGTGCAAGGCGGCCACATGGTCGTCTGTGCATACCTGTTCCAAACACTACCGTGTTGATGTGCTGGTATCGGCCGGTGCCAGTTTTGGGAGGAAGGTCCTGGAGGCAGCTTTACCTGTTTAGGATCTCCTTTATTCCTTCCATACTCTTTCACTTTTGAGCCCAGCTGGCTCTAGTTCAGTGTGCTGTGTATCAGTTCCTGGGGTCTGTTTTACCCCTGTTCATTGCCAGTTGACACTCAGTTGTTTGTGCTGCACTGTTTTTGACCTTTAGGGTTCATTGGTGCTCTGGTGACTTTGGGGGCCTGTGCCTGGTCCTTGCCTTTCTTCCCGTCCTGGGGAAATTAATGGTTGGACATCCCAAAATTACCAGTAACCTGTATTGGATGACAGAGAAAACAGGATTTTAGTCTTACCTGTTAAATCCTTTTCTCTTAGTCCATACAGGTTACTGGTCTCCCACCCTGTAAAGGGACCTTGCTCGGCTCTCCTGCAACAGAACATGGGGGACCACTTTTGGGTTCATGCTCACAGGAGTCTTCTGTTTCCTCGCTGACTACCTGGAGTAGTTGGTTCCAAAACTTACTGAAGTTAAAACAGGAAGCTACAGCTAAGGTTAGAGGGTAGGCTCCACCCCTTCACTCCTCAGAATTGTTCCTGCCTAATTAAAGGGGTGGAGCGCCTACCCAAAGTTACAAGTAACCTGTATGGACAAAGAGAAAAGGATTTAACAAGTAAGACTAAAATCCTATTTTTTTTTCTCTTGGGATCATTTGGGCTCAATGGGTTAAAATCTTATGGAGACTGCATGAAAGGTATGACCAGTCATTCATACCTACAAAATGAAGAGTTTTAAGTGGGCACTGTCCCCATGTCCCTTTTTCCTACCCTATTTTGCCACTTTTTTGTTGATGACATTTGTCGGTGTCTATAAATGTATTACATGGCTCCACAACAATCAAAGTCCCAATTTTGTTAATTCAAATGTTGTTGTTTTTTTAATAACCTATTTATTTTGTAAAAAAAAAAAAATTGTGTTTAGCTGAGCAGGTCAAAAATGGACCTGCATTCAGCCAGCCTCCGGCACTGCAGTGAAGGGGTTAATACTCCCAGCTGCTGATTTTTTTTTTTTTTTTTTTTACCAGTAGGTGTCTCCTCTCTGCTTCTCTGTCCCTTACTTTGATCGTAAGGGACAGTCAGGCATAGAGGAGACACAGAGACAGTGTGTAAATCACACTGTCTCATTCATTCCAAATTCTGGTACATATGATTGCTGCTGCAGCAATCACATGACCCGGCACTAGTGAAAGTGGCTGAGACTGAACGCTTCGGTACCGGAGCACTCCGTCTCAGCCTGGAATTAATGATGGCAGCGTGCTCGCACTATAAATTATCCCATGACATCTTGTCTGTGCACCTGCTCTGTCAGTCCCGATCTCCATTGAGAAGCAATGCAGTGTGCCACATGGTAACTGGAAGGGAGAGACGGCGCAGGTACGCAGATTGCACTAACCTGACCGTCAGTCTCCTACAATAAAGGATATCTTTATACTCTGCTACATTTCAGAGGTAACATATCTATTATAAAGGTAGTCGCTACCTGCTTAATTATTGCAAGGTGGCTATATAACTGGTCAGAGTTCCGCTTTAATAATATGTGTCATCTAAATTAAACTTTATTATCCCGTTTGTGATGAAAAATGATAAATAAATAGTCATGTTCTCATTTCTGCCCAAGTTTCACCCAAACAAGAAAATGGAATTTTTATAACACCTCGCTAGCTTTATGGATTGTAATCCCTATATTTTTTCCTTTTTTAACTCTTAGAGTGGCAGAGAGGTGTCCAGTGCAATGCTTTAGATACCTCTCTGGCACCAAAAGGCCACGTGTCCCTATGAAAAGTGGAGGAATTCTGGGGCAAACTGCTTGAGTTGTACGGTAGAACTAAAATTTCCCATTCATTTAAATGGGGATTTTAATCCCTTGAATGCCTTACAACGTGTTGGAGACCTCTCTAGCATTCAGGGGGTTAAAATCATCTATTAAATGGGAACTCTCACCTCCAGTAAACTGCTTCTTATATAAATCGAGGGCAATACATTTTCAATCAGGATTTTTTTTTTTAAAGCTGAACTACCACCCAACACAGTTTTTACCTTCACTAAGTCCCCATCTGGCGAGTAGCTGCTTAGTAGTGCTAGTCACCAGAATAATTACCTTATTGAATAGATTTCTGCTCTCTTCCATGGGTGACAGGCAGGACGGAGTGCGGACATCTTGCAATTGTGACGTCCGTGCACCTGCGCTGTCAGCCCCAGCCGGAGCCAAATGGCTCCTAGCAGCGCCTCCTAGACCTTCGGAGCGTCCAGCTCTGTATCAGCTGCGGCGCAGGCAGTCTCTACTGCGCATGACTGCCCCACGACCAGCTTGCAGTGGCACTGTGGTCCGTGTAACGGGCTCTTCAACTAGTGTGTGTGTGTATATATGTATATATAATTTTTTTTTTTTTTTTTTTTTTTAATTTGGATTAAAAATGTATTGCCCTCGAAGATTTATATAAGAAGTGGTTTACTGGAGGTGAGAGTTCCCCTGTAAATTAATAGGAGTTTTTAGTTCCCCTATAGTGCAAATTGTTTACCCCAGAATTCCTCCGCTTTTCTTTTTAACATACTACCCAAATATGTAAATGTGAAATGAGGGATTATACGTAGCAGCGGTCTCTGAATGTCCTGGCGGAGATGCACTAATGTGTTAAACTGTTCATAAAGTAGAGATGACTTCTCCAGTGCTATAAACTCTCCAGTTCCTGTGTTCTATTCTGGAGTCAATGTACTAAGATTTCTCTCACTTGATAGAGCTTAGTTCATAGGCTCCGTAGAATAACATAGGAATTGGAGATGTGATATCACTGGAGAAGTCATTTCCACTTTATCACCTCTTTATTACACCTTAGCATATCTCTCCCAAGACATTCAGAGGCAGCTGTTAGGTATAATTCCGCATTTTACATATAAAGGGACAGTAATGTTTCATAATAAAAGCAGCTCTAATTAATCGTCATAGTATTTGGACTTTGGAGAGTGTTATTTCAATTCTGTCACAGTTGTAGTTTAGGAGTAATTCAATGACATAGTGTCCCCCTCCTGCCCCTTTTACTGATGTAACACTGTTCAGCCAGAGCAGAAGGGAGGTGCCCAGGTAGACTGCAGAAAGGGACAATCTTCAATTAAGATGAGGGAAAAAGCTGAAAAACTTGTCAAGGGGGGAAGGGCTTTCATTGTTCTCATAGGAAGAAGATTGTCCCCTTCTGTTATCTGTCTGGACTATGGACTGCATTCCACATCTGAGAAGAGCAGTGTTACATCAGTAAAAGGGGCGGGAGGGGGATACTTTATCATTCAATTGCTCTTGAACTACAACTCTGACAGTATTGAAATAACAGTCTCTATGGCTCAAATACGATGAAGATTAACCCTTTGAGTGCCAGAGGGGTACGAAACGCATTGCAAAGCAATGCGTTCCGTACCCCTCTGGCACTCAAAAGGTCAATTGGAGCTGCTGTTTTTGTGAAACATTGCTATCCCTTTAAATCTTTTGTTGGATACCTCTCTGACACACAAAGAGTTAAGTATAATGCGTCATGTTACATTTAACAGCGGTCTTTGAATGTCCTGCTCTCTTTGAGAATCTCTACCTCATTGTGACTGTAATTTACACAATGGAATCCATTTAGTAGATTATACTGGAATCTAAATGCTTTTCTCTGTCTGCGTTTTGCTTGGCAGTACACAGAATTCTTGCCAGTGACAAACTACTGTGTAATTTTTCTTTCTGTGTATTTCAGCTTCAGCCGACTGTTCAGTTCTTCATCCAGCCCTCCTCCAGCAAAGAGGACTTACCCCTCTGTCAATATCCACTACAAGTCTCCCACCCCAGCTGGTTTCAGCCAGCGTCGCAGCCACACCATGTGCCAGATATCCTCTGGGGGGCGCACTATCGAATTCTTCCCGGATGAGTAAGTTCATGTCCCCTTACAGGGGTGTTCACTGATACTATAAAAGTGGTGAAATTCTGGGGCATGCCACCTGTGCCAAGATTTGCACCTCTTCTCTTAGCACATCAACCTCACTGTCTTCTAAAGTCCCTGAATATAACTCAATTGCAAGTGTAAGAAACCTAAAAAAAAAAAAATCACGTAATAATAAATACTCACTTACCATAATCGAGGCAGAAAATCCTATTGACCTCTATGAGGTGTGAGTATTGGTTCTGCAGATCTAATCTTTAATCCGTACTGGCGATCATGTCCATAGAGGGAGACATGTTTGTTTTTTATGGGCTTCTGGACTTGGCTCCTCCCACTGAAGTCCTCTTAGGGAGCCTGCGACCACTTACAATGCAATAATCTGGGGGGTGCCTTAGCCTTGCTGGTCACACCCACTGTGCTCGGGTATGTCCAACACAGTCTCAGTGCTGCTGAACTTGTTGGCTGGTTCATTTACCAGTTTATATTATTTCCATTGTATATATTAACCCTTTAGAGGGGTGTTATACAGTTCATACAAGGCCCTTTTACCTCATTGACTCTGTCCCAAGAGCCGATGATGATCTGTAAGACTCTTCACTCGGCTCATGGGAGATTTCTCTCCTCTCTACTGAAGTATGTAGAAGCCCCATATCTGCAAATCCACCATCACTAGGCTTTTTGTAGGGAAGAGAGCTTTTCACCTACAGGTGCTTGAGATGTCCTGTCAGCAGAAGAATTGCTTTTTATGCATAGAGTACAAATGCATATTAGGTCTTTCATCTATTTTTCAATGTGCTGATATGTATGTAGAATTTGTTATAGTATTTTAGTAAATAAAAAAAGGCTATGTGGCTGTAGAGGCACAGACTGGCAGCAAAAGCTGATCACATTGGTGAGGTAATCCAGATGGTTAATACACAAGCTGCAGTACCAGTTCAGACCACTGGAAGGCAGATTCTAGCTCTGACAGCCTTTTATTCTTCCGAAGTTGTGTAATAGTAACTGCTATTTATCAGCTGGTTAATTCCAAGGTCATGTGTCAAAGTGCTTTGTATCTCCACGGGGGAAAAGCACTATTTAAAATAGGTTGTTGTTATTATCACATTTTGTAGGAAATAAGAAGAGGTGAGAAGACTCAGTTTCTCAGAGTTTCCACATTTAAGGTCCTTATGTGAAAAGAAAGAAATTGAAGCATGGGGTGTAACTACAGGGGTTACAGACAGCACCGATGTGAATGGGCCCATCATCCAAGGAGGCCCATTGGCTGTGCACTTTCCTATGACTTCTTATAATCAGAACAGTTTCCTGTCTTAGCTAATGACCGCTGACATCATTAGACATGGAAACTACCAGAGAGGTGTCCAAGCATTGCAAAGGTTGCTTTGTCATGTCTTATTCAAACTTGCTCCAGGCCACATGTGGGTGGAGGGGCCTAGCCCATCTTTTTCATCCTCAGGGCCTAGTACATTCTAATTACACCCGTGAACTGGAGTAAGTTCTAAGTCAAACCAACAGAACCATAGGACAGAGGAGCTCAAACCTAATGAGAAGTACCCTCCAACAGCACAAGGGTTAAATCACCCTCTTGGAATGTTCTGATTGGACCATGCCACCTCCTCTATTGCCTCATGCATTTGCCCCACCCCCATGCTTGCCGCTTGCTCACTTACTGCCACTAACCCTTCCTGCTTTGCTTTCTGCTCTCCCCCTGACGCTCTGCACCCTCTCTCTTTTTCTCTTTCCATAGATTGAGAAGTAACACTGTGGCTTCTCTCCTCAGCGACTGCACGTCCACTGCCCGGCGCGAACAAAAGCGCGAGCAGTACCGCCAAGTGCGGGAGCACGTGCGTAATGATGATGGGCGCCTACAAGCATGTGGGTGGAGCCTCCCAGCTAAATACAAGCAGGTTGGTCATTCAAGGTGTCACATGAATCATAATTTCAGTAGTAATCCTCTATTAGTGAAATATATATATACATTTTAAAGCGGAACTACCACCCAACACAATCTTTAGCTTTATTAAGTCCCCATCTGGCTTAGTAGCGCTAGTCGCCAGAATAATTACCTTATTTAATAAATTTCTGCTCTCTTCCATGGGTGACAGGCAGGACGGAGCGCGGACATCTTGCCATTGTGACGTCAGCTCGCCTGCGCTGTCAGTCCCAGCCGGAGCCAAATGACTCTTAGCAACGCCTACTAGATCCGGCTGGGACTGACAGCGCAGGCGCACGGACGTCACAATGGCAAGATGTCCTCGCTCCATCCTGCCTGTCACCCATGGAAGAGAGCAGAAATCTATTAAATAAGGTAATTATTCTGGCGACTAGCGCTACTAAGCAGCTAGTCGCCAGATGGGGATTTAGTGAAGCTAAATATTGTGTCAGGTGGTAGTTCTGCTTTCAGGATTTTCTAGCTGAAAAAAGCAAGGAACTCCCACTGTATGAGATTATCTTTCAAAATGTATAACCAATCAAGATAAAACCTCCCTATTTAAGTGTATAGAGAGCTTTACAGTCAATCAACTGAAATTATCAATAATAGCTAATGCAGTAGCACCATAGTGGCCATTTTATTTTTATTATTCAGCCGGATCTGACACTTTGTAACAAATGGCGATTTGACACAACTTTCAAAATCGCCTATGTTTTTGTTACCTTTTGACATTTATTTATTTGTTTCATTTACGCAAATTACACAGTACTAGCCAACATGCCTTATAGATAATAAAATTCCACACTGCTCTCCATCCCAACTCCCACTCCCTACTGGCCAGTACTAACTGATTTGCATAAACTAATAAATATTTCAAAAACTTCTGTATGCAATAAAAAATGACTACAATAAATGTAGTTGATTTTGAAAGCTCCTCCAAAGTCACACTGTGATAAGTCATGGAATCATGTGCTTGAAAATCACCTTAAGATAGAATTCAAAGCAAATGTTATTGGGGAACGCATGGTATGGAAGGGAAACTATATTGCACTATATGGGTGACAGGGAACCAGAATGCCTACTAACTCTTGAGTGCCAGAGAGGTATCCAACGCATTGCATTGGATACCTCTCTGGTACTCATGGGGTTTAATCAAGGTTAAGCCCTGCTCTCTGGTTCATGTCAACAGTGTGTGAAATACTGTAATTCTTACGCAAATATATACGTTTGTCAACTCCTCGTGCTGGAACGCTCAGTGGGGTGCAGTCTCTGACTTCCCCTGCTTGTCCCCTTGAGGTCTTTGAGCTAATCTGTGTGCGAGCTGTACCACAGTTCGGCTATTGGTAAGATTGGGAGCAAGACTTATTGTTCCAAACTGACAAATGTACAAACAGCCAGCAGTCTCTGTTACACAATAGCTAATTCTACCTCTCGTCTCTCCACTGTGCATACCATAAAGACTGGTGACCCTCTGAAATGCCATTGCCCCAAGGGTTTGTGTATGTTTCCAGAGAACATGTAATCAGAGTCCCGCTTCTCTAGTGTGGTCAGTCTTAGTGTCTGGAAAACTCCCATCCTAGCACTGTCCAGGGCTGAATCCTGGCCACCACACACGCACAGACAGTTGACTGCTGGAGTTCCAACATGAGAAGTGCAAGATATGTACGGATTTGCACAACCATAACAGTATTTCAGACCCTGGTGACCAAAGCACTAGACTTAACCTTTATTACTAAGCTATCTGGTTCCCCAGCACACGTAATAGCAATGCAACTTCCTCTCCATCCCATGTGATCTCCAGTCTCTCTTGCTTAGAATTCTATCTCAGGGTGAATTCACTGTTGTTCCAGTAGCACATTAGGCCTTAATGGCGCAAGGCAGGAAATGTGCGCAATCTCTATTTCCCATGTGAAAACCACTAGGGAATAGGTTTGTGCATGATTTTGTTGAATTGTGCATGAAAATTCAAGATTAGCGAACGGCTGCATATATTTATTTTTTGTGGGCGTGGCTAAGATTAACAAATCTGTGTGAGTGGAATAGCGAATGCGCCTAATGCAAGAACTGCTATTGCGAATGAATTTATACGTCTGTGTACTGTTGTCGTAAAATGGAATTTTTTATGTGCAATTCAAGAAGCGTTCAGTATTTAGCTTCCTGGATTAGAACATGCGAAAAATCTATCTGCGCACAAAAAATGCCTTTATCCAATGTGAACGTTTCTTGCATCGCGCTATAAGTTCCATGACCTGTCACACACTCAATAGTTACAGAGACAGTTCTGCTCTAAATTAAAAGTGAAAGATAAATCAAAGAAGTTTTAGCTGTTATAAATTTTGGATGCATGGGGGAGAGATTCTCTAAGTGGTGATATAGTGGTGATAAAGTGGAGATGATTTCTCCAGTGATATCACTTCTCCAGTTCCTGTGTTATTCTATGGAAGCCTATGCACAAAGATCTCCGAAGCTGAGGAAATCTTAGTTCATAGGTCCATAGAATAACACAGGAAACTGAGAAGTGATACACTTCCACCCTATCACTGCTTTATCACCTCTTAGTTTAGCCCATTGTTATACTCGGCAGGAAAATCCCTACAGTAAATATATATATATATATATATATATATATATATATATATAATATAAAAATCATGATAAAATGATACTAAACCCATGGGTGATGGCTTGTTATTGTCCAAAATGGTCAGTGTCTCTGTGTCTCGCTCTTCAGTTTTTTTCTCCATTGGAACTGAATAAAGTTAATACATTTCCAGTTATAGATAAAAGCAAGTTCATTCATCTTGAACCAATATATATCATTAACACTGATCCGTGTGCAATGCATTGCTTCACAACGCATCCCTCAGCCCTCTGGTCTGCAAAGGGTTAATAATTGAAGATTGTTGCATCAAACGTTTATTTATTTAACCTCTTTGGTGCTAGAGAGGTGTCCAACACACTACACAAGCATCCGTTAACTGCTCATTTGGGCCATGGAGAGTGTTATATCAATTCTGTCAGAGTTGTAGTTCAGGAGTAATTGGATGATAAAGTATCCCCTCCCATCCCTTTTAGTGATGTAACACTGCTCATCTCAGAGCAACAGGACTGTCCAGATTGATCACAGAGAGGGACAATCTTCAGTGATCATAAGGGAAAAACCTGAAAAAACTACCAAGGGGGCTGGGTTTTCCTTATGATCATAGTAAGATGATTGTCCCTTGCTGTGATCTGTCTGTTCAAGAGACCAGATTCCACATCTGAGGGGAGGTGGCTTACACTAGGTAAAAGGGGTGGGAGGGGGATAGTTTATCATTCAATTACTCTTGGACTACAGCTCTGACAGTACTGATATAACACTCTGCATGGGCCAAATAGTATGAAGATTAATCAGAGCTGATTTTTTTTGTGAAACATTACTATCCCTTTGAAAAGAACCTTCTAGTATTCCGTGACCTGTGATAACTCACCCGGAGAGTGCCACTTGGCACTTTCCAGCTTCTACATGTTTGTTCCCTTCTACCAAAGTCTATCCTCTTGCGTTATCACAGGTCACGCAATAGTATAAGGTACTTTTTATAAATCTGTCCTTTAATAAATTGTTTAATGACTTTATACACATGGATTCTTACTGGTGCCTGCAGTGGAAGTGCATGTCTACATTGTGGCTTTAAAGGGGAACTACCACCCCGCAATAAAGGGACTGACAGCGCAGGCGCACGGACGTCACTATGACGAAATGTCCCTGCTTCCTGCTACTGTGAGCCTCAACAAAACTGGAAAATCTTTGAAACCAGGTAATATTTCTGGCGACAAGCACTACTAAGCAGCTAGTCCCCAGATGAAGAATTAATTAATGTAAAGTTATTGCGAGGTGGTAGTTCCCCTTTAAAGTTACTTTTAAATCAATACAGATTTTGTAATTGGTATGTATGGTTTGATTTACCCAGAATTGCTCTACTTTTTCTTGGGCATATGGTGCTTCATCTGCACCTCATTTTGTGACAATTTACACCACTGCTCTAGAAGTTAAAGAGGAATTTTCACCTTTCCAGTATTTTCTTGATTATTCCTCCCCACTGATTAAGTCCACCCCTGTGGTGGAAGCTGATAGGTTCTAGCAGCATCAGAAGGAGGAGTAAGAAGAAGAAGGTGATTTCAGGACTGGCGAGTAAGTAATCATGCAGGCTCTGCCACACAGGTGACAGAATTCAGCACTGATCAAATGAAAGAATCCTTAACTACTGAACCACATTTTTCTAAAACCTTTACACTGAATGAAAATCAAAAACACAAAGTATAGGCGGCTTAAGTAGATACATTTAACCCTTTGAGTTCCAGAGAGGGATATCCAACCCATTGCAATGCACTGATGGCACTCAAAGGATTAATGAGACTAAGGTTGGTAGGTAGACCGGTGCAGTTTAATTTTAGTTTTTTCTAGCGCTTGTGATTCTGGCTTATGGTGATTAAATTGCCATCAGTTTTGTTTATGGATAAAGTCCTTTTTTTCTCTAACTCTGGCAGCTAAGTCCAAATGGAGGTCAGGAGGACAACCGAATGAAGAATGTGCCCGTTCCCGTTTACTGTAGGCCGCTGGTGGAAAAGGATCCCACCATGAAGGTAATTAAGCAGCCATCCTTATTACCCCACCCTAATGTAAAACAATAATTGAATGTCTATAATAAACAAACTAGTTTAAGAGCCCATGTACACGGGCCACAGTGCCACCCACCAACGGCCGTGGTGCATTCATGCACAGTAGAGACTGCCCGCGTAGAGGCTGATCCGAGCACCATGTTCCGTATCAGCCGTGGCTCGGGTAGCCTCTACTGAGCAGGACTGTAGCCAGACTACATGTCCTGCCATTTTAGGTTGGCGCTGTACAATAGTAATTTATGGATGGCTATTTTTGTGGCCAAATTAATTCATAGTGAGCAATAGCAACAGCACCACCCTCAAGTGGTAGGCCATTAAAATAACTCCACTGAAAAAAAGAAGTTTGAGGTGCAAAAACATTTTAATGAAGCATCTCACAGATGAGGTATAACTTTCATTTTATGCAGTAGGAAAATCCAAACAGGATATGCATTTTCCGTATAACGCAAAATTTGCTCTTTAAAGGTAAAGTCTTCAGCATTTAAAACTTGAGACTGGGTTTTTTTTTTTTTTTGCAGCTTTGGTGCTCAGCAGGGGTGGATTTGACGGGCTGGAAACCTGTTGAAGAGGATCCTGGGAATAGAGTCAAGCAGGTACCTGGGCAGGATCCTCTGACGTGTGAAAGGGAAGTGGAAGGAGAGAGTAAGAGCACCCACACCTCTCCGGAGAAGAAAAAGGTGAATTTGGTATAGGGACAAGGGTCCATATTTATAAAATATAAATATTCTGGAGTAAACCAACTAAATATAGGGTACAAATAGCAATTCCTAGATTCCCTTTATATTGCATTAGCTGACCTTATGCTCTTTCATTTCTAGATCAGAACATGGTTGACAAAATGTATATTTTTAACATAACGTCATAATATCACTGTCACTATGTGTATTGACATACTATGGACTCCTTTACTTTGTGATGACAGGTGCTACATGAAGCAGATGCCACTTCCAGCCGTGTTTGGATCCTTACCAGCACTTTATCTACCAGTAAGGTTGTGATCATTGATGCCAACCAGCCTGGCACCCTGGTGGACCAATTCACTGTCTGCAATGCCCATGTACTGTGCATCTCTAGCATACCAGGTATGACGGTGACAGAAAATAGCATAGTGCTTGTGTTTCTGGCTGAAGCTGCTATTCTGTTGATGTGAGAAGTGGGATTAGGTAACAGACAAAGCACACACATGGGAATTACTGACAATGTCTGACAACGTACCACGTGGCTGTTCAACTCAAGTTCTCAATTTCTCATAAAAGGCCAGGGTTTTCAGGGTGTACTTGACAAATACCCTGCAAATATGTTCATGTTTACTTTTAAGGATATCTATCATGTAATTAATTATTGACATACAGTATATATGTGTGATATCAGGATCAAAAGTGTACAAAGATACAAGCTTTAGCACAGCGTCTACACTTTAGCATTTATTCTTTACATATTTCATCTTCGGTAAAGCCCTTCACAGATTGAAACATTGATCAGACAGTAAACAGGGTGAGTTGTACTTTTTTAACCCTTAGAGTGCCAGAGGGGTATGTGACGCAATGCGTCGCTTACCCCTCTGGCATTCAATGCAGAACAAAGGGAAGTTGCAGCAGAGGAGATCTGCAGTGGGATGCTCATTACAATGAACCAATCAATGGCAGCCCATGTGGTATCACTGAGAGAACACAGGGACAGTGCAGATAAGTAAACGGGCCACAGGAATGTGATGGCATCATTGCCACACTCCAATCATATGTGTGAACTGCTCCTTCACAAGGGCAAAGCAACTATTTTGATTCATAGCAACAAACAGCTGTATGCGCAAATTAAAAGATGTAATTCTGGGGCAAAGCAACTGTACCATAGGGAACAAATAAATAAATATTCTCACCTTTCCTAATTATTTCAAGACACTTTTAACCCCTCGAATGACAGAGAGGTCTCCAACGCATGACACCTTGCAAAGCCATTGTTTGGAGACCTCGCTAGCATTCAACAGTTAAAGGGATAGTAATACTTCGTTTTAACTTTATTTTATTTTATAGGCATTAAAAAAACATGAAGAATGATATAAGTCTTATCTCTCAAACCTTTATGGTTTATGAGATATTCACAAGCAAAGTTTCCCCCTCCCTCCCCTTTTACCTAGTGTAAGCCATCTCTTCTCAGATGTGGAATGCAGTCCATAGACTGGACAGATAACAGAAGGGGACACTCTTTTTCCTATGAAAACAATGAAATCCCTGCCCCCCTTGACAAGCTTTTCAGGTTTTTCCCTTATCTTAATTGAAGATTGTCCCTCTCTGCAGTCTACCTGGGCACCTCCCTTCTGCTCTGGATGAAAAGTGTTAAATCAGTAAAAGGGGCGGGAGGGGGACACTTTGCTTGTGAATATCTCTTAAACCATAAAGGTTTGAGAGGTAAGACTTATATCATTCTTCATGTTTTTTCAATGCCTACAAAATAAAATAAAGATAAAACAAAGTATTACTATCCCTTTAAAAGGTCAATTTATCTCAATGATCATATGATATTAGTTCCTTGTGGTGCAGCTGGATTGCTCCATTTTTATGTGCATACTACCCTAAATGTTTGCCTTGCTACTTAGCTAAGTGACATGTAGCAGGTTTGTATACTGTTCTAAAATAAAATAAAGGGCTCAGGACCTTCTAAGAGCCTTCTGCCCGAGTCTTCTACCCGAGTCGTTTTACCGAGTCTTCTTTCAAAAGAATCCCAAGTTTTAAAGACTCGGTTTGGATGAAAGATCGATATATATATGAAGGAGTAAACTGAGTAATTGATGAGTTTATTACTCATAAATATCCAGTGAGCCTTTTATTATTGGGGGCCTTAGAACACAAGTATATTTATACAGATATCCTCTTAGAAGGTTCTGTGCCCTTTCTTTGTGTGGTGTTTTCTGTGGTGTTTTGTGCACTGCATTGGTGCATTAAAGGGACAGTAATGTCCCAGAAAAAATATTTATCATTTTGTAATGCTTAAAAAGTTAAACTAAATGCAACAAATCCTATCTCTCAAACCGCTATGGTTTGAGAGATATAAGCATTGAAAGTTTGACGTTGCCTGCTGTCAGCTGTAAAGCTGACAGCAGGCGATCCTTGTCGGCCGACACTTGGAGGTTCTTCAGCAGAGCCGTAATTGCGTTATTTAAAATGAATTACTTAATTGGAATGGTCTACAAAGTGTGCTTGCAAACCAGGCACACTTTGTAGACCTCTCCAGTGAAGTCATTCTTTTCAAATAACGCGATTGCGGCTCTTTTGCAGAGCCACCAGTTGGTCCCCGGACAGGATTCCCCTGCAGTCAGCACAGCGCTGACATCAGGGAAAGGGGGGGAGGGGGGAACTTTCAATGCTTATATCTCTCAAACCATAACGGTTTGCATTTAGTTCAACTTTCTAATCACTACAAAATGAGAAATATTTTTTCTGGGACATTGCTGTCCTTTTAAAGGGCAGCGTCTTATTGAGGAATGTCTGTTACCAGATTGTTAAAGAGACGGAACTTTAAGTGTGTGGCCCTCTGGATTTATTGAGGACAAAGGCTTTGGATCAACCATTTAAAAGAACATTGGGTTATCAATAGTGGTGTGACTGCCTGTCCAGCCATTGTAACCTTTGATTGTGCACCTTGTGGACAATAAAGATCTAATAGTGGGGATAGCACTCATAGCGCCATAGCACCGTTTGTATATTGTGTACTGTTCTGCCTGTTTAGTACAGAGATAAGCAAACTTGGCTCTCCAGCTGGTGGAGTTGTAAGCTGTTGCGGATGATGGGAGTTGTAGCTTCCTATGCTTAGATACTATATCTCTCCTGTGAATGTAATAAAATAATATCTGGTCTGTATCATCTTTTCCTTTTGTTAAAAGCCCATATTGTGTAATACAGGGGGGTTTACTGACCTTGGAACTGACCTTGAACTTTTTTCTCTTCTAGCGGCCAGTGACAGTGATTATCCACCAGGAGAGATTTTCTTGGAGGGAGATGTGAACCCGGAGGACTCGGGTGACACCGATGGTGTCTTGGCAGGGATCACCATTGTAGGATGTGCCACGAGATGCAACGTGCCACGAAGCAACTGCTCATCCCGCGGAGATACCCCTATTTTGGACAAAGGGCAGGGTGAGTTAGATGCCTGCTGTATTCAGTAAGCTAAAGAGGTGCAATTCTGGCGCAGAACAACTGCCCCATAGGGAACAAATAAAAATTCCCCAAATTCCCCTTCGATGGGCTAAAAAAAACACAAACAAAAAAAAACCAATTTAAGTGAATGTGAATTTTTATTTGTCCCCTGTGATTCAGTTGGTTTGCTCAAGAATTGCGCATCTTTCTTTCGCATCCTGAATGCAGCCCTGACTGTCATTTAAGTGCAAGGGTAAAAAACAGTGCCGTTGGACGACAGCTGACCCACAGCCAGCTGAGAATGGTGTGAATTGTAGTCCCACAACAACCTGAGATTGTTTGCCAAATATTGGCTTAGTGCAGAAGCCTAGATTTTTTTTCTCCCTTCATCCCGCTCGTACTGATGACTTGGAATTAATCCTTTGAGTGCCAGAGTGGTACACAACGCATTGCAAAGCAATGCGTTGCGTACCACTCTGGCACTCAAAGGGTTAAGCAGTAAGAATGACCCAATAAAACTTCCAGCATTTAAGTTATTCTGAGAAACACTGGTAGACCCATAAATTGGGAGTAACACTTTATGTCAACTTAGGTTTATTTGAAAGATTCAGAATCGCCTATATGTTATTTAAGTCATTTTTATTTTCTATAATCGCTTATGAGATTTAGCCTCTTTTTTTTTTTCAAAATATTTTTGAACCAGCCTCACACGAAACCGTTACATATACAACATTGTGATATAAAATGGATATACATTGTTACAAATGAGATTTAGCTTTAATTACTTCATGAGTTTATTTATGTAAGTTAGACAGTACTGGCTGGCAAAAATGTTGAAATTCCTCACTGCTCTCTCCCTCCCAACTGCCACTCCATCATGCTTTTCCTTTCTCCCACCTAGATATTTTGGTAACTGGAGAAAAGGGGTTCATGACCAAATCTGAGAACTCATTGAATCTGCCCCAGAGACTTCGGTTTTCAGACTGAATTACTGGGTCTCTGGTGGTATGAGTTTCTTCTCCTTCCCACCCTGTTCCTCCTACTTCTCCTCCATCCCACCCTGTTCCTCCCACTTCCTGCCCACTTCTCATCCATCCCACGCTGTTCCTCCTACTTCCTGCCCACTTCTCCTTCTTCCCACCATATTCTTCCCACCTCTCACCCACTTTATGACGCAAATACTATTTCGGCCCGCTCCCTTGATTCAAATTGCATAATTGACATCCTTTCGTCAGCAGCACATGAACCCTCTCCGGGGGCTCAAGATGAGCATGTTCCCAGGTATGTTCGTAAGACACCTCTCTACAGTTAAAAAGAAACAAAATGGCTATGCTTTTTAACCCTTTGAGTGCAAGAGCATGTGGAAGTGGCAGTTGGGAGGGTGAACAGCACAGAATAATCATATCTGGCACTTGACAGTACTGTCCAACTTGCATAAACTGACACATAAATAAAGCTAAATGTCTCATGAACTATTGTTTTACAGTTGTCATAAGGTGTTACGTCTCCTTTAAACTCCATGGATGCTGTTGACATCTCCAAAGCATTGCTCTTCAATGTCCATTCCAGCAGAGGTATTGAGGAGCTTGTACCCACTTGTACCATTTAATTTAACTGACTCCAGGTCTTGGCTTTCACATTTACTGTACTGGCTTAATGCAGAAACCAGAGAACAGTGATTATGGGGCGTACAGAAGAGATAACTTAAAGCGGAACTACCACCTGAAATACAGTTTAGCTCAAAGGGATAGTATTGCCTGAAAATAATTTTATTTTATATTGTAGCCCTTAAAAAAAACATTAAAAATGATATAAGTCTAGTAAAGTTTCCCCTGGAGTGACGTCACTGCTCAAGCCTTCAGATCTGGAATCCGGTCCCCGGACCGGCCGCGCCTCTTCAGCAGTGCCGAGATTATGATCTTTAAAAATAATTTCTTCATTGGAATGGTCTACAAAGTGTGCTTGCAAGCCAGGCACACTTTGTAGACAGTTCCATTGAAGTAGTTCTTTATAAAGATTGTGATCTCGGCACTGCTAAAGAGCTGCCCGCTGATCTGTGGACCGGATTCCAAATCTGTCCACTAGATGGCAGTCTTGGCTAAAACAGCCAGGAAAAGCGAACTTAATTTTACTTGCTAATATCTCCCAAACCATAAAGGTTTGGAAGATAAGACTTATATAATTTTTAATGTTTTATTAAGGGCTACAATATAAAATCAAATTATTTTCAGGCAATACTATCCCTTTAAATAACTACTCATCTGGCGACTAGCTGCTTAGTAGCCTGTGCTGTCAGTCCCTTCCGGAGCCACCAAGAGCCGGCTAGGACTGACAGTGCAGGAGAGCGGACGTCACTATGGCAAGGTGTCTGCACTCTGTCCTGCTGTCAGCCTGGGAAGAAACGGTAAATCTATTTAACAATGTAATAATTCTGGCGACTAGCGTTACTAAGCAGCTAGTCGCCAGATGGCGAGTTCTTTAAGTTAAAGTGTATTTCAGGTGGGAGTTCCGCTTTAAGGGGCCACTTTGCTTGGATGTGTATCAACATGCTGAACGGGGGTCTGAGAGAAACCGCTTCGGTCTTGGAGCAGTCAATTTCAGACCTATTTGTGCTTACATCTCTCCTGCAGGAGCACCGTAAGCACAAAGTACGTGACGTGCCAGGACTGTCACCAGTCCTGAAGGGGAAAAAATGGTGAAGGTCCTGGCACATCACCTGTCATTAATGGGTTAAAGGGACAGTAACATTTTTATGGAGAAAAAACACGTTAGTGGACTTTTCCTGCGGTGTAAACGGCACTGTCACTGCTGTGAGATTTTTCATTCAAAGATACAATAGCTCAGATCTGCTTTTCTTACAGTTAACTATAGTTTTCTGGTGTGGTCACTAGATGGTGCTGTTCCTGACAC
The DNA here is from genome assembly GCA_037306005.1 of Rhinophrynus dorsalis. Classification (NCBI taxonomy): domain Eukaryota; kingdom Metazoa; phylum Chordata; class Amphibia; order Anura; family Rhinophrynidae; genus Rhinophrynus; species Rhinophrynus dorsalis. The sequence continues at coordinate 39,037,916 of CM074725.1, forward strand.
TATGAAGAGTTGTAGTCTGTGCTATAAAGTACAACATAAAAATATTTACCAGTTGGACACTAACTGGCTCTGTTGTAGTTAAAGGGGAACTCTCACCTCCTATAAAGTAATACTTATTTTATTATCTGTCCCCAATACAGCTTGAGTTCTTTATTTATTTATTTATTTTCAAATTGCTAATTTTATGGAGAAATAAGCTCCTAAAGTGTTACAGCATGACGTCACTGCAGACCTCGCTACGGCATAGCTCTGTACCAAACACCTGGCAATCTTCACCTCTTCTCCTCTCCTATTGTGCCTTGTTCCCTGCTCCTTGTCTGACGTTCGAATCCTCCATGTGACCTCTCTCTTGCCAATACTTGTGCGCCAGGTCACATGAAGGATTCCAGCATCAGACAAGGAGGAGGGAACGAGTCACAACAGGAGAGGAGAAGACTGACAGCCGTGCGGTACAGAGGTGTACCGCAGTAAGGCCAGCAGTGACGTCATGCGATAACACTTTAGAAGCCTATTTATCTAAAATAAAATTAGCGATTTAAAAAAAAAAAAAAAAAAAAAAAAAGGATTCAAGCTGTACTGGGGACAGAGAATGAAATAATTATTACTTTATAGTGTTAATCAGTGTTCAAACTTTTCCATAAGAACATTTCATACGTGGCATTAAATATTTGGAGAAAATTCTGTATCAAAATTGTCGCAGTTAGAGACACTTCTTTATATATTTTTTGTACTATTTTTTTCTCCAATCTCAACATCGCCTATAGAGTGCAAAGACTTCCAAAACTGGCATGAGCGTTTCTATAAATGTCGGCCATACGTTTAAGTCCAAAATAACGCTTCTTTTCACATAACGCCAGTTTTATAAATCTCCCTCTATGTTCCATCTTAATATGTTAACCCCAGGGGAGGTTTCCACTGTCAGCAACGGGAAACTCAACCAGCATCAGTCTGCAGAGGAGGCTACAGAAGCCATGGAGGTACCAGAATCATCTGCCAGTGAAGCAGACCCTGCTCAGGTTCGAACTGGACCACTGACAGAGCATGTTTTCACTGACCCCGCCCCAGTGGCCAATGGCAGGCTTTGCAGGTATAGTGTCTGAGCAGCTGTCCATTTATTGTCATTAATTAATTTGCCTGTATAAGAACATATCCTTGTGTTAACCCTTTGAGTGCCCGAGGTGTTGCGTACCCCCATGGCACTCAAAGGGTTAATGTCACTAATGCTGGCTCCATTGTCTTGAATGTTGCTGTACCAAAAAAAAAAATTCTAGAGCAAACCAACTGGACAATATAGATCTAATAATAAAATCACACTGTTTAACCCTTTGAGTGCTGGAGAGATACCTCTCTGGTACTCAAAGGGTTAAATTGGTATAAAACAAAAAAAAAAAAAAAAAGGTGTGCAATGTATTGGAGTCATCTGTCATTCATGGGCTTAAAAGCCTCCATTATAAATCAATTGAAATTTGAGGAATTTTTATTTGTGCCCCTATGGGTACAGTTGGTTTGCTCCAAAATGACTGAATGTCCTCTTAGCACACGAGTCTCTTTGTGAACTTTTCTATTTTGGTTATTTAGATGGAAGTGGTTTATTATACGTCTACATCAGTGCATCTCTGCTGTAGTTCAAGGTGCACTCCAACAGGTCAAGTTTTCAGGATATCTCAAATTATCCCTTTGAGTACCAGAGGGGTACACAACACATTGCGTACCCCTCTGGCACTCAAAGGGTTAAGTACAGGTATGTCAATCATAATGACTGATCCTCTGATCATCCCCCTGTGATCAGGCTGGAATATCCTGATTAGCTGACCTTTTGGTGTCCCCCGAGGACTAAAGCTGACAATCGCTGTTTTTCATGTTCCAATGAATAGATCAGGATGTTGGCATTTTCACTATTTTCCCCTATTTTTCCCCCCTACTAGTGAAAATGGACATTTGAAGCCACAAGTGAATACAGCTCCGCAAGACACAGAGCCAAACAATGACTCCTCCGCAGGAACCAGCGCTGCTCCCACTATGTGGTTAGGAGCACAAAATGGCTGGTATGTAGCCCAGTATTGCCAGGTCACTGAAATAACTGAATCTGCCTTTTGGTCCTAGGAGGGACTGACCCTATACCTTTCACTGTCATTAGTAACTCTGATCTAAGGGGGGCGGGTGGAGGTCTGAACCATTGACTCATCACTGTTGTTAGCATACTTTGGTTCTGTAATGGACTGATCAATAAACATGTCACTTCCATTAATACAGTTTGGTCCTAGGAAGGACAGACCCATATAAAGGTCACTGGGATTATTACACATTGGTCCTACCCATAAACATTTCACTTTCATTAGTATATTTTTGTCCTTAGGAAGGACTGACCCATAAACCTATCACTTTTAATTCTAGTACACTTTAGTCCTAGGAAGGACTGATCCATAACCATGTCACTGACATTAGTATACTTTGGTTTTAGGAAGGACTGACCATGAACTTGTCACTGTCATTTATACACTTTAGTCTTAAAAAGGCCTGACTTCTCAGCAAATCACTGTCATTAGAACACTTTAGTCCTAGGAAGGACTGACCCATAATCATTTCACTTCCATTAATGAATGTTGGTCCTAGGAAGGACTTTCCAAAGAACATGTCACTGTCATTTGTATGTACACTGGTTTGAGGAGGGACTGATCGTGTTGTTGTCATTGGTTAACCCTTTGAGTGCCCGAGGGGTAAGCAGCGCATTGCTTTGCAATGTGTTGAGCACCCCTGTGGCACTCAAAGGGGTTAACAAGATGGCATAGCTCTTTGCAAGAGCATTGCTAGGTACTGGCTAAGAAGGGTAAGGTTCTAGGTCTCATGCTTTCGGCCTCTGGTTTCATTACCAGCATGAGATATGTAATGGTGATAATCTCTCTTCTGGTAATGGTGTAACTGGGCTTCATGGGGCACTAATCATGCAACAGATTGCCCTAAGCCCTGGATCTTTTGAGAACTTAGCAACTCCCCTGACTCTTTGTATTCTGAAAGTGCAGAATTTGCCTATTTAGGGTATAATAATAGTTATAGATGTGATATTAAAGCAAAATCTGCCTTTTCCCCCCAGGTTGTATGTCCACTCTGCGGTCTCTAACTGGAAAAAGTGCCTACACTCCATTAAACTGAAGGATTCAGTACTGAGCCTTGTGTATGTATACATGAAAATAGAGCTTTGTAGTAGCTGGGGGGTTGCAGGCAACTTCTGACATGATGGGTGGATGATACAATATAGAGGTGTAACTAGAAACCACCAGGCCCTGGTGCAAAAATTGCCATGCCCCCCCCAACCACATTCCCCCCAATGGCCACCTCCATATTGCCCCCATTGGCCACCCCCACATTTCCCCCATCTCCACATTTCCCTCCATTGGCCACCTCCTCATTTCCCCCCATTGGCGATCTCCAAATTTTCCCCAATGTCCACCTCCACATTGCCCCCATTGACCCCCAGTGTCCATCTCCTACCTCCCTGGTGGTCCAGCGGTGTGGCAGGAGAGGTCTGTGCCGCCTCCTGCACAGACCTCTATCAGCAGCTGGAGCTCCCATGCGGTCCTCTCTCCAGTAATGCAGAGCGCTGGGAGATTATGTCATCTCCCAGCGCTCTGCATTACTAGAGTATCAGAGAGGGAGCTCAGCTGCTAATAGAAATCTGTGCCAAAGAAAGCACAGGCCTCAGCTTATTGCATGTCTTTTCCCAAGGTTATACATGTATGTAAGTGTTGTACAGTCCTGTGAATGAAGTTTGTGAATTTAATAAAGACATTTCACTTTGAATTAAACATCCTAATGCTAAAGATAGTTCTTTAACTGTTTAAGGACCAGAAGCAATGCGTTTCACACCCCTCTAGTTAAAGAAATGACAAGGGGTAAATGTAATAAAATGTTCTGTTTTCCTGGAAGATACTGGATTTCCTGATGTACCAGTCATCCAGTAAGGTGGGAAATTTGAATTCATGGCTGTAAAAATAATTCAGACTGTCGGATATTATTCATACAAAGCAAGCTGTGATCATCTGTAGTCACTGAGGAACAAAGAAACAGCACATAGCTTGTGTTCATTTGTATTCAGAGCTGTGTGAGCCAATCAGAATACAGCTGCTGATTGCCAGTAGTATAATGTAGCATTCCGATTGGGGAAAGTGCAGCCCATTGACAGTTTGATGTTGTTTTCCTTCAGACACGTGAAAGGACGTGTTCTTGTGGCTCTTGCAGATGGGACACTTGCTATTTTCCATCGAGGAGAGGGTAAGGTTTAATTTTATAGTTCAACTTTTTCTTTGTAGTCTGCTTTCTTTTGTTATTTACTGTATATAAAACAGCCTGTCTTTTTAAAAAAAAAAAAAAGTCCCTGTAACTTTGAATTAAGTTTTCATATTCAGAAACTGTATTTGAAATACTTTTATTGAAACTGTGTCAAGTTATCCAAAGGATTAGCAGATGCACAGTTTAGGAAACAATTATATTTTTATTTCTGGTACATTATCTCTTTGGGAGCACAGTATGCAAATTAAGTTCTGCAATGCACTAAAAGCTTTAAAGCGGAATTATCACGGATATTTAAGTGCCCCCCCCCCCCCCCCCAATAAATTTTTATTAAGCGGTAAGCATTGAAATCCTTTTATAATCTTTATTAACTGCCGGCATTATTTAGAAATCTAAGTTCTTCTGAGACTTACCGCTGGACAACAGCGCAGACATCTTGTTGAAGAGGGATCTGTGAGCCTGCGCTGTCCATCCCTGTCTGTGCCATGCAGTAGAATGCAACTCCCCCCTTTGGTTAGTTGCCAATCAGTGAGGAGACAGGGACGGACAGCACAGGCACACAGATCACCCTTTGGCAAGATGTCTGCGCTCTTGTCTGGCGGGAAGTCTCATAAGAACTTAGATTTCTAAATAATGTCGGCACTTAAAGGGATAGTAATGTTTTAAAATAAAAGCAGCTCCAATTAATTTTCATAGTATTTGGTCCATGGAGAGTGTTATTTCATTACTGTCAGAGTTGGAGTTCAAGAGTAATTGAATGATAAAGTATCCACCTCTTGCCCCTTTTACTGATGTAAACCTGCTCACCTCAGAGCAGCAGGGTGGTGTCCAGATGGACTGCAGAGAAGGACAATCTTCAATTAACATAAGGGAAAAACCTGTCAATGGGGTCAGGGTTTTCATTGTTCTCACGGTAAGAAGATTGTCCTTTGCTGTGAGCTGTCTGGTCTGTGGACCAGATTCCACTTCTGAGGGGAGCTGGCTTACACTAGGTAAAAGGGGCAGGAGAGGATACTTTATAATTCAATTACTCTTGAACTACAACTCTGACAGTAATGATATAACACTCTCTATGGCTCAAATACTATGAAGATTAATTGGAGCTGCTGTTTTTGTGAAACATTACTGTCCCTTTAACATAGTATTAGAATCAAATTATTGAAATCCAATGTTTGTGTAAAGTGAAGGAGAAGGAACCACGTCTAATAATAAACCCCAATTATTATGGCCAAAAAACCCTATTGGATTAATTCTGCCCTTGTGTATTTGCTCAAGAGATACCATCTCAAGAATTCCTGTATATTATCTGTAAAGGGGTGTGGGTATTATTATGAAGTGTTATCCCTCCTTAAAGGGATAGTAATACTTAAATTGTAAAAAAAAAAAATGTTGTAAGGTTTATTCTCCTGTGTAAAAGAAGGGTACACCCACTGCTGAATGGTGTTTTATTCAAAAGTGATTAGAGATCAAACTTGAACTTTTTTAGGTGCAGTATCTCAGTGGCCTGAAATTGTAGTGGCGTTGTTGTGACACCAGCCTATGAACAGCTCTGCTCAGCTGACCATAAATCTATACAGAATGGTGTAGCAACAGCACCACTGTACAATTTCAGGCCACTGAAATGTTCTGTTCAACATGTTTGTAAGTGACATAAGGGAAGGCTTGGCAGGGAAGGTTTGCTTGTTTGCTGATGACACAAAAGTGTGTAATAGGGTTGATGTTCCAGGAGGTGTCTGTAATATGGAGAATGATTTGGCACTATTAGATAAGTGGTCAAAACAATGGAAACTTCAGTTCAATGTTTCCAAATGTAAAATAATGCACTTGGGGACAAGAAACCCTCAATCTGACTATCGTATTGGCAGTTCTGTGGTAGCAAAGACTTCAGAAGAGAAGGATTTGGGGGTGGTCATCTCTGACAGCCTCAAGATGAGTAACCAATGCAACCAGGCGGTGGGGAAAGCAAATCGTATGCTTGGCTGCATAGCTAGAGGTATAACAAGCAGGAAGAGGGAGATTGTGATCCCTCTGTATAGAGCTCTAGTGAGACCACATCTGGAATACTGTGTACAGTTCTGGAGGCCTCATCTGCAAAAGGATATAACTAAAATTGAGCGGGTTCAAAGAAGAGCTACAAAAATGGTGGAAGGTCTAAAGCATAGAACTTATCAAGAACGACTCAGAGATCTAAATATGTATAGTCTGGAGGAAAGAAGAGAAAGGGGGGACATGATTGAAACCTTTAAGTATGTTAAAGGACTGAACAAGGTTCAGGAGGGAAGTGTGATTAATAAGAATCTGAATACAAGAACAAGGGGGCACAATCTGAGGCTAGTTGGAGGAAAAATCAAGAAAAACATTAGAAAATATTATTTCACTGAAAGAGTAGTAGAAACTTGGAACAAACTTCCAGCAGAGGTGGTTGATAAATCCACAGTAACACAGTTTAAACATGCCTGGGATAAACATGTATCTATCCTAAGATAACAATAAAGGAATACTAAAGGGCAGACTAGATGGACCAGGTGGTCTTTTTCTGCCGTCAATCTTCTATGTTTCTATGTTTCTATGATATTGCACCTAAAAATTTCAAATTTGAGCTGTAAAAAACAATTTTCAGGAGTGGGAGCACCCTTGTGTAACATATTAAATATTACTATCCCTTTCAAACCCAAAGTATTGGATTCTATTGTGTTGCCTGATAGTTATAATTGAATCTAAAATATTTTATTTTTTCTATTAAACAGGACTGGGTTATAGTGATAATTGTATGAAAAATGTACAGAAAACCCAATTGTTTGTTTTTTTTGTATAAGGAACTTACACATATGCCATATCAACCTTTTACCTCTCTTGGCCATTACTGATAATCGTACTGTACAACCCCTTGTTCCTCTTCTAGGTACCTGAGGTTCCATGAACCTGAGACCTAATCCGTGCATTCGCTGGTCATTTAGCCATCTCGATACACAGGAAGTTCTGAATGTAGTTTTCAGTTACACAAAATGGATTCAAGGGGAGACATCCACTTTAAAGGAGCAGTAAACTTTTTTTATGAAAACACATATTTTACAGAGCATTTCCTGCTGAATAAAACAAGGTCACTCCCATCGCTGTCAGATCTTCTATTCAAAATTTATAGCAGTTTAAATAATCAGGAAGTGAATTTACTGTGTTTACTTCCTGATAGTTCTAACTGACAGGAAGTGACAGGCAGTTTCTATCACATTCTGAGGAGAACTGTATGTCTCTTACTTTTCTGACTTTCCTCTCCATTAGAATCTAACAGGAAATCTAATTAGAATTTGACCACTAGAGGGCACTGCTAATGTAAAAAAACATGGGTTTAAACTGTAATAACTCTGGAAATATAAATCTCTCGGCAGTGGGAGTACCCTTATTTTACTCAATAGGAAAATCCCTACAATATATATTTTTTCATAAAAAAAAGTTTACTGCTCCTTTAATTATTTTCAGTTAGGAAGTAGACGAGGAATGGATAACCTGAGGCCCTCTGGCTTTTCATGACTCCAATCCCCATCATCCCCAGCCAGTCGTTGGGAATAGCAGTCCTGAACAGCAGGTGGCTGTCATGTTACTCATCACTAAGCTAGACTCTGGCAGGAAGTAGCGGTTTTATAAAAGGAAGTGATGTCACTCGCATTTATCCTTTGAATATATTACAGACCGTCAGTGGGACCTCAGTAACTATCATCTGATGGACTTAGGGCACACACACCACTCTATCCGCTGCATGGCTGTAGTGTATGACCGGGTCTGGTGCGGGTATAAGAACAAAATACATGTGATTCAGCCCAAAACCATGCAGATAGAGGTAGGTGGCCATGCATGTAAGTAGTCCATATAGGTAGAGGTTGTTGGGCAGATTATTTCATTCATCAAAACGTTATATATAGTGGGAAATATTGTATTAACACAAACCCTTTGTGTGCCAGAGGGGGTACACAATACATTGGGTGAAAGGGTTAAAGAGAACATACCTTTACATTTTTTAATCATCCTTTTACCTCAATCAATTGGTTGCTAGAGACACAGCCAATAAGCAATAAGTTGGAGATGTCACTGGCATGCAAGGGGTTAAAACTATACTTTAATAGTACCATTTTGTATTTCACAACTTTATCACTTTACAAATAGGGCCTTACTCATTACGGTAAAGAAGTGCGATTCTGGAGCAAACCAACTGCACCACACGGAGGAAGTGAAAATCCATAAATTCTCATTAGGTTGAATGGGACTTTTAAAGGGATAGTAATACTTAAGTATTACTAATCCCTATAGTAAAGCCCTAGTAAAAAAAAAAACGTTTTGCCCCCAGTGTCATCTCTCAAACCTTTATGGTTTGAGAGATGAACGCTTCTAAAGTTGCCCTCTTCCTCCCCCTTCCCCTTAGTCAGCATTCTAGCTGACTGCAGGGAACAGAGTCGTACGACTTTCAGGCGGCTCTCCAGCACAGCCTGATCGCGTTAACTAAAAAAAACCTTTCACTGAAATGGTCTTCTACGTGTGCTTGGTTTGCAAGCACACGTAGAAGACCGTTTTAGTGAAATTTTTTTTTTTAGTTAACGGATTTCTCTTCAGTCAGTTAGAATGCTGACTACGGGGAAGGGGGAGGGAGAGGGCAACTTTGGAAGCATTCATCTGTCAAACCATAAAGGTCTGAGAGATGACACTGGGGGCAATACATTTTTTTTTACTAGGGCTTTAATATAGGGATTTGTAATACTTAAGTATTACTATCCCTTTAACACTTTGGAGGCTAGAGGGGTCTTCAACATATTGCTTTACAGTGTGCTGCAGACTTCTGTAGCACTCAAGGGGTTAAAAATTCCATGTAAATCAATGAGAATTTTCATCCCTCCCAAGGTACGGATAGCTTGATCCAGAATGACATCTCTTTAGCTTGATGACTGCGGTGTTAAGTTCTATGTTTCTGAGTACTGTATTCTTTCTTGAAGGAGCAGTAAATGTTTGTTTATTAATAAAAAAGCTTGTTGTAGGGCTTTTCCTGCTGATCAAAATAAAATAATGCCCATTGCTGGAAGATGCATATTTCCAGAGCTATTACAGTTTAAATTTTGTTTTACATTAACAGTACCCTTTCAGGTAATTGTTCTGTTGCATTCTATGAGAGAGATGAGTCATTGACAACATTTACCCATAGAATGTGATAGTAACTGCTGAGTCACTTCCTATCAGTTTGAACTCTCAGGAAGTAAGCTCCCTGGATTGTTATTTCCAAAGAGTATAACTGATTTTAACGCTTATAACATTTGAATAAAACAACTGCCTGCAATGGGGGAACCCTTGTTTTACACAGAAGGAAAAACCCTATAACTTATAGGTTTTCATTAAAAAAAAGATTACCACTCCTTTAAAGGGATAGTAATGTTTCATAATAAAAGCAGCTCTAATTAATCATCATAGTATTTGGACTTTGGAGAGTGTTATGTCAATTCTGTCAGAGTTGTAGTTCAAGAGTAATTGAATGATAAAGTATCCCCCTCCCGCCCCTTTTACTGATGTAACGCTGTTCAGCCAGAGCAGAAGGGAGGTGCCCAGGTAGACTGCAGAGAGAGGGACAATCTTCAATTAAGATAAGGGAAAAACCAGTCAAGAGGGGCAGGGTTTTCATTGTTCTCGCAGTAAAAATTTGACCCTTGATGTGAGCTGTCTGGTCTATGGACCAGATTCCACATTGGAGGGGAGGCGACTTACACTAGGTAAAAGGGGCGGGAGAGGGATACTTTATCATTCAATTACTCTTGAACTACAACTCTGACAGTAATGAAATAACGCTCTCTATGGCTCAATTGCTATGAAGATTAATTGGAGCTGCTGTTTTTGTGAAACATTAGTTTCACTTTAATTTGTGAGTATCTTATATCACTAACTCTTCCACTTTGGCACTCCAGTGTTTACTGCAAATAGAAAAACAAGATTATGATAATGGCAAAGATTTTGTAGTAGTTACTGCGGAGTCAGTAACTCCATTTTGGGAAACTCATCTTGGTTAGGCAATTTTTGGCTCTGCAGCTGTTGTAGACTACAACTCCCATCATCCCCAACTATCAGCTGGTTGGTTGGGGGGTGATGGGAGTTGTAGTCTACTACAAATGGAGAGGACAAGTTTTGAGAATCATTGAGAAATAGAATAGAATATATCTTCAGAATAAGCTTTATACTTTCACTAACCTATTCCTCCCTCACATTCTTTCCCATGGCAGAAGTCATTTGATGCTCATCCTCGCAGGGAGAGTCAGGTACGACAGCTGGCATGGATCGGTGATGGGGTGTGGGTGTCAATACGGCTTGATTCAACGCTACGGCTGTACCATGCACACACCCACCAACACCTTCAGGATGTGGATATCGAGCCTTACGTCAGTAAAATGTTAGGTGCGTTGGTGGTCTATCCACAGAATTAAACTGACCAAATCATCAAATAATAAACTTTGTTATACTGTGAGGAGCAGTACAATTTTATAATGGATATAACAGTACAGCTTCTCTATCGGAGTGAAACAAGGGTATACCACTGTAAGTAACAGCACCGCCTAGTGTCCAAACTGCATTATTTTTTCTGTTGCAGTCTGTAGGAGAGCTGATCCTAGGTAATGTTTCTCCACAGAATGTGATAGTAACCTCTCCACATCATTGTGACAGTTTGAACTTTAACCCTTTGAGTGCCATGTTTTGAGTTCTGTTCCCCTCAAAGTTACTCAAAGGGTTAATAAAGTTTGACTGAAGAATCTTTCAACAGTGGCATTACCCTTGTTTTACGTAGCAGGAAAGCCCTATAATAAACATGTATAGTTCGTAATAAAACTGTTCTGCATCTTTAACATATTCTTATTTAAAATGGTGCTTTTAACCCTTTAAGTGGTAGAGGGGTATGCAGTGCTTTGAGAAGCAATGTGTTGCACACCCTCCTGGTCCTTACAGGGTTAATAAATATTTGTTATTCCAAGAATCAAGGAAACAACCTTTGGGCATTGTCTTTAATTTAATGCTGTTGTGTTTTCTGCTGTGTGATTGGCAGGCACTGGGAAATTGGGCTTCTCATTTGTACGAATCACAGCTCTACTGATAGCCGGCAATCGGCTGTGGGTGGGGACTGGCAACGGAGTGGTCATCTCTATCCCGCTGACAGAAAGTAAGTGACGCAAATCAAGGGTTGAGAGCTGTGGGGTCAGGCAGGTGTCTGTTATCTCCAAGCCTGCTCTGGGGCAAACCAGCTACACCAATTAACTGATTTAATTTGGGCATTTAACTCCTTGAATGCTTGAGGTTTCCAACGCATTGTGAAACAATGCATTGGAGACCTCTCTAACAATCAAGCTGTTAACGTGATAGTAACTCTTAATGCCGAAAATTATATATTACAAGGTTTATACTGCAGAGATATGTTTTACTCGAAAATTATTGCAGCTCGAATTTGCATTTTTTGTGCAGTACTTCCATAGCCTGAAATGTGGTGGTGGTGGTGGTGGTGGTGCTGTTGCTACATCATTCTGTGGAGATTTATGGTCAGCTGACCAGAGCTCTCCATAGACTGCTGTAGCAACAGAACCACCATAACCTTTCAGGCCATGGAAGTTACTGCACTCCAAAAAAAAAAAATTTTTTTTGGTGCAGTAACTTTTGAGTAAAACATCTCTCGGCAGTGTGTGTGCCCTTGTTTTTACTCAGCAGGGTAAATTCTGCAAGATATATATATATTTTTAATATTAAATGTTACTGTCCCTTTAAAATCCCTATTTTCCCATGGTGCAGTTTGTTTTCCCCAGATCTGCATCTTTTGTTTCCTTTGTGCAGAGATCCCATGAATTGGGTTGGGTAAGGGTTAAACACAAGCTTTACATCAAATGAGCCAAACGTTGGAAATTTTAAACATGAAGATTTTGGAATTTATTGCCTTACGTGGAAGGTCCCAGAATGTACTGGGTGGATATGAAAACATATGGCCATACGCAGAAAAAAAAATGGAGTAATCTGGGACAAAACACCGCACTTTAGGGTAAAAATAAAAATTCTCATTGATTTAAATGTAGCTTTTAACTCCTTTGCCACACAATGCTATACAATGGTGGAGATGCACTAAGGTGTGATAAAGTGAAGAGGACTTCGCCATGCCTCCCAAGTGTTCCTCTTTAGGAGGGACAGTCCTTCTTTCAGGCCCAAATCCCTCTGTCCGTCTTCCCACACTGGTGTCCCTCTTTTTAGGAAATCAGACTGTGTGATGTCTATATAAATGTATCACATTGCTCCACAGCAATACAACTCACATTAATATGTATTTAAACTTCAGTATATGTGTTTATACATTAGTCTGTGTAAATAAAATACTTTAGTCTTGTTCTAAGTCATTTATTCAGTTACACAAAGAGGTGTTAATAGGCATACCTGGGAACTTTTGAAACAGGGCTACCCGGAGGGTAACCCTGTCAGTGCCCAGGGGGAGGAAAATGATGTGAATCGTGTCATAAAAGGGGCGGGGCTTAGTCACGGGGGGCAGGACAAAAAAACCCCACAAAAACCCCCTGCAAAATGGATCTAAGAGGGCGGGGAGTGGGAGGAACCGGGCGGGATGGAGCACAAGTGGGCAGAGTTTCTACTTAAACTCTGCCCACCCAGTGATTCACACATTGTCCCGGAGACCCGTTAATTCACTTTGAAATCCGGAGTCTCCGGGTCAAAACCGGAGAGTTCCCAGGTATGTTAATAGGTCAGGAAGATACCTAAAAATTCTTGGTAATGCCCTGCCCACCAGCCACGCCCCCAGAAACAACCTCTAAAACACAAGTGTCCCTCTTTGGCCATTTGAAATGTTGGGAGCTAGGCTTCTCCAGTGATATCACTTATGTTATTCTATGGAGCCAGTGCACTAAGATTTGTCCACTTTTGGAGATCTTAATGCATAGCCTTCACAGAATAACATAGGAACTGGAGAAGAAATATCCACTTTATCACCTCTTTATCACTTTCTTTTTTTTTTTTTTCGCATTCAGAGAGTTAAAAGCCAAGTTTAAATCCATGGTTACATCAATGGGAGTTTTGGGAATTTTTCTTTGTTCCCATTGCAATGTGTGTGGGACCTCTCTAGCACTCAAAGGGTTAAAAATCCCATTTAAACTGTGGGAATTGTATTTGCCCCCTATGGTTTGCTCTAGAATTGCTCTGTGTTCGCTTCCTGAATGCAGCCCTTATTACCAGTTGTTCTACTTTTGGGATTGTAATATGTGGAACTAGTTTTAAAACCCGTGTACACTGGCCAACACTGGTGGCGCTGCATTCATGCGCAGTACAGACTACCTGCGCCACGGATGATACGGAGTGGGATGCTCCGAATTCAGACTGTAGTCCTCTCTTTGTACCTTCCTGGGACCAAGCTGTGTGCAGAGGACTCCGGTCTGAATTTTGGAGCGCCCCTCTCCATATCAGCCACGGTGCGGGCAGTCTGCATTGTGCATGACTGCAGCGCGCACGGCTGTCTCTACTGAGCATGACGGCTTCTGACAAACATCCTTAGCGAATTATAATATAGTATAGCCGAGTTGCTGAATCCTATTAAAATAAACTTGTCTCCTAAAACTCTTAGTAACTGCGGCACACTCTGGGATGTACACGCAGATAGAAAGCGGAGCAATTTCGAAGCAAACCAACTGCGCATTTGGGGGAGAACATATAAAATTTCCTAAAATTCCTATTGGTTAAAATGGGATGCTTAACCCCTCGAGTGCTAGAGAGTCCGCTAGCCTTTGAGGGGTTTAAAGTCCCCTTTAAAACAATGTGAATATTCTTGTAATTCCAGTGTTGCATTTGAATTGCTCCAGAATTGTTCCTTTTTCTTTGTGCGTATTATATAAAGGTTTTATAGATACTCCATGAGTTGAAATGAAATCCCAAAATAGAAATATTCCTGCCTGAAAATCCTGCCAATAATTTCTGTTTCTTTTTTTTTTTTTTTTTATTCTCCATGCGTATCCCATCCTTACCTTGCTTCTCCCTTTCTTCCTCCTTTCCCTTTGACTGTTCCCAACCCTCCCACCTCTCCTTACCTCTGCTAGCGGTAGTCCTACATCGGGGCCAGCTGCTGGGGCTGAGGGGTAAGTCCAGAACCTATCACTTTCCAGAAGTTTCATCCCATCCTTCCATACAACCTACTCTCTCCATCTGCATCTTTCCATCATCCTGTGGTGTTCACGAGTTTACAGTGGCCTCAAAAGTCTCTGATGATATTGGTGGTGGGATGTGTGGACTTAGAATATCTGGGGGGAGATTCACTAAGCAGTGATAAAGTGGAGATGACTTCTCCAGTCTTTGTTATTCTGTGTTATTCTATAAAGTCTCTGCACTATCATCTCCAAAGTAGAAGGAATCTTAGTGCATAGGCTCCATGGAATAACATAGGAATTGGATAAGTGATAAACTGGAGAAGTCATCTCCGCTTAGTGATAAAAACACTAATACCTCTTATGTAATACCACAGACACACACACACACGTCTTATTATGGCCAGAAAATCCTAAGGGCCCACTATGAATTTTACCATTGCAAGATGTTTTGTTGATTAAGCACTGTAGAGATGAGAAACGCATAAGGTCTCTTGGTTAGCATATACTCCTCTTTAATTAATCCAATGCATGTCTTTTTTTTATCTGTCGAATAAAGCTTTTGCTTTATGTGGAATTTTTAATCTGTCGAGTACAGTGACTACTTCGTTCTCTTAGGGTTCAGGCAAGCAAGCGTCATGCCTAGGATGACCACATTTTCATTCTGCCATTGTGGGACATGTGGTCGCCCTAGTCCCGCAGAGGAGTCTCCGTGTCAGCCTCAGAAAGATGGTCAGCGCCGGTGCGAGCCTCAGCCGCGGGTCTCACTTGCAGCGCCAGCATACCTGCTCCATTCCAGCTGTCTCACACGCACCAGTCCAGCCAACCAATGAAATGTATTTGCTATATGGTCCTCATTGGCTGGCTCATCCAGCCAATGAGGACCATATAGCAAATACATTTCATTGGCTGGACTGGTGCATGTTGCTCCATTCCGGGACTCTTTTTTGTCCGGGTGGGTGGTGACCCGGGACGCGGGACACAAACACCCAATAAGGGTCAGTCCCGGGCATTCAGGGATGCGTGGTCTCCATAGTCATGCCTGCCTCTGTGAGCATACCATTAAGAACTGATTGAAGACGTTATCTACTAATCCACGGAGCAGGGGCAGAATTCAACGTGACCATTAGGATTTAGTGGCCTTAGTAAGGGAAGTGATATATGTTTAAATACGTGTTTAAATGGAAATAGATATAACCAGACAACAGATCAGTTGCTAGTTGGGTTCACTACATTTAATACATCATGACATGACATCATGCCTTGTATTATTCCTACCACTAGAGGGCAGTTTCCTAGTGAATTCCTATTTTCAACTTGTTCGTTTTGTGTATTATGTCATCATCATGTTTACAGATATGAGACTAAAAACTGCTCAGGACTTGAAGATTATTATCTGCAGCTCTTCTTTCCTTACAACAGAGATAGGAATTATTTTGATCTCCATCCGTTGGGAACCACAACTCCCATGATTCCCAGCCAGCTTTTAGCGTGTTGGGGCTGATGGGGAGTCAGTCCCCAATGGCTGGAGAGCCAAAGATTTACCAGCCCTGCCTTACATCACTGTGTCACATTTCCCTGTATGTTATGCATTGCTATCTCACACTTAAACAGGTTTATATAGCAGCTTGTTATAGAGGTTACCACTGATACAAGTGTCAGTTCTCTGTCACCTCGAGGAATCCCCTACTCTGACATACATTTCAAGTACCTTTAGACCAAAGGTCCATGTCAGGAAATGTGGACCTCCATTATATGGCACATATATATGTTTCTGTAATTTAACCCTGTGGTTGCTATAGAAACAAGGCCGGATTTACATCCCAGAAGCTCCTCGGCAAGGCACCCTGGATGCCCTTAGCTCCACCTATGGCCACACCTCCATTCCCCACATGACCCTCCATCCACAGTCTGATCCACTATTCCCTGGGAAAAAAAACCCTTAGCCTATGACACGCAAGCACACAAAACACCTCTAACCCATTGGATTCTAGAGAGATCTTGAAAGCATTCTTGGTGATGTGTTTGAGACTTCTCTATCATCCAAAGGGGGATTAAATAATAGTCAAACTGGTGCAAGGACATTGAGATAGCACTAGCCACATCCACAATTCAGTGTGGGTGGGGCCAGCACCACTGAGACTCCCCACAATACTTGTCAGTCTGGGCAGTTGCCTACCTGCTCCTCCTAATGGGAAATTTGGTCTTGTAAAGAGGTCTCCAGGGAATTTGGCCTCACTAGCATCCAGGGAATTAAAGTCTACGGTTACTGTCCATTTGTATATAAAAATTAACCTGAAATATAATCATCTTCCTTAAAGAAACAGTAAACATTTTTAATGGAAAAAATGCATTTAATATGGATTTCTTCTTGATTAAAATAAGGGTTCTCCCATTACTGGGATACTTTGGATTGGAAAGTTATTACAGCTCAAATGTATTCCCCCCCCCCAATCAAACTGTTAGCAACAGTCCAACTGGTATCCAAATGGCAGCTTATATTTTGTAATGCATGCATTCTGTGGGAGGATTTAAGTCACTGACAGCAGCTCCCCATAGAAAATCATAGTTCAATGTAAAAAAAGCTCCGAGTTGTACTAAGATTGCATAAACTATTTCTGTATGGTGTATGTTTTATACAAAAAAGTATGTATAAAATGCATGAGTTTAAATGTATGTGTGGTGTTTGTATATATAGGGGATATATATATATATATATATATATATATATATATATATATATACGTGTTTGTATGTGTGTGTGTATTTTGTGTGTGTGGAGTATATATATATGCGAGTATTTATGCATGTATATACGGTGTGTTTGTGTGTGTGTATTTTGTGTGTGTGGAGTGTATATGCATGTGTTTGAATGTGTGTATATACAGTGTGTTTGTGTGTGTATATGTGTGTATGTGTGTGTATATGTGTGTGTATGTATGTGTGTCTCATTGGCAAGAGAGTGCTCCAGCTTACATGGAGAAATCCTCCATCATCGCTGGAGGGGAACAGGCGAAGATTGACATGCTGTGGGACAGAGGTGACCCGCAGCCTGTCCTGAAGTGATGTAAAAGGCTCATTTTTAAAACTGTAAATTTCACCATTGCCTGCATTAAATAAAAAAAACACACAGATTACATGTTAACTTTATAGGAATTTTACATAGAGGCAAACTATTATAGAGGTGATAGTTCCCTTTTAAAATCTTTGAATGCCAGAGGGGAGAGTAAAGCAGTGTTTCTGGCATTCAGGGGGTTAAATTACACACACACACACACACACACACACACAAAATCACATACACATTAGGGTTTCTTAAAATATTTTAGTACTTAATTTGCTTCTTCTGTGCCTACTTTTCTTCCTGTGTCTTCTAAACCTTTCAGTTCCATTGACGTGTGTAACAGTCTTCTGGCACTGATTGGGTTAATACACAAAGCCACAAAAGATCTGTTCTAGCCTTCCTTACAGTTTATTCATTGGTTTGTATACCATTTTACTGACCCTTATTTAACCCCTGGTTGCTAGAGAGGACTCCAATGCATTGCAAAGCAATGTGTTGGAGACCTCTTTATCAACCGAGGGGTTAAGGGCTTTTTTTGCTTCTCTGTTATAGGCTAAGGGTATTTTCTGAGCAAAGGATGGCTTTTATGGTTGGCTTTGGGGGGGGGGGGGTAGTGATCATGTGAGTGTGTATTTATGAATGGAGATGCCGTGCCTAGGAGTGTTTAGGATCCAAATACAGCCCTGAGGGTAGTAGGCGTTAGACAATGTGGGATTCTGTTATAAACTCTTTGATCCCTTTAAATTCATGTTAAACTTTCTCTAATGATTTGATTATCCCATCACATTGCTACATGTGTCCTCAGCCAACAAGACATCTCCAACCTCTGGAGAAGGAAGCCGACCAGGGGGAGTCATCCACGTTTACAGTGATGAGAACAGTGACAAGGCCGCTGGCAGCTTCATCCCGTACTGCTCTATGGCTCAGGCTCAACTCTGTTTCCACGGACATCGCGATGCTGTAAAGTTTTTTGTTTCAGTCCCAGGTAAGACAAATTGTGACGATTCAGGTCCACAGATGGTTCAATACACAAGCATACCTGGAAACGTTCTCAAGCCTCTGGAGTTTAAATAACAGCTGGGGTGGGATAGTCCAAACGCCACAATTTATGTCATCGCATGGGTGAGGCTTATCTAGGGTGAGTGGGAGTGTAGGAGTGAAGGAGGGATTTACCTGTAAAATGGGTGGAAAGTAGGAAGAACAGGGCAGTGAATAGGCAAAATGGGCTTAAAGTGGGAAGGTTTATTGGGTTACTCATCTAGCCGGAGAATCCCCCTCTATCTCAGAGACACTTGATAATTAACTTTGAAAAATGGAGTCTCAGGGAAGATCTGGAGAGTTCCCTGACAAGTTCATGATGCTGTGTGGGCATTTTATTGTGATTGAGTCTTGTAGTCCACAAAAAACTGTATTTATTGTACAACACGTATGTGACACTAATGCATGTCTTTTGCTCACAGGTAACGTTCTTGCTACTCTGAACGGCAGTGTTCTAGACAGCCCTTCAGAGAACCCGGGTACCCCATCCGCAGAAACAGAGGAACAAAAGCTGAAGAATGTCCTAGTGTTGAGTGGAGGAGAAGGATACATTGACTTCCGCATTGGTGAGTGCAACATCTTCTCACTGACCTCCGTACAGAGAAGAGGGTGGGCAACATGTGGCTCTTTAGCTGATGTCGAACTACATGTCCCATCATCCTCTACCCTCCAAGAACTTGCTGATAACGATCATAGTTGTAGCCCAAGAATAGCTTCAGAGCCACATGTTTCCCTCTAAAATTAGATTAGAGAATTCAAGAGCTATCAGGAATAAGAGAGAGTCTGTTGTTTTCCCACTGATAGGGGAACTGATTTTCTTAAAAAAGGAGCAATTCTATAGTAAACCAACTACATCATTGGGAAAAATTGCATTTTCCTTGATTTAAATAGGGCTTTTAACTCCTTGAATGTTAGAGTGGTCTCCAACGTTCCATAACATTCTAAGGGTTAAAAATCCCAATTAATCAGTGGTGATTTCTGCCAATCCCTGCCAACCAGATAGTAACATTATACACTGCCCTCCCTCCCAGCTGCCCATCACTGTCAGCCAGATAGTAACATTCCACAATGCTCTCCTTCCCAGTTGCCACTCCCTGCCAGCCAGATAGTAGCATTCCACAATGCTCTCCTTCCCAGTTGCCACTCCCTGCCAGCCAGATAGTAACATTCCACAATGCTCTCCTTCCCAGTTGCCACTCCCTGCCAGCCAGATAGTAACATTCCACAATGCTCTCCTTCCCAGTTGCCACTCCCTGCCAGCCAGATAGTAGCATTCCACAATGCTCTCCTTCCCAGTTGCCACTCCCTGCCAGCCAGATAGTAACATTCCACAATGCTCTCCTTCCCATCTGCCACTCCCTGTCAACCAATACTAGCTAATCTGCATAAACGTATAAATAAATAAATATACATATACCAAACTATAGTGTGAAATAAAAAAAAGGCATAAATATAGGTGAAGGTCTTTCAAAACCAACTTTTTTGTTACAAAGTAGCAGTTCCACTTTAAATAAGAAGTAGCTATAGTAGGGGATTGGGGAGTCTAGAAAGGGTCCTTAACATTACATATGGGCTATATACAGAACTCAGCATCTTTGTTTCCTTTCTGCAGGGGATGGGGAAGATGATGAAACAGAAGAACACTCTGCAGATGGTGGCAACCAGACCAAACCAGTTCTGTCTAAGGCAGAGAGAAGCCACATAATTGTGTGGCAGGTTTCCTATCTCCCAGAATAAGACCAACCAGCCATCAGCCCTCTTCCCCAGAATGCCAAGACGCCTCCTGCATCCCTTCTCCTGCTGGAAAAACCAAACTGAATCATTAATCCTGCATCAGCATTCTATTGGCCCAAGCTACATGGGCCCCTCCCCTTCTAACCTCTGACCTCCCAGGAATCCTCCTTGAGGAAAGAATTCAGTGTTGGAATTTGGAACCCAACAGTATGTTCAGAAACTTATGCCCTGAATGCTTTCCTGCTGCACTGAGAACTGCTTCTAGCTCTCCCTGTTATCAAATGTAACCCAATGCCACGGATCCCTACAGTAACCTGGATCATTTTATCAAATCCTTGGGCAAGCGGTGGGCAAGCTGAGGCCTCCAGCTCATGGGTATCCTTTACAAATGTCTCCCTATGGGCGACTAACACAACAGCGCATTCAACATGTCACCGGCATGAAAAGGACGACATGAAATCTCGCCTGCATCAAAAGGGCAAGAGTCTCATGTTGCCGGCTTAAGCGTCACATTTAAACATAATGTATTACATTAATCCTTCAAGTACCAGAGCGGCACAGCAACAGAGGGAGAGGCCACAGTGTGTGACAGTCCTAGTGGAATGGAGGCGGTCTTCGCTCCGCTATGAGTTTCACACAGTGCACTGCCTTATTTTGCTGCTGATGTGCTTGTCAGTGAATGGTGTGCCGCTTTGGTACCCGAAGGATTAAGTTCTCATTAATACATACATGTGCTGGAATCGCTACACGTGATACATTGTAATGCATTGTTTAAACGTTTAAAGGGATAGTAATGTTTCATAATAAAAGCAGCTCTAAATAATCTTCTTAGTATTTGGGCCTTGGAGAGTGTTATTTCAATTCTGTCAGAGTTGTAGTTCAAGAGTAATTGAATGATAAAGGATCCCCCTCCCACCCCTTCTGCTGATGTAACACTGCTCAGCTTAGAGCAGCAGGGAGTGTCCAGGTAGATTGCAGAGAGGGACAATCTTCAATTAAGATAAGGGAAAAAGCTGAAAAACCTGTCAAGAGGGGCAGGGATTTCATTGTTCTCACAGTAAGAATTTTGACCCTTGATGTTATCTGTATGGTCTATGGACCAGATTCCACATCTCGGGAAGATGGCTTACACTAGGTAAAAGGGGCGGGAGGGGGAAACTTTATCATTCAATTACTCTTGAATTACAACACTCACAGTAATGATATAACACTCTCTATGGCTCAAATACTATGAAGATTAATTGGGGCTGCTGTTTTTGTGAAACATTACTATCACTTTAAATGCGACACTTAAGCCCGCAGCATGAGAATCTTGCTCTTTTGATGTGGGCGAGTTTCTCATGTCGCCGTTTTCATGCCAGCGACACTGTTAATGCGGTTTTGTGTTCAACGCCCAATAGAGGGCGACATTTTCAAAGTGAACCCAGCTATTTAGGACTACAACGTTGGCTGGCCAGGGATGATGGGAGTTCTAGTCCACAATAGCTGGAGAGCCTATGCCCACCTCTGCTTTGGCCTATATGCACATATTAAAGAGTAATTACGGTGGAAACCAACTAAACAATTCTCATTGATTTCAATGGGGATTTTAACCACTTCATTACTGGAGAGGTCTCCAACACATTGCTTCACGTTGCATTGGAGACCTGGCTAGTGTTTAGTATGTTAAAATCTCCATTTAAATCCGTGAGAATTTGGGGAAATTGTGTGTCACATAGGCATACCTGGGAACTTTCAAAATGGGCTGACCCGGAGATAATTGAAATTATAACCCTTTACGTTCCCCAGAAAGTACATTTTCTGCAGTATGTCCATACGTGCTCTAATTCAGAGGTGATACAATCAGACCACAAGGAACTTTTATCATGATTCAGATTAAAGTAATCACTACCTAATCACACATAAGACAACCCGGACCTCTCTCTCTTCCTTTATGGGAGAAATAGCACCAATTTAAAGACAGCAGAAGTAGTTATATGGTGCAGATCATGTAGTACAAAACCCTGGACTCTCCTCACCCTGATATTTTGGCCCTTCACCCTGAGACCCTGAGATTTGGGTCAAAACCCTGAAAGTTCCCATGTATGCCCATAGGATATAGTTGGTTTGCCCCAGAGATGATTATCTTACGGCTTACTGCTCAATGACAGGGCTGAGTGACCATGATTAAACCTTTAATTACCCCAGGGGTGTGCAATGTATTGTGTCACGTCCCTCTGCTCCATTAACGGGATAGTAATGTTTCACAAAAACAGGAGCCCCAGTGAATTTTCATAGTATTTGGGCCACGGAGAGTGTTATTTCATTGCTGTCAGAGTTGTGGTTCAAGAGTAATTGAATGATAAAGTTTCCCCTCCCGCCCCTTTTACCTAGTGTAAGCCACCTCCCCTCAGATGTGGAATGCAGTCCATAGACCAAACAGATAACAGCAGGGGGCAATCTTCTTACTGTGAGAACAATGAAAGCCCTTCCCCCCCTTGACAAGTTTTTCAGGTTTTTCCCTTATCTTAATTGAAGATTGTCCCTCTCTGCAGTCTACCTGGGCACCTCCATTCTGATCTGGCTGAGCAGTGTTACATCAGTAAAAGGGACGGAAGGGGGATACTTTGTCATTGAATTACTCTTGTACTACAACTCTGACAGAATTGAAATAACACTCTCCAAAGTCCAAATACTATGATGATTAATTAGAGCTGCTTTTATTATGAAACATTACTGTCCATTTAAGAATTAGCAATCATATGTTATAGACCAGGCCAGCTTTCTTATCTCATATACGTTAACATTTTCAATTGCACTGACTCTGCAAGACATTGATATTCCTTATATGTTCAGCCTGCATAATTATGCTTGATATTTTCTTACCCAGCTCTTTAAGGACCAGAGGGGACCGGCAATCAATGCATTACGTTTAAAGGAACATTTAACACCTCCTAATAATAAACGCTCATACACCTTAATCTGGGAAGAAAATACTAATGGTCTCAGGGAATCCGTCCTGAGTGTATTGGTTCCCCCAATTTTCAAAGTGCAGCTTCGAGTCTTCTTTATAACACGTAGCGCTATATTTCTTCACTTACATATTTGTAGTTTAAATTATATTCAAGCCGAAAGGATCTCTGCATCACTGATCCTCTCAGTCTGGTCCGGATGGAGCGCGGTGAGGGACAGTCTTCAGTAAGCAAAAGGAAAATCCTGCCCTCCTTCATCAAGGGTTCAGGGTTTTCCTTACACTTATTGACTGAAGATTGTCCCTCTCTGCATCCGTCCGGATTCAAGATCTAAGAGGAGACGGCCAGATGGGGCTGGAAGGGTATCCTTTCAACTTGAATAATGTTTAAATTACAAATATGTAAGTTAAGAAATATAGCGCTACGTGTTATAAAAAAACATAAAGAACACTCGGAGCAACACTTTAATAGAAATATTACTATCCCTTTTCTTATTAAAGGATATCTTACTTTTTGCAGACTGCAGGATCCCAAATTTCTCCCTCTGAAAACTTTCCTAAGAAGACTTTAGTGGGAAGGGTTTGGGGTGCTGGAGTTTGGCAACAGTGAATCATGTCCACCTCCGTAGATATGATACCCAGCACTAATTAAAGATTCATTTGGCGGGGGGGACCAGTCCATACAGAATTGATGCACAGTGACCGTTCGGATTTTGTGCTTAGATTAAGGTAAGCGGGGGATTTATAATTAGAAGTGTTTGTGATCCTTTAAGGACAAGAGGGGCAGTCCTCAAATGTTTAAGATCGTGCTGGGCAACATGTGGAACTCCATCTGCTTTTGAACTACAGCTCCCATCACCCTCAGCTGAATGTCACCTGGCTGAGAGCGACATAATTTGTAGTCCACCTCCAGCATGGGCTGGGATGCCTTGATTAGTTTATATTAAACATTTACATACCCTGCTAAATGCGGTTTTGTTGAGGAAGATGACACAACCATATGCACAATGATATAAAGAGCAATATTGCAGCAGTCCAATGGCATCATTGTGATTAACCCTTTGAGTGCCAGAGAGGTATGCAACGCATTGCTCTGCAGTGCGTTGCGTACCCCTCTGGCACTCAAAGGGTGAAATAAAAATTCCCCAAATTCCAATTGACTTAAACAGGGATCTGGAGAACTGGTTAATGTCAGGAAAGGTGGTGAGGGGGAGATCTTAGTAGCTAAATGAGGCCCAGATTACATTGTGATCAACTGATTTTATCTGTCATCCTCCTTATATATAATAATTCGCTAAAACGTGTGTAACAACGCAGTCATGCACAGTAGAGACTGCCCGCGCCGCAGCTGATACAGAGCTGGACGCTCCTTCGCTCTGTATCAGCCACTGCGCATGACTGCCCCGTGATCGGCTGGCAGTGGCACTGTGGCCCGTGTAACGGGTTCTTCATCTAGTATTCACAATAAAGTCTATGGTGAAATTTATAGCTAAAACCCTTAATAGTTATTAGGGTGCAATGGAATCCAGGCCTAACTCTGCAATCAACTCGAGTATTGAAGAGTGTGACCGACATCAGTCACACGTCTGTACTGTATGATACAACGAAACAATGAACAATTATACCACTGTACCCCTCTCTGCTAGAAAAAGATTTAGACCATGCCACTGGAGATAGGAGACCTATGGCTATCTAGCTGTAGCTGGTTGGAGATGAGACTTGTAGTCTCCAACAGCTGGAAAGCCACAGTTTGCCTACTCCTTGTATACACAGTTTTTAATGTAGATGTGTTGGACAGCTTTAACCCTTTGAGTGCCAGGGGGTATGCAACGCATTGCAAAGCATTGTGTTGCGTACCCCTTTGGCACTCAAAGGGTTAACCCTTTGAGTGCCAGATGGGGTATCCCTCACTCAAGGGGTTAAGACCACAAGGGTATAAATCACATTACTTTGCAATGTCTTGCACACCCATTTGGCTCTTAAAGTGAATCTATCACCACTTTATAAGTTATGTTCATTATGTAGATTAGTTAGCAAATAAGCTTAAAACGTAATTTTTTTTTTTTTTAAATGTTATTTGCATGAAAATTACGGTTTAAAGTGTGCCCTACATCCTACTTCTGGGTAAACTGCTCTTGCCGCAGTTTGCCACTCTGCCTCTGCTCCTGTCACTCTACCCAGCATCCTCTGATGATGGAGGCGTTCTGTTAATAAGCTGTAGCGATCTAATTGGCTACTATCGATCTCTGCCAATGAGATCACTCCAACTTACTAACTCATCAGAGGATGCTTGGTAGAGTGGCGGGGGCAGAGGCAGAGCGGCACACTGCGGCAAAAGCAGTTTACCCGGAAGTAGGGTGCAGGGCACACTTTAAACCTTAATTTTCGCACAAATAATGTTTTGTTTTTTTAAACAATAACGTTTTAAGCTTATTCGCTAAGTAATTTACATACTGAAAATATAACTTGTAAAGTAGTGATAGATCCACTTTAAAGGGTAATTGATGGTTTTGCAGCTATTTCAAACTTTAACCATTTATTGGTCCGACACTGACTTTTTTTGTGCATGAGCTTCCCAATGTCTAGGCGATTGAGCGATACATTTGACAAGAATACAGAATTTGGGCCTTTGAACACACTCATTTTTCATTGCATCCTTTTCCTCTAACAAAGGCAGCAGAGCTTTGCAAGAATTTACATTAATCGTAAGATCCTTAATGAATATCCATATTTATTCAGAATAATCCTATTACCAATGGTACTGCGGGGACTGAAACAATTTCATCAAGAATTGCTCTTTTCCCTCGATTACTTCCTAGCATGTAATGAATTCCTTTAACTGCTGTACTGTTAGAGGGAACTGCAATTGGTTGTATTGCAGACCCCTCTGGGGGTGCAGGGGTTAACATTTAAAAAGCACATTCTTGCCAGCCAGCAAGGTGTAAAACTGCTTGGCTATACAGCTCATTCTACCTATGGCGGTGGCGTATGTAAAGAAATTCCCTGTATGTGTCACAAGGGGATTATCCTGAGACTCTTTCAAGGCTTGTAAACTGCGCAGTGTGCTGTTGTCTTCTGGTCTAAACGGTGGCATTATGTAAAGACAGCTGTATGATTAACTCCCTCTGCTTTCTCTATTTCTCTACCCCCTTGTGACATGGATACTATGTAACTGTTATGTATGTAATAAATGTATTACAAACCGAAACAGGGGACTGTCATGATTAAAAAGCTACATCTGAATTTACACTTTGTAACTGGTGATTTTGAAAGCCTTTTTTTTTTAATTTAAAACAAAAGCTTCAGATAATTAGCTTTATGTATTTGTCAGTTTATGTAGACAAAACAGTACAGGCTGGAATTCTAACATTCCCCACTGCTCTTTTTCCCTACTGTCACTTTATCTACTAACATTCCACACTGCTCTCTTTCCCTACTGTCATTTTATCTACTAACATTCCACACTGCTCTCTTTCCCTACTGTCACTTTATCTACTAACATTCCACACTGCGCCTCCTCCCAGCTGCCACTTCCTGCTAGAAAGACACTAACATTCCACACTGCACTCGCCACACCCTGCTAGAAAGACACTAACATTCCACACTGCATTGCCCACTACCTGCCACTTCCTACCAGACCGATACTAACATTGCACACTGCACTCGCCACTTCCTTCTAGAAGGACACTAACATTCCACACTGCACTGCCCACTACCTGCCACTTCCTACCAGACATATACTAACATTGCACACTGCACTGCCCACTACCTGCTGTTTCCTACCAGACAGACACTAACATTCCACACTGCACTCCCCACCACCTGCTGCCTCCTACCAGACAGATACTAACATCCCACACTGTACTCTCCACTCCCTGCTAGAAAGACAATAACATTCCACACTGCACTCCTCTCCAGATACTAAAACAATTCACCTAGCTCCTCATCCCAGCTGTCACTCCCTGCCAGCCAAGACTAGCTCATTTGTATAAACTGACAAATAAATAAAGCTGAATATCTCATAAACTATTGCCTTAAAGGACCAACAACACTTCAAAATGATCTGAGATTATAAACGCTTAACATCCCTGTACTCCATGCTTGCCTTTTTCTAGTCTTACATATGTTATCTTTGTACCTGCTCCATCAGTCCCTTCCTGTACCATAAGGTACAATGTAACTCCTCCTCACCAGTTCTAGAGGAGACCGGGATGGTGCACAGATGTCTCTTCGACAAGATGTCTGCTCTGATGCCTGCCTGTTCGTCTCATACACGTTGGATTTTATAATAACGCCGGACTTATTCTGGATAATACTAGTATTGATATGCTTATCTCTATGTGCGTAATGATTTGGGGGGGGCACTTTAGTTTGAGTGAAAGTCCCTCTTTAAGATATTGGCCTTTCTGAAAGGAAGAGGGCACTAACCTTCATACATTAACAGTTTTAGCTGTTCACAAAAAAGTAAATAAATTATTTCTCTATAGGATAGGATAGTCTAACATGCATTAAATGGTAATTTAGGATTAGATTTTAAGGCTATAATTTAAAATAACAGATGCTAGCTGGAATTTCATTAAAGCTGAACTTTCACTACAATAACATAGCACCTCAAATGATAATTACATTAGCCATATGCGCACACACACAGTTTTATTTTCAAGTATAATTGCTGCTTTAATGAAAAATATAACCTTTTTAACCAGACAGGCACTGGGGAACAGCACAGACTTCTTGCAGAGCCGGCATTTCTGTATCTGCGCTGTCTGTCCCATTCTCCTCCATGATTGGTGAGTTGATTGCCTTTGTGTCGAAAGGCACCAGAAGGGACTGACAGCACAGACGCAGAGAGCTCCTACTGCAAGATCCCAGACGGTGCCTGTCTGCATGAAAGGTTATATTTTGTGAGTATAGTGACAGATGAGAGAGCCGTGTGTATAGTGACAAAGGAGAGACCTGTGTGTATAGTGACAGAGGAGAGATCTGTGTGTATAGTGACAGAGGAGAGACCTGTGTGTATAGTGACAGAGGAGAGAGACCTGTGTGTATAGTGACAGAGGAGAGATCCGTGTGTATAGTGACAGAGGAGAGACCTGTGTGTATAGTGACAGAGGAGAGACCTGTGTGTATAGTGACAGTGACAGAGGAGAGACCTGTGTGTATAGTGACACAGGAGAGATCTTTGTGTATAGTGACAGAGGAGAGATCCGTGTGTATAGTGACAGAGGAGAGAGCCGTGTGTATAGTGACAGAGGAGAGAGCCGTGTGTATAGTGACAGAGGAGAGGTCCGTGTGTATAGTGACAGAGGAGAGACCTGTGTGTATAGTGACAGAGGAGAGAGACCTGTGTGTATAGTGACAGAGGAGAGAGCCGTGTGTATAGTGACAGAGGAGAGATCCGTGTGTATAGTGACAGAGGAGAGACCTGTGTGTATAGTGACAGAGGAGAGAGACCTGTGTGTATAGTGACAGAGGAGAGATCCGTGTGTATAGTGACAGAGGAGAGACCTGTGTGTATAGTGACAGAGGAGAGAGACCTGTGTGTATAGTGACAGAGGAGAGAGGCGTGTGTATAGTGACAGATGAGACCTGTGTGTATAGTGACAGATGAGAGAGCCGTGTGTATAGTGACAAAGGAGAGACCTGTGTGTATAGTGACAGAGGAGAGATCTGTGTGTATAGTGACAGAGGAGAGACCTGTGTGTATAGTGACAGAGGAGAGAGACCTGTGTGTATAGTGACAGAGGAGAGAGGCGTGTGTATAGTGACAGATGAGACCTGTGTGTATAGTGACAGATGAGAGAGCCGTGTGTATAGTGACAAAGGAGAGACCTGTGTGTATAGTGACAGAGGAGAGACCTGTGTGTATAGTGACAGAGGAGAGACCTGTGTGTATAGTGACAGAGGAGAGATCTGTGTGTATAGTGACAGAGGAGAGATCTGTGTGTATAGTGACAGAGGAGAGATCTGTGTGTATAGTGACAGAGGAGAGACCTGTGTGTATAGTGACAGAGGAGAGAGACCTGTGTGTATAGTGACAGAGGAGAGATCCGTGTGTATAGTGACAGAGGAGAGACCTGTGTGTATAGTGACAGAGGAGAGACCTGTGTGTATAGTGACAGTGACAGAGGAGAGATCCATGTGTATAGTGACAGAGGAGAGACCTGTGTGTATAGTGACAGAGGAGAGATCCGTGTGTATAGTGACAGAGGAGAGAGCCGTGTGTATAGTGACAGAGGAGAGATCCGTGTGTATAGTGACAGAGGAGAGGTCCGTGTGTATAGTGACAGAGGAGAGACCTGTGTGTATAGTGACAGAGGAGAGAGACCTGTGTGTATAGTGACAGAGGAGAGATCCGTGTGTATAGTGACAGAGGAGAGACCTGTGTGTATAGTGACAGAGGAGAGAGACCTGTGTGTATAGTGACAGAGGAGAGAGGCGTGTGTATAGTGACAGATGAGAGAGACCTGTGTGTACAGTGACAGAGGAGAGAGGAGTGTGTATAGTGACAGATGAGAGATATGTGTGTGTAGTGACAGAGGAGAGAGCTATGTGTATAGTGACAGAGAAGAGATCCGTGTATATAGTGACAGAGGAGAGACCTGTGTGTATAGTGACAGATGAGAGAGCCGTGTGTATAGTGACAGAGGAGAGACCTGTGTGTATAGTGACAGATGAGAGATCCGTGTATATAGTGACAGAGGAGAGACCCGTGTGTATAGTGACAGATGAGAGAGCCGTGTGTATAGTGACAGAGGAGAGACCCGTGTGTATAGTGACAGAGGAGAGAGCTATGTGTATAGTGACAGAGGAGAGAGCTATGTGTATAGTGACAGAGAAGAGATCCGTGTATATAGTGACAGAGGAGAGACCTGTGTGTATAGTGACAGAGGAGAGAGCTATGTGTATAGTGACAGAGGAGAGACCTGTGTGTATAGTGACAGGGGAGAGACCTGTGTGTATAGTGACAGGGGAGAGACCTGTGTGTATAGTGACAGGGGAGAGACCTGTGTGTATAGTGACAGAGGAGAGAAACGTGTGTATAGTGACAGAGGAGAGAAACGTGTGTATAGTGACACAGGCGAGAAGTGTGTATAGTGACAGAGGAGAGAGCCGTGTGTACAGTAACATCAGCTTCAGTGCCTGCTGATTGATACATTTCACACATAAACACGGAGGGTCGAGTGCTTCTACTCATTAGAGCTTACTGTGGGAATTAAATAAAAGGTCAGAGACTGAGAATTATTGAAATTGTAGTACAGCCCTACCTGGAGAGACAAAGATGGCCATCCATTTCTCTGGTTAAACATTCCTTGATTGTGTAAAAGTGCATCCCAATTGTCGAACTTGACGTGCCCCAGTTATGGGCGTCCGGAGGGGGGGGGGCACATGCCCCCTCCATAGAAACATAGGGGCTGGGTGGGCTGGCCGGGGGGATCACGTTATGGCATTGCGCCCCCCCCCCCCCCCCCCGAAAAAATGTCTGCGGACACCCCTGGCCCCGGTAACACTGCAGATGGGATATGGACCCATGGGCATCATGCTTTGTAACCACTCTTCCTCTAGTAGGTGTCCTTTTCCTTTAAATTGAATTCTAGAGGCTCTAATCAGATAATATGAGTCTGTGTGTCACAGAGCGGAGAGGTAATTTAGGGGTGTCCATTGTCAATCATCCCTTAAGCCTTTGAGTGCCAGAGGGGTACGGAAAGCATTGCAAAGCAATGCATTGCATACCCCTCCTGCATTCAAAGGGTTAAGCCTTTTAGTGCCAAAAGGGTGTGCAATTCTCCCCTCTGGCATTCAACGGTTAAACCAATTCTGAGAAAGTATTTAAAGGGATAGTAATACTTTGTTTTATCTTTATTTTATAGGCATTAAAAAAAAACATGAAGAACATATAAGTCTTATCTCTCAAACCTTTATGGTTTGAGAGGTATTCACAAGTAAAGTTTCCCCTCACTGACCAAAATGGTCAAGTCTGCCATCTAGCTGTCAGATTTGGAATCAGGTCCATGGACCAGCCATGGCTCTACAGCAGAGCCAAGATAGTGAGATATATGAACTACTTCATTGGAATAGTGTACAAAGTGTGCCTGGTTTGCAAGCACACTTTTTAGACCCTTCCAATGAAATACTTATTTTTATATCTTACGGTCTCTGCTCTGCTGAAGAGCCAGCGGTTGATCTGTGGACCAGATTCTAAATCTGACAGCTAGATGGCAGACTTGACCATTTTGGTCAGTGAGGGGAAACTTTACTTGTGAATATCTCTCAAACCATAAAGGTCTGAGAGAGAAGACTTCTCTCGTTCTTCATGTTTTTTTAATGCCTACAAAATAAAATAAAGATAAAACGAAGTATTACTGTCCCTTTAAAATGCATATTGCAGGATTACTATATAGTGCCATAATGGTTTCCGTGCAACTATGTGTTTTTTTCATACTTTCTGGGTTTTAAAGGGGTGAGATGACAACATAAGGGTAGAGGATTGTCAGATCTCCTGCTTTTGGGGTCAGTGCAAAAATGTGTTTGAGCCCCTTTTGATGCTGGGCCCACTGCACCTTCGCTCTCTGCAGTTCTTCTCTTGTTAGATCCATTGATGCACTATGGGCCATATCAGAGGTGTAACTAGAAGCCGCAGGGGCCTGGTGCAAGAATTGCCACAGGCCCCCCTCCGACCACATTGGCCCCCCTCAACCACATTGGCCACCTCCACATTGCCCCTTCCACAATGCCCCTATTTCTCCACATTGCCCCTCATTCTCTACAATTCCCCTTCCACATTGCCCTTCAATCTCCACAATGCCCCTTCCACATTGGCCCTCAATTTCCACAATGTCCCTTCCACACTGCCCCTCAATCTCCACATTGCCCCTTCAACAATGCCCCCATCACAATGCCCCTCATTCTCCACATTGCCCCCATCACAATGCCCCCATCGCCACATTGCCCCTACTGACCCCCCCCCCCGTCCTCCTACCTCGAGTCCCCGGTGGTCTAGCGGTGTGTATGACATACCGAATGAGGAACAGACCTCTGACTGGTACACAAGTTCCCGCGCGGTCCTTAGTAATGCAGAGCGCTGGGAGATTATGTCATCTCCCAGCGCTCTGCATTACTAGAGCGCCGGCAGCCGGGAGATCACTTGTGCTGCGGGCACGTGGCGAGGGGGTCGCAGGGGGTGGTCGGGCCCCTGACAGTGACGGGCCCGGTCGCAGGTGCGACCCCTATTGTTACGCCACTGGGCGGTATGTTCAAAGAAGTAGTGAAATAGCTTTTGTCGTTTGTAACAACTTTTCAAAGTACAGTGTCATTGGGATCATTAATATTTTTCGAGAGTGTCGGTTGTGATTGGAAATATGGTGTTTGTCCTGACTGAAATTGTCGTATGTAACGACAAAAAATGTCTTAACTAAAGACAAAAACGCCTTAAAAAATGTCTTAACAACAAAAATGTCTTTAAAAATGTCTTAACTAAAGACAAAAATTCTCACATTCAGAACACATTCCCTCCACTTTTTTCTTAACGTACAAATTTTGTCTTTTGAAAGACATTTTTTTGTCGTTAGTTACAACAAATTTTCTTTTCCTCTATACGACACTGGAGAATAGTTTAGCCATGCCCTTGCCCCGCCCCTTTGCCGGTCAATTCTGGAGTTGTGTTGTACACAACCAACATTACTAGTTTTTTATTGTATACTCTGTAGAAAATATGTCGTTCATGCATACAATTACTTATTTTTGTCTTTCATACGACAATTTTTTGTTGTTATCCCTTACATACGGCCCTAACTACCCTATCTATTCCGGCCCTAGGGGATTATGTTGGAATCAGATTCCTGCCTGGGGCCACGACCTACACCTCAGTCTCTCACGTGAGATCCGTTGCCCAGTTTTGACCATCCAAAAACCAGGGGCGGACTGACCATACGGAAATTCGGTCACGGACCGAGGGCCCGTGACCGAAGGGGGCCCGCCGCCGCTTCCAGCACTGCTCAGCAGATCTCCAACAATGGCCGCCGGTGCGCCATTCTAGTAATACAGAGCGCTGGGAGATGACATCTTCTACCAGCCTCTGCATTACTAGAGGTGCGCGGGACTTCGCACAGCCACGCCGCTAGACCACCAGGGACTGGAGGTAAGGGCACTGTGGAGATGAAGGGGCATGGTGGAAGGGGCGATGTGGAGATGAAGGGGGCATTGTGGAAGGTGCATTGTGGAGATGAAGGGGGCATTGTGGAGATGAAGGGGCAATGTGGAGATATCTGCAGGGGGCCCAGACCTGTTTTTGGATCAGGGGCCCTGGGTCCTGTCAGTCCACCCCTGCCAAAAACCTATTCTGAACTACGCCATACCTCTAACGGGTCAGTTCTGGCCCGCTACAAGCTGGCTGGATCCTGCCTGATAAACCTGTTACAAGCTTAGCCAATATTTGCACACCACACATTTCCAGGCCTAATTCGGCCCAGTAGACCCCTCGCGAGCCGAATATGGGCCACCGGACGTTTACAGACAGAATTTGGCTCTCGGTAGCTCAGCAGGCTGAATTTGGCCCACCGCGCCAAACATATACATTGTTTTCACTCCAGTTTTAAACCCTTTAGAAGCCTCCACACCTCAGTACCATCCTAATGGTAACCCTTTGAGTACCCTACAAGCAGTCAAAGGGTTAAAGTCCCTTTCCAATCAATAGGAATTTGGGCTTTAAATATATTTAAAGCAACACCTCCTGATACTGGGTCCGGTGCACCAGCGCCCTCTACAGTTCTGTCGGCTCTATTGATGTATAAGGACGGGATACACTAAGTCCCCAGTCTATTCTGTCCCTAGGGGATCATGTTGGAGGCAAATTCATTGCTCGTGTCTAACCTCCCGCACGTCAGTCTCTCATAACAGATCTCTAGCCCAGTTTTCACCATCCAAAACGGCCCATAGGTCATTTGCGGGTCGAATTTGGCCTTCGGGAGCTCAGCGGGACGAATCTGGGAGAAAATCTAGATTTTGAATGCGAGTGGACCAGCGGATCATATCAGGCCCGCAATGTTAAGTCGGACCGAATTCGACCCTCGAAGCTGCTGCGGGCTAAATTCGGCCCGCTGAGCTGCTGCGGGCCAAATTCAGCCCGCAAACTCGCGGCGGGCCAAATCCGGCCCTCTGAGCCCCCGAATTTGGCCCGCGGCATCTTAGCGGGCCGAATTTGGCCCGCCGCGAGTTTGCGGGCCGAATTTGGCCCGCGGCAGCTTAGCGGGCCGAATTTGGCCCGCCGAGAGTGTGCGGGCCAAATTTGGCCCGCGGCAGCTTAGCGGGCCGAATTTGGCCCGCGTCAGCGCAGCGGGCCGAATTTGGCCCGCGGCAGGTTTCCGGGCCGAATGTGGCCCGCGGCAACTCAGCGGCGGGCCAAATTCGGCCCGCTGAGCCCCCGCGGGCCAAATTTGGCCCGCGGCAGCTTAGCGGGCCTAATTTGGCCCGCCGCGAGTTTGCGGGCCGAATTTGGCCCGCGGCAGGTTTGTGGGCCGAAATTGGCTCGCAGCAGCTTCGAGGGCCGAATTCGGTCCGACTTAACATTGCGGGCCCGATGCCATCCGCTGGACCACTCGAATGCAAAATCCAGATTTTCTCCTATTGTGCGGGTAGTTTCATATAAGCCCCGCCCCTTATACATTTACTGTCCGCTGGAAGCTGTCAGTAACTCCGCTTGTTTCTCCTCCCTCTTTCCGCTCATCCCGAGTAAGCTCCGCCCCTTTTACATTGTGAATCCTGTCATTACATCCCGGGAGGAGGAGAAGAACAAGATACCTGCAGTTCTAGTGATCGGGTATCAGCACTAACAGGGGTGACTAAAGCTGGATCCTGTAGTTCAACATCAGTCAGTTGTTGGACCTCCGGTTGGGAGTTTGTAGTCCCCAACAGCTGGAGGTCTAACAATTAACATGTTTGAAGTGTACAGAGTGCTGTAGTATTCATCTTATCCCCAGACACAATGTGAACCCACAGCTGGTATAAAAGGAAAGTTCGCCAGTTGGGGGGGCAAAGCGACCACAGTATAACGATAAATATTGTTTTCAGCTGATATTTTAACCCTATGAATTCTATACAGGTCTCCAAACCTCACTGTGTTTACCCAGTGATCAGTCACAACCTCCCAGGCTTTGCCTCCCCCCCCCCCCCCCCCCCCCCCCCACACACTTCTATAGGAGTCTGTGTGGAATTGGAAGTACATTGTACTGTATAAACCATGCCGCATAGGCTGTGTTTTTAACCCCAATGAGTGCCAGAAGTCTCCAACGCACTGCAAAGCAATCCAGTAGAGGTCTAGACTATGCAATGAGGCTAATTTAATAACTGGAACAATTCTAAGAATAACGAACTTCACAGTAGGGACAAAATAAAATTAAATTTTTATTCAAATGGCGCTCGAGAAATCTTGAATGAGTTGGAGACCACCAGCATTCG
Source organism: Rhinophrynus dorsalis (assembly GCA_037306005.1). NCBI lineage: Eukaryota > Metazoa > Chordata > Amphibia > Anura > Rhinophrynidae > Rhinophrynus > Rhinophrynus dorsalis. Next base: position 39,073,578 of record CM074725.1, read on the forward strand.
AGGGGTTAAAATCCCCAGTTAACTCAGTTTCTGTTTTAGACTTTTTGTCTCCTTTGATGGAGCAAAATTGCTCCAGGATGGCTCCAGTGTTTCATAATACATCAGCGTCACAGCTCTGAAGAATGCCATGTGGGGGGACTAGAGGTCTCAGTGTAAACAATGATTTGGAGACCTATGCACAATCCTGGAATTAACCCTTTGAGTGCCAGAGCATTGCCTACCCCTCTGGCATTCAAAGGGTTAAAAGCTTGCGTAGAGTTCCTGTCAGGTTTCAAGCAGAAGAGGCACATCATGCACTTGCACCCTCCCCAACACCGGAAAGGTTAAATATAATTTCATACTCGCCTAGTGCTAGCATCAGTTTTGATCGGGTAAGTGGGAATACTGGTATTTAAAGGAATGGTAATGTTTAATAATAAAAGCAGCTCTAATTAATCATCATAGTATTTGGACTTTGGAGAGTGTTATTTCATTTCTGTCAGAGTTGTAGTTCAATGACAAAGTATCCCCCTTCCCCCACCCTTTTACTGATGTAACACTGCTCAGCCAGATCAGAAGGGAGGTGCCCAGGTAGACTGCAGAGAGGGACAATCTTCAATTAAGATAAGGGAAAAACCTGAAAAACTTGTTCGTTAATTCTTAAAGGGATAGTAATGTTTCATAATAAAAGCAGCTCTAATTAATCATCATAGTATTTGGACTTTGGAGAGTGTTATTTCAATTCTGTCAGAGTTGTAGTTCCAGAGTAATTCAATGACAAAGTATCCTCCTCCCGCCCCTTTTACTGATATAACACTGCTCAGCCAGAGCAGAAGGGAGGAGCCCAGGTAGACTGCAGAGAGGGACAATCTTCAATTAAGATAAGGGAAAAACCTGAAAAACTTGTCAAGGGGGGCAGGGCTTTCATTGTTCTCATAGGAAGAAGATTGTGCCCTGCTGTTATCTTTCTGGTCTATGGACTGGATTCCACATCTGAGAAGAGATTTCTTACACTAGGTAAAAGGGGCGGGAGGGAAAACTTTGCTTGTGAATATCTCTCATACCATAAAGGTTTGAGAGATAAGACTAAAATCGTTCTTCATGTTTTTGTAATGCCTACAAATAAAATAAAGATAAAACGAAGTATTACTATCCCTTTAACAGCTGGAATTATTATTGAGAACTGTAGAGAGTTGGTTACACACTGGTATTAATGGATAGGGAGATAGGTCTCCCGGGGGAAGGTGAACTAAGGGGTGAGAATGAAGAGAACATCTCCATTTCCTGTGTTATTCTATGGGGCCAATACGCTAAGATTTCTCCAACTTTAGAGATCTTAGTGCATGGGCCCCATAGAATAATGTAGCACTTGGGGATTTTATCCCAAAAAACCCCCTTCCCAGCAGGGCTGCACGCTGTCAGGTGAGTTGCAATTGGCATTAATGCCACCTGCAAAACATATGGGCTAGAAAATGACTGTGCATGGTCTGTAGATAAACGTGTATATTTTACACAACCCAGGCAACACCAGGAGGTGTGATATAACGTCTCCGGTTCCTGTGTTATTCTATGGTGCTTATGCACTAACATCTCTCCCACATGAGAAATTTTAGCGTATAGACTCCATAGAATGACATGGGGAGTGGATAATTTATTTCACTGGAGAAATGATCTTCTCTTTATCACATCTTCATCACACCCTAGTGCATCTGCCACTATTTTATTCTAATGTGTTTTTGTATATTATATGTGTATACACATATACACAGGCATGTATTCAATAGTAAATATTTAAATACATACAATACCTTGGGGGAGATTCACTAAGGAGTGATAAAGAGGTGATAAAATGTAGATGACTTCTCCAGTGATATCCCTTCTCCATGTTCTGTGTTATTCTATAGAGCCTATGCACTACAATTTCTCCATCTTTGGAGATCTTAGTGCATTGGCTCTATATAATAACCTAGGAATGGTAGAAGGGATATCACCGGAGAAGTCATCACCACTTTATCATCTCTTGTTCATGCCTTAGTGCATGACCTCCACAGGCAGATGACAGCGAGACTACAAAGGCACACACGTATATCTGTCTATGGACTGTATTTATAAACGCAACTGGAGTTATTTTGGGTTAAACCAACTGCACCAGAGGGGACAAATAAAAATTCCTGTATCATCATGCAGCTGAATAGATCTTTTAACCCCCTTGAGTGCTGGAATTCAAGAGGTTAAGAAAACACATTTCATTTAACAGGGATTTTTATTTGTTCCGTATGATGCAGTTGGTTTGCTCCTGAATAACTCCAGTTTGCCTTTATAAATATGCGCCCATGTGTCCTAGCCTTTCCGTCTGTCTCCTGCTGGCTATCTTGCGCACTGATTCTAACTGAAGATGATAGAGGCTTCACACAGTAAATCTGTTTTTGCGGGAAGACAACATGGAGAGGAGACGCTGTAAGACTCACAGTATGTAAGCCTGCAGCCTGGACCCCTTCTATCTCTCTCAAGCCTGGATCCCTTTCTCTCTTTCTATGTGCAGTGTACAGACCATTTACTGACGCTGAGGTACAAAGATCAACTGGAGCAAACCAACTGTGTTATGAGAGGTGCTTTATTCAAAAGTAATTGCAGCTCAAACCTGAATTTTTTTAGGTGCAATATCTCAATGGCCTGAAATGTTATAGTGAAGCTTTTGCTACATCATTCTATGGAAGTTTATGGTCAATTGATATTTATTCAATAGGATGATGTAGCAACAGCACCATTTTAGGTCATTGAGATACTGCACCTACAAAATTCAAGCTTGAGCTGCAATAATTTTTGAATAAAACACCTCTCAACACAGGGAGTACCCTTGTTTTACTCAGGTAGATAAACCCAACTATTTATATATATATATATATATATATATATATATATATATATATTTACATATTACGTGTTACTTAAAGGGATGCATTAAGGCAGGTGCAGTGCGATCATTGTAGGGAGGCTGTAACTAACTGCTCCAGGACCAGAACAGACAGTTTCAGCCCTACTCTGGTGGCTCAGTACATGTGGAACCACACAACGAAGGCAATGTATGTAAACATTCCATCTGTCCACATTCTCTGCCTCTCTCCTCCTTGTGATCATGAGGAAGAGAGAAGCAGAAAACAGGTCTCTCAGTGCACTTGTACTTGGAGCAGGACTGGGGGAGAACTTGAAAACAAAACAAAAAAAAAGAAGTCCATGACACATTGAGCCCTGTTTGTGAAACAGAGTAAATGATTTAAAGAAGGACCAAAGTATTTTATTTACACAGATTATTTTATAAACACATATACTGATGTTTAAACACATTTCTGTGAGTTTTATTGCTGTGGAACAATGTGATACACTTCTATACACATATAAATGAATGTTTATTAACACCGTAAAGGGGAACGATCACCCCAAATAAAGCCCCCCCAACAATCAGCCATCTAACGATAAGCTTAACAATAGTAGTATTAGCCAGCATAATTATTGTGTTATTGAGAAATCCTGTTTCTGCAGACAGTGACGGCCAGGCAACAGCGTTTAGAGGAATCTGCGCGCCTGCGCCGTCAGTCCCTTCTGGTACCTAAAGGTACCATGTAACGCCTCCTAGAGGCAGGCACGTGCACACATAGACACCAAGGGGGGCTTGAGCACCTGCCCTTTTTGTCCAAAGTGCCCTCGTGCCCTTTTAACAAAAAAAATAAAATAATAATTATGAAAAGTGCCCTTTTTTTCATTTGAGCCCCCGCCCCCCAAAATGTCTGTGCACGTCCCTGCCTAGAGGAAAGCGGGACTGACAGCGCAAGCGCGCAGATGTCTGAATGCAAAGATGTCTGCACTGTTGCCTGCTTTTCAGCCTCAGTAGGATTTCTCAGTCATGCGGTGATTTTGCTGGCTAACACTACTATTGTTAAGCTTCTCCCTAGATGAGTGATTGTCGGGGGGAGGCTTTATTTGGGGTGATAGTTCCCCTTTAAGGACTATGGACATACATGTACGTCATGAGGAAAATGTGTGTTAAAAATCCATGCCATACATGTGTGTCACAGAAGAACTGCAGGCTGTTCTGGGACCTCTGGTTTCGATTCAAGAAAATCAGAGAAAAAGCCATGGTCCTTATGGGGTTATTATGTTCCACAAGTGTACACACATATAATGTGTGTGGGTGAATTAAATGAATTAGAGGAAACATGGCTGAACAAAAGCAAACTAAAGTCCAAAACTGCTTGTCCCTTAGTTTAAAGGGACAGTAAAACTTAAAAATCACTATCCCCCCATCTTGTAGCCCTTCAAAAACGGAGTAAAATGAGCCCAGTGGCATCTCTCAAACCTTTATGGTTTGAGAGATATCCACTTCTAAAGTCCCATCTGCCCTGATGTCAGCATTCTAGCTGACAGCGGGGGAATCTGGTCCCGGGACCGGCGGAGGCTCTGCAGCAGAGCCGAGATTGCAGTAATAAAAAAGAAATCCTTAACTTAAAAAGGTCTTCTATGTGTGCTTGCAAACCAAGCAAACGTAGAAGACCTTTTTAGTGAAGGATTTCTTTTTTATTACCGCAATCTCTGCTCTGCTGCAGAGCCACCGGCTGATCCCAGGAGAGGATTCCCCTGCTCTCAGCTAGAATGCTGACGTCAGGGGAAAGGCAAAAAGAGGGAAATTTGAAAGCGGATATCTCTCAAAACATAAAGGTTTGAGAGATGCCACTGGACTCATTTTACTCTGCTTTTGAAGGGCTACAAGATGGGGAATAGTAATATTTAAGTATTACTATCCCTTTAAAAAAAAGCCCTTGTTACCAGGAGGTTAAATCATTGGGGCTTTTCTGAAATTGTATTTGTTTTCTGTAATGCAGTTGATTATTGTCGGTACTTAGAACATCAGCCTTTTTGCCTTGTGTTCATTATCCCCCTTTCTTGCAGCCTCAACCCTCTCTGAGCTCATGAGTCTTACATGTACATAGCTTTATATGTATGTCGCTACTGGTTTATAGCATGCTTCACAGAATAAATAAGCAATACATTGCATACATCTGTGCAGCAATATATAAATAGCAGTACAAGAAAATAATTATCAGTTTAGATATTAATTGACCTGGTTTGTCTAATTATAAGGTTTTATGGAAAGGAACAGTAATTATTTATTTACTATTATGAAAGCCCGTATACACGGGCTAAAGTGCCACCCAGCGGCCCCGGCTGCTGCCCCAGAGAAGGGGGCACAGACAGGCGATGAGCCGTCCGGAACTCCCTGCTCCGGATCAGCGGGTTTGGCCAGTCTCTACTGCACATAACTACATCGTTCTAGCAGTCTCTACTGTGCATGCGTGGTTACGCACACATGGAGCGTCGCAGGCTAGCGCTTTATATATATAACTAGTGTAAAAGCCTGTGTGCACGGGCCGTGGAGCAGTGAGGTAACGGCAGTACACAGAGTAAAACCGGCCTCTTAACATTACCCGGACCTGCTCTGCGTACTGCCATTACCTCACTGCTCAACGCAAGTGCGCCGCCTCACTCACACGATGCAGTCATGCCCAGTAGAGACTGGCCGAACGCATGCAGTCTCTACTGAGCATGACTGCATCGTGACAAACTTTCTGGCCTTTTATTATATAGGATAATAGAGATTTGAAGGAAAAAAATATGTAATGAAAGAAACAATGCCTTGGTACGTCCCAAAAAAATGTATAAATACAGTGGTTAGTCAAAAGACCAACATAAAAGAGCACTCATAGGACTTTAAAATAGGCAAAAAGATTGGTATATTTTATTGATTAACCCTTTGAGTGCCAGAGGGGTACGCAACTCATTGCAAAATAATGCTTTGTGCACCCCACTGGCACTCAAAGGGTTAAATCATCAATGTTTCGGTCCTAAAATATAGGAATTTAAAATAGGCAACAAAATTGGAATAAGCGCTTCTTTACTTTGGTCTTTTGACTATTGACCGTATATATTTGTAGAGCTTCCAAGACATTCTTTATTCAAAAGTTATTACAGCTTAACCCTTTGAGTGCCACAGGGGAACGGAATGCATTGCAAAGCAATGCATTCCCTACCCCTCTGGCACTCAAAGGGTTAAGATAACGCATCTCTATTTCAGTGTTTGGAGACCTTTAGTCAATCAAATTAAATTCTCCACATAGACTAATGAAATATCACCACCTAGTGGTCACTTTTTATAAAAATGCTTCAATTAAGAAAAAACAGACAAGAAATCAAAATAAGTTTAGGTTCTTCTAACGTTCAAATGAATTATCTCTTGAATGAGATGTCTTATTCAAAAATTATTGCAACTCAGACTTGTAGTTTTTTTGGGTGTCGTCGTATCTCCATGGCCTGAAATTTTGCAGTGGCGCTGTTGCTACATCATTCTATGGAGGGTTATGGTCAACTGAGCATAGCTGTGCATAGACTACTGTAGTAACAGGGCCAACATAACATTTCAGGCCATGGTGGTACTGCACCCACAAAATGCAAATTTGAAAATTCAGTTGCAGAATTGTTGAAATTAGATACATTCACTAAAGCATTTTTTTTTGCCAAATATAATGTGACTCCCACAAAAAGTCTTCTACAGAGCATACAGACTTCCAAAACAGGTGTAGGCATTTCTATAAGTGTTGCCTATTTGTTTAGGTCCAAAATAGTGCTTCTTTTCACATAATTCCAGTTTTATAAATCTCCCCCATTGGCTCTCAGTGAACCAACAGCTTGGTGGGGCTATGGACCTTGTGGTCTGCATTGTTCCACAGTGTAGGGCTGGGGAAGTGAATTGTTGTAGATCCAGCTGTTGGGGACTTCAACTCCAATTATAGCTGGTGGCGGATGATGGAAGTTGTAGTCTTCGACAGTTGAATTTCCAACAATTTGCAACCCCTGGTCTGTGGTATGGATTACTTCAGATGAGTAGTAAGATTCTAATTCCAGAAACGATGTTTCATTTCCATTCCTTACTAAATAAAATTAGTAACATAGTAACATAGTAAATTAGGTTGAAAAAAGACACAAGTCCATCAAGTTCAACCTTCGCCTCATACCACAGTAACTGATAATTTTATAGCTTTCCTGCTACCAATTAAATTAGTCTTTATCAGACCTTCCTGATCAGCCTACTGATAAACAGTATAACCCTGTATGTTCCCTTTTGAAAGAAATGTATCTAATCTTCTCTTAAATGTATCCATTGTAACTGCCATAACTACCTCCCTGGGCAATGAATTCCACAATTTGACAGACCTTACAGTAAAAAACCCTTCCTCTGCTGAAGTTTAAACCTCCTTTCCTCTAATCTCAAGGGGTGTTCTCTGGTCACCTGATCAGGCCTCGGAATAAATAGCTCACGGCAGAGATCCTTGTATGGACCTCTCATATATTTGTACAATGTGATAAGGTCTCCTCCTAATATTGTAGAGCCTTCTTGTGGATGGAACATTTTTTTACAATGCAGACAAGTTTTAGCAGCAGGTTCGTTAGACTCACAGTAAGTGCAGAAGACCACATCCTCTTCCTGTCCTGGTTGGGTAGAAAGGAAATGTTCCACAATGTTCCACAGCTTCAGGTTCCTCCGCAGTGTAGGACGTTCCTGACACCTTTCTCTGCATTCAGGACAGGTGTAAACTCCAACTCTCTCTTGTGTATTTCTTTGCAATGCGTTGCGTACCACTCTGGCACTCAAAGGGTTAAGTCCTTTCTGTGGTACTGCAGCTCTGAAATCAGTGGCGACGCTGCAAACTACAGCCAATCCTGATGGAGAATACTGTCTGTCACTTTCTACTGGATGTTGGTTGCGCCTGCTGTTGGACTGGAGCCTGGGTGGCATCTGGTGGATCCTGGCGTGTTACTGGTTTGTATGGTGCCAGCAGTAGAGAATGTCTCTGTGTTGCCCTATAGCGTAAATGGTTTGCAACAGAAATACTACACTTTTCTTTTGACCATATGGCCCATAGTAGGCCTTTTCCCCACTGAGCACAAAAAGGGTACATTCGCAGGTGGGGGGTGTTCCATAAAAATGTTACAGATTATTATGTATTTATTTATGGGGGGGGGGTGAAGTATAATGAAGACATTCATTTGATCAATGTAGTGTCGCTATTGCAGTCTATGGAGAGCTCTGGTCACTGACAATTGCTACAATAAAATGAAGGCCTTCAGTTATACAGCATCCCTCTCTAAAATACAAAACAAAATCGCTTTTGCTCTGTATTAATTTTTTTTAATGGAATATCCTCCAATATTGGTAGTACTTTTCTTTTACACACACTGAAGTCCACTGCACAATGCTAATAGGCACATCCACATGTATAAAAACGTAGAAAAATATTTATTCAGAACAGTATATATTTAAAAAAAACGCTACTTATCAATTTGAATGACTCGTAGTCTCAGACCACCCCAGATGACCGGAGGCTCATGGTAACATCAACATGTTTTGCGTATTTACCGCTAAATCATGATGACATGATTAAAGGGACAGTAATGTCCCAGAAAAAATATTTATCATTTTGTAGTGCTTAAAAAGTTGAACTGAATGCAAAAAACACCCTCTCAAACAGCTATGAGAGATATTCACTGTCAAAGTTCCCCCCTGCCCTTTCCCTGACATCAGCGCTGTGCTGACTGCAGGGGAATCCTGTCCGGGGACCAACTGTCAGCTCTGCAGCAGAGCCGTAATCATGTGATTTAAAAAGAATGACTTCATTGGATAGGTCTACAAAGTGTGACTGGTTTGTAAGCACATTTTGTAGACCATTCCAATGAAGCAATTCGTTTTAAATAATGCGATTGCAGCTCTGCTGAAGAGCCTCCCAGTGTCAGCCAACAGCTGACAGCAGGAAACGTCAAACATTGACAGTGAATATCTCTCAAACCATAGCGGTTTGAGAGATGGGGCTTTTTTGTATCTAGTTCAACTTTTTAAGCCCTACAAAATGAAAATATTTTTTCTGGGACATTACTGTCCCTTTAATCATGTTGACTGTTCTATTATCTTTTGGCACTGCAGTTGTATAAAGTTTGGGATATGGATAACCTAGACCTGCTAAATTTCTCTTTAAGTTTGTATACAGTATTTCTCTTTTACTCAGGGACAAGCCACTCAAAATATGTGTTTTTCACAGTAATAGATTAATTCTCTTTATGCTATATTCTTTCCTTGTTCTGCAATATACATAGCTACATATAGTAAATTAAAAAGCAGAATGTCTAAATTTTTATTTATACCAAATAGAGGAATACTTGCTGCCAATCACAAAAACACTAGACATGTTTATTTAAAAAAAAAAAGTTTATTATATAGAAAAAAGAAAATTACAAAAGCCTCATGATTTCCCCCTTCAGCTTGTTACCCATTTTCAGCCAAGCTCCTTCCTCCTTACAATCTGAATATGTAAACAGTATGAGCATAGTGCTGGTTATCGAAAGTGCATTCACTGCATCTAGGACACTGCCACACCCAACTGTATCTTAAAGGGAACCCAACACCTACATATGAAAATGAGGCCATACATATGAAAATGTAAACCCGTACCCCCCCTTGAGTAACAGAAATGCTTTGCAATGTGTTGGAGATGTATCTAGCATCTAAATTTTGGCTGGTGGCTGGAATTGGTCTGTTTAACCTTTTGAATGCCCGACTGGCACTCAAAAGGGTTAATTAACACAGCTTATGAATGATAACTCTTGCAGAAGTAGGAATGCCCTAGTTTAGGGCAACAATAAAATCCTACAACACATTGCAAGAATTCCGCTGGAGACCTGTGTGTCATCCGAAGGCTTAAAGCAGCATTCCATACACACAAACGTGACCCTCCCTGGAATAATTAATGAATGCACTTTTATACAGTGTTTAATCAGGACACTAGGAATCTGTTTCACTCAATGCCCCTATATTAGTGCTGTTCAGGAAAGAACTACATGCCATATCTGTGATGGTGTCAGTTAACCCTTTGAGTGCCAGAGCGGTACGCAATGCATTGAAAAGCAATGCGTTGTGTACTTGTCTGGCATTCAAAGTTTGATCCTCCTGGGGTTAATGCTTTCATGGGATTCTCACCACTATGTCAGCAAGAGAGTTCAGTGGAGATTTACACTACAGATGAAACAAATTCAAGTTTACATTCTTCCTCTGTAACAATCATTGTCAAGGATTTCCCATGCCAAGTACAGAGGCAGCATGTTACTGTATAGACCCCAGTTAAATAGAAGCCATAGGACCTTACAATGCCCATAACCATCTAGGCTGTATTTAAAAAAAAAGGAGTAATGCTGGGGCAAACCAGCTGCATCATAGGGGATAAATAAAATCCCCACTGAGTTAAATGGTTGACCTGGCATCTTGATTCAAGTTTGCATATTTGAAAACTTCATTAAAAACTACCTATTTGTCACATTAGCCCAAAGACCAGCAAATGTACAGTTAATGAGATATTCACACTTGGTACCTAATGCTAATATATAGTGATTGTAAACCCATACAGTACAAGTGATATTTCATATGCTAATTGACCATTCAGTAATGTTTCATATGCTAACAAAGCTTGTATGTGATGTTTTGTATGCTAATGAAGATATTCAGTGATGTTTCATATACTAATGAAGCTCTGTGCAGCACCAGGAGACTTTCACTTTTGCCAGAAATAAAACTGTGAATCTTTCCTAAACGCTACATCTGCTGCGATTTTGGGTAACGTGACACATAGGCAGTTTTGAATGAAGTTTTAAAATATGAAAACCTGAATCAAGGTGACAGGTCCACTTTAACCCTTTGGAATGCTGGAGATTTTTATTCCTTGCTATGATACAGTTAGCTCACCCCAGAAGTCAGAATTATTTATTTATTTAACTACTTCTGCCAATTCCACTGGCTCAAGAAAAGGACATCTGACTTAACATGTTTTTTTTCAACTTTCTAACTCTTCAACTGTTGTTGGACAACAACTGTCATCCGAGGATGGCAGTTCTAGTCCAAAAAGGTCTGGAGAGCCACATGCTGCCCGCCTCATGTAACAAAGCTCCATAAGTGCCTTTATTAGACCTAGTTTACATAAATGGTTGCAGCTAAAACAAAGGCAGGGTTTTTTTTATAGTAAGGGTGGAAAAGCCATGAAATGCCTTGCCTTGGGATGCTGTGCTTCCATATACTGTAACAGCTTTCAATAAAGTAATTGATACCTATCTAGAATAGAACAATATTGAGAATTATGACAGATGGCTTCAATAAGGATAGGTTGTTGATCCAGGGAAATATATGACTGCCATTTGGAGTCAGGAAGAATTTTTTTTATCCACTTGTGGCTTTATTGGAAATGGCTTCAGTGGGTTTTTTTTTTGCCTTCCTCTGGATCAATAGGGGTGAATTGGCATGGGCTGGACTTTATGGACGCATGTCTTTTCAGCCTCATCAAATATGTTACATATTGATTTCTAAGAGGTAATTTACATGGGTGATTTTTAAAGCTACTGTAATTTCCAGTTGCTGCATCATCTTGCAACAAAGTTGCAGCAACAGTCACACATTTTATATCCTCATTAAAAGACAAACAAACCCCTTTTAATTAGAATATGTTAAAGATTTTCCTGTTGAGTAAAGTAAGGATACTAAAAAAAAAAAAAAAAAATTAACAAACATTATTACGGCAGTGTTCTATTGTGAATATTAAGTGCTGCTGTTCCTCTCATTTACAAAGGACAGCAGTCATCTGTGAGTCCAGCTTTCCCAATGAGTACACTGTAAAAATGTTGCCTTTTGAACACTAGGTGGCGCTACAACCGTGCAATTTAGAAAAATAAGTTGGAGGTGTAAAGCCTTTAGTATGAATGGTATCCTTTTAAGATATCGCACGCATAACAGTGTGCAACATGAAGGCGCAATAACCATTTCACCGGCTTGAAAAGTGCCACATCAGAATCTCACCCGAATCAAAAGAGCGACATTCTTACCCACTGCCCGCATATCTTAAGCTTTAATCTCTGCGTGCCTTGGACCTTCATACATGGATAACCTATGTCATCTCTCTCCTTCCTGCCATCACTTCTCAGCAGCTTCCACCAAGTGTCATAAACGGTATTAAACTTTGTTGGTGTAAGCTGCTGGGAAGCGATGGCAGTCAGGGGAGAGATGACATAGGTTAACTCTGTACACAGAGGTCGGAGGCACACAGAAAATTAAAGCTTAAGGTATGCGGCCAGTGGATGGAAGCAACATTTTAGGCTGCTGCATAAGAATCTCACACTATTGGTTCGGGCGAGATTCTGATGTGGTGCTTTTCAAGCCAGAGAAATGGTTATTGCACCTTCATGTTGCATGCTCTTATGCGTGAGACATTTCAAAGTGAACCAATATTAATCAACTACCAGCAATGTGAACACCTTGTTTTACTCCGCAGGAAAAAATATTATTTATTTTTAAAAAAATGTTTACTCCTTTTTATTTTGATTAGAGAAATGCTTTGATCTGATCTCCTTGATAGAGGTGTGGTGAATTCTGGGAGAAGAGGTTCATTGATATATAGAGAACAGGTGGAAGTGCTTATTTGATGTAAGTACTGGGACAGGAACAGAGTAAACTGGGGGCCTAAAGTCAGGCTACTTTGTTGGACGGAATAATGACTTCTTACCCACACCCACTAATCCCTTTTCCTATCTAACTGCCTTAGTCTGCCCCCTGCAGCCCTATCTGGGCACAGTCCATGTTTAAAATGTCTGAGCAGCAACATTTCCTAAGCTGGGTCAGTTTACTCGTATATCCATTTCTCAGAGTGGCTCTCCCAGCAGACTAGCTCATCGGGCTGGAACCACAGGGAGATCTCTCGCTGCGCACTCTCTCTGGAGTCACTGCCATGTATCACATTCCTGAGGGAGAGGCAAAGCAAGTTAGTTACTCAGGTAACAAAGAGCAGAGAGATATATACATGGTTTAGATGAGCTGAAAAAAAAATAAAAAAAAAAAACAACATTTTTAAAAAAAAAAAATCATTTAACCCTTTAGGTGCCAGAGGGGTTCGCAAAGCATTGCTTTGCAATGCATTGTGTACCTCTCTGGCACTCAAGGGTTAACTGGCATTTTAAAGTGTTAGTAATGTCTGAAAAAAACTTTTTTGCATTTAGAAGAGCTTAAAAAGCTGATCTAAATGCAAAAAAACGTATCTCTCAAACCGCTATGGTTTAAGAGATACAGGCGTTTAAAGTTCGATTTCTCCTACTGACAGCTGTAAAGCTGTCAGCAGGAGATCCGTGTCGGTCGACACTCTGGCGCGTGAGAAGTGCCGGGATCTCGTTACTTACACAGAATCCCTTCATTGGAATGGTCTAAAACGTGTGCCTAGTGTTCAGACACACGTTTTAGACCATTCCAATGAAGGGATTCCGTGTAAGTAACGAGATCTCGGCTCTTCTCACGCGCCAGAGTGTCGACCGACACAGGCACACGTTTTAGACCATTCCAATGAAGGGATTCCGTGTAAGTAACGAGATCCCGGCACTTCTCACGCGCCAGAGTGTCGACCGACACGGATCTCCAGCTGACAGCTTTACAGCTGTCAGTAGGAGACAGCGAACTTTAAACGCCTGTATCTCTTAAACCATAGCGGTTTGAGAGATACGTTTTTATGCATTTAGATCAGCTTTTTAAGCTCTTCTAAATGAAAAAAAGTTTTTTTCAGACATTACTAACACTTTAATCCCTCTGAACACTAGAGGTTTCCAATGCATTGCAGAGCATTGTGTTGAAGACCTCTGCAGCAGCCAAGGAGTTAAGGCACCCAATTACATCAACAGGAATTTTGAGAGTTTTTATTTGTGTGGTTGGATTAACCCCAAGTTGCTCCTCTTCCACTACGTACAGTACTGTGCAAAAGTCTTAAAGTGACAGTGACCCCAAACATACAGTCAAAGTCATTTAGGACCATCTTCAGCGTAAAAAAGAACAAGGAGTCCTGGAAGTGATGGTATGGCCCCCACAGAGCCCTGATCGCAACATCATCGAGTCTGTCTGGGATTACATGACGAGAAAGAGGCAAACGGAGGCCTAAATCCACATAAGAACTGTGATTAGATCTCAGAGATGTTTGGAACAACCTACCTGCCGACTTCCTAAAAAACTGTGTGCAAGTGTACCTAGCAGAATTGATGCTATTTGGAAGGCAAAGGGTGTTCACATCGAATATTGATTTGATTTAGATTTTTCTTCTGTTCCTCCACTATCATTTTGTTAATTAATACAAATAAACTACTAACATGTCTATTAAGGACCATACTCGCCATTCCCCCCTTTTCCCTCAGCCACCACACAAACCCCAACTCCCCAACCTCCCCCTCCCCCCCCAAACCCCCACTGTTTACCCCAAATAAACACACTGACAACAATATAAGGTGGCAAATTGTGAGGTCACAGCTTTATTAATTTGGGATATTGACTTATTTATAGGACCCCAGGAGTACCCTCCCCCCTCCTATGTGGCGCCTCCAGGGCCCCTAATAGCTTGGGTCACGCCTGCACCCAGCCCGCAGCCATGGGAGGTAAAGGACGAGACCTTTCAGGCAAACCACTGCCTCCCCACCTCTGGTCCCTCTCCACGGCCGCCTCTCCAACGTACCAGGGGAGGCAAACAAGGCCCAAATGTCAATCCGCCATGACAATACCTACATGCCTCCCCTCCTCCACAGTGCTTGATGAAAGTCTAAGCCTCGCCCCCATTTTTTCCCGCCTCCCCCTGTTCCCCAGCAAGGGAAGGCGAGAGAGCCCAGGCCTTTGTCCCAGGCTCCCCCACCAAAACCACACAACACAGAGAGGGGGAAGGGATTTCAGCTCCCTGGCCCTTATCAGGCTTCAGGCGCCATAGCGGCACCCTCCACCTTTTGTTTTGAAAAGATTCTTACTTTACAGCATTTTTTCACAACTGCCTAAGACTTTTGCACAGTACTGTACTTTTAGTTATCTATTCCTGCTTTGAGTAGACATTGTTTTTGTCTGTAGAGTAATTAGAGTTTTTCTGTGTTTGATGAAGCAGCAAACTCTTCTATGAAATAACACACACATTGTAGGGTGTTTTCTGCTTCATAAAACAATGGATTGATGATTTGTATTTAACCCCTTGGTTGCCCAAGAGGTTTCCAAAGCACTGGGACGCATTCAAGGGGTATAAAATGTAATAAAGGGGTGAATACTTATACAATTTGCATGGCCGAAAGCAGTGCCTAATGAAGAGTAGGGAAAAGCAGGCTTTGTGAGCTGCGACTGACATCTGAGACTCCCATAGAGATAGTGCTCTGGCTCAAAAGGGACTTGAACCATCAGTCCCAGCTCCCATATTGCTAATCACCAATCAAAGACCAGACATGGAGCCTGCCTCTCCCTACTCTTCATTAGGAAGTGCTGGATTGGCCATGTGAAAGTATTAACCCTGAGATACTGGAGTATTTTAGCAGTAGTCAGGGACACATGGATTAGTTCGGATTTGTGACATTTTTTTTAATTGGCCAATAGCACTTAAGTATCACTTTCTGAAATGGGGATAATAATGGAAGGTGGTTAATGTTGCACATTCTTAGTCAACTGGGGTCTCACCTGCTGACGTCGATAGCAAAATCCCCTCGTATAGTGCCAGGCAAGGAGTCTGCGGGGTTGGTCTCTCCCAGCATGACACGAGCGGTCTTAACCACATCTAATCCCTGCCATACCTAGAGATGGGAGCCAGCGAATGAGAAGAGACAGGCTTATTTAGCCACAATGGATATCAAAGCAACTTGTAATGAGTCTTATTTAACCCACTGGATGCTAGAGAAGTCTCTAAGAGCCAAGAGGTTAACCCTTTGAGTGCCAGAGGGGTAAGAAATGTGTTGCATACCCATCTGGCACCCAAAGGGTTAAAATAGTTATCATCTTGAATTCGTCTTTTGTTGCAACTGACAGAAGGTATCACTGACACTTAAAGGAGACAAACACGCTCCTAATAACAAACCCACCCCCACTTACTTTACTATGGACAGAAACTGCTAATAGCCCTTATGAATTGTTGCTCTTGTGCCTCTATTCAATAGATAACATTTTCAATCAATCATGGATGTCATGTCCACAGAAGCGAATACGCAGGGCTTGATTTCCCAATAGACAGAGTAGGCAGAATTGTGGGTGTGTCCAGGGCCGGTGCAAGGATTTTTGTATACACAGGCGAAGGTGCATTTTGATGCCCCCCCCCGACCTTGCCACAATCCCCTGCCCCCGCCCACTTATTTACCTCCACACTCTCCCCACCTCCACAATGCCCCTTCCACAATGCTCCCTTCATCTCCACAATGCCCCTTCATCTCCACAATGCTCCCTTCATCTCCACAATGCCCCTTCCACAATGCTCCCCTCATCTCCACAATGCCCCTTCCACAATGCTCCCATCATCGCCACAATGCCCCCCTCAACTCCACATTGCCCCTTCCACAATGCCCCCTCAACTCCACATTGCCCCTTCCACAATGCCCCCTCATCTCCATAATTCCCCTTCCACAATGTCCCTTCATCTCCATAATTCCCCTTCCACAATGCCTCTTCATCTCCATAATTCCCCTTCATCTCCCTACCTTGAGTCCCAGGTGGTCTAGCGGCGTGCCACTGCTTAGAGCTCTGTGCCTCCTTCGGCACAGAGCTGAGGCTCCCGCGCGCTGCTCTCAAGTAATGCAGAGCTCTGGGAGATGATGTCATCTCTCAGCGCTCTGTATTACTACAGAGCCTGGGTCTCTCTGCGGTGTGTAACACAGACGCTACGAGGGATCGCTGATTTACACTACCAAGGGCTCCCTCGCGGGGTCTATGTGACACACTGCAGGAAAAAAAAAAAAACACAACTTCCCTCTTTTTGGCGCCCCTCCATTGCGGCGCCCTAAGGCAGCTGCCTGTTCTGCCTTACTGGCAGCGCTGGCCCTGGGTGTGTCCAGAGCAATCTCAATGTCCCTGGCCCAGTTTTATACTCCTTTACAAGATAATATTTAGCCCCATGGATGCTAGAGAGATCTCCAGCTCACTGAGGAGCAATGTGTTGGGAGATCTATCTAGCAACCAAGGGGTTAAAGCTTTTTTTTTTTGGCTTTGCTTGTTACAGACCAAAGGTAATTTCTCTGTCATGGAATTGTGGATGGGATTGAGGGAGGGGCCATGTGGAAAAAAGGGGTGTGGCTAAGGGCACCTCTAGTGTCTTGCCTAAGATGGTCTTTAAAGGTTAAAGATTACCATGTGCAGTGAGCAGATTTAAAGGTCATGTGGTTGACAGGCACCATCATGTCTGTCTCCATGGACCTTATATCTAGAACTGAATGAAGATGTAAAATCTTGAACCAAAGAGCAAAGACAAAATTCACAAGGGTCATTACATTTTCTGACTATAGAAAGATTTATATAGAGCATGGGATTGAGGGCCTCCTGTGGTCCACCTCTGTTTCCTCAACCACCGCCATATATTTGTTAGACTTTTAAACCCTTGCATGCTACAGAAGTTTCGAATGTATTGCAAGACATCTCTAGCATTCAAGGAGTTAAAGTGGAACGTTCACCTCAATTCAAGTCTGCATTTTTTAAAACTGCAATAAAGTGATAGTATTTTATATTTAAAATTAGTTGCCCGAGTCTTCTGTATATTAAAAGGAACATATTGCGATAGGTCTAAGCGCTTACTTCTTTTTAGTTCAAAAGCTATGAAGCGCTGAAGATCCACCACCTGCCCCTTCTCCCCAAGTCACTCAGATGATGCAGGCTGGTGAGGACAGCTGCAGAGAGGGACACATTTCAGTAAGCAAAGGGAAATCCTGTCCTCCTTCGTCAAGGAGGGCAGGATTTCCCTTATATTTACTTACTGAAGTTTGTCCCTCGCTGCAGCAGTCGAATCGCACGACCAGATCTCAGATTCCATGGGAGGAGGCCAAAAAGGGGCAGGCGGTGGATCTTCAGTGCTTCATAACTTTTGAACTACAAAGAAGTAAGCACTTACACATAGTGCAATATGTTCCTTTTACTATACAGAAGACATGAACAACTAATTTTAAAGAGACAGTACTATCCCTTTAAAAGTTGCCTATATGTCATGTTATTCAAAAGGCCAGCAAATGTACAGTTCAAAAGATACTCACCCTTCTTTCGTATGCCAATGTGTGCTAAAAGTGACACCCATGCAGCATCAGTGACATTTTCAAATGCTAATGAATACTTTTCATATGCTAATGATGGGTTCAGTGACATTCCAGATGCTGAGGAAGCTATTTTCAGTACCAGGAAGTGTTCACTTTCACTTTGACCAGAAATAAGTGTGAATATCCCTCTAAACTATACATCTGCTGGACTTTTGGCTAACGTGACATATAGGAAGTTTTTTTAAATATGCAAACTTGAATTATGGTGAAAGTTCCACTTTCACCCTTTGAGGGCCAGAGGGGTACACAACGGTGAGCCCCTCTGGGACTCAGAAGGTTAAAAAAAGCTCAATGTTACCCCTACTGTGCAATTGTAACACACTGCTTTAAACCCCGAGGACCACAGGGGTGTTCAACACATTGCAAAGTAATGTGTTGCACACCCCTCTGGTGTTCAAGGAGTTTAACAGTAGGCCCAACACATGCAGAAGAGGGGTTTAGAGGCAGGATATAAAGAAAGAATAAAAATAGGAATCAAGGAGATTACACAGTAAAGGCATGAGTAGCATTCCCAATACGCACCATGGCGATCACTGGTCCAGAACTCATGTACTTCACCAGGCGGTCATAGAAAGGCCTGTCTTGTAGTGCAATGTAGTGTTCCTTCAGCAGTCCCTCCGATGCCTGCATGCAGACACACACTTATATGGTCAATGACTTATTACTAACAGTTCTATATACAGCAGCCTATGGATACTTACATACATAGGTAGCCACATTGTTTGCCCACCAGCCCAGACTTAAAAGGTAAGGGCCAGTGCTCTGCAATGCTTTGGAAAGCCTACTGCATGCAGAGGGATAACAAATGACTAATAGGGAACACTGTAAAACAGGGTATGGAACCACTGTCTCTCCAGATGTTGGGAATGATAGGAGCGGTAGTCCCCAACTAGCCACTGGCTGAATGGGGATGATGGGAGACGTAATCGCCAATAGCTGGAGAACTAGAGGTCTACTACCCGTGCTATAAATTATCAGGAAACTTAAAGGAGCGGTAACTTTTTTTTTTTTTTAAATACAAAAAATATATATATATTGTAGGGTGTTTCCTGTTGAGTAAAATAACAGTACTCCCACTCAAGAAAGATGCATATTTCCAGAGTTACTGCAGTTTAAACAAGTCTTTTACATTAGCAGTGCCCCCCCCAGTGGTCAAATTCTAATTACATTCTAATGGAGAGAAAGTCAGTGAGATACATTTTTTGACAGAATGTGATAGAAACTGCTGAGTCACTTCCTGTCAGTTAGAACTTTCAGGAAATAAACTCGCAGTAAATTATTATTATACATTTTGAATCAAATAACTTGACAGCAGTGGGAGTTCCCTTGTTTTACTCAGCAGGAAAAGCTCTAACATAGTTTTTCATTTAAAGGGATAGTAATAGATCGATTTAAAGGGATAGTAATGTCGGAAAAAAAGTATTAACTATATGGTAGATACAATTGAAAGAGTACTTGCACTTATTTTTATCTCTCAAACTGTTATGGTTTGAGAGATATAGGAAAATAAAGTTCTGTGCTCCGTCCCGTTTCTGCTTGACAAGCTGTAAAGCTGTCAGAAGCAGATTCTAATTCCTAGATCAGGCGGCGGCCCTTCAGCAGAGCAGACATAGCGATACCTAAAAATAAATACTTAATTGGAACAGTCTACGTGTGCCTGGTTTGCAGGCACACACTGTAGACCATTCTGATGAAGTATTTTTCTTTAGATATCATATCGGCACTGCTGTAGAGCCACATCTGGTGAAATGACAAGGATCTGCTTCTGACAGCTTTACAGCTCGTCAAGCAGAAAGAAAAATAAAGTTCTCCGCTCCCTCCCCTATCCCTCTCAAACCATAACAGTTTGAGAGATATGAATAAGTGCAAGTACTCTCTTTTAATTGTATCTACCATATAGTTAATACTTTTTTCTGACATTACTATCCCTTTAATGAAATGTAATACTGTACATAGTAAAAAAATTAAATCAATAATAATTGAGCCCAGTCCGATCTCTCAAACCTTTATAGTATGAGAGATATAAGATTACAAAATTTCCCCTTCCCTCCCCTTGCACTGATGTCGCTGTCTAGCTTACAGTAGGAAATCCCGGTCCACCTACCATCCTGCGGCTCTTCAGCAGAGTCGAAATGGCGCAATAGAGAAAAAATAGTTCATTTGAAAGGTCTACAACAGGTGCCTGCTTTGCAAGCAAATATTGTAGACCGTTCAAATTAAGAATTTCTCTCTCTCTCTTGCTATTTTGGCTCTGCTGAAGAGCCGCAGGGTGGTCTGCGGAACAGGATCTCCTGCTGTAAGCTAGACAGTAACGTTAGTGTAAGGTGAGGGAAGGGGGAAATTTGTAATCTTATAGCTCTCAAACAATAAAGGTTTGAAAGACTGGACTGGGCTCAATTAATTAACTTTTTACTATGTACAGTATTGCATTTCATTAAATCGATTACTAGCCCTCTAAAAAAACTCCTTTAAACCTAGCCAAAATCATATACCCATAACACATGTATAGCGAAATAACGTGTTTACTAATCTAAGGCTTATGCTTCTCTAGGAATAGGTATCTGAAGTTTAACCCTTTGAGTGCCAAACAGGTATTCGACTCATTGTGTTGCAATGCGTAGGATACCTCTCTAGAATGCAACGGCTTAAGCAACAGACAGGAACTCTCTAGTTAAAGAGGCAATAAATACATTTTATTACTTCCTATTAAGTAAAACAAGGATACGTAAAATGCTGGAACATGGTTTTTTTCAAAAGTTATGACTGTGTTAATCTCAGAGGTATAACTATAAAGGGAGCAGCTGTGCCAGGGCAGGGCATCCAAGGGGGCCACCTGTTTAATGGCCGGACAGTCTCTAGTTATGCCACTCGGAGAACAAACATGTTTGGACCGAGGCCCTTGAAAGGATAGTTGCGCCACGTGTTAACCCTCTGAGTGCCAGAGGGGTATGCAACGCATTGCTCTGCAATGCGTCGCATATACCACTGGCAATCAAAGGGTTAAGGTGCCATTTCTGAGCGTGACTTCAAAATATCGAATGCAAAAAAAACATTTACTCTGCAATATATTTTGACTAAAGCATCTCCCAAGAGAAGTACACTTACACTATAAATATTTCCATAAGAGTTTATTGTCTCTTTAAAAAGCATCTTCCCCTCCTTTCTATCCTTAGAGGATAGAGGGAGGAGTCCTGCTTGTCCTGTGTGTGTGTTCATGCACTGATATCCATGAATTTGGGATGATTACCCATAAGAGGTCCTAGAATTGAATCGCTTAGGATTCTATTTCCAGTACTACATCTTCCCAGCGAATCATCAACTTCTGCATATAATACACGGAGATTTAGAAGGAGACTGTGGAACATAGGAGCAACGGAGGACACAGTTTGTGGCTATCAGGGGAAGGACCTGTGTACAACGCATAAAGCCCAAGAAGGGCTATTGTAAGTGCATTTCTTTTATTGCTCATGTGTTTTATTATTAAATACTACTACACTTAGATTCTTTTTATCCTCTTGTGTTTGCGCTGTTTTTGAGGTTATCTGGACCAAGTTTCTATAAACGGTGGACAAGGCCACCTGTCGCATCTCATCTTGCAGCAAACACTACTGAAATTTCTTCAGCATCCATTCTTCATCCATCATTACTCATTCATCAGTTGGGTTTATATCTATTGACTACCAGCTTTATTCATCTCATTCATCATCCTCAACATTTGTCTATTTATTATTTTTTAACCCTTATTTCATTTATTATTTCTTTTCTCTGTATTGTGTATTTTTCATTTGTTATTAACTGGATGGACATACTTTTCTTTCATTAGTTGAGGTCTTTGGGCTTTTAGGCAGCGAGCGCTAATTTAGTTTAGAATTTGTTTTATTCCTTTCTATCCTTATGCTTGATAGGAGAATACTGTACTAGCGAGAATCTATTACAGGATCCGCATTGTTATGGAAGGGGGAAAAAAAGTGTTTTTTTTTTTTGGTTTTTTTTTAAATGTTCCTTCCTCACCTGCATCATCTTCATTGCAATCAGTCGGAAACCCTTTTTCTCAAATCGCCGGATGATCTCACCAACCAAGCGTCTTTGGTATCCATCAGGTTTGATGGCCAGGAAAGTGCGTTCATTTACCCCTGTCCAGGCTGTAGAATAATGGTTTACAGTGAGTACGAGGGATGAAGACAGCAGAAATAAAAATCCACCAATTAAAAAGGTGTTTAATTCGCTGAATACTAGAGGTCTCCAATGCAATGCTTTAGCAACATTCAAGGGGTTAAAAGATCCATTTGAATCAAAGAAGTTTTGTCACCTCTGTGCCCAAGAATTACTCCACGTTTGTGTATACAGCCCACAGAATGAACCACACTGGATCTGACAGATATGATGGGAAAGAAGTGGCATAAAGGCCCACACCATGTAAGGCTGACAGTGCGGTGCTCCATAGAACAAGGACAGAGAGAAAGAAATGGTGGCTGAAACAGTGATGGACTATGTCTCATCGTTCATCAAATGAGCGTGCGTGCGTGTGTGTGTGTGGGGGGGGGGGGAGTGAGGCTTACTATACAGGTTTCGGAGAGGCAGTATGTTATAGAAAGGATAGCTAAAGGTGTGTAAATCTTATCTGAATTAAGGACTTAAAGGGATGGTAATACTTAAAATGACAAAACAAAATGAAAGAGGGGTACTGTCACTGCTGAAAGGTGTTTTATCCAAATGTTTTTACTACTCAAACTTGCATTTTTTTTAGGTGCAGTATCTCAGTGGCCTGAAACATTACAGTGACGCTGTTGCTACACCATCCTACGGAGATTTACGATCAACTGACCAGAGCTGTCCATAGGATGATTTTGCAACAGTTCCACTGTACAATTTCAGGTCACTGTGGAACTGCACCAAAAAATAAATAAATAAAAATTCTGAGCTGTAATAACTTTTGAATAAAACACCTTTCAGCATTAGGAATATTCAGGGGGTTAAAACCTACAATATCTCTTTTTTTTTTTTTTTTTTTTTTTTTACACATATGAAGTATTACTATCCCTTTAACAATGAACAGACATCTCCTAATACCATGCATACCTTTCTATGGCCAGAAAGCCTAATGACCCCGTATGAGTTTTGTCCTTGTGCCTTCGTCCAACAGATAACATCTCCAATCAGTCCTGGTTATCATGCCCGTGAAAGCGGACAGGACTACTTTTCTTTCATTTTTGAAAATGAAACAGGCAGAGTACATGAGCCTATTTAATCCTTTAACCCTTTGAGTGCCAGAGAGGTACGGTCATAATGTCTTGCAAAGCAATGAGTTGCACACACCTGTGCTTCTTAAAGGGATGGTAATGTCCCAGAAAAAAATATTCTGCATTTTGTAGACCTTAAAAAGTTGAACAAAGTGCAAAAAAGTATCTCTCAAACCGCTATGGTTTGAGAGATATCTGCATTTAAAGTTCACTGTTTCCTGCTGTCAGCTGTAAAGCTGTGAGCAGGAGATTGGTGTCAGATGACATGTAGCCACAATTGCATTATTTACAACGAATGACTTAATTGGAATGGACTAAATAGTGTACTTGCCATAACAGTTTGAGAGATATGAATAAGTGCAAGTACTCTCTTTTAATGTTATCTACCATATAGTTAATACTTTTTTTTTTTTTTAACATTACTATCCTTTAATGAAATGTAATACTGTACATAGTAAAAAAAAAAAAAAATTAATTAAATGAGCCTAGTCCGATCTCTCAAACCTGTATGGTTTGAGGGATATAAGATTACAAAGTTTCCCCTTACCTCCCCTTGCACTGATGTCGCTGTCTAGCTTACAGTAGAAGATCCTGGTCCACCTACCGTCCTGCGGTTCTTCAGCAGAGCCAAAATAGCGCAATAGAGAAATAAATAGTTCATTTGAAAGGTATACAGCAGGTGCCTGGTTTGCAAGCAAACACTGTAGACCGTTCAAATGAAGCATTTCTTTCTCTATCTCGCTATTCTGTCTCTGCTGAAGAGCCGCAGGATGGTCTGTGGAATGGGATGTCTTGCTGTAAGCTAGACCAGTGGTTCGGAACTCCTGTCCTCAGGACCCACCAACAGGCCAGGACTTAGGGATTTCTCTGCTAGAGCACAGGTGTGGTGATCAGAGGCTCATTCACATTGATTAACTCACCTGTGCTCTAACAAGGAAATAATCACATCCTGGCCTGTTAGTGGGTCCTGAGGACAGGAGTTGAGAAACACTGAGCTAGACAGTGACGTCAGTGGAAGGGGAGGGAAGGGGGAACTTTGTAATCTTATAGCTCTCAAACAAAGGTTTGAAAGATCAGACTGGGCTCAATTAATTAACTTTTTACTATGTACAGTACTGCATTTCATTAAATCAATCTATTACTAGCCCTTTAAAAAAAACAAAACAAAAAACTTCTTTAACCCCTTCGTGACAAAGGACGTACATGTACGTCCTCTGTGGGTGTCACTTTGTGACAGAGGACGTACATGTACGTCCAGGAAATCCGGCTCCCCGCGCGGCTGCACGCCGTTCGGGGACTCCGGATTCTTTTAAAAAAAAAAAAAAAAAAAATGTTAGACGGGCGTTAAGTGACGGCCGCGTCTGCACGCGGCCGTCACTAAGGGGTTAAAGGAGCAGTAAACTTTTTTTATGATAATATATATATTGTAGGGATTTTCCTATTGAGTAAAATAAGGGTACTCTCACTGCTGAGAGATTTATATTTCCAGAGTTATTACAGTTTAAACCCATGTTTTTTTACATTAGCAGTGCCCTCTAGTGGTCAAATTCTAATTAGTTTTCCTGTTAGATTCTAATGGAGAGGAAAGTCAGACATACAGTTCCCCATAGAATGTGATAGAAACTGCTGAGCCATTTCCTGTCAGTTAGAACTATCAGGAAGTAAACACAGTAAATTCACTTCCTGGTTATTTGAACTGCTATAAATTTTGAATAAAACATCTGACAGCGATGGGAGTGACCTTGTTTTATTCAGCAGGAAAAGTTCTATAAAATATGTGTTTTCATAAAAAAAGTTTACTGCTCCTTTAAATCTAGCCTAAATCATATACCCATAACACATGTATAGCGAAACAACGTGTTTACTAATCTAAGGCTTATGCTTCTCTAGGAATAGGTATCTTTGAAGTTTAACCCTTTGAGTGCCAAACAGGTATTCGATTCATTGTGTTGCAATGTGTAGGATACCTCTCTACAATGAAACGGCTTAAGCAACAGACAGGAACTCTCTAATTAAAGAGGCAATAAATACATTTTATTACTTCCTATTAAGTAAAACAAGGATACGCAAAATGCTGGGACATGTTGTTAAAAGTTATGACAGTGTTAATCTCAGAGGTATAATTATAAAGGGAGCAGTTGTGCCAGGGCAGGGCATCCAAGGGGGCCACCTGCTTAATGGCCAGACAGTCTCTAGTTATGCCACTCGGAGAACAAACATGTTTGGACCAAGGGTCTTGAAGGGATAGTTGCGCCACGTGTTAACCCTCTGAGTGCCAGAGGGGTATGCAACACATTGCTCTGCAATGCATCGCATATGCCACTGGCAATCAAAGGGTTAAGGTGCCATTTCTGAGAGTGAGCTCAAAATATCGAATGCAAAAAAAACATTTACTCTGCAATATATTTTGACTAAAGCATCTCCCAGGAGACGTACACTTGAGGCCTACACTATAAATATTTCCATAAAAGTTTATGGTCTCTTTAAAAAGCATCTTCCCTTCCTTTCTATCCTTATGCATGATAGGAGAATACTGTAGTAGAGAGAATCTATTACAGGATCTGCATTGTTATGGAAGGGGGGGGCATTTTAACTGTTTCTTCCTCACCTGCATCAGCTTCATTGCAATCTGCTTGCAAGCACACTTTTTAGACGATTCCAATGAAGTCATTTGTTGCAAATAACGCGATTTTGGCTCTGCCGCAGAGCCTCCTTGTCAGCCAACATGGATCTCCTGTTGACAGCTTTACAGCTGACAGCAGGAAACATCAAACTTTAAATGCAGATATCTCTCAAACCATAGCGGTTTGAGAGATATGGTTTTTTGCACTTTGTTCAAGTTTTTAAAGTGATAGTAATGTCTAAAAACTTTTTTGCATTTAGAAGAGCTCAAAAAGCTGATCTAAATGCAAAAAAACGTATCTCTCAAACTGCTATGGTTTAAGAGATACGGGCGTTTGAAGTTTGATTTCTCCTACTGACAGCTGTAAAGCTGTCAGCAGCAGATTCGTGTCAGTCGACACTGTGGCGCTTGAGAAGTGCCGGGATCTCGTTACTTACACGGAATCCCTTCAATGGAATGGTCTAAAACGTGTTTTAGACCATTCCAATAAACGGGTTCCATGTAAGTAACGAGATCCCGGCACTACTCAAGCGCCACAGTGTCGACCGACACAAATCTCCTGCTGACAGCTTTACAGCTGTCAGTAGGAGAAATCAAACTTCAAACGCCGGTATCTCTTAAACCATAGCAGTTTGAGAGATACGTTTTTTTGCATTTAGATCAGCTTTTTGAGCTCTTCTAAATGCAAAAAAGTTTTTTTTAGACATTACTATCACTTTAATGACTACAACATGCAAAATATTTTTTCTGGGACATTACTGTCCCTTTAAAGGGCTAGGATTACCAAGTGCAGTAAATGGAGATTGAGGTCCTTTGATCCATGTCTGCCTTCTCTGACAAGCCGTGCAGGGCTGACTGAAAAATGTGCCACAAACCAAGGCACAGGAGCAAAATTCACAGAGACCATTAGAATTTTCTGCCATACCTCTCTGGCACTCAAAAGGTTAACCATATGAGTGCCAAAGCGGCATCCCATGCAGTGCACGGTTACAAATGTCTGACCCATGCACAATGGAGGAACATGTGGGCTGCCTCTAAGTACAGAAGTAGTCTGAGCATTGTGTAGGAGCCTCCAAATGTAAGTAATGTGATTATGGCATCAGTCCATCAGTTACACAGTGCATTGGAAGCATCAGATTACAGCATGGCCCTACAGCGGCCTCGTTGCTGCAACTTCCACCATAATCAACAGGTTATTGGCCTACTGTGGTTGATAGGAGATGTAGTCCAACAGCTGTTGGAAGGCCTTCAATTGCAAATCCTTGGTATAAAAAGTTATCTCTATCCATTCCCCTCTCCCAACATCTCCTTCCTCTCTCGTCTCTTTTTTAAGTACCCTACCCTCCTTCTTCTCTCCCCACTCTCTCTCTATTGTTTTCTTTTCTTCAACATACAAGTGCGCACACACACACACAAATGACATGTACTTATACAAGTACACACACACACAAATGACATGTACTTATACAAGTACACACAGAGATGCACTCACACAAAAAGACAGGAGCTCATGTACACAGACAGACAAACAAGGAGACATATACACAGAGAAGGAAACAAATAAATATGCACAGAGAGAGGGGGGTAAAAGGAAACAAAAAAGGTAACCTAAGCATAGGGACAGAACCACAGATCAACTACCTTCAGCAGCAGGGGCACTGTTGATTTTTGCCATGGGCTCTAGCCCCAGATCTTTTTGGTACCTAACAACAACCCCTTCCCCTAGATTTTTCAGAGTATCACAGAAGTGACTAATCAGTTATGAGATCCAGGCACACTATGTGACATTGAGGGGCCCAGAATTCAAGTAGACTTTTATACAGGGAAGTGAACACATTTTTATGCATTTTATGGGGACAACCTCAAGCATACCGCACACAGGTTTCAGGATGCCTGCATTCGGGAGTGAGCAACTGAGGTTCTCCAAGTAGCCCAAGCATGATGGCAATTGTAGTCCCATGCTTTTGGAGAGCCTCAGATTGCCCATCCCCACTGATACAAATTATCAGTCACTTCAGGAAAGTGGTCTGCATGCAGCCCCCCAGTGATCTATCTCCGCAGGTCTATCACCCCCTACATTACAGCCCATATATGATGTAGCCTCTCTCAGCCCCCCCAGTGACTTATACCTGCAGGACTATTACTCCCTACATTACAGCCCATATATGATGTAGCCTCTCTCAGCCCCCCCAGTGACTTATACCTGCAGGACTATTACTCCCTACATTACAGCCCATATATGATGTAGCCTCTCTCAGCCCCCCCAGTGACTTATACCTGCAGGACTATTACTCCCTACATTACAGCCCATATATGATGTAGCCTCTCTCAGCCCCCCAGTGACTTATACCTGCAGGACTATCACTCCCTACATTACAGCCCATATATGATGTAGCCTCTCTCAGCCCCCCTCCCAGTCGGTTCCTGTCCCCTCGGTCACCCTACAATATGTATCCGTCCCAGCTCTTCGGTTTGTCAGTGAAGGGATCCCCACAGGGGAAAGAGCTCACCAGTGGGGAAGATGTGCGCGAAAATAGTCAGCACCAGGCAGATCATGGCGAGACAGCGAGAAGAGACCGAGGACGAGCACGCAGGCAAAGCCGGCATCTGTGAGAGCGCGCACGTTGCCTCCCAATTCTTAACACCTCGGATACTGTGTCGGTGTCTGTTTTAACACCCAAGGGGCTATACTAGCTGTAGCAACAGGAAATCATCTAGCTGTTGTTGGACTACAGCTCCCGTTATCAGGAAGCAAAGTGGAGATGATGGGATTTGCAGTCCGACAACATCTGGGGGAGGGCGATGTATCCCTTGCTACGTTTTGGTTTGATGATAATGATAACAGCACCCCTTCTGATACTCAAAGCGTTAACAAAACTATCTCCAGATTTGTCTCAACCTTTAGAGTCAGGGTTTAACCCTCTGAGTGCCAGAGAGGTCTCAAGGGATTGTGTTGCAGTAGCTTGGAGACATCTCTGACACCCAAAGGGGATAAGATTAACCCTTTGAGTGTCAGAGGGGTACCCCTGTGGCACTCAATGGGTTAAAAAGAAACCTACCTTCTGTCTGGCTGGGATGACATAATACCAGTCCTGCTGTAGACAATCCTGTGGGATTAAACATAATCTCATGTGTTTAGAAGAATAAAGCATATGGGATAGTGTTAATGGGATTGGTGTCTGCGCTTGGGAGAGCCAGCAGGATGCTGATCCGAATAGAGTGAGAGGTATTAAATGAAACCCTCACCATCACAGACAGAGGCATAACTAGAAGCCACTGGGACCTGGTGCAAAAATTGTCATGCCCCCAGTATCCACATTTCCCCCCATTGCCCCCCAATCGCCACACTGCCAACACATTGCCCCCAATCTAAACTCTGACCCCCCAGTGTCCATCTCCTACATCCCTGGTGGTCTAGCGGAGTGGCAGGAGAGGTCTGTGCCTCATTTGCACAGACCTCAGAAGCTGGAGCTCCCGCGCAGTTTTCTCTTCAGTAATGCAGAGCGCTGGAGATGATGTGATCTCCCAGCTCTCTGCATTACTAGAGCGCCAGAGGGAGCAGCTGTTAAAGATCTGTGCATCACAGACCTACTTGCTTCGGGTGCCGGGCGTCACAGGGGGCGGCTTTGCCCCTGTAGTGATGTGCCCGGTCGCAGGTGCAACCTCTATTGTTACGCCAGCGCTCAGAGATTAGTAAATTTTAAAGATCTTAAAATTTTCATACATGGTGTAGTAGCCATTCGTTTTCAATATAATCTACATTGAAGAGCAATATGTTGGTGATCTCTCAAGCAACCAAGGGGTTAAAGCTTTTTTTTTTTTTTTTTTTTTCTTCCTTGTTATGGGGAAAGGGTATTTTCTGTGCCAGGAAACAGTGGATGGGACAGGGGGTGGGGTCATTTGAGGAGTGGGGGGGTATGACCATGGACAGAGCTAAGAGACCCTAGATTATTTTGTGTAATGGGCACTAGGCTGTTACATGGGGGCTTTTTCAAGCCTAGGAATAAAAACTGTAAAAAGGACTGACTTTCACCACAAAAGAAACTCACGGCCGCACTAGGGAAAAGGCTGCCTTTCTTTTGAAAAGGAGGCAGACCAGTGATTGGTCGTGGCCACATAATGTATGCACAAACATTACATAGGTTTTGCAGGGGACAGGTAGGCGTCTTGCGGATTGGTCGCCCCTGTCCAGGCATCTGGTGTCACTCCCTCTCTCATAGGCCAGGACACCTGCATGACGTACTCAGCCCAGACTGGCTGCTGTATCTTGTCGTTCCAATTCCTATTGGTTAGGATTTGGAGTGGCAAGATGAAATCATGTAAAAGTGCATACTGTGAAAGAGCTCTTTAGTGTTCATGTTTACCCTTCCATTGTATTCACTGTATGATGTGCCCCTACACTGTTTTATCCATTGTATCATGTCCATACCTGGGAACTTTCAAAATGAGCGGACCCTGAGATTGTGTAAATATTAACCCTTAAAGTTCTCATAATATACATTATCCGCAATATATCCCTGATCGCTGTAATCGAGAGTTGCTCCAATCAGCATTCAAGGAGCCATTAATACCCAACAACTTGCAAATAGCACTGCATGAACACACACAAATCAAGCAGGACTTCTCCCTATGCCTTTCTGGTACAAGTGGCACCAATTTAGAGACTTAAGAAGCATTTAACTGGAAAAGAATATATAACAGGTAGCACTGAACTCTCTCACCCTGAGATTGTGGCTCTTCACCCTGAGATTTGGGCCAAAACCCTGAGTCTCAGGGTCAAACCCTGAGAGTTCCCAGGTATGATCATGTCCCCCACCTACCCATTGTCCCTTTGTACAAGTTATGTGTATTCCCATTGTACTATTGTATTAGAGTTTTGTATAAAGTATCCCCTGTTTGAGAAAAAAAGTGTTAGTTGTTTTGGACTAGAACTGTGCCCTGTGTGTTATTCCTGAATGGTGTAAAGGGTCCCCTTTGACCCCCATTCAGGAGAACTACGTTCCAGTATTCCAGATTGCTTGTTCCAGCTACAGGACTGCTACCCAACTTGTAGCCGACCTTGGGAGAGAGATACCCGGCACGATGGCCCAGGACAGCAGGGTGTCCACAGTTTCCATTATACTTTGCATAGGGACACCTGGGATGTAAATCCGGTCCTTTTCTGGGGTTATGCTCAGGTTGTGATAAAGGTGAAAAACTCCCCAGTTCGTGTTATTTGAAGGAGCGGATGCACTAAGATCTCTACATGAAAAAAGGTCTGTATAGAATAAGTCAGGGAATAGAGGATTTATCTCACTGGAGTGTTTATCTCACCTTTATCACACCTTAGGGCATATCTCCCCTGGACTGTATCATTAGCTGATCAGACCTCACCTTTAACTGTAAACACATAGGAAATAGGCATATTTCAGGACTGCACAGAAATCAAAGCAGTCTGTAGGATGCATTTTTCACATGTCTCCAGTTAAAAGTGAGATCTGGTTAACCTATTGTGGCAACAAATAATCATATCTGCCTGGTTGGAAACAATATCCATTACTATTTAAGGTTGGGTTCACACTGCAGTGTTAGCATATTGTTTCTTACTGTGTTAAAGGGATAATAATACTTCATTTTGACTTAACCAATTATTGTATATTGTAAAATTTGCAATACATGTCTCCTGCTCTTATTTTCAGCAACAGCTTACTTTTGATAAAATTGCCTCTTCAATCTTACCCCTCCCACCCCTATTCGTGACATCATCCAGAGCTCCTGCAGATCTGAGATCTTGTTGTAGGACAGGACAGGACAGATCTCAGAGAGGGACAAAAGACCCAACCTTTTGTCATGAAGCACGCTCCCGTGTGAAGAGGGACTCATACACGCCTCCCAACAAATCTTGTTTTATTTGCACGCCCCTCTGCCTGAACTACTTTCTAACACGCAACCAGTTCAGTTCAGTGCAGTAAAGGAGCTGAGTAGACCTGGGGTCGGCATAAAATTAGTGTTTCAGTAATTAAAATAAATCATAACTTATGCTTCCTCAAAAAGTCAGCCCAGACAATAGTAAACTATTTTAATAAAAGGAATAGTATAATATGGCTGGACGATAGTGGTAACGAGCAAATGAATCAGAATAGTACTGAGTTAACCCCAGCACTTCAGGGTATGAAACAATCAGTGGATTAACCCTTTGAGTGCCAGAGGGGCAGCCAACCCATTGCTTGCAATGAGTTGGATACCCCTTCTGCACTGAAAGGGTTAAGCTGAAATCAATGTAGGCATAAACATACAACCCCTATTCAAAGGTTCACAATTCTAATGGAGGGCTGAAGGGGCAGAGCCATTAAGCTGGCAGGCAGCCCTGCCAGCTTTCTTTGTTGTTGGGCTGTGGGCTACCCCCCCACCCCGCCTATGTGATCTCCAGGTGGAAGTTTTGGGGGTGGGGGGGCCAATGATCCAGGAGCAAAGGGGCAGGCCTGGGGGGGGGGTTTGGAGGGGCGAGGGGAGTGGAGGTGAGGGTAGGGTATAAATAAATATGAAAATAAGTGAATAACATTGTTACCTTTTGTTTTTCCCTCCCAACCCCTGAGATCTGCCCCGCTACAGCGTAGCGTCAGCTACAGAAGAGGTCACACTTAGGTCAAAAGGAGACCCGGGCATCAGGATTAGGTCACTATTAGGGCTGTCATGCGGGGTTCCCAGGCCAACTCAGTGCGGGTTATCCTCAGAAAGTACAGTTTCCAGAGGGCCTGGCCGACTGCGGGCCGGGTCCCGCCCGCTGAAGGTTATGATTGGGCTTGGGGGACTGGCTGTATGGAGCTCCCAAACACATGGCGGGGTAACTCCCGAGGCTCTGAGGAAAGAGGATGGGTTGCGGAGGTGGCGGTGCAGACTGTCAATTGCAACCCCTCATGGTGGTAGATGGGGGGGGGGGGTCAAGGGTAGGCCAAAAGTGCCAGAGAGGCCTTTGCACACACCCCCAGGTGGTGGCAGTGGGCCAGTACGCGGGTGCACGGACTGCCAGGGAGGCCTGGGATCCCGCATTACAAGGGGGGAGGGTCCTCCAAGGGAAAATAGGTCAATCCCCATGTTAATAAAGCTGTGACTTCTTTATTCCCACCATATACAGTTGTTGTGTGTTTATTTCAGGTGGGGGTTTGTTACTACGGGTATGGTTCTGGTTTCCAGAGCATTGCACAGCAGAGGAGTACATGAACTAACAAACCCACTTTCAGGTCTCCAAAGCCACATGTAAATATAACAATAAAACAAAAAAGACTAAGCTAGACAAGGAGTGTACTATAATAAAAATTATAACAGGAGGACCAGGTTAGTGGTGACCAGCTTATCGCAATGCACCAGTCCCGCACTTGCGACCATCTTATTTAACCTAAAGGAAACTGGTCATAAATTCTGTTGCCAGACATCTTTAAAGGGATAGTAATACTACATTTTATCTTTATTTTATTTTGTATGCATTAAAAAAACATTTAGAATGATATGTCTTATCTCTCAAACCTTTATGGTTTGAGAGATATTCACAAGCAGTTTCCCCTCCCGCCCCTTTTACCTAGTGTAAGCCATCTCTTCTCAGATGTGGAATGCAGTCCATAGACCAGACAGATAACAGCAGGGGACAATCATCTTCCTATGAGAACAATGAAAGCCCTGCCTCCCTTGACAAGCTTTTCAGGTTTTCCCTTATCTTAATTGGAGACTTTGGAGAGTGTTATTTCAATTCTGTCAGAGTTGTAGTTCAAGAGAAATTCAATGATAGAGTATCCCCCTTCCGCCCCTTTTACTGATGTAACACTGCTCAGCCAGATCAGAAGGGAGGTGGCCAGGTAGACTGCAGAGAGGGACAATCTTCAATTAAGATAAAGGAAAAACCTGAAAAACTCATCGAGGGGGACAGGGCTTTCATTGTTCTCATAGGAAGAAGATTGTCCCCTGCTGTTATCTGTCTGGTCTCTGGACTGGATTCCACATCTGAGAAGAGATGGCTTACACTAGGTAAAAGGGGTGGGAGGGGGAACGTTATCATTCAATTACTCTTGAATTACAATGCTCACAGTAATGAAATAACACTCTCTATGGTTCAAACACTATGAAGATTAATTTGGGCTGCTGTTTTTGTGAAACATTACTATCACTTTAAGTGTGTACAACCCCTAGATCAATTGTACCTGTTAGTGTTCATTTACTTACTTCTTCCAGCCCAAGAGAGACAGAGAGCTGCCACCTACTGGACACAGTAAGAATATTCACCCACAAGGTGAGTTATTCAAACACATTTAATAGCAGTGACTTATTTATGGGTCCATCCTTCATAGGACCGAAATATACTAAAGCCAGTCCCTTATAGGACTTGGGCTGGGTTTGCCATTTAAAATGTGTGCCATAGGGGACCACTAACAATTTACCAATTATATTAAATGGGGCTTTTAATCTCTCCAACACACAGCTTCTCCATGCATCAATAATTCTCTACCCTACAAGGTGTTAAACACC
Source organism: Rhinophrynus dorsalis (assembly GCA_037306005.1). Classification (NCBI taxonomy): domain Eukaryota; kingdom Metazoa; phylum Chordata; class Amphibia; order Anura; family Rhinophrynidae; genus Rhinophrynus; species Rhinophrynus dorsalis. The sequence continues at coordinate 39,108,111 of CM074725.1, forward strand.
ACATTTAAATCAATGGGAAATCTGGAAAGCTTTGGTTGTTCCTTATAGTACAGTTGTTTGCTCCATAATAATTTGGTTTTTAACACATTGTTTATATTATTGTGCGTATTATTTTGGTCTATATAGAAAGGCAATATAAACCATATATATGCTGTGCAACATGTTTGAATGTGATGGTGGTGGACTGCTGACACATGCTGGGAAGGCAACAGCTAACATTAGATTGACTATGATGAAAGTAGATCCAATGTCACTAAAGTCTGGCCACTCCAGATATAGACAATCTTCTTAAAGAAGTAGTACATCCTAATAACCCCACACACATACATAGTATAGACAGAAAATCCTAATGGCACCATACATTTTTCCCTTATACCTTTGTTGAAGAGATGAGACCTTCAATCAATTCTGGATGTTATATCCATGGAGGCAGACCTAGTTGATGACAGATTTTTTTTTTTTTTTTAACCCTTTTGAGTGCCAGAGGGGTACACAATGCATTGCAGGGCAATGCGCTGCATACCCCTCTGGCACTCAAAAATTAAACTGAAACAGGCAGTGTGCATGAGCCTCCTTAAACCTTTAATGATCAGAGGGGTGTGGCGCATTGCACCTCCCCTGCTTCCCCGTGGTCACTAAACAGTTAAGATTACAATATGAATTGGCCAAAGTCTATCCTGTGGTCCTGTTAGCAACTGTGTTCGATAAACCGTTATGAAAGAACATTCTATACTGAAGGATGCTGTTGTTTTAAAGGGACCCTAACAAGTCTTACAAATAAAACCCTGCTTACCTTAATCTGGACAGAAGTTCCTAATGGCTACTATGAATCGATTCTCCATGGATTGGTTCTCCAAAATTAATCTGTAACCAGTAATGGATATTATGCCCATGGAGGCAGACAGAATGAATTATCGCAGGACACAAAATTCCTGCCATGTTAGGCTTCCTATGAAAGTTTTGGTGCAGTATAGAATTCTGTATCCTACAGAAAAAAATCATGTCTGTCTGCATGGACAGGATATTCAGCGCTAATTAACCATTTGAGTGCCAGAGGTGTATCCACGCTGCAATGCCTTGGATACTCCTCTGGCACTCGAAGGGTTAATAAGCTTGGAAACTACGACACTTCCTGCCACGATTAAAGTGAGCCTGTCATGCATAATGCAATGTGCTGGTTTTACAGGAGATGTCATAGGAAGCCCAGTAAACATGAGCGGTGGTACTTTTTCTGCTGTAACTGAAACCAGTGCAGTGTTTCGGAGCTGCTGTTTTAGGCTGGGCTTCCTTCCCTTTGGAGTTGCCATTTTTGGCTGGGCTCCCTGCCACACAAACCAGAGTGCTTATTCTGTTTGTTTTTAACTCTTGTCAGCCACCCCAGGTTTGGGGGCTGGATTACACAAGATCCTGCGACTTCACTGCCAGGGCTGAGATTACCACTGCCTTGCAAGAAGAAGTTATATACTGGTTCATGCCTCTACCTTTTTTTTTCTCTCCAAAACCCTTTATTAAAGGGATAGTAATACTTCAAAATTACTATCCCTTATATTGAAGCCCTTGAAAAACTGAATTAAATGCCACCAGCGGCATCTCTCATACCTTTATGGTTTGCGAGATAGCCGCTTTTAAACTTCGCTCCCCCCTGCCTCTCCGCTGACGTCAGCATTTTTGCTGAAGAAGGGAAATCCCTTCTTTGAATCAAGCGGAGGCTCTTCAGCAGAGCCAGATCTTGTTACAGAAGAAACGATCCTTCACTAAAACGGTCTTCTATGTGTGCTTGGTAACCAAGCACACATAGAAGACCGTTTCAGTGAAGGATCTCGTCTTCCATAACGAGATCTCGGCTGTGCTAAAGAGCCTCTGCCAGTCCCGGGACCGGATTCCCCTGGTGTAGCAAAAACAATGACGTCAGGGGAGAGCGAAGTTTAAAAGCGGCTATCTCGCAAACCATAAAGGTCTGAGAGATGCTGCTGGTGGAATTTAATTCAGTTTTTCAAGGGCTTCAATATAAGGGATAGTAATTTTGAAGTATTACTATCCCTTTAAAACACACAAACTGAAAATATAGTTTGTTGCTTTTTACAAAATGTCTGTGTTTCTCTTGTATTGTAATTGAGAATTATTCAGGGCTGATCTGAGAAGTATGGAAGGGGAATAGGTGGCTATAAAGGAACAACAACACTATTTTGACTTTCATATTCTGCAACTGCATAATATGTCAAATCTGACTGCCTAAACTTTGTATTTTTGTTTTCCATTCTTCACCTATTTTGTTACAAAAAATGAAGACTGACAAAAAATGTGAATATTATCTTTTAAAGGAGCTGTAAACTTTTTTTTATGAAAAAATATATTGTAGGGTGTTTCCTGCTGAGTGAAATAAGTGTACTCCCACTACAGAAATATGCATATTTCCAGAGTTATTACTGTTTAAACCTGTGTTTTTGTACATTAGTGCCCTCTAGTGGTCAAATTCCAATTAGTTATTCTGTCACATTCTAATGGAGAAGAAAGTCAGTGACTTACAGTTCTCCACAGAATGTGATAGGCAGTGTCTGTCACTTCCTGTCAGTTAGAACTATCAGGAAGTAAACACAGTAAATTCACTTCCTTATTATTTGAACTGTTATAAAGTTTGAAAAAAAAAAAAAAAAAAAAAAAAAAAAAAAAAAAAAAAATAACTGACAGCAGGTGGGAGTGACCTTGTTTTACTCAGCAGGAAAAGCTCTATGACATAGGTTGTGTGCAGTTGGTTTGCTCCAGATTTGCTGCTCTTCTTCTTTGTGCATGTAAACCATAATGAGCTGCACTTCGAATAAACTTTATTTACAAAAATGTGGTCTTTCTTCTCATCTGCCAGGTCACAGGAACACTAGATCCCCTTCTATTCAGATTTCAACAATTCCTACACAGATGAAGTGCCCTTTAACCCTCAGAGTGCCAGAGAGGTATCCAACACATTGCAACCTCGCTGGCACTCAAGGGGTTAACAGCAAATGTGTTCCCCTTGATACCTAGGCCCCAGAATCTCTTCACATGAAAGTCTAATTCTGCTCCAATTTCACAGCAGATAACTCAGTGGTTGAAGATTTCACAGATGACCACTTCCTTCTCAGACAGGTGTGCCCTCATTCGCTGCTTTCTCCTTCTCAAAGTAGTCTTTGGGGAAGAAACTAGTGCGCTGGAGGTCTAGCATGGGTTCAGTCAATGGCTTTCCTTCCTTCTGCCACTGGGCCAGGATCATGGCCCTCAAAAGTGGTGGGTAGGGCACATAACGGACCGGTTCTGGCTCTGGAACCGGGGTGAAACTTTTGAAGTTTTCCTCTTCGCGCCGTGGTACAACTCGCCAGTCATGGTACATGACTTTTGTTATCTCCTTTTCTTCGCTCTCAGTCTTACCTGTAAGAGGAGGGGAAGCAGATAAGAAAGGGCATGGATCAAAGGCAAGCAACCTGTGGACCTCCAGCTGTGGCTGGGGATGATGGGAGCTGTAGTCCAACCACAGCTGAAGGGTCTCACGAGCCCCACATCATATAAGAATACTTGATAAGTAATCTCAATCCAGTGTTCTTTAGAAGGGATAGTGATAGGGGAACTGAGGGGGATATGGTTCAGCTGGGGTCTTGTATTGCATGGAGTGATACCTGTACCAGGTTGGTACAGGCTCTGTGCTATGACGCCCCATGCTCTGTTTCTGCTCTGAATAAAAATCCTTTGATGTGACTTCATCCCCATCTGGAGTGTTTGTTTGGAGGTCACTATGAATACACAGAGTTCCAGTCCTGGACCATCCCTATATATCAATACATGGCACTTATAGTTCTAATACCACATAGCCATTTTCTCTTCCAGCCTCATTATGTCAGGAGAAAAATTAGCTAACATTTACATGGCTAAGGATTTATAAACCCTTTGTATGGCAGAGCAGTGAGCAACAGACTGTGAAGCAAGGAACAGCTCACCACTCTGACATACATAAATTTAGGCTGGGTTCCCACTGGTGTCCAAAGAAAATACCGTAACCCACAAGTTTTGTATAACTGTTTCTATGGAGGCATTCACATGGGCAATATGTTTTTGCATGACCCAGGTGAATGCAGCATGCTGCAACTTTGGTGTGTTGATGCGTTATTACACACATGAAAGAATAAACACTGAAGTCAATGGAAGAGTGTCACTATTGTATTATCTGCATTTAATTGTGATAAATATTGGTTGTATGTCATCACTTTTTCCAGTAAAAATGCATGCGATTTAGACACAGGAAAATCTACTCAAAAAGGAAAAGTGGAAAAAAATTATAGGGCATTTCCTGTGCAGTAAAACAAGGGTACCTCCCTGCTGGGAGTTTTTCCATTCAGAAGTTATTACAGCTCAAATCAAACAGCAATTTTCTACTGTGGTCACCAGGGAATTCTGTTCCTATCACTTACTATGGAAACAAATCTATTTAGTACCTCAAACATTACACAGAGTGCATTACATAAAAAAACAAACAAAAAACACTGTCTTTTGCACACCAGTTGGTGCTGTTACGAACAGTGTGAGTTAAAAAAAAAAAAAAAAAAAAAAAAAAAAAGAATTGAAATGTAATAACTTTTGAATTAAAAATCTCTTAAATATATTAATGTTTTTAGCCTTAAACACTTATACTGGGAGGCTATTCCGTGTATCTATCACACATTCAGCAAATAGTTGTCTTTTTTTTATTTTCCCATCCATCAATTTTAAGGCATGCCTTTATGTTCTACAGTTTTGTTTTGTTTTTTAAACCCTTTGAGTGCCAGGGGGTACAAAACGCATTGCAAAGCAATGCATTCCGTACCCCTCTGACACTCAAAGGGTTAATGCTGAAACATTGACCCTTAAGGAACTGTATTAAATCCAAATGACAACACCTCTTGCATTGCACCAGTACTATATATCAGTGTGTCTGTGTTATACATGTAGAATTGCCTTTAAAAGACAAAAATACATTTCATTCTCGGGCGTTAATGAACTGCTAAAGTTTGGATTATTATTCATTTCTTTCCTCTTCCTGCTGAAAACGTAACCGTTTAGATGAGATGCTTCTGTGAATAAGATTTGTTCAGCCAATCTTACCTCTGAAAGTTAAGTAGCCCCAAGCTTTCCCATGGTCCATGTTCTGCAAGGTAAAAGGAAATGTGTATGATTCCACAGAGGACCACAAGTACCAAATAGCGTGACGTATTAGGGCCCTTGATTCAAAAGGAAAGAGGAGCAATTCTTGAACAAACCAATTGTATTGTAGGGGGAGAACTAAAAACTCCATTTGCCTTAAAGCAGAACCTTCAGTTTGTATAAAGTCGCCCTGCAATAATTAAACATATGGCAAGTAGCTTCATAATACTCCCATTACCTCTCAGAAGTGGCAGTTTCTAAAGAAATCCTTAATCTACGGAGATCGGAAGCCAGGCATCAGTACAGACATCTTGTCTGCGCACCACAGCTGTCAGTCCCGGTCTCCACCAAGAAGCATTGCACTGTGCCACAAGGTAACAGGAAGGACTGACTGTACATGTGTGCAGACTGCACTAACCTGGCCGTAAGCCTCCGAAGATTAACCCCTTAAAGGGACAGTAATACTTCGTTTTATCTTTATTTTATTTTGCAGGCATTACAAAAAAAAACATGAAGAACGATATAAGTCTTATCTCTCAAACCTATATGGTTTAAGAGATATTCACAAGCAAAGTATCCCCCCCCCCGTTCAGCCAGATCAGAAAGGAGGTGCCCAGGTTGACTGCAGAGAGGGACAATCTTCAATTAAGATAAGGGAAAAACCTGAAAAACTTGTCAAGAGGTGAAGGGCTTTCATTGTTTTCATACAAAGAAGATTGTCCCCTGCTGTTATCTGTCTGGTCTTACAACCAGATTCACATCTGAGAAGAGATGGCTTACACTAGGTAAAAGGGGCGGGAGGGGAAACTTTGCTTGTGAATATCTCATAAACCATAAAGGTTTGAGAGATAAGACTTATATCGTTCTTCATGTTTTTTTAATGCCAACAAAATAAAATAAAGATAAAACGAAGTACTACTATCCCTTTAAGGACCAGCGGTCCAGGGAAGTTACCTTCCCTTAAGGACCGATTTGATCCTTGCTGACGCGCCGGTACATGTGACCTGTTATGCGTAACGGTGCGCCGCTTTGAGGCCTAAGAGAGATCGCTCCGGTCTTGGAGCGATCAATTTTAGGCCCCGTTTTTAATTACAGCGCTCCCGGTAGAGCGCTGTAAGTAAAAAGTACATGACGTGCTATGACTGTCAATGGTCCTTAAGGGTATAAGGACCGTGACGGTCATAGTACGTCACGTAGCCCTTAAGGGGTTAAGGATTATTTTAGAATCTGCCACTTCTGAGAGGTAATAGAAATATTATGAAGATAGTCTCCATATGTTTAATTATTGCAGGGCGACTTTATATAAAGTGAAAGTTCTGCTTTAAATGGGACTTTTAAGCCCTAGAATGCTAGGTCTCCAAAGCCCTGTTTAACACCCTTTGAGTCCCAGAGGGGTATAAAATGCATTGCAAAGCAACATCAGTGACATTTGAGGTGGCAATGCCTTTCACAGTTTGTAACCAGGGCCGGTCCCCATCGCACTTCCTCCATTGTTCTCCCATGAGAGAAGACAGCAGGGGATCAGAGCTGAGTAGCATCCACCTAACTGGTCCCCATCACACTCCCACCATTGTCCTCCCATAAGAGAAGACAGCAGGGGATCAGAGCTGAGTAACATCCACCTAACTGGTCCCCATCACACTTCCACCATTGCCCTCCCTTGAGAGAAGATTGCAGAGGATCAGAGCAGAATAGCATCCACCTAACAAGCAGCTTAAAGGGATAGTAATACTTCGTTTTAACTTTATTTTATTTTGTAGGCATTAAAAAAACATGAATAATGATATAAGTCTTATCTCCCAAACCTTTATGGTTTAAGAGATATTCACAAGCAAAGTGTCCCCCTCCCGCCCCTTTTACTGATGTAACACTTTTCAGCCAGGGCAGAAGGGAGCTGCCCAGGTAGACTGCAGAGAGGGACAATCTTCAATTAAGATAACAGAAAAACCTGAAAAGCTTGTCAAGGGGGGCAGGGATTTCATTGTTTTCAAAGGAATAAGAGTGTCCCCTTCTGTTATCTGTCCAGTCTATGGACTGCATTCCACATCTGTGAAGAGATGGCTTACACTAGGAAAAAGGGGCGGGAGGGGGAAACTTTGCTTGTGAATATCTCATAAACCATAAAGGTTTGAGGGATAAGACTTATATCATTCTTCATGTTTTTTTAATGCCTACAAAATAAAATAAAGTTAAAACGAAGTATTACTATCCCTTTAAACGGTGCAGCACTGTTTAATTTGCCATTGTGAACAAACACAATGTATATTCAGCTCTCAGAAAATGACTGAACAGAATGTCAATTATTTTTTCTTTTATAATTCAAGATTCTCCAAGAACTGCAATTTAAACAAGTACCATCTATTTACAATACATCTCCATTAAAGTGATAGTAATGTCCTGCTACGTAAACTCTATATATAATACTCAAGGCTCAATAAAGTTCATCGCTAGGATTAGTTTTGCACAGCGTTCATTCATTGTTAAGATATTACCTATCCAAGTTTAGGGCTGGGTGCAGGCATGTAACGAGTGGGGGGTATGGTGTTGAGTGGGGCGAAGAACCTGTGCTATGTAAATCAGGCCTGGGTCACAAGGAAGATATAATGTAATGAAATGATGGAGTAACATACATTGCTGAGAAAATATATACAGTTTGCAGAATAAAGTCTTGTCTGTTGTCCTCTTTGTAAGCAAAACAAAAACTACATCACTGAAAGCATCCGCAAGATGAGGGACATTGAACAAAATACACAGAGGCTGATTAACAAGGAAAAAAAGAGGAGGAGTTCTGGGGCAAACCAACTGCACCATTTGGAACAAATAAAAACTTCAGTTAATTCATGCAGGGCTTCTAGCCCTTGCAAATCAATGCTCTGGAGACCTCTAACATTCAAAGGGTTAAAAGTCTTTATTTTTTATTTTTTTTTTTTATAAATCAAAGTAGTGCAGATAGTTTGCTCCCAACAGTGAAGAGGCAGCAAGTACTGGAGAAATTGGAGTTCCCATAATATTTTGCCACTATAACAAGACAGAAAATCCCATGGGAAACAGGACACCTCCTCTTATGTATAATTTTCCTTACCTCTGCTGTGTAATCCACTTTGACCTTGGAGATAGTCCAGTAGCAGGGCTCATCATAAGTCTCAAGCCAGGACTTTCTTGTCACCACTCTTCCCATCCCAAAAGAACGCAGGCCAGTAAGTAGTGTGAAAAGTCGGTTCTCATTTTTCACATCCTCCCAAGCCAGCACTGGTAAACGCTTTCCAGTGAGGGGCCGAGTCATGGTCTGGTATTGAAAACATATAGTTACAGGATGATAAGGATTGACTAGTTATCCAGCCAATAACAGGTAATGTCATGTGCTTCATAAGTGGATATCTTATAGTCTGTGTCCCATACTTTATCAATGCTGGGATAAGACGTAACATTTATGATATACATACATATTCCTCTGAAAGGATCATTTATAAATGAATCCCTTAAAAAAATTATGAAATGTTCTACCATATAAACAAGTCTGTGAAAAGGCTTTAGATTGGCACTTATGATTTTTAAGGAACCCCAGTACTAAATATATGTGTAATGTGATAGCTTGATCTAACATTCAAATATAGAAGCTTTCATTCCTTGACAGAAATTATAATAATACTGCATGTGCTGTTTTTTTCAGCAGGTTGGAGGAAGCTTTTTCATTACAACCCTTACTTCTTGCCCAGCATGCTTACTATACTGTATAAGATACAGCAGGAGTGTGGAATGCAAAGTAAGGGTGTGTGTTTGTTTTTTAGAGCCTATAGTTGTAGCTGTAGTTGTGTGTTTCACAGCTGTATGAAGAGATGCGTGTATGTCAATGCATGCTGTATACACAGGTGTTGTTGTTTGTGTCAGAGCTGTATACAGTGGTCTTCGTGTGACAATGCTGTATATAAAGAAATTATTGTACATGAGGAATATGTATAAAGGCCAGTAGTACATGGAATTCTGTAACAGTGCCAAATAAAGCTATGTGTCAGTCAGTGTATATATAGGCCTGTGTGTAAGTGCTGCATATAGATGTATATGACAGTGCAATAAATAAAAGAATGTGTATGTCTCAGAAAGATGATTATATAGGCCTGTATGTGACAGGTTTGTGTATATCAGCACATGACTACTGTAACGGCCATATATAAAGAAGCGTGCATATGTTTAATATGTATATATGTGATTATATGACCGTACAGTATATAGGAGTCTGTTTCACTGCCATAAATACAGAAGTATATAGAAATGCGTGACAATGTAGCATCATAACCCAAACATATCACAAAAGAAAAAATACACACTCACAGCCACTGTCATATATGATATAAATTTGTACATACACACACACATATAATTATCTGTGTATAAACACGCACATATGAAGGCTGTGCACAGAAGTGGTTAAAGATATAACAAAAAGGTTTTCTTTAAATTACATTTTTAGTCATGTAAATAAAACTTCACTGCACACCTCCCAACATTTCAAACGGCCAAAGAGGGACGATACTCCTCCTGATCTCCTAGAAAGAGGGACAAACAGGTAGAAAAGAGGGACAATACTCATCCTGATCTCCTACAAAGAGGGACAAACGGGTAGAAAAGAGGGACAGAGGGATTTGGATCTCAAAGAGGGACACTTAGGAGGTAAGCATTGCAGTATATGTCTGGGGTCACTCCTTTGCCTGCATTTCTCTGTTACCTGTAGAATAAACACAGGAGATCTCCAGTTTCCTTCAGTACAGTAATAAAATAGGAGACTGGTAAAGGAAAAATTATTATATTATTGGCTAAGTAGCTTTATCCAATAAAGGTATCACTTACTCTACCAGTCTGATGCTTTTTCTATGGCTAACACGAAACCACATTTTACCTGTAATATATGTACACGTTGCTCAAGCTGCTTAATAAGGAATACAAGCACAATAGCGGTACATTTGCAGGCTGTGTTTGTATAGAGGCAGTATGTGTAAAGAGAGGCACGCACAGTTCTCACTAACCTGATAGTCCAAGGCATATTTTTGGGAATCCCGCGGCTGGTTCTTCAACTCCCTGTAGGCTCGGATCTTCCTAGCCATCTCGGCAATAGGACGAAACTTAGGCTTTTTGCCCATGATCAAAACAATACAGTTCTCCGCAGTACAGAACACGCGAGGGTGACCCCAAGACAACCACTGAACGTCGCACTCTGCTCACGTCACTCATCTGTCAAACCCTGACACGTGATTCGTATGCCTAGCAACCAAGAGGCTATTAAGCGGCTCGTTTTTTTGTTTTTTTTTTCTTGTATTAGAATACACTTTATTTACAATATCGAAGTGAAACAGCATGGATGTTCTTCCCTATACATTCCTTTCATGATGGGATTAATCCAGAAGCTGGTAACCTATAGTTCACTAGCTATTGTTGGGCTACAGTTACTGTAACCCCCAGCCGGCCTATGCTCGGCTGAGGATGATGTGAAATGAAGTCTAAAGGCAAAAGGTCTCCCCTCGTTTAAATTAACTATACTTGCTTCTGCCTTTACGTAAGTCACTGTGTATACAATAAATGCTCACTAATCCTGTGGTGATTACTGTGATCTACGTGTCTGGATTATTGTAGTATAGGGTAACACATATAGTATAAAATGACCATAATAAAGATGGCTGCTAACAACGTCGACTCTTTAATTATGGCTGCTTCGTGTGACTCAATCTAGTCGCGACGCCAAGTGAAATCGAGGCGTGGTAGTCTAAACATGGTTGATGTGTTCTGCAGGGGTATTCTGGTTTAAGAACATTTGGCAGAATTAAGAAATTATTTGTATGTTGTTACTAGTAGTTCTGTGTTGTGAGGATTTAGAAGACGGAATGTAACCCTTTAAGGACCAGAGCAGTGTATATCGTATTGCTATGCGATGTGTTTCACCCCCTCTGGTCCTTCAATACACTACATAGGGTATTGCATTATCTATGGCTCAAATGAGAACTACATGGGTCACTGCTGCTTTAAGAAGAACCCGTACACTATCCTGTCCCCCTGCTAAGTCAGTGAAGCATCAGTGGAATGTGCTTTGTGTTGTTTTCCCCATATAAATCGAGGGCACCATTATCACACTGAGAACTTTTTTTATGTTTTGGTAAAATTAAACACAAAGGGGTTGAATATGGATGGACTGCAGGACAAGGAATCTGCTGGAAATCATTCTGACTCTTGTTTAAAGAAGCTTGTCAGACGGCCCATCACATGGGAGATTTCTGACTCAGAAACGGAAGAAGATACAAATAACATCCAAAGAGATGACCAGAAGTGTCCTGAGCTTAAAGTGGAGACAACAGAAACATCTGCTGTGGTTCAGGAAGAAGTTGAGGAAAAAGCTACAGCCTTGACCATTCCTGTCCCCACCGCCATCACTCCCAGTCCCACCAAAAGGTCTAAGAAGAGGAGAAGTCCAGAGGAGTTGGAGGCCGATAAAGCACAAGCTGAACAGAAAAAGAATGAGAGGGAGTTGAAGAAGCAAGAAAAGAAGCAACAAAGAGAGCTGGAAAAGATGGAGCGGGAGAAACGAAAAGACGCAGCTTTGGCTCTAAAGCTCCTGAGACCAGACCAAAGTGTGAAGTACATGACTGTACAGATGGATGCAGGTGGGGAATGGCCAGATCTTACGCGCAGCATAGCACAGACACTAGCTGACACATTTACTAACGGCCTTATGTACAAAACAAAAACTGGAGTAACATTCTGGGGCAGACTGCATCATAGGAGAAATATACACACTCCCCGATTTCCCTTTAACTCAAAAAGGGTTTTTAATCCTATCTGGCACTCAAAGGGTTAACCAAGATGGAATGTGGTCAAACTGTCAGGAAGTGAGGAAGATGATACTTCCTGACATTTTGCAGTTATAACTTTTTAATTAAACAGCTGACAGCAATGGGAGTACCCTTGTTTTAATAATCATGACTAGTCTTATAAAAGAAATGAAAAAGAAAAGTTATTGGCTACTTGGTCACTCAGGATTTCAGTGATTAATGCAGTAACAATTATCGTGATTGGGAATACATTGTAACAATCTGACAACTCTGTGCTGTACCGCATCAGAGTAAGGAGATGAATGAACACTCCTCGTCATTTTCCCATGCTCAGGCTTTAGTAGTAGTAAGTCAGGATAAGCAACAACAAAAAAAAAAATTGAAGAAGCCGGAACCCACCTGATTAAAATCTTTATTGCAAAAGATGGACTGCATTAACAACACGGACAAAGGTGTAGATATATTACCATCTACCCCCTTATCTGTCTTGTTAATGTCGTCCATTGTTTGCAATAAAGATGTTAATTGGGAGAGTGACGGTTTCTTCTACTCCCTTTTTTTTTTTGTTTTTTTTTTTTGTTTTTTTTTTTTTTTGTTCCTTATGACACAAAGGTTTTCATTAAAAAAAAAAACCTTTATGCACCCTTTATCATTTGAATTTTGGTCTGATTGTTAAGATCAGCTAAAAGTTGAGTTTTACAGCAGATTAAATTTTTATTGTTTAGTACAACTTTAACCATTTGGGTGCCAGAGGGGTATGCAACGCATTGCAAATACCTCTCTGGAACTCAAAGGGTTAATAAAGGGCCAGATTGGCCATGTCAAGGGCCGCAAATAATCCATGTGCCTTAGTTTAGACATCCTTTTCATTGGGGGGGGGTCTTACTGCATTGCAGGTTTTTTTTTTTTATTCAAACTTTTCCAGTAAACATTACCAACATTACCAATGAGTAATTGCAATGTTTTTTTCTGTCTCCTATTCACCAGGTCTCCTTGAGGATGCAGGGTCAGAAGATGTGCTGGAAGCCCTGAGATCCTCTGGGTATAATTATTCAATTGAACCCCTCACAGTGCCACGGAGCTTCACTTGGAGAAGAGAAATGCCATCTAACTGGAAGTGTGTAGTAAGTCAGGGCATTTAACAGGCGACTAAGGGATTGGCCTGAAAGTCATTCCAACAAACTTGTTGGCACTTCCTCATATATATGCTTCAAAATAACTGAAAATGTAGTAAAAATATTTCTAAATATTAAATGGCCAAAACAATAAATATATGATTTTGAACGCTCTTTGAAAGTCAACACAGTTGATTTTAGATGATAGTGTCATTTTAAAGTGATAGTAATACTTCATTTTATCTTTATTTTGTAGGCATTAAAAAAACATGAAGAATGATATGTCTTATCTCTTAAACCTTTATGGTTTGAGAGATATTCACAAGCAAAGTTTCCCCCTCCCACCCCTTTTACCTAGTGTAAGCCATCTCTTCTCAGATGTGGAATGCAGTCCATAGACCAGACAGATAACAGCAGGGGACAATCTTCTTCCTATGAGAACAATGAAAGCCCTGCCCCCATTGACAATGTTTTCAGGTTTTTCCCTTATCTTAATTGAAGATTGTCCCTCTCTTCAATCTACCTGGGCACCTCCCTTCTGCTCTGGATGAGCAGTGTTACATCAGTAAAAGGGGGTGGGAGGGGGATACTTTGTCATTGAATTACTCTTGAAACTACAACTCTGACATAATTGAAATAACACTCTACAAAGTCCAAATACTATGATGATTAATTAGAGCTGCTTTTATTATGAAACATTACTACCCCTTTAAGGGTGAGAAAATCCTTCTGTGACTTTACTGTTGTTTAATAAAGTCTCTTTACCAAATAGTCTGAAAACCCTCAAATTGTAATTCTGGCTGAACAATTACAATGCAATCTCTTAGAAGCAGGTTATTTTGCATGGAAATATCTAAGCAGAACCTTTTATTAACCAAGTATTTTTTTATTTTTATTTTATTTTTTAATCTGTTTACACAGTCTACTTGTACAGAGGAGCCTTTAACCCTGTGTGTGTGCCATAAGGATTAAACTCTAGTTCAGTGTGCCACATTATGTACTTTAACTTAATAGCCAGAGCACCGACTAGGCATAGAGTGCTAGGAGGAAAAGTCTGTAGCTCCTCCCTATGTCTTACATTTGTGGACATGCACTGAATATTATCCTGCTCTCGGTGCTGATGTATTTTTTCAAAATCCATTTGCAAGGGACACTGAAACTAAATACAGGAAGTAGTGATTGTGAAAAATAAAATTGACAAGTGTCAGATGCAGGATGTTGCTCAGTGTATGCCCACAAATACATCAGTGATGCAAAGGGGTGGAGCAACAAGATATTCTCCTTCCTAGAGCAATATGCCCAGTTGGTATCCAGCATACCCTACAAAGGAACCTACTGCTGAATACTGCACTAGTTTTTTTTTTTTTTTTTTTTTTTTTTAAGGCACAGTAGGACATAAACATTTATCTTAAAATCCACTTGTTTCCAAGTGATCATCTCAGTTTATGTCAGAGTTCAATCAAAATTGTTGACTCACTGAATACAGTATTTGGGATGAATCCAGTCTTTTCTGTAGGATACAGATTCAGCTGATTCCATGGGTTTGTTGTCATCTGTGGTGTGTTGGAGACCTTCTAGCATTTAAGGGGTTAAAAGTGGACCGGTTCTGGTGCAAATTAACTTCACCATAAGGAGAAAATTCAAATTCACCAATTGACCAAATTACCATTGATTTAAATGGAACTTTTAACCTCTTGAATTGACATTGTTTAAGATTTTGTTTGTCCCTGTGGTGCTGGACAAGGAACTGCTGCTACTTCCAACACGTAGAGTGGTAAAGAGATCCATGGCTCTCCAGTAATGGGGATAAAGTACTGTAAAATTTGAGTAAATGTTTTGGGGTATCCAAGAGAACGGTTATCAGGGCATATAGTGACTTCATATCCTGGTAACACTGTGCTTGAACTCATGGAGATGTTGACTCAAATGCTTTCTATTACATTATATCGATAAGACCAATGAGCAATAGCTTTCTTTACCAGTTGACTAGTAGAAGCCAGTAGAAGGCTGAGGTTGGATCTCTCTATTGTTTGATTCAGGATGGTCTGGACTTGATGATTGGAGAAGAGGATGAGATGCTGGTTCTAATGGAGCCCAAGGACTTCTTGAGTAGTGTCTGTGCTCATGCTAAAGTAAGAACCAAATTGAACAGGGTAAAAGCTAAGAAATGTAAATGTTTTATTATTAAAATAAAAAATAGGGCTTTTCTTGCTGGAAGATGCTTTCGGCAACTGTTTTTGCATCTCTGCAGTTTGCGGCCAGGACACCAGGTGGCACTGTTATCATTGCAGTCTTTACTGAGCTTCAGTGGACCTCTCTAAAATCTTTTCCTTGACAGTAATATGAAAACATGCAATTTTTAGGTCTGCTAATCATGTTTGAGATGCAGTAACATCTCCCAGCTAGTCTTACTTTAATCTGGGAAACAAATCCTGATGGCCGGTATGAATCAGTTCTGTGTGGACTGGCTCCCCAAAAATAATCTTTAATTAGCGCTGGATACCAAGTCCGCAAGGCGAGCATGAGTCTTTATTACTGGACTCCAGGGCTACAAGCTCCTCCCACTAATTAGGGACATCCGCAGAAAATTTTCTAAGAGGGCATCAAAGCCATAATATGACCCCCAGACCAGCCTGCCCATCCCCTATGTTTATACGGAGGGGGTAAGTATAGGAAGGAGGATTTCAGTCAGAATAGTGTGGGGTCCTGGATTTTGGCAACAGCGAATCATATCCACATCTGAGGACATGAAATCCAGTGCTAATGAAAGACTATTTTTGGGATACCAATCCACACAGAACTGAATCATAGTGGACACTCAGATTTTTGGTCTAGATTAAGGTAAATGAGGGCTTCTATTATGACATGTTACTGTTCCTTTAATTAATTTGCTGTACGAAGTAGCAAACTCTACAGCAGGGGGCTCCAACAAGCAGCTTGTGAATTAATGGTAACTTTTCGGATACCAATGATTAGCTCTCTTCAGTCTAATCAAGTATCATGCGATCTGGCCTGGCAGAGACAGAACCAGTGGTCGAAATCTGCTTCCCAATTGGCTGCAGCTAATCTGCTGTACCCAGAAATGGTCAATCAGAGAGCAGATAATAATGCAGATAGAGACCTCACAGCAATATCATGGTTTTCCTGTCTCACTGCCATAATAGTTGCTTACAGACTATTCCTCTTGCTTAGTAAAAAGAACTTACATAGTAACTTTTTTGGGAAATATGTGGTGTCAAAGTGGGTATGAGCCATACTGTGACTTCATATTCACTCACCCGTTGTAACAAAAGTTGCCAGCTTTCAGTTATGTTCATTAAATGGTTTAATAAATCACTCTAATAACTTAAAACATGTATAGTAACATAGGATAGTGTTGTGAAGGATGGGAAGTCGCTGTCAATCAGAAAATCTGTAGCTCACTGAAGAGCAACAGTTTTGTCTTCTATAGTGAATATGGCATTTTTTCTGCTAAAAATTATACTTCTTGTAGCAGCATTGTGTCACCTTGAGCTGTTTTCTATGCACCACTGTGTTAATAGAAGGTGTGGGAAAGACTGAAGAGTAGGTAAGAGCAGCTTTGGAAATGTTTAATACGTCCAGTTATAAATTCATATATTTTCAGTAAATGTTTTAGAGTAGGCTCAGTACATGTTTCATTGCATAAAAGTAGCGTCAGTTAAAGAAAAGGTTGGCGACCCCTGCTCTATAGGTATTTCATCTCTTCTTGTGGATAGTATTTCACATCTCTATTCCAGGCTGCTAGTAACTCCAGCTCTGAAGACCAAGGAGGGGGGAATCTAGGGCCTGTTTTCAAGATCCCAGCACAATACCCTGAAAGGAAAGTCACCCTGGTGGTTATGGGACTCCAAGAATACCGATGGTTAGTATTAATATTAGAAGGAACATTTGTTGTACATATAATAACACTTCCCCCGTCTTTATACTGAAAAATTCTTCTGAGATACAGACAAAGTGGCATCCAAGGGGTGTATCTGACACTTTATTTTACACATACATACAAAATAGATACATTTTAACAGAACCAGAGGGGTGAACAACACTATGCTGCATAGGGGACAAATAAATGGGGCTTTTAAACCCTAGAATGCTAGAGTAGACTCCAGAACACTGGGGCGCAACACATAGAGTGGGAATGCATTATGCAGTATGATAGTGACTTACAGTCTGAATCCAACGCGTTTTGGTGATCTGATTGTTTTGAAGGCTTCTGGGCCACAATGAATGTTTGTTCTGCAGTGCCCTGCATACCTCAGTGGCATTCAAAGGGTTATAGCCATTGTTGTTCAAACAGTGTGGGTCAAATACATTAAGGCAAACTAGAGCAATTCTAGGGCAAGCAAACTGTACTACCAGGGGACAAGCAAACATTCCCAAAATTCCCATTAGGGGTTAAATGGTTTGCAACCTTTTCTTCTGACTTTAATACTTTTTAATCTTCACCTATTGATTTTAAACTTTTATGCTCCTGATATTGAGCTCCCTGCATCTGTTTCCAGAGAGCTTTTGTCAGGGACAGTGAAAGCAGGCATATTGATGTGATGTAAAAAGATAGGTAGTATACAGAGCACTCAGTGCTGCAGGGATAGTGTTACATTGTATCACTGTCCTGCTCTGATGGTTGGTTGTACAGAAAACCAGGGAGCTTACTGTCTGGAACATGAACTTGTTTAAAAAAAATATATAGATGGAAAAAATACAAAGTATAGGGAACAGAAAGGGTTACTGTCCACTTAACAAGTCCTATCTAAATCGATCACCTACGGTGCAGATGCTTCTCCCCAGAATTGTTCCATGTGGTCCTTTGATTGTGACCAATAAAAATGCCAGATTTCTGTTGGAACATTGGCTCATATTTTAAAGTAATGTCCCATAAAAATGGTTATTGTTTTGTACAGGTTAAAAAATGAAACTATGTCAAATTAGACTATGTCCCACAAATCCTATCTCTCAAACCGCTATGGTCTGAGAGATATTTGCTAACCGACATAACAAAGTATACTCATGCAACTTCCTCTTCGATTTGAAAGGGAAACTATGGCCCATATTTATAAATGGACTTATTCTGGAGTAAATCATCTGTACCATGGGGACAAATATAAATTCTTAAAGGAGTAGTAAATTTTTTTTATGAAAACACATATTTTATAGTGCTTTTCCTGCTGAATAAAGCAAGGTCACTCCCACTTCTGTCAGATGTTTTATTAAAAATTTATAGCAGTTTAAATAATCAGGAAGTGAATTTACTGTGTTTACTTCCTGATAGATCTAACTGACAGGAAGTGACAGGCAGTTTCTATCACATTCTATGGAGAACTGTATGTCTCTGACTTTCCTCTCCATTAGAATGTAACAGGAAATCTAATTAGAATTTGACCACTAGAGGGCACTGCTAATGTAAAAAACATGGGTTTAAACTGTAATAACTCTGGAAATATAAATCTCTCTGCAGTGGGAGTACCCTTATTTTACTCAATAGGAAAATCCCTACAACATATATTTTTTCATAAAAAATGTTTACTGCTCCTTTAAATCCCCATGTACTTAAATAGACCTTTTTAAACCATTGAATGCAATTGCAATTTGCAATGCATTGGACACCTCACTTTTTACCCTTTGAATGCTAGAGAGGTCTCCAATGCATTGCAAATTGCAATTGCATTCAATGGTTTAAAAAGCTCTATATAAAGTACATGGGGATTTAAGAATTTGTATTGTCCCCATGGTACAGATGGTTTACTCCAGAATAAGTCCATTTATAAATATGGGCCATAGTTCCCCTTTCAAATCGGAGAGGAAGTTGCATGAATATACTTTGCTATGTCTGTTAGAGTGAATAGGAAAATCTCTCTGATAATCCCCCCCAACACTGTATTTGCAGGTGTAACAGGTTGTCCCGCCAGATGGAGAGACAGTCATTGGATCAGAGAGAAGGACGTGACAGTGGAAAGGACCAATCGGAGAGTTTTGCAACCCGGCAGCAAATACAGGAGGTTTGGTGGGGGAAAGCGGAGCATACATAGCACTTTAGCTGTTGAACTGCACAGCTCATTCCCACAGAACATCACTACTTATATGAAACCGTGATCTGCTGGGAATAAAATAGTTTTATATGACAGCTTTTATGTAAGGTGAATTTGTTATACAAGGGTAATATGCACAAGTCAAAGTGGATTTTGAGGCAAATCAACCACATCATACGGAACAAATAAAAGCTACTAAAATTCCCAGCCATTCCCAAAAAGTTGGACACCTCTCTAGCATTCAAGGGGTTAAAAGCCAGATTTAACCCTTTGAGTGACGGAGGGAAACGCAACGCAATGCTTTGGAATGCGCTGCGTACCCCTCTGGCACTCAGAGGGTTAGATCATTGGAATTTTCCTGTCCCCTGTGATGCATTTGGTTTGTTCCCGAATTCCTCCTCTTAAAGGGACAGTAATGTCCCCTAAAAATATTTAGATTTAGGTAGAGATTGAAAAAATAAACTAATTGCAACAAACCCTATCTCTCAAACCGCTATGGTATGAGAGATATAGGGATTCAAAGTTCCCCCCTCCCTCCCCTTCTCCTGATGTCAGCTGTAAAGCTGACAGCAGGAGATTCGAGTCATACGACTCGAGGAGGCTCTGCAGCAGAGCCAAAATTGCGTTACTGCAAAATAATTAATTCACTGGAAAGGTCTACAAAGTGTGCCTGGTTTGCAAGCACACTTTGTAGACCTTTCCAATGAATTAATTATTTTTAAGTAACGTGATTTGGGCACTGCTGCAGAGCCTCCTGCTGGTCCCCCGGACCGGGATCTCCTGCTGTCAGCTAGACGCTGACATCAGGAGAAGGAGAGGGAGGGGGGAACTTTGAATTCCTATATCTCTCAAACCATAGTGGTTTGAGAGATAGGGTTTATTGCAATTAGTTTATTTTTTTCAATCTCTACCTAAATCTAAATATTTTTTAGGGGACATTACCGATCCTTTAAGCTTCCTGAGTATGGCCTAAAAAGTTAACATAACTGGTTGTGGACCTTAAAACCATAGGTGACCATGATTTTTAACCCTTTGAGTGCCAGAGAAATATCCAAAGTTGGAGAACTCTGTAGCATTCAATGGGTTACACGCCCCATTTAAATCAGTTGGAATTTGGTAATGTTTATGTGCCCTTTGGTACAGTTTGCTTTGCAAATCTCCAGTTCTTCTTAGTACCACAGTCTCCCTGGTTGCTTAGTCTTTCATCCACAATTTAACCCTCTGAGTGCCCGACGGGTACGACACGCATTGCAAAGCCATGCGTGGCGTACCCCTTTGGCACTCAAAGGGTTGGAAAATGTAGTCTCAGTTTTGCCTGTGAATGCAGCCTGACTGATAATGGTGCCTATCTTTCCTTGGGTCTCCAGGCTCTTGTCCTGTTACAACTCACACAAGACACAGAGGTGATATGCCTGAACACATGGAAAGAATTGGGACAACATGTGTGCGCAGTGACAAAGAGCTTGGCCCAGCGTCCATTCCGGTGAATATCAGATCTCGAATTTATTTTGTATGTGGCCCAATTTCATTCAGCATATGTGTATGGGTCATAGGCTCAAAGAAAAAGTAGAGCCATTCTGGGACAAACCAAATGCAGAGCAGTGAACAAGTACACATTACCCACAATTACCTTTTGATTTATGTGAATAATATGTCTAGCATGGAGGCAGTGTTGGATTTCCAAGTAGCAAGAGTAGGAAACTGCCTCAGTCGTGCTGGCCACTCCCACATTGAGTTATGGGTGTGGCTAGGGCTACACCCATATTGGAGGCCAGTTTACATACCCATTACTGTCAAAAAATATATAAAAAAGAAAAAGGCGCCCGATAGTGTTATACTGTACAGGAATAAGAATATAAAACAAGTAAAAAATTACACTCACTTGTAAATATGGTCAGACGGCTGATATCAGTCAATCTGACAATTGAGCTTGTGGAGAAATTGTATCCGTCTCCACACGGGGGACTCTCAGTCAGCGGCGTTCCACTCCAATAAAATCAATAGACGGCCTAATGAATCAACATATGCCAAGAAGTGGAGGTGTAAAAATGTAAGGAAAGATGTATAGAGTCCAGGCAGCTGTGAGCTTGGGGAAGTGAGTGCTTAGGATCTGCTGCTGCATCTCAGCTTCATACCTCTCCTGCTTCTATAGTCCACACAGGGAATTAAAGGGATAGTAATACTTTGTTTTAACTTTATTTTATTTTGTAGGCATTAAAAAAACATGAATGATATAAGTCTTATCTCTCAAACCTTTATAGTTTAAGAGATATTCACAAGCAAAGTTTCCCCTCCCGCCCCTTTCACCTAGTGTAAGCCATCTCTTCTCAGATGTGGAATCCAGTCCATAGACCAGACAGATAACAGCAGGGGACAATCTTCTTCCTATGAGAACAATGAAAGCCCTGCCCCCCTTGACAAGTTTTTCAGGTTTTTCCCTTATCTTAATTGAATATTGTCCCTCTCTGCAGTCTACCTGGGCACCTTCCTTCTGCTCTGGCTGAGCAGTGTTACATCAGTAAAAGGGGTGGGAGGGGGATACTTTGTCATTGAATTACTCTTGAACTACAGCTCTGACAGAATTGAAATAACACTCTCCAAAGTCCAAATACTATGATGATTAATTAGAGCTGCTTTTATTATGAAACATTACTATCCCTTTAAAGAAACATCTTTTCTTCCATTTTTACCTCTGTAGGAAGCACTGGGAGGCCCAGACCTACTCGTTCTGCACATCTGCCGGGAGTTGGAGAGGGTGGGGCCCCCGCGGAGTCCTGTCAGGATTACCTCTGACCTGGAAGAGACAAATCCAGCAATTCAACAGAGTCAGCCCAGCTATGGCCGCTGCAGTCACTCAGGCCTACCCTTCCCCACAGCTTCTTATGCAGGTAAGACTTGCTCTGATAGTGAGATATCCATGATAAATGAGGGGGGTGGGGGATAGAAAAACGAGTAGGAATTCAGACTGAGAGAGGAATACTGTGAGGCAGATGTACTACAAAAAAAACTAGAGAAACCATGGAGCAAAGCAACTGTATCATAGAGTATAAATAAAAATTCACCAAGTCCCCATTGATTTAAATGTCTTGGAGACTTCTCTGGCATTAAAGGACTTAAAGGGAGACTTTCACCCCCAAGACACTTTATGTTATATGATGGATCTACTAAAATGGTCAATAGATTGAACAAAAAAAAAAAAACCTACAATCGCCATACCTTATTAGAGATTAGCTTTTATAGGGTCAGTAATGCCCGTTTTTTTAACTTTATTTAATATTGCAGAGGTTACAAAAATAAAGTATTTGGAGAATATGCCATCTCTCAAACCCTTACGATTTCAGAGATATTCACAGCTAAAGTTTCCCTTTTCCTGCTGTCAGCTTTGTAGACCATTCCAGTGAAGTAATTCTTTTTAAATAACGTGATTTCGGCTCTGCTGCAGAGCTGTTGGCTGGTCCCAGGACCTCCTGCTGTCAGCAGTGTGCTGATGTTAGGAGAAGGGGAGGGAAGGGGTAACTTTAGAGGTGAATACCAATCAAACCGTAAGGGTTTGAGAAATAGCACTTTCTCTAAATACTTTATTTTTGTAACCTCTGCAGTACTAAAGGGATAGTAATGGTTAATTTTAAGTTGATTTAATATTGTAGACATTAAAAAAAGATTAACATCAGTGTAAGTCTTATCTCTCAAACCTTTATGGTTTGGGAGATATAACTTGCTTAATTTACCTTTTCCTGGCTGTTTTACTCAAGTCTGCCATCTAGCTGACAGCTGCAGATTCCAGTCATGTGACCAGACAGAGGCTCTTCAGCAGAGCTGAAATCACACTATTTAGAAATAAATACTTCATTAGAACAATCTACAAAGTGTGCTTGCAAGCCAGGCACACTTTGTAGGCCATTCCAAATTAAATATTTATCTTTAGATATCATTATATCGGCACTGCTGAAGAGCGCATCTGCTCAAGTGACCAGAATCTGCTTCTGACAGCTTTACAGCTCGTCAAGCAGAAAGGGGAGGGACCAGAGAACTTTATTTTCCTACATCTCTCAAACCATAATGGTTTGAGAGATACGAATAAGTGCAAGTACTCTCTTTTAATTGTATATACCACATAGTTAATACTTTTTTTCTGATATTACTATCCGTTTAAATAAAGTTAAATACAGGCATTACTGACCCGTGATGTTACCGGTTTCGCTTTCTGCGGCACAAGATCTGTGCGGCACTGCTTTGCTATACGTGCCCATGTCCTCAGATTCTCCTTCCCCCTCCCTCCCGGCCGGCCCTCCCTGGGAGCGCGTTCACGCTCCCTTTCATATTGATGTGCATATAATGGAACCACAAGCTCCCCTGCAACAAATTTCAGTCTCACATAATGAAAACAAAATGTATTTACCAAGCTTTACTACCCAGTGTGCAGGAATGAAGAATGTATTAAGCGTTGCATTGCGTTATATTAAGCTCCATTAAAATCACTAGAGATTTTCATTCGTTCCCTATGGTGCAGTTGGCTTGTTCCAGAATTGCACCTCCTTAGCTGAATAAGGCCTCTGCTTCTAAGGGCTGTATTCAGCTAATTCAGAGCAAACCATTGGTGACAAATGAATATATAAATGGAGCTTTTAACCCTTTGAATGGCATTCAAAGGGTTAAACATTGAATGCTAGAGAGGCCTCCAGTGATTTGTGGATCGATACATCGAAGACATCTCTTGTATTCAAGGGGTGAAACAAACCATTTCAGTCACGGGGATTTGGCCAGGCAGTTGAATTGATCCAGAACTGTGCAAGTGCCTTGTATCCTGCCCCTCTATCTGCCCCTCTCCAGGCCTATGGTGCATGCAGCACAGAACGTGAGAGAATACGTCTCCTGTCTGACCTGCGAGTCCCACGAGAGAGCAACACAGGGGCCACGGAGGAGGAGCCACCTGAAGATGTCCCCCAAGAGGATGACCTGGCCTTGGGCAGGGAGAGACGCATTGGACCGGACTTATCTAGAAGGATCTGGCTCTTTATGACCTCTACAAACCCGGAGCTGGTGTTGGACTTGAACTCCTAGGGCTCCAAGGCCAAAAGGGAAGTGCGGCGATTCTGGGGCAAACCAACTGCACCATAGGGGACATTCAAGCACTCCTGCTCTTACTGTACAGGGCTTAAAGGAGAATTGACACCTCCAATAATAATAACAACCACACTTATCTTTCTAAAGCCATAAAATCCTAATGACCCCTATGAATTTTTTTCTCTGTGCCTTTGTTCCAGATACAACCTCTTCAGATCAGTTCTGGATATGAGGGCCATGGAGGCGGACATAACAGTTCTTGGCAATTTCTTCAAACTGAAGCAGTGAGAGGCCATGAGACTGCTTCAGATTACCGTGTGCAGTAAGTACAGTTTGTGTCCTGTGGCCCTGCCAGCAATCCAGGACTGACTGAAGTTCTCTCTTGAACAACAGAATAGGGGCCATAAGGATTTTTGGCCACAATAAGCTAAGTAGTTAGGATATTATTATGAAGTGTTACTTCTTCTTGAACACATCTGAAGCTATCTCATCTCATCTGCCAGGAGTGGTCAATCTCTGGACCTTCAGCTGCAACCGCAACTCCCATCATCCCCAGCCTGCCAGCAGGGTCGTAGTTCCCAACAGCATGAGGTCCAAGACTGACCACCCTTGCTCTATACACTGGATTTGTCTGCTGGTCAGTCACAGGTCGTATGATCTCTAATTGTTCATATTTCTTCTCACGTCCATGCTGATCTGCCTGCTCAGATCAGATACAAGGGGCCTTGTGTTTAACCCTCTGATTGCCAGAGAGGGATCCAAAGCAATGTGTTGGATACTTCTCTGGCACTCAAAGGGTTAAAAGCAAACTGGAGCAATTCTAGGACAACCCAAGTGCACCACAAGGGACATTAACCCCTTGAACGCTAGAGAGGTCTCCAACACAGTCAAGTGGTTAACAGCTCAGTTTAAACCAATGGGAATGTTCCATTGTCCCGTGGTGCTGACGGTTGCCGCACATAAGGCCGAATACATTTATATTGCACAGCGACCTGCACCAAGGAGTGTGTATAACCATGTACAGCTTTCTATATATTAATGCACTTGTTTATTACTGCTATTCATGTTCTGTTGTATGCTTAGCCAGCACTGATGGGATATTTTACCTAGAGGAACAAGTGTCTCATCATTTGAGTAAAACTTCACCTAGGAAGTTGTCCTTCGTACAGCAGTCAAGTTGGCTTTCTGTCTGCAGTTGCTTGTATTTACTATCCTATTTTACTCTACCTTTAGTAAATACATCTAGCTGTACTTCATATATTTAAAAAAAAAAAAAAAAGTTCCAAAGAATAGCACTCACTGAACTTATCCATAGGCAAAATGTATTAAAACAAAAAAAAAAAACAAACAAAAAAAAAACTTGTACATTGAAAGAAGGCTGACGTTTTATGAGTGCGTCCTATAGAAGTGTGTGTATGTTGTAGGGTTTTATCCCCCTGAGTAAAACAAGGGTACTTCCACTGCTGAAAGGTGTTTTATTTAAAAGTCATTATGGCTCAAACCTAATTTTTTTAGGTGCAATATCAGTGGCCTGAAATGTTAGTGGCGCTGTTGCTACACCATACTATAGACAGCTCTGGTCAGTTGACCATGAATCTCCATAGAATGGAGTAGAAACCGCACCACTGTACAATTTCATGCCACCAAGATATTATACCTAAAAACAAAACATGTTTGAGCTGTAATAACTTTTGATTAAACACCTTTCAACAGTGTGAGTATCCTTGTTTAACTCAGGGTGATTTTTTTTTTCTACATATTACATATTACTATCCCTTTAAAAAGGAGATGATTCCTCATAATAACCCCACTTAGTTTTACTATGGCCAGAAAAACCTAATAGCCCTTATACATTTTCTAGTTGTACCGTTCCTAAGTCGGTCCTGGATATCATGACCATGGACATGACCTATGCAAGCAGCACCACAGCAGCTCACTGTGTGATAACCTTAACCCTTTAAGAATCTATGGTGCATGCAAGTAATTGCTTTACAATGATTACTTAGATTGAAGCCAGCAGAATGTATGAGATTACTTAGCCCATGGTTCCTAATGGGCTAAGTAATCTCATACATTCTGCTGGCTTCAATCTGAGAAAACTACCAGCAACTATCATGCCCACCTATATGAACATGACATCCAGGACTGATTTGAAGATGCTGTGTCTTTGTCAAAATTCATAGGGGCTATTAGCATATTATAGCCATTGTAATGCAAGGGTTATGTTACTAACAGGAGATGTTAATTTTCCTTTAAGAATAAGTGGCTCTTCATCTAACAGATTGATTTACAATGTGCCTTTCATACAGCAGTCGGTTTTGCACTGTATCTGCAGTTGCCTGTATTTTTATTGCCTTCTATTTTGGTCTGCCTTAAGTATCACTTCCTTACAACGTACAGTAGTAGACTTCAATGGTCTGACTGAGATAACTTGTATGTCCTTTTAATGATTTAAGCATTTTCAGATATTAAATTGACACTGCATAGCTGTAGACTACAACACAGATCCAATGTAGATAAATCTAGTATATAGATATACAGTTTAAAACATGGTAATACTTAGAAATAAGTTGTCTTTAACCGTTTGAGTGCCGGTGAGGTATCCAACACAATGCTTTATTTTGAAGGGATAGTAATACTTAAAATGTAAAAAATATATGTTGTAGGGTTTATCCCCCTGAGTAAAACAAGGGTACTTCTACTGCTAAAAGATATTTAATAATTATAACAGCTCAAACTTGAATTTTTTAGGTGCAATATCACAGTGGCCTGAAAATTTACAGTGGCGCTGTTGCTATTATTATTATTCTTTATTTATATAGCGCCAACTAATTCCGCAGCGCTGTACAATTGGGAATAGACATACAGAGGTATTAAATAGTACAATCAGATGTGGAGAACAGGAGGACCAGAGGGCCCTGCTCGTGAGAGCTTACAAATAAAGAATAATAATAATAATAGCAACAGCGCCACTGTAAATTTTCAGGCCACTGTGATATTGCACCTAAAAAATTCAAGTTTGAGCTGTTATAATGCTACACCATCCTATGGACTTCTGTGGTCTGTAGACCATAAATCTCCATAGGATTGTGTAGCAACGGTGCCACTGTACATTTTCAGGCCACTGTGATATTGAATCTAAAAAATTCATGTATGAGCTGTTATAGTTTTCTTATAAAATATCTCTGAGCAGTGGGAGTACCCTTGTTTCACTTAGGGGGATAAACCCTACAACATATTTTTTTACATTAAGTATTACGCTCTCTTTAAAGGGATAGTAATACTTCATTTTAACTTTATTTTATTTTGTAGGCATTAAAAAAACATGAAGAATGATATAAGTCTTATCTCTGAAACCTTTATGGTTTAAGAGATATTCACAAACAAAGTATCCCCCCCCCCGTTCAACCAGATCAGAAGGGAGATGCCCAGGTAGACTGCAGAGAGGGACAATCTTCAATTAAGATAATGGAAAAAGCTGAAAAACTTGTCAAGGGGGGAAGGGCTTTCATTGTTTTCATACAAAGAAAATTGTCCCCTTCTGTTATCTGTACTGTCATACAACCAGACTCACATCTGAGAAGAGATGGCTTACACTAGGAAAAAGGGGCGGGGAGGGGAACTTTGCTTGTGAATATCTCATAAACCATAAAGGTTTGAGAGATAAGACTTGTATCATTCTTCATGTTTTTTTAATGCCTACAAAATAAAATAAAGTATTACTATCCCTTTAAGGGCAACTATAACAAGGATAGTGCCCCCTATTGACAGGTTTCCACCTGTGGAAGCAGATGTGCCTGCAAAGCCAGAGCTGCAATAGGAGTCTTAAGGACCAAAGTGGGAGTAGTATGGGAGTCAGGAAAAAAGACCCAAGTGCTCCTTTGCTAGCCCCATGAAAGGAGACTGAACTGAGATTATATTGTATTTTATTCAAGAGTTATAACAGTTCAAACAATCAGGAAGTGAGTAGCAGCTTTATCATCAAACTGACAGGAAGTGACTCCGTTCTTCTATGGGGAACTGCTGTCATTGACTCATCTCTCCCATAGAATGTAATAGAATAACTGTCTGCAGTCCGGCCACTAAATGAAATTGTTAATGTAAAACGAGAAAGGAAAAAAAAAAAAACAACAAAAAACTACAACCTCCAAGTGGAGAGATTGCCCTTGTTTTATTCACCAGGAAAAGCCCTATATGTTTTTTTCATAATATAAGTTTACTGCTCTTTTACAGCTTGCTGTCCAGTCTTATTGGACTGAATATATACCACACAGGCCCTACCAAAGGGTTTGCAAGTCCAACACTAGGATTCTAAACAGCCACAAACTTCTGGGCTGTATTACAGCTCACTGCCAGTAACTGGCTAGTTGGGGATGATGGGAGCTGTAGTCCCCAATAGAGTGAGAGTTGACAACTGAATACCCCTGATATATGGTTTAATAGAGGCCAGTGGGGTATAAACAGGTGCCCAGAAACTAGTTAAATATGAAAGTAAGCTCTTCTGAGGACTTTGGTTCTCTCACATAGGACCACATATAGGGTTTAGCTTCTGCACCTTCTGACTGGCTGTAACAGCTATTACTACTGACATTCGAATCATCACCCACTTGCCATCATCAGCATGGAAAAGCTTACGCCCTCTTACACATTAACCGTCAAAATGAGCCATCAGGTTGGCTGTGGCCATAAATAGTCCTAAGAGGTCTTAACTGTATAAAACAACTGATATCTCACAGTGAATTATTCAGGCAAGTGTTAAAGGGACCCTACCACCTAAAAATACATTTGGTGATTTTGAAAGGGCTTTCGCAATCACATATCTGTTATACTGGACTTATTTATATATATGATTTAAAAAAAAAAAAAAAAAAGTTATCTAGGTGTATAGATTGTACTAATTAACCCTTTGGGTGCCGTGGCGGTATCGCATTTGGATACACTCAAAGGGTTAAGGCATGCCATGCAAGCACTTCTTGGCCTTAGCCCTGCTTTACCTCCCCTTTAACCCTTTCAGTGCTAGGGGAAGTGGGCAATGCACGGTGTCTAGTTAATTCAAATCTAGTTTTGTAAAACAGAAAATGGCTAACATATAAACAATTCTGAATCCTCTTTCAAAATCCCAAACATATTTTAGATGATAAAAAAAAAATATTATATTAAAGCAGGGATGAGCAATCTGTGGTCCATCCATTGCTTTCTGACTACAATTCCCATCATCCTCCGCCAGCCAACTGATGGAAACAGCAGTGGATGAACCACAGATTGGCCAACCCTTCTGCAAAACGAACACAGCTTTTAGAATGTTCCACAGGATTTGTTGTATCATCGGTGGGCAAATTCTAAGGATCAGCACAATTTCAGTTGAGCCAAGAGACCAGACAATTGGTACATGATACAATCTGACTACTTCAGGGGCAGCAGATGATGCCATTTTCCTGGATAACTTATGTAAAAGTGTATTCATTGTACATACAAATGTGGGTTTGTAAGGACCGTGGATCCCCAAATTCAGGCCTTAAACCTAAAGGGATAGTAATACTACTATTAAAGTTTAGCTCCGAGCCTTCTTCATAATTTTTTTTTTTTTTTTTTAGCATGTAGCGTTCTATTTAATTACTTACAGTATTTTATTTCAAATATTATTCAAGCGAAAAGGATCCCCCTCCCACCCCTTCTGGCCTCCTCCCTTAAGATCTGGAATCTGGTTGTGTGGCTGGACAGATGCAGCGAGGGACAATCTTCACTCAGTAAGTATAAGGAAAGTCCTCCCCCCCCCACCCTTGACAAAGGAGGGCAGGATTTTCCTTTTGCTTACTGAAGATTGTCCCTCGTCTCGCTTCATCAGGACCAGCCTGAAACGCTGGTTGACGCAGCGAAAGGGGGATCCTTTTGACTTGAACAGAATTTGAAATACAACACTGTAAGTAATTAAATATAGAGCTACATGTTAAAAAAAAAAATTTAAGCGTTAGTAATGTTTCAAACTAAAAGCAGCCTAATTAATCATCATAGTATTTGGGCCATGGAGAGTGTTATTTAAATTCTGTCAGAGTTGTAATTCAAGAGTAATTGAATGATAAAGTATCCCCCTCCCACCCCCTTTTACTGATGTAACACTGCTCAGCTCAGAGCAGCAGGGAGTGTCCAGGTAAACTGCAGAGAGGGACAATCTTCAATTAAGATAAGGGAAAAAGCTGAACAACCTGTCAAGGGGGGGCAGGGCTTTCATTGTTCTCACAGTAAGAATATTGACCCTTGATGTGAGCTGTCTGGTCTATGGACTACATTCCACATCTGAGGAGTGGGGGCTTACACTAGGTAAAAGGGGCGGGAGGGGGATACTTTATCATTCAATTACACTTGAGCTACAACACTCACAGTAATGAAATAACACTCTCTATGGCTCAAATACTATGAAGATTAATTGGGGCTGCTGTTTTTGTGAAACATTACTATCACACTTTAAGCGATGTCAACTAGAAAAATAGAAACCAGTTATAACCGTTCAAGAACTGAACTTTGGGTTCCTGGTTTATAGCATAAAGTTCATTATCTGAATGCCAGCAGTTAAAGCTTTAGGTATCAGAGATGTTGTTGAATGCATTGCTTCACAGTGGGCTAAGAACTCCTCTGGTTCTTAAAGCGTCAGTAAACTTTTGTTATGAAAAAATATATATTGCAGTGATTTTCCTGTTGAGTAAAATAAGGGTACTCCCACTGCTGAGAGATGCATATTTGCAGAGAAATTACAGTTTACATTTTTTTTTTTTAATAACAGTGCCTTCTAATAGTCAGTCAGATAACAACTAGCTATTCTATTTTAGAGGAAAGTCACTGACAAACATTTATCATTAGAATGTGAGAAACTGCTGAGTCACTTCCTGTCAGACCTATCAGAAAGTAAACGCACAGTAAATTCACTTACTGATTATCTGAACTGTTATACCGTTTGAATAAAACAACTGACAGCAGTGGGAGTTCCCTTGTTTTAGTCAGCAGAAAAAGCTCTAACACATATATAGGTTTTCATAATAATAATAATAATAATAATAATAATAAAAAAAAAAAAGTTTACAGCTCCTTTAAAGAATCAGTAAACTTGTACTATAGAAAAAATATATATATATTGTAGGACTTTTCTTGCAGAGTATAGGGAAGGGCACTCCCATTGCTGAGAGATATTATGTTCCTGGTTATTAAAATTCAATATATGATAAACAGGTAGTCAAAGTGCCACATGGGGTTTCAAATTACATTCTCTTGTCTATGGGAAAAGAGAGCTGCTGGCTGCAATTTTCCACACAATGTGATTGTAAGAGCTCCATAAATTTTTTGGCAGATTGAACTACAATACCTAAAACTACCAGAAGTTTTACTTGAAAGGAAAAACCCTACACATTTTTTTTTTATAATAAAAGTTTACTGTTTCTTTAAAGGATTATTAATTCTTAATACGAACACAAAAATATATATTATAGGGCTTCACCTGCTGAGTAAGACAAGGGCATTGCCACATCTGGGAGAGGAGTCAAAGTTATTACAGCACAAACTAGAAATAAGTGGTGGAGTTGTTACTCTCACACTCTATGCAGAACTGCAGTTTGAGGCTCATCTCTCCCATAGATTGTAATTAACCGCTTAAAGGGATAGTAACACTTCGTTTTAACTTTATTTTATTTTGTAGGCATTAAAAAAACATGAAGAATGATATAAGTCTTATCTCTCAAACCTTTATGGTTTATGAGATATTCACAAGCAAAGTTCCCCTCCCCGCCCCTTTTTCCTAGTGTAAGCCATCTCTTCTCAGATGTGAGTCTGGTTGTATGACAGTACAGATAACAGAAGGGGACAATTTTCTTTGTATGAAAACAATGAAAGCCCTTCCCCCCTTGAAAAGTTTTTCAGCTTTTTCCATTATCTTAATTGAAGATTGTCCCTCTCTGCAGTCTACCTGGGCATCTCCCTTCTTATCTGGTTGAACAGGGGGGGGATACTTTGTTTGTGAATATCTCTTAAACCATAAAGGTTTCAGAGATAAGACTTATATCATTCTTCATGTTTTTTTAATGCCTACAAAATAAAATAAAGTTAAAATGAAGTATTACTATCCCTTTAAGGACTGGCAGGCCACAGATAGGTTTACCTGTAAGGACCACACAGACTACATTTGGGGAGCTGGTACAAGATCGGCTCACTGAAAGAGAGTTTGAAAATGACTGCTCCGGTCTCGGAGCGGTCAGTTTTGGACCTTCTCAGTCATCACAGTGTGCCTGCAGGAATGCTTTGACCACAAAAGTCATGATGTGCCTGGACCGTCACTGGTCCTTAATGCACAGGCACTCGTGACAGTCCTGGGTCATCACTGGTCCTTAAGGGGTTAAAGGGTCAGTAATGTCCCATAAAAAAATGGTTACAGTTTTGTAGATGTTAAAAAAATTAAACTATATGCTACAAATCCTCTCTCTCAAGCAGCTATGGTTTGAGAGATATTTGCTTTCAAAGTTCCCACCCTCTCTCCCCTTCTCCTGACGTCAGTGTCTAGCTGACAGCAGGAGATCCTGGCCCAGGGACCAGCCGGCGGCTCTGCAGCAGAGCCGAAGTCGCGTTATTTAAAAATAATTACTTCATTGGAAAGGTCTACAAAGTGTGCCTGGTTTGCAAGCAGACCGTTCCAATGAAGTAATTATTTTTAAATAAAGCGATTTCGGCTCTGCTGCAGAGCCTCCTTGAGTTGCACAACTCGAATCTCCTACTGTCAGCTTTACAGCTGACATCAGGAGAAGGGGAGGGAGGGGGGAACTTTGAAAACACAAATCTCTCAAACCGTAGCGGTTTGAGAGAGAGGATTTGTGGCATATAGTGTAATTTTTTTAACCTATATAAAACCATTTTGTATGGGACATTACTGTCCCTTTAGCCCCTTAAGGACCATTGCCGTGCCAGGACCGTCACGGCGGTCCGGCACTTAAGGACCAATGATGGTCCTGGCACGGCATGGAGTTCAGGGCTCCTGTCGCGGCTGCACGCCGCTCCGGAAGTCCTGAACCAGAAGCACTAATAAAAAAAAATGCCCCGTGGTCCGCAAGTGCCGGCCGCGCATGCACGCGCCAGTCCTTAAGGGGTTACACAGTCTGGACACCAGATATCAGTGTTTCTAACAGTTTTAACATAAAGCTGTAATGAATTTGGAAGTAAACATTTCCCAAAGAGAGTCCCCTTGGTTTACTCAGCAGAAAAAGCCCTGCATTCTTTCCCCATAACGTTTACGGCTTCTTTACATTCTCAGCCCCATATAAAGGCTATTTGGGTTTGTATAACCCTAATCTCAAACTGCATTTTGGGTAACCGTGTCTGTTACTTTAACCCTTAGAGTGCCAGAGGGGGGGCCCAATGCATTGCCAAGCAAAGTGCTGGACACTGCCTCGGGCTTACAAAGGGTTATGCGCCACAATCCATCTTTTAAAGAGTAGCAAAACTATATGATAATAACATAATTTCTCCATTCCCTTTGTCATATTGAGATCTTGATTTCGATGATCATCATGGCGTATGCTGGATGTCCATTTCTTTTATCCATTGAAGAGTTCACAGTGGGAGGTTATGCCAGGTGGAACGAGACAGAGAAGGCTTCATCGCAGGACCCCCTACCTCCTCCATTAGCCTTTAAATCCTGCGACACCGTTTGCGCTGACAGTCTTCTCGCCCTGGGGTGCAGCTGCTGTCTGAGTCACTCCCGCAGGAGTGGGGGGCAGATGTGTCTTCCTTCCGCTGCCTAGAGGAGCTACAGCCCATCTGAAGTACCCACCCCAGCTTATTGCCTAGCACTTGTTTGAGACCAGGAGGCAGGGGGAGAGCTTCCAGGGAGTCCATGCGCTCTGGAAGCAGCTGGCGCAGGCGAGCACAGCACAGATACTGAAGGGAAGTGCGACAGCAGCAGGAACGAATCACCTTCATGCTGCTCTTAGCGGCGGTGGAACACACCATAGGAAACAGCTTTTTGTTCCTTAGCTGAGTGGCTGCAACACCTGGAAAGTTACAGGAAACAGCAAAAACTATCATCAGCTTTACAGAACAGGGGTGGTTAACCTGAACCCCTAACACCTGTTGGACTAAAATCCCCATCACCTTCAACCAGCCCACTCCTGCCTTAAAGGGATAGTAATACTTAAAATGTAAAAAAAAAAAAAAAAATATGTTGTAGGGTTTATCCCCCTGAGTAAAAAACAAGAGTACTCCCACTGCTGAAAGGTGTTCCAAAGTTATTAATTTTCAAAGTTGAATTTTTTAGGTGCAATATCACAGTGGCCTGAAATTGTACAGTGGCGCTGTTGCTACACCATCCTATGGAGATTTATGGTCCCGGGACCAGAGCTGTCCATAGGATCGTGTAGCAACAACGCCACTGTACAATTTCAGGCCACTGTGATATTGCACCTAAAAAATTCAACTTTGAACTGTAATAACTTTTGAATAGAACACCTTTCCGCAGTGGGAGTACTCTTGTTTTAGTCAGGAGGATGAACCCTACAGCATATATTTTTTTTTTACATTTTAAGTATTACTATCCCTTTAAGTTGGTGCATAGCTGTTAACTCTTTGAGTGGCAGAGGGGTACGCAACGCACTGGAAAGCAGCAATGAGCTGTGTACTCCTTTGGCACACAAAGGTTTAAAGGAACAGGAAACTTTTTTTTTTAATGAAAAGAAAAAAAAAATCATAGCGATTTTTCTGAAGAGCTAAATATGGGTTCTCCCCAGTGCAGGGAGATTTTGCATTCATAAGTTACCAAAGCGCAGACTGGTTTTAACCCTTCGAGTGTCAGAGGGATACACAACGCATTGCTTTGCAATGTGTTGCGTACCCCTCTGGCACTCAAAGAGTTAATATATTAAACACCAAGCTGGTGCTATTGTATTATAAAATTAGTTTTTTGTACAGCAGTTGGTGATGTTGCTAACAGTTTGGGTAATAAAATATAAATACTAATAATAAATATGTTTTTCTGTAATAACTTTTGAATGACAGATCATCCAGCAGTGTGGGTACCAGCAATTTGTCAGCAGGAAAAGCCCTGTGTTTTAAGGTAATTAATTGCATATCCTACACTCTTGGAGCCTTATGCACAAAAGAAAAGAGGCGCAATTCTGAAGGACACAAACTGTACCATAGGGACAAATACTCCACATTATTCCTATTGATTAAATGAGGCTTTTACCTCTTTGGTGCTAAATATATCACCAACACATTGAATCTCTCTAGCATACAAGGGGTTAAATGTGCCATTTAAAAATCAATTGGAATTTGTATTTGTCCCTTATGGTACATATGATTTACCACAGCATTTCCCCCCCCTTACTTTGTGAATAAGGCACAACAAGCATTTATGAATAGCTGGAAAATCCTTACACATGCAGATCTGGGTGGGGTGGGGGTGGAGGGGGGGCAGGGCAGCTGTTCATTTGTACCTGAAGTACAGCATTCAGTCTCTGTAAATAGTGCAGTACCAGCCATCAGAAACCCACTGATAAAAGGGACAACCAATAGGAAACAGACCATCTCTCACCTATGCACTTCCGGTTTTTGTAGAACGTCAGCACACCGTGCCATGTGTCTAGGTGCACCCCAATGATGGAGCCTTGGCCAAAGCGTGTAGAGAAGTTGCTCTTGTCACCCTTGTGTTGAAGTAGGCCTAGGGGTACACAGGTGGAATGTAGAGATTTAGTGCCACTTGCTCCAACGGGATGAAGAGATTTAGTAAGTCTTGTACAGTGTGTGAATTTCAGGGAGTTGTAACAGACTTCTAAAAATGAACTATTAAATTAAAGCAAAACTATCACCACATAACTTCCCCCTCACACAATCATGCACTCTAGACTGTAAGCTCTCACGAGCAGGGCCCTCTGATCCTTCTGTTCTCCACATTTGACTTGTACTATTTAATATCTCCGTATTTCCATTCCCTATTGTACAGCGCTTCGGAATTAAGTTGGTGCTATAGAAATAAGATTAATAATAATAATATGGACAGAAAAGACTAATGGCAACTATGCATTTTGCCCTTGCACTTTGGTTCAAGATATGTTATTTTCAATCCATACTGGATGCCATATTCACTGAGGACAGGACTCCTGAAACCCAAGAACTGTCCAATAAAATGTCTGTTTGCTCCCCCCCCCCGACTGGACTGAAGCAGGTAAGAGTGCATTAGCCCACTGCAGATGTCAATGCTCCAGTGAGCTTGGTTTGCGGTCCTACTAGCAAATCGTGTCCATGGATATGACATAAAGGACTGATCTTGAAAGAAGGGGCAAGGACAAAATCCAAACAGGCCATAGGGATTTTATGCCCATAGTAATGTAAGAGGTGGGGGTTATTATTGAAAGCATTAAGTGTTCCTTTAGTCACACAGACAAATGAAAGTCATGATAGGAGATTGGAACCTTCCCATTGTGCTAATACAGAAGCCATTGTCAATTCTCATGCAGGACAGCAAAAAACATCATTGGTTAAGCCTGTGTGCGCAGTACATTGCTTTACGCACCCCATCTGTCCTCACAGGATTAGAGGAAGAGAAGAGCGAGGAGAGGTTCTTTGACACAGAACTACAAGTACTGCAGTTCATCTATAGAAAAGTTCTCCCCAGCTAATAAAACACACATGCACGTGTGAAAATGTGGGAGACTGCAAACACAAATGGTACAAGAAAGGAATACCAGTATACTTAGTCAAGATTACATCTACATATCTATAATCTATTCTCACCTCTCTCTATACTTACTGTAAGTGAAGTTTAAATGGGAACTTTCACCTTTTGCACCGTGTGGTGCAAAAGGGACTGACAGCGCAGGCGCACGGACGTCACTGTGAAGAGACATCCGTGCTTCCTGCTCCTGTCACCATCGGCAAAAAGCCGATATCTGAAGAACCGGGTAATATTGCTGGCGATTAGCGCTACTAAGCAGCTAGTCGCCAGGTGAGCAATAAGTCAACGTTAAGTTATTGCGGGGTGAAAGTTCCCCTTTAAGCATGGAAAAATTGGAATAAAGTGTCTCTTTAGGTGTTGAACTGAAGCACTTACCTAGGTAGAAGTCCTTCATACAACAGTCAGACATATTTATTTTTGCAGAGTATCTGCAGTTACCTGTGTTTGCTGTCCACCATTTTATCTTTAGAGTGCCAGAGAGGAATCAAACACATTGCAATAAAATGAGCTCCCTGGCACTCAAAGGGTTTTAAGTCTGTATTTAGTTTTCACTTCCACACAATAAACTAAAAACTTTTCAGTCGGAATGAGATGAGCCACTCAGAGAAAGACAGACCCATGATTCCAGAGGACCACAAAAACATTCTTAGGGTGAGATGTTCAGAAAGTGGTGGTAACTGAAATTGTCTGTAATCAGAATAAAAAAGTTCTTACACCACGATCCGTTAATTCTCAGACATATTTCCGTCATTTTTTTGCATCCAATTCCGCCATCTCCATCAAAGGGAAAAAGCCATCTTAAAAGTGGGTGTGGCTTAGTCTTCTGTCATAATGTAAGGTATTTTCAGAAAAAAATATTCGTTTGGATGTCATTTTTTTGTCTGATTAACGTCATTTTTTTCCCCGACATAATAAAAATGGTCTAAACTGCGAGAAGAAAAATTCGTTTGAAAGACAAAAAAAAAAAAAAGTCTTTTGTTTCTTTGAAAATGTTCGTTTCAAATACAAATTGAAAGACAATTTTTAAAATCTTCTTACCGTCATTTTTAATTCTTTAGACAAATTTTCAAACGTGACGGATTTACTTATGAAAATATCATCCTTCTTTTACCACCAACTCACGATCCGACAAGTTTTTCATTATGAAGACTTTTTGAACATTTCCCCCTAAATGTTTCTATGACTGTGGCACTAATTTTATCCCCATTTATTCATTGTAACATAACATACTACTGTCGTAAGGCGCTGCGTACACTGTGTGGCACCATAGAACTAAATATATACATACATACATAGCAAAATGCCCTGTTCAGCTATAGGCTACAGCAGTCATATAAAAAAATAAAATAAAAGGAACACGAACAGGTAAAAGTTATCTGAGGGAGTAATACCCTGTGCTCCATGTTAGCATTTGTGAACATTATGTATTTTTCTGAGGCCTAAAATCTAGTCTTACATAGGATCTACAGGGTCAGCCATTCCTTCCTTTCCAGGACAACAGAAAGGGATAGTATTGTTTCATTATTAAATTAAAACAGAGTTTTCTTCATACATTTTTTTTTTTTTTTTTTTTTTTTAGAATGATGTGCATCAGTAAAACATTATTGAACTTTGCAGTTTTACATTTATACTCTAATAAAGCTCCCCCCTTGCGCCCATTTCACTTACCTCAGCAGCCTCCCCTCAGATCTGAAATCCTGTCTTAGGATGGACTGCAGCGAGGGACAATCTTCCCTCTTTCAGTATAAGAAAAAGCCTGCCCCCTTTGATGAAGGAGGGCAGATTCTTCCTTATGCTGGAAGATTGTCCCTCATCGCATTCTGAGGCTGTTGAGGTAAGTAAAAGGGGCAGGAGGGGGAATTTTACTAGAATATAAATGTAAAACAGCAAAGTTTAAAGGGATAGTAATGTCTGTTTGTATTACAATATAATATTGTAGCTATTACGTGACCTGTAAAGCTGTCAGCAGGAGATTCTGGTCGAGTGACCAGACGGTTTTAGAGATATAGAAGGCTAAAGCTCCCCGCTCCCTCCACTTTCCCTGTCAGCTGTAATAGGATATCCTGGTCCCAGGACAAGCAAGTGGCTCTTCAGCAGAGCCGAAATAGCACAATCTAAAAACAAATACTTCGTTGTAAAGGTCTACAAAGTGTGCCTGCAAACCCGGCACACTTTGAAGACAGCGCAATCTTGGAACAGTCTTCAAAGTGTGCCGGGTTTGCAAGCACACTTTGTAGACCTTTCCAACGAAGTATTTGTTTTTAGATTGTGCTATTTCGGCTCTGCTGAAAAGCCTCCGGCTGGGATGCGTTGGATACCCCTCTTGCACGCAAAGGGTTAACACCAAGTACCCTATGTGCATAATAAATATGTGAGTAATTCCGGGGTAAACCAAATGCATCATAGGGGGCAAGCATTAATTCCCAAGGGGACCTTTAACTCCTTGAATGCCAGAGTGATCTCCAAAAGCATTGTGAAGTCCCATTTACAGCAAGAGATATGCTACTGTCCCCTATGGTGCACTTGGAATTACAGTTTTCTTTTGAACCCATGGCCCTTACTATAAAAGTCGCTATTGTATGAAATAACGTGTTGTAACATTCACAGATGTGTGACCTAGACAGAATATTACCTTTTTAACCCTTTTGGTGCCAGATGGGTATGAAACGCCTTGCAAAGAAATGCCTTTCACACCCCTCTGGCACTCAGAAAGGTTAAAAGGTTACCTACCTCCCTACACAAATCTGCCCCAGTATTATTTTCACAGGGGCTGCTAAAAGCAGAACTGGGCCATGTGAGACACCAGTTGTAGTTGGGCCCATCTCATCTGCCGACAACTCGCCAAGAATGGTGGGAGATGCAGTCCAACAGGAGCTGGAAGGTGTCACGTTGCCCATGCTTGCTTGAAATCCATTTTTGGGAAATCCAATGCACACCGCCATGGCTGCCTGCAGGCATATACTTAAGACTGCTGCTCAGTGTCAGGGTCAGTTTCCAGAAAGGAGCACATTCCCCCCTCCCCCCTGTAGGAGAGCGTCTCGTCTCAGAGATCAGAGGAATGTGTGTAACTTCTGTTTTGGGTTACAGTTGCAGCCTGAATGGAAAGACAGCCGTGAGGGACAGTATTTTGACAGGCACACTTAAAGGGATAGTAATGTTTCATAATAAAAGCAGCTCCAATTAATCATCATAGTATTTGGACTTTGGAGAGTTATTTCAATACTGTCAGAGTTGTAGTTCAAGAGCAATTCAATGACAAAGTATCCCCCTCCCGCCCCTTTTACTGATGTAACACTGCTCAGCCAGAGCAGAAGGGAGGTGCCCAGGTAGACTGCAGAGAGGGACAATCTTCAATTAAGATAAGAGAAAAACCTGAAAAACTTGTCAAGGGGGGCAGGGCTTTCATTGTTCTCATAGGAAGAAGATTGTCCCCTGCTGTTATCTGTCTGGTCTATGGACTGCATTCCACATCTGAGAAGAGATGGCTTACACTAGGTAAAAGAGGCGGGAGGGGAAACTTTGCTTGTGAATATCTCTCAAACCATAAAGATTTGAGAGATAAGACATATTGTTCTTCATGTTTTTTTAATGCCTACAAAATAAAATAAAGATAAAATTAAGAATTACCATCCCTTTAAAGGGTTAAATGGGAAACACCATTTCACTTAGTATGTCACAGACATCATCACATTTCACTGCTGTTTTACCTGTGTATGAGAGCCCCCAGCTTTCTGCGTCTTTACCCAAAAGACTGCAGAACGTGTGTCGATATTTATCCAAGTTTACATCAGAAGTTCCAATACCAACCATCTGAGGAAAAGAAGCAAAATAGTCAGTAGCTAAGAG
Organism: Rhinophrynus dorsalis; assembly: GCA_037306005.1. NCBI lineage: Eukaryota > Metazoa > Chordata > Amphibia > Anura > Rhinophrynidae > Rhinophrynus > Rhinophrynus dorsalis. The sequence continues at coordinate 39,148,840 of CM074725.1, forward strand.
AAAATGCATATCCTACTATTAACCCTCCAAGTGCCAGAGAGGTATTCACTGCATTGCAGCCCAATGCAATGGATTTCTCTCTAGCACTCTGGGTTAAAGGGACAGCAAAACAAAAACACAACAGCAACAAAGCGCTATTAACCCATTGAGTGCCACAGGGGTACGCAACGCATTGCTTTGCAATACGTTGCGTACCCCTCTGGCACTCAAAGGGTTAAAATGGTGCCTTAATTCCCTAATTAAGGTGAAAAGAATTCTCCTGACTCGAAATAGCAGTCCGATATCACCCAGATACTTTTATGTCCGTGGCATTGACTGTTTCTATACCACGTTCTGCCGTGGTGGTCTATGTATTTATCCTTTGAGTACCAGAGGGTTATCCAATGCAGTGATACAACGTATTACGTACCCATCTGGCACTAAATTGGTTAAGATAAAGTGGAGAAGTTCTGGAGCAAACGAACTACACCAAATTAATATTCCCTTTAGTGTCCCTTTAATGTCCCATAAAAAATGCTTACAGTTTTGTAAAGCTTAAAGAAATAAACGCTATGACACAAATCCTCTCTCTCAGACCGCTATGGTTTGAGAGATATCCTCCATTAAAGTTCCCCCCTCCCTTCCCTTCTCCTGACGTCAGCTGCAAGCTAACAGCAGAAGTTCATGGTCCGGGGACTGACACGCAGCTCTTCAGCAGAGCCGCAATAGCGCAATTTAAAAAAAACAAAAAAACACTTCACTGGAACGGTCTACAAAGTGTGTCTGGTTTGCGAGCACACTTTTTAGACCGTTCCAGTGAAGTGTTTCTTTTTAAATCTCGCTAATGAGACTCTGCTGAAGAGCCTCCTCATGTCGGCCGACACGGATCTCCTTCTGTCAGTTTACAGCTGCCATTAGGAGAAGTGGAACATTAGTGGAGGATATCTCTCAAACCATAAAGGTTTGAGAGATAGGATTTGTGTCATAGCGTTTATTTTTTTAACCCCTACAAAACTCTAAGCATTTTTTATGGGACATTACTGTCCCTTTAACACCTTGAATGCTAGAGAGTTCTCCAACACATTACAGAGAAACTTACTGCAGAACTCCCTAGCATTCTAGGAGTTGAAATCCCCATTTAGATCAATGTGACGTTCTAGTTCTCCCCTATGTTGATGTTGGTTTACCCAGAACTGTTCCTCTTTTGTGTTGTGCATATGACCCAGGAAGAGTGAAAGCAGATTTAGTGACACCGTGCAGAAAATACATTATGTGCTTCAGGGATGGTGTTTCATTGTATGACTGACCAGAAAGCTCTGGAAACAGAGATACTGAAAGCTTACTGTCAGGGACATAATGTTTCAAGCCCCCCCCCAAAAAAAAAAACAAAAAAAAAAAACTTGCATTTTATGTCAAACACGAGGGTTACTGTAACTAACCCTTTGAGTGCCAGGTATTCAATGTATTGAGTTGGATACCTCTCTGGCATTCAAAGGGTATAAGTCTACGGTGAATGTGAAAAGTGAGAATCTGAGCAGACAATACAGAAAGTCTCTCTCTTAACCCTCTGAGTGCCAGAGGGAGGGGTTCCCAACGCATTGCAAAGGAATGTGTTGGACACGCCTCTGACCCTTATAGGGTTAAAAAGGAAGCATTCGCCTTGGGACACATTTTTTGTTTTGTTTTGTTAGTACATCATCCTCAGAGATCTCTACGGTATCCACCCATGTGGCGTCCGTACCATGTCTGTGCCATAGACTGGTGAGGTCATCTTGATCTCCCAAAAGTGCTGACCCTCGGAGAGGAGTTTGTTGCCTCTGATAGCGGCGGTGCCACAGCTGTACTCCATGTGGAAGCTGACCTTGCGGTTCTCGCAGCTCAGCATAGTGGCTGTAGATTTACTGCCATCGTCCCACACCCAGTCAAAGTCTGTGAGGGATAAAGAGATATAAACACATAATAGAGCAAATCTGGGGCAAGCCAGCAAGTTTCAGAGTAACAAACCGCTTTAACTCCTTAACAACCGCTGACCACTGTGCATTTTTTTTTTTTTTTTTGTTGCATAGTATTCTGGGAAGGCAGAGCAGTGTGCAGTCGTGCTGCCACTACAGAATTTCATGACCTGCACGGACCATCACCGGTGATGGAACCAGCATGTTATGAGTCCTTAAGGCGTTAAAAAAATAAATAAATAAATAAAAAAAAATCATCATTTGGTGCTATAAGAAACCTTAGTCAAACTTACAGCACAAACTAGCCTATGGATTGTCAGCAAAATTGTCATGAAGAAGTGCCCTGATGACTACTCCGTCTGGTGCAGTTGTTTTCCTCCACAACTGCACCACTTTAACCCACGACAAGTGATGGACCAGGTCTGTCATATATTGCCTTTCTTTAAAGGGATAGAAAAAAAGTATTAACTATATGGTAGAGCTGTCAGAAGTAGATTCTGGTTCCTAGATCAGACGGCGGCTCTTCAGCAGCACTGATATAACAATATCTAAAGATAAATACTTCATCGGAACGGTCTACAACGCGTGCCTGGTTTGCAAGCACATGTTGTAGACCGTTCCGATGAAGTATTTATCTTTAGATATCGTTATATCGGCGCTGCTGAAGAGCCACGTCTGGTAAAGCAACTAAAATCTGCTTCTGACAGCTTTACAGCTCGTCAAGCAGAAAGGGGAGGGAGCGGAGAACTTTATTTTCCTATATCTCTCAAACCATAACGGTCTGAGAGATACAAATAAGTGCAAGTAATCACTTTTAATTGTATCTACCATATATGTAATACTTTTTTTCTGACATTACTGTCCCTTTAAGGACAGGCAACGGATCAGGCCATATAGTATACATTGCCTTTGTTGGTGTTCTCTGCCTCTCTCTTCCTCCCAGTGATTGTGACAAAGAGAAAAACACAGAGAGAATGCACATGCTGGGTGCAAAACTAGAGGTAGAGCAGTTTTCGTCACTTGATGACCTACTGTCATCTCTTGTCACCGAATAAATGATTTAGAGCAAGACAAAAGTATTTTACTTGTACAACCTTATTATATATATATATATATGTATGTATAGGTGTATACACACACACACACACATATTAGTTTTATAAACATTTCAAACATAATGTATGTTTCATTACTGAGGAGCAAGGAGAAACACTTACATACACACCACATAATGTGATCACCAGGGAGGGAATGAGGACAATAGGGATTGTCACCTCAGAGGGACAGTACTCCCTAAAAAGGGACATTTGGGAGGTATGAATGACTGTTCATAACTTTTATCCAGTCCCTATTAAAATTAACCGAGTACAGATTACAATAGGAAAACTTATAAAAGTTTTGTTTTTTCTTTTTTTATATATTTATATCAACTGAAGTAGTGAATTAGCCATATAAATGTGTTATAAAAACAAAGCCCTACTACATGAATTAGAGGAAAAATATGGTTGAAAGAAAGGGATACTGAAAAGGCCCAATTGCTTGTCCTCTAGTGTCAAAAAACCCTGGTCACTAAGGGGTTAAGAAAAGTTGTAATTTTGGAGTAAACCAGCTGCACCAATCTGAACATTTGGAGAAAAAAAAAAAAACATGGAAATTTACTGGCAAAAAACTTCTTACACCAATAGTTAAAGGGATAGTAATACTTCGTTTTATCTTTATTTTATTTTCTAGGCCTTAAAAAAACATGAAGAATGATATAAGTCTTATCTCTCAAACGTTTATGGTTTGAGAGATATTCACAAGCAAAGTTTCCCCTCCCGCCCCTTTTACCTAGTGTAAGCCATCTCTTCTCATATGTAGAATGCAGTCCATAGACCAGACAGATAACAGAAGGGGACAATCTTCTTTCTATGAGAACAATGAAAGCCCTGCCCCCCTTGACAAGTTTTTTAGGTTTTTCTCTTATCTTAATTGAAGATTGTCCATCTCTGCAGTCTACCTGGGCACCTCCCTTCTGATCTGGCTGAACAGTGTTACATCAGTAAAAGGGGTGGGAGGGGGATACTTTGTCATTGAATTACTCTTGAACTACAACTCTGACAGAATTGAAATAACACTCTCCAAATTCTATGATGATTAATTGGAGCTGCTTTTATTATGAAACATTACTATTCCTATGGTTAAGGTTTCACTCAAGTGCACAAAAGCTAGAAAATACAGGTTACAGTCTTCCAACTTAGCTCCACACCCCCAAGTGCTTTGATGATGACTTCAGTCATGACACGACAAGTTACATCGATGTCACGGATGGGATCATTTCTGATGTTACTTATATTTATGAAGTCACCAGTAATGCCACTGATGAGGTTGTCATTTATGGTCATGTCTGATGTCATTCACAAAGCACATGGTAGAATGTAAGATGTATTTCCCTGCATTTGTACATTCAAATGAGAATGTAACTGTGCCTTTAATGAAAGTTATATTTGATTAGGGCTCTTACAGTCATCCTCTTCTCCACACTGACAGCTCTTGATCTGGTGGAAGGTGTGCAGACTGGAACAGTAGGGATCGTTCTGGCTTTCACAGCCACAATATGATTCGCCTGTCACAGGTACAGCACTGGGGATGGCAGGAGGCAGATGGAGCAGCTCTGTATCAGAATCACTGTTACTGTGCTGTACAAAGAGAGGTTAATGTTAGTCTCCAGAGCTGATTGGGTTTTCTGTGGGTAAAGAAGGTTAGGAGGAGGAACCAGATACTTAGTGTTCCTTTAAGAAAAAGTAACACCTAATAAAACCCACTTGGTGTAAAAGCCTAATGGCAGCTATGAATCATTTCTGCATGAACTGATTCCCCAAAATTTATCTGTAATAAGTAACAGATATCATGCCCACCAAGCCAGGCATGATTTGTACTGCAGGACTCAAGGACCCCAAATTCATGTCACTGAAGTCTTAAGAATCCTTCAGTGGGAGGGATTTAGGGTCCTTGAATATTTGTAACAAGTGAGGTCTGCCTCTCTGGGCATGATATCCATTACTAATTAAAGGGGAACTACCACCCGACACAATCTTTAGCTTCACTAAGTCCCCATCTGGCGACTAGCTGCTTAGTAGCGCTAGTCACCAGAATAATTACCTTATTTAATAGATTTCTGCTATCTTCCATGGGTGACAGGCAGGACGGAGCGCAGACATCTTGCCATTGTGACGTCCGCGCGTCTGCGCTGTCAGCCCCAGCCGGAGCCAAATGGCTCCTAGCAACACCTACTAGACCCGGCTGGGACTGACAGCGCAGGCGAGCGGACATCACAATGGCAAGATGTCCGAGCTCTGTCCTGCCTGTCACCCATGGAAGAGAGGAGAAATCTATTAAATAAGGTAATTATTCTGGTGACTAGCTCTACTAAGCAGCTAGCCGCCAGATGGGGACTTAGTGAAGCTAAAGATTGTGTCGGGTGGTAGTTCCACTTTAAAGATGGATGAAGAACCAACCCATGCAATTGATTCACAGCAGTCATTAGGATTTTCTACCACATAATGGAAGTGGAGGATTACTATTAGGAGGTGATAGTGATCCCTTACATGCCCTACCTCCTTCTACAAGAATCTTTACCCCATGGTCAATGTATATCCCAATGCAGCAAATATATATATATTTTTTTAACTTAACTGGATGGAACATACACTGAAAACAACTTACCTGTCCATCAGAATCGTACCCCCATGCGTCATCCCCTGCTGGTATGGCTGGTGAACGAGTGTCTTGTTCCCTGCGTACTCCACTCAGAACAAAGCGCCAGGCACGGCTGTTACGTGGTCGACGTGCCATTCCGTGTCACTTGAAAAACAGCTAAAAGAATTGGAAGACGGAAGTGAGTAAACAGCTGGCAGCTACCATTTCTTCCTCTGGAAAGCCACACACTAGAATGGTGAGTCCCTTTGTACATGATTATTTGATAATTGTTCCAGGGCTTAAAATTTTAAATCCTTTGCTACTAGCCAGGCCTGAAAAGTTACTCGCCACTGTAAGCCAAAACATACCCACCAGGGCTGAATTTATACTCGCCAGGGCTAAATTTTCACTCGCCATTGGTTATTGGAAATTTTGAGCACTGGTACCCACCAATACAACATACAATAGAAATTATATACATGCTGAGCACTACAAGAGTACTTCCTCTGCCCTGAGAGGCTTCATCTAAAAGTTAATACTGTTAAAATGTGCATTTGGTGGGTGCAGTACTTTCAACCCCTGCCATTTTAGGGTGACACTGCAACTACAGCAAACTACAGAAGGCTAAAGTCAGTGACAAATTAAGAACCAATAGCAAAGTGCCAATATAACAATGTCAGTACTGTACCTAAAAGTGAACCTTGGTGTAGTGATAACTTTGAGTGAATCATCTCAGAGCAGGAATAACCCTGCAATATAGTTTATATTTTATCTGATGCAACCATGTAAACAACCATAATGTAAATGCACACTATAGTTCTTCTGCAATGCATTAACTTTAAGGTTTCTATGTAATTCAATTCAAGATCGCTGGTTGCTAACCTACAATAACATTATAAAACCTCTCTCAGATTAATTTGTAGTGACAAAAACTGATCATTTATTTAGATTTTACCCCTTGGATTCAAAAGATCTATTATAAAGAATTAATCAGCTACATGGTATAGTTATAATTAAGCTCCTTAGGTCAATGATTCTCAGCTCAAATCTTTGGGACACACCAAGAGCAGTATGTTGAAAAGAAAAGCGGAGAAGTTCTAGCACAGTGGTTCTCAACCTTTCTAGTGCCGTGACCCTTTGATAAAATGTCTCAAGTTGTGGTGACCCCTAATAGTAAAATTATTTTCGTTGCTCCTTCATCGCTGTAATTTTGCTACTGTTATGAATCGAAATATAAATATCTGATGGTTTTAGGTGACCCCTGGCAAATCGTCATTCGACCCCCTAAAGGGCCCGACCTACAGGTTGAGAACCACTGTTCTAGCACAAAGCAACTGCACTATAGAGAAGGACTGTGAATTCACAATGTGTTGGAGACCTCCCTAGAATTCAAGGGTTTAAGATCCACGTTTACGTCAATGGGAATTGTTTAGTTCTCCCCTATAGTGGAAATGGCTTGTCTGAGCAACCTTGAATTCAATTACATATGGCTCTAGGACAGAGGTTCTCAACCTGTGCCCTCAGTGGCTATTAACAGGCCAGGATTTGAGAATTTCCTTTTAACAGCACAGGTGAGTTAATCAATATGACTGAGTCTCTGATCAACACACTTGTGTTCTAGAAGGGAAATTCCTAAGTCCTGGCCTGTTAGTGGCCACGGGTTGAGAACCTCTGCTCTAGGAGGTCAGGTTTTTAGGTTATCCAAGCAATTAGTGCAATGAAAATGACCAAGTCACTGATTACCCACCCAACAAGCAGGGATATGCTGAAAACATGACCTGTTAGTGCATACACAGGACTATTGGTGAGAATCACTGGTTTACATGTACTGGCAGCCATCCAGGCTCTGATCTAGAAGAACGAAATCTATATAACTTGGCATGGATGGTAATTTTTTGAGGATGAGGAGGCTGTCGCTCTCATCATCAACAACGATGGGAGCTGTAGTCTTTAAGAGATGGAGGTCAAAGTATTAACTGTCCATGACTTAGAGGTACAGATTTATGAACCCTTAGCGCTCCCCATTATGCTTACAACACATTTACTGCAAGGTGTCTCCAGGATCCGTGGTTTAGAATTGCTGAAAGAAACATTACCCCTTATGTTATGTCCTTTCAGTTGTGATTTACAACCCAAGATGTCAAATGGCATGAAGATAGTTGCTGAGATTAGGAGTAGCAGGGGTCTGGGAAACACCCAATATGAAGGAGAGGTACATGAAGGCAAGTCCTCTGAGAGAAACTAAAGCAGTGGATTCTGGCAGAATGGCTTTTCTTCAGCTCTGCCTAGGCTCCTTGTGCTATAAGGTTTCTTCTGAAGAAACGTGCCTAAAAATAACACATATGAAAGATGAAGTCCTGAAGCAAACCAGCCAAACTATAGGGTAGTTATAAAAATTCCCTTTGATTCAAACTCTGAAACCCTTGAACGCTACTAAAACTGCCAACACATTATGAATCAATGTATTGGAGACATTTATCTCTCCCAAGGAGTTAAAAGCCTCATCTGAATCAATAGGCACTTTAGGAATATTAATTTATCCCATATGGCGCAGTTACTTTGCTACAGAAGTACACCTTTTTAGCTTCCAGAAGGGCAGCTTAAGTGTGGCGCCCTGCAACAGGAACTCACTGCATGTTTCTGCCCAAATTACCCAATACAGCTACTGCCATGATCCTTGGGAATTGCCAGCCAAGGTCACACTCCACAGCCATATACAAAAGTATACAACGACGGCAAGTACATCACTATGTAATAGGAATACAATATGCTTGTAGGGGTGCCTTAATGTTGGTTATAAAAAGAAGGAAGGTTGCTTGCTGCAATATATATGGTGGTACAGAATGTATGAAAGGGCCAGTAATGCCCATTTATAACTTTATTTAACCCTTTGAGTGCCAGTGGGGTACACGATGCATTGCAAAGCAATTTGTTGCATACCCCTCTGGCACTCAAAGGGTTAATATTGTAGAGGTTACAAAAATAAAATATTTGGTGAAAGTGCCATTTCCCATGCCCTTAAGGTTTGAGCAATATTCTCCGCTAAAGTTCCTCCCTCCCCTTCTCCTGACGTCAGTGCTGTGCTAACAGCAGGAGACCCCGGTCCTGGGACCAGCTGCTGAAATCACGTTATTTAAAAAGAATTACTTCATTGGAGCGGTCTACAAAGTCTGCCTGGTTTGCAAGCACACTTTGTAGACCGTTCCACTGAGGTAGTTCTTTTCAAATAACGCAATTTTGGCTCAGCTAAAGAGTCTCCTCGAGGAGGCCGACTCGAATCTCCTGCTATCAGCTTTACAGCAGACAGCAGGAGAAGGGAAACTTTAGCGGTGAATATCTCTCAAACTATAAGGGTTTCAGAGATGGCATTTTCTCCAAATACTTTATTTTTGTAACCTCTACAATATTAAATAAAGTTATAAACCGACAATACGGAACCTTTAAACAGATCCCTTTAATCACCAGAGGCATGTGCTGCACATTTCTTTTCAATGCACAACCCTCTGGTCCTTAAAGGGTTAATCTGTATTAATAATAATGAGATATATTTACGAAGATTTACAGTTAATCTAGGCCAAGGAACCCCAAACCTCAAGCAGCATGATGAGTGCACTGTAAACACACAAGATGATATAAACTAAAAGGTGCAGGCACTAATCAGCAGAGGGGTGTGGAACACATTGTTCACCGCTCTGGTCCTTAAAGGGTTAATCACACTTCCACTCTTAAAGGAGCCTTTGTCAAGGATAACAAAGGGAAAACATAAACAAACTATACATGCACACTCACAGATACATATGTAGTATGGAAAAAATGCAAAAACATTATTATGATCTTTATATGTTTAATGGACCTTCATATGACAAATATTATTCTTATTTATGGCAACTGTTAATAATCTGGCTTATTACAACTCTCTAAGGACCAAAGGGGTGTTAAATGCTATGCTTTGCAACGTGCTGCACACCCCCTGGTCCTTAAAGGGTTAAAAAGGTAGCAATAATTTATTTTCTTTACATAAAGAGCAAAATAAAGTAAAACTGACTATACTTTATTTTTTCCTGCTTCCCCTCTACAGTTCTCTGTCCCTGACAGTAAGCTCCCCTGTTTGCAGTGAGTTTTCTGATCAACTGACCAATCAAAGAAGGACAGGGATACAATGTAAGACTATCCTTTCTGCACTCACTGCAATGTATTCTATATCAGAACACTGTATTTCTTTCTACATTGAATAAATATATATTTTTCACAATCCCTAATGACAGAAAAATCCCTGGAAACTGGTTAAGAGAGTTCAGTGTCTGAGACAGAAAATTGTAAAAAAGAAAAGTGAGGATGGGAAAAAATAAAGCATTGCCCTTTGAGTGCCAGAGGGGTATACAAAGCATTGCAAAGCAATGTGTTGCATACCCCCTCTGGCACTCAAAGCGATAGGTAATTTAACATTACATATTACTTGCAGAATATGTACAAAGTAAGGATTATTAACATTTAAGGGCAAGAGGGGTGTGTAACATCGCAAGAATACCATTAAAAAAAGTATGCACTGATATGTCATGTTTGCAAATTACACCTTCCACAATGATTGTAAGTCTTGGCCGTACTCTGCCAGCCCAGACCATCCCTTAATGCAGTGCCAACCCAGACCACCTCCCTAAGGGTGTTAGCGCAGACCACCCTAAGGGTTTGAGTCTATAACACCTCCCTTATGCTTTGCCAGCTCACACCACCCTCCTCGGGCACTGCCAGCCCTGCATGCCCAGGGGTAGAACCATTTCCTGTCTCCCCATGTCTACGTTTCTAGCCCAACCCTTGTTCCCTATGCCCCTGGATGTAACCTTCCCCGGCTCGCTATGCCCATGTTTATATTCCATTCTAGTTCATGTTGCCCATGTGTAGAACCACCCGTTGCTCCATATGTCCCTGTTTATAGCCGACACCTGGCTAATTATGTCCCCTCATCTCCACTGCCTGCCCCGCCCCTTCTCTAGGGCCTATTCTTGCTCTCCTGTTCCCCGGTTTCCATGGTCACTTCCTCTTATTAGTCAGTCTTGTCAGCACCCCTACAAGTCTTCCCAGAGCCCCTCTCACCTGAATCCCCAGGACCAACCTATCTTTCCCGGACCCACAGACGTCAACACTAACCCATGACCCCGCTCTGCCCTCCGCCCCCATCGCTCACGCCCCCAAGCTTCGGTTGGTCAAAAAGCAACATCAATCTATTTATTCTCTATCATTACTCGTCGACAGACTCGAACGTCAACAACTGAGGCGGGACTAAGCGATTCTGATTGGACGAATCCTGCAATCTTTTCACAGCAAACGGCAACGCCCCAATGTTTAGCGCATGCTGGATACCGGGCATGTGACTAACATCAACTCAGTTTTGATTGGTCGAAATACTTTACCAGACGTACCGCCCACTATAATTAGTAGAACTTGACTGTCTAGAATGTTCTCCAATAGGCGGTAAAGAACTGAGCATACGCTTTATTGATTGGTAGAAACTTGTTTCAATCAGTTTGTATGCGGAAGTGTTTGGGCAGCATGGAGACAGACACTCAGGGCAAGTAGTTCATGATTTATAAGTGGCAGGTTTGGCCTTATTTGTGACATGTCAATAGGGAATATGTATAAAGCTACAAGTGGAACGATTGTGGTCAGCAACAATGTTATAGTTTTAAACCTTTAAGGAACAGGAGGGTACGCAATGCGAAGCACATCCCTCTGTCTCTTAAAGGGTTAATAAGTTTAAGTATTAACCGCTTTGGGATTTGCTACATTTTGAGGTTAATGCACTTACTAAGAAGCACATTCATTCTCGAACCAGCTACATCATAGTGGACAACTAAAAAGCCTTTTGATTTAAATGGGAATTATGAAAAGTTTTAGTTGTTCTCTATGGTGTATTTGGTTTGTCCTAGAAATACTGTAGTTCTTCACGTTACATAAGTAGCACTGTGTTGTTCTCTTGCTATATGATTGTAACACTTTTGTGTTTATACATATTTCCCTGTGTCTTGGCTGTCTCTGAGACCTTCAGACCTCAGCTCCATAGTGGTATTGTTAGAGGTCCAAAAAACGTATTTGAACATTCGGGACCAAACCAACTACACCACAGGGGATACATTATTATGATTTAAATTAGGTGTTTAACCCCTTGAAGGCTACAGATGTCTTCAACACCATGGAGAAATTCACTTACATTCTGCTATAATTATCTCGGGAATTTGGAAAGTTTTATTTGCCCTTTGTGGTGTAGTTGGTTTGCTCTATAATTGTACCTTTTAAACATATATTATTGCACCTCAGGTCACCTCTTTGTGCAGGAGCATGGACGTTTTATGAAACTAAAAGAACAATATACTATTACAAGAGAGCAGACAAGTGTCATACCATTACATGAGCTGAAATAATAGGCAGTGTCAAATACCTATATAAACTCTAACAAAAATGATAATAATAAAATATAAAAAACTTGTGTATTCAGATTTTCCTGTATCATATTTGTTTTACTATACTGTTTAGTGATATTGTATTAATAAATACTGATTGTTTTAGCAGTTTAGGTGTTCTCCTTTGTTTTTACACTGTTAGGTATGTAGACATCTGTGCAATACCATTACATGAAACCAGCAGAGCAACTTTCTAGGGCAAACCAACTACATCCTTAAGAACAAATAAAAAAAATCAAATTGATTTAAATGGAGATTTTTAACCTTTTGATTGCAACAGACCTATACAACGCTGCTTCATGATGCATGGGGCACCTCACTAACAGTTTAAGAGTGAAAAACTCATCTTATATCAATAAGATTTTTTTATTCCCTATGATGCAATTAGTTTGCCCCAGGATGGATAAGCTTCACATGATTCTGGCCATAAACATGAAACTAAATGTCACAAGGTCATGTATTGGTAGAGGTCAGGACTTGAGCACTGTTCATCATTGCATTTTCATCTTGTTTCAGATTGTGGAAATCTTGCCAATGTCCAACACATAATTCTGGTATTGTCAGGGAAAGGAGGAGTTGGCAAGAGCACTATTTCTACTGAGATTGCTTTGGCACTTCATCATGCTGGGAAAAAGGTATGTGTGTATCAGATTCAGTGAGTGCTGTATGTTTATTGCAGTGCCAAAAGGTGCAGTGTTTCAGTATGTTTAATGCCAACCTTCATCTTGAATGCACTGAGGACCTCTCTAGGATACATCCCCATTTAAATTAGTGCAAATGTATATTGTTCCCTAAAGTGCAATTGGTTTCCTCCAGATTTACAGCAATTCTACTTTATACATATGGATTAGTACAATATGTTAGTGACTGTGGGAGAGAGAGAAGTATACAAAAGAGTTGCAGTGGGACTAGAATAGCTAGTTTCTACCCTCTAAAAATGGGCTGTTAACATAATCCCACCCCAGCACACCCAAATGTAGTTGAATAAAGATTTTGTCCAAAACATCTAACACAATATATTAGGTATTTTGAAAGCTTTTTCTAAATAAAGTTGTTTTGTGTCATTTTTCTTTTTTAATTGTCGCCCCCCTATAGTTCTTAATTTAGGTTCCCCATCTCTTTGTAATTATGTCACTTTATTTGTCTGCATGGCACTATGTGAACAATATGATTTACATACAATGCCAGGTAGAGAGGTGAAGTGACCTCACCAATAGAAATTAGGGTAAATATTTAAATTAACAATTTCTAGCATTTCAGCTTTGATGAGGTGTAGGCATATTTTAATTTAAGTTGAAATATGTTTTTTAAGATTGAGCTGCAGGTCATTTGGTTTAATATATCTAGTTCTTATTAAAGGGACAGTGTAGGGTTAATACAAGACCCTGTGGCCCAAGAGCTATGGGAATGATGCTCCTATAGCTCTAAACTCCTCCATTGCTCTCTAGTAAGCCTTGCACATCACAGTGATCTACAAGGCTGGCTGACTTCAATGTCAAGTGAGGCTCCCATGGAAGATTGCTCTCATCTGTATAGAAGCTAATTGATGGTGAATTTGCTGACACTGGGCTTCTATTGTGTTGAATAGTGAGGAGAGCAATTTACCATGAGCTCCTCACTCATTGCGGATGTCACTCAGCCTTACAGATCATCTTGATCTGCAAGTCTTACAGGTAGGCAACTGAGGAGTTTAAAGCTACGGGGACTCTGTTCCTATATCTCCTGGGGGAATAGTGGATCCTATACTCCCCCTTTAAAAAATGACTAGAAAACCAAACTAAATTACACTGTACTACCTGTTTAAGTGCATTTTAGCTCTGTATTCCCATCATAAAAATTTACAATATCTTCTAATCATCTTCATCATCGTTTATTTATGGAGCCCCAACATAGTTCTTGGAGTTGTGCAAAAGAGAGGATATACAAACAATGTGATATACATGTTAAAACTGAAACAAGTGGAGAGAGGGCCATGCTTGTAGGTGCTTGAAATCTAAAGAAATGCTTCTGTTGCAACTGTTTTGTGGTTCAAGCCTTCCTCCTCTGTCTCTGTCTTTGTAGGTTGGAATACTTGACGTAGACCTGTGTGGTCCCAGCATTCCACGCATGTTGAATGCTCAAGACAAAGATGTTCATCAGTGTGACAGTGGCTGGGTACCAGTATACGTAGACCAGGAGAAAAGCATCTCCCTCATGTCCATTGGCTTCCTGCTGGAGAGGCCAGATGATGCTGTAGTGTGGAGAGGGCCCAAGAAAAATGGTACAGACCGATATAAGCAAAAGCCGTGAAGTAGAAAAAAAGGGAAGAAACTGAGCAAAAAAGGGTCAGGAAAAAGGAAGCACAGACAACAAAGTGTAGTTGTATAATTATTTAATTCATAAAAATCACATTAAACATAACAGCACTGAATAGAATATACGGTCCATCTGTTGAAAAAGCCTCCAAAATAGCTATGTTGCTTGTAACTGCCTGATCTGTCAAACCATGATGAATTTCTCTTCTCGGTCAGTCGGCATCTCAGCATGTTAAAAGCTAACAAGCTGGTTTTGGCAGGCAGTGTGTTGGATCTCCAAGATTGGGAGAGTGAGATTAGACATCTGCTATGTCACTTACACCCTGTGGGTTTTGTAGCATTGACATCACTTTGTATCTTTATCATGTGAATGTGTTTTATTGGTATTAACATACCCTATATTTTTTTCTAAATATTATGAAGTGAGGAAATAGATTGAACTTCTCCAAAAATACGAGTGGTGGAGTTTCACAAATATGGACATTATTAGCAGGATTCAGAAAACAAAAGCATAGAGCAGAGGTTGGTAACCCGTGTCACTTCAGGTATTGGTGACTATAACGCTCATCATACCAAAACATCTTTTGCAGTCTCCAACAACTGGGGTGCCAAAGGTTACCTATCTTTGACAGCAGGTGGAATTCATGACATATACAGGTAGGGATACATAAATTCTGGCTGATTTGGGTAAATATAAAGGACATGCACTCGACGTGGAGATGTAGCAAAAGATTGTGGGTATCATAGCAGTAGTGCTCTGTTAGTACAGTACCCTGGGGAAGTCTATGTCTGACTGCAGTTACTTTTTCTTCTCTCCCCTCCTAGCTCTAATAAAACAGTTTGTTGGTGACGTAGCTTGGGGAGAGCTGGATTTCCTTATCATTGATACCCCGCCAGGAACATCAGATGAGCACATCTCAACTGTGGATGCCTTGCGGCCCTTCACACCTATGGGTGCCATACTGGTAACAACTCCTCAGGTTAGCGCCACCAATATTATCTTTGTTTATATTCATGCATTGATGCCAGCCTTCACAGCATTGGTAGGTACCCTGATAACTGTTATACACAAGTCATTTAAGTTTTAAAATGTCAGATTGGTGTGCGTTAAAAGCCCACTGGGAGCCAGTTTGAGATGTCAAGGTACACCAACAGGGCCCTTGTAAATGTCTGTTTGATAGTATAGAAAAGTCACCATAAGGGTAACTTTTTATTTTTAATAATATATGTTCAGAGCAGGATTTCACATTAGGTAAAGTAGGCAAGTGCCTAGAATTTTTTTTAGGGGTGCCTCAACTGTGCTGGCCACTCCCTCATTACAGTTGTGGGCACGACCAGAGCAATCTCAGTACTATAGGTTTATGGTGGCTAGTTTATATACCAGTTAAAGGGTTAGTAATGGCTAACATTGAAGGTATTAAAAAGATAATATTAATGTGCCAAGTCGTATCTCTCAGACCTTTACAGTTTGAGAGATATAAGCTCTGAAAGTCTCCCCCTCCCTCCCCTTCTCCAGACGTCAGCATGTAGCTGACGTCAGGAGATCCCAGTCTTTTATATAGCACTGTCCATTTGCACAGAGATATATGAAGACGTTTTCAGGAAAAGTCAGTTTTATGTACAGATGCAGAACTGGAGCAAAAAGTAACACTGTGGGTCTAATGTTTAACCCCTTAATGTCCAGTGACGTGTCAGGACTGTCACTGCTGTTTTTGCCTAAAGGACCAGTGACGGTCCTGGCACGTCACGTATTTTTTACTCGCAGCGCTCCTGCAGGATCATTGTGAGTAGTTCAAGGACTGCAATTGACCTCTGTGAGATTGGAGCAATCACTATCAGTTCCCTGTCTGGCGTGCTGGAACACGTGATCAGTCCAGGGCATCTAGGGAGCCTGCAGGCACAGAAATCTGAAGCACCAAGACCCCCCCCCCCCTCCGTGGGCCATCTCCACTGGACACCTCCACAATGCTCCTAATCTCCATATTGCCCCCCATGATCTCCACATTGTCCACCATCATCTCCAACTTGCCCCCATCATCTCCATATACCATATTGCCTTCACATTGTCCCCCATCAGCTCCAACTTGCCCTCACATTGCCCCCATCATCTCCATATTACCCTCAAATTGCCTCAGTGTCCGTTCCCTACCTCTTCTCTGGTGGTCCAGCGGCAGGACAGGTCTGTGTCTCCTCCTTCTGCACAGAGCTGTAGCTGCTGGAGCTCCTGCGCACTCTTCAGTAATGCAGAGCGCTGGGAGATGATGTCATCTCCGAGCATCTGTATTACTAAAGAGCCGAGGGGGGAGCGCAGCAGCTACAGATCTGTGCCGAAGGAGGAGGCAAGACCTGTCTTCACGGCGCCAGGTGGGGAGATCACTCAGGCGAATTAAAAAAACAAAAAAAAACAAAAAAAAAAAACACACACAACACAATCCCAGACGCACCCTCTGTTGGGTGTGCCTGTAGGCAGATGCCTATTCTGCTTAATTCTAAATCCGGCCCTGGATCAGTCACGTGTGCTGGCATGTCAGACTTCCCTATCTGGTCCTTAAAGGACAACACACCTCTGGACCGCTGGTCCTTAAGGGGTTAAAAGCAAAGTGGAGCAGTTCTTGACAAAGTAACTGCATCATGGGGTAATCAAAAAATCACCCTCATTTCTTTGAAATGTGTTGTGTGTCCTCTAATATTTAAGGGGTTAAAAGCTTAATTTAAGTGTATAGGAAATTGTATTTGTGTCTATTGGTATGTTTGGTTTGTTCCAGAATTGGCCTACTTCTGTGCATTAGTCCAGTTACTATCACACACAGTTGTCAGTGATCTTTATTTTGAGGTTTTTGCTGACCCCAAATCCTCAATGATTTTACAGGCTGTTTCTGTGGGGGATGTGAGACGAGAGCTGACATTCTGTAAGAAGACAGGACTTCCGGTAATCGGTATAGTGGAGAACATGAGTGGATTTGTTTGTCCACATTGCACTGTAAGTTAACACTTAACCCTACCTACTAACACTAGGAGCTCCGGAAAAGTTCAATATATCACAGGCTCTTAAAGGGGCAGTAAATCCTTAGAAAGAAAATATTTTTAGAACTTTTTCTGTTTCTAGGTGTTTCTATTTTACAGTCTGATTTAGACTGATAAGCTGTGTCCCTGTAAGTACAGTAAAACAACCTTCAGGAGTGGGGGCGCCCTTATTTTACTTAGCAGAAAATATTTTGTAACATAGAGGTTTTCATAAAAAAAGTTTACTGCTCCTTTAAAGGGCTAGTAATAATTTCCATAAACATTCTTTAATATTGTTCTTCTTAAATAAATAAATCAAAGGATCTGAGTGTGTTTTTATAACATGTATACTTTGGGAGTAAAATCCTTGCAAAGTTCCCCCCTCCCGCCCCTTTTATTGATGTCAGCGCTTTAGCTTACAAACTTGTATTCTGGTCCGCAAACCGGAAGGCTCTTCTGCAGAGCCGAAATAACAATGCAGAGAAAGAGAATCTTCATGCGAACTGTCTACAAAGTGTGCCTATCTTAACCCCTTAAGGACCTTTGACGTACCAGGACCGTCACGGTCCTTGAACTACTCAAGGACCGATGACGGTCCTGGTACGTCACGTACTTTTTACTTACAGCGCTCTACCGGGAGCACTGTAAGTAAAAATAGGGCCTGAAATAGTCCGCTCCAAGATCGGAGCGATCTCTATCAGGCCCCATAATGACGCGCCGATACACGTGACAGGTCACGTGTACTGGCGCGTCCAAGTGCGCTTATGCGGTCATTATGGGACGGAAATGTCCCATGACCGCCAGTCCTTAAGGGGTTAAACCAGGCACACTTTGTAGACAGTTCGCATAAAGATTATCTTTCTCTGCAATGTTATTTTGGCTCTGTGGAAGAGCTGTCTGGTCTGCAGAGCAGAATACAAGTTTGTCAGCTAAAACGCTGACATAGCTAAAAAGGGGAGGGAGGGGGGAACTTTGCAAGGATTTTACTCCGAAAGTATACATGTTATAAAAAAAAAAACACTTGGATCCTTTGATTTATTTATTAAAGATGAACAATATTGAAGAATGTTTATGGAAAGTATTACTATCTTTTTAATTTTATTGTGAAAAATCGTGAATTAGGGTTTGTAAGCTATTATAGATATGGGCTTTATGATCAAACTTTTTTTTTTTTATACTGCTTTAAAAAAAAAAAAAAGTTTGATCATACAAAAATGCATATTTACAGGTCTAGAGACTGATTTTGTTTGCCATTGAAAATACTGGTATTTAACAGATAACTATTGTCCAGAACTGCGCGGTGAGGCAGGCAATTGGTTAGGCCTTACTTTGCTATTAATTCATAACTGTCAGATAACAAGGTAAAACCTTGTTCCAGTAAATGTTTTATACGAGCTGCAGAGAGGGTTGAGTTGGGCTTCATTTGTCCCACAGGCCATATATTGCATGATCATGTGTTAATTTAAGATCCACTTATTCCAGATGCATTTGCTTCATTGAAAGGCCACAAGATGGAGCTCAACTCTCAAGATGATTACTGTACATCAACACAATGCATTGGATACCTCTCTGGCTTTCAGAGGGTTAAATAGACCTTGCCAAAACATTGCATCATGACTATAACTTTTAGGAGTAGGTGAATCTTGTCTAGGTGGGCCTGGCTCTGAGTGGAAGAGGTAAGGAGGGCCCCTTTTCATTAACCCTTTCAGTGCCAGAGGGGGTACGCACTGCATTGCTTACCCCTCTGGCACTGAAAGGGTTAAACCACCGATGAAAGGCATTCCCACATTTTTCATTATTTATTTCACATTTTATAAACCTCTATTTAACCTTTTGAGTGCCAGAGGGGTTGTCAGCACATTATGTGTTGCAATGCGTCCGATACCGCTTTGTTACTCAAAGGGTTAAAAGAGACTTTATCACATTGAATAACCACTCTCCATGAGTCTGTATGTTTGTGATGTAGGAACTGCCATCTTTGTCTGAGCCTAGTGATCAGTGGTGTGTTTCTGTTCATTCTAGGAATGCACAAATATATTTTCCAAAGGAGGAGGGGAGGAGCTGGCTCGCCATGCTGGAGTGCCTTTTCTAGGTGAGAAGTCCCCTCTTACTCGGCACTGGACACACAATTTTTCGCACATAGTGGGTCATGTGTATAAAAACAAAAGTGGAGACGTTCTGGTGCAGACAACCGGATGCAAGATAAAAGATTAGAGTTGGTACCGTGTTAGCCGTGGAAATACAGGAGCCAAGTATAGTCAAGTTCATACCTTTATCAGTATAGTTAGCCAATAAAGGTATCAACTTGACTGTACTTCCCTCATGGGGTGCAAGTGCTCTGCAATGCATTGCTTACCTCTCTGGCACTGAGAGGAGAAAACGGGGCTTTTATCCCTTTGTATGCTAAAGAGGTCTTCAACATGGTTATGGTTCTTCGTAATTAATTAGTCACCACTCTCTATTTCAGGGGGTTCTTTGCCGATCCGACAGCATTATAGGAGACAAACCTTTCCATTGACTTCAACCCTCTGAGTGCCAGAGATGTATTATTAAACTTTTATATATAGTTCCAACTTATTCTGCAGCACCATGGAAAACAAATGGAACAGAGACATCTGCTCATGAGAGCTTACAGTCTAGAAAAGGGGTTCTCAACTCATGCCCTCAGGGCTTACTAACAAACCGCTCAGGGCCTGTGAATTTCCCTCTAGGACACGGGTGTGGTGATCAGAAGCTCAGTCAATTTGATTAACTCACCTGTGCTCCAACAAGAAAATCCTCAAATCCTGGCCTGTTAGTGGGCCCTGAGGGCACGAGCTGAGAACCACTGATCTAGAGGAAGGCAGGTGGGGCATAGAAGAAGTAAATGCTATGGGGTGTAAGATAAAAGATGACAGTTGGTACTGTGTTAGCCATAGAAATACAAGAGGCAAGTATAGTCAAGTTGATACCTTTATCAGTATAGTTAGCCAATAAAAGTATCAACTTGACTGTACTTCCCTCACGGGGTGCAAGTGCTCTGTAATGCATTGCTTACCCCTCTGGCACTGAGAGGATAAAATGAGGCTTTTATCCCTTTGTATGCTAAAGAGGTCTTCGACATGGTTCTCTTCAATGAATTGGATACCACTTTCTCATTCAGGGGGTTAAAACTCCCATTTAAATGAATTATATTTTTTATTTGCTGCATATGGTGCAACTGGTGTGATGCAGGATTGCACCACTTCTTCTTAGTACATTATACTCAATATGTCTCTCCCACAGGATGTGTTCCTCTGGATCCCCTGTTAAGTCAAAGCCTGGAGCAAGGAAAAGACTTTCTAAAAGAATTCCCCAAGAGCGCTGCATTCCCAGCCATCACCAGCATCGCCCGTCAGATACTAGACAAGGCTTCTCAGAGCTCTTGACCCCTCCAGCTCATCAATCAGCTTGCAATGGGGCAATCTTTCTTTGCATATATAAAGACTGGTGTAAAAGCCCGTGTACACGGGCCAAGGTCCGGGTAATGTTAAGAGCTTCTTCATGCGCAGTAGAGACTGCCCGAATGTGTGCAGTCTCTACTGCGCATGACAGCTTCTGACAAACATCCTAGTGAATTATTATATAGGCTGTGGATAGGTGTTAACTGGGATTTCCTCTATAAGGAGACAGAACGTCTAAATATTTTCAGAGACCTGGCCCCTCTCCCTGACTATTTTAGTCCAGGAGAATTCAGATCCCTCTGTTTGTATGTTGTTGTTTTTTAACAGGACCCCATCACCTAAAAAAAAAAAAAAAAAAAAAAAAAAAAAACCTCACAATTTTGAAAGAGCTTTCAAAATCACCTATATGTTGTATTAGAATATTTTGTTTGGAAAAACTAGAATCTGCGTTTTAGTTTATTTAGATGATGCTGATTAATGTGATATCCTACATTATCTACCCCACTCGTTGACCCTTTCAGTGCCAGGGGAAATAATATAGATAAGAATAGGAAGCGCCAGCACAGGATAATCTATAACTCAAAATCACTGAAATTGTTTTCAGGTGATAGTCCTTTTTAACCCTTTAAGGACCAGAGCGGCATTGCACAACTGTTTGCTCTTTAACCCCTTAAGGACTGCCATGCTATGACCGTTACACGGTTTTTGCCTCAAGGAACGTTGACGTTCATAGCACGTCACATAATTTTACTTACAGTGTTCCTCCGGGAGCGCTGTAAGTAAAAATGGGGACTGACACCACCCTCTCCAAGACTGGACCGGTTTCTCTCTCAGTCCCCAACATGAAGTGCCGATACACACATGAAGTCACGTGTACCGGCATGTCGGAAAGGACCAAAGTGGTTCTTAAGGGAAGGTTACTTCTCAGGACTCTGGTCCTTAAAGGAGCAGTAAACTTTTTTATGAAAAAATATATATAGTAGGGATTTTCCTATTGAGTAAGATAAGGGTACTCCCACTGCTGTGAGATTTATATTTCCAGAGTTATTACAGTTTAAACCCATGTTTTTTTTATATTAGCAGTGCCCTCTAGTGGTCAAATTCTAAATAGTTTTCCTGTTACATTCTAATGGAGAGGAAAGTCAGAGACATACGGTTGTCCATAGAATGTGATAGAAACTGGGGAGTCACTTCCTGTCAGTTAGACCTATCAGGAAGTAAACACAGTAAATTCACTTCCTGGTTATTTGAACTGTTATAAATTTTCAATAAAACATCTGACAGCAGTGGGAGTGACCTTGTTTTATTCAGCAGGAAAAGCTCTATAAAATGTGTTTTCATAAAAAAGCTTACTGCTTCTTTAAAGGGGTTAAATTGTTATGCCCTGTCTTGTTAGGTTGTTTAGGACAATTGGTTAACTGAGATACAATGTGTTGCATACCCCCTCTGGCACTGAAGGGTTAAGTATATCCATGATGGTTCTGAGGATCATGGGTCTCTGTATGTAATCAGTGTTGTGTGTTGTACAGGCACGTCACATAATCTATCAGCAGCATTTTGACAGGTACAGCACTGCTTTCTGTTTTTATATACCCTTACTCCAGGGAAATCCTCTCATTTACCACTGACATTTCTTGTTAAAGTGTCCCTTCCACCTAAAAAAAAAAAAGTTGATTTTTAAAAGCGCTTTCAAAATCACTATTGGCGCAACGTAAGAAACGTTCACATCGGATAAAGGCATTTTTGTGCGCAGATAGATTTTGCGCATGTTCTAATCCAGGAAGCTAAATACTGAACACTTCTTGAATTGCGCATAAAAATTTCCATTCTACGACAGCAGTACACAGGCGTATAAATTCATTCGCAATAGCAGTTCCTGCATTAGGCGCATTCGCTATTCCACTCCCACAGATTCCTTAATCTTAGCCATGAGCACAAAAAAATAAATATACACAGCCGTCCGCTAATCTTGAATTTTCATGCACCATTTAACAAAATCATGCGCAAACCTATTCCCTACTGGTTTTCACGCAGGAAATAGCGATTGCGCACGTTTCCTGCATAGTGCCATATATGTGGAATTAGCCATTTTTATTTAGTAATCAAGTTTTTAAGTTATTTAGATGTATAGATGATACTAATTGAGGCATGCCATGCAGGCTCTTCCTGTCTTAACCCTGCATTACCTCCCCCACTAACTGGCAGTTAACCCTTTCAGTGCTAGGGTAGGTGGGTATTGCATTGCTGAGTAGTGTTTCTGAGACGGGGAAGTAATGCAGTGATAAGACAGGAAGTCAGTGCTAGTGAAGGTGGGTATTGCATTACTGTGCAGTGTCAGGTGGAGGTAATGCAGGGATAAGACAGGAAGTCAGTGCGAGGGGAGGTGGGTAATGCATTGCTGAGCAGTGTTAGTAAGTGGGGGAAGTAACGCAGGGATAAGACAGGAAGTCATTGCTATAGAAGGTTGGTAATGTTGCTGAGCAGTGTTAGTACTAGGGGAGGTAGGTAATGCATTGCTGAGCCGTGTCAGTGTTTGGAGAGGTGGGTAATGCATTGCTGAGCAGTACTAGTGAGTGGGGAGACAATGTAAGGATAAGACAGGAAGTCAGTGCTAGGGGTGGTGGGTAATGCATTGCTGAGCAGTGTCAGGGAGTGGTGGAGGTAATGAAGGGATAAGACAGGAAGACAATGCTAGAGGAGGTGGGTAATGCATTGCTGAGCAGTGTCAGTGAGCGAGGGGCGTAATGTAGGACTAAGGCAAGAAGTGCCTGCATCACATGCCTTTATTTACCATCATCTGTACATCTAAAGTGAAAAACTATTTTTCAAAATAAAAATGGCTAATATCTAAGTAAAAGTGATATTGGAATGCGCTTTCAAAATCCCCAAAATCGTTTTTAGGCGATAGGGTCCCTTAAACAAAATGTTTACTTTCCTCTAAACATCTGTGTATTTCACACTAAACATCATTATCCTTCAGAAGTCCCTCCAGCCTCTGACCCATAGAAGTGGTTGGGTGATTTGCCCTTGTGTATAAAAGCAAAGTTGGGCAATTCCAGAAAAAAACAGCTGAATCACAGGAAAGAAATACAATTTCCCCAAATTCCTTTTGTTTTTTAAATGGTTTGCCAGAAAGCTCTCCAGTTCTTTCTTGAAAATGCACTAGAGAGCTCTCTCACATTCAAGGGAAAAAAAACTACACTTAAAGGGATAGTAATACTTAAAATGTAAAAAAAAATATGTTGTAGGGTTTATCCCCCTGAGTAAAACATGAGTACTCCCACTGCTGAAAGGTGCTTCATTCAAAAGTTATTAATTTTCAAAGTTGAATTTTTTAGGTGCAATATCACAGTGGCCTGAAATTGTACAGTGGCACTGTTGCTACACGATCCTGTGGACAGCTCTGGTCCCGGGACCATAAATCTCCATAGGATCGTGTAGCAACAGCGCCACTGTACAATTTCAGGCCACTGTGATATTGCGCCTAAAAAATTAAACTTTGAAAATTAATAACTTTTGAATGAAACACCTTTCAGCAGTGGGAGTACTCTTGTTTTACTCAGGGGGATAAACCCTACAACATATTTTTTTTTTTTTACATTTTAAGTATTACTATCCCTTTAAACTGGTGGTTATTTTGCGAACTTTGATGCAGATGGTTTGTCCCAAAATGAATGCACTCATCTTTTGAACACAAGGATGTAAGATAATGCACCCAATCCAGGGTTTCCTGCCAACCATACCAATACTATACTGGGTACATTAATATACAGCAATCTGCAACCCCCAGTCATTGTTTGTAAATCAGGGCACTTAATAGTTCTTCGGATTAACCTCAAATGGCTTCTTTTTGCAATAAGGAATGCAGTCTTTTGGCTCTTTCTCAAGAAAGATTCTGCATCATATAAAATAGTAGAAAATAAAAAGCAAACTATTCCAACTTTGTGAGTGTAAATGTTCTTCATGACTAAAGTTGTCCTACTTATTATATTATGTAACCATTGCTGTGACATTCTGGGAGGAAGTTTGAGGTTTGCAGATCTAACTACAATAGCTGAAGGCATTGTTTCATTTATAGCTGTGGGGTAAGATACATTCTGAATTGGTTTGTTTCGGAAGGCTCGAGAGAAGAATGTCAATAAATTGGGACATATGTACAGAAGCAACAGTGGAAAAATTGTGGGGCAAACCATCTGCATCATACAGGGATTACATTTCCACTGATTTAGATGGGGCTTTAGCACCTAAGAAATCATAGGCTGAGTTACATTGATGATATCGTCATTTTGTGGACATTTACTGCTGACAATTAGCCGGTGTAAATCTTTACAAGCAGTGAAAACACATCAGACATAAAGGATGAGTAAAGTTTTGTTAGAAAGAAATCAAAGACGTGGTGGAGCTGTTACTAAAATGTTCTGTGGAGACTGTCAATGACTCGCCTTTCCCTGCACCTGTACTGCATCTGCATCTCTGGACTCATGGAGAACTGTCTGGACACCAGGTGGCACTATTGCAACCAGTCTAAAATTAAACAAAAATAACCGTTTGAATCTTAATTTTTGAACGAAGTAACCCCCCAGAAGTAAGAGAACCCTTATAATGCTCATCAGGAAAAAAGCCTACAATATGTTTTGTCTTTTATTATAAAAATTAACTAATTTCACTAATATATGACGTGGGCATTTTGGAGACCACATGGTAATCAGGACCTCCTTGCAAACCCCTCCTTACCAGTTCTGCAAATTATTGAAAGTGAGTTCCTCCATAATATCTTGTAGTGTCACCCATGGGTGAAGGTATGTTACCTATGGTTCTGCAGAGCTTATTGCCTTTATCAACCTGTACACTGAAAGTGTATCCAGCTATAGACTACAGCAGAGGTACTTAGATATAACTGACTGCTATATGAAGAACGCATACTTAAGTAAAACCTTCTGCTGAAGACATTGGGGGAGATGACTTCTCCAGCTACATCACTTCTCCAGTTCCTATGTTATTCTATGGAACCAATGTACTAACATTTTTCCAGTTTTGGAGATCTTAGTGAATAGGCTCTATAGAATAACATAGGAACTGAACAAGTGATATCACTGGAGAACTTAACTCCACTTCATCACCTTTTTATCACACATTCGTGCATAACCCCTTTGAGTCATTCATATTTCATATCTCCATGGAGACCTCTTTGATATCCAGATGAGTTACGTTCATGTGTTAAATACCCAAGGCCTACATGACCCTTTGAGCGCTAGAGAGATATCCAAAGCATTGGAAAGCAATGTGTTGGATACCTCTCTGGCACTCAAAAGGTTTAGGGATGTATGTATAAAGACAAAAGCGGAGCAATTCTAGGACAGGACATCTGCACCATTTGTAAATTCCTTTGATTAAAATAAATAAATAATAACGTTATAGTTGGTATAACTTGACAAAAATCCCTCAGCCAGAATACAATATCTCTATAAATACGCCCGCGTGTACATTTACATGTCTAAAACTGATCAGAAAACTGGTCTCCAGCAAAGAATCCAAAGAGTACGATGTTTCCATTGCATTCCCAGAAACCCATGCGGTAACATGCGAATGAAAGCACCCAGTACAATCACTTTTTAGATTCTAAAATCCTATAAACGTATGTCCCTTAGCTTATGCTTGCTGTTGTCACAGCTCATGTAGAAAAGCACAAAAAATATTAACCCATTGGGTGCTTGCGAGGTCACCGCATTGCTCTGCAACAATACATTGGAGACCTCTAGTATCCAAGGGGTTAATTTTATAAGTACTGTGCTGCTGTTTTACTTTCAGAATTGTTCCATTTTTCTTTTTACACATATGCCCTTATAGGCTTGGTATAAATGTTTGCTGTTAGGGAACTAGTGACTCAGCGGTATAGCTATAGGGGAAGCAGTTGTGCTAAATAGTTTATGTGATAGAGAGCTCAAAATAATATTTGCACTGGGGCCCTCCAATGACCAGTTTCGCCACTGCAATGGCAGCTATACAAGAATAAAATTGACATGACTGGAGGGTGTCATTTTCCAAACAGCATTCCAGTATCAGCTGCTTCTAAAAATAAAATAGCCTGACAAGCCGTCTATGTTTAGTGCAGCAAACAGCGAGTTTCTAAGGCCGGTGTGCACCTTTCCTGTTACAAGATGAAGACTCTCAGGTTTATTGCTGTTGAAGCTTTTATATCAAACGAAGAGTATGCTAAGAGACACGTGACAAGCGTGGCACACGATCTTTATCCACTTCTGTTGAAGGCTTGTTTCCTAAACGAAAAGGCAGAAATACTTCACATGTTGGTGGAGAACTGGCCTTTGCAAGACTTTAATCTTGGAAAACTGCTTGGAAAAACAGTAGATTATCCTGAGGATATGTGTCACTGGGCATGCCACATTAGTTTGTCAGCTTGCCTAAAAGGCTTGAAGGACTATGTGTTAAATTGCTCTGGGAAATACTCAAAGAGACTTAAGGTTGTGGATCTAACAGCTATTAAGGATGTTGAAGTGCAACCATGCAAGTGTAAGAAGACAATGGGGAAATGGGCAAGAACAGAATTACTGTCACAGCTCTGCTTTGATCTCCTGATTGAAATGCAAAGATTGAAATTTGATCCATTGATTTTCGAGGTCAATATGGACATCCTCACTAACATATTTGTTACAGAGAAGAACTATGAGCTTGTGACCCAAGCTTTATTGATGAGGAGCCATTGTCCACTAAAGATCCACTGCATTGGTTTCAGAGCTGATAATCTATCCCTGAGAAAGCTTTTTTATATCATAAAGCTGGCTGAACCCGCGTCTATACAAAAACTAGAAATAGTCCATAATGTTTGTTTAGAACTTGATCATCTTGAAGTTCTTCTATGCAATGTGACGTTCCCTCAACTCTGCTCACTTACTTTGCCTGCAAGAACTTTCAGTGTTACCAGATATACAAAAGAAGATGAAGTTGTGTTATGTACCATTGGGGAAAACCTAAGCAAAATGACACATCTAACGGAGTTAAGCCTGTCGTTTTCTACTCTCACAGGGAAAATCAGGAAGCTGCTTAGGTAAATATCCTGTTATTGAACATATTTGTCTTAAAGAAACACAAACATCTAATAATAATAATAATTCCTCACTCTATTTACTCTGGGCAAAAAATCCTAATAGTCTCTATGGATAAATATGTGCAGACCGGGTCACAAAAATAAATCTTGTAATACTTGATGATATGTCCACGGAGTTTGTGACCCCAAAAGCCTACCACTAAAGATCCCCAAGAAGACGTCTGTGGGACGGGTTTGTGGCACAGGTGCACAGCAAAAAAAAATCATATCCATAGACTTGATATCTAATACTAATTATCCCGTCAAGTGCTCCACAATGTGTTAGGTACCAATGCGGGCACTCAAAGGGTTAAAGAGTCATTTTGGAAACCCAGTCCATGCACAATTAAATCATAATGGACATTAGTATTTTGTGTTCAGATAAAGGGAAATAGATGTTCGTTATTAGTATGTATAGATGGTTTAGATAGATGCATTAAAGGTAGGCTGACCATACCTCACCTTTAAAAAGGGACACATAGGAAATAGGCATATTTCAGGAGTGCACCAAAATCAATGCAACCCTATAGTATGCATTTTTCATGCGTGTCCCTTTTTAAAGGTGAGGTATGGTCAGCCTAATTAAAGGGCCACCAGTCCTTTAGAGGTTAAATAATTCATTTGTAAATATACAACAAATGCTGTATAGTTAGGCAATAATTTTTACAAGAACAACACATTAATACAGTCTGATACAAATGGTAGAGAGGGTCATGCCGGCAAAAGCTTACACTCAGGGCTGAATTTACATCCCAGGCAGCCCTAGGAAAGTCAATCTAGGTGCCTGTAGCTCCACCCATGGTCACACCCACACTTCTCACATGACCACGCCTCCAGTCCCATCCACTGGTACATAAAGTACCCTTGACCTATAACAAGAGAGGAAGACAAAAAAAAACCCAAACCAATGCATTGGAGATCTCTGTAGCATCCAAGGGGTTAAATAATAGGTTGTAAAGGGATATATAAACTAGTGTAGGGAGTTTGAGATTGCTCTGGCCACATCCACAATTCAGAATATAGGTGTGGCCAGCACAGCTGACACGCCCCCTTGGAGAGCTAGGCATTTGCCTACTCTGTCTATTGTGAAATCTGGCCCTGTTTACACTCTAGCGGGAGAATAGGAACAACTGGAACATTCAGATGGGATTACGCTAAGTTGAAGGGATAGTAATACTTCGTTTTAGCTTTATTTTGTAAGCATTAAAAAAACATGAAGAACGATATAAGTCTTATCTCTCAAACCTTTATGGTTTGAGAGATATTCACAAGCAAAATTTCCCCTCCTGCCCCTTTTACCTAGTGTAAGCCATCTCTTCTCAGATGTGGAATCCAGTCCATAGACCAGACAGATAACAGCAGGGGACAATCTTCTTCCTATCAGAACAATGAAAACCCTGCCCCCCTTGACAAGTTTTTCAGGTTTTTCCCTTATCTTAATTGAAGATTGTCCCTCTCTGCAGTCTACCTGGGCACCTCCCTTCTGATCTGGCTGAGCAGTGTTACATCAGTAAAAGGGGTGGGAGGGGGATACTTTTTCATTGAATTACTCTTGTACTACAACTCTGACAGAATTGAAATAACACTCTCCAAAGTCCAAATACTATGATGATAAATTAGAGCTGCTTTTATTATGAAACACTAGTTGAACAGCCCATTACACGGGCCACAGTGCCACTGCAACCCGTCGCGGGGCAGTCACGTGCAGTAAAGACTGCCCACGCCACGGCTGATACAGAGCTGGACGCTCCTTTGGAGCGCCCAGCTCTGTATCAGCAGCGGCACGGGCAGTCTCTACTGCGCATGAGTGCAGCACGCGCAACAGTGTCTACTGCGCATGTCGCTGCGTTACACACAATTTAGCAAAGTATTATATAGGATTACTGTCCCTTTAAAGAGAAGGGATGGGTTGGGGCCAACTGCAAGGTTGGTTGGAACAGGCCAGGACAATGTATTGATGCCATAATTGTTGTTTTGGTACAGTCAAAGCCTGATATTGATTATTCAATATATTACTGATTTTTTACCATGCTATTTATTTATTTACAGCCCATTGCACACACCTTTGAAAGTCCTGGAAGTGGCTAATTGCTCTCTGAACCATGCAGACATGGCCTACTTATCTAACAGTCTCCATGCAGATTATTTGGAAGTTCTGGATCTCAGTGGTCACAATGTTACAGATCTCTTTCCATCAACATTCTTTAAACTCCTCTCCAAGGCTTCGCGGACACTGAAGACGCTTATTCTCGAGGAATGCAACATTGATGACACACATGTTCATATGCTGGAGTTAGGTTTGACTCATTGTCATAAACTACAAGAGTTTAAATTCCTTGGGAACCCAATGACATCCCATGCGCTTAAGCGCATATTCACAGTATTTACAGATCTTCCCTCATTGAAGTATATTGAATTTCCGGTACCGAGAGACTGCTATCCTAATGATGTCAGTTACCCACTCGATGAGGCGACTCTCGTAAAATATGATCTCCAGAAATATGAGAATGTGAAAGAATGTCTTCACTTCATTTTGCTTCAAGCTAATCGAGAAGATATTTCTGCTGTAACGCCTCTTTTTGGCAGTTATGATCCCGCAGTTCAGGAGACCAGTAAAGAACTTGGAGCATATTTACTATCATCATTTAAAGAAGCGCTGGAACATTTCTCTACTTCTCTGCAAAAATTAAAGTAAATGTGTGTTAATGTAGTTGTAATTGATGGAGATGGGATTATTGTTTTCATTGCAGGCAGACAAGCATTGACAAAGCACTTAACCCTTTGCGTGCCAGTGAGCTGTGTAACACAATGCATTGTGTATTCCATTTTGGAACTAAAATGGTTCTCAAATTGCAGAGCAAAAAAAAAACAACAAACAAGGGGCAGCCATTAAAACTGGAAGAGAGCACTGCTAACAACAGCAAAGGTAGAGGTTTCTTTTACCATAAGGGTAGGAAATATGTTGAATTGTTTGCTTCAGGAGGTTTTGTTGGCAGATAGTGTAGGTACTTGCAAAAAGTATTTCTAGCTGATAACAATATAGACTATTATGACAGCTAGTTACAATGCAGATAGGCTGTTGATCCTGGGGGATATCTGACTGCCTTTTGACGTCAGGAAGGATTTTTTTTCACCTACATGGGGTTTAATTGGAAATGGCTTCAGCGGGTTTTTGTTTGCTTTCCTCTGGATCAACAAGTTATGTCTGACAAAGGTTTAACTTGATGGATCATATCTCTTTTAAGCCTCAACAAGTATGTTAGTGTGTTTTGTTACTATGTTAACCCTTTGAGTGCCAGAGGGGTACGGAATGCATTGATTTGCAATATGTTCTGTACCCCTCTGGAACTCAAAAGGTTAAACACAATCAAAGAGTAACATTAGGGCCCTATGTGCAAAAAGAAAATGGGAGTAATTATGGGACATACCATCTACAACACAGGGGACAAATATAAATTTCACAGATTTGCATTGATTTAAACAAGACCCTTGAATGCTAAAAAAAGAAAAAAATGCCTCCAGCTCATTGCTTCTCGATACATTGGAGACATCTCTAGCATTCAAAGGGTTAAACGCCCCATGTAGAGCAACAGAAATATTCATTTGTCCCCTATGGTGCAGTTGGTTTTCCCCCAGAATTGCTCCAGTGTTCTTAACACAGAGACCTTTAACCCTTTAAAGGGATAGTAATACTTTATTTTAACTTTATTTTATTTTGTAGGCATTAAAAAAACATGAATAATGATGTAAGTCTTATCTCTGAAACCTTTATGGTTTAAGAGATATTCACAAACAAAGTATCCCCCCCCCCTGTTCAACCAGATCAGAAGGGAGATGCCCAGGTAGACTGCAGAGAGGGACAATCTTCAATTAAGGTAATGGAAAAAGCTGAAAAACTTGTCAAGGGGGCAAGGGCTTTCATTGTTTTCATACAAAGAAAATTGTCTCCTGTTATCTGTCTGGTCTTACAACCACATTCACATCTGAGAAGAGATGGCTTACACTAGGAAAAAGGGGCGGGGAGGGGAACTTTGCTTGTGAATATCTCATAAACCATAAAGGTTTGAGAGATAAGACTTATATCATTCTTCATGTTTTTTTAATGCCTACAAAATAAAATAAAGTTAAAACGAAGTATTACTATCCCTTTAAGTGCCAGAGAGTTGCAATGCGTTGGCTAACCCTCTGGCACTCAAAGGGTTAATTGTTTCAGCTCTGACTTGCTGACCTTATAGGGAACGCTTCTGTGAATGAAGTGCAATTCTGCCTTCTTCATACCTTCCAATTATCCTGCTTCCCCTGAAGGCTCTCCCTGACAGTTGTATGATTAGTTACTTAAAGGGGATGTATCACCTTGTACATTTTTTTACCATAGGTTTTGTTACTAAAGTATTATTAGGAAAGCTGTTTGGGTTTTTTTTTAATGTAAGTACTTTTGCAGATATTCTGTTTTAAAGCTGTGCCAGTCAGCATAATGTAGCACGCTGATTCTTCGGCACAGCTCTTCTTGCCTACCTAATTCTCCTCCCACCTCCCTCCCAGCTGCCCCAGGGAGCGCGTTCTCGCTTCCCTTCAGTGTGCTGTGAATGCCTTCTATCGTTATATCAAGCTCCGGTTAGCATTATACTAAGGCTGCAATCCTATGGAGATTTATGGTCCCGGGACCAGAGCTGTCCAAAGGATCGTGTAGCAACAGTGCCACTGTACAATTTCAGGCCACTGTGATATTGCACCTAAAAAATTCAACTTT
The DNA here is from genome assembly GCA_037306005.1 of Rhinophrynus dorsalis. Taxonomy (NCBI): domain Eukaryota; kingdom Metazoa; phylum Chordata; class Amphibia; order Anura; family Rhinophrynidae; genus Rhinophrynus; species Rhinophrynus dorsalis. The sequence continues at coordinate 39,181,475 of CM074725.1, forward strand.
GAAAATTAATAACTTTTGAATGAAACACCTTTCGGCAGTGGGAGTACTCTTGTTTTACTCAGGGGGATAAACCCTACAACATATTTATTTTTACATTTTAAGTATTAATATCCCTTTAATGGACTACTTCTGCCCTAAAGTAATCAGTCCTTCATTCTTACAGGGTAAACTTAAAACAAATAACCCTGTCTTGCTCCTCCTTCTTCTTCTCCGAGACCCCTATGAACAAAGGAAAGATGAGTAATGTTGGAGCAAAACAATTGCCCCATATGAGACAAATGAAAACCCCCATTGATCTAAATGGGGATTTTAACCCATTGAATGCTAGAGATGTCTCCAGCATTTTGTAATGCATTGGAGACCTCTGTAGCATTCATAGGCTTAAACAGGAATTTGGGTAAAAAAATTGCTCCAGAATTGGACGACTTTTGTTCATGCAAATGGCCCTATATATCACTTCCCAGAATTAATTAGTAACCTAACTGCAACACTTTTTCACCTACAATCTGGCCTTTAGGGGGTAATTAGAACCTAGATACCCATCTCAAACAGCACCTCACAGAGCCACCCCCCCCAACTCCACTGTCAGCATTATGGACCATACGCACAAAGATAAAAATCAGCAATCCTGGGTAAACCAACTACACCGGGGGGGGGGGGGGAGGGTTAAATAAAACATTATAAAATTACCATTCAATTATTTGAAAAATATTTTGATTAAAGGAGTAGTAATATTTCACTATAAAATAAATAAATAAATAAATATAAATATAAATATATATATATATATATATAATTAGGTTTTTGATGTTGAGTAAATCACAATTTTCTATTGTGGCCACCATGTGGCAGTGTTGCTATTCCTTTCTATTTGATGCTTTAGTTTAACTACATGCTGTCTTGTGGATTGTTATTGAAAAATGCAGTTTTACTTTCTGATCACCAACTAGCAATACTGCTAACAATGAATGAAAAATAAACAAAAAAAAGTATGAGTTGTAATAACTTTCGAAAGAAACATTTCCTAGCAACGTTTTACTTATATGGATAAACCATACAATATATGTATATTTTTACAATGTAACTCTCTGAGTGCCAGAGGGGTATTGAACGCATTGCAAAGCAATGTGTTCGAGACCCCTCTGGCACTCAGTGGGTTAAGGGTGATTCCCACCAATATATTGTGGGTATAACATGTATGCACCTGTCTTATTGTTGGGTACCAAAAGCAATAATATGGGTCATACTCATATAGAAACTGGGATAATTCTGGGCAACCAGCTGTACAGTAGGGAACCAATAAAACCCCAGTTACTTCAAATGGGATTTTTAACCCCTAAATGCTAGAAATGTTTTTCCCTTTATGTCTCAAACCAACTGCACCATAGGGGCAAATACAAATTCCTCCAAATTCCCATTGATTTAAAGGTAGGTTTTAACCCTTTGAACGTTAGAGAGGTCTTTGGAGACCACTCCAGCATTCAAAACAGTGGGAATTTGGAAGATTTTTATTTCTTCCCAGTGGTGCCATTGGTCTGGCCAGAATGGTCTCACTTATTCCTTAGTATTGGGCCCAACGTGTATAACAGTGCATGCACCTCTGTCACCAACTCCTGTCCATTTGAATTTTGTCTATTTAACAGTCACAAATGTGAGAATGGAGCTGATGAAGAGACAGCTGGCCTCTCTCCTCATTGTACTGTTAGTGATAGTATCCTACCTCATCAGGTAAGCGCTGGAGTACAGGGGTGTATATATATATATATATATATATATATATATATATATATATGTTTATACCTGTGTAAATCTGGATGTGTATATCTGTGTGTGCGTCTGCATGTGCATATCCGTGCATGCTTCTGTGTGTGTGTGTGCGTGCGTGCGTGCGTGTGTGTGTGTGTGTGTGAATCTGTGTTTCTGGATGTACATATCTTGATAAAGGCCATTGTGGTTGGCCGAAACGTCGATTCAATAAACACCTATGTGATTTGAATGCATCATGGATTTCTGAGCGTGCTTCTCCCACTCCTTGCCTTGTATGTGTACTACTTATTGGATTAGCACCCGGACCATAAGGAGGACAATTGAACAGTGAGTGCTGCCATCCCCCCTATATTTATGTGTATATATATATATATATTTATTTATATATATATATATATATATATATATATATATACATATATATATGTTTATACCTGTGTAAATCTGGATGTGTATATCTGTGTGTGCGTCTGGATGTGCATATCTGTGCATGTTTCTGTGTGTGTGTGTGAATGTGTGTTTCTGGATGTACATATCTGTGCGTGTGTATCTCTGTGGATATGCATATCTGTGTGTGTATCACTGTGTGGATCTGTGTGTGTCTATGTGTGAGTATCTGTATGTGGATCTGCATATCTGTGTGTATCTGTGTATATCTGAAAGTATCTGTGTGTCTGGATGTGTGTATCTTTTTCTGGATGTGTGTATCTTTGTGTGGATGAGTGTGTCTTTGTGTGGATGTGTGTATCTTTGTCTGGATGTGTGTGTATATGTGCATGTCTGGATCTGTGTGTTGACATCCCAGACGATGGGTGTAAGTCTAACTGTTCCACAGTCTCTGATAAACTGCTTTCCATGTCTTATAATGGGAAATGCTTTGCTGGTCTCTTATTTTGTGAATATTCCATTCAAATTTACCAAAACCCATGAGGCCTAATGCAAAAAAGAGGATTTTTACCTGTTAAATCCTTTTCTCTTAGTCCATACAGGTTACTGGTAACTTTGGGTAGGCAATCCACCCCTTTAATTAGGTAGGAACAATTCTAGAATTGTATGCAGGGGACGGAGCCTACCTTCCCTCCTTGGCTGCAGCTAGCCAACCAGCTCCAGTAAGATTTGAGACACTAACTATTGACTAGATAGTAGAAGGGAAACAAGACTCCTGTGAGCATGACCCTGAAGGACCCCCACAGTCTGCCACAAGAGAGCCAAGCATGGTCCCTTGACAGGGTGGGAGACCAGTAACCTGTATGGACTAATGAAAAGGATTTAACAGGTAAGACTAAAATCCTCTTTTCTCTGCCATCCAATACAGGTTACTGGTAACTTTGGGATGTCCAACCATTGAGTTTCCCAGAGGCAGGAAGAAAGGCAAGGACCAGATGCAAGGCCCCCAAAGTCACCAGAGCAGATATGAACCATCAGATCAGAGATAGCCCAACAAAACAAATGAAGTGTCAATGGACAATGAACAGGAGTAACAACACCCTAGGAACTGTTACACAGCACACTGAACTAGAGCCAACAGGGCTCAAAAGTGAAGGAAGCACCAAGAACCGAAGAAGATCCTAGACAGGCAAGACTGCCTCCAGGATCTTCCTACCAAAGCTGGTGTCAGCTGATGCCAGAACATCAACACGGTAGTGCTTCAAATAGGTGTCCACAGACAACCATGTGGCAGCCTTGCACAACTGATCAGCAGAGGCCTGATTCTTGTAAACTCAAGAAGCCCCAATAGATCTAGTAGAAAGAGCCATGACCTGAAAGGGAACAGGCTTCTTCCTGAGCTCATAAGCCTTACGAATAGTGGACTTGATCCTGGACGCAATAGTCACTTTGGATGCAGGTCTTCCTGCCCTGGGACCCTCAGGAATGACGAACAGCGCATCAGATTACCTGATAGACTCAGTGCGATGGACATAAAACTTGAGACCAAGCACCACATCTAACAAGTGGAGATCCCTCTCCTTGTCAGAGGTAGGGCCAGGGCAGAAAGAAGGCACTACAATGTCCTGATTGATGTGGACCTCCGAAACCACCTTCGGAAGAAACTCCTGAGAAGTGCAAAGCACCGCCTTGTCCTTGTGAAACACCAAAAAGTTGGTCTACAGGACAGAGCATGTAACTCCACAACACGGCGAATGGAAACAATCTCCAGGAGAGAGGCCATTCTCCATGTCAACACGGGTAGAGGAATAGTAGCCAAGGACTCAAAGAGAGGGCACTGAAGAACGCCCGAAACCAAGTTAAGATCCCACAGAGGAGCAGGATTCTTAAAAGGATAGTAATACTTAAAATGTAAAAAAAATATGTTGTAGGGTTTATCCCCCTGAGTAAAGCAAGAGTACTCCCACTGCTGAAAAGTGTTTCATTCAAAAGTTATTAATTTTCAAAGTTGAAATTTTTAGGTGCAATATCACAGTGGCCTGAAATTGTAGAGTGGTGGTGTTGCTACACGATCCTATGGACAGCTCTGGTTCCGGGACCATAAATCTCCATAGGATGGTGTAGCAACAGCGCCACTGTACAATTTCAGGCCACTGTGATACTGCACCTAAAAAAGTCAACTTTGAATATTAATAACTTTTTAATGAAACACCTTTCAGCAGTGGGAGTACTCTTGCTTTACTCAGGGGGATAAACCCTACAACATATTTTTTTTACATTTTAAGTATTACTATCCCTTTAAAGACAGCACGAGTATGAGCAATGCCCTGAAAGAAAACCTTGACATCCGGAAGAATGGCAATGTGCTTCTGAAAGAAAACAGAGAGAGCAGAAGTCTGAACCTTAAGGGAACTCAAACTGAGGCCCTTGTCCACACCGACCTGCAAAAAGGCCAGGACCATAGGCAGATCAAATTCCTGAGACAGGTCCTTGTCAACACATCAAGATAGAAAGGTCGACCAGACACGATGGTAGGCCTTAGAAAAAACAGATTTGCAGGCACTGAGCGTAGTAGCCACCACACCAGAAGAAAAACCTTTCTTCTTCAATACTGAGGATTCAATTTCCAAGTCGTCAAAGCTAGCCGATGAACATCCTCCTTCCACAGGAGGTTGTCTGTGCATACCTTTTCCAAACACTGCCGTGTTGATGTGCTGGCATCGGCTGATGTCAGTTTTGGGAGGAAGGTCCTGAAGGCAGCCTTACCTGTCTAGGATCTCCTTTATTCCTTCCATACTCTTTCACTTTGACCCCAGCTGGCTCTAGTTCAGTGTGCTGTGTTTCAGTTCCTGGGGTCTGTTTTACCCCTGTTCAGTGTCCATTGACACTTAGTTGTTTGTGCTGTGCTGTTTATGACCTGTAGGTTCATTGGTGCTGTGGTGACTTTGTGGGCCTGCTCTTGGTCCTTGCCTTTCTTCCCGCCCTGGGGAACTTAATGGTTGGACATCCCAAAGTTACCAGTAACCTGTATTGGACGACAGAGAAAATAGGATTTTAGTCTTACCTGTTAAATCCTTTTCTCTTAGTCCATACAGGTTACTGGTCTCCCACCCTGTCAACGGATCATGCTTGGAACCCCTGCGACAGAACGTGGGGGACCACTTTTGGGTTCATGCTCACAGGAGTCTTCTGTTACCCGCTGACTACTTGTAGTAGTTGGTTCCAAAACTTACTGAAGTTAAAACAGGAAGCTGCAGCTAAGGTTAGAGGGTAGGCTCCACCCCTGCACTCACTTCTCAGAATTGTTCCTGCCTAATTAAAGGGGTGGAGCGCCTACCCCAAAGTTACCAGTAAAGTGTATGGACTAAGAGAAAAGGATTTAACGGGTAAGACTAAAATTCCATTTTTGCTATATTTTGTAAATAAGTTGATCTCCTGAGTTTATAGGGTCTCACGTTCAGCATTTAGCACCCAGCCTATTTTTATGGCATTGTATGGTGTGCATTATACAGCTTAATGTGTTGGTGTAACGGTAAGGCAGAATCCTACAGGACAGCGAGGGCTAGGGGGTGGAGTCTACAGAGAGGTGCTGGTAATCATGGGCTACAACTGCTTGACCGTGCTGTGGACTCAGCTGTATAAATTTGAGACCCGCAAAGCCGGATAACATCCACCAGAGGAGCCGATTAATATTCAGGATGATCAAACAGTTGTAGCGTAAGCTCTCCTGTAGGGAAGAGTGCAGGCTAGGTTACGAGGGCAGAGAGCGAGGCTAGCTAGTGGGGTCCACCCGGAGGTAGACAGCTATCCTGAGATGATATAAGCAACACAGCAAGTGCCCAGCAGGGATACTATGAGGATACTGTAGTACAATACCCGGTAATGGGGGCAGGGAAATTAATTTTTTCATAAGCACTGAATATGAATACCTGGGACCTCTGGGTCTGACCCTGTGGCTCAGGTTTTGACTCTAATCTCTGGGTCTCAGGGCCAAATTCTCAGGGTGACAGAGTCCAGTGCTACCTATTATACATTCTGTTCCAGTTAATTGCGTCTTTAATCTTTAACTTGGTGTCAGTTGTACCAGGAAGGTAGAGGGAGAAGTCATGCTTGTCTTGTGTGTGTGTTCATGCGGTGAGATCTATAAGTGGTTGTATATTAATGGTTCGATGAGAACTGATTAGAGCATCTTTCAATTACAGTGAGCAGAGACACACTGCAGAATATCTATATCATTGGAACTTTAAAGCTTAATATTTACAAGATCTCACTGTCGGCTCATTTTAAAAGTCCCCAGGTGTGGGCATATGGGGTCACCATACTGGAAACCCACTAGTCATTCTGTAGAACTTTGTTATTCCCCAGGATTGAAGTATCTCAGACACCCGTAGGCATGGCCCCCTAGGAAACAATTAACTCCATTTACATAGGGTGACCACATGCCCCTGATTGCCCTGGACAGTCCCTGATTTTAAAGCGGAACTTTCACCTACCAACAACATTAACATGTCTGAAAGATATGCCTAATAGGATACTATTTATGTATATATTAACGCTCTGCTATTGGTGTAAGTTAATAAAATGAACCTTATATGTTTGCGTCATGACCAAGGAGAGCGGGGCCATCTTGCTGAAAAAGTATTAATGCGCATGCGTCTGCTCTCCCTGTGTCATGTCAGTCAAAGGGAAAGAGACAGCCCATCGTTTTTTTTTAGGCTGGTGTTCGTGAGGAATGCTCGTGCAAGCAGCATATGCAAATGAGCATCTGTGGCGACTAGGTCCTCCACTGAGGCTTGACGGAGGATTCAGGGGCTGGATGGAGGATTCAGAGAAAAGCCCTGTGGGAGTGTCTTGCGTACTATATGGTACAACTTGAGCCGAACGTTGCACCATGAGGTACAAAATTAATTTCTCTAATGCTGAACTCAGACCAATTTTTAATCGAAAATAAATACAAAACTACAAACAGGGGGCACTGAGGAAAGGATGAAGACATGATCATCGTGAGGTGAAAGTTCCACTTTAAATGTGTGTCCTTTGTACCAGGCAGCCCCCTTCTGGGACTATACAAAGTCCTGGAATGAAGACTCTGGAGCACACAGTTCAACACACTAGAAAGAGAACTGCCCATTGCCTACTGTGACAGGAAGTGATGCCTCTGCTGGTCTACAAGAAAATGGCTTCCAGACAGAGCTGTAAACACTAGAGAGAACTGAGTTTAAAGGGATAGTAATACTTCGTTTTAACTTTATTTTATTTTGTAGGAATTAAAAAAACATTAAGAATGATATAAGTCTTATCTCTCAATCCTTTATGGTTTAGGAGATATTCACAAGCAAAGTTCCCCTCCCCGCCCCTTTTACCTAGTGTAAGCCATCTCTTCTCAGATGTGAGTCTGGTTGTATGACAGGACAGATAACAGAAGGGGACAATTTTCTTTGTATGAAAACAATGAAAGCCCTTCCCCCCTTGACAAGTTTTTCAGCTTTTTCCATTATCTTAATTGAAGATTGTCCCTCTCTGCAGTCTACCTGGGCACCTTCCTTCTGATCTGGTTGAACGGGGGGGGGGGGGGGGATACTTTGCTTGTGAATATCTCTTAAACCATAAAGGTTTGAGAGATAAGACTTATATCATTCTTCATGTTTTTTTAATGCCTACAAAATAAAATAAAGTTAAAACGAAGTATTACTATCCCTTTAATCATGACATTAAACAGGAGCTGCAGTGCAATTTTGTTGTTGTGTAATGCTAGTATAAGGCTTTGGTCATGATGTCCATTTTCCAATAGGCACCACAGGCATCACTTTCTGTCACAGCAGTGTGTAGAAATCTGTGGTGAACCAGATAAAGAGCAGGTTGCGCACTGATGTCCAGTGATGTATACTGACCCCTCCTGCATAGCTGCACTAGAGCTGCTGTTCTTGTCTCTGCAGTGTCCTTGAAAGGCAGAATGGAAATGTTCTCTCTAGTGACAGCCACAACCCTCCATTCCTCACAAGACTCTAACCCCCCCACCCCAATCTGCTGTTGCCTGGCACACAAAATACCCTCAGGGCTTTATGTTCAAGAAAAACTGGAGAAAATCTATCCTATGGGGACAAATAAAATATCGCTTTGGGTCACATCTTACTAAGTCTGCTCCTAAAAGAGCCATGGAGTGCACTGTGCAGCCCCCAAAATAGCTCATATCAACCACAGGGTTGGTCAGAAAACTGACCCTCTCGGTTAGAACACAAACCAGATGTATATGGCTCTTAGCCGCAAACTCCTCATTTGAAAGTGCAGCCTCCATAGAACCTCTGGGCTGTGATTTTAAACCCATTAGTGTGGGTCTATGGGGATGGGGACAGCACCGAGCAGGACAGGAAACTGAAATGTGAAACTTCAGTCTTATAGGTCATTGCCGTCTCCCAGAACCAAAGAGGAAGCTCCAGGAGCCTCTTTTCACACTCTCTTTTTGGTCTGCTGGGGCTCACAATGAAGCCCCGCCTACTAGGGAAGCAGATCTCCTCAAAGGGCACCATCCAAGTGGTAGTTTCCCCAAGTCCCTCCCACACATGCACATGTGCCAGGACAACATGAATAGCCCTAGCACATGCACCCTAAGCTGTTTAGCTGACAAGGTGGGGCATGTTCCCTGGTTCAGTTTTCAAGTGAGACGGAGGCGGCTGGACCCCCCAACTTGACTGGGCCCTAGTCTGTGATTCAGTTCGGCAAGTGGTGACCAGGCCGGCAGCAGGACACATGACTTACCTGTAAATTTCCCAGCGTCCTGGTAGGCCAGTCTGGCCATTTTTGCCCTTTAAATTTAAATACCGCTATTCTCAGAAGTAGATGACTGAGCGTTAAACACACACCCACCTACCCACACACACCCACACCTGGTCACTGCAGTGATATATAAACAGGAGAATAAAACAACCATCATAAACCAGGAGCAGGTGTCTGTGACAGGAATCCCAGATGTGTGGCCACACCCATAGGCCTATTTGTGGGAGTGGCCAGCCTGGTTCCAGTGTGCCTGCCCCAATTAGGAGCCCATAGGGCAGGGGAGGGAAGCCTGAAGTATTCCAGCTGTTGTTGGACTACAACTCTCATTATCCCTAGCAAAGCAATGGATTTGGGATATCTCTCATTTGTGGGATTCATTTTAAAATATTATTATTCCCTAAAAACAATCTTTATGATGAGAAGGGAAAAGAAAAACCCATATAATAGTTATTCATACTGCAAGATAACAGTGTACGTAGGACTTTGAGTCAAATACTAGTTAAACAGTAACCCATAGACTGAAGTTAGTGCCATATGCACATAGATAGTAGGAGCCAGCTGTAACACACAGATCAAATGAAAATTCCCATTGATTTCAATGGGCCTTTTAACCACTTGAATGGAAAGACGTCCTCAATGCATTATTTAACCCTTTGAGTGCCAGAGAGGTACGCAATGCGTTGCGTACCCCTCTGGTACTCAAAGCGTTAACTTGGTCCAGGCCCAGATTTCCCAATAAGCAATTGCCTAAAGCAGTGATCCTCAACCCATGCCCTCAGGGGCCACTAACAGGCCAGGACTTAGGAATTTCCCTGCTAGAGGGGGAGACAGTGAATAAAGAGGCAGGGGGAGACTGTGAATAAAGAGGAAGGGGGAGACAGTGAATAAAGAGGAAGGGGGAGACAGTGAATAAAGAGGTAATGGGAGACTGTGAATAAAGAGGCAGGGGGAAACAGTGAATAAAGAGGCAGGGGGAGACAGTGAATAAAGAGGCAGGGGGAGACAGTGAATAAAGAGGCAGGGGGAGACTTGAATAAAGAGGCAGGGGGAGACAGTGAATAAAGAGGCAGGGGGAGACTTGAATAAAGAGGCAGGGGGAGACTGTGAATAAAGAGGCAGTGGGAGACAGTGAATAAAGAGGCAGGGGGAGACAGTGAATAAAGAGGCAGAGGAGACTTGAATAAAGAGGCAGGGGGAGACAGTGAATAAAGAGGCAGGGGGAGACAGTGAATAAAGAGGCAGGGGAGACAGTGAATAAAGAGGCAGGGGGAGACAGTGAATAAAGAGGCAGAGGAGACTTGAATAAAGAGGCAGGGGGAGACAGTGAATAAAGAGGCAGGGGGAGACAGTGAATAAAGAGGCAGGGGAGACAGTGAATAAAGAGGCAGGGGAGACTTGAATAAAGAGGCAGTGGGAGACAGTGAATAAAGAGGCAGGGGGAGACAGTGAATAAAGAGGCAGGGGGAGACAGTGAATAAAGAGGCAGAGGGAGACAGTGAATAAAGAGGCAGGGGGAGAAGATATAACAAAATGGCAGAGGGAGAAGTTGGAGAAAAAGGCAGGAGGGAAAAGATATTTAAAAAAAAAAAAGACACAGGGAAAAGATGGGGTAAGAGCTGTATGTTTATGACAGGGAAGCAGAATGTCAGGACAGGGAAGACAGGCCAGTTAGGGTTAGATGTCTGCTTTCATATTTTAACAGGACTGCTGCCATACTTTATAAAGACCCAGGTCCATATAATTATTTGTCTTTTTTATTGGAGCACCATTTTCAATATTTCAGTCCCCCCGCCCCAATTAAATTCACACCTCATTAGCAGCCACTCCTATCAGCCACTGCAGTAGTAAGATTCCAATGCCACCGGATTCCATTCCCTTTCCTTACTAAAGTCTGCAGTGCTGCTGCTCTGGGGCTGGGCTGGCTGAATGTGTCTTTCGGCACTGGCTGGTTTGAAGTCTTGTACAGGGGAAACCTGGAACTCCATATGTTGCTGAGTGGTTTCCCCAGTACACTACTGTTCATTCACACTGGGATGGAATGTGTGAACATAAACTGAGTGTGGTACCAGTGGGGACTGTGGTGACTTCACTGGAAGAAACAGGAATTGGAGTGTCCTCAAAATATCATGTGAGGTCTGAGGGTCATCAGTACATGCAATGCAATATTTATTTTAGGTGACCTGACATTGGAGATGCAAGCAAAGAAATATGTCTCCAAATTCCCAGTTTATTAAGAGTACCACCTGATGACTGGGTTATTTTGCATATCATCAGTAAATGGCCCATAGGAAGATGCAGAGGTGGCACATTCCCTGGAACACTGGTAAGCGATGCAGCTGCTCCATTCCTATATAATAATTTGCTAAAACGTGTGTAACACCGCAGTCATGCGCAGTAGAGATTGCCAGTGACGAGGCTGATGCAGAGAAAGGCGGAGAGTCCCGCTCTGTATCAGCCACAGCACAAGCAGTCTCTACTGAGCATGACTGCACCGCGACCAGCTGGCACTGTATCAGCCACGGCGTGGGCAGTCTCTACTGTGCATGATTGCCCCGCAACCGGCTGGCAGTGGCTCTGTGGCCCGTGTAACGGGCTCTTCAACTAGTCTATACTAACTCCACTGTATACACACAGACATATTTACAGACCAGAGTAATGACAACGCTCACATTGATTTTATAGAAGAGTTCAAGATGAATCTTGATGAAGGCCAAAGGATGGGTGAAATGTTGACTGAACGAGAAAACGACTTGAATTCTTGTATTCAGATCATGTGAGTGTGGACATTACTCTGGACTGTATGCATTATAACAGGTTCTGACCCTTTCTAATAACAATTGCTATTAGACACGCACATATAAATTCATTACAACATTGCTACTCTTCTAACACAACCTGCCTGGAGACCAAAGTACTGCAGACATCAAACCGAAATAGTAGAAGCCCGAGTATTTTCATTACACTGTGTCTACACAGCCATACCACTGCTTTAACCCATTAAGAACAGCACAGTCCAGGGGTGGGCAGCTCTAAAGGACCACACCACTTTTTTTTTTTTTTTTTTTTTTAAACGTCGATGCATTCTGGGATCGCAGAGCAGTGTGTAGCCACGATACAATCCCAGAATTCCATGACGTGCCAGGACCATCACCAGTCCTAAAAGTCCTGACAGGTGTGCCTGTCCTGGCACGTCACATGTTGTTAAAGGGATATTAATGTTTCAAAATAAAAGTAGCCCCAATTCATCTTCATAGTATTTGGGCCATGGAGAATGTTATTTCAATACTGTCAAAGTTGTAGTTCAAGAGTAATTGAATGATAAAGTATCCCCCTCCCGCCCCTTTTACTGATGTAACACTGCTCGGCTCAGAGCAGAAGGGAGGTGTCCAGGTGGATCACAGAGAGAGACAATCTTCAATTAAGATAAGGGAAAAACCTGTCAAGGGGGCAGGGTTTTCATTGTTCTCACAGTAAGAAGATTGTCCCTTGCTGTGAGTTGTCTGGTTTTAAGACCAGATTGCACATCTGAGGGAAGTGGCTTACACTAGGTAAAAGGGGGCAGGAGGGGGATACTTTATCATTCAGTTACTCTTGAACTACAACTCTGACAGTATTGAAATAATACTCTATGGTTCAAATACTCTGAAGATTAATTGGAGCTGCTGTTTTTGTGAAACATTACTATCCCTTTAAATCAGGAATGCTTAAAAATACACACTGCAGGGCTGCAGTAGTTCCTGTGCAGCCCTACAGAATAACATTTTCGTAAGTCCTGAATTAACCCTATGAATGGCAAAGGGGTGAACAAAGCATTGAAAAGCAAATTGTTGCACACCACTCTGTTACTCAAAGGGTTAAAAGGGTATGTGGCCACATTATTTCTATCACTATAGTGGCAGAACACTACCTAGGGGTTAGGGGGGACTGTGTCTCTCCAACTCTTGGGTACAACTCCCATCATCCCCAGTCAGCATAACTGGCAACTCTCAGGGATTTGAACCAGATCTCAGGTTCTCAGGATGAAGGGCCAAATTCTCAAGGTGAGAGAGTCTAGTGTTTCTTGCTATATTATTTACATCAATTTACTGCTAATTTAATATCCAAATAAGTGGCTTATCTACCACAAAGGTAGAGGGACAAGTTCTGCTAGTCCAGTGAGTGTATAAGAAGTGATATCAGAACTGTAGAATGTTATAGTGTATAAGAAGTGATATCACAGATCTGTAGAATGTTATAGTGTATAAGAAGTGATATCTCAGAACTGCAGAATGTTATAGTGTATAAGAAGTGATATCAGAACTGTAGAATGTTATAGTGTATAAGAAGTGATATCACAGAACTGTAGAATGTTATAATGTATAAGAAGTGATATCAGAACTGTAGAATGTTATAGTGTATAAGAAGATGTAGAATGTTATAGTGTATAAGAAGTGATATCAGAACTGTAGAATGTTATAGTGTATAAGAAGTGATATCAGAACTGTAGAATGTTATAGTGTATAAGAAGTGATATCTCAGAACTGTAAAATGTTGTAGTGTATAAGAAGTGACATCAGAACTGTAGAATGTTGTAGTGTATAAGAAGTGATATCAGAACTGTAGAATGTTATAGTGTATAAGAAGTGTTATCACAGAACTGTAGAATGTTGTAGTGTATAAGAAGTGACATCAGAACTGTAGAATGTTATAGTGTATAAGAAGTGATATCTCAGAACTGTAGAATGTTGTAGTGTATAAGAAGTGATATATCAGAACTGTAGAATGGTATAGTATATAAGAAGTGATATACACTATAATATTCTACAGTTCTGGGATAAAAAGTGATATCAGAATTATATCATGTTATAGTGTATAAGAAGTGATATATCAGAAGTGTAGAATGTTATAGTGTATAAGAAGTGATATCACAGAATTGTATAATGTTATAGTGTATAAGAAGTGATGTCACAAAACTGTAGAATGTTATAGTGTATAGGAAGTGATATAATGTTATAATTATAAGAAGGGATATATCAGAACTATAGAATGTTATAGTGTATAAGAAGTGATATCAGAACTGTAGAATGTTATAGTGTATAAGAAGTGATATCAGAACTGTAGAATATTATAGTGTATAAGAAGGGATATCTCAGAACTGTAGAATGTTATAGTGTATAAGAAGTGATATCACAGATATGTAGAATGTTATAGTGTATAAGAAGCGATATCACAGATCTGTAGAATGTTATAGTGTATAAGAAGTGATATATCAGAACTGTAGAATGTTATAGTGTATAAGAAGTGATATCTCAGAACTGTAGAATGTTATAGTGTATAAGAAGTGATGTATCAGAACTGTAGAATGTTATAGTGTATAAGAAGTGATATCACAGATCTGTAGAATGTTATAGTGTATAAGAAGTGATATCAGAACTGTAGAATGTTATAGTGTATAAGAAGTGATATCTCAGAACTGTAGAATGTTATAGTGTATAAGAAGAGATATCACAGAACTGTAGAATGTTATAGTGTATAAGAAGTGATATATCAGAACTGTAGAATGTTATAGTGTATAAGAAGAGATATCTCAGAACTGTAGAATGTTTAGGTGGGGATGGAGTCTCCCCTCCAGGCAATAACATATTCTGCCACTGCCTCAGGAGTGTACACAGGCAGGGAAAGCCCTTCTATGACCATCACAGAATTTCCAGGGAGCTACTGCTTACAGGTAGCCACTGTTAGTATACGTAGGTCCTATGGGAAATAAATATGACATGAGCACAAGTGCTCAGCTGAGCTTCAGGCATTTCCACACACACACACACAAGGCCCAGGCCCCCTTCTCCCCTGGGTCCTGTATAACAGTCACCCTTGCCCACCCCCACTTAGTGACAGCCCTGGGTTTTACCTACAAAATTATCCATAGACTTCAACAGTGAACTGTGAAGTAAAGCCAGTGAAATCATGTATCGCCTGCAATGTAATCCAACCCATATTTAGTTTTATTTTGTTCTATTAGCTTAGGCAGTGAATAATCTTGTTCCATGAAGGTACACGGAAGCCATAAACTTACAGAGGCAAAATCAATATTCCAAAGTCTACATGAAATGCTTGCCACACCCCATGTGTTATTGCAGGATCCAGTGTAAACTGTTTTTTTTTCTGTTTCCTACAATGGCGTCTGCCTATCTGAGAGAAGAGTTAGAGTGCAGCGTCTGTCTGCGTATTTATACAGACCCAGTAGTTCTGAGATGTGGACATAACTATTGCCATGGCTGTATTAAGAGTGTGCTGGATACACAGGCGAGAACAGGAGTTTATACCTGTCCTTACTGCAGAGTAGAGTTTCAAGAACGTCCAGCACTGCAAAGGAACCTGAAGCTATTAAAAATTGTGAAGCATTTCTTATCTACCCAACCAGGTCAGGAACAAGATGTAATCTCCTGCACTTACTGTGAGTCTTATGTGCCTGCTGCTAAAACCTGCCTGCGCTGTGATGCCTCTTTGTGTGAAAGTCACCTAAAGAAACACAGCAAGTCAGAGGAACATATCTTAGTTGAACCCACCACTCCTTTGAAAAGCAGGAAATGTGCAATTCACAAAGAGCCTCTGAAATATTACTGCAATGAAGACTATTCTTGTGTATGTGTGTTCTGCTGTTTGGCTGGGGCACACAAGGGACATGAAGTGGAGTCACTGAATGAGGCATCTGCCAAAAAGAAAGATACATTAAGAAGTTCCATGGAGAAGCTGATCTCAAAAAGAGAGGAGAAAGGCAAAAGAGTCACATTTCTACAGGGACACAGAAGAGAAGCACAAGAAGCTGCTTCTGATCTAACAGAGAAAGTCACTGCCCTTTTTAGAGAGATCAGGGGAAATTTAGAATTCCTAGAGGATGAAATTCAGCGTCTGATCACCAGACAGGAGGAACATGCTGCCCTCCATATCACTGAGTTAATACGTCATTTGGAAATACAGAAGGATGAGTTGTCTAGGAAGATACTTGACATTGACAAAATTTGCAATAACACTGATCCGCTGACTTTGCTACAGGAATTTTCTAAAGAAGAGCAACATCTCCACGACATTTGTCACAGTGACAATGAAGGAGACAATGATATAACTCTTACTGACTATCTGGACAAGGCAGCTATTTCACTGATTTTAAACAAAGGCTTGTCATCTATTGCTGATAAGATGCTTGATCCCAAAATAAAGCTCCCTTTGGTGAAGACTTCAAATATCTCATTGGACATAAAAACGGCCTCTAACTATATAGTCGTATCAAATGACTTGAAATCTGCTTCCTATTCTTCTAAAGATCAACAACGACCAGATGTACCAGAGAGATTTGAGGTTTGCCAGGTATTAAGCAATTCTGGGTTATCCTCAGGACGGCATTATTGGGAGGTCAATGTCAGCAAGGCAAAGAGATGGATTATAGGGGTGGCTTCTCAGAGTATTGAGAGAAAAGTCCTTGGAAACGAATCGTATATAGGATACAATGACAAGTCTTGGAGTTTGGAGCACCACCCAGGACTTGTAGCTCGTCACAATGATAAAATGCAAGATATTGTCTTAGAAGCTCCTGTGAAGTACCTTGGAATATACCTGAACTATGACTCTGGGCAGTTGTCCTTTTACCAGGTGCGCGACCCTATCCGCCACTTACACACTTTCACCGCCACCTTCACTGAGCCCCTCTTTGCGGCCTTCCATGTATTTCCAGACTGCTGCATCAAAATTAGAAGTTAAAGAGATAGTAGCATGTAATATTTAAAAAATAGATATTGTAGGGCTTATTCTCCTAAGGGAAATGCAGAGAGATCTTTTATTCAAAAGTTATTGCAGCTTAAACTTGAATATATTAGGTGCAGTATCTCAATGGCCTGAAATTGTACAGTGGCGCTGTTGCTACACCATCCCATGGAGATTTATGGTCAATTGACCAGAGCTGTCCATAGGATGGTGTAGCAACAGCGCCACTGTACAATTTTAGGCCATTGAGATACTGCACCTAATATATTCAAGTTTTAACTGCAATAACCTTTGAATAAAACACCTCTCTGCAGTGGAAGTTCCCATGTTTTACTCAGGAGGATAAACCCTACAATATATATGTTTTTACATATAATGTGTTACTATCCCTTTAAAGGAGAAGTAACACCTCTGAAGAGTAACATCCTACTCTTCTTACTATGGCCATAAATACCTAATGGCTATTATGAATTTTGTCCTTGCCCATTTTGCAAGAGATGGGCCAAAATGGTTCTTATCTGCTGTCAAATTCTATAACATCTACAATAAGCCCTGGATGTTATGATAATGGAGGTGGACATGACAGTTCCCAGAAGGACTATTGTAGTCATACTCTGCCCAATGTACATGGTAATCTTCTGTGGCTACTGCACTGACTGATTCAGTGTGAAAGAAATAAAAGTCGCAGTGGGTGGAGACCACTAGTCCTGCTAGCAACTGTCATGTCCGCCTTCACGGACATGACATCCAGGACGGATTGCAGTTGCTATCTACTGAGCCAAGGAACAAGAGACATTAGTATATTTTTCTGGTCACAGTAAGGTAAGAGGATGGTTATTATTATTAGGAGGTTTTCGAGTTCCTTTAACCCCTTAACTACCGGCGGTCCTGGGATGTTTCCGTCCCATAAGGACCATGTTGATCCACGCTGACGCGCCGGTACACGTGACCTGTCGCGTGTATCGGCACGTCACTATGGGGCCTGATAGAGATCGCTCTGATCTTGGAGCGGTCAATTTCAGGCCCTATTTTTACTTACAGCGCTCCCGGTAGATCGCTGTAAGTAAAAAGTACGTGACGTACTATGACCGTCATCGGTCCTTAAGTATTTCAAGGACCGTGATGGTCATAGTACGTCACATGTCGTTAAGGGGTTAAACTGGGCACTATGTTCAAAAGAAAACTGGTGCAGTTCTGAGGCAAAACGAGTGCCCTGTAGGGGAGGAATGCAAATTCCTAAATATCCCATTGATTTAAATATGGCTATTATCCTCTGCTTTGCAATGCCTTGAACACCCCTCTGGAACTCAAAAGGCATACCTCTCAAGTGTCCCTCTTTAGGAGGAACAGTCCCTCTTTGAGACCGCAAAATAAAGTAAGAGCGCAGAACAGAAAAAAAATGGAAGAAACAGTGAAGAATATCTGTGTAGCAATTTATTAGCATAAAAACAACTAAAAATATATATAAAAATGCACTCACATTGTGCCCATCTAGGGTCCCAACCCCTAATAGCCAATGTGCTGTGCTTGCCTGAGGCCCAAATCCCTCTGTCCCTCTTTCCCACCCAGGTCCCTCTTTTTGTGCGCTGTGTATATAGTGTATCACACTGCTGCACAGCAATAAAACTCACATTTATGTTTGTTAAAACTTCAGTATATTTTTTTTTATAAATTAGACTATAAATAAAATACTTTGGTCTTATTCTAAATAATGTATTCAGTTATGTAAAGAGATGTCAATAGGTCATGAAATAACCTATAATCTCTCAGTAATGCCCTAAAACAAGTGTCCCTCTTTGGTCATTTGAAATGTTGGGTGGTATGAGCAAAGGGTTAACCTTCTGAATGCTAGGAAGGTCTCCAGTGCATTGTGCTTTAATGCACTGGAGGCCTCTAGGACATTGAAGGGGTTAAAGGATCTATTTAAATCAATCTTCTATATTCTTTTGAAAATGAGGCCCGAATAATGTTTTTGTAATATGTCCTAACACATCAAGAACAATATATAACTACACTTAGGAGACTTCTCTGTCCACTCAGAATGACAAAAGTTGAGAATGGAGAAAATAAATGGTAAATTTAGTTCATAAACCCAAAGAGCCATACATACACAGGGCCAAATTTATCATTAGGCAGAGTGGGGAACTGTACTATCCAGAGCTCCAGATTTTGAGGGGAAGAGGCTCAGATGTGCTGGACACACCCACATTCTAAATTATGGGTGTGGTCAGGTTAATCCCAAGGTCCCTGCAACAGACATAGGCTACCGTTTTATGGTAACTGGTTTATTTACTAGTTCAGCTGTTGGGAACTACAATTTCCATCATACACAACCAGCCAATGCTGGTTGGGGATGTTGAGAGGAGTAGCCCCAGCTTGTGGTATAAAAATTGAGGACGCCAGGGCTAAGGAAATTTTCTATGCCAGTCAACAGTGAATAGGGGTAGGGTCAGGTGTGGAGGGGATGTTGCCATGAGAGGAGTTGGGTGTGGCTAAGGCTGAATGGCACCCGAAATGTAAATTCAGCACTGTATATGCACAAAGGGGAAAAAACAGCTATGAGGTTTTAAATTTGTCCTCTAATTTTTGCATTCACATAAAAATATAAAAAAATTAGTTTAACAAGCTTCTTGTGTTGCTATGGCAACTGGGAGAGTCCTCACTCTCAGTTTCATCTACTGTAGTGATGTTAGTTCAACTTCCATCCAGTCTTCTCATTAGTAGGAGGTTTAGAAGAAGATGTTGCCGATGGTTTGCCCCATGATTGCTGTACTTTACTGAGTGCATATGGCCTCAAGTTGTACACACTTACTTACATGCCATGCCAATTTATGGGTGCAACCAGTAAAATCTCAGTTCCATTCCAGTAGGCACCCTCTCCTGGCTCATGCTGTCTACTTTATTTACCATTTTTTATATTACTGTACTGTCCGATTTATGTACAAATTTGTCCAGCTTATTTACATACCCACTGAACTGGCCTGTTTATTTAAAGGGATTGCAATGTCCCAAAAAAAGTATCTTCTAAATGGTAGCTGCTATAAAAAAACATTTAATGCACTTAATCCATAACGGTTTGAGAGATGTAAGAAAATAAAGACCTCCGTTCCCTCCCCCTTCTCATGCGTCCGCTGTATAGCGGACGTCATGAAATCCTGCATCCGGGACCAGATGGCGGCTCTTCAAGAGCTCTGTCATCTAGATATCTAAGTATAATTACTTCATCGGAATGGTCTACAACTTGTGCTTGCAAGCCAGGCACACGTTGTAGACCATACTGATGAAGTAATTATACCTAGATATCTAGATGTCAGCTCTCCTGAAGAGCCGCCTATAGTCGGGCGACTGGATTCTGCCTCTGGCAGCTTTACAGCTCGTCAGGCAGAAAGGAGAGGGAACGGAGGACTTTATTTTATTATTTAATCTCAAACCATAGCGGTTTGAGAGAAAGGATTAAGAGCATTAAGTGTTTTTTTATTGCAGCTACCATTTACAGGATACTTTTTTGGGGACTTTACTATCCCTTTAAAGAAAAAGTAATATTTTTATATGAGAAATATATTTTATAATGCTTTTCTTATGAGTAAAATCAGGGTATTCCCACTGCTGGGATATTTTTAATTCAAAAGTTATCACAGCTCATTTTTAACTGTTAGCAAGACCATCAACAGATGTCGAAAAAGGCCTTTTTTCTGCTTTATCTCTGTTTCAGAGTTTGAGTCACAAACTACCATAGACTACTGCTCTCCATAGTAAGTAATAGAAAGAACACACCCAGTGACAACAAAAGAAAGTTGAAGTTTAACCCTTCGAGTGCCAGAGAGGTAGCCAACTCATTGCGTTGCAATGTGAATATCTCTCTGGCACACAAAGGGTTAATTAAATTAAACACATTCTGTAATAATATTTGAATGAAAAATCTCCCAGTGGTGTACTTGGTTTACCCACAATTGCTACACGCTTGTTGCTTGCCTTTATTCCTAGGGTGCTTAGATGGTGCTATATTACTCTCTTGTCCATTATTAATCATTGTATTATTCTTCTGTTTTCAGCACTTAAATTCACTGTTAATTTTATGTTATTAGTAAACCTTTATTATTTCATGTAAAATCCTCTCCCATATTTTACTGTTCCTGCTAATCTAACAGCGTACTGTAACATCTAACAGAAAAAATACAATGTAAGTAAAAGGGAAGAAAAAAAATAATGAAAATGAAATTCTGCACAGATGCTATGATTAATGCAAGGGAGGCCAATGTGATGTCCTCCAGCTGCTGCAAGGCTACAACGCCCATCATCTTCTGCCAGTTGTTAGCTGGTGGAGGATAATGGCATACCTCCCAACATTTCAAATTGCCAAAGAGGGACACTTGTGTTTTAGGGGGTGTTGCCAGGGGCGTGGCTGGTAGGCGGGGCACTACCGAGAATTTTGAGGCTATTTCATGACCTATTGACACCTCCTTGTGTGACCTAATAAATTACTTATAACAAGACCAAAGTATTTTATTTACACAGATTAATTTATAAACACATATACTGATGTTTAAACAAACAATAATGTGAGTTTTATTGCTGTAGAGCAATATGATACACTTATATACACACCACACAGTCTGATCTCCTAAACACAGGGACACCAGGGTGATACACTTCTATACACACCGCACAGTCTGATCTCCTAAACACAGGGACACCAGGGTGATACACTTCTATACACACCACACAGTCTGATCTCCTAAACACAGGGACACCAGGGTGATACACTTATATACACACCACACAGTCTGATCTCCTAAACACAGGAACACCAGGGTAATACACTTATATACACACCACACAGTCTGATCTCCTAAACACAGGGACACCAGGGTGATACACTTCTATACACACCACACAGTCTGATCTCCTAAACACAGGGACACCAGGGTGATACACTTCTATACACACCACACAGTCTGATCTCCTAAACACAGGGACACCAGGGTGATACACTTATATACACACCACACAGTCTGATCTCCTAAACACAGGAACACCAGGGTAATACACTTATATACACACCACACAGTCTGATCTCCTAAACACAGGGACACCAGGGTGATACACTTCTATACACACCACACAGTCTGATCTCCTAAACACAGGGACACCAGGGTGATACACTTCTATACACACCACACAGTCTGATCTCCTAAACACAGGGACACCAGGGTGATACACTTATATACACACCACACAGTCTGATCTCCTAAACACAGGAACACCAGGGTAATACACTTATATACACACCACACAGTCTGATCTCCTAAACACAGGGACACCAGGGTGATACACTTCTATACACACCACACAGTCTGATCTCCTAAACACAGGGACACCAGGGTGATACACTTATATACACACCGCACAGTCTGATCTCCTAAACACAGGGACACCAGGGTGATAGACTTATATACACACCACACAGTCTGATCTCCTAAAAAGAGGGACAGAGGGATTTGGATCTAAAAGAGGGACACTTGGGAGGTATGTAATGGGAGTTGTAGTCTGGCAGTAGCTGGAAAGCCCCTTGTTCCCCTACCCTGATCTAATGTTTCAATGGTTAACCCTTTGAGTCCGGAAGGGTACGCAACACATTGCAAAGCAATGCGTTGCACACCCTTCTGGCACTCAAAGGGTTTAAAAAAAAAAGTTCTTCTGGTACTTCAAATTATTATCTAGGACAAGTGGCAGTGCTAGCCTCCAAATAGTCCGCATACTAGGTGTGTACAAAGGAAAACCAAGATAAGGTATCACAAGGTAGGCTGTACAGATAACCTGTCAAAGCTGACTCAGTTAATACTCGGAGATCCATCACAGTCCAGGGAAGGCAGGTCACCACAGGAGCTTCTTGACTGATGTCATCAGCAGCAGCCACCAGGAAAGAATTAAAAGGGGCAGGGAACTACTGCACTACAAGTAGTTAATTCTCTGCTTACAGTCCTGTTTTTCCCTTAAATGCTAGGGAGGTCTCCAACACAGAAAAATTGCTGGGCCCACTGGCACTGAAAGGGTCAAGGTGATAAGTGAGAGCACTGAAGAGCTGCTTTTCTAAGTATTTGTTTGAATAGCAAACAGCAGGTAAAACTAGGAGTGTCAATGGGTGTGCTGGTGGGTGTAGTAAGCAACTGCTGGGCACTCCATAAAATCTGTCACTCTTGGCAATTGCCTACTTTGCCTAATGGTAAGCTCACTGAGGTAGACACAGTTCTTTGTTGCAGGAATCAAGGACCGCAAACTCTACCCATTGAAGATGTTGGAGACCTCACTAGCACTGAAGGGTTGATCTCCCATTTAACTAAATGGCAATTTAAGAAATTTTGATTTGCTCATTATGGTGCAATTGACTTGTTTCAGAATGATGCCACTTGTTCATGTCCAAATGGCCCATACCTTCCAAGTGTCCCTCTTTGAGAACCAATCCCTCTGTTCATCTTTCCCACAGTGGTGTACCTCTTTTTAGGAGAGAATGTGTTGTGTAAATACGTGTATCACATTGCTCAACAGCAATAAAACCTACGTTAATGTTTGTGTAATCCTCACTATATGTGTTTATACATTAGCCTGTGTAAATAAAATACTTTGGTCTGTTCTAAATTATTTGTTCAGGTACATAAAGAGGTGCCAATAGGTCATGAAATAACTTAAAAACTACTGACAATACCCTGCCCACCAGCCACAACCCATAACTCAAAGTGTCCCTCTTTGATCATCTGAAATATTGGGAGGTATGATGACCCTTTAGCCTTAGTGTATAACATGTCACTTGTTAGGGACGTCATGTTCTCTATGTGGTATATTCCTGTCACCCGAAGCTGAGGAAGACCGAGATTGGGAGAACGAGAAATGCTATACCTTCTGTCAGGAAAATAACACAATGCATTTGTAAATAACGAATGAATAAATAAAATTGAGAACCAAAAATTCTGATCCAAATAAAGGCATATAAACCCCCCATTTACCTTACAATTGCCAAGAAATCCTAATGGCCCATGTGTATGTGGCCTTGTGCCTTTGATCAAGAGATAATAACATCTTCAGCCAGTCCTGCATGTCAGGTCCATGGATTAGGACAGGACAGTCGCTAGCAATTTTTTTCAGACTGAAACAAGCATGACCCTACTTAAAGTGATAGTAATACCTAAAATAATAGAATATATATTGTAGGGTTTATTCTCCCGAGTAAAACAAAAGTACCCCTACTGATGAGAGGTGTTTTATTCAAATGCTATTACAGCTCAAACTTAATTTTTTTTTTTTTAAGTGCAATATCTCAGGGGCCTACAGTGGCACTGTTTCTATATCATTCTACGGACAGCTCTGGTGAGTTGATCACAAATCTCCCTTGGATGATGTAGCAACAGCGCCACTGTACAATTTCAGGCCAATGTTATACTGCACCTAAAAATTCAAGTTTGAGCTGTAATAACCTTTGAATAAAACACCTTTCAGCAATGGAAGTACCCTTGTTTTACTCAGGGGGATAACCCTACACTTTTTTATGTAAAATATCACCATCCCTTTAACCCTTAAATGGACAGTACACCATTATTATAAAAATTACAGTATATGGCTTTTCCAAAAGACTCAGAAAAGGGTACTCTCAATGCTTGGAGATGTTGCAAAAGTAATTAAAAAGATAACTTGGCATGTTTCTGATAGTTTGAGTTCAAGATGTTTTGTAGGCAGGTAGCGCTGTTGTTACAGCTTGTAAAATGCTCAGTGTCACAGACACAAGCTTCCCATAAATGGATGTAGCAACAGCGCCATCTGGCTGCAAACACCTTCAACTCAAGCTATCAGAAAAATAAAATTTGTAAGAAACAACTTCAAGCATTGGAAGCCTCCTTGTTGTATTGTATAGGAAAAACCCTGCAATATATTTTCTTCCTAATTAAGGTATAGGACCCCATGCTTGTATGGCTCATTCACCAGATCCCCCATATCTGGAGCACCATCCACCTCTCTCATTGTTCCATAGTGAGCAGAGCCTGTCAGAAACTGCCAGGTAATGCAGTCAATTACTTCCAAATTAAAGTAAATTAGTATTTTAACCCCTTGAATGCTAGAGAGATATCCAGTGCATTGCTTGAAATGCATCAGAGGCCTCTCTGGCATTCAAGGGATTAAAAAGTTATATTCAAGTGCATGGGAATTTAGGATTTTTTATTTCCCCTATGGCACAGTTGTTTACTCCGTAATAACTCCAGTTTGCTTTTATAAATATGGGCTAAAGTTCCTGACAATTAGAGAGGCAAATGCTGAACCAAGTATGGGGAAGGTGGGGGAATGGGCTGTATATGCATGGGGGGGGGGTGGCAAGGGTGATCAAGTGTAACATTTTACCCTTACATGTGAAGAGAGTGGGTGGGAGAAAGAGAGTGGGAACTAATTTGAGATTGTACAACTACAGGGAGGAAGTGCATACCTCCCAAGTGTCCCTCTCTAGGAGGGACAGTCCATCTTTGAGACCCAAATCCCTCTGTCCCTCTTTCCCACCCTGGTGTCCCTCTTTTAGGAGATCAAACTGTGTGGTGTGTGTATATAAGTGTATCACATTGCTCCACAGCAATAAAACTCATATTATTTTGTGTATAAACGTCAGTGGGCTGGATTCTATTGCAGGTGCTAAATGTTAACACCTGTTTTAGCAAACATTTTCCTATTGAAGTCTATGGGGAAAACCGGAGATAAAAGCAGGGATAAAAGTAGCACCTGTAGTAGAATCCAGCCCAGAATGTATAAATAAAATATTATTCTTGTTCTGTTGTTCTAAACCAGCGGTTCCCAACCTTTCTAGGGCCGCGACCCTTTGATAAAATTTCCCAAGTTGAGGTGACCCCTAACAGTAAAATTATTTTCGTTGCTCCTTCATTGCTGTAATTTTGCTACTGTTATGAATCGAAATATAAATATCTGATGGTTTTAGGTGACCCCTGGCAAATTGTCATTCAACCCCCTAAGGGGTCCCGACCCACAGGTTGAGAACCACTGTTCTAAACCATTTATTCATTTACACAAAGAGGTACTGGTAGGTCATGAAATAACCTAAAAATTCTCTGCAATGCCCGCCCATCAGCCACACCCCTTAAAACACAAATGTCCCTCTTTGGGCATTTGAAATGTTGGGAGGTATGGGAGTGCGTTGGGGTGAAAAACTTTCTGCTTTCATGTCAGGAGGTTAATAATAAACTGAGAGAAAAATAGTGGTGCATATCTTGTGACACGTGTCTCCGTGGTAACATGAAATAACAACATGGACGGGAACCAATAAATACATCCACCAATTAGTACACACCCCTGAATACATAAACATCTCAAAATAATAATAAATGTAAATAAAATAATAAAACTAACACACTGAGTTTGGAGATGTAGCTTGGAAACGGGCCAGGTATGGTGGAATGGGACAGATAGTGCCCGCCTCACTGAATTCCTTGTTACACCAAGCATCGGGGGAAAAGGGAGAGGCGTACCACCAATCACTTCTCTCCCTAGTCACCCCAATTAACCAACATATACATCCCCCAAAAGCAATGAATTCAAAATAATAATTGGTAACACATAAAGTGTGATAAGTTACACCAGTTAGTATGACATTACAAGCATGTGTATGATATAATGGAAAATGAGGAAAGGATTGGGGAGTGATAGACCATTCAACATTGAAGGAAGAAAAAAAATATATACATATGTGATAGCAACACTCCCTTAATAAAGCAAAGTGTAAATTGTAGTTGCATGTCCCCTAGAGAAAACACGGAGGAATAATTAGCTATAGGAGACAGCACTCAAGGCGATGAATGTAACATAAAGAAGTCTGTCGTTTCAGGCGGTCATGGAAGTTGTAGTTTTTATAAACGTCCAGTGAGTTTCTACGTACGGTCAGAAAAACCACGAGTCCCAGAATGCATTAGTTCAATGGTTGTACAGAGACATTGTCCAATCAGTATAGAGATACCTGTACTTCCTTTTGTTGGCTGCTGCAAGGTATGGGGAATGTTTTATTCTTCTATTTCATATAAATCCGCTATAACGCTAATACTTAACCCTTTGAGGCCCAGATGATGATGCTCAAAGGGTTAAAGCCTGTTCCAAAAGAGAAAAGCGTAGTAACTGTAGAGCACAGAAACTGATCTACAGTGTTCAAATAGAACTTCCTATTGATTTTAAATAAAGCTTGTTTAACTCCTTGAATATTTAAGGAGTCTCCAAAAGGTTGCGAAGGAGTGCGTTTGAAACGTCTCCAGCATTCTTAACGTTAACAGCTCCTATTAAATTACTGAGAATTTGGGGAATTTTTATTCTTCCCCTGTGGTGCAGCTGGTATGCTCCAGAAGTCCTCCTCTCTAGTGCTTAGAAACCTAAGGCCATTTTTTTATGTTAAAAAAGTGGAGCACTTTATGGCAACTCAACTACATCATAGGGAAAACTACAAAGTTTCCCGGTTCCCATTGAATTACAGAGCTTTTAACCCACTGAATACTAGATATTTTTTTAAGCATTTATTCATAATGCATTGAATGAATTCAGAGTTCCTTTTAAATCAAATGAAAGGCACTTCCTTGGATGTAGAGCACCAGTGTAACTGCACCCACTGTAGTTATGTCCCTGGCCCCAGCTGACCAGTCTGACCACCAGCTTGGAGGAAATGTACCTGTGTTGCTGTCTCTCTAGTCCCACAATTAACCTGTGCCACTTAGGGACAAATACAGAAAGATTAATGTGGTGCAGTTTTGGGACAATTCATCTGCATCGTAGGAGCCAGATAACAATCCCATTATTTTAAATGGGGCTTTTAAACCCCCACTAACACTACGCACTTAGATGTGATAAAGTGGAGATGACTTCTCTAGTTCCTATGTTAGTCTATAGAGCCTGTGCACTAAGATTGCCAAAGCTGGAGAAATCTTAGTGCATTGGATCCATAGAATAACATAGATATAATTTCTCCAAGCCCTATCACCTCTGTATCACACCATGGTGCATAACCCCTAAATGAATTGGAGACCTCTCTTGCATTCAAAGGGTTTGGAAAGAAAACATTAATATCAATGGAAGATTTTGTATTTGTTGGTAGTTGATAGTCAGTTTGTCCCAACATGGCTCCCTTTTTGTCTTATATATATTTCCCACTTCATCCCACTGGCAGACTTCCCTGTTTAATTACAATACACATGACACAAGAATTACAGATGGGAGGCAGGTGAATGGTGTTGTGTTGCACTTTTCACTCTTTAGCCAGTAGGGTACACAACCCAATGCATTGCACCCCCACCCCTGGGTTTTACTCAGAAGGAAAAGCCCTATAAAATGGGTTTGCATTAAAAAAAAATCTCCGCTTTTTTTTTTTTTTTAAATAGAACAAATACAAGTTCAATGAAGTTGCAATATTTTTTCTCCTGAAATGAGTGGGAGGACACTAAATAAAAAATGCAATTTTGGAGCAAACCAACTGCAGTATTGGAAACAAATAAAACTTCCAAAAATTCACATTGATTTTTAAATATAAATGGTATTTTTAACATCTTAAATGCCAGAGAAGTGATTAACCCCTCAAGGACCCATGATGTGCCAGGAACGTCACACGGCAGTTCTGCATTAAAGGACCAGTGATGGTCCTGCCACGTCATGGAATTCAGGGGTCCCCACGAGGCTGCACGCTGCTCTCATTGGCAAGAGAGCGCTCCGACTCACATGCTGGATTTCTTCTTCAGATATGAGGAGGTGGTAATGGGGAACAATTGGAGAGAGGAAGACAGGCTGCGGTACAGAGCTGTATGGCAGCCTGTCCTGAACTGATGTCACGGGTTTCAAGGGATAGTAATGTCAGAAAAAAAGTATTAACTACATGGTAGATACAATTAAAAGAGAGTACTTGCACTTATTCATAGCTCTCAAACCATTATGGTTTGAGAGATATAGGAAAATAAAGTTCTCCGCTCCCTCCCCTTTCTGCTTGACGCGCTGTAAAGCTGTCAGAAGCAGATTCTGGTTCCTGGATCAGACGGCGGCTCTTCAGCAGCGCAGACATAGCGATACCTAAAAAAATATTCTTCTGTAGAGCTATCCATAAGTATGGCCCATGATCCTTAAGTGCCGGCTACGTGAGTGCACGTCCGGTCCTTAAGGAGTTAATAACTACAATATTAAAGCTTATGTAAAACAAGTATTACTATTGCTTTAAATGGGTGGTTTCACCCATTGAATGCTAATGAGGTCCCCAATACATTCCGTTGCATTCAAGTGAATAAATGTCTTATTTAAGTTAATGGAAATATTTATTGTTCTTTATATTTCAGTTGATTTGCCACTGAATTACTCCCGTTTTCTTTTCAAGATAAGGCTCAATGTCTTGGCTTTAAAGTCAGTCAATTAATAGGTCCATGCACAATACACAGGAGGCTATTTTATATATGCCCAGCCATCTCTATCTGTTTGAAAATGTAATTTGAACAATTTTTGCATGTTCGTTTCTAAAGATTGTAATCCACTACATTTCTTTGGAACAGATGGAGCCCTAAGCATGAATGGCCCTGAAGAACATCACATTTCATCAGGATGTGTGGTGGAAGATTTCCCTGTTATCAAAGAGGAACCGTACAATAGCTGTAAACAATGGAAATGCTTTAAATGTAACTCAGAACATGTCAGTCATTATATACTGGACACAGGAGAGAAGGTTTGGTCTTGCACTGTATGTGCTGAAAAGCTACTTGAGAATCAAGCTGATTTAAAAAACAAATCCATTCCCTCCAGAGAGAAAACATTTCCTTGTTCTCAATGTGGAAAAAGTTTTATCAGTGCATCACAACTTGAGGTACATCAGAGTGAACACACTGGAAAGGGTCTCTTTTTCTGTGATGGGTGTGGGACATGTTTTAATGACTTATCAGATCTCAATAAACATAAAGCTGTTCATTCAAGAGACAAACAATCTGGATGCTCAGAAGACGAAAAATGTTTCCAACAGGAATCAAAGCTTGTTGGTCATCAAACGATTCACACAGATGAAAAACCAATTGGATGTTTAAATAGCGGTGAAGGTTTTGCACAGAGTACAGATCTTGTCAAACATCCAAAAGCTGACACAGGAGAGGGACCGGTCATATGTTCAAAATGTGGCAAAAGCTTCACCAATGATACAGACCTTGTTGACCATCAGAAATCTCACACAGGAGAGGAAGCATTTGAGTGTCCGGATTGTGGGAGAGATTTTTCCAGCAGGCTAGATCTTGCTAAGCATCAACTTGTTCATACAGGAGAAAAGCCGTTTGAATGTCCTCAATGTGGTAAATGCTTCAAGCGGAAAGTAATTCTTTCTAGACATCAAAAGATTCACACAGGAGAAACACCATTTAAATGTTCTGAGTGCTGTAAAGGATTTTTCAATAAATCAAGCCTTGTTACACATCAAAAGATTCACACTGGGGAGGGTTTGTTTGTATGTTCTGTATGTGAGAAAAGTTTTCCCAATAATTCTCTTCTTGAAATTCATGAACGAAGTCACACAGGTGAGAAACCATTTTTCTGTTCTGTGTGTGGGAAAGGTTTTATTAGGAAGTCAAATCTTGTTTCCCATCAAATTCTTCATACAGGAGAGATGCCGTTTGCATGCTCTGAATGTGGAAAGTGCTTTAAATGGAAAGACAGTCTTGTTAGGCACCAGTGGGCCCATACGGGGGAAAATCCATTTGAGTGTTCTGAATGCAGTAAGAGTTTCAGCTCTAGATCAGATCTTTCAACACATCAACGGATTCATACAAAGGAGAGACCATTTACATGTTCTATGTGTGGCCAAGGATGTAACAGTAAGGCTGACCTTACTATTCATGAAAGGGTCCACACAGATGAGAAACCATTTGCTTGCTCGGAATGTCAGAAATGCTTCAAAAGTAAACAGGAACTTAAAAGACATGAAATGATTCACACGGGTGTCAAACCGTTCACTTGTGCCGAATGTCCAAAAGCGTTTAGAAGTAAGACAGAACTTGTTAACCATCAGAGGACTCACACCGGGGAGAAGCCATTTGCATGTAGTGTTTGTGGGAAATGTTTTGCCAGAAAGGGAGGTCGTGCCCTGCATTACCGCGTGCATACGGGAGAGAAACCGTTCTCGTGTCCAGAATGCGGGAAATGTTTTGCTAAGACCTCAACTCTTCTTAAACATAAACATGTGCACACAAGACACATAACGTTTGTATGCCAATAAAAAGTGGGTTTTGTTTTAAGCCTATGAGTGCCAGAGAGGTATCCCGCAATGCAGAGAGGTGTTTTATTTAAAAGTTATTGCAGTTCAGACTTGAATTATTTAAGTGCTCAGCTAAAACTGACAATTCCGGTTTTGGATCAGTCAGTTTCAGCCTCCCAGCATGATCGTGGTGGGCCCTCAGGCGCGCTGTGATCATTAAACCCATGACATGCAAGGGAACGTCATTGGTCCTTAACGAACCGAAAGTTGTGATGGTCCTGGCACGCCCACGGTCCTTAAGAGGTTAAACAAATAGTAATTTTGTTTTATCCCCTATGGTTGAATTGTGCCGCCAGAATTTGTCCAGTTCCTCTTAGTTTGTTATCCATCTTGTGTCTGTATTTCGGTCAGAGTTTATCTGTGTGGTAATACCCACAGAGCGCTATCTCTTCTCCCCCATCCTTATCTTTTTTGGGAAATTTTCAGGGTAGCCACATGTAAAACAAGCACTGTGGAAATAAACTGTATCCTGCTTTCCTTGTCTGTTTGGTAACTCTATATATAAAGTTGTAATTAGTTTTTGTCATGTTAATCTTTTGAGCACCAGAGTGGAGTGCAGTATGTTGCTTCTCAATGCGTTCACCTAACTGGACCTCAGAGGGTTAAAGGCCATCTCAGGGTGACAGAATCCTACGTTATCTTCTGTATGATATGCACTTATTAACTGCTTGTGTTTTGTGTGTCCAGGACAGTGGCTCTCAACCAGGGTGCCGTGGCACTTTGGTGTGCCACGGACATCAGCTTAGGGTGCCCTGTGTTTTCTATGAAGAATTTCACAAAAATGTGAATTTTGAGTTTTAAATCTTTATTTGTGGAAATTGTTCTGCACAAAATGTTTGTTTGTTAGCATGATTGTGAGCCCTAATAATAACTGTATATTTATGTATAGTACCTTTCATTATGCCCTTGATAAATTTAATTACGTGAGCTAGGATAGGGTGACCACATTTCCAATCTACCATTCCGGTACATGTGATCACCTTACAGCTCAAGCGCTGAGACATTGTCCCCAGATCAAGCAGTTCCACACTGGGTAACGTGTACTCAACACATCCTAACTAACCCCAGTGTATAAATTCTGCTATGCTATTATAACGGTGGTATGCTGTAAATACAGGTACGCCCATAAGTCACATGCCTGGGAAACCTCAGCAGCATCTCACTGTGAACTCTTACTTTGTGTCACTGTCAGCCGGCGGGAGCCTCAGCCGCAGAACTCAGACCTCAGTCTCACTCACAGGCGCGCTGCTGCTCCAGCATTCCGGCGCCATCCCAGCTGTCTCGCACACACCAGTCCAGCCAGTCAATGGAATGTATTTGCTATATGGTCCTCATTGGCTGGCTCAGCCAGCCAATGAGGACCATACAGCAAATACATTTCATTGACTGGCTGGACTGGTGCATGCTGTGCTATGTAGGTAGGCTGTGGGTTCTGGCTTTGTTGCTCCATTCCGGGACTCTTTGTTGTCCCGGTGGGGGTGTCCTGGGACGCGGGACACTGACCTCCAATAAGGGACATTCCCGGGCATTCCGAGATGCATGGTCACCCTAAGCTAGGGGTGCCCTGAAACTTAAAGATTCCGTATTGGGGATGGCTTGAGCAAAAAAAGATTGAGAACCACTGGTTCAGGCAGTAATATCTTTAAGTTGCAGCATGTTAAAGGTTCCTAGAGGACCAATTGGAGCGCCTCTGGGTTAGGGCAAACAGGAACACAATGACTATATGGTTCAGAAAACATTAATGGTTTAGTATGTCAAAGACCTGAGGGTCAGCTTATTCTGAAAGTTCCCAGGTATACCAGTGAATGATGCTGATCTACCTGTGCTTAATTAGGGTTAACCTGAAAATCAGTGTGAGTCACTGACGTACAAACTATACCAAAAGTTCAAATGGCCAAAAAGTAACAACACTTCCAATATGCAGAGATGTACTGATACTTATGCAAACCTTCAGATTGCACAGCTGGAGGTCCAGCAACTGACTATCCTTGCTTTAATGTGTGCCAGGGGGATTTAGCACCTCTATACAAAATGTGAACCTCCAGTGGTTCCTCAGCTGTTTTTGCACTACAAACTGCATAATTATCAGCCGGTTTATGCAATGTGAGTCCAGCTATAACTGAAGAGCCACACATTTACTCACCAATGCCTATAATAACAAAGCAGTTCTGTTCAGCCAAGGAGATTCCACAGGAAAGGCTGAGAGTTCTGCTCTCATTGGCTGCCTTGTGCTGTCCGCAGAACGTCAGCCTTCTCCATGGATTCTGGGGAATGTAGTCCTAAAAACATTCTAATGTTGTGGTAAGTAAACACAAAACAACTACAAAACCCACAATCCCCCTCCAATGAAAATTTGTAAATGGACCAAGTGGTATGTCATACAGTTCAGAACCTGACATACAAATCCATTACTTTTGCTTGAACAGCTGCAGGAAGGTTTGGTGTGATTGGGCTTGATATATATTTCACATGGAAGCCTCTGGGACAAGGACTCAGTGCACAGGCTGTGACATATACATGATCTGTAATAAAGGGTGCATATTATACTACTTATGAATGAACACTTGCACACCCATACATGTTGCTTTATTTCTGTAATACCATTTAGTTAGAGCAGTGGTTCCCGACCCTCTCCTAGGGGACCCCTAACAGGCCATGTCGTTAAGATTTCCCTGCTTGTGCACAGGTGAGTTAATCAGAGGTTCAGTTATTTAATTACCTGTGCACAAGTAGGGAAATCCTACACACTTGGCCTATAGGGGTCACACCGATAGTCTATACCAGGGATCAGCAGCCTGAGACCCTCCAGCTGTTCAGGTTCACAAATCCCATCCTACCTGGCCAACCTGCTTTGCTGAGAGAGGAAAAATCTCCCATCATGCTCAGTAAGGAGCTGACTGATGTCACCCAGCTGTGCAGAGCTGCACAACAAACCGGCATGGAACAGGGGAGTTATAAGCTATGGGAACTCTGTTACTTAAGCGTTGTGGGCACAGCCAGTGAGTTAAGCCTTTGAGTGGCAAAGGGGGTGTGCAACACATTGCCCTGCAATGCACTGCACACCCCTCTGGCACTCAAAGGATTAAAAGGATGTTGTATGCATACTATACTGCCCCTTTAAAGAGTTTTTTATTTTTAGACTAGTTGAACAGCCCGTTACACAGGCCACAGTACCACTGCCACCCAGTCACAGGGCAGTCATACGCAGTAGAGACTGCCCACGCCACGTCTGATACAGAACTGGACGCTTCTTCGGAGCGCCCAGCTCTGTATCAGCTGCGCCGCAGGCAGTCTCTACTGCGCATGACTGCAGCACGCACAGCAGTGTCTACTGCGCATGTTACGGTGTTACACACGATTTAGCGAATTATTATATAGGATTACCAGCAGGATTTCTCTTGAAAGTAAATCTTTTGAACATCTACTTGTTTAGACACTTTGGGTCATATTCAGGAAGCGAGAGGTGTAATTCTAGGGAAAACCAAATGCAATATCGGGGACATAAGAGTTCCCAATCCCATTTGATTAAATGGTGATTTTAACCCCTTCAGAATGCAAGGCTGGTCTCTAATACATTGCAAACCAATGCTTTGGAGACTTATCTTGCATTCAAGTGGATAAAACCCCCATTTAAAGGGGAACTACCACCCCGCAATAACTTAACCTTCATTGATTCTTCATCTGGCGACTAGCTGCTTAGTAGCGCTAGTCGCCAGAAATATTACCCGGTTCCAAAGATTTCAGCGTTTTACCGATGCTCACAGGAGCAGGAAGCACAGACATCTCGTCACAGTGACGTCCGTGCGCCGGGGCTGTCAGTCCCTTTTGAGCCGGCCAGATGAAGAATCAATGAAGGTTAAGTTATTGCGGGGTGGTAGTTCCCCTTTAAATCAGTGGGAATTTTCATTTGTCCCCTTACGGGCAGTTGGTTTGCTCTAGATTTTAATGCTTTCCGAATATGACCCTTTATTTTTAGGTATTTTATTACGTGTGTTACTTGCTTTGGAATAGGTTGCGCACCGCTCTGGTCCTGAAGAGGTTAACTGCACTTCCTTTCCACTTGACCTACTTAACCAATGTTTTGCCACCATGCAATATCTTAAAAACATCAGGAAAATCACAACCATGTTCCTGTCCTGTGTGGGATATGTTCTAAATGGAAGTCACATCTGGCTGTGTATCACAGGGTTCACACTGGAGACATTCTGTGTGTATGCTCTGAATGGGGGAGAGGTATTATTGCCACGTAATTGTGAAGCAATGTGTTGCACACCCCTCTGTTCCTTAACCCTTTGAGTGTCAGAAAGGTATCCATTGCATTGCAATGCATCAGATACATCTCTGGCACTCAAAAGGGTTAGGTTTACCATGTGCAGTGTGAGCAGAGTTTGAGGATGTGAGGTCCTGCCAAAAGCCGCCATGTCCACCTCTGTAGACATGACATCAAGGAATGATTGGAAATGTTATCCCTTGAACACAAGGGTAACACTCATGGGGGCTATTATGATGTTCTGGCCATAGGAAAGTAAGTGGGGGTATTTTTAGGAGGTGTTTTAGGTAACAGGGAAGGCAATAATGACAAGCATACCTGGTAACCCTCTGGATCTGCCCTGGAGACTCTGGTTTTCAGACTGAATTACTGGGTCTCCAGGGACAGATGCTTATTATCTAGCGGTGGTGAGTTTCTTCTCCTTCCCACTCTGTTCATTCTACTTTTGTCCACTTCTCCTCCTTCCCACGCTGTTCCACCTCCTTCCTGCCCACTTCTCCTCCTTCCTGCCTTGTTCCACTTCCCACCCACATCTCCTCCCCTTTTCTGCCCTGTTCCTCCCACTTCTCCTCCTTCCCACACTATTCCTCCCACTTCTCCTCCTTCCCACTCTGTTGCTCCCACTTCCTGCCACTTCTCCTCCTTCCCACCCTGTTCCTCCCACTTCTCCTCCTTCCCACACTATTCCTCCCACTTCTCCTTCCCACTCTGTTGCTCCCACTTCCTGCCTCTTCTCCTCCTTCCCACCCTGTTCCTCCCACTTCTCCTTCCTTTTCTTCCCACTTCTCCTTCCCACCCTGTTCCTCCCACTTCCCACCCACTTCTCCTCCTTCTTCCCACCCTGCTGTCCACTTTTTTCCCACTTTATGACACAAAGCTGATTAAGCCCTGCCTGCCAGATTAAGTCCTATCCCTCTATGATCCGAATCGCATCCGTGACATCTCTCCTGGTCAGCAGCACATAAGTCCTTTCTGGGGGCTCATGATGAGGAAGTTCCCATGTATGGTGATATGCAACAAGGTCAATGACCGTACACATGTTTTACATAGAAACATAGAACTTGCCAGCCAATTAGAACCATTTGACCCATCTAGTCTGCCAATTTTCCTATTGTAAATACCTCAAATCTTATTTGGTTCTTGGTCTTATCTTTTGTTAAGGACAGCCTTATGCCTATCCCATGCATGCTTACATATCTTCACTGTATTAATCTCTAACACTTCTGCTGGTACGCTATTCCACTTATCTACTACCCTCTCAGTGAAGTACAACTTCCTTACTTTACATCTAAACCTCTGTCCCACTATTTTTAGACCATGGCCTCTTGTCCTAACATTTTTACTCCTTTGAAATGTATTTCCCTCCTTCACTTTTTTGAGTCACTTTCAGAGGCATAACTAGAAGCCACGGGCCCTGGTGCAAGAATTGCCATGGGCCCCCTGACCACATTGGCCACCTCCACATTGCCCTCGTCTCCACATTGCCCCTTCCACAATGCTCCTCAATCTCCACATCGCCCCTTCCACAATGCCCCACAATCGCCACAATGACTCCATCTCCACATTGCCCCTTTCACATTGCCCCTTCCACATTGCCTCTAAATCTCCTACCTCCCTGGTGGTCCAGTGGCAGAAGACAGGTCTGTGCCTCTTTCTGCACAGACCTATACTCCCAGCGCGGTCCTCTTCAGTAATGCTGAGTGCTGGGAGATCTTGTCATCTCCCAGTGCTCTGCTTTATGAGAGTGTCAGTCTGCCTGAGGGAATACTGATCTCCCTCTGGCAGACCAGCATTCTTTTAATGCAGAACCCCAGCTCTCTGCATTACTTAATTGCAGGTGTCAGGCGAGGGGGTCGCAGGGGGAGGAGGTCAGAGGTGTAACCCCTGCGGCCCCTATAGTTACGCCACTGGTCACTCTCTTCTTTCCTCCAAGCTATACATGTTCTTTAGTCTATCCTGATATTTCTTTTCCTGTAACCATTCACCATTTTAGTAGCCCTTCCATGAATTCTCTCTAGAGTATCTATATACTTCTGGAGATGGGGTGTCCAGTACTGTACACTGTTTTATTTGGAATTACAGGAAATCAGTAGGCCAGTATATACATCAAAAAGGTGATAAAATGGAGATGACTTCTCCTCTCCAAGTCCTATGTTATTCTATTGAGCCGATGCACTCTAGAGATCTTAGTGCATTGGGTCCTTAGCGTAATATAAGATTTAGAGAATTTACAGCACTTGAGAAGTCATCTCCACGTTATAAAAAAGAGAAAGGGGAGGCGCTCATAGGGTTAATACTGTTTAAAGTCTAATCCAAATAAAATGTGCAGAAATTCACTCACGGATTTCAGTTAGTGGCTATTCAGGCAGGTGGGGATATTACACTGCCCTCCACGCACATCTATATGCACCAACTGCTTTCCTTACTCTGACCTTCAAGAGAAGAAGGGAACATCAGCAAGAAAAGTACCAAAAAGACAGAGAGGAGGCGCTTTTACAAAATCAACATGTTCTTATTATTTCTCAACAACGATACTCACAATTTGCAGCACACCGGTTGAAGAACTACAACTAGTATTGAGGCGTCAGGGGTTAAAACCTGCCCCTGTTCAGGCACTCCGAACTTCTCCTTCCAAGGATCCAATAGGATAACGAATGAAAGATCCACAATAATCTATTATGCACACTAGCTTTTAATAATGAAATAAAAACAATTAAAAACAAATTAAAAAGCTATATCTATCCAACGCGTTTCTGGATCTCAAGGTTCCTTTCTTCAGGGTATCAAACTGTATAATCTTAATTGTGAGTATCACTGTTGATCGATAATAAGAACACGTTGATTTTGTAAAAGCGCCTCCTCTTAGTCTTTTTGGTACATTTCTATCTCCCCGTTATCCCCTCTTTATCACACCTTAGTGCATAACCTCCCTGGTATCTTTCTTTTTAGAAAATCACGCCTAGGAGAGGCACATACATAGATCTATCACACCACTCTGGCACTCAAAGGGTTAACAAAAGGCATACTTATAACAAAACATTTAACAAAATACATTTCTTATTTATTTACAATTTATTGAAACATCTGATAAATAACATATTTACTGCAATCCATTCACACTGAGTCTTGTGTACTAAAAGGAACTCTGGAGCAGACCAACTGCGTCATAGGGGACTAGTAAAAATCCCCAAAATTCCTATTGATTTAAATGGGGCTTTTAACCCATTGCATGCTAGAGCGGTCTCCATCTTATTGTGAAGCAATGCAGAGGAGACATCTCTAGCATCCAAGGGATTAAATGCCCCTTTTAAGTCAATGAGGATGTGTAGCTGTCCCCATGGTGCTCTTGGCTTGTCCCAGAATGAATCCAGTTAGCTCAGGACAACAAACTCATCGGTAGCAAAAACTTTCAAGTATCATCTTCAGCCATGTCTAAATTCACGTGACTATAACAAAGTGATACTTGGGGCACTAAAAACATATTTACACCTATTTTAACCCTTTCAGTGCCCGAGGGGTATGGAACACATTGCCTTGCAATGCGTTCCGCACTCCTCTGGCACTGAAAGGGTTAAGTGATAGTAATGTCTATATTAAAGTTTATCTCTGAGTCTTCTATATGGTTTTTATATTATACTAGTTTAAAAGCCCATGTACACAGGCCACAGTGCCACCCAGCAGCCTCAGCTGGTGCCTGGAGCCTCTCTGCTCACTGCCCGTGCTGCAGTCATTTACAGTACAGACTGCCCGAACGCGCTGCGGCTTATACGGAGCGGGACGCTCCAAATTCAGACAGTAGTGCTCTCAGCGCACCTTCCTGGGACAGTGGTCCCAGGAAGGTGTGCAGAGAGGACTCCGATGCGAATTTGGATCGCCCCGCTCCGTATCGGCGTCGGCGCGTTCGGGCAGTCTGTACTGTGCATGACCGCTTCTGACAAACATCCTAGCTAATTATTATATAGGATATCTCTGTGTTTAATTGCTTACGTTTGTATTTCAAAAGATATCAAAAGCTGAAAGGATCCCCCTCCTGCCCCTTTCCCTGATTCACGTGCCTCTCAGTCTGGTCTGGATGGAGTGTGGAGAGGCACAATC
This sequence comes from Rhinophrynus dorsalis, assembly GCA_037306005.1. Taxonomy (NCBI): domain Eukaryota; kingdom Metazoa; phylum Chordata; class Amphibia; order Anura; family Rhinophrynidae; genus Rhinophrynus; species Rhinophrynus dorsalis. The sequence goes on from CM074725.1 coordinate 39,220,795, forward strand.
TTCAGTAAGCAAAAGGATAATCCTGTCCTCCTTTTTCAAGAGGGGCAGGGTTTTCCTTATACTTACTTAATAAAGATTGTCCCTCGCTGCAATCTGTCCGGTCCCGGGACCGGATCCCAAATCTAAGGGGAGGCAGCTAGAAGGGGATCCTTTCAGCTTGAATATCTTTTGAACTACAAATATGTAATTAATTAAACATAGCAATATATATTATAAAAACTATATAGAAGACTCGTAGATGAACTTATACACTTTGCTATCCCTTTAACCCCATTGAGGACTAGAGTGGAGTGCAATGCATTGCGAAGCCCCTCTGGTCCTCAGTGGGTTAAAAAGATGATGAGACCAATATTGAGTCATAGCACTACAGAGGTTCATTCTGAAACTGAGGCTGATGTACTAAAATTAAGTGGAACAATTCTGGATCAAACCATCTGTGCTAATACAACATCCACAATTCCCCACTGACTAACTTAAATTGAGTTCTCCACCCCTTGTGTGCTAACGGTCTCCAATGTTCAAGTTGTTGAAAAAAACCACCATTTAAACCCATGTGGATTTTGTTGTTGTCCCTTATGGTACAGTTAGCATGCCCCAAAATTGCTCCACTTTTTCTTTTGTGCCTATGACCCTTAGTAGTTATGCCAGAATAATTACACTGAAATGTACGCTTCATCTTTTCCATATTCCACCCATAGACTACAAGTCCCATAATGCACTGCTACAAGTCAGCTAGCCATTCCCAACACTTGTTTTCTGTCACAGAAACTGTATGGACAAATTAAAAATTAGCAATTCTGGAGCAAACCAATTGCATCACAGGTTTAAAATGAAAATCCTTATTGATTTTAATGATGACTTTAACCTCTTGAACACCTAAGAGACCTCTCTAGCATTCAAAGGGTTAAAAAAAAGACCCATTTAAATCATTGGTGATTTTGAGAAATTTTATTTGTCCCCTATAGTGTAGTTGGTCTGCTCCAGATTTGTCCCTCTTTTAAGTAGTGCATCCACCCCTCTCTGTATAAAATACCTAGAGGAGTAAATGAATGTAAATACAAATGAACAGGCTGAATAACACTAGCAGTACTTTGTGGAAATGGGCGTGGCTTTGCTCTGGCTTCGGCCTGGTTTTCACATAATGATCCACAGCATCAGCAAAGGAGAATTTCTTTGGGTTATAACCCAGTTCCTTCCTGGCCTTGTCTATCCGGAACGTATGCATCACAGTGATTTTCACCACCTGTAACAGACAGCACAACATTCGTCACCTGCTAGCACCTTATTCCCTTCACTATGAATGGATACTCTAACCGTACTTCTTAGTCAGGGCTGGATTTCCCAATAGGAACCGCCTAGCTCTCCAATGTCCTGGCCACACCCAGAGGCGTAACTAGAAGCCACAGGACCCTGGTCCGTAAATTGTCATGGAGCCCCCCGACCACATTGCCCCCATTGTCCAACTCCACATTGGATACCTCCAAATAGCCCCCACTGTCCACCTCGCCACCACTGGCCACCTCTACATTGCCTCCATAGTCGACCTCCACAATGCTCCCATTGGCCACCTCCGCATTACCCCCATTGTCCATCTCCACAATGCCCACATTGACACCCATTTACCACCTCCACATTGGCCCTCGTTGTCCACCTCCAACCTCCCTGGTGGTCCAGCAGCATGCGGCATGGCAGGAAAGGTGTGTGCCACCTTCTGCACAGACCTCTATTAGCAGCTCCCGTGTAGTCCTCTCTCCAGTAATGCAGATTGCTGGGAGATGATGTCATAGCCCTGCTCTCTGCATTACTATACTGGGGGGGACAGTGAGGGAGCTGCTAACAGAGGTCTGTGTAGAAGAAGGCACAGACCTCAGTGTTTAGGTTGGGAGATCAGTCTGATCTATCCACCATCCAAGCTTGTAGTCGGTGGCAGTAGACTAGCAGGGGGCGGATGGGCCCCTAGAGTGAAAGCCCGGTCACAGTTGCGACCACTATAGTTACACCACTAGCCACACCCACATTCTGAATTCTGGGTTTGGCCAGAGCAATTTGAATGTCCCTGTACCAGTTCAAACTCATTTACAGGCTATTATTTAACTTCTAGAGTTAAATGCTAGAGAGATGGTTCTTGCTTGTTATAGTACAAGGGTATTTTCTGCTCCAGGAAACAGTAGATGGGACTGTGGGTGGGGTCTTGTAAGGAAAAGGGGTGTGGCCATGGATGGTGCTAAGAGCTCCTAAATTGCCTTGCCTAGGGGCATCTTAGTGACAGTCAACCTCCTTTTAGCTTTACATATTCTTCAATTCATAATATGTAAAGTCGGATTGCCTATACTTTTTTTTTTTTGCACATTTATGTCCACAACAGTGAGCTCAGCGAATTCTTTTTCAGAGCATTTTGTGTCAGGGACTGTAAAACCATGGATAGTGATACAATGTTGCAGCATCCCTGCAGCAAAAAAACCCAGGAACACAAAGCGCTCAAATGCACAGTGTGTTTCAAAGTTCTGCACAGCAGTCTTTACTCCAAATTACTGTATGTTTGTGATGCATGTGCGATGCAATAATATTTAAAATCACACAATAAGGGGATTATTATATCCATGTGTTTCTGGGATGCCATTTGTGTGCCACAGAATCAATTTTGTAAGGGGGAAACAATAATTACATTTTGTGCAACAAAACGTAATCCCTTAAAGGAGCAGTAAACTTTTTTTTATGAAAAAATAAATATTGTAGGTATTTTCCTATTGAGTAAAATAAGGGTACTCCCACTGCCAAGAGATTTATATTTCCAGAGTTATTACAGTTTAAACCCATGTTTTTTTACATTAGCAGTGCCCTCTAGTGTTTGAATTCTAATTAGATTTCCTGTTAGATTCTAATGGAGAGGAAAGTCAGAAAAGTCAGAGACATACAGTTCTCCATAGAATGTGATAGAAACTTCCTGTCACTTCCTGTCAGTTAGAACTATCAGGAAGTAAACACAGTAAATTCACTTCCTGATTATTTGAACTGATATACATTTTGAATAAAGCATCTGACAGCAGTGGGAGTGACCTTGTTTTATTCAGCAGGAATAAAAAAAGTTTACTGCTCCTTTAAGGAGCAGTGATGGTCGTGGCTTGTCATGGAATTTTGTGATCACAGCGCGCCTGCACATAATAATCTGTTCTAAAACTGGTGCAGCAACATTGAGATTACTCGGAACACACCCACAATTCAGAATGTGGGTGTAGCCAGCACAGCTGAGGCTCAGCCCTTCCTACTCTGCCTAATGGGAAATTTGATCCTGGTTATGTAACTTTTTTCTAGTTTTTATTTAATTTTGTTTGAGCTGTTTGTAATGAGAGAGGGTTCATTATTGTTATTTATGCCCACTGCTCCTGTATTCAAAAATGCTGTTCTCTCAGCCCATTTACAGACAATGTGGCGTCCTGGAAAAGGCATAAAGCATATGTAAGGCTAGAGAAGTCTTCCTTAGGATAACAAAGTTCAGCATATTTATGTGTATATAAACCCAGATGATGTTTAGGTGTTAGTGTTCTTTTATTTTGAGCATTGTTGGAAACTTAAAATGAAAAGTTGCTTGACAAATTGTGCAATCCATACCTAGGCTATTTTTGCTACATAAACTCTAACAACTAATTGCAGAAAATCAACTCATGATGTTATGTTTTGTGGTCACCACTAGAGTTCACTGTTCACTATGTTTTCTCATAATTTCCTTTAAATGGAATGAATCCTCAAAAGTTAAAGGGATCCTAATGTTTCACAATAAAAGTAGCTCAAATTAATATTCATAGTATTTGGGCCTTGGAAAGAGTTATTTCAATTCTGTCAGAGTTGTATTTCAAGAGTAATTGAATAATAAAGTATCTCCCTCCTGCCCCTTTTACTGATGTAACACTGCTCAGCTTAGAGCAGAAGGGAGGTGCCCAGGAAGACTGCAAAGAGGGACAATCTTCAATTAAGATAAGGGAAAAACCTGAAAAACTTGTCAAGGGGGGCAGGGATTTCATTGTTCTCACAGTAAGAATTTTGACCCTTGATGTGAGCTGTCTGGTCTATGGACTGGATTCCACATCTGAGGAGTGGGGGCTTACACTAGGTAAAAGGAGTGGGAGGGGGAAACTTTATCATTCAATTACTCTTGAACTACAACTGTCACAGTAATGAAATAACACTCTCTATGGCTCAAATACTTTGAAGATTAATTGGGGCTGCTGTTTTTGTGAAACATTACTATCACTTTAAAAGGAAGGAATACCGTTTATATTTTTTAGTTTGTTATGCACTGTTAAACTGGCGCTAGCACATTAAAAGACAACTTTGGTGATTCTGTAAAATCTTTCAAAAACACCTATATTTTTTGTAGGCATTTTTTAATTCAGAAGGATCATCTTTGATTCATTTAGATTTATAGATTACACTATTTAAGACATGCCGTGTGGTGCAGTTCTTATGTAGGTGAGCACTCATTGCTGAGCAGTGTCAGTGAGTGGAGGAGGTAATCTAGAGATAAGATAGGAAGTCAGTGCTAGAGGAGGTAGGCGATGCATTGCTGAGCAGTGTCAGTGAGTGGGGGAGGTAAAGCAGGGATAAGATAGGGAGTTGGTGCTAGAGGAGGTAGGCGATGCATTGCTGAGCAGTGTCAGTGAGTGGGGGAGGTAAAGCAGGGATAAGATAGGGAGTTGGTGCTAGAGGAGGTAGGCGATGCATTGCTGAGCAGTGTCAGTCAGTGGGGCAGGTAATGTAGGGATAAGATAAGGAGTTGGTGCTAGGGAGGTGGCCAGTGCATTGCTGAGCAATGCCAGTGAGTGGGGGAGGTAAAGTAGGGATAAGACAGGAAGTTCGTGCTAGGGGAGGTGGGTAATGCATTGCAGAGCAGTGTCAGTGAGTGGGGAGGTAATGGAGGGATAAGACAGGAAGTCAGTGCTAGGGGAGGTGGGGAATGTATTTCTGAGCAGTGTCAGTGAGTGGGGGATGTAATGTAGGGAAGAGACTGGAAGTCAGTGCTAGGGGAGGTGTAGACAACACTTTCTGTAACAGCAGTCAGTGGGCAGTTCCCCATCTAGTATTTAATATTAGGTGCTTCATAGTTTCCCTTCAGGGACTCTGTATTGTCCCGGAAGGGGCTGCCTGGGAGATGGGGTACATTTTAAATACAGGACTGTCCTGTGTAAACCAGGGTGCTTGATGATATCTACAAACCTGCAATGCACCTAAGAATTGCCTGTTAACTGTCAAAATTGTGCAATTACATTTCCCCCATTCTAAATAGGAGAAGAAAATATAATAAATATGATTTATGTATATACTTTACCTCATTTTTGGTCAGCACTGGGTTTAAATCCAATATTGGCCTCAATGCAAGATGAAGATATTCTGAAATAACAGCTGCACAAAGGAATGTTAATTACTTTTATATCAGGAGAAAATATTAATAGATTATCAAATAAATCGATCATAAACATTAAATTGGTTATGTACGGTGTTTAAATGTTCCTTGAGCACTGACAATACTTGACTGCTATGTGAAGGACTCTCACTGTCTACCCCTTAGGTGCTAAAGACGAAGCAATGTGTTGAGGATGTTTTAAAAAAGAAATGGATACCTATCTAACACAGAACAATATTGAGAATTATGACAGTTGGATTCAAAGCACATACAATGTTGATCCAGGGAAATATCTAACTGCCATTTGGAGTCAGAAAGGATTTTTTTTACCCACTTAGGGCTTAAAGGGATGGTAATGTTTCACAATAAAAGCAGCTCCAATTTTTCATTGTTTGCACTGTTTTCATATTCTATTGATGTAATTTGCAATTTTGGATAGTTTGTATCCTGTCCGTTATTTTATCGGATGGGTTTTCACTTATTTGCAGTAACCTTTACACTTTATAGCTCGTCGGCCTTCTGTTTTTTAAATGTTTTATCGTGCTCCTAAACTGTTATTTTTTGTTCTTAATAAAATATATTTGTTATTTTTCTATACCCTGCAAGTGTGCCTCTTATTAAAGGATTTCTGTATTTAAGGGGATTTTGTGTGGTTTCTTTGCCCCATTTTTCTCCTTTATCATTCAATTACTCTTGAACTACAACTCGGATATTATTGAAATAGCACTCTCTATGGCTCGTATACTAGAAGCTGCTGTTTTTGTGACACATTACTATCCATTTAAATGGAAATGGCTTCCACGGGTTTTTTCTTTACCTTCCTCTGGATCAAAAGGGGTGATTTGACATGGGCTGGACTTAATGGATGCATGTCTTTTTTTCAGCCTTATCAACTATGTTACTAGCAACCAATGGGTTAAGCAAATTAAGAGCTACATATTCCTCTAGGATGAGACTGATTTTAGCAAAATGGATCACAAACTGAACAGTCCCCAAATAACTAGAAAACAATTAACCATGGCAAATTAATTGTTTACCTGCAGCATAAACCAAGCAACAGGGAACAGTTATCCACGGATCGCTGCAGCCCAGCTTTTCAAACTGTGAACAGCCCAGAAGACAGATCAAAAAACGGAATGAGAAAATGATTAGTGTAAATCAAAGAAATCCCAACCCATAGTAAAGTGCCATATACAGGCAGGGGAGGCTGGCAACCTGTGGCCCTGATGGGGAGGGGTAGACAGCACAAGAAAATATCCTCTAAGTGTAGTAAATTATTTTAGAAGTATATGCATATCAGAGAAAAAAAACTTTTGACAGTATTCAAAAGACACTTTAATTCTAATATACATTTTTAAAAACAGAAATTCAACAAGAGACTAAAAATCCCTGTATAAATCAGAGAAATTCTCTGTATATGAGAACTAATAGTACAAATGCAAATATTTATAGTATAGAGTGCATATTAACACATGATCAAGAGCAGTCAATCCTGTACAACTAAATTGTACATATAATTTAAGGTGTATACTATGTATATTGTGTAGAGAGTAGGTACAGTTCTTATATATGGTGATTGGTCATCAATCACCATATAAAAGGGACACTTGGGAGGTAGGTGTTAATAATCAGGGATGATTTCCAGCAAAATCCACGTCAGGTCAATGACCAGTTTCCTTTTTTCAGCTGGTATATGAGACCAGCGGAGCAATACACCATTATGTGACCAGCAGAGAACTGCAAAATTACTTGAGATCAGCAGAACTCTACATGCATAGGCAGTAACACTACAGGTTTGAGCCAGAAGGAAGATTTGCTCAAATGCTGTATAGTCCCAGTTAATTAATCAACTTGGAAGACACCAGAGACTTCACTCGACCCTTCAGATTTTGGCAAGGGATGGGGTAAATAAATCAGTAAGTATGGACTTTTACATCTTAAAGGGATAGTAATACTTCATTTTAATTTTTTATTTTGTAGGCATTAAAAAAATATGAAGAATGATATAAGTCTTATCTCTCAAACCCTTACGGTTTAAGAGATATTCACAAGCAAAGTTTCCCCTCCTGCCCCTTTTACCTAGTGTAAGCCATCTCTTCTCAGATGTGGAATCTGCTTGTAAGACTAGACAGATAACTACAGGGGACAATCTTCTTCCCATGAGAACAATGAAATCCCTGCCCCCTTGACAAGCTTTTCAGGGTTTTTCCCTTATCTTAACTGAAGATTGTCCCTCTCTGCAATCTACCTGGGCACCTCCCTTCTGCTCTGGCTGAGCAGTGTTACATCAGTAAAAGGGGCGGGAGGGGGACACTTTGTCATTGAATTACTCTTGAACTACAACTCTGACAGAACTGAAATAACACTTTCCAAAGTCCAAATATTATGATGATTAATTAGAGCTGCTTTTATTATGAAACATTACTATTCCTTTAAGTCTTTGAGTGCCAATAGGGTACGCAACGCATTGCTCTGCAATGCATTGCGTACCCCTCTGGCACTCAAAGGCTTAACACTTACAGTGCGGTGCTCAGTATCATGCTCTATGAACTTAGCACTTTTTTTAATACCATTATATAATTGTACGTACCAGTGGATGGAGAAACTCAAACAAATTGACACTTTCCCCATCATGGATGTAATACGCTTGTCCGCTCTAAAAATGAGATGAATGGTACAAGTGTGTTTGGTTACCAAAGTATTTTTCCATCTAACAGTATTCAGGTATTTCTGATCGCATTAATGCTGAGAAGGAGCAATTGTGTTGCAAGCCATCTGCGACACAGGGGACAAAACAATTAAAGTTGATTCAAACAGGGTTTAAAGCGGAACTACCACCCTAAATAAAGTCGCCCCCCAATTATTAGGCATATGACGACTAGCTTCGTAATAGTTCTATTATCTCACACAAATAGCCGGTTCTGAATTAATCATTATTCTTTAGAGAGTGACGGCCAGGCTTCTTGCTTTAGAGCCGTATGCTCGCCTGTGCCATCAGTCCCTTTCCGGTGCCTTAAAGGAGCAGTAAACTTTTTTTATGAAAACATATATATATTGTATGGATTTTCCTATCCTATTGAGTAAAATAAGGGTACTCCCACTGCTGAGAGATTTATATTTCCAGAGTCATTATGGTTTAAACCCGTTTTTTACATTAGCAGTGCCCTCTAGTGGTCAAATTCTAATTAGATTTCCTGTTAGATTCTAATGGAGAGGAAAGTCAGAAAAGTCAGAGGCACACAGTTCTCCATAGAAGGTGATAGAAACTGCCTGTCACTTCCTGTCAGAACTATCAGGAAGTAAACACAGTAAATTGACTTCCTGGTTATTTAAACTGCTATAAATTTTGAATAAAACATCTGACAGCAGTGGGAGTGCCCTTGTTTTATTCAGCAGGAAAAGCTCTATAAAATATGTGTTTTCATAAATAAAAGTTTACTGCTCCTTTAAGGCATAAAGCAATGCCTCCTAGAGGAGACCGGGACTGACAGTGCAGGCCAAGATGTCTGCATGCAAGCCTGTCTTCCAGTCTCTGAAGAATAAAGATTACTTCAGAACCGGGTACTTGTGTGAGATAATAGCACTATTAAGAAGCTAGTCGCCATATGCCTAATTATTGGAGGGTGATAGTTCCGCTTTAAATGGGGCATTTAACACCTTGTATGCTAGAGAGGTCTCCAGTTTGCTTTGCAATGCACTGGAGACCTCTGGGATTCAAGGGGTTAAAATCTCCATTTCAATCAGTGGCAATTTTGGGAATTGCTTAATGTTTCAATAGTGCAGTTGGTTTTTGCAGAATTGCACCATTATCCCTAGGACTGGATTTATATCCCAGGCACCCCTAGACAAGGCACTCTAGGCACCCTTAGCTCTGCCCATGGCCACACCCCTAAGTCTTCACATGATCCCACCCCCCAGTCCCATCCACTGTTTCCTGGCACAGAAAATACCCTTGGCATATAACAAGCAAGAACAAAATGAAGCTTTGCATTGGAGATCAATCTAGTATCCAAGGGGGGTAAATAATAGCCTGTAAACTGGTTCAGGGACATGGAGATTATTCTGGCCACACCCACAATTAGAAAGTGGGTGTGGCCAGCATAGTTGAGGTGACCCTCAAAATTTGAAGCCTACTCTGCCTATTGAGAAATCTGGCCCTGATTATCCCTTAGTACATCAGCCTCACTGAGCAAAACCAGCACACTAGTAAGCTCAGCACATTCAGACTAGCAGTAGTGGATGTAGAACACACAAACACAAGCAAGAACACTAGTAAACTAAGCATAGGCATGCCAGCACTAGTAAGAGTATCAAACACAAACCAGCGCTCTAGTAAACGCAGCACATTCACACCAGCACTAATATGAGTACCACACACAAGCCAGCGCTCTAGTAAACTCAGCACATTCACACTAGCACTACTATGAGTAGCACACACAAACCAGCACTCTAGTAAACTCGGCACATTCACACTAGCACTAGTAGCACACACAAGCCAGCACACTAGTAAATTTGGCACATTCACACCAGCACTAGTATGAGTATCACACACAAGCCAGTTCTCTAGTAAACTCAGCACATTCACACCAGCACTAGTATGAGTATCACACACAAGCCAGCACTCTAGTATACTCAGCACATTCACACCAGCACTAATATGAGTATCACACACAAGCCAGTACTCTAGTAAACTCAGCACATTCACACCAGCACTAATATGAGTATCACACACAAGCCAGCACTCTAGTAAACTCAGCACATTCACACCAGCACTAGTATGAGTATCACACACAAGCCAGCACTCTAGTATACTCAGCACATTCACACCAGCACTAATATGAGTATCACACACAAGCCAGTACTCTAGTAAACTCAGCACATTCACACCAGCACTAGTATGAGTATCACACACAAGCCTACACTCTAGTAAACTCAGCACATTCACACCAGCACTAATATGAGTATCACACACAAGCCAGCACTCTAGTAAACTCAGCACATTCACACCAGCACTAATATGAGTATCACACACAAGCCAGCACTCTAGTAAACTCAGCACATTCACACCAGCACTAATATGAGTATCACACACAAGCCAGTACTCTAGTAAACTCAGCACATTCACACCAGCACTAGTATGAGTATCACACACAAGCCAGCACTCTAGTATACTCAGCACATTCACACCAGCACTAATATGAGTATCACACACAAGCCAGTACTCTAGTAAACTCAGCACATTCACACCAGCACTAGTATGAGTATCACACACAAGCCAGCACTCTAGTAAACTCAGGACATTCACACCAGCACTAGTATGAGTATCACACACAAGCCAGCACACTAGTAAACTTGGCACATTCACACCAGCACTAGTAAGAGTATCACATACAAGCCAGCACACTAGGAAACTCAGCAAATGCATGTGAGCACTAGTAGGCGTAGAGGACACAAGGCGGCACACTAGCAAACTAAGGATATGCACACAAGCACAAGTAAAAGTAGTGCACACAAGCTGGCACACTAGTAAATTCAGCATACGCAAGCAATCTCTAGTAAACTCGGCACATTCACCCTAGCACTAGTAGCACACACAAGCCAGCACACTAGTAAACTTGGCACATTCACACCAGCACTAGTATGAGTATCACACACAAGCCAGTTCTCTAGTAAACTCAGCACATTCACACTAGCACTAATACGAGTATCACACACAATCCAGTTCTCTAGTAAACTCAGCACATTCACACCAGCACTAGTATGAGTATCACACACAAGCCTACACTTGTAGTAAACTCAGCATTCACACCAGCACTAGTATGAGTATCACACACAAGCCAGTACTCTAGTAAACTCAGCACATTCACATCAGCACTAATATGAGTATCACACACAAGCCTACACTCTAGTAAACTCAGGACATTCACACCAGCACTAATATGAGTATCACACACAAGCCAGCACACTAGTAAACTTGGCACATTCACACCAGCACTAGTATGAGTATCACACACAAGCCAGTTCTCTAGTAAACTCAGCACATTCACACTAGCACTAATATGAGTATCACACACAATCCAGTTCTCTAGTAAACTCAGCACATTCACACCAGCACTAATATGAGTATCACACACAAGCCTACACTCTAGTAAACTCAGCATTCACACCAGCACTAATATGAGTATCACACACAAGCCTACACTCTGGTAAACTCAGCACATTCACACCAGCACTAGTATGAGTATCACACACAAGCCTACACTCTAGTAAACTCAGCATTCACACCAGCACTAGTATGAGTATCACACACAAGCCTACACTCTAGTAAACTCAGCATTCACACCAGCACTAATATGAGTATCACACACAAGCCAGCACTCTAGTAAACTCAGCACATTCACACCAGCACTAGTATGAGTATCACACACAAGCCTACACTCTAGTAAACTCAGCATTCACACCAGCACTAATATGAGTATCACACACAAGCCTACACTCTAGTAAACTCAGCATTCACACCAGCACTAGTATGAGTATCACACACAGGCCTACACTCTAGTAAACTCAGCATTCACACCAACACTAGTATGAGTATCACACACAAGCCAGCACTCTAGTAAACTCAGCACATTCACACCAACACTAATATGAGTATCACACACAAGCCTACACTCTAGTAAACTCAGGACATTCACACCAGCACTAGTATGAGTATCACACACAAGCCAGCACACTAGTAAACTTGGCACATTCACACCAGCACTAGTATGAGTATCACACACAAGCCAGTTCTCTAGTAAACTCAGCACATTCACACTAGCACTAATATGAGTATCACACACAATCCAGTTCTCTAGTAAACTCAGCACATTCACACCAGCACTAATATGAGTATCACACACAAGCCTACACTCTAGTAAACTCAGCATTCACACCAGCACTAATATGAGTATCACACACAAGCCTACACTCTGGTAAACTCAGCACATTCACACCAGCACTAGTATGAGTATCACACACAAGCCTACACTCTAGTAAACTCAGCATTCACACCAGCACTAATATGAGTATCACACACAAGCCAGCACTCTAGTAAACTCAGCACATTCACACCAGCACTAGTATGAGTATCACACACAAGCCTACACTCTAGTAAACTCAGCATTCACACCAGCACTAATATGAGTATCACACACAAGCCTACACTCTAGTAAACTCAGCATTCACACCAGCACTAGTATGAGTATCACACACAGGCCTACACTCTAGTAAACTCAGCATTCACACCAACACTAGTATGAGTATCACACACAAGCCAGCACTCTAGTAAACTCAGCACATTCACACCAACACTAATATGAGTATCACACACAAGCCTACACTCTAGTAAACTCAGGACATTCACACCAGCACTAGTATGAGTATCACACACAAGCCAGCACACTAGTAAACTTGGCACATTCACACCAGCACTAGTAAGAGTATCACATACAAGCCAGCACACTAGGAAACTCAGCAAATGCATGTGAGCACTAGTAGGCGTAGAGGACACAAGGCAGCACACTAGCAAACTAAGGATATGCACACAAGCACAAGTAAAAGTAGTGCACACAAGCTGGCACACTAGTAAATTCAGCATACGCAAGCAATCTCTAGTAAAAGTAGCACACACAAGCAAGGACACTTGTGAAATCAGCAGAAACAAGAATGACAGCTCACACACTATGACACACACACATGTGTGTGCACCCACTCACTTGTGCACCCATACACTCACAGCTATAAATCCTTTCCTGGGTGTCAATGCTTCTGCAGCCAAGATGTGAGCCTCCACCAGATTGTGCAAGTGAATCCAGTTCATTTTGGTGCGGTGATTTCCAAACTTGAAAAATAATAATCTGTTCTTCACATTAACCTGGAGAATATATACAGAAGTTAATAAATATATCGCTGTCACTGGCAATCCTTCTATTGCTGTAAATCTTTTGGAGAGGGATAGTGAGTATATATATATACTAGTGTAAAAGCCTGTGTACACGGGCCAAGGTCCGGGTGACGTTAAGAGGGCGGTCCTGCTCTGCGTCTTGCTGCCAAGGCAGTCATGCACTGTAGAGACTGCCCGAGCGCACAGAATGCTCCCAGCACAGAACTCCCAGCATTCCTACACCTCCCAGCACTGAACTCCCAACATTCTGTGCTCCCAGCATTCCATACTCCCAGCACAGAACTCCCAGCATTCTGTGCTCCCAGCATTCCATACTCCCAGCACAGAACTCCCAGCATTCCTACACCTCCCAGCACTGAACTCCCAGCATTCTGTGCTCCCAGCATTCCATACTCCCAGCACAGAACTCCCAGCATTCTGTGCTCCCAGCATTCCATACTCCCATCACAGAACTCCCAGCATTCCTACACCTCCCAGCACTGAACTCCCAGCATTCTGTGCTCCCAGCATTCCATACTCCCAGCACAAAACTCCCAACATTCTGTGCTCCTAGAGCATTCTGTGCGTTCAGGCAGTCTCTACTCGCATGACGGCTTCTGACAAACATCCTAGCGAATTATTATATAGGATAAGGGTTAATGTGTATTGATTTGGCATTATAGTGCATGTGTCCCTCTACAATATAAAACGTTTGATAAGTACAGACACATACTGCTAGTCTGGGTAAATGTCTTCGCTCATCTGGTCCATAGATTCCAGGAGGCCTTAGAACACAGGTATGAAGTTTACCTCCTCCTGGGAACAGAGGTGATAAGGTATCATTACTACAACATCTCTGTATATCAAAATCTAACAGCTTCTGATTGGTTGCCAGTCACACCCTGGGGCAGCAGGAAGACAGTGAACTGCCAGGGGTAATGATTTTGATGAAGCCCCCAGCCACTCATGCCAAAATCACTGCTGTGAATTATCAGGGGAGGTGATTTTGGCAGGAACGGCCATTTCAATCAATATCAATGTACACACCCTCCCTTTTTACCTTCCTATTTTCCCCTCCCACCCACAACTGTGCCTGTACATTTCCCCTTCCAAACCTCCCTTTCGCCACCCCATTTTGCCTCCCACCCTCCCCTTTGCGTTATTGTTTCCCTTTATCCCATCATTCTTGTCATCGCCTCCCCTCATTGAAGCGATGCGTTAGGAGTCCTCTCTAGCAATCACAGGGTTACAGCCCCATTTACATCAACAGAGATTTTTAGTTGTTTCCTATGGCAAATTTGTTTTGGGTTGCCAATACTCATGCCTAAGAACTTTAAAAATGAGCTGACCCTGAGATCTTGTTAATATTAACTCTTAAAGTTCTCTGTGATATGTCCCTGATTGTTGTAATCGAGAGACGCTCCAATCAGTCGTCAAGGAACAATTAATATACAACAACTTAGAGGGATTGTAATGTTTCACAAAATAGCAGCTCTGATTAATCTTCATAGTACTTGGGCCATTGAGAGTGTTATTTCAATACTGTCAGAGTTGTAGTTCAAGAGTAATTGAATGATAAAGTATCCCCCTCCTGCTCCTTTTACCTAGCATAAGCTGCCTCCCCTCAGATGTGGAGTCTGGTCACTTGACCGGCCAGCTCACAGCAAGGGACAATCTTCTTACTGTGATCATAAGGAAAACCCTGCCCCCCTTGACAGATTTTTCCTTATGTAGCCACTAATAATATCCTTTAACTGGCATAAGGGAAAAACCTGTCAAGGGGGGCAGGGTTTTCATTGTTTTCACAGTAAGAAGATCGTCCCTTGCTGCGAGCTGTCCAGTCAAGTGACCAAATGCCACATCTGAGGGGAGGCAGCTTACGCTAGGTAAAAGGAGCGGGAGGGGGATACTTTATCATTCAATTACTCTTGAACTACAACGCTGACAGTATTGAAATAACACTCTCCATGGCCCAGATACTATGAAGATTAATTGGAGCTGCTTTATTGTGACACATTACTATCTTTTTAAAGCTATGATCACACACAAGACAAACATGACGTCTGCCTCTGCCTTCTGGGTACAGGTGGCACCAATTTAACCTTTTGAATGCCATAGAGTTATCTAACGCATGGCACTCAAAGGGTTACAGACTCAATTAACTGGAGCACAATATATAATGGGTAGCACTGGACTCTCCCACTATGAGAATTTGGCCATTCACCCTGAGATTTGGGTCAAAACCCTGAGTGTCAGGGTGAAACACTGAGAGTTCCCAGATATGCCAATACTAGAGGCCTCCTGTATCTGTTCTACAGTGTCTCTGTGGGTATCAGGTAGAGAAAGCTCTTGCGGTAACCTGCCGACAGCTAAATTTATCTCAGTCTCACCTGGGCACTTGGTTTCATATTGCACTTTACGTTAATTTGTCTAACACTGGTATTTCTAACCTTATCGCTGCTCTGAGAGGCTTAAGTGCTGACTTGCCTCCCTGCGTATGGAACTGAGGATGTGACAATAAATAATTCCAGATGAGTGCATCAGGTGACTGCTGTAGAGCTCTGAGCTGGCAGAAACAGTTAGGAGCCAATGTACAAGCCTTGCCGGGCTACATTAAGTGAGTGTGGCTTGTTACACAGTAAGAAACAATTAGGAGTCAATGCACAAGCCTTGTAGGGCTACATATAATGGAGCCAATGTGTTGCAATGCATTGGATACCTCTCAGCAGTGGCGTAACTATAGGGGTCGCACCCGCTACCGGGCCCGTCGCTCCAGGGGGCCCGGCCGCCCCCTGCGACCCCTGTGCCTGGCACCCGCGATCTCAGTCTGTCACCGTAGTAAAGCAGAGCGCTGGGAGATGACATCATCTCCAAGCGCTCTGCATTACTGAAGAGGACCACACGGGAGATCAACACACCTCTCCGGGCTTCTGCCACTCCAAGGAGGTAGGAGATGGGGGCATTTTGGAGAGGGCCAATGTAGTCGAGGGGGGCCAATGTAGTCGAGGGGGGCAAATGTGGTCCGGGGGGGGGCCCATAGCGCTTCTTGCACCAGGGCCCGGAGGCTTCTAGTTACGCCTCTGCCTCTCAGGCACTCAAATGGTTAATATGGTAAAATCAATAAATCAACAATGGGTTGGAGATATCTCCAGCACTTAAGGGGTTAATAACTGCAGTGTTCCACACAGCAAAAAGATCACAGCACAATCACAGAAATCTGCAAAATATGTCTATTTAAAGATGGAAAATTATTTTATAATAGACGAGTCCCACCAAAAGCACATTAGATATCGGGAAAGACTATTAGAATTTCTTAACTTTTTATTATCACATAGAGATCAAGTTGATTTTTGTTTTTAAAGGGCTAGAAGGCATTACAATAGGACCTTTAAAGGGATAGTAATTCTTGATTTTAACAATGTTTAATAATGTACATATTAAAAAAATAAAGTAAATGTCCCGTTGCTCAAAAGTTGATTGTTTTAGAGAAATAAGCTTCTAAAGTTCCCCCCTCCCGCCCCTTTATCACAAGTCAGTGCTCTAGCTGACAGACTGAGATCCTGATCCTGGGACCGGATGGCTCTTCCGCAGAGCTGAAATAACATTGTAAGAAAGTCTTCATGAGAACGGACTATCATCCCTCCCAAGTGTTCCTCTTTAGGAGGGACAGTCCCTCTTTTAGACCCAACTCCCTCTGTCCCTCTTTCCCACCCTGATGTCCCTCTTTTTAGCAGATCAGACTGTATGGTGTGTATATAAGTGTATCACCCTGGTGTCCCTGTGTTTAGGAGATCAGACTGTGTGGTGTGTATATAAGTGTATCACCCTGGTGTCCCTGTGTTTAGGAGATCAGACTGTGTGGTGTGTATATAAGTGTATCACCATGGTGTCCCTGTGTTTAGGAGATCAGACTGTGTGGTGTGTAAATAAGTGTATCACCCTGGTGTCCCTGTGTTTAGGAGATCAGACTGTGTGGTGTGTATAGAAGTGTATCACCCTGGTGTCCCTGTGTTTAGGAGATCAGACTGTGTGGTGTGTATATAAGCGTAGCACCCTGGTGTCCCTGTGTTTAGGAGATCAGACTGTGTGGTGTGTATATAAGTGTATCACCCCTGGTGTCCCTGTGTTTAGGAGATCAGACTGTGTGGTGTGTATAGAAGTATATCACCCTGGTGTCCCTGTGTTTAGGAGATCAGACTGTGTGATGTGTATAGAAGTGTATCACCCTGGTGTCCCTGTGTTTAGGAGATCAGACTGTGTGGTGTGTATAGAAGTGTATCACCCTGGTGTCCCTGTGTTTAGGAGATCAGACTGTGTGGTGTGTATAGAAGTGTATCATCCTGGTGTCCCTGTGTTTAGGAGATCAGACTGTGTGGTGTGTATATAAGTGTATCACCCTGGTGTCCCTGTGTTTAGCAGATCAGACTGTGTGGTGTGTATATGTGTATCACATTGCTCCACAGAAATACAACTTGCATTAATGTTTGTTTAAACGTCAGTATATGTGTTTATAAATCAGTCTGTATAAATAAAATACTTTGGCCTTGTTATAAGTAATTTATTTGGTTACACAATAGGTCATGAAATAGCCTAAAAATTTCTGGTAATGCCCAGCCCACCAGCCACACACCCTAAAACACAAGTGTCACTCTTTGGAAATTTGAAATGTTGGGAGGTGTGGTCTACAAACTGTGCCTGGTTTGAGGCAGGCACACTTTGTAGACCATTCTCATGAAGAATGTCTTTGTATACAATGGTATTTCGGCTCTGCAGATGAGCTGTTCGGTCCCGTGACCAGGATCTAAGTCTGTCAGCTAGAGCACTGACGTGTAAAATGGGTGGGAAGGGGAAACTTTAGAAGCTTATTTCTCTAAAACAATCAATGTTTAAGCAATGGGATATACATCATTTACTTTATTTTTTAATATGTACAATATTAAACATTGTTAAAATCAAGTATTACTATCCCTTTAATATTAATACATACTTTTTGTAACAATTTAGAATAGTGTGCATTTAATGTGACACATTATTTTACATGATTCCCAGTGGGGAATCGGAGTCTTCCCCCTTAATCCCAGTGTCACCATCCCTGTCATCTGACTGTTCTTTATTGAAACACTTTGGCAGGGTATGCACCCAGGCACTCATGCTGGTACCTACAGCTCTACCACCATTTGCAGAAGCTTTAGTTGTGCTGCTTGTAGCAGTCAGAGTTTCAGCTGTGCCAGCAGTACTGGGGAGCCCCAACTCATTTATAAATAGGGTGAGCACACTTCCCAGAATGCCCAGGACTGTCCCTTATTGGGGGACTGTGTCCCACGTCCCGGGTCACCCCACACCGGGACAACAAAGAGTCCCAGAATTGAGCAATTGGGAACTCTTACTATGTCAGCCTCAGAAAGATGGTCAGTGCTGGCGAAAGCCTCAGCCGCGGGACTAGGGTGACCACATGTCCCAGAATGGCAAAATGGAAATGTGGTCACCCTATTTATAAAGTGCCAATATTTTGCAATGATGAAAAGTACTGCATAGAAAAAAAGCTGATCTTATAATAAAGCTCTCAGTTTAACAATAAAATATTTTTATGCCTCGATCCATGTTGCAGTCTCCATTTCCAGCATAAACAGAAACTAAATTGAGAACAAAAATGCCACTGGCGCTCAGAGGACTCTGCTGTATTCTAATAGGTGCCTGGAGGAGATGTGTATGGATGCATGAAGTCAAAGCACCAATCAGAACACAGTAGTGGTTGACATGTGCCAGTAGATGTCTCTCTGATTTCATTAGCTTTTGGGCAACATTTATAAACAAAGTAGAGACATTCTGGAGAAACCAACTGCACCATAGGGGTGAATACAGTTTTCTGTTGATTTAAATGGGGCTTTTAACCCTTTAACTGCTATAGAGTTCGATAATGAATTGCTAACCAATGCATTGGAGAACTCTAGAGATTAGCGGATTAAAAGCTCCATTCAAATTATTGGCGATTTTTAGTTTCTCCCTTTGGCAGAATTGGTTTGCTCCAGAATTCTCATCTCTTGCTTTCTCTATAAAGCCTTACATTTCATGTATTACTCCTTACCCTTTAGTGGAGTCCCATTAGCAGCCAATATCATCTGATCTGCAATAGCCTTGGTCTTGGAGTAAATGTCCATGTGCTGCGAAGACAATATGGGGTTAATGTTACTTGGGTTTTAGTGATGGTAGCAGGGGTGGGAAACCAGGGATCCGGCAGATGTTGCTGAACTGCAATTCACATGATCCCTGTTGGACCCCTGCTTATAGAGGTGAATAGGAATTCTGTATTTATTGAGGCTGATGTACTGAAAAATGGAATTATTATATCTCTAAATATTTGTTAGGCTGGATTTCCAGCAGAGTAAAACAAAAGATTATTGATTCAAAAGTTATTATAACTCAAAAAAGCTTTACTGCTCCTTTAAATTATGTATAAAAAAACAATCAAGGGTTAAATATTAATTTACTTTTTTAGACATGTAGATTTTGTGGCACAAAAATATATTTTTTCTTTTAATCAAGTATGGGAAAATATTACCTTTTCGAGTGGAAAGTATGGTATGGTTTCCTCATCGCCATCCTCAATGTGGTTGCCGCCAAACACCACATTCACCGTGCTGGTGTAGATTAGCTTGGAGATATTCTTCTGTATACACACTGCACAGGACAAGAGGAGAATATATACGCTATAAGAAATGTACTTTTACCTTGATTTTATTACAGGATCACAATAAACAAAAAAATGACCCATAAAGTTTTATTATGGGAAAAAAACCTAATGAAAATATCATTCTTTAAAGGAGCAGTAAACTTTTTTATGAAAAAATATATATTGTAGGGATTTTCCTATTGAGTGAAATAAGGGTACTCCCACTGCCAAGAGATTTATATTTCCAGAGTTATTACATTTTAAACCCATGTTTTTTTTTACATTAGCAGTGCCCTCTAGTGGTCAAATTCTAATTAGATTTCCTGTTACATTCTAAGGGAGAGGAAAGTCAGGAAAGTCAGAGACATACAGTTCTCCATAGAATGTGATAGAAAATGCTTGTCACTTCCTGTCAGTTAGAACTATCAGGAAGTAAACACAGTAAATTCACTTCCTGATTATTTAAACTGCTATACATTTTGAATAAAACATCTGACAGCGATGGGAGTGACCTTGTTTTATTCAGAAGGAAAAGTTCTATAAAACATGTGTTTTCATAAAAAAAGTTTACTGCTCCTTTAAGTCTCAACATCCTGTTGAACTTATAAAAGTCAAGCCTTCAGTCAAACTCACTAAAACGATTAGTGGGGACAAAGGATAGACCCTTCTGCAAAAGAATAGTTCCGTCAATGGTCAGGATATGTGATGACAAATTGTACACTACCATACCTCCCAAGTGTCCCTCTTTAGGAGGGACAGTCCCTCTTTGAGACCCAAATCCCCCGTCCCTCTTTTCTACCCTCTTTTTAGGACATCAGAGTGAGTGGTGTATATATTAGTCTATCACATTGCTCCACAGCAATGAAATTCACATAAATGTTTAGTTAATCTTCAGTGTATATGTTTGTAATTGAATCTGTGTAAATAAAATACTTTGGTCTTGCTCTAAATCATTTATTCAGTTACACAAAGGTGTCAATAGGTGACAAATTAACCTAAAAATTCCCCGCCCACCAGACACGCCCCTAGAAACACCACCTAAAACACAAGTGTCCCTCTTTGGCCATTTGAAATGTTGGGAGGTATGCACTACGTTTTTGGTAATGGAGGTTTGTTTGTTATTGTTTCTGGTTTTGCCCCCCTCCCCTCGTGGTTGCCCTCTTCCTCCCCCTCTTGATCCCTGTGCCCGTGTAGTCACACCTAAAAAGGAAGTACTAGAAGGCTGCGCAGTGTCTGACTCTGAGTCTGTTTCTGAGGAAGATAATGTTGTACCTTTGTCCGTGTATCCTTGTAATTTAGGGCTATTAGGGTTGGGCCTTCTATTATAACGTCTCTGTATTTGGGTACCCCCCCAATAGCCACTTGTATACCCTGTGTTCCTTGTAGTCCTCAGTCACCTTTGTCTCTTTTGTACTGTGCTAGTCTGGATTTATAAGAGTCAACCAGTGGTTTCAATTTAGTAAGCCAATCTGTACTTTTGTCTGTCTTAAAGGTATAGTAATACTTAAAATGTAAAAAAAAATATGTTGTAGGGTTTATCCCCCTGAGTAAAACAAGGGTACTCCATCTGCTGAAAAGTGCTTCATTCAAAAGTTATTAATTTTCAAAGTTAAATTTTTTAGGTGCAATATCACAGTGGCCTGAAATTGTACAGTGGCGCTGTTGCTACACGATCCTATGGACAGCTCTGGTCCTGGGACCATAAATCTCCATAGGATGATGTAGCAACAGCGCCACTGTACAATTTCAGGCCACTGTGATATTGCACCTAAAAAATTCAGCTTTGAACATTAATAACTTTTGAATGAAACACCTTTCAGCAGTGGGAGTACTCTCGTTTTACTCAGTGGGATAAACCCTACAACATATATTTTTTTTACATTTTAAGTATTACTATCCCTTTAAATGTTTCTAAGGTTAGGTAGAGCCCAGTGGATCTATGGACTTGATTGATGTGAGGTTATATGCAGGATCACACTGTGTTCTCTATGGATGCGGATACACCCTGTTATAATGCTCCCCAGCTCTGCAGTACAGCTGGCTTATGTAGAGCCCACAGGTCATTTGAGGTCTGAACTCACTGAAGAGAAAATCCTTTTCAATGACCGAGAGTTCCCATTCATCGCCACTAGGAGCTGCAACATTGTATCTGACTACAGAGCAGCAGAACCCCTCATACCGACACGGAGGTTCTCCAGCTTATGCATAAACGCAAGTAAAAATGTTCCATTTTGCAACAAAATCTTTGTGGATAGATTAATGTTTAATAATAAGAACTATTGGCCACCCTTATATAGGTACTGTTTGAATATGTGACATTACCAACTACTCGGGATGGCAGGTAATAACACTACTTTTTTACAAATGGTTCCAGATCTATATGTGGAACAATGTACATTGATTTTGTAGCGCTCCACTTCTACACAACTTTCACAACAGTGTATAATTCTGTTGGCTCTTTCAGAATAACCGCTTTTAATCCAAACATGTACAATGACTGATATACGGTTACGCACAAAGAAAAAGAAACAGTTCTTGTGACACTTTGTTGTAACATAGTAACATAGTTGATGAGGCTGAAAAAAAGACGTGTCCATTAAGTCCAGGCCATGCCAAAACACCCCTGTTGACCCAGAGGAAGGCAAAAAAAAACTCTCTGGAGCAATTACTAATTTATCCCCGAGTGGGTAAAAAAAAAAATTCCTTCCTGACTCCAAATGACAGTCAGTTATTTCCCTGGATCAATATCCTATCTGCTTTGAAGCCATCTGTCATAATTTTCAATATTGTTCTGTGCTAGATAGGCATCCATTGGTTTTTTGAAAGCAGCTGCATTATCTGCAAGTACAACATGCTGAGGCAAAGGATTCCACAGCTTTACCGTGCTTACTGTAAATAATCCCTGCCTTTGCTTTAGTTGAAAGCCCCTTTCCTCTAGTCTTAACCCTCTGAGTGCCAGAAGGGTACGCAACGCATTGCAAAGCAATGCGTTGAGTACCCCTCTGGCACTCAAAGGGTTAATGGATTACCTCTTGTTCTTAGCTCTGCTCTTTGCGTAAATAATTAATTGGCTAGTTCTTTGTATTGACCTTGAATGTATCTGTAAATGGTAATCATATCACCCCTTAGATGTCTCTTCTCTAATGTAAACAAACCCAGTTTGGCTAGTCTCTCTTTCTATAACTCAGATCCTCCAATCCTTTTATCAGTTTTGTTGCACGTCTCTGCACCTATTCCAGTTCAACAATGTCTTTTTTAAGAACTGGTGCCCAGAATTGTACTCCATATTCTAGATGAGGCCTAACCAATGATTTATACAGAGGTAGGATAATATTAGCATCCCTTGCTTCTACACCTCTTTTTATGCAGGCTAGTACCCTATTTGCTCTTGCAGCAGCTGAGTGACTCTGCACACTGCTGTGAAGACTATTGTCTATCAGTACTCCTAAATCTTTCTCTAATGAGGATTTCCCAAGTTGTTTCCCATTTAGTGTATATGTAGCAAGTTTGTTACTACACCCCAAATGCATAACTTTACATTTATCTACATTAAATGTCATCTGCCACTTTTATGCCCATTCACTCAGTTTATCTAAATCCTTTTGCAGAGAAAAAACATCCATCTCTGTACGTATTTCCTTACATAGCTTTAGCTTTTTGCATTACAATAATAATCTGCAATTATCTTGGACTCTACGGTATGTACATTTGCATATGATGTCACTTTTACTACCAACTAGGCTAGCATCTGTTTTGGTTTAACACGTGGTTTCTTTGGTGTTTAAAGGTTGTAGGTTCTGTATGTTTAACACAATGATTTGAGAAAGGCCCATTGTAGGGTTGAAACTTCGATACTAGTAAATATGTTATGATTTTACAAATTCCTGCGAGTGCCTGCTTTTGATATCATATTGCTTATGATACCACTACTATATATATATATATATATATATATATATAGCAAGATCTCATGACCTCAAACCCGACCCCTACCGAGTAATCTCAACCCCTTAATGCACTGATCACCTCTCTGGTTCTTAAAGGAACACTAACTTCTAAAATGTTCTGGGATCATACCAGTGGTTCTGAACTCCTGTCCTCAGGACCCACTAACAGGCCAGGACTTAGGGATTTCTCTGCTAGAACACAGGTGTGGTGATCAGAGGCTCATTCACATTGATTAACTCACCTGTGCTCTAACAAGGAAATCATCACATCCTGGCCTGTTAGTGGATCCTGAGGACAGGAGTTGAGAACCACTGGATCATACCCACAATAAAATCCCCCTGTAGACTATGCTAGCCTCTGTAAAAATTTACTGTTGGTTTTTTGGGCCCAAAACTCTACTCTTACATATACTCTGTAGAGTCTTCTTTTTCTGCTTTTTCCAGGGCTCCCACAGCAGTGTTGATAGGGTGACTATGGAATGATGGCTCCGCATTGTCTTTAAATGGCCTGAGATAAAGTAACAACCTTTCTGAACAGAACAATGAGTACTAATCACAGCTCATTAATAGTGTTACCTCTGCATAAAAATGAACCCTTTGAGTGCCAAAGGGGTATCCAACACATTGCAAGGCAATGGCACTTAGATGGTTAGCCATACTGTGTCTATATATGATAGTACACACAGGCATTAAAAGTTTTGGGTTAGATTTTAGGGATCTAACATAAAATAACTACATTTTACAGATACTAGCTGGAAGTACATGATACCCAAATTATATAACTCAATTTGATTTTAGGTGTTAGTATCCCTTTAAATGATTGAATAGGGCCATGCACAGTGTCTTTTTCAGAGTGAAAAAATGTGCCAGTGCATGTCATGTTCGTCTCCATCGACATGATATCCAGGACTGATGGAAGCTGTTTTCTCTCGTGCAACTGTACAAGGGCAAAATTCAAAGAGGCCATTATAATTTCCTTGCTGTAGTAAGTTATTTGGGGTTAATCAGAGGGTTTAGTGGACATGCAGTTCTCTGTGATCCTACCATTGCTGACATAAAGTATATGCTAGTCTAGAGCCCCAGATTTGTCTTTATGTGCACCTACCCACCATGTGCAAAGAGTCTGTCTGTCTATCTATCTATCCATCCTGCTGAGTAGAACAAGGGTTTGGCTCTGAAAAGGTTAAAAACTCTTGGCTTCTAGAGCTGTCTCTAAAATGCAACAGAAAGTGTTGGAAAAATCTCTAAAGTCCAAGAAATTATAGGGGTTGAGTCCTTTCATTATTAGGTAATTCCGTTGCATTAACCTTTGAGTGCTGTGGAGTGTATATGTATGTGTGTTTCTTTGTGTGTGTGTATGTGTGTTTGTGTGTGTGTGTGTGTGTATGTGTTTGTGTGTGTCTGTGTATGTATGTGTGTGTGTGTGTGTGTGTGTTTGTGAGTGTGTGTGGGGGGGTGATCAAACATCATCCATCCCACTGACAATCAAAGGTGTAGACAACTCCATCATCATATACATACATTACTGATGGGTATTATCTATACCAGTGTTGGCCAGCCTCAGATCCTCCACCTATTGAGGACTACAGCTCTCATCATTGCCAGGGATCACGCAAGCTGTAGTCCACAACAGCTTGATGGCCACAGGTTGCCCACCCCTTTTCTATACGTACCATCAATAACCACTTTTGTTCCTCCAATGTTTATTGACTCAATTTGTTCCTTCTGAAGCTAAAGGGAAAAACATATAAAGGAGATTTAACTCGATACATTTACACACATATTTATTTACACTGAGCTGTTGGCTAATGGGAGTTGTAGACTACAAAAGCTGGAGAGCCAAAGGTTGCTACTCTGGCAGGGCCAAATTTACATCCCAGACGCCCCCTAGACAATACAATCTAGGTGCCATTAGCTCCACCCATAGCCACGCCACCACTCCTCATATGACCCTGCCCCCTCGGTTCCATCCACTGTTTCCTGGTCCAGTAAATACAGTTGGCCCATAACAAACAAGAACAAAAAACCCTCTGAGTGCCAGAGGGGTATGCATTGCTTTGCAGTGCGTTGCATACCCCTCTGGTACTCAAAGTGTTATACTCTTTGGATGCTAGAAAGATCTACAGCTCACTGCATTGGAAATCTGTCTAGCATCCAAGGGTTTACATAATAGCCTGTAAAGGGGCATAAAACTGGTGTCTGCACATTGAGATTTCTTTGGTCACACCCACAATTCAGAATGTAGGTGTGGCCAGTACAGCTGGTGCTCTACGCAGTTACCTAATGCGCCTATTGGAAAATCCAGCACTGACTCCTGGGATTACGTATCCTGAACATGACAGACATTGGAGTCTCAGATTTAGCTAGGGGTAGGCAAGCTTTGGCTCTTCAGTTGTTGGGAACACAATGTCTAGTTGGGGATGATGGGAGCTGTAGTCTCCAACAGCTGGAGAAAAAAAAACACCCACCCCTGCTTTATCCTATTTATCAGTGACAGTGTGATATCTTAAATAATTAGTATAAATTTCAATGATTAATTAAAATGAACCTCTCCCCATAAAGTGACAGTCAACCTCCTTTTTCATATTCTGCAATTGTATAATATGTCAAATCAATTTGCCTAAACTTTGTATTATTTATTTTTCATTTTCAATATTTTTATAATTTTATGTCTCTGACAGGGAGCTCACTGAATTTCTGTTTCCAGACAGCTTTCTGTCAGGGACTGTGAGAGCAGAGATATTGATACAATTTAAAAGTATCCCGGCAGCAGAAAAGTATGCCTCCACTACAGAAAGCAGAGAACTCAGTGCAACATTGTATAACTATATCCCTGCTTTTGTAGTCCCTGACAGCATTAGGTTGGCCTCAATGATTACAGTGGGAGTTTTTCTTTAACCCTTTGAGAGCCAGAGGGGTATCCAACACATTTCAAAACAATGTGCTGGATACCCTCTGGCTCTCAAAGATTTAATAAATATGGCGCAGCTGGATTGATCTGGCACAGAATATGTCAGAGGTCTGTCTGTCTGTCTATCTATCTATCTATCTATCTATCTATCTATCTATCTATCTGTCTATCTATCTAGTCTATCTATCTATCTATATGAAAGAGAAAAACTGCATCTCCAGCCACACACACCCAGGGGTGGCAGTAAGGAGGATATATTTAAATCTTCTCAATACTGCCAGTCCTGGACATAGACAGGGGTGTGATTTTCACAGGAGTGTACGTGTCTATTCATAAATAATATCTGTAGGTGTGTGTATGTGTATGTATGTATGTATGTGTGTGTCTGTGTCTATGTATATATCTTTATGTGAACTTGGTACTACAAGTAACACACCCTTCACAACACAGTTGTACCAAAAATATAACAGACGGGCAACGCCGTCCCACACTTCTAGTATAAATATGAAGTGTAACCATTGACGATAACACGTCACTCACTTGTTGAGACCCAGACATTCCGTACGATGCCATGTGAAAAATGCAATCCACTCCATCACAGGCTGCGCACAGAGACTCATAGTCCCTTATGTCTCCCTGCAGCGGAAAAGAAAAATCAAATAATATTAAATGTTGACCCGTCAACCCCCCAAGAAGCTTTGAATATTTATAATCTACATTAAAAAACAGTCTGAATGTAATGTGCATGCAGAGCACATACCATTTGTTGGCGGGAACACAGGACCTCAAACTGTACTCATTGCTAATGGACAGCTAAACCCTTTAAGGACCAGAGGTGTGTAATGTATTGTTTCGCAAATAATTATATACCCCTCTGGTCCTAAAACGGTTAAGAAATCTCATGTATTGTTCCTGCTTCAGTTTAAAAAAATGCAAGCAACTGTTATGTCTGTCACTGTGGACATCAGGAACAATTGGAAATGTGAGCTCTTGAGCTTATTCCTTAACATCCAATGACGTGTCAGGACCGTCGCGCCTGTCTGGATGTTTAAGGGTTAGTAATACTTAAAATGTAAAAACAAATATGCTGTAGGGTTTATCCCCCTGAGTAAAACAAGGGTACTCCCACTGCCGAAAGGTGTTTCATTCAAAAGTTATTAATTTTCAAAGTTTAATTTTTTAGGTGCAATATAACAGTGGCCTGAAATTGTACAGTGGCGCTGTTGCTACACCATCCTATGGAGATTAATGGTCCCGGGACCAGAGCTGTCCATAGGATCGTGTACCAACAGCGCCACTGTACAATTTCAGGCCACTGTGATATTGCACCTAAAAATTTCAAATTTGAAAATTAATAACTTTTGAATGAAACACCTTTCAGCAGTGGGAGTACTCTTGTTTTACTCAGGGGAATAAACTCTACAACATATATTTTTTACATTTTAAGTATTACTGTCCCTTTAAGGTCCTGGCACGGCATGGAATTCTGGGATCGCAGTATGGCTGCATGCCGATTTGCGATCCCAGAATGCATCTATGAAAAAAAAAAAAAAATACCGTGGTCCTCTAATGCTGCCCTCCCCCATACCACTCAGTCCTTAAGGGGTTAGCAGTCTCATTTAAATGAATGGGAACTGTCATTTCCCCCCTACGATTCAGTTGGTTTCTTCCAGAACTGCACCTCTTTTCAGCTTTTCATGTTTTGGTACAACTCAATAAGGTAGAGATCCTAGTTTGCGTGCACTTGGCTTTTAATTTCACCTGGATAAATTCTGCTCCACTTGAGACACCCCACTCAGGTTCATGTATATCAAATAACAGAACAGAGACTCCTGATTGGATAAGAGCACATCCA
Organism: Rhinophrynus dorsalis; assembly: GCA_037306005.1. Lineage (NCBI taxonomy): Eukaryota > Metazoa > Chordata > Amphibia > Anura > Rhinophrynidae > Rhinophrynus > Rhinophrynus dorsalis. Next base: position 39,249,500 of record CM074725.1, read on the forward strand.
AGGTTATGTCCCACGTATCCCGCTCCTCCAGTCACCAAGGCTTTTGTTATCCCTGTATGGACAGTGTCCAGGTGAGTACTAGGAGAGCAAGCGGAAGCCTGGCTCTGGTGTGGCACCACCCCATTAGACCTGTGCTTGGTTGCTGATCGGAAAGGCACATTGCTCTGTAGATTGTTCTGTAGACAGGCAGAGCAGACATCTTCCATCTCAACCCTGCTTCTCAAGTCTTCCAGCTCACACACTGCTTCCTTCTCCCTCATACTGCAGAATGGATGTCCAAATCAAAAGTCAACCTGTTCTCCTGAAAATACAAGTGAAAATGTCATAGTTTCTGAACAGTGTAAATAAACAGTCAGGGCCAGATTTCCCAGTATGCAGAGAGCTACTCATTTTGAGGGGCTACTCAGCTGAGCTGGCCACTCCCACAATTTGAATTGTGGGTGTGGCTAGAGTGATCTCAGTGTCCCTGCACCAGCTTTATAACCCTTTACAGGCTATTATTCAACAACAAATGCTGTGCCAGGCACATCATGAAATTCTGGGATGGCAGCATGACCACATGCATCTCTGCCATCCCAGAATGCATTGCACAAAAAAAGAGTACCATGTCCCTGTCCCCTAAGGCTGACCAACCACCGGATCGGGTGGTTATAAAGAGGATTTTTTTGTCCTTGCTTGCTATAGGCTAATGATATTTTCTGTGCCAGGATGGGATTGGGGGTGGGGTCATGTGATGCATGGGGGTGTGGCCATGAGAGGAGATAAGGGTGCCAAGAGTGCCTTGCTGAGGGGCGCCTGGGAGGTAGATCCGGTACTTCAAAAAGGAGAAAGTATAAGTAATTCATAAAATAGATAAACAGTATCCAGTCTAAGTCCTTTTTCTTTCCAACCTTGGCTCTTGCCGGTGACAGATTTGCAATTAGTTAAACCAGATAACTACTTGGAAGGCCAAACTTCCAAAGGTCCTACACCTGTACTGGTCTCACCCACATTCTGAGTTGTGTGTGTTGCCAGAAAACCCCAATACCTCTACAAAAGACATCCACTCCTGGTTTAGTTATCCATTTACACTCCACTTACTGTTCATTATTTAACCTCTTTGATGTTATAGAGGTTTTACCCATAACAAAGAGTTGCCATTAAGTTGTGGCACACTTATGGATTGTCACCGGTGATATTTCCTGTGGCTTGTTTTATGTAAAACATATTTCTATAACCTGTTGCTATACTTTCTGGATTTATGTAAGCATGATATAATTTTCCCAAAGACACTAACCCAGGAATTGCAAATGTTCAATACGATTTTTATTAATGCAATGGAACATGTCACTGGTGTCCTCACTCACCTTTACTATTTTCCCCTAGTTGTGGGATCAGTTGCTTCCATATTTAGGAATGTAGACACAATGGAAGTTCAGGTAGCAGAGCTCAATACTATTCCACACCTTTTAGAAACATATTATGACTGCTCTGAAATCCTTATTTCTACTACCCAACATTCATAGTTCATCTGCTTGCAAAACCATTTGAGTGACTCAAGGGTAAAGTGCCACACTGCAAAGTAGTTTTGTTACAGACACTTGTAGAAGTCAAAGCGTTAAGATTTCTGATTTGAAGTATAATAAATTTAAGGTGCATTCAACATTTCTCTCCTCAGTCGTGCTTTTAAACATAACAGCATAATAGCTGGTTGATTATCTCACTAAATACCATGTAACTTTTTACTTTGAGCTACGTAGAGCATTTAAGTGAAGCCATCTGAGACCAAGTATGTATCATATATTTACTATTATGCAGAACATAGCCTATTGGAGTTTTCTGACAACCAGTTGTTGCCCTAGGCTACCTGATTATCAAGCAATATGGTTGCTGGAAAATGTGTAGTTTGGTGGAAATGACTGGATTGCTAATTTATTGCTGTCTGTTTGGGCTTACTTGATCATATCAAGCCAATCAAATTGGTCTGCTAAAACGACACTGAGAGTACCAACATCCTGTTTATATATATATATATATATATATATAAAATTTGCTAGGACGTGTCGCTCCCTGTGTGCGTAACACACATGGACACAGAGCGATGCCTCCTAGAAAATTGTGAGTAACACGCACAGACGCAGAGGGTGATGCCTCCTAGCAAATTGTGCGTAACACGCACGGACGCAGAGGGTGATGCCTCCTAGCAAACTGTGCGTAACACGCACAGACGCAGAGGGTGATGCCTCCTAGCAAATCATGCGTAACACGCACGGACGCAGAGGGTGATGCCTCCTAGCAAATTGTGCGTAACACGCACGGACGCAGAGGGTGATGCCTCCTAGCAAACTGTGCGTAACACGCACGGACGCAGAGGGTGATGCCTCCTAGCAAACTGTGCGTAACACGCACAGACGCAGAGGGTGATGCCTTCTAGTAAATCATGCGTAACACGCACGGACGCAGAGGGTGATGCCTCCTAGCAAACTGTGCGTAACACGCACAGACGCAGAGGGTGATGCCTTCTAGTAAATCATGCGTAACACGCACGGACGCAGAGGGTGATGCCTCCTAGCAAATTGTGAGTAACACGCACAGACGCAGAGGGTGATGCCTCCTAGCAAATTGTGAGTAACATGCACAGACGCAGAGGGTGATGCCTTCTAGTAAATCATGCGTAACACGCACAGACGCAAAGGACGATGCCTCCTAGAAAATTGTGCGTAACACACACGGACGCAGAGAGCGATGCCGCCTAGCAAATCGTGCGTAACACACACGGACACAGAGAGAGATGCCGTCTCGCAAATTGTGCGTAACACACATGGACACAGAGAGAGATGCCATCTCTCAAATTGCACATGGCTCCCCGGCATGGCGGAGGGAAAAGCAGCGTTAGAGCAGCACGTCCCGGGGATCACCGCAATATCACTGCTGCCCCCCTCCCCCATGTGGAGGAACAGAAGAGCTGACTGTCAGGCTGCATCTTCTGCCCACAGGCACCCGAGTGCCAGCTCTTCCACGTGATCCACTCCCCTCACGCCGTGCCCAGCCGTTACCTGTACGGCGGCTCTGTCAGTGCAGCCCTGAGCTCCTCATCTGACAGGCACCCGGGCGCCAGCCCTAAAAGCCAGACCCCGTCGAATGATGGGCTTTAACCTAATATATATATATATATATATATATATATATATATATATATATATACACTGAACCATAAAGATATTAACGGTCATCCTTCTTCTATGCCATGTTGTCAGTGATTCATGATTTTAAAATAAATGTACTGATTGCTAATGCTGTCAGTCATCATAACTTCTTGGGAGCCAGTGATGTATCCAGCACATTGCATAGCAATGTATTGCAGATGTCTAAAGGGTTAAACAGAAAATTGACCCTGGCACCCTGTGCATGACTGCACTTGTCACATTAGTGCACAGCCAATGAAAGTGATGGAGCCACCGAGTCTGAATTCTAGTGATCAAACCAATCTTCTGCCAGGTAGAATCATCAAACTTGATACACCAGGAAACACAAACCTACCGATCATCTGAGCTTTGAACAGACATGACTGTACAGTATAATCTCACTTCTAGAAATAACATGATACTCTGAACTCAGAAAACGAGGTCCTTATTTAGAATATGAAGCACTGTCACTCGCAGCAAAGATTTCAATTATATTGGAAAAATCTAATGACTGACTAATCTCACAATCTGGGTCAAAGACTTCTTATGTATCACAGTTAATTAGTTTGGATTGTTACAACAACTCTTTAGGTCATATTCAGGGAACAACAGATGAGTAAGTCTGGACCAATCCAACTGCATCATAGGGGGGATTAAAGATTCACAAAATTCCAATTGATCTAAATAGGGCTTTTAACTCCTTAAATGTTAGAGTGATGTCCAAGGCCTCTCTTGCATGCAAGGGGTTAAAAGTCCCATTTAAATAAATGAGAATTGTCACTTAAATCCCTATGGTGCAGTGGATTTGCTCCAAACTTGCTGAACACAGATCTTTGACTCTGCAGCTGTACAGACAGTGAGTTATAACTTCCAACATTTCAATTGGCCAAAGAGGGACACTGATGTTTTAGGTGGTGTTGCAGGGGGCGTGGCTGGTGGGTGGGGCTTTACAGAGAATTTTTAGATTATTTCATTACCTGTTGACGGTTCAATGTGTAACTGAATAAATGCTATAGCGCAAGCCCAAAGTATTTTATTTAGACAGACTAATTTATAAACACATAGACTGAAGTTTAATGGAGCAGTACACTTTTTTTATGAAACAAATATACATTGTAGGGCATTTCCTGTTGATTAATATAAGCATACTCCCACTGCTGAGAGATATTACAGTTTAAACCTGTGGTTTTTTCACATCAGCAGTACCCTCTAGTGGTCACATTCCAATTAGTTATCCTGTTACATTCTAATGGAGAGGAAAGTCTGTGACATACAGTTCTCCAAAGAATGTGATAGAAACTGTGAAGTCACTTCCTGTCAGTTAGAACTATCAGGAAGTAAACACAGTAAAATCACTTCCTGATTATTTAAACTTTTATAACTTTTGAATAAAGAACTGACAACGGTGGGAGTGTCCTTGTTTCAGTTAGCAGGAAAAGCTCTGTAACATATCGGCTTTCTTAAAAAAAAGTTTACTGTTTCATTAACCAAACAGTAATGTGAGTTTTATTGTTGTGGGGCAATGTGATACAATTATATACACACACCACAGAGTCTGACCTCCTAAACACAGGGAAAACAAGGGAGTAAGAGGGACAGAGGGATTTGGGTCTCAGAGAGGAACTGTCCCTTCTAAAGGGGGACACTTGGGAGGTATGGAGTAAATTGATAACAATAATAACTCAAACAAAATGCAATAAGTATTCGTCTGCCTCTCAGTGGGCTAAGACCCGTGAGTGTCTCTTCTCTTCTTAGTTTACTAGATAGATATAGCTAAATAGATAGGCCTAGGTGTGAATATAAAAAATTGATAATGACAAATGAGGATTTTAGTCTTACCTGTTAAATCCTTTTCTCTTAGTCCATACAGGTTACTGGTAACTTTGGGTAGGCGATCTGCCCCTTTAATTAGGCAGGAACCACTCTAGAATTGTATGCAGGGGGTGAAGCCTACCTTTCCTTCTTGGCTGCAGCTAGCCAACCAGCTCCAGTAAGATTTGAGACACTAACTATGACTAGATAGTGGAAGGAAAGAAGACTCCTGTGATCGTGACCCAGAAGGACCCCCAAGGTCTGCCACAGGAGAGCCAAGCATGGTCCCTTGACAGGGTGGGAAACCAGTAACCTGTATGGACTAAGAGAAAAGGATTTAACAGGTAAGACTAAAATCCTCTTTTCTCTGTCATCCAATACAGGTTACTGGTAACTTTGGGATGTCCAACCATTGAGTTTCCCAGAGGCAGGAATTAAGGCAGGACCAGGCGCCAGGCCCCCAAAGTCACCAGAGCAGATATGAATCATCAGATCAGAGATAGCCCAACAAAACAAAAGAAGTGTCAAGGGACATTGAACAGGGGTAACAACACCCCAAAACTGTTACACAGAACACTGAACTAGAGCCAACAGGGCTCAAAAGTGAAGGAAGCACCAAGAACCGAAGAAGATCCTAGACAAGCAAGACTGCCTCCAGGATCTTCCTCCCAAGACTGTCTTCAGCCGATGTCAGCACATCAACACGGTAGTGCTTTGAAAAGGTGTGCACAGACGACCATGTGGCAGCCTTGCACAACTGATCAGCGGAGGCCTGATTCTTGTAAGTCCAAGAAGCCCCAATAGATCTAGTAGAATGAGCCGTGACCGGAAAGGGAACAGGCTTCTTCCTGAGCTCCTAAGCCTTACGAATAGTGGACTTGATCTAGGATGCAATAGTCACCTTCGATGCAGGTCTTCCTGCCCTGGGACCCTCAGGAATGAAGAACAGCGCATCAGATTACCTGACAGACTCAGTGCGATGGACATAAAACTTGAGATAATGCACCACACCTAACAAGTGGAGATCCCTCTCCTTCTCAGAGGTAGGGTCAGGGCAGAAAGAAGGCACCACAATCTCCTGATTGATGTGGAACTCCGAAACCACCTTCGGAAGAAACTCCTGAGAAGTGCAAAGCACCGCCTTGTCCTTGTGAAACACCAAAAAGGTGGTTAACAGGACAGAGCATGTAATTCCGCTACACGGCGAACGGACACGATCGCTAGGAGAAAGGCCATTTTCCAAGTCAACAGGCGTAGAGGAATAGTAGGCAAGGACTCAAAGGGAGGGTGCTGAAAAACGCCCAAAACCAAGTTAAGATACCACGGAGGAGCGGGATTCTTAAAGACAGGACGAGTATGAGCAATGCCCTGAAAGAAAACCTTGACATCAGGAAGAATGGCAATGCGTCTCTGAAAGAAAACAGAGAGAGCAGAAGTCTGAACCATAAGGGAGCTCAAACTGAGGCCCTTGTCCACACTGACCTGCAAAAAGGGCAGGACCATAGGCAGATCAAATTGTTGAGACAGGTCCCTGTCAGCACACCAAGATAGAAAGGTCAACCAGACATGATGGTAGGCCTTAGAAGAAAAAGTTTTGCGGGCACTGAGCATAGTAGCCACCACACCAGAAGAAAAACTTTTCTTCTTCAATACTGACGATTCAATTTCCAAGCCGTCAAAGCTTGACGATGAACATCCTCCTTCCACAGGTAACCCTGTAGAAGAAGATCTGGACGGCAAGGGAGCCGGAATGGCTCCGCCACTGACAGATCCAGAACCTCCGGAAACCAAGCCTGTCGAGGCCAGTACTAAGCAATCAGAATGACTGGACAACGCTCCAGTCTCAATTTCCACAACACCCTGTGCAACGTGGGGAGGGGAGGAAAGATGTAAGCCAGAGGAAATAACCAAGGAATGGACATGACATCCACTGCTAGAGCTAGAGGATCCCTCCACCGAGAGCAGAATGTCAGAACCTTCTGATTGTGTCCTGTCGCCATCAGGTAGATGCAAGGAAGATCCCACTTCTGAACGATGAGGGTGAACACCTCTGGGTGCAGTTCCCACTCGCCGCTGTCCACTGTGTGTCGTCTGAGGAAGTCCACCATGACGTTGTCTACACCTGGATTGTGCACTTTGGATATGGCAGGAACGTGTTTTTCTGCCCAGGACAAAATAGCCTTGACCTCTAACCAAGCATCGAGACTTCTTATTCCGCCCTGCTTGTTGATGTAAGCCACAGCCGTGGCATTGTCAGACTGTACCCGGACTGGGCAGTCTTCCAGCTGAGGCGTCCAATGAAATATCGCCTGAAGCTCTAACACGTTGATGGGAAGAGGAGATTCCTCTGGAGACAACAGACCCTGAGCACTCAGGCAACCCAGGACCGCTCTCCAGCCAGAGAGGCTGGCATCCGTCATCACTGTGGTCCAGAAGGATACCAGGAAGGACTTTGGAGAAGATTGGAGAAGTTGAGCCACCACGACAAACTCAGTTCCACATTAAGAGGAAGGGATACTGACATCTTCAGAAGGTCCGGCTGACCCTTGCACACCTGGATCACAAACCTCTGGAGTTCCCTGGTGTGAGCCATGGCAAATGGGACCGCTTCTATGATGGAGATGAATTTCCCCACTAGAAAGGACAACTTCTTGGCTGGAACTGGATCGTGAGCCAGAACAGCAGAAACCCTGTGGGTGATCTGGTGAGCTACCTCGTCTGTGAGAAACACCATGCTCTGCTAAGTGTTGATGAAGAAGTTCCGCAGAATGCTCTTTCAGAAGCAGGTCGTCCATGTATGGAGTAACTCTGATGCCATCCCGGTGGAGGATGGACACTAAAGCTCCCAGGACACGGTTGAAGTACTGAGGAACTGTAGTCAGACCAAAGAGAAGAGCTGAAAACTGAAAGTGCCCTTGGTCGCAGGCAAATCTGATATACTGCCGGCTCTCTGGATGAATGGCGATGTGTAGATACGGGTCCTGAAGATCCAGAGAGGCAAGGAATTTCCCCGGGGACATAGTAGCAGTCACCATCCTTAGGGACTCCTGGTGATAATGAGTCCTGATCACAAAGGAATTGAGATCCTTCAAATCCAAAATGGGACAACAGCCGCCATCCTTCTTGGAGACCACAAAGAGGTTTGAGTAAAAACCCATACCTCTGTCCCGAATTGGAACAGGTTCTAGAACATCCTTGTTCAGAAGAGCCTGGATAGCGCCATTGAACAGACAGCGTTTCTCTGTGCCCTGGGGCGTATATGAGAAGGAAAAAAGGGAAAAGGAGGAAGAGAAATGAAAGGGATCCTGTACCCTTCCGCCACCACCTGTAAAACCCACTGGTCCGTCACTGAATCCTCCCAGATGCTGTGGTAGTGACACAGATGGCCACCCACAGCAGAGTGGGGACCTGGGTTTGGCGAGTCATGACGAAGAAGGCTTGGAGGAGACCTTGGGCTTCCATTGCTGTTTGGGCTTGGAGGAGGCACGTGGAGCTTAGGGAATCGCCTGGTTCGCCGGACCTTTCTCAGTCTGGAAGAAACGAAAAAAACGATTATGCTTTAGAGGCATTTTCTTCCTGGGGACCAAGGGCAGAAGGGTACTTTTACCCCCTGTGGCCTCACTAATCAGATCCTTGAGATCTGGCCCAAACAATGAAGTGCCTTGAAAAGGCAAGGAGAGCAAGGCTTTCTTGGAAGCAGTGTCAGCAGACCAGATCTTGAGCCAAAGAGTCCTTCTGGCAACCACAGACATGGTGGAAATCCTAGCCACCAAACGGATGGCATCAAATAAGGCAGCAGAAAAATAATGCTGGGCCTCAGAAATGTTGGCAAGAAGCCGCAACATATCCAAAGTAGGAGCACCCTGACGGACAGCCAGGTGAGCTGTTCAGTCCAGACCGCAATGGCCCGGTTAACCCATGCCACAGCGAACGCTGGATGCATGGCAGTACCAGCAGTGGCAAAAAAGGACTTGAGGGAGACCTCAAGTTTCTTGCCAGTCCAGTCTTTCAGAGCTGATGCATCAGAAACTGGCAAGGCAGTAGACTTAGATAGCCTGGAGATAGGAGCATCCACTTTGGGGGAATGAAACCACTGAGCAAGCGGCGCCTCAGAGAAGGGGTAAAGCTTGGCAAATTTCTTGGAAACAGAAGGTTTGCTGTCTGGGGATTTCCACTCATCAGACACAAGGCAGTCAACAGTGGGGTTAGGTGGAAAACACGTAAGGGGCTTTTTAGGCTCCTGAAACACATCAGAGGGATCTGAAGAAACCTCCTGAACTAAGGAAATGTTTAGGGTAGTCAAGACAGCCCTGATCATGCCCTCAGCTGAGCGCTCAGGATCAGCCTCAAAGGGGTCCCCAAAAAAACGAGAGGAGCCCACAGTAGAACATTCCTCAACATCTGAATCCACCAACAGTTCCTCCTCAGAGGAATCTGATACGTCATGTACTCCCTGCAGTTTTGGCAGGGAAGATTTGACTTAAGAAGGGGTCTGCCATGAATGGAAGACCCGCTGTAACTGGGATAGAAAGAGTTGTAACGTAGACCTAAGGTCCCTAGTAGCAGCCTTGAAATCTTGCACCCAAACTGGCTCTAATGCATGGCTGGAGGTCCCTGGGATAGACTCAGGGACATCAGAAAACGCTGGGCATAAATGACCTGAGAATTCTCTAGGTAACTCTGAATGACAGGAAGAGCAATGCTCAACAGGGGACACAGAGACCCCAGCGTCCTTAGTCTTAGGCCTGTCCCGAAGCTCCAATGGATTAGACATTCTCACAGTGTCAAAGACGTTTAGAGTATAAGGAATTACCCAAATACAGTGTGTTAGATTAAAATTTCACCCCAAAAATCGATAAAATACACTTATCTGGCAAGAGAAGGGTTAATCTACAGAGGAGAGAAGGAGCGTTCAAGCCCTGCGCAGGATATTAGTTCTGGAAAAGGCAGAAAATGGCTGCCGTGGCGGGAGCCAATCAGAAACGAGCGCGCAAAGCAAGCGCTCATGAGAAATGTAGTTTTCCCATAAAATGTACCCCAACAGTGCCTGAAGCCTCCTGAGCCCCCCAACAAACTTGAAACGTTAACCAGCTGATAGAGCAAGGGCAGACAATTAAAATGAGCCATCTTTTAAGTTGCTACATTAAGTAGTTGCAGATATATGTCCCAAACTGTACAGTCCCATAGAAGTGAATGGCACAATGGCGTCTATGCGGTAAAGGGCTCCGGAACGCAAATTTTGGCAAAGTTGAAACAGTAAAATAAAAGTACATGAAACATCACTAGGACATGTTAGAAGACCCAAAAAACACTGAACCCAGTAGGGAAAGTGCCCAACCCCCCCCCCCAAAGATGCAAAACCAGCAGCTAAAGGGTTAAGTTACCACATAAACCTGCTCCAAAACAACCAACAGACATTACAGATAAACCCAATAAGTGCAGGAGTGTGCAATAGAAACTCCAAGGGAAAAACCCCTGTGCGGAGGGGCACTGTGGGACATGTGGACCTGCAGCACTCAAAGGGTTGCTCACCTTTCCTGCAGATCTTCTGTCTTCGGATTAGCATTGTATTAAGAAGAAGCCTTGGTGGGCAACTCCTGAGGAAAGAACTTGTACCCAAGATTTTCTCCCCGGGGCTTAAGGTCCACAAAAAGCACCTGGTTACTGAGCTACCCACATTTAAGGTCATTGTCAGTTATGGTAATCCGCCTAATGGTGGTATTCCATGTCTAACAGAAAAATAAAAAAAATTCTAAAACTATAGCAGAACTGTTCTGTTGCCTGTGTCTTCACCAAGGAACAAATCTTACTGGAGCTGGTTGGCTAGCTGCAGCCAAGGAGGGAAGGTAGGCTCCATCCCTTGCATACAATTTTAGAATTGTTCCTGCTTAATTAAAGGGGCGGATCGCCTACCCAAAGTTACCAGTAACCTGTATTGGACAACAGAGAAATTAAGATAACTACAAGCTGTTGAGATAGCTGTTTGTTAGTGTACCACCTGTAAAATCTGTTTAAACCTCAGGGTCGCAGGTTCTAGGCCCCACAACCTGAACTTTCATCTGTCTGAGGTAGAGACAATCTCGGTTTTCTTTTATTTATATACATTTACATCGCCCCGTGTGCTTTATGTGTGTTTACTGAGTCCTTTCATCTATATTTTTGCGGCTTGCACATAATGGGTTAATATCTGGCTTTAATAGAGATGGGGGAGGTTACATTGTTTCTTTTAATTATTGTCCAATCATGGGTTCTTTGATACTTTTTTAAACCAGGCACTTCTGGTTGTATGTTAGATCTATAACTACTAATATTTTTTATTCTTTATTTATATAGCGCCAACTAATTCCGCAGTGCTGTATAATAGGGACTAATCTCGGTATAGAGAGACAGGTATAAGATGTTTGCCATTTAACTATTTCTCCATGTGTATTTGTGTCCCGGGAAGAGTGTGTTTGTATTTTAACCTGTAAAATCCAGTTTTATATCAGCCCATATGATTTGATTTGCTGTATTTATGATCAGTCATCAGCAGAGAGTGCTCCCGTACCCTTTCAATACCTAATCTGTACTTCTATTCAGCGTGGGAGAGCTGAACTGGTTAAGAGCACCACTGGACTGCTGGTGAGTCCTTCATGTCAATTTTCTATATGTGATACCTGTTTTGGATTTGAATTTGGCGTGTAGCACCAACCACACTTGTTTGCTAAATAAATATATATTTATTTAACCCTTTGCGTGCCACAGGGGTTAAACGCTCTTTCAAATTCACCAAAGTTGATTTTCTGTAACTTACCTGCACCAACTAGAATTCAAATACATTTGATACTGAGATGTTAACCTTTTGTATGCGAGAAAGGTCTCAATGAATTGTTTTGAATTGCTTTGGAGACCTCTTAAGCATCCAAGGGGTTAAAGAGTTTGACCTCTAGGGTTTCACACATATTCTCTTAGAAACAGAAGGGTTCGTACACAAGACAAGGACTGAGAACGGATACAGGAAACCACCTGTGCACAGGCTCACTCCCCGGCCTACACTGATACCGTAATTGCCTCTGTATAAATGTTTCATTACACAGATTACACTTCTAGCATCACGTACATTTCAGTGGGATGCTGGTCTCTTTAGCATACTGGTTAAAGCAACCTTGTATTGAAAAGAAAGGATTATATTTCTTCCCTGGAGTGCAGCTGGTTTGCTCCAGAATTGCTCCTTACCTTGGTACATCAGTCTTAGTCTCATTTAACTCTCTGAGTGCCAGAAAGTTGTCCAACAAATGTGCTGGAGACCCCACCTGCCAATCAAAGGGTTAAATTTAGCCAAGATGTAGCTGGAGATGCAATCTAATACTGGCACATGAAAATTACCACTGAACCGTATGGGACATTGTCTTTATCTGTTAACCCTTTGGAGGTTTCGCAATGTGTTAGAGACGTCTCTAGCGCCCATGGGGTTAAGCACCAACATAGGCCAGGATTCATCATGGCGAATGTATCTGGCCATCGCTTATCCTATATAATAATTCGCTAAGTTGTGCGTAACGCCTGACATGTGCGGTAGACACTGCTGCGCGTGCGGCAGTCATGCGCAGTAGAGACTGCCCGCGCCGCGGCTGATACAGAGCTGGGCGCTCCGAAGGAGCTTCCAGCTCTGTATCAGCTGGGGCGCGGGTAGTCTCTACTGCGTGTGACTGCTCCGCGACCGGCTGCCAGAGGCACTGTGGCCCGTGTAACGGGCTGTTCAACTAGTTCTTCAATAAGTGATTGCCAGATAGATCCTCAATTTGATCTGCCAGCTTCAAGCTGGGAGATCCCATGCCAATGTATGGGGTGAACACACGAATACACATTTTTGCTTATACGTGGGTTTTTCCCCTGACAATTTACGCAATTTTCCCTGCTTCGCATATGCAAACACTCCAAATCACTGATGAATACCCGATGGTATCCATCAATGATTGCAGCGAAGAGTAGAGTATTTGATAGCCTGCTTTTTCGGCAGTTTGATGAATCCCGGCAATTGTCTGTAGCACCGGCATAGATAGTGTAATAAACAACAAGGCATGTTTACAATTATGATGTAAGGACACTGATGTACGAAGAGCAATTCTGGGGGCCATCAACCACACCACCACATGTCTGTGATCTTCAGAGATATCTCCACTAACAGAGCAGGCTTACAACTATGACATAAGAGGGGAGATTCACTAAGCGTTAATAAGGAGGTGATAATGTGGAGATGACTTCTCCAGTTCCTGTGTTATTCTATAGAGCCTATTCACTAAGATCTCTAAAGAAGAAGAAATCTTAGTGCATAGGCTCCATAGAATAACACAGGAATTGGAGAAGTGATATTACTGGAGAAGTCATCTCCACTTTATCACCTCTTAGTGAATTTCCCCCAAGGATTTTATGTGCTAAAAGCAATTCTGTGGACCACCAACCACACCGGCACATGTTAGCGTTAGTACTCAGGACCCAGTAACAGAGCATGTTCTCATATCCCAGCTTGATCTCATGTGAGTAATCAGTAATTGTGATTAATCCACTAGTGCTTACATGGAGATATCCTGAACACCTGACATCTTGGTGGGCCCCGAGGACTGAAACTAAGAACCGCTGCCAGAGGCGGACAAATAAAAATGCATAAAATGCCCATTGTTTTACCCCCATTAACTGCTTGAATGCTAGAAAGGTCTCCACCACATTGCTTCTCATAGATCTGAACACACAGATTTTGACAGCAGAGACTCTGACCTATCCAGTCTGCCCATTTCCCTATTCCTCAATGCATTGGAGGGGTTAAACACCCCATTTAAATCAATAAATGTTTATCTTTTCCCCCTATGGTGCGGTTGGTTTGCCCCAGAATAATCCCAGGTTGCGCTAGTGTGTGATAAAGGTGGGATAATGCTGTGATAACCTCCAAATCTTTTGTTATTCCATGGAGCGTATGCACTGAGTAATTCAGTGGTTCTCCATCTTTTTTCACCAATGTAGCATGGCACCCTGACCCACCAATGTATCATAGCACCCTGTCCAATCAATGTAGCATCACACCCTGTCCAATCAATGTAGCACCGCACCCTGTCCAATCAATGTAGCACCGCACCCTGTCCAATCAATGTAATACTGCACCCTGTCCAATCAATATAGCACCGCACCCTGTCCAATCAATGTAGCACCGCACCCTGTCCAATCAATGTAGCATCACACCCTGTCCAATCAATGTAGCACCGCACCCTGTCCAATCAATGTAGCACCGCACCCTGTCCAATCAATGTAGCACTGCACCCTGTCCAATCAATGTAGCACCGCACTCTGACCCACCAATGTAGCACCGCACCCTGTCTAATCAATGTAGCATTGCACCCTGCCCAATCAATGTAGCATTGCACCCTGTCCAATCAATGTAGCACCGCACTCTCACCCACCAATGTGTCAACGCACCCTGTCCCACCAATGCACCACCGCACTCTGTCCAATCACAGCTGAGAAACATCAGACCAAGGCTTCTCAGGTTGGGGAGATGTTAGTGAATTCCACCCCTACAATTAAGGAAATCAGTTGGAATAATTCTAGAACAATCAAATGTATCATAAGAGAGAGTAAACATTCTCCAAATCCCATTTAAATCAATGTGAATTTGTATATGTCTATGATGCAGTTGCTTTGCCCTAGAATTGCTCTATTATGCACCCTGTGTCTTTAAGGTGTTAGCACTGCTTAGGCGATATTGGCCACGACACAGGAGAAGTCAGTGTAGATACTGGGTCATAGGCACAAAGGAACGTGGGGTAGTCCTGAGATTCAAAAAATTCCTCAAATTACTTATAATTTAAATGGAGTTTTTAACCCCTTAATGCTAGATAAGTCCCTAACATTGGAGATCTCTCTAACATTTAAAAGGTTAAACCCCTCCCCCCCTTTAAATTATCTGGCATTTGGGGAATTTTAATTTGCGCCCCTACAGTGCAATTGGTTTGGTCTAGTTGGTCTTTGTTAGTTCTCCATGCAGCCATCACTCCAGTTTTCAGTAGCAGAGCTGTAGGTAAGACAATTAACCACTTGCATGCCTTCTTTGGCCTTTTAACCCCTTTGATTGCTAGACAGGGCTCCAACCTGTCTAGCACTCAAAGTGTTAATGGAGACTCACTTACCTGCTGTCAGTGTCTTGCCAGTGTGCCATGCATCTACAACAAACTCTCCATACAAATACCTCTTCCTTCTGCTGCTGTACTGGATACATATCCTTATGAACCCACTGGGATGTCCCAACCTGACTTATCCCTACACTCACTTCATGTCTATGTTGTCAGTCAGGTTCATTGGAACATTATGTCAAATTATGTGTCCAATTTCTAATTGAGATTTTGAAGCTATCAAGGAATTTTGCATTTACATGTCGCAGCTCACTAATACATTAATCATCATTTCCCAAATGCCTTCTGGCATAGACTAATATAGATGATCACTAATTACAGATGTGTGCACGGTGATTCAGTCCGGTAAATTACATTTGACAACTGAGATATCCATTGTGCCACTCACTGTGTTAGCAGTTTCATCTTCTGACTTAGGTACAAACGTCCAATGCCATCTTGATACCTTCCCATTTCATCATATTACAAAGAAATAAGTGAACTTTGGCCAAATTCTATGCGCATCGGAATGTACCCAACTCCTTTCTTCTTTCAGTTCCTTAGATGCAAAAAAGGTAAATACACCAACTCAACTGTCTTCTATTGCTGTCCTCACGTTCCCTCCAGCTACTTACAAACAAATAAAAACAAACCTGTACTGTCTTTTTGATGCTATAAAGCAATGAACACAGAACAGTTAATGGTGCCCCCTAGAGGTTTCATCAAATAAATAACTGACAAGTAGGTTTTTTTTTTAGGAGAGTGAGGTACACCAGGAAAAATAAAGAAAATTACAACAAATAATTCCATTTTAAATGCAAAAGAGTGGCAGAAATATAATGTATCCAACCATGCATACTATTATAGCTTTATTTCTAAGAATTATCAATATTAATTTAATTTACCAAGTTACTCTTAATACACCTATCTATATATATAATTATCCATCAATCTGTCTGTCTGTCTATCTATAAATCTGTCAATCTATCCATCTATATCCATTAATCTGTCCATGTATCCATCTAACTATAACGTTATCCATCTAGCCCTAAAATGTGTATCTTCAGAAACACTTCACAACCATTTTGCGATGACAAAGCAGTTTATTTACATGGGATTATAGACCAGATACCAGTTAGTACAACCTCTTACACAAGATTATACAATACTTGGTTTGATAAACATAGGATTCTTGGTAATACAGTGAGGCAGATGTACTAACAAGAATTGAAGCAATTGTAGGACAGACCATTGCACACCATAGGGGAGAAATACAAATGTTCATTGATTCAAATGGGCCTTTTCAACCCCTTGAATGCTTGAATAGGCATTTTGGAATTTTTTAAAATCTATGATAGTGTTGGTTTGCTCCAGAACTGCTTAGATTCTTTGTAGTACATCCGCCTCCTTGTGTATATACATATATTTAATCAGTGGTAGGATTACAATTGCATACATTACATATTTATTGTATCATATACATATCCACAGCAAAGCCACTGCCACAGATTCCAACAAATCTTCTCTTCCGCTCGCTATGTACCATGTTCAGTTGTGATCCCGGGTCCTTTATCTGGTAAAACACATATATACATCAACACAAGAAATGGCAGGTTAGTGACCTCCATACATAGGTATAAATTCTGTGTTTTGGGGAGTGTGGGTGATTTGGAAATTAAACTCTTGGCTACTAGAGATGTCTCCAACATTCAGCTGTACAGTAACACATTAAAGGGATAGTAATGTCTATATTAAAGACAGTCTTCTATAAGAGGATTTTTGTCTTACCTGTTAAATCCTTTTCTCTTAGTCCATACAGGTTACTGGTAACTTTGGGTAGGCGATCTGCCCCTTTAAGTAGGCAGGAACAATTCTAGAAGTGAATGCAAGGGGTGGAGCCTACCTTACCTCCTTGGCTGCAGCTAGCCAATCAACTCCAGTAAGATTTCAGACACTAACTATTGATAGTAGAAGGGAAAGAAGACTCCTGTAAGCAAGACCCCAAAGGACCCCCAGGGTCTGCCACAGGAGAGCCAAGAATGGTCCCTTGACAGGGTGGGAGACCAGTAACCTGTATGGACTAAGAGAAAAGGATTTAACAGGTAAGACTAAAATTCTCTTTTCTCTGTCGTCCAATACAGGTTACTAGTAACTTTAGGATGTCCAACCATTGAGTTTCCCAGAGGCGGGAAGTAAGGCAAGGACCAGGCGCAAGGCCCCCAAAGTCACCAGAGTAGATATGAATCATCAGATCAAAGATAGCACAACAAAACAAATGAAGTGTCATCGGACACTGAACAGGGGTTACAACACCCCAGGAACCGTTACACAGCACACTGAACTAGAGCCAACAGGGCTCAAAAGTGAAGGAAGCACCAAGAACCAAAGAAGATCCTAGACAGGCAAGACTGCCTACAGGATCTTCCTCCCAAAACTGTCGTCAGCCAATGCCAGCACATCAACACGGTAGTGCTTCGAAAAGGTGTGCACAGACAACCAAGTGGCAGCCTGGCACAGCTGATCAGCGAGGGGCCTGATTTTTGTAAGTCCAAGAAGCCCCAATAGATCTAGCAGAATTAGCTGTGACACGAAAGGAACAGGCTTCTTCCTTAGCTCGTAAGCCTTACGAATAGTGGACTTGATCCAAGATGCAATAGTCACTTTGGATGCAGGTCTCCCTGCCCTGAGGCCTTCAGGAATGACAAACAGCGCATCAGACTGTCTAATGGACTCAGTGCGATGTACATAAAACTTGAGACAATGCACCACATCTAACAAGTGGAGATCCCTCTCCTTGTCATAGGTTGGGTTAGGGCAGAAAGAAGGCACCACAATCTCCTGACTGATGTGGAACTCAGAGACCACCTTCGGGAGAAACTCCTGCAAAGTGCGAAGCACCACCTTGTCTTTGTGAAACACCAAAAGGGTGGTCTACAAAAAGAGCATGTAACTCCGCGACACGGCAAACAGACACGATCGCCAGGAGAAAGGCCATTTTCCACATCAGCAGGCGTAGAGGAATAGTAGCCAAGGACTCAAAGGGAGGGTGCTGAAGGATGCCCAAAACCAAGTTAAGATCCCACTGAGGAGCGGGAGTCTTGAAAACGGGACGATTATGAGCAGTGCCCTGGAAGAAAACCTTGACATCAAGAAGAATAGCAAAGCACCTGTGAAAGAAAGCAGAGAGAGCAGAAGTCTGAACCTTAAGGGAACTCAAACTGAGGCCCTTATCCACATCATCCTGCAAGAAAGCCAGGACCGTAGGCAGATCAAAATCCTGAGAATGGTCTTTATCAGCACACCAAGAGAGAAAGGTCGACCAGACACCATGGTAGGCCTTACAAGAAATGGGTTTGGGGGCAATAAGCATAGTAGCCACCACACCAGAAGAAAAACCTTTCTTCTTCAGTACTGAGGATTCAATTTCCAAGCCGTCAAAGCCAGACGATGAACATCCTCCTTCCACAGGTAACCCTGTAGAAGAAGATCCAGACGGCAGGGGAGCTGGAATGGCTCCACCACTGACAGATCCAGAAGCTCTGGAAACCAAGCCTGCCGAGGCCAGTATGGAGCAATCAGAATGACTGGACAGCGCTCCAGTCTCAATTTCCGTAACACCCTGTGCAACATGGAGAGGGGAGGAAAAATGTAAGCCAGAGGAAATAACCAAGGAATGGACATGGCATCCACTGCAAGAGCTAGAGGATCCCTCCAGCAAGAGAAGAACATCGAAACCTTCCGGTTGTGTCGTGTCTCCATCAGGTCGATGCAAGGAAGACCCGACTTCTGAACAATGAGGGTGAACACCTATGGGTGCAGTTCCACTCTCCACTGTCCACCGTGTGTTGACTGAGGATGTCTTCCATGACGTTGTCTACACCAGGAATGTGCACTGTGGATATGGCAGGAACATGTTCTTCTGCCCAGGACAAAATAGCCTTGACCTCTAACCAAGTGGCTAGACTTCTTGTTCCACCCTGCTTGTTGATGTAAGCCTCGGCCATGGTGTTGTCAGACTGGACCCGGACTGGGCATTCTTCCAGCTGGGGTGTCCAATGGCGAAGGGCATGAAATACCACCCGAAGCTTCAACCAACACGTTGATGGGAAGGAGAGATTCCCCCGGCGACCACAGACCCTGAGCACTCAGGCGACCCAGGACCGCTCCTCATCCGGAATGGCTGGCATCCGTCGTCACATTGGTCCAGAAGGATACCAGGAAGGACTTGCCCTTCAGCAGATTGGAGAGGTCAAGCCACCACGACAAACTCAGTTCCACATGAGGAGGGAGGGATACTGACATCTTCAGAAGGTCCGGCTAACCCTTGCACACCTGGATCACAAACCTCTGGAGTTCCTTGGTGTGAGCCACGGCAAATGGGACTGCTTCTATGGTGGAGATGAATTTCCTCACTAGAGAGGACTGCTTCTTGGCTGGAACTGGATTGTGAGGCAGAACAGCAGAAACCCTGTGGGCGATCTGCTGAGCCACCTCGTCTGTGAGAAACACCATGCTCTGCTGAGTGTCGAAGAGAAGGCCCAGGAAGACCAGATGCTGGGATGGAACCAGATCTGACTTGTCCATGTTGATGACCCACCCGTAATGGGTGAGAGCATGAATGCAGTCCTGTACCTGCTGATGAAGATGTTCTGCAGAAGGGGCTTTCAGAAGCAGGTCGTCCATATATGGAGTAACTCTGATGCTGTCCCATTGGAGGACGGATACTAAAGCTCCAATGACAAGGTTGAAGACTTGAGGAGCTGTAGTCAGACCAAAGGGAAGAGCTGAAAACTGAAAGTCCCTTGGTCGCAGGCTAATCTGAGATACTGCTGACTCTCTGGATGAATGGCGATGTGTAGATACGTGTCCTGAAGATCCAGAGATGCAAGGAATTCCCCCAGGGAAATAGCAGCAATCACCATCCTTAGGGACTCCTGGTGATAATGAGTCTTGATCACAAAGGCATTGAGATCCTTCAAATCCAAAATGGGACGACAGCCGCCATGCTTCTTGGAGACCAGAAAGAGGTTTGAGTAAAAACCCATACCTCTGTCCCGAATTGGAACAGGTTCCAGAGCATCCCTCTCCAGAAGGGCCTGGATAGTGCCATGGAACAGACGGCGTTTCTCTACGCCCTGGGGTGTATGAAAGGGGAAAAACCGAAAGGGAGAGAGAGAGATGAAAGGGATCCTGTACCCTTCCACCACCACCTGTAAAACCCATGGGTCCGCCACTGAATCCTCCCAGACATTGTGGTAGTGACGCAGACGGGCGCCCACAGCCGAGTGGGGACCTGAGTACGACGAGTCATGCCGAAGAAGGCTTGGAAGCCTTAGGCTTGGTGGAGACCTTGGGCTTCCATTGCTGTTTGGCCTTGGAGGAGGAATGCTGAGCTGAGGGAGCTGCCTCGTTCGCCGGACATGTCTCAGTCTGGAAGGAAAGAAAAAGCCAATTACGCTTGAGAGGCGTCTTCTTCCTGGGGTCCATAGGCAGAAGGGTACTCTTGCCCCCTGTGGCCTTACTAATCAGATCCTTAAGATCTGGCCCAAAAAAAGAGGTGCCTTGAAAAGGCAAAGAGAGCAAAGCTTTCTTGGAAGCAGTGTCAGCTGACCAGATCTTGAGCCAAAGAGCTTGTCTGGCAACCACAGACATGGTGGAGACCCTTGCCACCAAACAGATGACATCAAATAAGGCAGCAAAAACATAGTGCTGGGCCTCAGAAATGTTGGCAAGAACCCGCAACATATCCGAAGTAGAAGCACCCTGACGGACAGCCAGTGTGAGCTGTTCAGTCCAGACTGCAATGGCCCGGTTTACCCATGCCGCAGCGAACACTGGACGCATGGAAGTACCAGCAGTAGCAAAAATGGACTTGAGGGAGACATCAAGTTTCTTGTCAGTCCAGTCTTTCAGAACGGATGCATCAGCAACTGGCTAAGCAGTGTTCTTAGATAGCCTGGAGACAGGAGCATCCACTTTGGGGGGATGAACCCACTGAGCAAGCGACGCCTCAGAGAAGGGTTAAAGCTTGGCAAATTTCTTGGAAACAGAAGGATTCCTTTCCGGAGACTTCCACTCATCAGACACAAGGCGGTCAAGAGTGGGGTTAGGTGGAAAACAAGTATAAGGCCTCTTAGGCTCCTGAAATACATCAGAGGGATCCGAAGAAACCTCCTGAACTAAGGGAATGTTTACGGTAGTTAAGACAGCTTTGATCAAGCCCTCAGCCGAGAGATCAGGATCAGCCTCAAAGGGGTCCCCAAAAAACTGAGAGGAGCCCACAGAAAAACATTCCTCAACGTCAAAATCCACCAACCGTTCCTCCTCAGAGGAATCTGATATGTCAGGTACTCCCTGTGGTTTCGTCAGGGAAGATCCGACGCAAGTAAGTGTCTGCCAGGGGTGGAAGACCCCCTGTAACTGGGATGGAAAGAGTTGCAAAGTAGACCTAACGTCCCTGGTAGCAGCCTTGAACTCTTGCACCCAAACGGGCTCTATTGCATGGATGGAGGTCCCTGGGAGAGACTCAGGGACATCAGAACATGCTGGGCATAAATGACTTGAGAATTATCTAGGTACCCCTGAATGACATGAGGAGTGATGCACAACAGGGGACACAGAGACCCAAGCATCCTTAGTCTTAGGCCTGGCCCCAAGCTCTAACGGATTAGACATTCTCACAGTGTCAAAATGTTTAAAGTATAAGGAATCACCCAAATACCATGTGAAAGATTAAAATTTCACCCCAGAAATCGCTAAAATGCACTTATCTGGCAGGCGAAGGGTTAATCTGCAGAGGAGAGAAGGAGAGTCCAAGCCCTGTGTAGGATACTCGTTCAGGAAAAGGCACAAAATGGCTGCCGTGGCGGGAGCCAATCAGAAACGAGCACGTGAAGCAAGCGCTCATGGGAAATGTAGTTTTCGCAGAAAAAGTACCCCAACAGTGCCCAAAGCCCCCTGAGCCCCCCAACACACATAAAACATTAATCAGATGACAGAGCAAGGGCAGACAATGAAAATTAGCCATCTCTGAAGTCGCTACGTTGAGCGGTTGCAGAGATATGTCCCAAACTGTACAGTCCCATAGAAGTGAATGGAGCAATGGCGTCTATGCGGTAAAAGAGAACACAAATTTTGCAAAGTTGAAACTATGAATTAAAATGACATGAAACATCACTAGAACATGTTAGAAGACCCAAAAAACAATGAACCTAGAAGGGAAAGGGCCAAAAGATGCAAAACCAGCAGCTAAAGGGTTGAGTTACCACAGAAACTTGCTCCAAACCACCCAAAAGACATACAGATAGACCCAATGAGTGCAGGAGTGTGCAACAGGAACTCCAAAGGAAAACCCCTGTGCGGAGGGGCACTGTGGGACATGTGGACCTGCAGCACTCAAAGGGTTGCTCACCTTTCCTGCAGATCTTCTGTCTTCAGATTTCCATGTATTAAGAAGAAGCCTCAGTGGGCAACTCCTGAGGAAAGAACTTGAACACAAGATTTTCCCCCCAGGGCTTAAGGTCCACAAAAACACCTGGATACTGAGCTAGCCACATCTAAGGGCATTGTCAGTTATGGTAATCTGCCTAATGGTGGTATTCCAGAAAAATAAAAAAAATTTCTAAAACTATAGCAGAACTGTTCTCTTGCCTGTGTCTTCACCAAGGAACAAATCTTACTGGAGCTGACTGGCTAGCTGCAGCCAAGGAGGGAAGGTAGGCTCCACCCCTTGCATTCACTTCTAGAATTGTTCCTGGTGGATTGCCTACCCAAAGTTACCAGTAACCTGTATTGGACGACAGAGAAATGTTTTTTATAACACGTAGAGCTATGTTTAATTACTTACAGTTCTGTAGTTCAACAGATATTCAAGCTGAAAGGATCCTCCCGTCCCTTCTGGCCACCTTCCCTTAGATCTGTAATCTGGTCGTGGGACCGGACGGATGCAGCGAGGGACAATCTTCAGTCAGTAAATGTAAGGAAAACCTTGCCCCCTTGATGAAGGAGTGCAGGATTTTCCTTTTGCTTACTGAAAATTGTCCCTCATTGCTCTCCATCCAGACCAGACAGAGAGGATCACTGACACAGGGAAAGGGGCGGGAGGGGGATTCTTTCAGCTTGAATAGCTTTTGAACTACAGAACTGTAATGAAACATAGCACTATGTGTTATAAAAAACATATAGAAGACTCGGAGCAGCACTTTAACATAGACATTACTATCCCTTTAAAGGCATAGTAACACTTAAATTTTACTCATCTCCATTTTGTAGCCCTTAAAAAAAGAAATAAAATGACCCAAGTGGCATCTCCCAGTCCTTTATGGTTTGAGAGATATCCTCTTTCAAAGTTCCCCCTCCCCTGACGTCAGCGCACTAGTTGACTGCAGGGGAATCCAGTCCCGGGACTGGCCTTCAGCAGAGCTGAGATCGCGTTATTGCAAAAGAAATCCTTCACTGAAAAGGTCTTTTACGTGTGCTTGCAAACCAATTCAAAACGCTAAAGGAAGAGTAATCCCTAAACTGGCTTAACAGGAAGGCCATGTGTCCCTGACTACCACTATGCTATTCCTGTAGCTAAAGGGATAATACTTATTGAGTCACTAATTTGAGCCCTGTCATTCCTGCAGGGTCAGGTGAAGGTTTCCTTTCCTTCCTGCTTGATCACTGACTGGTAATATAGGATCTGAGCACGGACCAGCTTCCTAACTCCTTAGACTCAATATTAATACTAAGATTGCAGAAGTAATCTTGGGATTGATGTGTCAGGAAGTTTGCATTGGCTCAGTCCCCATATTACTAGTTTCTTATGAAGCTGTAAGAACAGAAGGGATTTGCCCAATCCTGCAGTTATCTGTGGTGGTTCTGGTAAGTGACTCAGTAAGTTTTAACCCCTTAGATTTCAAAGTTGTCTGGGACATATGGCCTTTCCATTAAGCTAATTTAGATATTACTACTCATTTTATATTCTGCAGGTCATATGCTCTAAATATCACACAAATATATTTCATGTACTTACACAAATTGTACATTTTTTAATATACCCTGACACAATTTCTTTTTAAATGAGCAGTAAACTTTTTTTATGAAAAAATATATATCGTAGGGATTTTCATGCTGAGTAAAACAAGGATACGACCACTGCCGAGAGATTTATATTTCCAGAATTATTACAGTTTAAATCCATGTCTTTTACATTAGCAGTGCCCTCTAGTGGTCAAATTCTAATTAGTTTTTCTGTTAGATTCTAATGGAGAGGAAGGTCAGTGACTTACAGTTCTCCATAGAATGTGATAGAAATTGCCAGTCACTTCCTGTCAGTTAGAACTATCAGGAAGTAAACACAGTAAATTCACTTCCTGGTTATTTAAACTGCTATAATTTTTGAATAAAACACCTGACAGCGATGGGAGTGACCTTGTTTTATTCAGCAGGAAATGATCTGTAAAATATGTGTTTTCATAAAAAAAAGTTTACTGCTCCTTTAAGAATTATTGTACATGTTCATGCTTACCAGAAACCTCACTTCCTTCAAGAGAGATGTCTTTGGAGCTCAGTTTCTGCTTTTCTACTATTAACAACCTGTGTTGACAGAAAATAGATCATAAAATGTTCCTAATCAATGTATAAAATAAATGAATAAAATCCCCAAAGCAAATCAATGAATCAATGGGAGTTCTTAGTCATCCCTATGGAGAAGCTAGTTTGCCCTGGAATTGCTGTTCTTTTACGTTGTGCATATGGCCCAAGGCAATTTAAGAATGAAATATTCTGCAGATTGGCAGTGTTAGTAAACACACTGCTGGTGCAGAAGCTGCTTTGACAGGTACAAGAAATATACAGTATGTACCGGAAGGATCTTGCTTGTGTTATAAACTGGCGCGCTTTGTTTATTTCTTTGGCAAGTCTTTTTAAATCGTCTCCTTCAAATATCGGCAGAATTGGGTCCTTTGAGGAAAAAAAAACAACAACATGAAATAAAACGTTAGGGCTTCTGTATTTGGATAAACACTTAGGGCTGGTTAGAATAAAAAGTGTAAGAGAACAGCTGCCTGGTGTTGTGCACACTTACAGGAGTCATAAAGAATGTCCTACTCTGCAATACATTGGAGGCCTTTTTAGTTTTCAAGGTGTTAACCCATTGTGAGCCAGGGGGCAGTGCAATGCATTACAAAGCAAAGCATTACATACCCCTCTGCTGCTCAAAAGATTAAATGTCAGATTTACATCATGGGGCAGTTTGATGCATTGTTTGTGGTACAGTTGGTTAACCCCAGAATTGCCCACCCCTCAGGCACTCAAAGGGTTAAATGCCAGATTGAAATCAATGGGCAGTTTTGTCACCTATGAGGGAGTTGATTAACTTCTTAGCACATTAGCTCCGGGAAGCCTGATGTATCTAGATGAATTAACATAATTCTGGAGCAAATCAAATGCACTGCAGGGGGACAAATAAAAATCCACCAAATTCCCATTGTTTTAAATGGGGCTTTTAACCCCGCTGAATGCTACAGAGGTTTCCAAAGCAATGTATTGGAGACCCCTCTAGAATTCAAGTGCTTAAAGCCCTAATTAAATCAATGGTAAGTTTTAATTGCCGCTTGTGGTGCAGTTGTCACACCCTAGAATTGATCCTGGTCTTCTTTAAATATATAAATACATACATCTTCATCGGTGAACCCCTCAGTCAACATTCTGTGAGCAACAAAGTGTCCATCCATATCACCATGGCGGGAATGGTATCGGCCACCTGAGTGCAAGGCCAATGTCCTAAGGAATTCATTACCAGCTCTGAAATGGGGAACAAACAAAGTACAATGACTCATATCTCTGCGTCACTCATAACTGTAAACAGCAAAAGGGGATATATAAACTGCTCAAAAAAATAAAGGGAACACTTAAACAACACAATGTAACTCGAAGTCAATCACACTTCTGTGAAATCACACTGTCCACTCAGGAAGCAACACTGACTGACAATCAATTCCACATGCTGTTGTGCAAATGGAACAGCCAACAGGTGGAAATTATAGGCAATTAGAAAGACACCCCCAATAAAGGAGTGGTTCTGCAGGTGGTGACCACAGACCACTTCTCAGTTCCTATGCTTCCTGGCTGATGTTTTGGTCACTTTTGAATGCTGGCGGTGCTTTCACTCTAGTGGTAGCATGAGACGGAGTCTACAACCCACACAAGTGGCTGAGGTAGTGCAGCTCATCCAGGATGGCACATCAATGCGAGCTGTGGCAAGAAGGTTTGCTGTGTCTGTCAGCGTAGTGTCCAGAGCATGGAGGCACTACCAGGAGACAGGCCAGTACATCAGGAGACGTGGAGGAGGCCGTAGGAGGGCAACAACCCAGCAGCAGGAACGCTATCTCTGCCTTTGTGCAAGGAGGAGCAGGAGGAGCACTGCCAGAGCCCTGCAGAATGACCTCCAGCAGGCCACAAATGTGCATGTGTCCGCTCAAACGGTCAGAAACAGACTCCATGAGCGTGGTATGAGGGCCCGACGTCCACAGGTGGGGGTTGTGCTTACAGCCCAACACCGTGCAGGACGTTTGGCATTTGCCAGAGAACACCAAGATTGGCAAATACGCCACTGGCGCCCTGTGCTCTTCACAGATGAAAGCAGGTTCACACTGAGCACATGTGACAGACGTGACAGAGTCTGGAGACGCCGTGGAGAATGTTCTGCTGCCTGCAACATCCTCCAGCATGACCGGTTTGGCGGTGGGTCAGTAATGGTGTGGGGTGGCATTTCTTTGGGGGGCCGCACAGCCCTCCATATGCTTGCCAGAGGTAGCCTGACTGCCATTAGGTACCGAGATGAGATCATCAGACCCCTTGTGAGACCATATGCTGGTGCGGTTGGCCCTGGGTTCCTCCTAATGCAAGACAATGCTAGACCTCATGTGGCTGGAGTGTGTCAGCAGTTCCTGCAAGAGGAAGGCATTGATGCTATGGACTGGCCCGCCCGTTCCCCAGACCTGAATCCGATTGAGCACATCTGGGACATCATGTCTCGCTCCATCCACCAACTCCACGTTGCACCACAGACTGTCCAGGAGTTGGCGGATGCTTTAGTCCAGGTCTGGGAGGACATCGCTCAGGAGACCATCCGCAACCTCATCAGGAGCATGCCCAGGCGTTGTAGGGAGGTCATACGGGCACGTGGAGGCCACACACACTACTGAGCCTCATTTTGACTTGTTTTAAGGACATTACATCAAAGTTGGATCAGCCTGTAGTGTGGTTTTCCATTTTGATTTTGAGTGTGACTCCATATCCAGACATCCATGGGTTGATACATTTGATTTCCATTGAGAATTTTTGTGTGATTTTGTTGTCAGTTCATTCATTCAGATCTAGGATGTGTAATCTTAGTGTTCCCTTTATTTTTTGGAGCAGTGGGATGTGTAATCTTAGTGTTCCCTTTATTTTTTTGAGCAGTGTATTAACCCCCTTAAGGACCAGCAGTCCTGGGGAGGTACCTTCCCTTAAGGACCGCTTTGATGTATGTCGATGTGCCAGCACACATAGCCTGCTGTATATACCAGCACAACGAGCAGGAGTCTGAGAGAGACTGCTCCGGTCTTGGAGCAGTCAGTTTCAGACCCCATTTGTACTTACATTGCTCTCACAGAAGGGTTGAAAGCGCAAAGTACATGACGTGCCAGGACCGTCACCTGCCCTACAAGACAAAAAAACGGAGACAGTCCTGGCATCTCTCCAGTCCTTAAGGGGTTAAAGTTCACTCAGTTACTCTATGTAGACTTTCCAATAAAGCAGGGCTAGCCAAATGTTGTCTTTTTCTCAATAGCTGGAAAAATATATGTTACTAGTTGAAGAGTCCGTTACACGGGCCACAGTGCCACTGCCAGCCGGTCTCAGGGCAGTCATGCGCAGTAGAGACTGCCCGCGCTGTGGCTGTCCAGCTCTGTATCAGCCGCGGCACAGGCAGTCTCTACTGCGCATGACTGAAGCACGCGCAGCAGTCTCTACTGTGTATGACTTTGTCGTTACACACGTTTTAGCGAATTATTATATAGGATAGTTCAGTCTTTTACTAAGTAATCACTGTTACTCTCTTCTAGTGATATCAGAATTATCCATTTACAGCCTACAATGTACAGGTCTCGTACTGTGAGCTATAGAGAGGCAAATGATGATTCCTGTTGGCTGCATATTCACACTCATCTACACAGCCAATAGGAATGAAGCTAACACTGATAGTTCCACCTCTGGCAGTAGCAGTGTTATAAACTTATAGCTGTCAATATACAGATCTCCACAGGGCTTTTCCTCCCTAGAGTTGGTGCTGTGAACTCCAGAAAGGCCTATTGGCTGCTGTAATGTCACAAACATCAGCACAGACAATAGGAATGAGGCTGCCACTGGTAGTTTCTGCATTTGTGGGTGTTGAGACAAGAGGCTTGGGGTGAACCTGTACAGACATGGTTGTGAGTTTCTGACGCTGTTATACCAGAAGTGGAAGTAGTGGAGCTGGGTGACATTTGTGTTTTGGAAGGCTAATAATAATATTTTACATAGAACATTTGGCATTATTAAAATCTGCTGCTGTGGCAGTCTATTCTGGAGTGGAGGGGGGTGTTAACCTCCCTGAACCTTCAATATTCCACTCATATGGCAGAATCAATTAACCAATATGCGATAGGGCTCTTACATAAGTTTTCATATATTTTAAACTAGTTGAACAGCCCGTTACACGGGCCACAGTGCCTCTGGCAGCCGGTCGCGGGGCAGTCACGTGCAGTAGAGACTGCCCGTGCAGCGGCTGATACAGAGCAGGACGCTCCTTCGGAGCGCCCAGCTCTGTATCAGCCACGGTGCGGGCAGTCTCTACTGCGCATGACTGCCGCACGCGCAGCAGTGTCTACTGCGCATATCGGGCGTTACACACGATTTAGCGAATTATTATATAGGATTAGTTGCCTATAAACAGGGGTGGGCAATTTCTAGTTCTTTATATGTTGCTGAACTACAGCTTCTATATTCTCCATTCAGCCTCTGCCAACTGAGGATGATAGGAGTTGCAGTTCAACAACAGCTGGAGAGACACCTCCCTATGCTAGTTTATGGAGCCTCTTCTTGCTACACACTTTGTTGCAGGACTAGTCACTTGTTGGCCCTTCAGCTATTGAGAAAAAGACAACATTTGACTAGCCCTGTTTTATTGGAAAGTCTACATAGAGTAACTGAGTGAACTGGAGGTAGTTATCACACCTTAGTACATACTTAAATGATCAGTAAACTTTTTTAATGAAAAAAATATATTGTAGGGATTTTCCTATTGAGTAAAATAAGGGTACTCCCACTGCAGAGAGATTTATATTTCCAGAGTTTTTACAGTTTAAACCCATGTTTTTTTACATTAGCTATGCCCGCTAGTGGTCAAATTCTAATAAGATTTCCTGTTAGATTCTAATGGAGAGGAAAGTCAGAAAAGTCAGAGACATACAGTTCTCCATAGAATGTGACAGAAACTGCCTGTCACTTCCTGTCAGTTAGAACTTAGTAAATTCACTTCCTGATTATTTAAACTGCTATAAATTTTGAATAAAACATCTGACAGCAGTGTGAGTGACCTTGTTTTATTCAGCAGGAAATGCTCTGTAAAATATGTGTTTTCATAAAAAAAAGTGTACTGCTCCTTTAAGCAACCTTTGGTTCTCTAGCTGTTGGAGACTACAACTTCCATCACCAGTGGCTGGTTGGGGATGATGGGAGATGTAGTCCCCAACAACCAGAGAGCCAAAGGTTGCCTACCCCTGTGGTGTACAAGTTTTTCTGCCCTGACAAATTCCAGAGTGACCGTATTCACCTACCTCTCTGAGGCATTAAAAGAAATGGTGTGAACTTTGGTGCTTTGTGACTTTAAAAGGCTTTCAGCCAACAACAGATTGTAGCTCATGTCCGGCTTCCCAGCTGTCAGCAGATAAAGCCCTTGCACATCTGGAACCTGTAATGCTCTCTGGAAAGAATCACACAAGCTCAGATGAGAGGCAGTGTTGTAGTGTTCAGACTACACATCATACGTGTAAAAAGCACACCCATGGGTGTAACACAGCTCAACTAGGCAACAGGACACACAAACACGTCAGGTTTTGTGGGTGTTCCTACTTAAAAGAGCAATAAAGTTTTATAATGGGAATTCTTGTAGGAATTTTCCTGCTGAGTATAACAGTGGTACTCCTACTGCGGGGAGATGGTCCATTCAAAAGCTATTACAATTCGAACAGTCACAATGTGGTACAGCTGTTACTATCACATTCTATAAAGCACTGTAGTCAGCGACTCACCTCTCTTATAGAATACAACAGAATAAATGTCTGAACACCAGGTGAACTGTCTACAGATTTTGAGGCTGAGGTACGAAGAAGAACGGGGGGGGAGGGGGATATACTAAAAGTTGAAGAGGGCTCAGGATGGTGATGTCTTGTGGATCAGTGTCAAAGGCAGTATGCACTAAAGTGTCTTCAACATCATATCCCTATCAATCCGACAATAATCTGCCATCATCAACCCGACCTGCCTTCATCAGGTTTACAAATTTTCCAGTATCACCTTGACAATGGCCTATTTCCATATGTAAATGCAGCATAATGATTCATTTCCATATGGAAATGCAGGATAATGAGCTATTAACGTATTTATGGGTGTGTGTTTATATATTAATGCACATTCACTAAACTCTGATAGCAGCCTCACCTGTTGGAGTTCACCCCTACCTGAGGCTGGTGAAGTTGGGATCTCCCTGTACTTTCATATGCAGTAAAAGCCCTCCATCAGTCAGAAGCATAGAGGGATGTCGAACTGCTGGCCATGTGAAAGGGATGCTCTCTGGGCTGGTGCAAGGATTTTTGCCACCCTAGGCAAAACCTAATTTTGCCACCCCTTGTGTCCTACCCCTTTATGCCCCGCCCTGTATGTGTTTAAGTGTCAGTGTGTTTGTGTGTTCCCTATATGTGTATAAGTGTCAGTTTGTGTGTGTGTTCTCTATATGTGTATCTGTGTCAGTATGTGTTCCCTGTATGTATATAAGTGTGTAAGTGTGTGTTCCCTATATGTATATGTATGTCAGTGTGTGGTCCCTGTATGTATATAAGTGTGTAAGTGTGTGTTCCCTATATGTATATGTATGTCAGTGTGTGGTCCCTGTATGTATATAAGTGTGTAAGTGTGTGTTCCCTATATGTATATGTATGTCAGTGTGTGGTCCCTGTATGTATATAAGTGTGTAAGTGTGTGTTCCCTATATGTATATGTATGTCAGTGTGTGGTCCCTATCCTATATAATAATTCGCCAAGTTGTGTGTAACGCCCGACATGCGCAGTAGACACTGCTGCACGTGCGGCAGTCATGCGCAGTAGAGACTGCCTGCGCCGCGGCTGATACAGAGCTGGGCGCTCCGAAGAAGCGTCCAGCTCTATATCAGCAGTGGCGCGGGCAGTCTCCACTGCGTGTGACTGCCCCGCGACCGGCTGCCTGAGCCACTGTGGCCCGTGTAATGGGCTGTTCAACTAGTATGTATATAAGTGTGTCAGTGTGTGTGAGTCTCTGTAAGGATATCAGTGTGTAAGTATGTGTGTGTACTTCTCTATATGCGTATCAGTGTGACAGAGTGTATGTTCTCTATATGTGACTCTCCCCCCCCTTTGACTTTCTCCCCTATTGACTGTTGATCCCCCCCTTTTACTCTCACTCTCCACCGTCTGACTCTTGATCCCCCTCTTGACTGTTGATCCCCCCTTTGACTCTCTCTCTCCCCCGTCTGACTCTTGATCCCCCTTTTGACTGTTGATTCCCCCTCTGACTCTGTCTCTCCCCCGTCTGACTCTTTATCCACTCTTGACCCCCCTTCCACTTACTCTTCCCGGTGCAGTCTCTCTCTCCCAGTGAGTAAGTTTTGGTGTTCTCCCTTGCCTGGCTATTTTTTTTAATGTAGCACAGCGATGCCCGTTTCTCTCTCCCCCTCCGCTCCTTCAGTCCTGCTTCAGGACTGAATGAGCCGAGGGGGAGAGATAAACAGGTATCGGTGTGCTACATTAAAAAAATAGCCAGCCAAAGGAGGGCACCGAAACATACTTTTTTTTTACTTGGGCAGTAAGTGGTGAGCGGGGGGGAGGTGTGGGCCCCAATGCGCCCCCAGAGAATGTGAGCCCTAGGCCGGCGCCTACCTCGTCTATAGGTGGCGCCAGCCCTGGATGCTCTCCCTTGCACATCACCAGTAGTAGACAACCCTGTATGCTAATGGGGAACTTCTCCTCCCTCCTCTTTCATCCATAAATTTTAGTTCATATGACGATGTGTGTCTATATTAAAAAGGCAAAGTGCTTTAAGCACAAAATCCTATTGCCACGGCAGTGACCTTTAGTCCATCTTCCCCCTGGAGTCATTCTGGAGCAAACCAACAGCACCATAGGGGACAAATACAAAATTCCCAAATTTCCATTGATTTAAACATGGCTTATAACACTGTGAATGCCAGAGAGGGACTCAGCACACTGCGCTGAAGACCTTTTGAGAGATGTTAGAGCATAGTCTCCATATAATCACAAAGGAATTGGAGAATTTATCACACTGAAGAGATTATATCATCTATAATGCCTTGGTACCCCCCCCCATATGGTCTTAGTACATCAGTGTTCATGTGGCACTGCTGCTGGCAGTTTAATATATAACAGTTTGAACTATAATAACCTTAGAATGGAACATCCCCCGGAAGTGGGAGTGCCTT
Organism: Rhinophrynus dorsalis; assembly: GCA_037306005.1. Lineage (NCBI taxonomy): Eukaryota > Metazoa > Chordata > Amphibia > Anura > Rhinophrynidae > Rhinophrynus > Rhinophrynus dorsalis. The sequence goes on from CM074725.1 coordinate 39,282,371, forward strand.
TGTTTAACCCAACAGGAAAAGCCTTGCAATAATAGGTTTCTTTTTCTATATTAAAAGTCTACTACTCCTTTAAGCATAGGTAGATCAATCAAGATGACTTAAACTCTGATTATCCACCTATGATTCAGCAGGGATATTCCCCGAATATCTGACATATTGGAGTGTCCTGATGGCTTACATTGAGAATGACTGGTGTAAGAGGTGTTCTTGCATGCTAAATGGCTGGAGGGTATCATATTTCCCATTTCTGGGAGAAATTCATGAAAACAGAGCTAGAGATAAGCATAAAGGGGCAAAGCTGATTACAGAACCAGAAAAGGACAGATAGTTAGGGGCAATTTCACTGACCTGTAAAGCATGGACAATACAGGTGTTACCCTGAGGCCTTAGTCTGGAGAGCCACTGTATAGCATCATGACAAGCTTCATCTGTGGCCTCCACTAAGCACTCCTGCCAGGACTCTATGTTTTCTGAAAAACTCACCATGTTAAACCTGGACAGCAAGAGATTGAAAACAGAACATGTAAAAATGTTAATTCATCTATGTAAACTACCTTTACCTTTGGCTTTTTGTTTTCCACTCAGTGTAATAATTTTAGAAGTTATTGGTTTAGTAGTTAGGGATTCTTTCATTTCAGCAGAGCACAGCTCTCTGGCCTGCTTGACACAGACTGCATAATTACCATCACCTGAAATCACCTTCTCCTTCTGAAGCTGATAGAATCAGTCAGATTAAAGAAAAAGGGTGGCATAGATAATGGGGAGTTTGTCAAGAAGAATGCTCCCAGAGAGGCGTGACAGTTCCTCTTTAATATTGGGGCAGTTGTGTTTACAAAATATATTTAAAGGAACAATAACAACTCTTAATAAAATCCTAATCCACCAGATGATAACAGCCGCACTCCAGGAATTATCAAGGAACCAATCTTGCAATTGAGTATAGATTAAAATGAAAATCCTTTATTGTTAAAAATTAAAATACTACAACATAAGCATCGGATGCTGCTGCACAAAGCTGACTGGCTAAAATTTAAGCAAATCAAAATCATCCTTCCCTCGCTATCCAATACGTCACTCCTCTTTGTGTACATACAGAATATCTACAAACAAATGGACACAATGACCACAGAATTATTGCATGTCTAAAGTAAGGAGAAACTCCAACATCTAAGTGTGGGCTCACCATCAGTTCCAAAAAGGACCTAAAAAGCAGTAACTAAAACAAAATAATAGTAAATAATTAAAGGAATCCCCACTTAAAAAATGTTTGTGTGTGTGTGTGTGTGTGGGGGGGCTCTAAAGATGGAGCTGATGTTTTTGTGGATTTTCTCAATGATAATGATTACAATCTCCGTTTCGGATCTGACCATCAGACTGGTACCGTCCCATTTCTAGATTTGACTCTTACAGGGGACCCAGTATCAGGTCGGGTGATAACAGATATATACAGGAAGCCCATTTCGGGGAATACTCTGCTCCATGCCACATCAGAGCATCCATGGTCCCAAATTGGGAACATTTGGTCATTGTGTCCATTTGTTTATAGATATTCTGTATGTACACAGAATGAGGAACAAAAGGAGCAGAGGAGTGACGTATTGGATAGGGAGGGAAGGATGATTTTGATTTGTTAAAATTTTATCCAATCAGCTTTGCGCAGCAAGTTTTGAAATTTGGGATTGACTGCAATTAACCTTTCAGTCTATGAGTAAGCGCTAGTCAGTGTGAAACGCATTAAACGGAGTTATTCCCTTTCTTCGTCTGCTTCCCCGCTATACCCTTGCCAGCCGATGCTGTATGTTGTAGTATTTTAAATTTAAACAATAAATGATTTTCATTTTAATCTATACTCGATTGCAAGATCGGTTCCTTCATAATTCCTGGAGTGCGGCTGTTATCATTTGAGAGTTTGGTCGAGGGAGGATCGAGACGGCTTGAGCACCCAGGTTCCTGTCAGAGTGTCCCTTGGACGAGAGGTAAGGGTTGGTGAAAGTTGTGACGTGTGAGCACAAAACCCAACATTAATAAAAATCCTAATGTCCACTATCAATTAATTCTGCGCAGAATGGTTCCCCAAAATTAAACTTTAATTAGTAATGAAAATCATGCCTACGGAGGTGGACATGATTCTTTGTTGCAGAAGCCCAGGACCACAGACCCATCCCCCTCATCTTTCCTATTCAAATCATGTTATCAATCAGCACATAAATGTATTTCCAGCCATGAAGTGCGATCAGGGAGAAAGTAGAAAAGTGGTGCATTTCTTGGGCAAACCACCTGCACTTTAGGGAAAAACAAGAAATTCCCACTGTGGTGTTTAACCCCTTGAAAGCTAGAGAGGTAGTCAACGCTTTGCAATGCGGTGGACACCTCTTTAGCATTCATGGGGTTGAAAGCCTCATTTAAAATAAAGGGAATTTGTATCTGTCCCCTATGGTACAACTTGTGTTCCTCAGAATTTCTCCGGTATTTTATAGTACATTGGCCTCTCTCTCTCTCAACCCCACATCTCTGTTTTACTTGTCTGTTACTCTTCATCAGTCAACAATCTGAGAAGAAGAGAGATGAGCAGCACACATTGCTTTGTGCATACCTCTAGTCCATAAAGGGATAACATCATTTAAAAGCAATTCTGTGTAGTACAAGTGAGCTGTAGGAGAAGGGATGATTGGGTAGGAAAATGAACCAATCAGAATACAGCAGTGTGTTCTCTGCAGCTTTGTGAAACTTACATTTTCAGGCTCAGTTAAGTGTCTGCGGCTGGGAATGTCAAATTGCAATTCAGGAAATGCAAAGTATTAACAATGTGCAATGTGTGGCGCACCCCTCGGGCACTCAAAGGGTTAACAAGATGAACAGTTCTGAGAATGATGTGATATTGTTAAAGCTTCTTGATTATTAGACACAGCTGCTAAAATGTTTTCCAAAATAGAGTTGTTTTTTTCGTGTTACATGTTGCTGGGTTAACAAAACAATATTCAGGCCTACCAAATTCTTCTGGTCCTCAGCTGTTCCCACAGGAGTGAAGTCAGTCCCTTCTGCAGCTCTGCAAGAAAAGGAGCCATGGAACTTGAAGCGTCAATTAGAATGCAAATTCTTGTCTCAAGAATAGTTCCAAACAGTCTGCGACTTCCTGCAAGACACAGAATTGGTTAAATAGTTAAAACAGTGGTTCCCAAACTCATGTTTGGACACCTTGCCAAACGTACAGTTACAAGACGTACAAACATGGCAGTCACGTTCTCAACCTTTCACTGCATTAACCCTTTGAGTGCCAGAGAGGTATGGAACACATTGCTTTGCAATGCGTTCCGTACCCCCTGGCACTCAAAGGGTTAAAGGAACACTAAGACATCCTAAAACAAACCTTCACTTAATCTGGGCAGAAAATCCTAATGACTACTATGAACACATGAGCTGTGGTTCCCCCAAGTATGTGTTTCATTAACCATTTGAGTGCCAGAGAGGTACGAAATGCATTGCTTTGGTTGTGTACCCCTCTGGCACTCAAAGGGTTTATACTGCCTAGCACCTCCACGTGGCAGACATGATTCTTTGTTGCAGGACTTCAGGATTAAAAACTGCTCCCACTGAAGCAATGTGTTGGACAGTTTGCTAGCATCCAAGGGGTTAATTTTTTTTTTTTAATATGGTGCAGTTATGGTTGTCACCTGGCTGGTAAAATACAGGGAACTGGTAAAAGCCAATGATAAGTCAATGAAAAGAGAAGGAAGGCCTGTATTTCTTCCAAGCAAAGTGTCAACTCTTAGTCAGTTGTTTTGCCCCCATATTCCTCCAATTCAGGACAAACACCATTCATTTTGAAAGGCTGCAAAACCCTCTTATTGCTTTCTTTAATTTACTGTTTTATATAAATGATACAGATCTGTGCTTCATTCTTGTTTTCTTTAATCCCTTAAAGATGGGCCACACAGGCACACGGCCGGCACTTAAAAACTACAGAGCATTTTTTTTTCTTTACACGATCAGATTCAGGGCTCCCCAAAAGATGTACAGCTACGCAGGGAGCCCAATCCATGACGTGCCAGGACCATCACAGTTCGGCGCCTCCTGGGTCCTTAAGGGGTTAAAGGAACATCAAAATTTTGTTGTAAAAAAATGCTTCACATACTTTATTCAAAAGGATCAGTAAAGTTTTATTATGGAAAAATGTATATTATAGGGATTTTCATGCTAAGTACAACAACAGTACTCCTGGTGCAGGGAAAACAGTCATTCAAACTTTATTACAGTGCAAACTGCCACAAAGAGGTGGAGCTGTTACTATTACATTCTATGTAGAACTGTAGCCAGTGGCTCACCCATTCTGTATAATACAATAGAATAACTTCATGGAACACCATGGGGATTATGCACTAAGGAGTGGTAATGGTATGATAATGAGGAGAGAACATCTCATATGTGGTAAACTATTCCATTCCTATGTTATTCTATGGAGCCTACACTCTAAGATCGCTTCATCGTGACAGATCTTGGTGCATTGGCACATAACAATAACACTGAAGAAGTTATCTCCCATTTATTGCACTTTAATTATTTTTTCCCCAGCTTAACCCCTTAAGGACCAGCCGCGCACACACACGGTACGGTCACTTAAGGACCAGTGACCATTTTTTTTTTCGGAATCTGATTCCGTACTCCTCGAATGCCGTGCAGCCTTAAAGGTATAACAACCAAGGGGTTAACAGTGTGGAAAGAAGGTAGAACTGTTGCTAACATCTTAAAGGGATAGTAATACCGGAATAAAACTTAATTTCTGATTACTACTTACAATTTTTTAACTTGTTGCACTATATAAAGTTACTCACATTTCTGTAGTTCAAACGTTATTGAAGCTGAAAGAATTCCCCCCGCCCGTTCTGGCCGCCTCCCATTAGATCTGGAATCCGGTTGTGAGACAGGACGGATGCAACGAGGGGTAATCTTCAGTTGGTCAGGAAAATGCTGCCCACCTTGACAAAGGAGAGAAGGATTTTCCTTATACTTACTGAAGATTGTCCCTCACCATCTCCATCCAGACCTGCATGACAGGATCAGAGGGGGAACATTTCCGCTTCAACTACAGAAATGTGCGTAACTATATATCGCGCAGCAGGTTAAAAAAATTGTAAGTAATTGGAGATAACATTTTATTGTAGTACTAGTGTACACGGGCCAAGGTCAAGGAAATGTTAACCCTTTGAGTGCCAGAGGGGTACGCAACGCATTACTTTGCAATGCATTGCGTACCCCTCTGGCAATCAAAGGGTTAAGAGGTTGCTACCTCACTGCTCCACGCGATTCAGTCTCGCATCGCCTCACTCACGCGATGCAATCATGCTCAGCAGAGACTGCCGAACGTGGACACTGCGCATGATTGCTTCGTGACAAACATCCTAGCGAATTATTATATAGGATTACTATCCCTTTAATGTATGAAAGTCGACAGTTTGAACTGTAATACATGTTGAATGAAACAACACCTATCATAGTAGTACCTTCATTTTGTTCAGCAGGAAATGTTTGTCTCATAATAAAAAATAAGACAGTGATTACCTGACAAAAGCCATTGCATGCGCTGAAGGTAACGCCGCAGCAGTTTCTCCAGCTGCTCCATGTACTCGTCAATCTCTTTAGGCTGGAACTGCAGATGTTTCACTACTCCCTGACAGTGGGGAGATCATTACAGATTATCACAAGGTTTCCTTATCAACTGCTTAGTTGTTACAGAAGTCACCTAAGCATTGCAAAGCAATATGCTGCAGAAGTCTGTATCATCTAAAGGGGTTATTGAGCCTTTTTATCTATGGCATGTAAACAAAACAGAAGTAGGCTATATGGACTGATACATTTACTAGGAAAATAAACAGTATTTAGAAAAAGAAAAACAATCACAAAAAAAATTATAAGATTTTATTTAACACTCTGAGTGCCAGAAGGGTGTGCAACACATTACAAAGCAATGGTTAAGACTGCAAACAATCAATATTCTTAACTCAATGAATAATACAAATTCCATCACAAAGAATTTAGATGAATATGGAGCTAAATCCTATAAAATCCATAAAAGGATAGTAATGCTTCAAAATAAAAGCAGCTCCCATTAATCTTCATAGTATTTGGGCCTTGGAGAGTGTTATTTCAATACTGTCAGAGTTGTAGTTCAAGAGTAATTGAATGATAAAGTATCCCCCTCCCGCCCCTTTTACTGATGTAACACTGCTCATCTCAGAGTAGCAAGACTGTCTGGATGGATTGCAGAGAGGGACAATCTTCAATTAAGATAAGGGAAAAACCCGTCAATGGGGGCAGCAGGGTTTTCATTGTTCTCACAGTAAGAAGATTGTCCATTGCTGTGACCTGTCTGGTGTTAAGACGAGATTCCACATCTGAGGCGTGGTGGCTTACACTAGGTAAAATGGGCAGGAGGGGGATACTTTATCATTCAATTACTCTTGAACTACAACTCTGACAGTATTGGCCCAAATACAATGAAGATTAATTGGAGCTGCTTTTATTTTGAAACATTACTATCCTTTTAAAATGATGAATGGGAATGATGCTTGTGGGGACAGATGCTAGATCCATGGATACCGGAGCTTGGTCACTCTCTGGGTGCATGGGACATGGGCCCTTATTCTGTACAAAACTAACTGCAACATAGGGGACATATAAGTATTCTCAAAATTCTTCAATCGGGCCTTTAACCCATTGAATGCAAGAGACATCTCCGGTGCATTGATGTGCTTGGCTTTAAATTAATGGGGATTTTCATCTCACAACACCCCACTGATGGGAAAAACAATTAAGAGGTTGCCCAATAGTGCCTGTTATCCCAAAGCCAACAAAATGAGTGGTTGTCAGAGGGCATATACCCACAAACAACAGAGGAAAGGGAGTACAGATACTGACCTGTCTCTGTCCTGTACTCTGGTTCGAGGAAGGAAATCCCACGAGTGCTGCTGTCTATATTGTGTCTTGTTATAGGCAAATCAATGGAGAATAATAAAGCTTTTGGATACAAGATAGTGGCGTAACTAAAGGGGTCGCACCTGCGACCAGGCCCGTGTACGCCAGAGGCCCGGCCTCCCCCTGCGACCCCTCCGCCTGGCGCCCGCAATCTCCTGCCGGCGCTCTAGTAATGCAGAGCGCTGGGAGATGACATCATCTCTCAGCGCTCTGCATTACTAAGAGGACCGCGTGGGAGCTCCAGGGAGGAGATGGGGACATTGTGGAAGGGGTCAATGTGGTCAAGGGGGCCCGTGGCACTTTTTGTACCAGGGCCCGGAGGCTTCTGGTTACGCCTCTGATACAAGACAGCAGCACTCCGTGAGATTCCTTCCCCGAACCACAGCACCTGAGCAGACACAGGTTTAACAGACAGACAGATTGATTTTCTCAATGAAAACAGAAATACAGATAACAGAAGGGGCAGATAGATTGATAGACAGATAGATAGATATGATAGATGGATAAATAGATAGATAGATAGATAGATAGATAGATAGATAGATAGATAGATAGATAGATAGATAGATAAATAGATAGATAGATAGATAGATAGATAGATAGATAGATAGATAGATAGTTTCCAATAATGTATCTATATATACCAGAGGTAGGTAACATTTGGCTCTCCAGCTGTTGGGACTACAACTCTCCCCCCTGATCTATACATTCATATAGAAGATGTACTCTGAAGACAAATGACTCACGTTGACCTCCACGCTTGGGAAGATGGTGCAGTATTTAGCAGAAACCTTCTTGTGTAAAGCTGGCACCAGTTTCTTCTGATGGTTGCAGTCCGGCCCGAAAATCAGCTTAGGCAGCTCCATCTTCAGTCTTTTCAGACTGTATTTCTTCAGCCACTTTTTAGGGGAAGAAGAATTTCACAAATATCGGGAACACAGAGTGTCTGATATGATGCTCAGTACAGAGACCCCTTAACTTGTTTATAATACTTCATTTTTTTATGGAGAATTAGAAAAAATGCTCACTTTCATGAATAAGTGAGCACAAGGATAATACACCTCTCATTTACTATTATACTTTATTTATATGGCGCCAACGTATTGCGCAGCACTGTACAATAGGCAACAGACATGCAGAGACATTAAACAGTACAAATGGAACACAGGAAACATTATAGTTTTTTTACGTGGCCTAAGTATGCCTATTGTACAGCTCTGCAGAATAAGCTGGTGCTAAATTAACCACTTAAGAACCAGTGGGCCCGGGGTGCGTGGTCCTTTAAAGGGATAGTAATGTTTCATAATAAAAGCAGCTCTAATTAATCAGCATACTATTTGGACTTTGGAGAGTGTTATTTCAATTCTGTCAGAGTTGTAGTTCAAGAGTAATTCAATGACAAAGTGTCCCCCTCCCACCCCTTTTACTGATGTAACACTGCTCAGCCAGATCAGAAGGGAGGTGCCCAGGTAGACTGCAGAGAGGGACAATCTTCAATTAAGATAAGGGAAAAGCTGAAAAACTTGTCAAGGAGGGCAGGGCTTTCATTGTTCTCATAGGAAGAAGATTGTCCCCTGCTGTTATCTGTCTGGTCTATGGACTGCATTCCACATCTGAGAAGAGATGGTTTACATTAGGTAAAAGGGGCGGGAGGGGGAAACTTTGCTTGTGAATATCTCTCAAACCATAAAGGTATAAGATAAGACTTATATCGTTCTTCATGTTTTTTAATGCCTACAAAATAAACTAAACATAAAATGAAGTATTACTATCCCTTTAAGGACCTGATAGCGAAGTTTGACATGTCGGCACACGTGATCACGTGCACCAGGACTCCGAACGAGGGACTGATAGTGATTGCTCTGGACTTGGAGAGGTCAATTTCAGTCCCCGCTACTACTCACAGTTCTCCCGCAGGAGCGATGTGACTAAAAATTATGTGATGTGCCAGGACTGTCACTGGTCCTTTAGGTCCTGACATGTCACTGCACGTTAAGGGGTTAATAAATGATGATAATAATAATAATAAGAAGAAGAATGATATGGTTCCCCATAGAAAGTCCTACTCATTTGTTCCTATTACCTGGCACTGTGAGTCTGATGTACTAAACTGAACTTGGTCAAATTCTGGGACAAACCAATTGCATCAAACAAAATTCCTATTGACATAAATGGGGACAAAAGCAGTGCAGAGTTTAACCCCTTAATGACCCTTGATGGTCATAGTACGTCAAGGGTCAATCCGACTGAACGACCCATGACGTACTATGACCGTCATGGAGTTCCGGGCTCCCCCCGCGGCTGCACGCTGTTCGGGGAGTCCGGAACCGGAAAACGAAAAAAAAAAAAAAAAAGCTCCATGGACGTTCAGTTGCGGCGCTGATCCCCCGGTCGTTAAGGGGTTAAATCAATAGGAATGTAGTGATTTGATGGTTTGCGCCAGAATTGCTCCAGTTCACCTTGGTACATTAGCCCCAGTATACAGGAACACACACTAGGAAAAAACTCAGACACAGATACATTCCCAGGGGATAAGAGGGCTGTGCACGAAGAAAAAAAAAGAGGCGCATACCAACTGCAACATGGGGTGAAAACAAACATTCACACTGAAGTAAGTTGGCTTTTAACCCCTTGAATGCTACAGATGTCTCCAACGCGTTGTGGAGAAAGGAGCTGGAGAATTCACTAGCATTCAGATCAGTGGGATTTTGGCCAATTTTTATTCATCCCCCCCCATGGCACAGTTGGATTGCTCCAGGTATTCTTAGTACATGTGACTCAGTGTGTCACATCCTGTGTAATGATATGTAATATTGCAGTGTTTGCTTTCTGTATATTAGATAGTGATCTGGGTCCAACCCTCTGCCTGCTGTTTAGTATATGGCCTCCCTGTTGAGCAGCCATTTACTAATCTTATTGATGCAGTGTGATATAGTGCATTGCTAAGCTATGTTTATTACCGCTTTTGTTGAACAGATTTCCTCTTCTGTGGGCAGTACAATAAAGGGAATAGATTTCCGTACGGTTTTGGTAGCTGGATATTCCTTGTATACAACACCTGCACAGTTACAAAAGACCAGAATGGGAGTTTTAGTCCCGTGTTAATAGAGGAGACTGAAATCATATAACACAACATCTGTCTCATTACGTATACCCTCTGGAACCTTTAATAAGAGACTGCAGTGCTGAATTTGAGTTGTAATCCATACAGCTCCTTTAAGAAATGATGGAGCTGGGATATCAGACAGTGTATGTATGGTCATGTGACTACCAGTGAACAGTGGAACAAGCCTGGGGTGTCAGACAGTGTAATGTGGTTCTGTGACTAAATGTGTACAGTGGAACAAGCCTGCGGTGTCACACAGAGGATGTATGGCTCTGTGACTACTAGTGGGACAAGGATGGGGTGTCATACAATGTATGTATGGTTCAGTTATTAACAGTGGACACTGGAACAAGGCTGGGGAGTCATACAGTATATGTGTAGTTCTGTGACTACCAGAGGACAGTAGAACAAGTCTGGGGTGTCACACAGAGGATGTATGGCTCTGTGTCTACTAGTGAGACAAGGCTGGGGTGTCATACAATGTATGTATGGTTCTGTGACTAACAGTGGACACTGGAAAAAGGCTGGGGAGTCATACAGTATATGTGTAGTTCTGTGACTACTAGCGGAACAAGGCTGGGTGTCACACAGTGTATGTGTAGTTCTGTGACTACTAGCGGGACAAGGCTGGGTGTCACACAGTGTATGTGTAGTTCTGTGACTACTAGCAGAACAAGGCTGGGTGTCACACAGTGTATGTGTGGTTCTGTGACTACCAGAGGACAGTAGAACAAGTCTGGGGTGTCACACAGTGTATGTGTGGTTCTGTGACTACTAGTGGGACAAGGCTGGGTGTCACACAGTGTATGTGTGGTTCTGTGACTACTAGTGGGACAAGGCTGGGTGTCACACAGTGTATGTGTGGTTCTGTGACTACTAGTGGGACAAGGCTGGGTGTCACACAGTGTATGTATGGTTCTGTGACTACTAGTGGAACAAGGCTGGGTGTCACACAGTGTATGTATGGTTCTGTGACTACTAGTGGGACAAGGCTGGGTGTCACACAGTGTATGTGTGGTTCTGTGACTAACAGTGGACACTGGAAAAAGGCTGGGGAGTCATACAGTATATGTGTAGTTCTGTGACTACTAGCGGAACAAGGCTGGGTGTCACACAGTGTATGTGTAGTTCTGTGACTACTAGCGGGACAAGGCTGGGTGTCACACAGTGTATGTGTAGTTCTGTGACTACTAGTGGGACAAGGCTGGGTGTCACACAGTGTATGTGTGGCTCTGTGACTACTAGTGGGACAAGGCTGGGTGTCACACAGTGTATGTGTAGTTCTGTGACTACTAGTGGGACAAGGCTGGGTGTCACACAGTGTATGTATGGTTCTGTGACTACTAGTGGAACAAGGCTGGGTGTCACACAGTGTATGTGTGGTTCTGTGACTATTAGTGGGACAAGGCTGGGTGTCACACAGTGTATGTGTAGTTCTGTGACTACTAGTGGGACAAGGCTGGGTGTCACACAGTGTATGTGTAGTTCTGTGACTACTAGTGGGACAAGGCTGGGTGTCACATAGTGTATGTGTGGTTCTGTGACTACTAGTGGGACAAGGCTGGGTGTCACACAGTGTATATGTGGTTCTGTGACTACTAGTGGGACAAGGCTGGGTGTCACATAGTGTATGTGTGGTTCTGTGACTACTAGTGGGACAAGGTTGGGTGTCACACAGTGTATGTGTGGTTCTGTGACTACTAGTGGGACAAGGCTGGGTGTCACACAGTGTATGTGTGGTTCTGTGACTACTAGTGGGACAAGGCTGGGTGTCACACAGTGTATGTGTGGTTCTGTGACTACTAGTGGGACAAGGCTGGGTGTCACACAGTGTATATGTGGTTCTGTGACTACTAGTGGGACAAGGCTGGGTGTCACACAGTGTATGTGTGGTTCTGTGACTACTAGTGGGACAAGGTTGGGTGTCACACAGTGTATGTGTGGTTCTGTGACTACTAGCGGAACAAGGCTGGGTGTCACACAGTGTATGTGTGGCTCTGTGACTACTAGTGGAACAAGGCTGGGTGTCACACAGTGTATGTGTAGTTCTGTGACTACTAGTGGGACAAGGCTGGGTGTCACACAGTGTATGTGTAGTTCTGTGACTACTAGTGGGACAAGGCTGGGTGTCACATAGTGTATGTGTGGTTCTGTGACTACTAGTGGGACAAGGCTGGGTGTCACACAGTGTATATGTGGTTCTGTGACTACTAGTGGGACAAGGCTGGGTGTCACATAGTGTATGTGTGGTTCTGTGACTACTAGTGGGACAAGGTTGGGTGTCACACAGTGTATGTGTGGTTCTGTGACTACTAGTGGGACAAGGCTGGGTGTCACACAGTGTATGTGTGGTTCTGTGACTACTAGTGGGACAAGGCTGGGTGTCACACAGTGTATGTGTGGTTCTGTGACTACTAGTGGGACAAGGCTGGGTGTCACACAGTGTATATGTGGTTCTGTGACTACTAGTGGGACAAGGCTGGGTGTCACACAGTGTATGTGTGGTTCTGTGACTACTAGTGGGACAAGGTTGGGTGTCACACAGTGTATGTGTGGTTCTGTGACTACTAGTGGGACAAGGCTGGGTGTCACACAGTGTATGTGTGGTTCTGTGACTACTAGTGGGACAAGGCTGGGTGTCACACAGTGTATGTGTAGTTCTGTGACTACTAGTGGGACAAGGCTGGGTGTCACACAGTGTATGTGTGGTTCTGTGACTACTAGTGGGACAAGGCTGGGTGTCACACAGTGTATGTGTAGTTCTGTGACTACTAGTGGGACAAGGCTGGGTGTCACACAGTGTATGTGTGGTTCTGTGACTACTAGTGGGACAAGGCTGGGTGTCACATAGTGTATGTGTAGTTCTGTGACTACTAGTGGGACAAGGCTGGGTGTCACACAGTGTATGTGTGGTTCTGTGACTACTAGTGGGACAAGGCTGGGTGTCACACAGTGTATGTGTGGTTCTGTGACTACTAGTGGGACAAGGCTGGGTGTCACACAGTGTATGTGTGGTTCTGTGACTACTAGTGGGACAAGGCTGGGTGTCACACAGTGTATGTGTGGTTCTGTGACTATTAGTGGGACAAGGCTGGGTGTCACACAGTGTATATGTGGGTCTGTGACTACTAGTGGAACAAGGCTGGGTGTCACACAGTGTATGTGTGGGTCTGTGACTATTAGTGGGACAAGGCTGGGTGTCACATAGTGTATGTGTGGTTTTAGGACTACCAATGGATAATGGAACAAGGCTGGGTGTCACACAGTGTATGTGTGGTTCTGTGACTATTAGTGGGACAAGGCTGGGTGTCACACAGTGTATATGTGTGGTTCTGTGACTACTAGCGGGACAAGGCTGGGTGTCACACAGTGTATGTGTGGTTCTGTGACTATTAGTGGAACAAGGCTGGGTGTCACACAGTGTATGTGTGGTTCTGTGACTACTAGCGGAACAAGGCTGGGTGTCACATAGTGTATGTGTGGTTCTGTGACTACTAGTGGAACAAGGCTGGGTGTCACACAGTGTATGTGTGGTTCTGTGACTATTAGTGGAGCAAGGCTGGGTGTCACATAGTGTATGTGTGGTTCTGTGACTACTAGTGGGACAAGGCTGGGTGTCACACAGTGTATGTGTGGTTCTGTGACTATTAGTGGAACAAGGCTGGGTGTCACACAGTGTATGTGTAGTTCTGTGACTACTAGTGGGACAAGGCTGGGTGTCACACAGTGTATGTGTGGTTCTGTGACTATTAGTGGAACAAGGCTGGGTGTCACACAGTGTATGTGTGGTTCTGTGACTACTAGTGGAACAAGGCTGGGTGTCACACAGTGTATGTGTAGTTCTGTGACTATTAGTGGAGCAAGGCTGGGTGTCACACAGTGTATGTGTGGTTCTGTGACTATTAGTGGAGCAAGGCTGGGTGTCACACAGTGTATGTATGGTTCTGTGACTACTAGCGGAACAAGGCTGGGTGTCACATAGTGTATGTGTAGTTCTGTGACTACTAGTGGAACAAGGCTGGGTGTCACACAGTGTATGTGTGGTTCTGTGACTATTAGTGGAGCAAGGCTGGGTGTCACACAGTGTATGTGTGGTTCTGTGACTATTAGTGGAGCAAGGCTGGGTGTCACATAGTGTATGTGTGGTTTTAGGACTACCAGTGGATAATGGAACAAGGCTGGGGTGTGTGTATCTGTGACTACCAGTAAACAGTGGGACAAGGCTGAAGTGTTAAGATAGTGTATATGTGGTTCTGTAACTACCAGTGGACGTGGTACAAAGCTGAGGTGCCACACATCAATGCGTTGTAGACCATTTCAGCATTCAAAGGGTTAATGATGTTACGGTTACAGTTATACTGGAGTTACCTTTGAGACTAAATGGTACTGCCAGAGCAAACATTTTGACAACCACTGATCTTATTACGTTCTACATTTCAGAATTAATTTACATACCAAAATAATATTGCAAAACAGAATGATGCACTAAGAAGACCTGGGTGGAGGTACTATAAAGTGTAATAAAGGTGTGATAAAAAGAAGATAACATCTCCAGTGAGACTCTCCAGTTTCTATGTTATTCTATGAAGTCTACTCACTAAGCTCTAGCAACAGTGGCATAACAATAGGGGTCACACCTGCGGCTGCCCCCGCCTGGTGCCATGGACCTCTAGCAGCCTCGTTGGCATGCTATAATACAGAGCGCTCTGCATTACTGAAGAGAGGACCATGAGGGAGCTCCAGCTCTTAACAGAGGTCTGTGCTGAAGAAGGCACAGACTTCTCCTGCAACCCCCGTGGACCACCAGAGAGATGGGAGATGGACACTGGGGGCAACGTGGAGAGATGGGGGCAATGTGGAGAGGTGGATATTGGGGGCAATGTGGAGAGTTGGAGGCAATGTGGAGAGATGGATATTGGGGGCAATGTGGAGAGATGGATATTGGGGGCAACGTGGAGAGGTGGATATTGGGGGCAATGTGAAGAGTTGAGGGCAATGTGGAGAGGTGGATATTGGGGGTAATGTGGAGAGTTGGAGGCAATGTGGAGTGGTGGATATTGGGGGCAATGTGGAGAGTTGGAGGCAATGTGGAGTGGTGGATATTGGGAGCAATGTGGAGAGGAGGACATTGGGGGCAATGTGGAGAGGAGGACACGGGGCAATGTGGAGAGGTGTGGGCAACGTGGAGAGATGTATATTGGGGGCAATGTGGAGAGTTGGGGGTAATGTGGAGAGGAGGAATTGGGGACAATGTGGAGAGTTGGGGCAATGTGGAGAGGTGGATATTGGGGGCAATGTGGAGAGGAGGACATTGGGGACAATGTGTAGTGTTGAGAGCAATGTAGAGAGTAGATATTTGGGGAAATATGGAAAGTTGGGGGCAATGTAGAGAGGAAGACATTGGGGACAATGTGGAGAGTTGGGGGCAATGTGGAGAGGGTGGCATTGGTGGCAATGTGGAGAGATGGGGGAAATGTGGAGAGGATGGCATTGGTGGCAATGTGGAGAGATGGGGGAAATGTGGAGAGGTTTACATTGGAGGCAATGTGGAGAGTTGGGGCAATGTGGAGAGTTGGGGGCAATGTGAAGAGGAGGTCATTGGGGACAATATGGAGAGTTGAGGGCAATGTGGAGAGGGGGACATTTGGGGCAATGGGGAGAGGAGGGCATTGGGGACAATATGGAGAGTTGAGGGCAATGTGGAGAGGGGGACATTGGGGGCAATGTGGAGAGTTGAAGCAATGAGGAGAGGTGGATTTTGGGGGCAATGTGGATAGCTGGGCAATGTGGAGAGGAGGACATGGGGGCAATGTGAGGAGTTGCGGGCAATGTGAAGAGTAGGACATTGGGGGCAATGTGGAGAGTGGGGGGCAATGTGGAGAGGTGGATATTGGGGGCAGTGTGGAGAGGTGGATATTGGGGGCAATGTGGAGAGTTGGGGGCAATGTAGAGAATGGATATTGGGGGCAATGTGGAGAGTTGGGGGCAAGGTGGAGAGGTGGACATTGGGGTCAATGTGGAGAGTGGGCAGCAATGTGAAGAGGAGGGCATTGGGGGCAATGTGGAGAGTGGGGGCAATGTGGAGAGGAGGACATTGGGGGCAATGTGGAGCGGTGGACATTGGGGACAATGTGGAGAGTTGAGGGCAATGTGGAGAGGGGGACACTGGGGGCAATGTGGAGAGTGGGGGGCAATGTGGAGAGGTGGATATTGGGGGCAATGTGGAGAAGAGGACATTGGGGAAAATGTGGAGAGTTGGGGGCAATATGGAGAGGTGGGCATTGGGGGCAATGTGGAGAGTTGGGGGCAATGTGGTGAGGTGGACACTGGGTGCAATGTGGAGAGTGGGGGGCAATGCGGAGAGGAAGACATTGGGGACAATGTGGCGAGTTGAGGGCAATGTGGAGAGGAGGACATTGGGGGCAATGTGGAGAGTTGAGGGCAATGTGGAGAGGGGGACATTGGGGGCAATGTGGAGAGTTGGGGGCAATGTGGAGAGGTGGACATTGGGGGCAATGTGGAGAGTTGAGGGCAATGTGGAGAGGTGGACATTGGGGACAATGTAGATAGTTGAGGGCAATGTGGAGAGGGGGACATTCGGGCAATGTGGAGAGTGGGGGGCAATGTGGAGAGGTGGACATTGGGGACAGTGTGGATAGTTGAGGGCAATGTGGAGAGGAGGACATTGGGGGCAATATAGAGAGTGGGGGGCAATGTGAAGAGGTGGACATTGGGGACAATGTGGAGAGTTGAGGGCAATGTGGAGAGGGGGACATTGGGGGCAATGTGGAGAGGGGGACATTCAGGGCAATGTGGAGAGTGAGGGGGCAATGTGGAGAGGTAGATATTGGGGACAATGTGGAGAGGTGGACATTGGGGGCAATGTGGATAGTTGAGGGCAATGTGGAGAGGAAGACATTGGGGGCAATGTGGAGGGGGGGCAATGTGGAGAGGAAGACATTGGGGACAATGTGGAGAGTTGGGGGCAATGTGGATAGTTAAGGGCAATGTGGAGAGGGGGACATTGGGGGCAATGTGGAGAGTTGGGGCAATGTGGAGAGGGGGGACATTGGGGAGAGTTGAGGGCAATGTGGAGAGTGGGGGGCGATGTGGAGAGGGGGACATTGGGGGCAATGTGGAGCGTTGAGGGCAATGTGGTGAGGAGGACATTGGGGACAATGTGGAGAGTGGGGGGCAATGTGGAGAGTTGTACATTGGGGGCAATGTGGAGAGGTGGACATTGGGGGCAATGTGGAGATACCCATTGGGGGCAATGTGTTTGGGGGGGGGCATGGCAATTTTTGCACCAGGGCCCGGTGACTTCTAGTTACACCTCTGTCGCTCAAGCTGCAAACATGTGCACAGGCTCTACAGAAGAGTGTAGGAATTGGTGAAATCATCTGCTTTTTATCACATCTTAGTACATTCCTCCATGCAGCAGTTATGGAGTAATGTTTCACAATAAAATCAGCTCCAATTAATCTTCATAGTATTCGGGCCATGGAGAGTGTTATTTCAATACTGTCAGAGTTGTAGTTCAAGAGTAATTGAATGATAAAGTATCCCCCTCCCTCCCCTTTTACTGATGTAACACTGCTCACCTCAGAGCAGCAAGACTGTCCAGATGGATCGCAGCGAGAGACAATCTTCAGTGAGCATAAGGAAAAACCTGTCAAGGGGGCAGGGTTTTCCTTATGATCACAGTAAGAAGATTGTCCCTTGCTGTGACCTGTCCAGTCAAGAGACCAGATTCCACATCTGAGGGGACGTGGCTTACACTAGGTAAAAGGGGCGGGAGGTGGATACTTTATCATTCAATTACTATCCCTTTAAAAAGAAAATTGGATGCTCACTGTTGTAATAATTAACAAACTTGTGATTATTGAAAGGAAATGTTCCACTTACCAACATGTTTCCCATTTTCAGTATAAAACATGTTGAATGACATCTTGGGTTCCTTCCTTTGCTTTGCCTTCTTGCCAGTAACTGTCATGAACCCATCTTTCATTGGCTGAGCTGAAAGAATAATTTGAAGTTCGTTCTCTTCTGACCAGTCACTTGAGTTTTTAAACTTTTTTGGCTTATAGAGCCATTTACAACATATTTCTTTTTAATGTGTTGTAGACATCTAACAAACAACCCAGATGGTTAATGTTTGTTGATTAATTTAATTCAGAGTTAAAGGGCAACTATCATGTTGATACTGCCCTATCAGCAGACTTGTTAATAAAACCAGGACCGCATTGTGAGCCTTGGAATGCTAGCATGGCATGCAGACTGGGTGTATGAAAAGAGGGTTTACTTTTAAAAGGTTACACCCATAAGAGTGTGCGACCAGATGACATAGGTACCATGTCGCCTGTATAAAAATGTCCACATGAGAATCTCGCACTGCATGACAGTGCCAGAGTCTCATGTCGCTTACTAAAAGGTTGCATCAAATACTTCCTGGCAGTATCGTTGAACCCTTTGTGGCCAATACCTATCCCATCATGCTGATAGTTTGTTTAAAGTCGAAATTCTACTGAAAAGCTTCAGTGGAGATCACTATCTACAGGGATATGGATATGTCTGCCATATATCAAGGACACCTACCTATGTAAGAGCCAATTATCCTTACAGTAAAGTTCTGTTTTAAAGGGATAGTAATACTTCGTTTTATCTTTATTTTATTTTGTAGGCATTAAAAAAACATGAAGAACAATATAAGTCTTATCTCTCAAACCGTTATGGTTTGAGAGATATTCACAAGCAAAGTGTTATTTCAATTCTGTCAGAGTTGTAGTTCAAGAGTAATTCAATGACAAAGTATCCCCCTCCCGCCCCTTTTACTGATGTAACACTGCTCTGCCAGATCAGAAGGGAGGTGCCCAGGTAGACTGCAGAGAGGGACACTCTTCAATTAAGATAAGGGAAAAACCTGAGAAGCTTGTCAAGGGGGCAGGGCTTTCATTGTTCTTATAGGAAGAAGATTGTCCCCTGCTGTTATCTGTCTGGTCTATGGACTGCATTCCACATGTGAGAAGAGATGGCTTACACTAGGTAAAAGGGGCGGGAGGGGAAAACTTTGCTTGTGAATATCTCTCAAACCATAAAGATAAAGACTTTTATCATTCTTCTTGTTTTTTTTAATGCCTACAAAATAAAATAAAGATAAAATGAAGTATTACTATCCCTTTAATCTCATCAAGCTATAACTTGGAAAGGGAAATCCAAGTTGCAGAATGCCTGATCTGTACAGTGGCCTATGGGCTGTTGTGTATAATTTTCACAAGAGCAATATGGGACATTGTGATGTTTATCACAACCCCTAAGTACTGGCTGACCCACATGGGTGTTAGACAATCATATTTTGCCTCAGGGAATGAGAGCACAGAGGGAATGGAGACGATCTAAGGTAAGTAAGCCTGAACACAGTGGTGAAAATAGCATAAGAAAGAGCTTGTTTTCTGTACCTGGAGGAATGTTGGCCTTGGCGCTGTTTGGTCTCCACATCAATGCCTTTAGATGAAGATCCTTCTTGCCATCTTGATATTCCTTGATACCCTGTAATCCAGTTTGTTTTATCACTTCAGGGCAGTTGTAATTAGTTGTTGGATTCCCAGCTGTGGGAGACGATAATTCCCACCATACCCAAACAACCAACGACTGGTTGGGGATGATGAAACGTGTAGTCTTCTGCAGCTGGACGTCCAACAGATCAATCACTGCTTTAGAGTTTCACAATTCACACTGTTAGTTATTGTAGCGCAAATTCACTCTCCACTTGTTACAATGCACCCAGAGTTCTACTGAGTTACTATTCTTACACTGACAACACTAGACTATGAGCCTTATCCAGAAAGCAAAAGATGAGCCTTACTAAGACAGACTAAGTGCATCACAGGGAGGAAATAAAAAATTACCATTGATTTAAAATAGTCTTTTAACCCCATAAGGACCAGCGGTCCCGGGGTGTGTGGTCCTTTGAGGACCAGATAGGAAACTCTGACGTGCCATCCCACGTGACTGATCACATGGGGTGGCACGCCGAATGGAGGACTGAAAGAGATCGCTCCGGTCTTGGAGCGATCAACTTCAGTCCCCGGTATTACTCACCGTACTCCTACAGGAGCGCAGTGAGTAAAAGTACGTGATGTACCAGGACCGTCACTGGTCCTTAAGTGCTGGACCAGCGTGACGGTCCAGGTACGTCAATGGTCCTTAAGGGGTTAAGCACTTGAATGCTAGGGAGGTCTCCAAAGCATTGCTAAACAATTAACTGGAGAACTCTCTTCCATTTAAGGGGTTAAAAGTTCCATTTAAGACAATGGAATTTGTATTTGTCCCCTATGGTGCATTTGGATTGGATAATTAGTATTACCGAACAAAATCTGGGAACATATTTCTCCCCTGCAGATTGTTTCCTCCAGATTGTCTCCTTTTTTATTTTGCAAATAAGGCTCTAAATCAGGAATCTCCAACCTTACCATTAACGGTAGCTACTCTAATTGATGAAACATGTACTGAGCTACTCTAAAGCATATACTGAAAATATAACTGTATTATTAACCCCTTAGTAACACATGACATACCAGGACCATCACGCTGGTTCAGACGTTAAGGACCGCAGAAGGTCCTGTCACATCATGAAAATCTGGGATGGGGGCGCAGCTGCACACCGCTCTGCCATCCCAGAATACATTGCACAAAAAAAAAATGCTGTGGCCCTTAACGGCCGCCCACCTCCAGATCGGGTGGTCGTCAAGGGGTTAAGTAAACCATCTTCAAAACTGCTCTTCCCTACTCTTCAATCCTTCCCGAACCTTCCAAAAAATGTATTGTACAGAAAACAAATGACCATCTTAACAGCTCAAGGTGAGAAAATTCAGCTACAAGGCATATAATTGTTAGCTGAAAAAATCCATATTTACTATAGACTATAAAATCTGTGGCTCTCCATTTTCCGACTGATAGTGCCTTCCCATCTTTGACAACACTGTCTCTTATTATTATGCAAATGTAAAGTTATTAGAGTGGTTTATTAAAACATTTAGTGATATATCAGAAAGCTGGCAACTTTTGTTAGAATAGGTGAGCGGATTCTCACTGTGTCTCTCTCCCAGTGTGACACCACATATTTCCACAAACACTTATTAAATATGTCATCTTTATACATCATGTGATGTAATCTGTAAGAAGCTATTATGGCGTGGGGGTAGGAAAACCATGAACATGCTGTGAGGTCTCTGTCTGCAATACTATCAACTCTCTGACTGATCACTGCTTGGACCATTCTCTGGCTGGCCACAGAGCTTGATACTTGGTTGGAATGGAGAGAGCTACTCACTGTTAGCCAAAGAGCTACCAGAAGCACACAAGTTACTAGCATACGCTCAGCATGGTAGTAGGACACTGCTGAACTTAAGGGAATACTGGGGTATACTGACATGAACAAAATTCACTAAAATAAATAAATAAAAATTAAACAATTTTTTTGAAAAAAGTATATAAACACAATGTACATGTGTATCTTAAAAAAACCCAGACAGGCTAAGGATTTTTATTACACATATGTACACTGTGTCCTACCAACATGCCGGTTGTATACTAAAGGTGAGAAATTATCCTTGGATTTTCCATCAACTTTGGTGGCTTTATAACACTGTGGATGAACGCACAACTATACAGTCCTCATTGCACATGGTAATCTAAAGTAGACTCATACATGCTGCCTGCTTCCATCTGCAAAAACTGCCAGCAACTGTCATGTCTGCCTCTATGATCATGACAGACAATATTGGTATCAACGGCACCACGCCTTGAAAAGTAAGACAGAGTCAATAAAGGCCAATCAGCCTAATGGCAACACACTCACCACTGTAGTTCTAAGCCACGGTGCAGGTAAAGGAGTCCCAATCCTAAGGTAAGCATGACAATTTGAAGCAATACCGCACAAAGAACGTGGATGAACTAAAAGCAGCTTTATTAGTTGAGACAAACACCACATCAGACTGAACGTCTCAGTCTGTCTATGATTAAGCACCCAGGTGCGAAGCGCGTGAGACGTTCAGTCTTATGTGGTGTTTGTCTCATTTGTATTCCTTCAAAATTTCTATGATCATGACATCCAGTACTGACTGAAGATGTTATCTCTTGAAAAGACACAAGGCCAAAATCCACAGGAGCCGTTAGGATGTTAACACCACAGTAAGGTAAAAAGGGGTTGTTATAATTATGAGGTTTCAGTTCTCTTTAAAATACAGATTTTCAACCACTACCATCACTCCTTAAAGGCACAGTACTGTTTTAAAATAAATGCAGCACCGATTATTCTTAATAGTTTTTGGGCCATGTAGAGTGTTATTATCATTCTGTATGATGTGTAGTTCCAGAGTAAATGAATCATAAAGTGTCCCCCTCCCGCCCCTTTTACCTATGTAAATCTGCACAGCAAGACCATCCGGATGGATCACAGCAAGGGTCAATCTTCTGTTAGCATAAGGCAATACCTGCCCTCCTCCTTCAAGGGGTCAGGGTTCTAGAAGATTGTCCCTCACTGTGAGCTGTCCATTCAAATGACCAGATTCCACATAGATTCCACACATTCCACAAGGCTTAATTATAATTCAATTACTCAGGAACTACACATCGTAGAGAATGATAATACCGCTCTACATGGCCCAAAACTATAAAGAATCATTGGAGCTGCATTTGTTTTCAAATATTACTATCCAATTAACAGTGCAGACTTTCAGGACATAGTCATATGATCATAGCTGGATCAACCAGTGGCTCGTTCATTCTGCGCAACTCAACTCGGTTGAAAACCTGCACTGTTTTGTGGTGGAGGTTTGACGACAGGTTTGAGCAACCCTGTTCTAGGACACAGAATTGTACCCCAAGGAGAAGCACTGAGGGAAAAACAACATACCATTCTAGCAAGTGTCAGCGCAGTTGGCTTTGGGAATGGAAGTTTCCGTGACTTTGGTTTCTCCTTCTGGAATGGGACTACGGCTCCTTCACTTTCCTCTTTACTTCCTGAGCGCTGTTTTAAAGATTCCACCAGTATAGCACACTGCAATAGAAAACTCATGGTTACTCATACAAATATCGAAGCCCTTGGATATTAGAGATGAAGTAGTGAGTTAGAAATGTCCATAGCATCTAAGCAGTTCAAAGCACAAAGAAAATTACATATTTCTCATTTCTAGTGAAGCTGTGACTTTGTAACAAATTGGTAACTTTGAAAGAGTTTTCAAATACAACTATGTTTATGTTAGTTTATGAGATATTTTGTTTTATTTCTTTGTCGGTTAATGCAAATTACACAGTACTGGCCGGCATGCCAGCCAGATCCTACCATTCCACACTGCTCCATCTCCTACCTGCCACTCCCTGCTGGCCATTACTAGCTCATTTGCATAAAGTGACAAAGAAATAAAACTAAGTATGTCATAACCCTTTGAGTGCCAGAGGCGTACAAAACAATCTGCAAAGAAATGAGTTGCATATCCCTCTGGCACTCAAAGGGTTAAAGTATTGTTTAAAATAAAGGAAATAGCTAACAAACACAGGTGATTTTGTAAGCTCTATCAATATATTTGTTATAAAGTGCCAGTTCCACTTTAAATAAATAGTCAGGATTTACACATACCTTTCTGGAGTACATTACTGCTTTTTCCATCTCTGAGACAATACAATTAATATCATCACTTTCAATCAGACCTGAAACATAGAATTTGACGGCAGATAAGACCCAACTGACCAATCTAGTCTCCCCCAGTTCCCGCTGTTAAAAAAGTCACAGACTTCAGTCTTAGAACATGCACGTCTGTCCCACAATGTTTTCATTTACGGTTTTATCCCATACTACTTCCACTGAGAGGCTATTCCACTTATATTTATACTCTATCTTACTTCCACTGAGAGCTATTCCACTTATATATCTACTCTATCTTACTTCCACTGAGAGGCTATTCCACTTATATATCTACTCTATCTTACTTCCACTGAGAGGCTATTTCACTTATATATCTACTCTGTCTTACTTCCACTGGGAGGGTATTCCACTTATATTTCTACTCTATCTTACTTCCACTGGGAGGCTATTCCACTTATATATCTACTCTATCTTACTTCCACTGAGAGGGTATTCCACTTATATATCTACTCTATCTTACTTCCACTGGGAGGCTATTCCACTTATATATCTACTCTGTCTTACTTCCACTGAGAGGGTATTCCACTTATATATCTACTCTATCTTACTTCCACTGAGAGGCTATTTCACTTATATATCTACTCTGTCTTACTTCCACTGAGAGGGTATTCCACTTATATATCTACTCTATCTTACTTCCACTGAGAGGCTATTTCACTTATATATCTACTCTGTCTTACTTCCACTGGGAGGGTATTCCACTTATATATCTACTCTATCTTACTTCCACTGAGAGGCTATTCCACTTATATATCTACTCTATCTTACTTCCACTGAGAGGCTATTCCACTTACATATCTACTCTGTCTTACTTCCACTGAGAGGGTATTCCACTTATATATCTACTCTATCTTACTTCCACTGAGAAGCTATTCCACTTATATATCTACTCTATCTTACTTCCACTGGGAGGCTATTCCACTTATATTTCTACTCTATCTTACTTCCACTGAGAGGCTATTCCACTTATATATCTACTCTATCTTACTTCCACTGGGAGGCTATTCCACTTATATTTCTACTCTATCTTACTTCCACTGAGAGGGTATTCCACTTACATATCTACTCTATCTTACTTCCACTGAGAGGCTATTCCACTTATATATCTACTCTGTCTTACTTCCACTGAGAGGGTATTCCACTTACATATCTACTCTGTCTTACTTCAACTGAGAGGGTATTCCACTTACATATCTACTCTATCTTACTTCCACTGAGAGGGTATTCCACTTATATATCTACTCTATCTTACTTCCACTGAGAGGCTATTCCACTTATATATCTACTCTATCTTACTTCCACTGAGAGGCTATTCCACTTATATATCTACTCTATCTTACATCCACTGGGAGGGTATTCCACTTATATTATCTACTCTATCTTACTTCCACTGGGAGGCTATTCCACTTATATATCTACTCTATTTTACTTCCACTGGGAGGCTATTCCACTTATATATCTACTCTATCTTACTTCCACTGAGAGGCTATTCCACTTATATATCTACTCTGTCTTACTTCCACTGAGAGGCTATTCCACTTATATATCTACTCTATCTTACTTCCACTGAGAGGCTATTCCACTTATATATCTACTCTGTCTTACTTCCACTGAGAGGGTATTCCACTTATATATCTACTCTGTCTTACTTCCACTGAGAGGGTATTCCACTTACATATCTACTCTATCTTACTTCCACTGAGAGGGTATTCCACTTATATATCTACTCTATCTTACTTCCACTGAGAGGCTATTCCACTTACATATCTACTCTGTCTTACTTCCACTGAGAGGGTATTCCACTTATATATCTACTCTATCTTACTTCCACTGAGAGGGTATTCCACTTATATATCTACTCTATCTTACTTCCACTGAGAGGCTATTCCACTTATATATCTACTCTGTCTTACATCCACTGGGAGGCTATTCCACTTATATTATCTACTCTATCTTACTTCCACTGGGAGGCTATTCCACTTATATATCTACTCTATTTTACTTCCACTGGGAGGCTATTCCACTTATATATCTACTCTATCTTACTTCCACTGAGAGGCTATTCCACTTATATATCTACTCTGTCTTACTTCCACTGAGAGGCTATTCCACTTATATATCTACTCTATCTTACTTCCACTGAGAGGCTATTCCACTTATATATCTACTCTGTCTTACTTCCACTGAGAGGCTATTCCACTTATATTATCTACTCTATCTTACTTCCACTGAGAGGGTATTCCACTTATATATCTACTCTGTCTTACTTCCACTGAGAGGGTATTCCACTTATATATCTACTCTGTCTTACTTCCACTGAGAGGGTATTCCACTTATATATCTACTCTATCTTACTTCCACTGAGAGGCTATTCCACTTACATATCTACTCTACCTTACTTCCACTGAGAGGGTATTCCACTTATATATCTACTCTATCTTACTTCCACTGAGAGGCTATTCCACTTATATATCTACTCTGTCTTACTTCCACTGAGAGGCTATTCCACTTATATATCTACTCTATCTTACATCCACTGAGAGGGTATTCCACTTATATATCTACTCTATCTTACTTCCACTGAGAGGCTATTTCACTTATATATCTACTCTGTCTTACTTCCACTGAGAGGGTATTCCACTTATATATCTACTCTATCTTACTTCCACTGAGAGGCTATTCCACTTATATATCTACTCTGTCTTACTTCCACTGAGAGGCTATTCCACTTATATTATCTACTCTATCTTACTTCCACTGAGAGGGTATTCCACTTATATATCTACTCTGTCTTACTTCCACTGAGAGGGTATTCCACTTATATATCTACTCTGTCTTACTTCCACTGAGAGGGTATTCCACTTATATATCTACTCTATCTTACTTCCACTGAGAGGCTATTCCACTTACATATCTACTCTACCTTACTTCCACTGAGAGGGTATTCCACTTATATATCTACTCTATCTTACTTCCACTGAGAGGCTATTCCACTTATATATCTACTCTGTCTTACTTCCACTGAGAGGCTATTCCACTTATATATCTACTCTATCTTACATCCACTGGAAGGCTATTCCACTTATATTTCTACTCTATCTTACTTCCACTGAGAGGCTATTCCACTTACATATCTACTCTATCTTACATCCACTGGAAGGCTATTCCACTTATATTTCTACTCTATCTTACTTCCACTGAGAGGCTGTTCCACTTATATATCTACTCTATCTTACTTCCACTGAGAGGCTATTCCACTTATATATCTACTCTGTCTTACTTCCACTGAGAGGCTATTCCACTTATATATCTACTCTATCTTACTTCCACTGAGAGGCTATTCCACTTATATATCTACTCTATCTCACTTCCACTGAGAGGGTATTCTACTTACATATCTACTCTATCTTACTTCCACTGAGAGGCTATTCTACTTACATATCTACTCTATCTTACTTCCACTGAGAGGCTATTCCACTTATATATCTACTCTGTCTTACTTCCACTGAGAGGGTATTCCACTTATATATCTACTCTGTCTTACTTCCACTGAGAGGGTATTCCACTTATATATCTACTCTATCTTACTTCCACTGAGAGGGTATTCCACTTATATATCTACTCTATCTTACTTCCACTGAGAGGCTATTCCACTTTTATATCTACTCTGTCTTACATCCACTGGGAGGCTATTCCACTTATATTATCTACTCTATCTTACTTCCACTGGGAGGCTATTCCACTTATATATCTACTCTATTTTACTTCCACTGGGAGGCTATTCCACTTATATATCTACTCTATCTTACTTCCACTGAGAGGCTATTCCACTTATATATCTACTCTGTCTTACTTCCACTGAGAGGCTATTCCACTTATATATCTACTCTATCTTACTTCCACTGAGAGGCTATTCCACTTATATATCTACTCTGTCTTACTTCCACTGAGAGGCTATTCCACTTATATTATCTACTCTATCTTACTTCCACTGAGAGGGTATTCCACTTATATATCTACTCTGTCTTACTTCCACTGAGAGGGTATTCCACTTATATATCTACTCTATCTTACTTCCACTGAGAGGCTATTCCACTTACATATCTACTCTACCTTACTTCCACTGAGAGGGTATTCCACTTATATATCTACTCTATCTTACTTCCACTGAGAGGCTATTCCACTTATATATCTACTCTGTCTTACTTCCACTGAGAGGCTATTCCACTTATATTATCTACTCTATCTTACTTCCACTGAGAGGGTATTCCACTTATATATCTACTCTGTCTTACTTCCACTGAGAGGGTATTCCACTTATATATCTACTCTGTCTTACTTCCACTGAGAGGGTATTCCACTTATATATCTACTCTATCTTACTTCCACTGAGAGGCTATTCCACTTACATATCTACTCTACCTTACTTCCACTGAGAGGGTATTCCACTTATATATCTACTCTATCTTACTTCCACTGAGAGGCTATTCCACTTATATATCTACTCTGTCTTACTTCCACTGAGAGGCTATTCCACTTATATATCTACTCTATCTTACATCCACTGGAAGGCTATTCCACTTATATTTCTACTCTATCTTACTTCCACTGAGAGGCTATTCCACTTACATATCTACTCTATCTTACATCCACTGGAAGGCTATTCCACTTATATATCTACTCTATCTTACTTCCACTGAGAGGCTGTTCCACTTATATATCTACTCTATCTTACTTCCACTGAGAGGCTATTCCACTTATATATCTACTCTGTCTTACTTCCACTGAGAGGCTATTCCACTTATATATCTACTCTATCTTACTTCCACTGAGAGGCTATTCCACTTATATATCTACTCTGTCTTACTTCCACTGAGAGGCTATTCCACTTATATTATCTACTCTATCTTACTTCCACTGAGAGGGTATTCCACTTATATATCTACTCTGTCTTACTTCCACTGAGAGGGTATTCCACTTATATATCTACTCTGTCTTACTTCCACTGAGAGGGTATTCCACTTATATATCTACTCTATCTTACTTCCACTGAGAGGCTATTCCACTTACATATCTACTCTACCTTACTTCCACTGAGAGGGTATTCCACTTATATATCTACTCTATCTTACTTCCACTGAGAGGCTATTCCACTTATATATCTACTCTGTCTTACTTCCACTGAGAGGCTATTCCACTTATATATCTACTCTATCTTACATCCACTGGAAGGCTATTCAACTTATATTTCTACTCTATCTTACTTCCACTGAGAGGCTATTCCACTTACATATCTACTCTATCTTACATCCACTGGAAGGCTATTCCACTTATATTTCTACTCTATCTTACTTCCACTGAGAGGCTGTTCCACTTATATATCTACTCTATCTTACTTCCACTGAGAGGCTATTCCACTTATATATCTACTCTGTCTTACTTCCACTGAGAGGCTATTCCACTTATATATCTACTCTATCTTACTTCCACTGAGAGGCTATTCCACTTATATATCTACTCTATCTCACTTCCACTGAGAGGCTATTCTACTTACATATCTACTCTATCTTACTTCCACTGAGAGGCTATTCCACTTATATATCTACTCTGTCTTACTTCCACTGAGAGGGTATTCCACTTATATATCTACTCTGTCTTACTTCCACTGAGAGGGTATTCCACTTATATTATCTACTCTATCTATAAAGTAATTTTTTTAATTGACATTTATTTTTGTACCATCACCTTGCTGCAAAATTCCTTTTATTCTGAAAATGGCTTCTCTCCTAAATGCTATTAATCCATAAGGACTGAGCTGGTTTGCACCTTAATGACTGTGTCAGACTTCAAGTTTCTTGCTAAATGTTTGTTGGTTTTGCAATCTATTATAAGTGTACCAATGAAAAAGTGACAGAAATTAAAATTTTTTTCATGATTCTGCCCCAGACTGTTTGATTGACTGATTAAGTCCTGTCCCCTTTTGCGCGAGTAATGCCATTTACACCCCCCAGCGGTACCACTTGAGAACCCTCTGGGGATTCTAGAAGGAAAAGTTCACTTTTCTGCCCAAACTACTCTTATTATTCCCAATTTATATATAAAGTGCTAACAGAGATAAATTGGGTTATTAGGTTATTTTAGCGATCCTTTAAATGGTACAACTATCCAAACAGGAATGTAGACTCTGAGGACATATGAAAAGCTTCCTGCAATATAAAAGCTGAGGGCAATATGTAGAAAGATGAAAATAGATCAATTCTAGGGTAAATCAAGTGCCCCAAATGAGACGAATGAAAACTCCTGTTAATTTAAATGTGGCTTTTAACCCCTCTGGCACTCAGAGGGAAACCTTTGAATGCTAGAATGCTAGAGAGGTCTCTAATACATTCCGAAGCAGTCCAAAGAAGACCACACTAGTATTCATTTAAATGTGGCTTTTAACCCCTTGAACGCTAGACAGGAATCCAACAGATTGAGAAGCAATGTGCTGGAGAACCCTTTGAGTGCCAGAGGGGTACTCAACTCATTGCTTTCAAAGGGTTAAGAGTCCCATTTTTCATCAACGGGAATGTGTATTTGTTTCCAATGCTGCAGTTTGTTTGGCCACAATTTCTCCTACTTTGACTTTATACATATGGCCTTTTGTCCTATTAACCCCTGAATGGCAAGTGGTCCTGAGAAGTGACCTAAAGGGATAGTAATGTTTCAAAATAAAAGCAGCTCCAATTAATCTTCATAGTATTTGGGCTATGGGGAGTGTTATTTCAATTCTGTCAGAGTTGTAGTTCAAGAGTAATTGAATGATAAAGTATCCCCCTCCTGCCCCTTTAACTGATGTAACACTGCTCACCTCAGAACAGAAAGGTGGTGTCCAGGTGGATAGCAGAGAGGGACAATCTTCAAGTAGCATAAGGGAAAAACCTGTCAAGGGGGCAGGGCAAGATTGTCCCTTGATGTGAGCTGTCTGGTCTTAAGACCAGATTCCATATCTGAGGGGAGGTGGCTTACACTAGGTAAAAGGGGCGGGAGGGGGATACTTTATCATTCAATTACTCTTGAACTACAACTCTGACAGTATTGAAATAACACCCTCCATGACCCAAATCCTATGAAGATTAATTGGAGCTGCTTTTATTTTGAAACATTACTATCCCTTTAAGGACTTCTTTGAGATTTGTCAGCGCTCTGGCATACGTGACTGATGACATGTACTGGAGAGTAGAAGAGAGGTTGAGAGAGACAGCTCCGGTCTTGGAGAGGTCAGTTTCAGACCCAGCTAGTGCTTACATTGCTCTCGCCGGAGTTCTGTAAGCACAAAATATGTGATGTGTCAGGACCGTCCCCAGTCCTTCAGGGAAAAAAAATGGTGACGGTCCTGACATGTCACCGGTCTTTAAGAGGTTAATTCCTAGGATGCTAGAGAGATCTGTAAAGCATTGCAAAGCAATGTGTTTGAAACCTACCTAGCATCAAAAGGGTTAATCTGTGGGTTTCAATCTTATTTAGTGTAAGGCACCCCGAACACATAATCTCGTATTTTTGGGGCACCCCTAACATATGTCATTTAAAAGGGGACATAACGAGGGGTACAAATAAACAACATATAGTTACTGTTCAGTCCCCTAATCAGAACAATAAAAATAAACATATGGTACGTAAGAATTTCCATAAATATACACACCAAAGTGCCACCCTGGTTGAGAACCACTGGGATACATAATCGGAATTAGCGTATGTGTCTTCTATGTTTTCTTACATTTTGTACTCTACTATATCCGCTGGGTGACAGGTCCAGATACCCACTACTACTTTCATACTTCCCCATTTGTTATAAGCAATACCTTTGTCATCAAACCAGTGAAATCTCCCATTAGTAACGTGGGCCAGGTCTTTCAGGATGACCGCTATATTACTTGTGCCCTCTGTACTGCAGTCCGCTTCACTGGTGTTAAACAGGCAAATGTTGAGCTGTAAATCGGAGCCGCTGGCAGCTTCAGACAGGTAAGCAGAGACTGTATGCTGAAAGAGAACAGGTATACTTAACCCATTGATGGCCAGGGGATGTGCAACACATTATGAAGCAATGCTGTATGCACCTTGTTTTGGTCCTCGAGAGCTTAAGCTGACAAGATATCCCTCTAAATTCAGGAAGCTTATGAAAAATACATTCTGAAGCACTGCACATGAATCGGTGCAACCCTGCAATATGTGTTTTTCCTGTGTGCCCTGCACTTAACCCTTTAAGGACCAAAGGGATAATTTAAAATGGGGCTTTTGACCCCCTCGCCCCCAGATGTGTTGCAATACATTGTGTATCCCTCTGGCACTCAAAGGGTTCATTCAGGGACACTTACAAAAATATCATTCTGCAGCACTGCACAGAAATTACTGAAACCCTGCAATCTGTGTTTTTTATAAGTCTATGTGGTCACCTTACCCCCAGCCAATCCTTTACAAGCTCCATAGTTTTTCAATCACTGCTGTAGAGGGAGGCTTTTCTACATTGTATATCTTTTTTACTTTGTAACTTTTCTACATTGTATCACTGTCCCCCACTTCCACAGTCCCCGCTAGAAAGTTCACTTGAATTAGTGGGGGGACACTGTCAAGGACATTACACTGTAAAAAAAATGTTTGGATACTACACTGCTATAACATATACTGTTAAGTCAAGAGACACTGGTTAATTGATCTTAGTGCATCTATCGCAACGTTAATTTAGTCTAGCCATTTTATAGTGACCAAAGATATCATTT
The DNA here is from genome assembly GCA_037306005.1 of Rhinophrynus dorsalis. Classification (NCBI taxonomy): domain Eukaryota; kingdom Metazoa; phylum Chordata; class Amphibia; order Anura; family Rhinophrynidae; genus Rhinophrynus; species Rhinophrynus dorsalis. Next base: position 39,314,904 of record CM074725.1, read on the forward strand.
AATGTTGATGGTTTCGGTACACCCTTCCAAAGCCATGTTTTTATTAATCTGGAAAATTGCAATGTGAAAATGTCTAGTACGCACCAATTCCTGATCTGGAACACCGCTGGTATAGAGGTAAATTCCCTGGGATTCTTGGTTTTCTTTATCAATAAAGTTGGCTTCAATTGCTTTTTTAATTGCACCAAGGACATTTCTACCACATTCACACTGTAGGCTTAGGATCCACCTAGAAGCACATAGTGCGTGACAAGTTGATAAGCATAGTGGGCTGTAATTAAGGTAACCCCATACCCCTTTAATTCAGGGATGCTTATGAAAAACACTTCATTCGGCAGCACTGCACAGGAATCAGTGAAATCCTGCAATGTGTGTTTTTTATAAACAACCATGATTTAAAGGGATATGTAGTCACAAAGATGTGTACAGAAAACTAAAACCATACCTCCAAGCACTCTGCAAGTTATCAGGACTCGGGGGAACCATTTCTGACTTCCAAGATTTAATATCACTGCCATATCTGCAAAAAAAACAATACTGACATTTATTTTATACTAGATGAACAGCCCGTGTACACGGGCCACAGTGCCAGGCAGCAACGGCCGCAGTGCAGTCATGCACAGTAGAGACTGCCCGCGCTGCAGCTGCTAACGGAGCGGGGCACTCCAAATTCAGACCGTAGTCATCTCCGAATTCGGAGCACCCCGCTTTGTTAGCAGCTGTGGCGCGGGCAGTCTGTACTGTGCATGACTGTAGCGCGCTGGCCGTCTGTACCGTGCATGACAGCTTCAGACAAACATACATTAGTGAATTATTATATAGGATATTAATGAATATACAAGATGATGACATTTTAATGGGGAGGAGGAGTACATTTTCGACATATCATTATTATCGTTCCCATCTGATCTGTTTCGCTCTTATTTTCATCATTTACGAATTTGCAAAGAAAAGGTTTGTCTGCTAATAAATAGACTTGTTTATAAAAGTATATCTCTGATTAGTTACTGGGAGTTACCAGAGTTAAAACAGGGATGTTCAAAAACTAAGGCCTAGGGGCCATTTACAGTGTACAGGCATGGTTAATCGAGCCCTTCAAGACAATTATTGTACATAATAATAAAACTGTGGCATGCTGTAAAACATAATAATCCTTACCTGATTTTTTAACAATCAGGCAGACTTTTAAAGCCTAGTATATAAGTTTTTGTAACAAACCATAAGATTGGTTATTAGCCTTCATATGGATTGTATATAATAGACAGTATAAACTCTCTTTTTGCACCTGTTTTTCTTTAAAGGGGCAGTAAAGGGTCAATAAATTGACCCTTTTAAAAGATTGGTAGCGTCCTCACAAATATGTGAACAGATTTCCCATAGCTCAGCTCTCACCCATTTCACAAAGTTTACTCAGCAGATTACGGAAATCTGGGGGGCTGGGTGATTTCAGTGTCTCACTTGAAGCCCACGGAAGTGAAAAATGACTGCTACCTTCTCCACATTAGCCCATTGACAGTGAATTCCCCATTAATGGGCTTCTATGGAGAGGAAAGTAATATCTCCCAAGAAAGCAGAGTGAGATGGTGACATCACCCAGCCCTGCAGATCTTCATAATCTGCAGGGCAAACTGCAGAGCAGGTGAGTTATAAGCTATGGAAACAGCTGTGAGGGCACCATCTATTGTTTAAAAATATTTTTTAACACTTTAATTACATTAGTTGCAGGTATCTGGCCCTTGATTCATTGTTCCTTTTTATGTCTGGCTCTTGAAGAAAGTAAGTCTAGACTCCCCTGATCTAGGCAATGTCACATGTTAACCCCTTGAATGACAGGGACATGTGTAAGGCATTGATTTCCAATTTGTTGGAGACCTCTCTAGTAGCCAAATGTCTCTCTCTCTCTCTCTCTCTATCATATATATATATCTATATCTATATCTCTCTCTCTCTCTCTATATATATATATATATATATATATAGCGCTAGCCTGCGAAGTTCCCCAAGTGCGTAACCGCACATGCACAGTAGAAACTGGCTGAACGAGCTGGCTCACTGCCTGTCTGTGCTCCCAGCTCTGGGGAAGCAGCAGAGGCCGCTGGGCAGCACTTTAGCCCATGTATACGGGCTTTCATACTAGTCTTATACTATTTTACTACTGCATTAAAGGTCAACAATCCTGAGGATAGTGCTCTGTCGGCATGTCTGCTCCCCTGGGACTACTGGAGGGTCTCAGGCTGCCCAGCTTTGGCCTGGGAGGGTGTACAATGGAGGTAGAGGTAGTCAATCTCAGAATCTCCAGCTGTAGGACACTACAACTCCCATAGTTCCCAATCAGACGATGGTAGCTTGAGCATGATGAGAGCTGTACCCTCCAGCTGCTGGAAGCACAATGACTGATTGGAGGAGTTGTGTTCTGTATGTCCGCAGACTGAGGAGTAAGTACTGCACCCTCATTCCCCACATCCCTGACTCTATGTTCTAATGAGAACTAACAACTGCTAATAATAACCTCCCTCTTACTTTAGTACACCCATAAAATCCTAAGGGGACTATGAGGGTTATCCACTAAGGTGTGATAAAGAAGTGATAAAGTGGAAAAAACTTCTCTGTCGATATCATTTCTCCAGTTCCTAAGTTATTCTATGGAGCCTATGCACTAAGATCTCCAAAGTTGAAGAAACCTTAGTCCACTGGCTCCATAGAATAACATAGGAACTGGAGAAGTAATATCAATGGATAAACCATCTCCACTTTATCACTCCTTAGTGTATCTCCCCCAACATGTTCAGTCAGTCCCAGATGTCATATACATGGAGGCAGACATGATGTCCAACTCTGCTCACTGCACATGGGAATCTTAACTCTTTAAAGGGATAGTAATGTTTCATAATAAAAGCAGATCTAATTAATCATCATAGTATTTGGGCTTTGGAGAGTGTTATTTCAATTCTGTCAGAGTTGTAGTTCAAGAGTAATTCAATGACAAAGTGTCCCCCTCCCGCCCCTTTTACTGATGTAACACTGTTCAGCCAGAGCAGAAGGGAGGTGCCCAGGTAGATTGCAGAGAGGGACAATCTTCAATTAAGATAAGGGAAAAAGCTGAAAAACTTGTCAAGGGGGGCAGGGCTTTAATTGTTCTCATAGGAAGAACATTGTCCCCTTCTGTTCCCTGTCTGGTCTTACAACCAGATTCTACATCTGAGGAGAGCAGTGTTACATTAGGTAAAAGGGGAGGGAGGGGGATACTTTATCATTCAATTACTCTTAAACTACAACAATTGAAATAACACTCTCCATGGCCCAAATACTATGATGATTAATTGGAGCTGCTGTTTTTGGAAACATTACTATCCTTTTAAGGACAAGATAGGTATGCAGCAAATTGCTTCACGTTGTGTTTCACAGCTCTGTGATCCTTAAAGGGTTAAGAAGGCTCATGCACTTTTCCAGCGTAATTTTGGAAAAACTGAAACAGACTGTCATGTCCGCCTCCACTGACATGATATCTGGACTGATTACAGAATAAAGGCAAAAGTGTAAAATTCATAGATGTCATTAGCAATTTCTGATCACAGTAAGATTAGTAGGGGGGTTGTTATTATTAGGGTGTTTTACTTTTATTTTAAATACCTCAAATCACTCACGCTATAATGTTAAATAAATCCTTGTTTGACATTTGTTCCTCGAGTAAAAGTCTCAGGGAATGTTGGATCTGAATAATGTGCATGGCGTTTGCAATCGACACGTCCACAAGCAGTACAACCCTGCAGGGAGAAAAGACACTGGGTTAGAACAGCTACTGGATCTGTCAGCTTGAAGGAACACTAACACCTAATCCTATATAACAATTCGCTAGGATGTTTGTCAGAAGCCGTCATGTGCAGTAGAGACTGCGTGCGTTCGGGCAGTCTCTACTGCGCATGATTGCATTGCTTGAGTGAGGCAACGCAAAACTGCATCGGGTGGAGCAGTGAGGTAGCAGACGCTTAACTCTTTGAGTGCCAGAGGGGTATGCAAAGCATTGCAAAGCAATGCGTTGTGTACCCCTCTGACACTCAGAGGGTTAACATTACCCAGACCTTGCCCCATGTACACGGGCTTTTTACACTATTAACCCCTTAACGACTGGCCGCGCACGCACCTTGCGGTCCGTTAAGGACCACGGAACATTTTTTTTTTTTCCGGCCCCTTCTGGCCACGTCTCTTTATATTTGGAATCCGGTCGTGTGACCAGACAGATGCAGCGAGAGACAAACTTCAGTCAGTAAGTATAAGGAAAACCCTGATCCCCTTGATGAAGGAGGGAAGGATTTTCCTTTTTCTTACTGAAGATTGTCCCTTGCCTCTCTCCATCCGCACCAGACAGAGAGGATCAGTGATGCAGGGAAAGGGGCGGGAGGGGGATCGTTTCAGCTTCAATAGCTTTTGAACTACAAATCTGTAAGTAACTATATATAGAATGATATGTTTATAAAATTGTACATAATACTTGGAGCTAAAGTTTAAATGAGATATTACTATCTCTTTAAAAATTATCTGGGGTCATACATGTATAAAATCATGTACTCCATGCTAACTTCTGTAACAATTCTGTATTTGTTTTCTGAGACCTAAAATCTAGTCTTAGATATGCTCTGTATGGGCTCCCATTTCTGCCTTTTCCAGGGTACCCATGACTACAGCAATCACGACAGGTGTCTCATAAGTGATATTGTTGTATTGTGTGCTAATGGGCCAGAGATGCGATACCAGACTTCCTGAATACAAGAGCAGTGTGTGCTAATCTCAATACATTAGCAGCATTAGTTCTGCACAAACAATTAACCACATGATATATATATATATATATATATATATATATATATATATATAGTTTTAATACGCATTAAAAATACAAGTTTAGGATTAGAGTTTATTGATCTAACATAAAATAACAATATTTTGCAACTCCTAGCTGGAAGTGCGTGATTTTTAAAATATAGAAACCAATTTCATTGTAGATATTAGTCTTCCTATACAATGCAATAAAGAGTTGTAAAAGGCATGTATGCATATTAAGGTGTACGATTGTACCCTTTAGTAACTCCTTACAAACCTCTTTATTCCTTTGGATATTAGATACAAGTAGGCTAAGCCTAATTCAGTTTTAATATTTTGTCTTATTGTTAAAGATGAACTATCATGCATAAAAAAGTGCCACCCAATTAATTTTTACCATAGCGTTAAGCATATTAATCCTTTTATTATCCTTATTAAGTCCGGCATTATTTAGAAATCTAACATCTTCGGAGACTCACCGCAGACGACAGTGCAGACATCTTCCTGAAGAGGCATCTGTACTCCTGCTCTGTCCATCAGTGTCTCCTCAATGATTGGTAAGGGAGAGTCACATTGTACCTTAAGGTACAGACAGGGAAGGACAGTGCAGGCGCACAGATGCCTCCACGGCAAGATGCCTGCTGGTAAGTCTCTGAAGAAGTTAGGTTTCTAAATAATGCTGACTTAATAAGGATAATAAAAAGACTGATATGCTTAACACTATGGTAAAATTAATTGGGGGGCACTTTTATATGCATGATAGTTCCACTTTAAAGGGATAATAATGTTTCAAAATAAAAGCAGCTCCAATTAATCTTCATAGTATTTGGACCATGGAGAGTGTTCTTTCAATACTGTCGGAGTTGTAGTCAGGGCCGGATTTACATCCCCCCCATTGGCCATTTCCACAATGCTCGAAATCTCCACATTGCCCCCCATCAGCTCCACATTGCTGCCCCCATCAGTTCCACATTGCCCTCATATTGCCCCATCAGCTCCACATTGCCCCCATCAGCTCCATATTGCCCTCATATTGCCCCATCAGTTCCACAATGCCCCCATCAGCTCCACACTGCTTGACCCCATCATTTCCACATTAAGCCCCACATTTCCTACCTCCCTGATGGTCCAGTGGCAGGAGAGATCTGTGCTTCTGCACAGACCTGTAGCTGCTGGTGCCCCCGCGTGGTCTTCTCTTTAGTAATGCAGAGCGCTGGGAGATCTCATCTCCCAGCGCTCTGTATTACTAAAGAGCCGGGGGAGCTCAGCAGCTACAGGTCTGGGCCGAAGAAGGCACAGACCTTACATGTGGTGGGCGGCGCAGCGCGGCATGCCACTTAAAAAAAAATTTATTGATTTCTATGGCAGGCGCCCCTCTGTAGGGTGCGCCTATAGGCAGATGCCTACTCTGCCTTATGGAAAAGCTGGCCCTGGATGTAGTTCAAGAGTAATTGATTGATAAAGTATCCCCCTCCCGCTCCCTTTTACTGATGTAACACTGCTCACCTCAGAACAGAAAGGAGGCATCCGGATGGCTTGATGAGAGGGACAATCGTCAATTAGCATAAGGGAAAACCTGAAAAACCTGTCAAGGGCAGCAGGGTTTTCATTGTTCTCCCAGTAAGAAGATTGTCCCTTGATGTGAGCTGTCTGGTCTTAAGACCAGATTCCACATCTGAGGGGAGGTGGTTTACACTAGGTAAAAGGGGTGGGAGGGGGATACTTTATCATTCAATTACTCTTGAACTACAGCTCTGACAGTATTGCAATAACACTCTCCATGGCCCAAATATTATGAAGATTAACTGTAACTGCTTTTATTTTGAAACATTACAATCCCTTTAAAGAAGACTGCTTCCCAATATGGGAAGCAAGATTTACAAAAGTGGAAAAATGATTACCAGCATTTCACTAAACTGCCAACACAATACTCATCCACATGCACCTTTTCTCACAGACGGTTCCCCACAGCCGCCGGCTGCCTTTAGTAAGCCAGTCTATTCTTTTCTCATACGTTTGTGCTGCTCTAGCGAGTTGCTTCTGTGCAACAGACAATCGATATGGAAAGGAGATGTTAGCGTATATACAACACGTGTACAGAAGACGTGATGAATTGTGATATCAAAATCAAATGCCAATATTAACATAGTGTAAGTAAAATATAATTAGCATTGCTTTCCTATATTTACTTTTACTGAGTACAGAGATAAAGAAAATAAACGTGTTATACCTGATATTCGTATAATACGGGAGGGTCCACGTGGACATTTTTCACAGAGCCGTCATGCCATTCGAACTGCATCATTGCTCTCTAGTAATATAAAAGAAGGTACATTTTATTCTTGTACTACAAAAAACTTGAGCAGTTCTGGAGCAAAGTAATTGTACTATAGGGGACAAATACAAGCTCCCTCTTACATTAAATGCATGATTAATCATTTGAGTGTTAGTTGTTATCTGAAAAAACAATTTGCTAATGAGTGGAAGTCTCTTCCACTGGGTGATTCTCTAACCCTGGATGGCAGGAACATTTTCAGCATTTTATCCACTGTTTAGGAATGGTTCCTCTAGGTAACTTTCTAGTTAACCCTTTGAGTACCAGAGGGGTGGCACTCAGAGGGTTAATATAAGGAAATCTATATATTGTTTTTGGAGAATAAATTCGGCTTTTTTCTTGGTGCCTCACATAAAGTAAATTTTGATTTGAGTGACAAGTAATGATGTCAGAAAAATGTAAAAAAACAAAACAAAACAAAAAAACTACTTATTTTGCTTACACTATAAATAATTTATTCGTGATGCCACTAGGTACTGAATACAGTATGAATGTCCTGGTGTTGAAATATTTAAGTATCTTTGAAGTGAATGAAGTATAATAAAGTATGTGTTTTTCCTATAGCACCAATTTGCGTAAACAGTTGTGCACAACAGCTTGGGGAAAAAGGAAAGTGACCCCTCATTTGATATGGGTAGATGTTAATTTTCCAAAATACTATGCCTTTTTTTACCTTTTCTTCATATCTGTAATGATTATGACAATTTCTTTACTGGCACTGACACTCTGGTAAGTCTTACTTCTGTCTTTAGCTGCTGTACTTTTGCCCTTCTCACTCCATGTATGTTTTATCGCCTTAAGGACCGGCGCGTGCACACGCGGCCGGCACTTGCGGACCACAGGGCATTTTTTTTCTTATTATTGCTTCCGGTTCAGGCCTTCCGGAAAGGCGTGCAGCCGTGCCGGGAGCCCTGAACTCCATGCCGTGCCAGGACCGTCATTGGCCCTTAAGTGCCGGACTGCGTGAAGGTCCTGGCATGACAATGGTCCTTAAGGGGTTAAGAGAAATATGGAATGTGTTGCATACCTCTTTGGTTCTCAAATGGTTAAATGGCTTGTGAGTTTGTTATGTGTGTTCATTATTATCTGAATAAACTTTATTACACATTTAGGACATACTTGGTGAATGACTCATTAGTGATTATTCACACTCTTTGCATTTTTAGAGGGTGTTTTGTGGGTTTAAATATTTAATTACCCTGCCTTCATCAACAGCTTCCATAACCATTATATGTCAGATTAACAGCCTGTACAACCTCTACTCACTCTTGTTCAATTGTAAGCTCTGTGGTATCCTTATTGTAGCACCATTTAAACTGTAAGCCCCATGGTATAACTAGCATAGCACCATTTCAATTGTAAACTCTGTGGTATCACTAATGTGGTATCACTAATGTGGTATCACTAATGTGGCTCCAATTCAATTGTAAATTCTATGTAGAACCATTTCAGTTTTAAGCTCTGTGGTATCAGTACTGTAGTTATTGGCGTGAGGGCGGCGGGAGCAGCAGCAGTAGTAGCCTCCCAAGTCCCTCAACAGTCAGGCATGTACGTGTTGTGTTTTCTCATTAGATTTTACAAAAAAAAATGTACACTTGAATGGGCTTTCCTTGGTTTTCTTGATACAGTTGGCACCTTCCAGAACTTCTGCAGTTTTTATGAGTTTATGTATACCTCAGAATATTTATGATAGGCATTGTGCATGTGAACTCTCCCTTAGGGAGTCAAGGCTGACAAAGAGAAGGTGGTAATCAATAGTAGTTCATGTGTGTGTGTGTGTGTCTTCTATATCTGATTTGCTGTGACTCTGAACTCTTGTGGTGGGTCACAAACACTGGGAAAAGTTGTATAAGACTAACCAAGCCACTTATCTACAATCTTTATGGAGAATTAAAATGGGATACTGAGTGTAGGAGAGGGAGAGGAATTATAAGAGAAAAGGGGTAAGAAAGTTTGAGATAGGGTAAGAGGAAGTAAGAAGTTAAAGGATAGGGGAAACTGTATCAAAGAAGTTAACCCTTTGAGTGTAAGATAGGTACCTAATGCATTGGATACATTTCTGGCAGTCACAGGGTTAAGAGAGTGAAAGAGATTGAGGGTGTGTTTGGGAGAGACAGCACTTAACATATAAGCTGAAATTGGGAGTGAATTGAAACATAGTAGGGAGACAGACTAATTCATTGCTCATGCTCTTTCCTCACACACTGTGCAGGGCAGACATTTCTATTTCCTGCTAAACAAACATAAACAGCACACAAGCACATTATTATGCTAATGCCTTAAACCTTTGAGTGCCAGAGTGGTGGCACAATCTATTAATCTAATTCAAAACTAGCTTTCTAAATAAAAGGATAATACAACATAAGAGGATTTTAGTCTTACCTGTTAAATCCTTTTCTCTTAGTCCATACAGGTTACTGGTAACTTTGGGGCAGGTGATCTGCCCCTTTAAGTAGGCAGGAGCAATTCTAGAAATGACTGCAGGGGGTGGAGCCTACCTTCCCTCCTTGGCTGCAGCGAGCCAACCAGCTCCAGAAGATTAGAGACACTAACTATTGACTAGATAGAAGGGAAAGAAGACTCCTGTGAGCGTGACCCCGAAGGACCCCCACGGTTTGCCACAGGACAGCCAAGCATGGTCTCTTGACAGGGTGGGAGACCAGTAACCTGTATGGACTAAGAGAAAAGGATTTAACAGGTAAGACTAAAATCCTCCTCTGTCGTCCAATACAGGTTACTGGTAACTTTGGGATGTCCAACCATTGAGTTTCCCAGAGGTGGGAAGTAAGGCAAGGACCAGGCACAAGGCCCCCAAAGTCACCAGCGCAGATATGAACCATCAGATCAGAGATAGCCCAACAACAATAAAGTGTCAAAGGACACTGAACAGGGGTAACAACAACCCAAACTGTTACACAGCACACTGAACTAGAGCCAACGGGGCTCAAAAGTGAATGAAGCACCAGGAACAAAAGAAAATCCTAGACAGGCAAAACTGCCTTCAGGATTTTCCTCCCAAAACTGGCATCAGCCGATGCCAACACATCAACATGGTAGTGCTTCGAAAAGGTGTGCACAGACGACCAAGTGGCAGCCTTGCACAAGGCCTGATTCTTGTAGGCCCAAGAGGCCCCTATAGATCGAGTAGAATGAGCTGTGACCCTGAAAGGGAACAGGCTTCTTCCTCAGCTCATAAGCCTTACGAATATTGGACTTGATCCAAGAAGCAATAGTCACTTTGGATGCAGGTCTTCCTGCCCTGACACCCTCGGGAATGACGAACAGCGCGTCAGATTGCCTGATAGACACAGTGCGATGTACATAAAACTTGAGACAACGCACCACGTCTAACAAGTGGAGATCCCTCTCCTTGTCAGAGGTAGGGTCAGGGCAGAAAGAGGGCACCACAATCTCCTGACTGATATGGAACTCCAAAACCACCTTGGGGAGGAACTCCTGAGAGGTGCAAAGCACCGCCTTGTCCTTGTGAAACACCCAAAATGGTGGTCTACAGGACAGAGCATGCAACTCCGTGACACAGCTAACAGTCACGATAGCCAGGAGAAAGGCCATTTTCCATGTCAGAAGGCGTAGAGCAATAGTAGCCAAGGACTCAAATGGAGGGAGCTGAAGGACACTCAGAACCAGATTAAGATCCCACTGAGAAACAGGAGTCTTAAAGCGGAACTAACACCCCTGCAAGATGTAGCCTCAATTAGAGGGCTACAATCCGTGATAACTCACTGTGTAATTATTTTTTAAAAAAAACGTGTTATTAAAGAGTAATACGTTAATTCCAAAAAGTACCTGGTGACGTATTCCCACCGTAAAAGCGCATTGCTCATGTCAGCACGGAGCCAATCGGCTCTCTTGTGACTCCTCCCGGCTACACGAAAACACCTACATCATCAGCTTTAGATTCTCCTGCTGGTCTGAGAATCTAAAGCTGATGACGTAGGTGTTTTTGTGTAGCCGGGAGGAGTTACAAGAGAGCCGATCGGCTCTGTGCTGAAATGCGCTTTTCCGGGGGGAAGACGTCACCAGGTACTTTTTGGAATTAACGGATTACTCTTTAATAACCCATTTTTTTAAAAAAAATAATTACACAGCGAGTTATCACAGATTGTAGCCCTCTAATTGAGGCTACATCTTGCAGGGGTGTTAGTTCCGCTTTAATGACAGGGAGAGTATGAGCAATGCCCTGGAAAAACACCTTGACATCAGGAAGGATAGCAATGCTCCTCTGAAAGAAAAAAGAGAGAGCAGAAGTCTGAACCTTAAGGGAACTCAAACTGAGGCCCTTATCCACACCATCCTGCAACAAGGCCAGGACGGTGGGCAGATCAAATTCTTGAGACAAGTCCCTATCGGCACACCAACATAGAAAGGTCGACCAGACACAATGGTAGGCCTTTGAGGAAACTGGCTTGCGAATACTAAGCATGGTAGTCAGCACACCAGAAGAAAAACCTTTCTTCTTCAATACTGAGGATTCAATTTCCAAGCCGTCAAAGCTAGATGATGAACATCCCCTTTCCAGAGGTAACCCTGGAGGAGAAGATCCGGATAGAGGGGAGTTGAAAAGGCTCCACTGACAGATCCAGAAGTTCCGGAAACCAAACTTGTCAAGGCCAGTATGGAGCAACCAGAATGACTGGACATCGCTCCAGTCTCAATTTCCATAACACCCTGTGCAACATAGGAAGGGGAAGGAAGATGTAAGCCAGAGGAAATAACCAAGGAATGGACATGGCATCCCCTGCCAAAGCTAGAGGATCCCTCCAGCGAGAGCAGAATCTTGGAACCTTCCAGTTGTGTCTTGTCGCCATCAGGTCGATGCAAGGAAAAATGAGGTTGAACAACCTCTGGATGCAGTTCCCACTGTACACTATGTGTCGACTGAGAAAGTCCGCCAAGACGTTTTCTACACCTGAAATGTGCACTGCGAATATGGCAGAAACGTGTTCTTCTGCCCAAGACAAAATAGTCTTGACCTCTAACCAAGAGTCGAGACTTCTTGTTCCTCCCTTGTTCCGGACACTAAGGCTCCCAGGACACGGTTGAAGAGCTGAGAACTGAAAATGCCCTTGGTGGCAAGCAAATCTGAGATACTGCTGGCTCTGTGGATGAATGGCAATATGGAAATACGCATCCTGAAGGTCCAGAGAAGCAAGAAATTCCCCCTGAACTAGCAATCACCGTCCTCAGGGACTCCTGGTAATAATGAAACCAGATCACAAAGGAATTGAGATCCTTCAAGTCCAAAATTGGACGACAACCGCCAAAACTAAGAAGATGTTTGAGTAAAAACCCGTAACTCTCTCCTGAACTGGAACAGGTTCCAGAACATCCTTGTCCAGAAGAGACTGGATAGCGCCATAGAAGAGACGGCGTTTTTCCACAACCTGGGGCGTATGAGAGGGGAAAAAGCGAAAGGGAGGAGGAGAGGCGATAGGGATCCTGTACCTTTCCATCACTACTTGTAAAACCCACGGGTCCACCACTGAATCATCCCATATGCTGTGATAGTGACAAAGACGACCACCCACAGCTGAATGGGGGCCTGGGTTCGGCGAGTCATGCCGGAGAAGTCTTGGAAGACTTGGGCTTGGAGGAGACTTTGGGCTTCCATTGCTGTTTGGTCTTGGAGGAGACACGTGGAGCTGAGGGAACCGCTTGGTTCGCTGGACGTGTCTCAGTCTGAAAGGGATGAAAAAAACTGTTACGCTTGAGAGGATGTTTCTTCCTGGGGACCAAGGGCAGATGAGTACTCTTACCCCCAGTGGCCTCACTAATCAGATCCTTAAGATCTGGCCCAAATAAGGATGTACCCTGAAAGGGCAAGGCTTTCTTAGAAGAGGTGTCAGTAGCCCAGATCTTGAGCCAAAGAGCTCGTCTGGCAACCACATACATGATGGAAACCCTTGCCACCAGATGGATAGCATCAAATAAGGCAGCAGAAACATAGTGCTGGGCCTCAGATATGTTGGCAAGAAGCCGCAACATATCAGAAAATGAATCACCCCGACGTACAGCTAGGGTGAGTTGTTCAGTCCAGACTGCAATCGCCCGGTTAACCCATGCTGCAGCAAATGCTGGACGCATGGCAGTACGAGCAGTGGCAAAAATGGACTTGAGGGAAACCTCAAGCTTCTTGTCAGTCCAGTCTTTCAGAGAGGACGTATCAGAAACTGGTAAGGCGGTAGACTTCGATAGCCTTGAGACAGGAGCGTCCACCTTAGGGGAATGAACCCATTGAGCAAGCTCCGTCTCAGAAAAGGGTAAAGCTTAGCAAACTTCTTGGAGATAGAAGGCTTCCTGTTCGGAGATTTCCACTCATCAGCCACTAGGCGTTCCAGAGTGGAGTTAGGTAGAAAACAAGTATGGGGCTTTATAGGCTCCTGGAATACATCAGAGGGATCTGAAGAAACCTCCTGAACTGGGGGAATATTTAGCGTGTTTAAGACAGTCCTGATCAGGCCCTCAGCCAAGGGTTCTGGATCAACCTCAAAAGGATCCTAAAAAAATTGAGAAGAGCAGAACATTCCTCAACATCTGAATCCACCAACGTCAGGTACTCCTTGCGGCTTGGGCAGGGAAGACTTGACGGAGGAGGGGGTCTGTCAGGAATGGAAGAACCCCTGTAAGTGGGATGGAAAGAGTTGCAACGTAGACCTGAGGTCCCTGGTAGCAGCCTTGAACTCCTGCACCCAACTGGCTCTAATGCATGGCTGGAGGTCCCTGGGATAGACTCAGGGACATCAGAACATGCTGGGCATAAATGACCTGAGAATTCTCTAGGCAACCCTGTATGACATGAGGAGCAATGCGCAATGGGGGATACAGAGATCCCAGCATCCTTAGTCTTAGGCCTGGCCCCAAGTTCCAACGGAGTAGACATTTTCACAGTGTCAACAAATCACCCAATTTACAGTGTGAAAGATTAAAATTTCACCCCAGAAATCGCTAAAATACACTTATCTGGCAGGCGAAGGGTTAAACTGCAGAAGAGAGAAGGAGAGTCCAAGCCCTGCGTAGGATACTTGTTCTGTATAGCTCACAAAATATCTGCCGCGGCAGGAGCCAATGAGAAACGCGCGCGCAAAGCAAGCGCTCATGGGAAATGTAGTTTTTCCAGAAAAAGTACACCAACAGTGCCTGAAGCCCCCTGAGCCCCCCAACACACTTTCAATGTGAACCGGATGATAGAGCAAGGTCAGACAATTAAAATGCGCCATCTCTGAAGTCGCTACGTTGAGCGGTTGCAGAGATATGTCCCAAACTGTACACTCCCATAGAAGTGAATGGAGCAATAGCGTCTATGCAGTAAAGCGCGCGGAACTCAATTTTGTCAAAGTTAGAACTGAGAAATAAAAATGCATGAAACATAACTAGAACATGTAATCAGACCCAGAAAACACTGAACCCAGTAGGGAAAGTGCCAATAACCACCCCAAAAGATGCCAACCAGCAGTTAAAGGGTTAATTTACCACATAAAGTTGCTCCAAACACTGACAGACATAACAGAAAGACCCAGTGAGTGCAGGAGTGTGCAATAAGAACTCCCAGGAATAACCCCTGTGCGGAGGGGTACTGTGGGACAAGTGGACCTGCAGCACTCAAAGGGTCGCTCACCTTTCCTGCAGATCTTCTGTCTTCAGATTACCATGTAGTATGAAGTAACCTCAGTGGATAACTCCTGGGGAAGCACTTGGAATCAAGATTTTCCCCCTCAGGGCTTAAGGTCCACAAAAAGCACTTGGTCACTGAGCTAGCAACATCTAAGGGCATTGTCAGTTATAGTAATCCGCCTAATGGTGGTATTCCATATCTAACAGAAAAATAAAAAAAGTTTCTAAAACTATAGCAGAACTGTTCTCTTGCCTGTGTTATCTTCACCAAGGAACAAATCTTTCTGGAGCTGGTTGGCTAGCTGCAGCCAAGGAGGGAAGGTAGGCTCCACCCCCTGCAGTCATTTCTAGAATTGTTCCTGCGTACTTAAAGGGATAGTATTACTTCAAAATTACTATCCCTCATATTGTAGCCCTTAATAAACTGAGTTAAATGACACCAGCGGCATCTCTCAGACGTTTATGGTTTAAGAGATAGCCGCATTCAAAGTTTCCTCTCCCCTGCTGTCAGGATTTTGCTGCCAGCAGGGGAATCCGGTCCCGGGACAGGCGGAGGCTCTTAAACAGAGTCGATATCTTGTTATGGAAGGAAAAATGATTCATTGAAACAGTCTTCTACGTGTGCTTGGTTACCAAGCACACGTAGAAGACTGTTTCAATTAATAATTTTTCCTTCCATAACGAGATATCGGCTCTGCTGAAGAGCCTCCACTTGATTCAGAGACCGGATTCTCCTGCTGGCAGCAGAACGCTGACAGCAGGGGAGAGGAAACTTTGAAAGCGGCTATCTCTTAAACCATAAACGTCTGAGAGATGCCGCTGGTGTCATTTAACTCAGTTTATTACTGGCTACAATATGAGGGATAGTAATTTTGAAGTAATACTATCCCTTTAAAGCTGCAGATCGCCTACCCCAAAGTTACCAGTAACCTGTATTGGACAACAGAGAAAGATGATTTTGAAAACTCTTTTTAAGGTGAGTGTCTCTTTAAACAATTGGAAAGTTTGATCAATGGAGTGCAATTGTTTTGACCCAGAATTTATTCACTTTTTCATTACACTATATGTATAGTATGTATGTCCCTAGATTTGCATACCAATAGTTGATACAATCAACCAAAGTTATGTAAGGGTTTTTGCATGCTCGTTGTCAGAGCTCATAAAGGAAAGTGCCTCAGAATCTCTAGCCATTGTACAGCCGCTCTCTACACAGAGGTAGTGAAAGCTGTCATGCCATTTACAGTGTGCAGAAAAGAGGAACAATTCTGTGGAAAAATGAACATTTCCATTGACTTAAAATTTGTCTCTTAACCCCTTGAATGCTGTCTGAAAAAAAACAAACACACACACACACACACACGACCCATACAGTCACACTAACAGACACCCACATGATTCACACTAATACCCATACATCATCACATTATTATATACTAGTTGAACAGCCCGTTACACGGGCCACAGTGCCACTGCCACCCGGTCGCGGGGCAGTCACGTGCAGCAGTGTGTACTGTGCATGTCGCGGCGTTACACACGATTTAGCGAATTATTATATAGGATACACAAATGAACAGACACACAGACAAGCAGTCACAGACAAAGAATAATAAAACTGACACTATGGGGGGTTATGCACTAATGAGTGATAAAGTGTAGATACCATTTTTATCTGCCTATGGAAAATTGCCACATCACTGTAAAGAATAAATCTAAAAATGAGTTCGGCCACAAAATAGGGTGTGTCTAAGTGAGGGGTGTGGTTAGGGGGTGGGTAAAGGCGGGGTTAAGGGACTCCAGAGGGTGTTGTGCCTAGGGGTGCTTAAGATGTAAATCCGGTCCTGATTCTAATTATAAAATGAATAAATAGGGAGGGGGGCTTGGGCATTGGGCTGGATCAATTGCAGA
Organism: Rhinophrynus dorsalis; assembly: GCA_037306005.1. Classification (NCBI taxonomy): domain Eukaryota; kingdom Metazoa; phylum Chordata; class Amphibia; order Anura; family Rhinophrynidae; genus Rhinophrynus; species Rhinophrynus dorsalis. The sequence continues at coordinate 39,331,594 of CM074725.1, forward strand.
CATGGTTGATTAGAGTTTTAGCTACGCCCAGAACATAACGTTCTTAACTATTTGTGCCTATTGGCATCTGGAATGTAATTTCTGACATGGACTTTAGGACCTATCCTGATTTTGACTTTGCCCCCCCCCTCAAGAAAATCATCTGTAGATGCTCATGACTGTAGTCTATAATTGAACAGTGACCCATTAGTACTTTCAAGAGATAGGAAAAATGGGAATCCGGCCCTGTATATATATATTAACATATGGTACCAAAAGAAAATCTATCCTCTCCAGAAAACAAACCCAATATATAATGGTGAAACTATGTTTAACAAACAAACAGCAAGAAATATGAACTTTGTAGTCTTTACTACAAACAGCCCCAGGTTTTAAGAGTTAAAGGGATAGTAATGTTTCAAAATAAAATGCAGCTCCAATTATTCTTTATAGTTTTTGGGTCATATAGAGCGGTATTATCGTTATCTACGATGTGTAGTTCCAGGTAATTGAATTACAGCCCCGCTTCCCGCCCCGTTTACCTATTGTAAGCAACCTCCCCTCATGTGAAATCTGGTCGATTGACAGGACAGCTCGCAGCGAGGGGCAATCTTCTGGCTGTGAACATAAGGAAAACCCTGCCCCCCTTGACAGGTTTTTTCTTATGCTCACTGAAGATTGTCCCTTGCTGCCATCCATCTGGACAGTCTTGCTGTGCAGCATTATATAGGTAAAAGGGGCAGGACGGGGACACTTTATGATTCAGTTACTCTGGAACTACACATTGTAGAGAACGATAATAATGCTCTACATGGCCCAAAAAAATATAAAGAATAAAATGGAGCTGCATTTATTTTGAAACATTACTATCACATTAAGAACCTCTGATCTAGGTAATAGCGATACTTTATAGCAATACAGTTGGCACAATATAATTCTTTGGAAAAACCCTAACGGTAACTTACCTCATGAAGAGTAGATGAGACTGTTTTCTGAAGAATGGGCACAAATTCCTCCACCAAGGAATAAGCATTGGGAGCCAGTATTTGATAGAGGCTCAGTTTTTTAGCTGAAAACATATATATCTGTTATTTCTTATATACAGTTAACCCACTGAGGAGGAGAGGTGTGAAAGAGGCATTGAGAAGCAATCTGTTTCACATCCTTCTGGTTTTCAAGGGGGCTAACTAAACATTTCAAGTATTCCAGTGATAACCGGATGATAAAAACACTACCTTTATGTAATTATTTTTCATAACGCAAATGGTGGCCTTTATGGACACATGTCCTTATTATACTGGGAATATATCCTATAATATCATTTGCTATGCTGCAAAGCTCCCTGTGTGCGTAACATGCGCAGTAGAGACTGCCAGAACAACGCAGTCATGCGCAGTACTCATGCTCAGCAGAGACTGCCCGAACGTGCTGGCCCCCATTCAGTGGCACGTCTGATCCGGGGAGCCCCAAGCGGTCCACCGCCCCCCCCCACCCCCAGCCCAAGGACAGCAGCCGAGGCCGCCGGGCGGCACCCTGGCCTGTAAACATGGGCCTTCAATACTAGTATAAAACAATGGAGGTATACACATAACATTTTCTGGACTCTAATAAACACAAGATTTTAGAAGGAGTTGGTTAACCCTGTGAGTGCATTAGTGATACTCACTGAATTGCAAAACAATGCATTGCGTACCCCTCTGGCATGCAAAGGGTTAATTAAAGAACAAGGGCACTCATGGTGTTAATATCTGCTGACCGCTCTCCTTTTCTAATAGCAAATCAGTTGATTTTGGCCTGACTTGAGCCTTTTTGGTCATTATGGCTTCACTCAAGATTTCTCCCTTGTCTTCAAATGCATCTCCAGCTGTCTTAGGCCTCACCAGCTCTTTTTCAGCTTGTTCAATGTACAGACATCCAAACCAAGATGAAAATAAGCAACAGAGGCCGATAAAGTCTGAAGAGGTACAGGAAACAAATGGAGAAATCTGGAGACACATGGATTAAAGTGACAGTCAACCTCCTTTTTTACTTTAGCACACTCTGTAAATGCATAACATTTAAAGTCAACTTGCCTATATGTTTTAGAATTTTCATATTCACCTATTTTTTTTTTTTGACTTGCATGTCCCTGACAGTGATCTCCCTGAATCTTTCTGTCAAGGACTGTAAAAGCAGGGATAGTGATACATGTAACATTATCCCTGTGGCACTGAATGCTCATTGTGATGTAGAGGCCGGCTTTTCTACATTTTATCTTTATCTTTTCTACAGTGCATTTGTTCACACTGTATTAGTATCCCTTGCACAGATCCTGATAGAGAGCTCTCTGGAAACATTTAGATTGCTCTCTGTGAGGAACATAAATGTGTAAAAACATAGGTGAAGATAACAAAAAATCATAATAGTATAGGCAGTTTGACTTGGGCATCTGCAATCATAATGTCAAGAGGTGGTTTACTTTCACTTTAAAGCAGGAAAGCCTGTGAAGAGGACATTCCACCAGAAGATCCAGGCTGCAGGTGGCTATACCCTGTGGGATGAAAACAAGCAAAGAGCATGGGTAAAAAGGTGACATATTGCATTTACACAAGATCATTGATCCATTGAGGGCCTTAAGTTCAAAAGAAAAGGAAGAATTATTGGGAAAACCAAAAGTACTATGGGGGAATTTACACATAAAATCAGTGATAAGGTTATCAACAGTGATTGAATCCAGCACATGATATGTTATCATAATAGGAATTATTGAGTAATTTGACAAGAACAAAGATGCAGTATTTTTCCTACATCTAGGATCACCGCCTAGCCATAAAAATTGTGGCAATCCATTAAACATTTGGCTTGGAACCAATGATAAATCAATGGTGGCAGAAGGAAGGCTGGTATGTCTTTAAATGAAGGTGGTGCCCCTACCTACATCTGAAAAATCTAACCAAACCTCATTCTCATAGGCAGCAAGAAGAGGTCAACTATGAGGACAATGACTCCCTGAATATTAAAGCCCAGCCATAGACAGTGAACCCTTTAAATTGGCAGTGCCTCATACTAGAAATTATAAATACTTTTCATAATAAACCGCAAATATACAGTACCTTTCAATCCATTTTTCTTTAGCCATTCAGCTGAAGATTTGGGTGAAAAATTTGGAACTTCAATGTTCAGAGGGCCTTCATGATTAGGTGGTTTAGGGAGAAATGTGGAGGGTGGAACCTTTGCAATCTCAGTCGAAATCTAAAGAACAATAGGTTAATTAGTGTTTTTTATAATTTCTTTATATGGTAAACAAGTGACCTTGGATGTAGGGATGGCCATTTCCAGTCAAAGCTATTCTACCTAAAAAACAACTATACCACATCAAATCAATTAAGTATGGAGTACACCACTGTTGGAGAGACAGGTAACACACTAGTAAATTAGTCATAAACATTGAGGGATTGTCAGGCAAATATTACCACCATCATAGAGTGATCACAGACAACTGTATGCTATGGAAATGAGACATTAACCAGGCACCACATGACCTACTAAGAGGAAGAACCCATCAGGACTATTGAAATTGCTGTATGTGGAGTTCTTCCTTTATTAACAGCTGCAATGGGCTACAAATGCAAAGAGCTTATCCGTCTGGAAAATCATACTGACCAAGGCCCTGAGCTCCTGTTCCTTCATCTCTACCACCAGGCGTAAAAGCTGTCATCATCTGAAATTACTCCAACTTATCCTAACGGCAGCTCCCCCACTTACCATACATAAACTTTCAGATTTATATAAACCTTCAGCTTTAACATAACCTATTGCATAAAGAATAGTTATTCCCCTCCCAAAGATACCTTCACATGTCACAGATCTGGGATGCTTGGGTGGTTCTGCAAACCTTTGGGTGCTATTTACCCACAGTATGGTCCCCTTCTTCAGTCCAAAAGGGCCTATTCAGTCCTCATGTTGGTTGGGTTTCCGGGTTCTTCTTGCCCATGGGAAACTTGACCGTGTTACAAATTTCTTTGCACGTATGTCTAGCAAAAATAGCCTTTATGACTTGGTGGCACATTGTGAAACTTTATACTAATTCCCTGCACGGTTTGTTATTAGTTATGTTACAGGCCAAACATATCATTCTCTGCTAGACTCATTCTTAGCACAGTGTGTGGTAATTTCAGCCTGGCACAGAAACTAATTTGCATAAAGTGTCACACTGTGGAGCCAACAAATAAAGGATAATTCCTCAGAAACTATTTACATTACAAACACATGGTTAGTGCAACATATAGGCAGTTTTTAAATTCTGTTTAAAACCAGTTAACCCTTAGAGTGCCAGAGAGTTATCCAATGATCCCTCTCTGCCACTCAAAGGGTTAAACGTATGGTGATGGATCCACTTTTACCTCTTCAATGCTAAATATGTCTGCAGCACATTGCTATTCAGTGCATTGGAGACATCTCTATAATCCAAATGCTTAAAAGAACAATAACATCCTATATAATAATTCGCTAATGTATGTTTGTCAGAAGCTGTCATGCGCAGTACAGACTGCCTGTGCCGTGGCTGATAATGGAGCGGGGCGCTCTGAATTCAAACAGTAGTCCTACTACGGTCTGAATTCGGAGCTCCCCGCTCCGTTAGCAGGCACGGTGCGGCCAGTCTCTACTGCGCATGACTGCACCGCGGCCGTTGCTGCCTGGCACTGTGGCCCATGTACACGGGCTGTTCAACTAATTTCCTTACAATACCCCCCATTTAAGATACAATCATCAATAAATCCTAATGGCCATTGAGACTGATATACTAGAAAGATTGGTGCACTTCTGCAATATAGAGGACAAATAAGGGTTCCCAACATTTCAAATGATTGAAATGGGGCTCCAGCACAACCCTCCTTAGCATTCAAATGGTTGAATCAATGGGACTTTTTTATTTGTCCATTTGCATGTCACTTCAAGAGTTAACATCTCCAGTCGTTCCTGGATCTCATTTACATAGTGGGCCTGGCTGTATTCCTGGAGCCCAAAAGATATGTAAATACTGTGTTGGGGGCAGAGTTTGGGGTCCAGGAGTCCTGCCGCCAAGAGTTATATCCACCTCTGTATATATGACATGCAGAACTGATTCAAGATGTTCTCTCCTGAACTAAGCTACAAGGGCAAATTAATAAGGGCCATTGGGATTTTCTAATCACAGTAAGGGAAGTGTAAGGGGAAATTATTCAAAGGTGGCATTGTTCCATTAGGAAAAGTTTAAAACATGGACTAGATTTCCTCCCTGTATTTATATTTCCTAAAGGGTTACACTGAAAGACAATCTACAGTAAATGAGGAAACACAGACACGCACAGATAAATGCATTATTCATGGTGCTTAGCACATAATGACATTATTTATATGACTATTGTCCATTATGGAGGTGAGTAAACACAGAAATATTAGATGTACTGAGTGTACTGATGTAGACATGATGTCACACACCTGTTTTCTGCCACTGAGAAGATATCAGTGTAAAATGATTAGATCTGTCACTTTCAGCTTTGCCAAATTAAAGGTGCGATAAGCTTTTTTTTTTTTTTTTTAAATGAAAAAGTATGTATTGCAATTCTATTCCGATTCAGTAAAACAAAGGGATTTCCACTGCTGGTAGACGATCCATTCCAAAGTTACAGCTGTAGTTATTTATTTATTTTTATTGTAGTCGCTTGTAGGTGGTATTCCTTTCACTTCCTTTGGAGAGCCGTAGTCTATGAATTAAAGGGATAGTAATACTTTAATTTTACTAATACCCATCTTATACAATTTAAAAAAAGATTGTTAATGCCGCAAATCACATCTCTCAAACCTTTATGGTTTGAGAGAAAATCAATTTCAAAGTCCCCCCCTCCCTCCCCTGAGATCAGCATTCTAGCTGACTCCAGCAGTGTTCTGTCATATGACCATCCGGGGCCCTGCAGCAGAGCCGAGATCTCGTTAATGAAGAAAAAATATTTCACTTCAACAGTCTTCTACATGTGATTTGTTTCCTGCTGCAGAGCCGCCGGTTGGCCCCAGGGTCATATTCCCGGGCAGTCAGCAAGACGCTTATATCGGGGGGAGGGGAGGGAGGGGGGACTTTGAAATCGATTTTCTCTCAAACCATAAAAGTTTGAGAGATGTGATTTGGGGCATTAACAATCTTTTTTTAAGTTGTATAAAATGGGGATTAGTAAAATTAAAGTATTACTATCCCTTTAAAGTGGAACTTTCACCTCTGTATTATAGTTATTTAATCTCTTCCTTTGTGTCCCCTGTTCATATTGTTGTGTGTCCTTTCATTTTTAAATGTGTCTAAATTCAGTAACACAGTCTTTAGTTCTGTACCTGATGACGTAAGCCTTTGGTTGAGCTGTAAGCCGTGCACCGTATGGTGCAGAAGACACTCCCACAGGGCTTGTGTGTGAAGCTCTGTCCTGCCCCTGAATCTTACATCAGTCCCTGCCATACCATGTGACCTGGCGCGCTCCTTGAATCCTGCGCGTCCAGGTGGTATCGGTGAGGTGCCAGTGCACAGAGTACAGAGTGCCAGGGGATCCTCTGTTGCCTGGCTCAGCGGCATGTCTTGGTGTGCAGCGCTTTATTCTTGGCTAGCTCTGTGCACATTGATGCTGTTTCTTCCCTCCTGCATTTACCAGCCATCCCAGCTCCCTACAAAGAAATATCCCCTGGTGGAAAGGAGTGAGGATTGTGAGGTCCGTTTCTTACCTGTGAGTGATTTCTGCTAATACAGCCCATGGCGTGGTCTGATGCTCCTCTGGACATACCAGCCCCAGTGATACCGATCACACTGCTTGTTGCTTAGTGTTTAATTAACCTCTCCTCTCACTCACACTGGCACATGCAGACTGTTTACCGATCTCGCTGTTTAAAGGCATGACATGACAGTCTCGCTGTGATATGCAATTCGAGATTGTCATGTCCGCCTTTTGAACACGGCGACCTGCTGAATGCTGCTTAAAGCAGCGAGCTATCAGAAATACGAGGATACCGCCGCACACACATCAACTGAGCGTGACGAGCTCGCGTCACGCTCAACAGACCAAAAAAAATTATGGGGGCGTCTCTTTCTCGGAGACTGACAAGACACAGGGAGAGCTGACGCATGCGCTGTGGTACTTTTAAGCAAAGATGGCGCCGCTCTCCCTGGTCTTGCTGTGAAATCAAAAGGTATTTTTTTGTATAATACGGGCATAACAAGGGACAAATATATATATGAACAGAATCATTATGAGTATGTATTTCAAAAGATGGCTGGTCATTTGCTTGTGAAAGTTCCGCTTTAAAGGGCAAATGTTTTACCAAGTCTGTTCCTTTGTGATCAGAGTTAGTGAAAAGCCTGGGGCTGCACAGTACAACACCAAAATGGATTCTATCAGGCAACTGGAAGGTCAACAGGAAGGCAACCTGGATCTATGTGGCTCTGTTACAAACTTTGTGGGTTGTGGGTGCAGTCTCCAAACCTGATACAGAGGTTGTTCGGGGACCTGCATAGCGCAGGACAGAGACTGAATGACAGCTTTATAGTTCTGTCTTTTCTCGCGGACTCAACAAGAATAATCGGGGGTCTCTTTACGCATCCCTTGCTGTCCCCTTCTGCTCATCTGGGCATAACAATGCAGTCCCGGCTTCATCAAAACATCTTCTCTCAGGGGTGGGGATCTGTTGATAAGGCTCCATCTTGGCAACAGCTGTCCTTTACACTCTCCTACAGAGCGAACGATAAAAAGCGGATTTTTTTTGGATAGTCTCTCTTTTTATAACTAAAATCTTCCATTGCCTTTATGCTGCTTAGTGATCTTTATAGAAAAATCCTTTTCTCTTAGTCCACTGGACCTGTGGATAAAACTCCATCCACCAGGAGGCAGGGCGCTTAAAGTGTTTACATCAAAATAAATAGCAGAGGTGTAGGTTCTCCACTATATCAGCGCTTTATGGCAAGTTCATTCAGCTCCTCCTGTGATTTTAGCACACTCACTACCCTGCCGGACATTGAGAGGAGCTGCAACTTACATGGGCACAGGTCCCAACATTTCAAATGTCCAAAGAGGGGCACTTCTGTTTTAGAGGATGTTGCTGGATGAGTGAGTGGTATGGAGGGGGCATTACTGCAGAGCCGGATCATCCATTATGTCAACCTAGATTACTGCCTAGGGCATATGGCAATATGAAGGGCCCTGTGTGCATCTAATGGTTCACAGACAGATGTATGCTGTTGCTGCCACAAACATCTTGGATCAGAGGCCTTTTTTCTTGAAAGATACCAGTATCATCCAGTTGTTCTCACTTCCATTATAGCCACAATGTCAGTACCTGCTAGCAGCACTGTGTGATAGAAGCACTGGATCAGGAGATGTGGGGCCCCAAACTGATACCTTGCCTAGGGCCCTATGGTAAGCTGACCAGATCTCACCTTTAACCGGGGACACATAGGAAATAGCCATTTTGCAGTACTTCACTGAAATCAATACAGTCCTGCAGTATGTATTTTTCCTATGCGTCCCCGGTTAAAGGGATAGTAATATTTCATAATAAAAGCAGCTCTAATTAATCATCATAGTATTTGGGCTTTGGAGAGTGTTATTTCAATTCTGTCAGAGTTGTAGTTCAAGAGTAATTGAATGACAAAGTATCCCCCTCCTGCCCCTTTTACTGATGTAACACTGCTCAGCCAGAGCAGAAGGGAGGTGCCCAGGTAGACTGCAGAGAGGGACAATCTTCAGTTAAGATAAAGGAAAAACCTGAAAACTTGTCAAGGGGGGCAGGGCTTTCATTGTTCTCATAGGAAGAAGATTGTCCCCTGCTGTTATCTGTCTGGTCTATGGACTGGATTCCACATCTGAGAATAGATGGCTTACACTAGGTAAAAGGGGCGGAGGGGAAACTTTGCTTGTGAATATCTCTCAAACCATAAAGGTTTGAGAGATAAGACTTATATCGTTCTTCATGTTTTTTTAATGCCTACAAAATAAAATAAAGATAAAACGAAGTATTACTATCCCTTTAAAGGTGAGGTCTGGTCAGCCCACACTATGGAGCTTTAATGAATCTCTGCATTACTGAGATTTGTTTAGATTATTGCAGTATTTCTCATCGTTAGTCCTCGGGGCACACCAACAGTGCAGGTTTTCAGGTTGTTCCTGCTTAATCACAGGTGAGCAATTAGTGGCTCAGTCATTATGATTGATTCACCTGTGATTAATTAGGGCTATCTTGATAACATGACCTGTTGGTGTGCCCCGGGGACTGGAGCGGAGAATCACTGGGTTATTTCATGGCCTACTGACAGCTCTTTGTAATTGAGTAATTACATTGAACAAGACTGGAGAATTGTATTTACACACAATAATTTATAAACACATATACTGAAGTTTAACCCCTTAACGACCCTTGACGGTCATAGTACGTCAAGGGTCGATTTGACTTAACGACCGATGACGTACTATGACCGTCATCGAGTTCCGGGCTCCCCCCGCGGCTGCACGCCGTTCGGGGAGTCCGGAACGCAACGGAGCAAAAAAAAAAATTTGCTCCGTGGTCGTTGAGTCGCGTCCGCGGCCGGATTCCCCGGGCGTTAAGGGGTTAAACAAATGTGAGTTTTATTGTTGTGGAACAATATGATACACACAACACATCTGATCTGAAAAGAGAAATGCCAGATTAGGAAAATGGGATTTGGGTTTCAGAAAGGTACCGTACCTCCTAAAGAGGGCACTTGGGAGGCTTGTGCACACACGTTTTTATCTTGGCTCTCCTAACAACACACACCTCAACATTAACCCTTTGAGTTCTAGAGGGGTACACAATGCATTTCAATGTGTTGAATGCCCCCTGGCAGTCAAAAGGTTAAAAAAAAATCTAGCATTGAATGAACTTCATGGAGTTGTCTTTTTCAACCTAATTTACTAGGTAACTTTTCCCCTGGGCAGTCCCGTGACTTGGTGTCACTACAGATTCACGGCACAGTCATTTTATTAATGCAGAAAACCTTATACAACAGGCAAACCTGCAGTGTACACTTACATTTGCACCAGTGGTGTAACTATAGGGGTCGCAACCACGACCGGGCCCGTCACTCCAGGGGCCCGGCTGCCCCCTGCGACCCCTACTCCTGGCGCCGCAATCTCCCTCCGGCGCTCTAGTAATGCAGAGAGCTGGGAGATGACATCATCTCCCAGCGCTCTGCATTACAGAAGAGGACAGTGCGGGAGCACGTCGCACCAGCCCACCTCTCCTGCCACTCCACTAGGTCACCAGGGTTTGGGAGGTAGGAAATGAAGGCATTGTGGAGGGCCCGGGGGCCAATGTGTTCGGGGGTTAGGGGGGCCCCTTGGCACTTCTTGCACCAGGGCCCGGACCATTCTAGTTACGCCTCTGATTTGCACCCATATAAATAAACATTACTAATGCTCAGGAACAAAAATCCTATTAACCTTTACATGACAAGCACATGGAACATGAGTTGTATTTTAAACCAGGAACAAAAGCAATGACTTCATGAACTGGGAGTCAAAACAAGGAGGACCCCACAGGCTGCCCTGATCGTGCCTGTTAAAAGTGACAGCTCACACTCTGGAAGTTCGTCCCCAAATCAAGATATTCCATGCTAGGTAACACGTACCCAGTGTATCTTAAACTACCCCCAATGATTAAATACTGCTGTGTTATTATAGCAGGGCCACACTGTATATATAGACAAGCCCACAGTCTGCGTAACCTCAGCAACATCATGCACTGGCACTGCTTGACTCGTCCCCTCACCCCCAAACATATTGGCAAACATTCCCATTTCCACGCTGTGTGAAAAAACCTGAGACCTTGGGTTCCCACTCTGATGCTAAGTCCTCTGCACTTGAGTTCTCTGCAGCGTGCTGCCAGCTACTAAATGAAAGGGCGCACATGCGGCCAATCAAAAGGACTTGTATAACGCGACTAGCTGTATGGGGGAACTATGTGAATGGTGCGGCTCGAGATGGGAGTAGAGACAAGTAGGGTGCAAGCCTGGGAAGCTGGACATTCTATTTACATGGCGAGTCAGTGGGATTTAACCCCAAAATCGGGACTGTCCCGCAAATAACGGCTTTTCAATTGCCGGTACAGTAGTTATACCAGCTCCAGAGCTCTGATTACCGGCTGTGCCGGTAAAATACTGGCCAGGCAGGGCCGGTGCTAGCATAAGGCAGCTTAGGCAGCCGCCTTAGGCCGCTGCAGCAGAGGGGCACCAAAATGGGGGGAGCTGAAAGTGTTTTTATTTTCATTTATTTTTTGTATATCTGCCGCAAGGGATTGCTGATTTACGCTACAAGCGCACATTAACATATAAACAGAACCTCAGAAATATAAACATTCTTATTAAGTCAATTTCCATATACAAATAAACCATTGGCAGACACTGAAACATCAAAAATGTGGTAAATTCATGGTGAAAGCTTACATAGGCTGCTGTGCAGGCATCCTGCAACTACTGTGTGCACAACACAGAACCCATCTAAGCTGCTGCATGCTGCATTCAAAGGTGAAAATCACCTGTGTGAAAAGGACCATCTGGGAAAATTTGTGAAAAGGGATAGAAATGTCTGAAGGGGGGATTGGTGGTGGTGGTGGGGGATTGGGGGGCATTCAGAGCCAGATTAACACTCCACGGGGCCCTAGGCAAGGTATCAATTTGCCCCCCCCCCCCCATTCCTCTCTAACTTTGACTACCTACACATTGTTCAGTTTACACTACAATTTTGTGGGCACAGACACTCAAAGGGATATACTACAGTTTTGTGGGCACTATCACTCAAAGGATTATCCAATGACTGGATAACCCTTTGAGTGCCTGTGCCCACAAAACTGTAGTGTAAACTAAATACTGTGTAGGTAGTCAGGGTTAGGGAGGAAACCCATGATACATTACTTAATTTTTGTCCTCTCTCTGCCCCCTGGGCCAGTCTGCCCCTGGTATGGAGATTCCTGTAAGAGATGCCCCCCACCAGCTCCAACTTGCCCCATCAGCTCCAACTTGCCCCCCATCAGTTCCACTTTGCTCCACCAGCTCCACTTTGCCCCTCATCAGCTCCAACTTGCCCCCCATTACAAACCCGTAGCTGCTGGAGCTCCCATGTGGTCTTCTCTTCAGAAATGCAGAGCACGCTGGGAGATGTTGACTCCCAGCACACTCTGCATTACTAAAGAGGCGATGAGGGAGCACTGTAGCTACACAGACCTGACTGTGTTGTGGTGCCCAGCGGAGGAGACCTGCTAGCAGGAACGGCGTTCCCTCGCTTTCCTGGAGGACTCGTTGAGACGGTTGAGTCCAGGAATTAGGCTTCTTCCGGGCCCCCTCATTGGACCAGGCCCTAGGCAGGGGCCTTGTACGCCTTGCCTGTAATCCGGCTCTGGGGGCATTAAAATGCACCTTTGCCTGTGTACACAAAAATACTTGCACCGGGCCTGCGGTCAGGTGGCAACCCTAGCAGTGGGAGCATTTTTGTTCTACTCAACAGGAAAAGCTATAACACATATATTTTCATAGAAAAGAATTGTTAAAAACTGGTTTAAGCCTTTGAGTGCCAGGGGGTGCAAAATGCATTGCTTGCGTACCCTTCCGGCATTCAAAGGGTTAACTGTTATTCCAGTGGGTAATAAAGTACATTTGTGCAGAATGGGATGAGGCACTGCAATGTATCTGAGATATCTCTGGCATCCTAGGGGTTAAGGTGTTAAAATCTGTTTGTTGAATGAACCCTACAATCTGTGATACATGCATTTATATCATGGATGTGTCTGCAGCTGTGCATGTGTTATTGGCTGATTTGTTTACACAAGCATCTAATGAGCGATCATGTAATATATGTGATAATTAATTCTTGTATGCGCCTATGGTTTCAAGGAGTTAAGATAAACTCACAAAACAGGAGATAAGAATTTCTGTTAAAAACAAACAAAAAGAAGCAACTTTAATGTTATGGTTTTTATTCATTTTTAAGAAGTCTGGCCCACTCATTGCTTTTTAAACATTTTCAATTACACATTGTATGGCTCTTGCATCAAAGCAAATTTTTATTGTGAATTCTAGCTAGGAATAAGTGACATTTAAATGGATAGGATGCCTTTTCATTTTAGGAGCAACTGTCCCTTTAATATACTTCAATAAATGGGAACTAAAGCCTTATAAGATTCTGAAAGAGCTTTCAAACTCATCTATTCTGTTAGTCTTTTTTTTATTTAAACCTTTGGGTGTCAGATAGGTATACAATGCAATGAGTTGGATATTTCTCTGGCACTCAAAGGGTTTAAACAATAGTTTATGGGATAATTATCTTTATTTGTTTTTACATTTATGCAAAATAGACAGTAAGGCATTCTACGCTACTCTCCCTCCCACTCGCCACTCCATACAGGCCAGTACTGGCTAATTTGCATAAAATGACAAATAAAATGTGCTACTCTATTGTTTTAAAGGGATAGTAATGTTTCATAATAAAAGCAGCTCTAATTAATCATCATAGTATTTGGACTTTGGAGAGTGTTATTTCAATTCTGTCAGAGTTGTAGTTCAGGAGTAATTCAATGACAAAGTATCCCCCTCCCGCCCCTTTTACTGATGTAACACTGCTCAGCCAGAGCAGAAGGGAGGTGCCCAGGTAGATTGCAGAGAGGGACAATCTTCAATTAAGATAAGGGAAAAACCTGAAAAGCTTGTCAAAGGGGGCAGGGATTTCATTGTTCTAATAGAAAGAAGAGTGTCCCCTGCTGTTATCTGTCTGGTCTATGGACTGCATTCCACATCTGAGAAGAGATGGCTTACACTAGGTAAAAGGGGTGGGAGGGGAAACTTTGCTTGTGAATATCTCTTAAACCATAAAGGTTTGCGAGATAAGACTTATATCATTCTTCATGTTTTTTTAATGCCTACAAAATAAAATAAAGTTAAAACGAAGTATTACTATCCCTTTAAATAAAAAATGGCAAACGTAACACAGTGGTGACTTTGAAAGTCCTAATAAAATGATTGAAGTTGTTATAAGGTGTTGTTTCTCCACTCCTTAAACCAGTTTTAAATGTGTTTTCTAAATCTCTGACTACACTTGCTGTCCTTTCGTGTGTTAGCTAATTACTCCATATGTCAGACTCTGTCATTAGCTCATATAATGAGCTGTAAAACACATGAGCTCCTAGAATTAAAGGCTAAAACGTGACACTTGCAAATGAGCCTGATATTAAATAAGAAAAGTTCACTGTTTAATCCCATATTATCCTGTACTATTATTAGCAATCCTATATAATAATTCGCTACAAAGTTTGTAACGACACAGTCATGCTCAGTAGAGACTGCCCGTGACGAGGCTGATACAGAGCGGGGCGCTCTGAAGTCAGACCGGAGGTCTGACTTTGGAGCGTCCAGCTCTGTATCAGCCGCTTCGCGGGCAGTCTCTACTGGGCAAAACTTGGATTCAGTTTCATCAGGCAAAGTGCCCTGTGACTGGAGGAAAGCAGATGTAATACTATTATTCAAAAAAGGGTGAAAGCTCTAAACCAGGAAATTATAGACCTGTGAGTTTGACATCCTTAGTGGGTAAGATATTAGGAGATGGTAGCCAACAGTATTTAGGACTACCAACAACATTATTAGTAAGAGTCAGAATGGTTTCATGAAGAAAAGATCATGTAAAACTAATTTACTTCTCTAAAGGGTAAGTTGCAACCTGGACAAAGATATGGCTGCTGATATAATATACTTGAATTCTACAAAAGCTTTTGATATTGTGCCTCACAACTGGTTACTGCGTGACTTTAAAAAATACAGAGTTGCTGTAAATGGAACCTATTCAAGTTGGTCTAAAATTGTAAGTGGTATGCCACAAAATTCAGCCCTGGGCCCAATATTTTAGGATTTAGTAATAAATTTTGAAGTGGGTATTGCCAGTGTCAATTTTTGCTGTTGCTACAAACAGTGTAAGAAAATACAAAAGGAGAAGGATGTTTCTTCTCTGCAGACAGATTTGAATAAACTGATTGAATGGGCAGAAAAGTGGCAGATGAGGTTTAATATAGATAAATGTAAAGTTATGCATCTGGGTTGCAGAAAAAAGTGCTACATATACACTAACTGGGAAACTACTTGATGAATCCTCGTTAACACTTTGAGTGCCAGAGGGGTGCGCAACACATTGCTTTGCAATACGTTGCTCCCCCTTCTGGCAATCAATGGTTAATAAAGGAATACATACAGGCAATTGACTTCACAACAAAGTGCAGGGTCCCTCAGCCACCATAAACAACAACAATATGGTAATATCATGTAATAAATAGGGTTGCCACCTTTTCTTCAGAAAAATACCGGCCATGGCATTCCCTTCATAGACTTAACATTGGACAGAAGCCAATTTTTTACCGGCCTGCCGGTAAAATACCGGCTGGGTGGCAACCCTAGTAATAAAAGGGGCATAGCTGCACAGGATGGGAATATAATTCTACCTAATGTAAATCCTTGGTAAGGCTTCATGTAGTATATGAAGTCCAGTTTTTAAAAGAAGACATTACTGAACTGGGAAAAAGTGCAGATATGTACAACAAAACTGATAATGGCAATGGAAGATTTTAGTTATATACAGAGAGACTAGCCAGACTGGGTTTGGCTAAGATGTCTAAGGGTGTGATATGACTAATATTAACAAATATGTTTGGAGGCCAAAATAAAGAACTTCCTGGGAAATATTTACTCAAAAACTGAGAAAAAAACAAGGGGACACCAATTAGGAAACACATGTTCTACTAAAACAACGGGAGGGATTTTTTCTTACAGTAAGGACAGTACAGTTGTGGATTTATTTGCTTCAGCAAGCTGTGTTTGCAGATACTGTTGTTGGTTTCAGTGCATATCTTTCTAGCTCACAGCAATTTTGAGAATTATGATAGTTTGTTCCTGTGCAAATAGGATGTTCATCCCAGGAAATACCAGACTGAATTTTTGGAGTCAGGAAGGTATTTTTTTAACCTACTTGTGGGTTAACTGGAAATGGATGTCACGGTGTGCAGACAAAAGAAGGACAGACACAAAGATAAAATATAACCACCTTTATTTATAATGTACAGAAATAATGGTAGAGCCCCCACAGAACCCCAGACATAAACAAACAGGACCCAAGGTCCCTCCGGAGCTGCGCACTGTACTGTGCACTGCATATTCCAGGTCTCGAGACTACAGGTCAGGCAAGCAGGTATTGTAAGGAGCGAGTAGGCAGCCAGAGTCACAGGTCAGACAAGCCGGGGACTACAAGAAGCAAGAGTAACCAGGCCTCTGGTCAGGCAACCGGAGACTATGCTGAGCAAGTAGGAGCCAGGGCCACTGGTCAGGCTAGCCGAGGACTACAAGGAGCGAAAGTAACCAGGCCCACAGGGAAGGCAACCGGAGGCTACACTGAGCGGGTAGTAGCCAGGGTCACCGGTCAGGCAAGCTGGGGTCATACACAGAGCGAGTAGTCAGCAAGAGCCACAGGTCAGAACCAATGTAAGAGCAAGTAGTCAGCCAGCGCCACAGGTCAGAACCGATGTGGGTAGTCAGACAAGCTGGGGTCATACACAGAGCAACTACTAAGACAGGCTCGGATCACAACGGAGCAAGCAGAAGCTATCAGGAACACAACGTAAGGGCAATGACTCCGAGGCCCAGGGAGGTTTATAAAGGAGCAGGAGAAGGCGGGACACAGTTAGGCCACAACGAATAGGTCCATAAATAGGCGTCCTAACCAGTGCCTGTTTGATGATGAAGCAATACAGAGGTGGCCGCAACTATGCCAGCCGACACACCACAGAGGAAGGAAGCACAGGCTAAGTAGGCCTCCAAGGTAGACTGTGATAATGGATTCATTAGTTTTTTTTTTTTGCCTTCCTCTGGATCCACAAGAGTTGTATGGCATGGTCTGAGCTTGATGTATGCATGTCATTTTATTTTAGCCTCATCAACAAAGTTAGTGTGCTACTATGTTACTTTGCCAGCCCTGGTAAAACACAAGAGGTGATATGTAGAAAGACAAAAGTGGAGCAATTTTAGATTAAGCTGACTGCACCATATAGAACAAATCAAAAAAATCCTAAGATTTCCATTGACTAAAATGGGGCTTTTAACCATTTGATTGCTATAGAGATCTCTAACACCTTGCCAAGTGTGCTGCGAGAACTAGAATAGAAAATCAATGAAAAAGAAGGCGACACATCTTACCTCCTGCATTACACTGATTAGTGCATCACCCAGTCTTCCTTGTCGCATTTCTTTGATGCTATTGAGAACATCTATGGCCTTTTTGATCTCATTCAGCAGGATCTGAATATCAGTGCTACTGTAGATCTCATCCTGTAATAACCAGAGCCAACAATTAAATAATGTTGTTGTGACAGCTCTCTTCATTTTTCCTGCGGATCTTGGTGATCTGCAGTGCAGGGCTTTCTGATATCATAGCTTCAGTCAGCACTTCTGGGAGAGAAAGCAACATTACTATCCAACAATGGGCTTCTTTGGAGAGGAAAAATATCTCCTAGAAGCACCAAGTTAACTGCTAATGTTACACAGCCCAGCAGATCACACAGAGAACTGCAGAGTTTTAAACAATTGCCATAGCAGACTGGTAAACCTGCCACACTTATAAAGCCCCTTCCCCTGGCCCTTTACTGCCCCTTTAAAGGGGAACATTCACATCCCCAAAAATTTTCACCATTGGTTTTAAAATATAAAGCAATATCAGCGCTGGCTTTAATAATTTTTTCCACTACCTAAGAGTGGAGATATTAATCTTTGAAATATGCCACTTCCGGGTCTGCGGCACCGTGTATGTGCGGCATGGAGCTGAAGGACTTCCCACCTCCCTCCCAGCAGCCCCTGGGGCGCGCGTTCGCGCTTCTCTCCGGAGCTGCATTTTTCTGGGCTAACGTGACAGCGAGCTCCGTTTACCATGCTACTGAGGTTGCAGAATGCGGAAGTGCCACATTTCAACGATTAACACACACACACACACACACACACACACACACACTGCAGTCCTGCCAAATGACATTTTTATAAGGACACTGCATTAAAGAACTAATAACCCCCACTTCCATTATTATGCAGTAAATCCTAATGGTCATTATGAATTTTGCTCTTGTGCCTTTGTTCAAGCGATAACCCCTTCAATCAGCCCTGGATGTAATGTCCGCGGAGGACTTTTTGGTGATTTGTTTTAGCCTCGGAATTTGGTCTATAATGCATACAACTGTTACATATAAATTGTCTTTCTAACTCTGGGCAGGCTTCCACTGCAGGTGATACATTTTATTAATAGTTTTAATGTCTATATTCCTGCTGGGAAAATATGCAGATAAAAGCAGTGAACCAAGGCCTATGTGAGTGCAAAAATGTGTTATTTTTCCCAAACAATTTGCAAAGCCACCTAGATTTTTAACCCCTTTGAGACATCTTAATCTCATTGTGAACCAATGATTTGGAGACATCTCTAGCACAGTGGTTAACTCTGTCCATTTACCTCTTTCCAAGAAGAGTAGCAATGAAAACGACCACCGACCTCTTCAGTTAAACTCTGTAAAGTAGTCTGTTGCAGAAGTAAAAAGATGGTTACTTTAAATAATAATCATTTCTTAAAGGGGAGTGATGTCCTAGGATAAACTGGCTCTTAAAGGGATAGTAATGTTTCATAATAAAAGCAGCTCTAATTAATCATCATAGTATTTGGACTTTGGAGAGTTTTATTTCAATGCTGTCAGAGTTGTAGTTCAATAGTAATTGAATGATAAATTATCCCCCTAACGCCCCTTTTACTGATGTAATACTGTTCGGCCAGATCAGAAGGGAGGTGCCCAGGTAGACTGCAGAGAGGGACAATCTTCAATTAAGATAAGGGAAAAACCTGAAAAACTTGTCAAGGGGGGCAGGGCCTTCATTGTTCTCATAGGAAGAAGATTGTCTCCTGCTGTTATCTGTCTGGTCTATGGACTGCATTCCACATCTGAGAAGAGATGGCTTACACTAGGTAAAAGGGGCGGGAGGGGAAACTTTGATTGTGAATATCTCTCAAACCATAAAGGTTTGAGAGATAAGACTTATATCGTTCTTCATGTTTTTTCAATGCCTACAACATAAAACAAAGATAAAACGAAGTGTTACTTTCCCTTTACTTTACTTAACTCTTTGAGTGCCAGAGGGCTATGCAATGCATTGCTAGAGAAGTCTCCAGCACATTGCTTTGCAGTGCATTAGAGGCTTGTCTAGTATTCAAGAAGTTAAATGCCATTTTAACTCCATGGGAATATATTATTTGTCCCCAACAGTGTATGGTAGTTGGTTTGCTCTTATTTAGCTTATTGGACTGGAGACCTCTCTAGTGCAGAAAGGGTTAATACAGTCTTTGTATGATATTTAAATGTGAGTTTGTGCCCAGGGGAGGGCTGGCAACTTGGGGCCCATTTCTACTATTGTTCAAGTCCACTGTCCCAGCCCACAACCTTTTGTTAATTTTCAAATTGGCATTAATGTTGCAAAGAAAGGCAAGTGATACCACATAGCTTACAGTTAAAACGAGGCTACACTACTGATACAACAGAGCTTATGTTATGTAGCGCTACATTAGTGATACCATAGAGCTTACAAGGAAAAGAGGTTTTGCTACTAGTGTAGTTCCGATTGGATTGTAGCTCTGTGGTATCACTTATGTAGGTCCATTTTGATTGTAGCTCTGTGGTATCATTAGTGTAGGTCCATTTACAACAGCAAGTGGGTGATTGAGTGAGGTAGTGGCCCACTGGCCCAGGTATGTGACCGGCCCAGGGCCTCCACTATTTTTGTCTAGTGGATTTGATGCCGTGGCTCTCAACTAGTGCCCATAGGGCCCACTGACAGGCCAGGAGTTGAGGCGTTCCCTGCTTGATCACAGGTGAGGTAATCCGTGGCTTAGTCGTTCTGATTCACCTACGCACAAGATAAATCTTCTAGTCCTGTCCTGTTAGTGGGCCCTGGGGGTGCTGTATAAACAAAGGATTACCTGTCCAATGCTGTCAAATGCCACAGTATGGATCTGTAGATTCCTACCCAGGGTGCACTGCTGAAGATAGCCAGACAAAACCTCAGAGGACTGATCAGGACTGGAGAAAAATGAAAGATAATATGTATGATATACAAGGAAAGATGATCTTATTTTAAGGCGGAAATATACCAGAAGTATTAAAAGATATGTCATCGCGAGCCAAATGTTAGTTTTTTTAGTGACTTCCAGAGGTCTGGGCCATTCCCTGAGGAGAATGTTTCTTCATTAGAATTACTTTAACTTTTCTTTTAATTTTACTTTACTATTTCATATTGAGAGCCCTATCTTGGTTGGGAGTGTTATCAGAGGACTGAATGAATCTGTCTTTCTGACACTCAGTCCCTTGGGGGCTGAGATGATGGGAGACATAGATAATTTCCCTCCTTGGTGGGACCAGGGAGATTAAAGGACTTCTGGCAAACAGTGAGTTTGGAGTGCCCTGTCTTTAATACATACATACATACATAAGGTTGTCAGTGGGCACTCCAGAACTGAAGTCCACTTGCCTAGGTTCTGCTTGTAGCCAAATGCATACAAACACGAGTAAATGGTGGGATCACCAAAGAACAAAAGCACTCATAGGACTTCATCAAGACCTTGATGAAGGCCCTCAGGGGGCCGAAACATTGATGAATAAACATACACCAATTTAAATATTTTTACAAGTCCTGTGAGTGCTCGTTTTTTGGTTATCCCACCATTTATTTGTGTATATTTTATATATATATATATATATATATATATATATATATATATATATATATATATATATTATACATACACTCTATCATAGGTTAACAACTCGTACTCTTACCAGCTGTTCACAATTATAACAAGAGAATCCAGGTCTTGGATCTGGAGCGCCCTCCTTAGTGCTCGCAGCAAGTTACAGCCACCTTGAGGCTGCAGCTCCTGTATCCACTGTCTGACTTCATGTAGACTAATTATAACATGGCAGAAAGAGGTTAAAAAAAAAAAAAAAAAAACTGACATGAACTAAGTTTTGTAAATCAGCTTTAAACATATAAACATTAAAAAGGGCAACAAACAAGATTCATCCACTGACGACCAGAGGGGTGCACAACACATTGCAAAGCAATATGTTGCATTTCCCCTCTGGTCTTCGAGGGGTTAAATAAGAAAATATATTAAACCTTAAAAGCGCAGTCTTTTACTAATTAATAACCTCTCCTCTCACTGCTTTGAGTAACAATGCTATAAACCTACAGGCCTCAGTGCACAGCTCCCTCTGGGCCCCCCCCCACAAGTATGAGCGCTGGAGCTACAGCTTTATCCTGCTGAATGTTACAGAGGTCTCCAACCCATTGCTTTGAAAAGCTGCCTCTCAAGAGCTCATAGCACCAGCTCTGGGAAGAAGCAGCCCACAGAGACCTATACACTGAAAAAAACTAAAAAAAATGTCAGTAGCAATTAACCTTTTTTTACAGGATGCCTCATTTAACACTTTGGGTCCCAGAGAAGTATCCAACACCCATGTGTTGGACAACTAAATGTAAGTACATTTTGCATCACGTGGCAAGCTATGATGTCATAATTAAAAAATATAAAATATGCTCGTTTAGATAATATCATTCACTTTATATCAAAAGTATTTATCTTGGTTTGAAAGCTTCAATTATTCTTAAAGGTGCTGAATTCACTGAGTAGAAAATGACCAAATATGTATAGTTTAACCCCTAATTAACAGGAGTACAAAAGAATATTTTC
Organism: Rhinophrynus dorsalis; assembly: GCA_037306005.1. Lineage (NCBI taxonomy): Eukaryota > Metazoa > Chordata > Amphibia > Anura > Rhinophrynidae > Rhinophrynus > Rhinophrynus dorsalis. The sequence goes on from CM074725.1 coordinate 39,353,376, forward strand.
TATTTCTATTAACTTAAAAGGCACATTCCATTGGTTACATGAGAAAAGTAACCTATAAGAAGAGCTCAGTCCTATATAATAATTCGCTAAATGTATGTTTGTCAGAAGCTGTCATGTGCAGTATAGTCGGCCTGCGAGCACTGCAGTCATGTGCAATACAGACTGCCTGTGCCATGGCTGATATGGAGCGGGGCGCTCCGAATTCAGACCGCAGTCCTGTCTGCACAACTCCTGAATTTGGAGCGTCCCGCTCTGTATCAATCACGGCATGGGCAGTCTCTACCGTGCATGACTGCACTGCGGCCGTTGCAGTGTGGCAATGTGGCCTGTGTGCACGGGCTCTTCAACTAGTAACTATATATCCTATAATATAATTTGCTAGGATATGTTGCTCCCTGTGTGCGTAACAAGAACATGCGCAGCAGAGACTGCCGGAACAATGCAGTCCTACGTAGTAGACACTGGCCGAACGTGCCGGCCTTCAGCCCGAGTGGCAGCACTGCTGATCCAGAGAGGGCCGCTCTGAACAGCCCAACGCCTCTCTCCGCTCCCGGCTCCGGGGCAGCAGCTGAGGCTGCTGGGTGGCAATAATATATATTATTGTTATATATTATATACCAATATATTTACTGAAAGTAGACTAGCTTATGAATCAGACAGAGTTGAAATAGCTTCCTACACAGATATATGAAGCAAAGAAAATGTTGCTAAAAATAGGGGTTTTCAGAAATTTGCACTAAACATTTTGAGCAAGCTTAGTGTAACAAGCAAAAAGTATGACATATGAATGCCACATATCTCATGATTACACACATATATATAGGTGCAAAAAAAAACAAAGATATATAAACCAGTATTTACTGAAACTACACATAAAAGCTCGGTAGTTGGATAAAACCCCTTTTACAACTTCTTAGGAAGCCACTGGAAGCACATTGAAACCACCAATTCAGAAAACAGTTTTAAAACTGAGTACTACATTTTTTTATACCGAGAGGTAACACGTAACCTATAAATAGTACTAATATATACTTGAAACGATTGTAAATTATATAAAAGGCGCTTGATCTAAATTCATAAACCCAAAAACTGGGAAAAATGATCTTAATAGAATTAATCACCAAAATCTGATAAATCACCTATCAAATGAGCTTGTTATAAAGTCATACACCTAAAAACAGAGAAAATGGAACTTAAAGGGATAGTAATACTTAAATTTAACTATACTCCATCTTGTAGCCATGTCTCACACCTTCATGGTTTGAGAGATATCCACTTGCAAAGTTCCCCCCTCCCTGACATCAGCGTTCTAGCTGACTGCACGGGAATCCAGTCCTGGGACCAGCCGGCGGCTCTGCAGCAGAGCTGAGATAGTCCGGTTATTTAGTTAATTGCTTTTTTTAATCCAATGTCCTTTCAAATTATCGTTTTTAAAAGCCCTATTTAAATCACTGTAAATGTGTATTTGGTCCCTTATGTTTTGTCTATCACAATAATTGTAAGTTGATTTGCCCCAGAATCCAGTTCTTTTTAGTACATCAGTCTTAGTGATACCAAAGCGAACATTTGGCAAAAAACATGTATAATTTACATTGTATAAAGGGGAACCAACACTTCCTAATAGAACACCTATGAACTGACCTTGTGCCTTTGTTCAAGAGATAATGTGATGAATGTACAAAACCAATTCCACTCTAAATCAAGTGAAGGAATTGATTCTGAGTTCCTATGTCTGCCTAAAATCAATTTACTAAGCTACGTATGCACAAAATCCTCACCTTAATGCAATTCTACCAAAAGGGAGGATGAAGGTAAAGTCTGTAGGTATTTTGGGGTAGTCCTTTTCTCTACAGATTTGCTTACATCAATCTACTAAGCAAGCTGTAGAGGAAATGGTGTTAGTGTGGTGTGCAATTTCCGTGCGCGTACTATGACTGGTGGTGCGGGGAGTGCTGGAATTAAAGTCCATTGACCTTGAGCATAGCCGCTGGCATTAGACACTAACACAATGCGGCTGCACTGGCATATTCGTACATTTGTCCCAGTGGCCCATATTTATAAAAGCAAACTGGGGACAAATAAAAATAACAAAAACGCCTGTTGAATTAAACTGGGCTTTTAACCCCTTAAATGCTAGAGAGGTCGTCAATGCATTGGGAAGCAATGCATTGGAAGCCTCTCTGGCATTCAAAGGGTTAACAATTTCTAATCAAGTGCATGGGGATTTAGGAATTTTTATTTGTGCCTTATGATTCAGTTGGTTTACTCCAGAATAACTCCAGTATCAGACCTGGATGTCATATCTGTGGAGGCGGACATGACAGTTGCCAGCAATTTTTTTTTTTCAAGCTGAAGCAGGCAGAGGGCATGATACCACTCAGCACATTAGGGACCAAAGCCCGCTAGTCCTTAACTCCTTAAGGACCACAATGCATTGTGCACCCCTCTAGTCCTTAATTTAAGGGTTAAGATAACCATGCGAAGTGAACAGAGTGTGAAGTCTGTGGTCTTGCCAGCACCTGTCATGTCTGCCTACATCAGTGGTTCTCATCTCCTGTCCTCAGGACCCACTAACAGGCCAGGATTTTATTATTTCCTTGTTAGAGCACAGGTGAGTTAATCAATGTGAATAAGCCTCTGATCACCACACCTGTGGTCTAGCAGAGAAATCCCTAAGTCCTGGCTTGTTAGTGGGTCCTGAGGACAGGAGTTCAGAACCACTGGCCTACATGGACACAACAAACAGGACTGAAAGAATGTTGTCTCTTGAAAAAAGTCAAAACTGCAAAATTCATAAGGGCTACTAGTATTTTCTAGTGATAATGTAAGTGGGGGGGTTATTATTAGGAGGTGATCATTCTCATTTCACAATGCTTTGCCTTCACAATGTACTGGATAAAACTCTAGCACCCACAGGGTTGATAATCACAATAATCATAGTAATACATATACTTACGTGCGTATATTAACTTCTCTGACAGACTCCCAAAGACATGAAAGATCAGTTCCAAAAGAAAGAAAGAAGAACTGTTCCTTATAACAGAGCTGCTCATCTACAAGACACTGAACAAATAATGTTTCACTCATTAGTGAAGAAGGGACAGTGATGATGAGTGCAGGTTCTATAACAGGCAGTTGTAAGAGAGCAGCAATTATAACAGGTAGTTAGTGCTGTACGAACAAAGACAAAATGGGTGCAATCCTGAGGCAAATCAATTGTATCACATATAACAAATATGCATACCTGGGAATTCTATGGATCTGACCAGAGACTCAGGGTTTTATAGTGAATTACCGGGTTCCCGGGGACAGAGGTTGATTTTCTGGCGGTGGAGAGTTTCTTATGAAACTCTGCCCACTTCTGCTCCTTCCTGTTCTCTTCCTCCCACTTCCCACCCACTTCTGCTCCTTCCCAGCCTGTTCCTCCCACTCCCCTCCTATTCTCCTCCTTTCCCACCCTGTTCCTCCTATTTCCTGCCCACTTCTCCTCCTTCCCACCCTGTTCCTCCCACTTCCCCTCCTTTCCACCCCGTTCCTCCCACTTCCCCTCCTTCCCACCCACCTCTTGCCAACTTCTCCTCCTTCCCACCCTGTTCCTCGCACTTCTTCTCCTTCCCACACTGTTACTTGCACTTTCCACCCATTTCTGCTTACCACCTTGTACCTCCCACTTCTGTCCCAAACTGTTCCTCCCACTTTCCACCCACTTCTCCTCCCTCCCACCCTGTTCCTTCCACTTCTCCTCCTTCCCACCCTGTTTCTCCCACTTCCCGACCACTTCTCCTTCTTCCCACCCTGTTCCTCCCACTTCTTATCCTTCCCACACTGTTCCTCCCACTTCCTGACCCTTCTACTCACCCTGGTCCTCCTACTTCCTGCCCACTTCCCCTCCTTCCCACCCTGTTCCTCCCACTTCTCCTCCTTCCCCTGTCCCGCCCACTTCCCACCTTTTAAGCATATTGAATATGGTTTATATAGATATTAACCCCACTGCTACAGAATAGTGTCAAATATAAACTGAGCAAAAGTTCTTTGTGCCACTCCTGCAAACTCTAAGCTTCCTTCCAATTACCACTGTCACAATTTTTTACCGCAAATCTAGAGACATACATTATATACACCTAGTACGGTGTCAATTAATTACCAGAAGTCCTTTCAGGTAATCCATTCTTCGAGGGCCACAATTTAGGTCAGATGATTCAATCAGCAATCCAACTTGTTTTCCCTTTATAAGTCCAAACATCTACAAAATAAATCAGCACTTTAGATCAGTAGTTCTCAACCATGGCACTTTGTGTTGTGCCATGACCATTCACTTGGGGTACCCCTTTTTGGTATAAACTCGTTAACAAAAATTTGATTGTTGAGTTTCAAATGTATATTTATTAAAATTGTTATTATATATTTGTACACTCTGTTACTTTACTATTTTATTACTTTATTATTTAAAAATGACTGATAAAATGTTAGGGGTGCTTCTAAAATTTCAGATTGGGTGATGCCTGTGCCTTGAGTGAAAAAAAACTAAGAACAACGGCTTTAGATGCTTATCACAATATTATGGACATAGCGGTGTGAAATGTTCAAATACGATTCCTCACTAAAATAGGTGATGGAGCCCACTTGTGCACTAGACCTGCCTAAAAACTGTACTAAGACAAGCATATTCAACTTTTGAACCACCAGCTGTTGTGGACTACAACTCCCATCATCCCCAGGCAGCTGTAGTCCACAGCAGTTGGACGTACAACAATAGCCCAACTCTTTACTAAGCTATTGTCGTCCTTAAGCTTCTTGTGCCAGGAGAGGACCGTGGGGAAGTGTATGGGTGATACAAGGACATTCTGTTTCCATGTATCCTATCACCACGTACTAGCAATGAGCAGAGGAAATTAGAGTAACAGTCATCTACTTCCCTGTGTATGCAGTAAGAGCAGTGTTCAGGGCTTGATCACATCAAAGTGATAGTAATGCTTAAAGGGATAGTAATGTTTTATAATAAAAGCAGCTCTAATTAATCATCATAGTATTTGGACTTTGGAGAGTGTTATTTCAATTCTGTCAGAGTTGTAGTTCAAGAGTAATTCAATGACAAAGTATCCCCCTCCACCCCTTTTACTGATGTAACACTGCTCAGCCAGAGCAGAAGGAAGGTGCCCAGGTAGACTGCAGAGAGGGACAATCTTCAATTAAGATAAGGGAAAAACCTGAAAAACTTGTCAAGAGGGGCAGGGCTTTCATTGTTCTGAAAGGAAGAACATTGTCCCCTTCTGTTATCTGTCTGGTCTATGGACTGGATTCCACATCTGAGAAGAGATGGCTTACACTAGGTAAAAGGGGCGGGAGGGGAAACTTTGCTTGGGAATATCTCATAAACCATAAAGGTTTGAGAGATTAGACTTATATCGTTCTTCATGTTTTTTTAATGCCTACAAAATAAAATAAAGATAAAACGAAGTATTACTATCCCTTTAATACTGAAAACTATATATATATATATTGCAGGGTTTATCCTGTTGAAAAACAACATGCATACTCCCACTGCTGAGAGATATTTTATTCAAATGTTATTACAGCTATAACTTGCATTTTTTTTTGATGCAGTACCTCCATAACATTAATGTGACTTTAAAATTGCTAGCAAGTAATCTAATGCAGCGTTTTATAGTTTAGATAAAAGGCCATAAAAATAAATGGACAAGGCCCATTCTAATTACCTTCCGACTGCCCTCCATTAGCCAACGGATTCTCTGCTGGTAAAGTTCAATAGCCCTGGACACACAAAAATGTAATATAGGATGAGTGCAGTTTCACCACATCTGTATGCCAAGCATGCTCTAAATGTACCACTAGATCTGCTGGCAATGGGGAAGGGTAACTTTTTTATTTTTTAATTATTATTATTAAGAAAAGCAAAACACACATGTTAATGATTTTCCTGCTGAGTAAATTAAGGATATTCCCACTGCAGGGACATTTTTCCTTCAAAAGTTATTGCAGCTCAAACCTGTTTTTATTAACATTAAAATACAATTTTCTATTGTGGTCTCCAGATGGTGCTGATACTATCACTTAAAGGGATAGTAATACTTAAAATGTAAAATAAAATATGTTGTAGGGTTTATGAGTAAAACAAGGGTATTCACACTGCTGAAAGGTGTTTTATTCAAAAGTTATTACAGCTCAAAGTTGAAGTTTTTAGGTGCAGTATCACAGTGGCCTGAAATTGTACAGTGGCGCTGTTGCTACACCATCCTATGGAGATTTATGGTCCCGGGACCAGAGCTGTCCATAGGATGGTGTAGCAACAGCGCCACTGTGCAATTTCAGGCCACTGTGATATTGCACCTAAAAAAATCAACTTTGAGCTGTAATAACTTTTGAATAAAACACCTTTCAGCAGAGAGAGTACCCTTGTTTTATTCAGGGGGATAAACTCTACAACATATTTTTTTTACATTTTAAGTATTACTATCCCTTTAACATAGAGAGCCATGGTGTATGACTCAAGCCCTCTCATACAGTGCATTACGTTACAAAACTTGCCTTCTGGACACCAGATGGTGCTGTTGCCAACAGTTTTATTTAAAAGTAAAAACAGCTTGATCTCATATAGCTTTTGAATGAAGCACACACAGATATATAATATACATTTACTGCTCCTTTAAACACTTACCCATGATTAACCAGTAAAGAGTCTTTGTTGCTGCCAGAAAGTCACTCTTCTTTTGGAAATGCAATAAGTGCGGACATTGAGACTGATTTACTAAGAAGAGTTTGAGCAATTCTGGAGAAATGCAATTTCTCCACATGGGAGAAATAACAATTCCCTTAACCCTTGCTGATTTAAATGTGAGGTTTAACCCCATTATATGAGAGAAAGGTCTCCGATGCTTTACTGGAGACCTCCAGCATACGAAGGGGTTAACCGCTTGAGTGCCAGAGGGTTATCAAATGCATTGTATACCACTCTGGCACTCAAAGGCTTAATATATCCTTTGGAGATTTTCATTTAACCCCTTTTGTGCTGGTGGTTCTCTTAAGTATTGCCCAAATTCTTCTTAGTAAATGAGCCTCCTTGAATATATTATTTTACTAGTGTAAAAGCCCGTGTACCCGGGCCAGCATTCTGTAAGTTCGGGTAGTCTCTACTGCGTATGACTGTATCAGACAAACATACATCTGGCCTTTTATATTATAGGATTTGTATAAACACTTCAGCATATTGCTCAGCATTGTAGCACTAAAAGGTTTGACTCTTTGCATGCCAAACCTGCACACTGTGAAGCACTCAAAGGGTAAATACTATGCTGATTTTTTTTTTACTACATTAAAACATGATTTCCTTAGCATCACAAAAAAACACAAAATATAAACCCTGTAAATGTATCTCCTGATAAATATAATCTTATAATATAAAAGGCCAGCTGTATGTTTGTCCGATGCAGTCATGTGCAGTAGAGACTGCCCGAATGCAGACCAATGCAGTCACGAGCAGTAGAGACTGCCCGAACACAGATGTTTGTCAGATGCAGTCATGCGCAAGAGACACTGCCAGAATGCACAGAATGCTGGGAGTTGTAGTTCTGCGGTTTTACACACTTTGGCCATTTACAGAGGCTTTTACACTAGTAGTCAATAAAACATGGAATGAGGTTTGGCACCTATTGCTTAACACCTTAATAACGGCTGATCGCGCATGCGGCCAACACTTAAGGACCAAGGACTATTTTTTAATTTTTTTTGCAGCATCTGCTTCTGGGCTCCCTGAACGGCGCACAGCCGCGTGGGGAGCCCGGAATTCCATGACTGTCCCAGACCATCATGGGTCCTAAACGCGATTCTACCCATGACGGTCCTGGACCATCATGGGTCATTAAGGGGTTAAGCACAAGAGGGGAGTGCAAAGCATTGTGTGCAGTGAGTTGCTTCGTAATGAGTTGCGCACCCACCTAGTGTTTACGGGTTTAACACCTTTGAGTGCTAGGGAGGTATCGCATTGGATAAATCTGTGGCATTTCACAAAGGGAACATTAAAGTGACAGTATCCTTTTATTCTGACTTTATATATTCTATAAGTGCATAAAATGAAAAGGCAGATTGTCTCTACTTTTTTTTTGTCTGTAACTTTATTAGTGATGTACAATGCTGTGTACTTACCTGTGTATTCTTGATTCAAATTCATTGAGTGTGCTGGCAGAGAATTCCAGGTGTCTGGAGAATTTGTCAGCCGGTGTCCTAAAAAATGAGAAACACTGACTGAGAACTCCTGGCAGCAAACTGGAGATATTCCTAATGCACTAAACTTTATCGAAGTCAAAACTGTATACTATTGAAGGATAACTGGGAATACTCTGTCTATTACTAGAAGAGTCTCTGGGACACAGGCATGCAAGTAATAATGAAGAAATTCTGGAGCAAACCAGCTGAACTGCTGGAGTAAATAAAAACATCTATTGCTTTAAATGGAGCTTTTAACACCATTGAATGCAAAGCAATATGTTGGAGACCTCTCTAGGATAATAGGATTGCAATGCATAATACTGGAAAAAATAAATTAAAAAAAATATATATATATAAATATATATATATATATATATATATATATATATATATATATATATATATATAGTAGGGTTTATTCTGTTGAGTAAAACATGGATAAGACCACTGTTGAGGGATGTTTGATTCTAAAGCTCTGCAGCTCAAACTTGTTTTTTTGGGTGCAGTACACCTCCATGACCTGAAATGTGATGGTGGTGCTGTTTTTACACCATCCTGTGGAGGCTTATAGTCAACAGTTCAGAGCTGCCATTGACAGCTAAAGCAACAGCGCCATCAAAAAATTTAATGCCATGAAAGTACTGCACCCCACAGATACAAGTTTCAGCTGTAATAGCATTGAAATGTTGGATGCATCTTTTTTTTTTTTTTTTTTAAGTTAACCCTTTGAGTGCCTGAGAGGTATCTGATTCCCACCTGGGGATTCATTTGTATATGGGGAGCGAGGAGTGGGACTCTACATTAACACACTGCATGAAAGAGACATTTCCAAAGTGATGTGTTACAGACTACTCTAAAATCCAGGAGGTTTAACTGACAGCAGATGAATGGGTCCCAGTTTTCTCCTTCCGGCTGACTCTGAAAGGGTTATTGTCTCTTTTATATAAAATGTAATATTGCAGATATTACAAAAATAAACTAACTGATCCAAGTCCCATCTCTCAAACCTTTATGGCTTGAGAGATATACAATGATAACGTTCCCCCCTCCCTACCCTTTCCCAGATGTGACCTGTAAAGCTGATGGAAGGAGATCCTGGTCCCGGGACCAGCCGGCAGCTCTTCAGCAGAGCCGAAATAGAGCTATCTAAAATGAAATACTTAATTTGAATGGTCTACAAAGTGTGCTTGCAAACCAAATCGTTCCAATGAAGTATTTATTTCTATATAGCGAGATTTCGGCTTTGTTGAAGAAGCCTCCGTCCGGTCAAATGACCGGAATCTGCTGCTGTCCCATACAGCACTGACTTGTATGAAACAGCCTGGAGGGGGGAACTTTAGCAAGTTATATCTCTCAAACCATAGAGGTTTGAGAGATAAGACCTAAATTGTTGTACTTATTTTTTTAAAGCCTACAATATTTATATTATAGACCGTTTCAATGAAGTATTTCTTTTTAGATAGCAGTATTTCAGCTCTGCTGAAGAGCAGCAGTTGAGTCGCACAACCCAAATCTTCTTCTGTCAGCTCAGGGGAGGGAGGGGGGAACTTTATCACTGTATATCTCTAAAACTATAAAGGTCTGAGAGACGGGACTTGGATCAGTTAGTTTATTTTTGTAATATCTACAATATTACATTTTATTGAAAAGAGACAGTTACTATCCTTTGAAGGTAACAGGTTGTTAATACGACATAAACCAAAATAAAATCACCACTAAGTATATGTAAAAGCTTACTCACATGACAACATGTCCCATATTCAGTAAGTCTTGAATTGTTAGCTGCATGGAATCTACACCCTGCTTGTGAAGCCATTCTTCTGAGGTCTGTATTTCATTCACTCTATATTCTGCACCTTGCAATCTCTGCAAATCATTAAAAACAACAAAAAACAGTCCAGTGTTACCACTTTATCTGATATGTCATATAAAGCCAGCATTACGATGTGATAGAAGTGAGATAAGCATTCCAGTGAGATCCATTTTCTATAATTCCTATGTTACTCTATGGATCCTATGTGCTGATATCATGAAAACGAGACCCCACAGAATAGCATTGGAAATTAAGAGTTTCTCTCTCCCTAGCGCAGTGGTCTCAATTTGTTTTGCACAAGGTACCCCTAACGTGCAGCTAGACATTTCCAGTGAACCTCTAATATTGTATAAGTAATTTGTCAGGGGTGAAATGAAGGGTACAATACATAAAATGTGGTTATTCTTAGGTCTGGCTATCATATTGATAAAAACAAGCATATGGTGATATCAGTTTTATTAAAGGGATGGTAATGGCTTAAAATAATAAGAGGTAATATTGTAGATAATGCAAAAAGAAATTGATCGGTGCAAGTCCTATCTCTCAAACCCTTATGGTTTGAGAAATAGAACATTTTAGCGTTCCCCTCTTGACAGCAGGAGATTTGAGTCGGACGACTTGAAGCGGCTCTTCAGCAGAGCCAAAATACCAAAATCTAAAAAGAAATACTTCATTGGAATGGTCTACAAAGTGTGCCTGGTTTGCAATTCCAATGAAGAATTTCTTTTTAGATTTCAGTATCTCGGCACTGCTGAAGAGCCGCAGGATGGTCCCCGGACCAGGATCTCCTGCTGTCAGTTGGACGCTGACGTCAGGGAGAGGGGAACGTTAAAACTTTCTATCTCTCAAACCATAAAGGTCTGAGAGATAGGACTTGAACCGATCAATTTCTTTTTTGCATTATCTACAATATTACTTATTATTACTTTAAGCCATTACGAACCCTTTAAATATACATTTAAGTCACATTTTTATCAGTGTTCAAGGAAAATAAGTGGCCCCCTAGCCTAGTGCCATCCACACCCTAGTTGAGAAATCTGCCCTAACGCATAACTCTCCTGGCATTTTCATGGGTGCCATATTGAGTTTCTGACCAGTGCCTTTTTCTTGTTCTCTGATAATGCACTGGACACCCCTATGGTCCTCAAGAGGTTAAACGGACACAGGCTGAATGTGCAAATACAACTCCATGCTAGAGTAGGAGCTGGCATCAATTCTTCTAGCCCTGTTCCTGCCTAAAGCCAATTTACTAAACTATTCACACTGAAGATCCTGCCCTGTCTGCACTAAAGCAAATGGGGATGTAGGAGTCTGGACATTCTTTTCCTGTATGCCTTGTTTAGAGCCATGTATTAACCCTTTAAAGGGATAGTAATGTTTCAAAATAAAAGCAGCTCCAATGAATCTTCATAGTATTTGGGCCACGGAGAGTGTTACTTCAATACTGTCAGAGTTGTAGTTCAAGAGTAATTGAATGATAAAGTATCTCCCTCCTGCTCCATTTACCTAGTGTAAGCTGCCTCCCCTCAGATGTGGAATCTGGTCTCTTGACCGGACAGATCACAGCAAGGGACAGTCTTCTTACTGTGAGCATAAGGAAAACCCTGCCCCCATTGACAGGTTTTTCCTTATGCTCACTGAAGATTGTCCCTCTCTGTGATCCATCCGGACAGTCTTGCTGCTCTGAGGTGAGCAGTGTTACATCAGTAAAAGGGGTGGAAGGGGGATACTTTATCATTCAACTAGTTTAAAAGCCCGTGTACACGGGCCACAGTGCCACCCAGCAGCCTCGGCTGGTACCTGCAGTCTCTCTGCTCACCAAGCGGACCCAGGAAGGTGTGCAGAGAGGACTCCGGTCTGGATTCGGAGAGCCCCACTCTGTATCAGCCTCAGCGAATTCAGGCAGTCTGTACTGCGCATGACTGCAATGCGGGCAGTCTCTACTGCGCATGACTGCAGGGCGCGCAGTCTATACTGCGCATGACGGCTTCTGACAAACATCCTAGCGAATTATTATATAGGATTACTCTTGAACTACAACTCTGACAGTATTGAAATAACACTCTCCATGGCCCAAATACTATGAAGATTAATTGGAGCTGCTTTTATTGTGAAACATTACTATCCCTTTAACTGCTAGGAAGGAATCTAACGCATTGCAATACACTGGATACTTCCCTGGCATTCAAAAGGGTTAAACAAAGCTCAGAGGAAGTGGTGTAACTTCACGCAATTTTCTGTACATGCAATGGGGCAGACATAAGGGTCTTGCTGAGTGTCTTAACCCTTTGAGTGCCAGAGGGGAACCCAACGCACACCCGTCTGGCACTCAAAGCCATGATGGAGGAGTGTGTATCTACTCACACTCTCTAGTGCAGACTTTGCAATGCAGCCACTGGTGTTGGCAGGAAACTCCAGTAGAACTGCACTGGGAAATTTATATACAGTAAAATACCAGGTACACTATGTCCCTGTGTCTAATACACAGGTTTAAATTTAACCCAAGATTTTAGCGGAAAACAAAACTGCATATAATACACATGTATAATACACACCCTGTTTTTCCTCCATATTTTTTTCCCCCTTTCTCTCATGTATAATATGCACCTTCCCCCACACTTCACATAAGGTGAAAAAGGTCAAAATTGTGAGTATTATATGTCAGATTTTATTCATCCCAGTATCTAAAAAACTGAAAATGGTTCATTACATTTCAATTTATGTACTCTTAGTCAGCATATTTTTCCTTTGGTTCGCAGGTTCTAAACGTTTTCAAACAAATCAAGAAAGTAGCTAGGTTGTTTTTTTTTTAATCAGATTTATTTAAAAAAAGCTGATAAAACTTTAGAAAGAAATAACGGTTTTGAGATCAGGACCCACCCTGTCCAGTTCACTGAAACACTTATCCTGGCCGCCAGCGAGACTCCCATTGCCTTGCCTGGCTTTGCATTGATGGTTAAAATTATACATGCTGATGTGTGAAGCGCTGGAGAAACCAGCCGCACCATACAGACACATAAACATAAGCACTGATTTATATGGGGTTTTAACTCCTTAAAGGGTTAGTAATGCCGAAATTTAAATCTATTCAATATGGTAGATTTAAAAAATAAATAAAGTATCTGGAGAAAGTCCTAGCTGTCAAACCTTTAACCCTTTGAGTGCCAGAAGGGTACGCAACGCATTGCAAAGCACTCTGGCACTCATAGGGTTAAGGTATGAGAGATATTCGCTGCTAAAGTTCCCCCTTTCCTGATATCAGCGCTCTACTGACAGGAGATCCCAGTCTTGAGACCAGCCGGCGGCTCTTCAGCAGAGCTGAAATAGCGATCTTTAAAAAGAATTACTTCATTGGAATGGTCTACAAAGTGTGCCTGGTTTGCAAGCACACTTTGTAGACCGTTCCAGTGAAGTAGATCTTTATAAAGATTGTTATTTCGGCTCTGAAGAGCCTCCTTGAGTCGGCAGACACAGATCTCCTTCTGTCGGCTTTACAGATGACATGAGGGAGGGGGGACGTTAGCTGAAAATATCTCTCAAACCATAAAGGTTTGAGAGCTAGGGCTTTCTCCAGATACTTTATTTTTTTTAAATCTACCATATTGAATAAACTTAAATTTGGGCATTACTAACCCTTTAAATACTATAAAAGTCTCCAACAAATTGCAAAGTGTTAACCCTTTGAGTGCCAGATGGGTACACAACACATTGCTTCATAATGCGTTTTGTACCCCTCTGGCACTCAAAGGGTTAAAAGCACCATTTAATTCAAAAATAATTTGAACATTTTTAATAGTCCCCTATGATGCAGTTGGTTTGCCCCAGAATTGCTCCAGTTAGCCTTAGCGCAGCAACTTGTAGCAGACTAGCAATCCCCCTCCTTAACCCATTCAGTGCCAGATGTGTGTCCAGTGCACTGCAGCTTCCTGGCACTGAAACCGTTATTAATATGTCTTGTCATATCATTTATAAACGAAACCAATCTCATTAATAAGTGACATAGCACATGTGCACAACCTTCTAATGCAGCTATCGGCAATCTGATAACATACATTACACTGGCTTTTAGTAATGAAATATTAACATCACAGCAGTAAGCAAAAAGCTCATAACAATGTTACTGTCTTCTAGATGGTGCCATGCATATAGAAAACATATTGAAAGCCTGACATTTCCTCTTGTGCTTAAGTGGATGCACCAGTCATAATAAGATTTACGGATTATAGCACGTAAATCATTAGAAGCTCTTATAATTTATCCTAGGAAGACTAACTTCAAGATCCTTGCTTCCTGTAAAAGAAGCATGACATAGTCACAAAATAGTGCACAGGAGTGATTTAAAGGAACACAAACTCCTAAAAAAACAACAAACAAAAATAAGAAATAGATTGATGTGACGTTAAATATCATGTACGTACAGCTAGAATATGTAACAAGTAATACATTTATATGGTACTTCCCTAAAATATAAACTTAAAGGGATAGTTATGTTTCACAAAAAAAGCAGCTCAAATTAATCTTCATAGTATTTGGGACATTGGAGAGTGTTATCACAATTCTGTCAGAGTTGTAGTTCAAGAGTAATTGAATGATAAAGTATCCCCCTCCCGCCCCTTTTACTGATGTAACACTGCTCAGCTCAGAGCAGCAAGACTGTCTGGATGGATCACAGAGAGGGACAATCTTCAATTAACATAAGGGAAAAACCTGTCAAGTGGGGCAGGGTTTTCCTTATGCTCACAGTAAGAAAATTGTCCCTTGCGGTGAGCAGTCCGGTCAAGAGAACAGATTCCACATCTGAGGGGAGGTGGCTTACGCTAGGTAAAAGGGGTGGGAGGGGGATACTTTATCATTCAATTACTCTTGAACTGCAACACTGACAGTATTGAAAAAACACTCTCCATGGCCCAAATACCATGAAGATTAATTGGAGCTGATTTTTTTGTGATACATTACTATCCGTTTAAAGGGATAGTGATACTTTATTATTACTATCTCTCATATTGTACATATTTGCAAAATAAGTTAATAGCCCCCAGGTTCATCTCTCAAACCTTAATGGTTTGAGAGATAACCGAAGGCAAAGACCCCCTCCCTCTCCCTTCCCGTTGTGCTGACTGAAGAGAAAGTCTGTCGTACGACAAGCTTGCGGCTCTGTAGCTGAGTCGAGATCCCGTTAGTGAAGAAGAATTATTTAACTGAAACGGTCTTCTACATGTGCTTGGTTCAGTAAAATAATTCTTTATCACTAAAGCGATCGCGGCTCTGCTGCAGAGCCGCATGATGAAAGACAGACCGGATATCCCTGCAGTCAGCACAACGGTGACTTCAGGGAAGGGGGAGGGAGGGGGGAACTTTGCCTTCGGTTATCTCTCAATCCATAAAGGTTTGACAGATGAACTTGGGGACTATTAAATTATTTTGCAAATATCTACAATATGAGGGATAGTAATAATACAGTATTACTATCCCTTTAAACTTGCTTTTTTAATGGACATGTAAATTGTCCTGTTCAAGGAGCATTTATTTAACCCTTTGAATACATGACAGGTGTGCAACGCATTGCAAAGCAATGTTTTGCGTACCCCTCTGGCGTTCAAAGGGTTAATCTTGTTTGCGCTGTTTGTACTGAGAGATCAGAGCCAGTGCGAGTTAACTGACTGTAGTTAAGGCCCTTTATGATTTGAGAGATAATCGTTCTGAAAGTTCACCACTCCCTCCCCTTTACCTGATGTCAGAGCTTTAGCTGACTGCAGGGGAATCCGGTCCTGAGACCAGCAGAGCCGAGGTCATGATATTGAGAAATAAATAGTTCACTGGAACAGTCTACAAAGTGTGCTTGGTTTGCAAGCACACTTTGTAGACCGTTCCAGTGAAGGATTTCTTCTTCAATAAGGCAATCTTGGCTCTGCTGAAGAGCCTCCGCTGGTCCCAGGACCGGATTCCCCTGCGGTCAGCTAAAGCTCTGACATCAGGTAAAGGGGAGGGAGGGGGAAACTTTGACAGCAAATATCTCTCAAATCATAAAGGTTTGAGAGACGGGACTGGGGGCATTTAGTTTAACCTATAATAGCTAGAAAATAAACATTTATATAAATAATCTGTTACTATCCCTTTAAATACTTTTTTTTTAACTCTTTCACTCCTGGTTGCTTACCTTAGGGGGAACATTGGTAATGCGTACTGCTGCATACCCCCCCATCAAAAAGCCCTTCAGTTATTCTTCAAAGTTCAGTATCAGAGGAAAAAAAATGCCCAAATATGGCAGCACATAAATGTTCAGCTTACGGTCAAGTCAAACAAGGTGTCCTCAGCCTTTGCTGTGACCCAGTCTCCATCTGCTTCAGTACATTAACCATTTTAGTGCCAGAGGCGTATGCAACTCATTGCAGAGCAATCTGTTGCATACCTCTCTGGAAATGAAAGGGTTCATAGATGGTATATTGAGATTGGTGTACCAAGAAATACAAATTCCCATTAATTTAAATCATACTGGACATTTAGCCACTTCAATGCTTGAGAGGTCATCAAAGCATTGCTTTGCAATGAGGTGAAGGCCTCGCTAGTATTCAAGGGTTTAAAAGCCTCTTTTAAAATAATGGGAATTTACAAACCCTCTGCTTGCCCATGGTGACATTGTCTGTACCAGAACTGCCTCAGTTTTTACTCCATCGGACAATTACTGCTTTCCTATTTTTTTTCCTCGTCATCTTTCTCTCATGTATAATAAGCAGGAACTGGATGCATCCAGATGAGGTGATGACAGGTTTAGGCCACTAGAGGTCATTAATGCCTTTGTAAACCATTCACATTCACTAAATGTTCAAAACAGGAGTTATTCAGGGAAAAAAACACCTGTACCATACAGCATTAAAGGGGATCTATCACCCCTATACAAGTGAGTCTTTAAGGGTTAGTAATGTCAAAAAACATTCTTTTTTTGCATTTAGAAGAGCTTAAAAAGCTGAGCTAAATGCAAAATATGTATCTCTCAAACCGCTATTGTTTGAGAGATACGGGCGTTTAAAGATCCGTGTGGGTCGACACAGAGGTTCTGCAGCAGAGCCTCAATCTCATTACTGACAACGAATTGCTTTATTGGAATGGTCTAAAACGTGTGCTTGCAAACCAGGCACAAGTTTTAGACCATTCCAATGCAGGGATTCATTGTCAATAATACGATTGTGGCTCTGCTGCAGAACCTCCGTGTCAACTGACATCGAACTTTAAACGCCTGTATCTCTCAAACAATAGCGGTTTGAGAGATACGTTTTTTTGCATTTAGCTCAGCTTTTTAAGCTCTTTTAAATGCAAAAAAACCCTTTTTTTGACATTACTAACCCTTTAATAGTTAGATGATATAGCGAATATGAGTAAAACTGTATTCATTTGTTTTTTTAAATCGCTATTTGGGTGAAATTGAAGGAATAAATGCTGCCCTGCGTCCTACTTCTGGACAGACTGCAGGTACAGCTCTGCCCCGCAGTCTGTCACTCTGCCTCTGCTCCACTCCCTCTATGCAGCCTCCTCCAATAACGGAGGCTTTCTGCCTGTAAGCTGGAGTGCTCTCATTGGCTATAGATATTGATCTCTGCCAATGAGATTGCTTTAGCTTGCTGTATAAGGCACTTAGAACCTTATGCATAAAGGCAAAGAGATATAAATTGATGCCTTGGAGACTGCTCTAGAATTAAAGAGCTTAAATTCCCCATTTAAATTAAATCAATTGGGATTTTTAGTTGTGCCCTATGGGCTGCCCAGAATAACACAAAGGGGGAGATGCACTATGATCTGATAAATAGGTGATAAAGCGGAGATCACTTCTCTAGTGATATCACTTCTCCAGTTCCTATGTTATTCTATAGAGGCTATGTACTAAGATCTCCAGTGCTGAAGAAATCTTACTGCATAGGCTCCATAGAATAACACAGAAACTGGAGAACTGAACTTTGCATTATTTCCTTTTTATAACGCTTTAGTGCATAACCCCCCAGGTGCGCTAAGATGTGATAAAGCGGTGATAAAACAGATATGTCATCTCCAGTGATATCACTTCTCCAGTTCATATGTTATTGTATAGAGCCTATTCACTAAGATCCCTGAAGTCAGAGATCTTAGTGCATTGACTCCATAGAATAACATAGGAATTGCAGCGTTTATCACACTGGATAAATTATCTTTCTTTTGAACATAAGGCCCTAAGGAATCACCAAGCTAAATTATTTAAATTGGGATTTTAATGTGTTGGAGACCTCTAGTATTCAGTGTCTGAGAAGCCGCATATAAATCAATAGGGACTTTTTATTTCTCCCCTATCATGCAGTAGGTTTGCTCCAGAACTGCTCCTCTTTTCTTCTGTGCACAAACCAGGTTAAACAATGTAACTAATACATAAATACCGCTAATAGGTCAGGGAATTTGTGCAGGTTTATAGCATGACTATTGTGATATGAGAATGTTTACCAGCAGATCCTGTGTCTGATTTATGTGGGTCACCATTAATCCGTCATCATATACCAAGTTGTTCACTTTAACATCTTTCCAGGAAGGTCGTGTTCTTATGGGAACTGGTTTAGGATTTTCTTCTGGTTCAGGGCTTTAGGACAACACAAGATAAGACAAATAAACAGGGCTGGAAAAATATAATTGAAGTTTATCAGGGGGTGTACATATATAATACACTTGCATTTATATGCCTGAAACAAATCAGAAAACCTGTCCTGAGCAAAGCTTGCAATTTGTCCACAGTATTCCCAGAATTCCATGTGGCAACATGCCAAGGAAAGTCAGCTAACCCCACAATGACAAGACCCAACAGGCTGGGTACATTGATCGAATCTTGCAATTCTAACCTAGGTATTGCCGTATAAACTATGCTAAAACAGCTAAGGAACCAACATTTATATGAGTCTGGGATCTAAAAAAGTGACTGCAGTGCTTTAATTTTGCACGTTTCGCACGTGGCTGAATGAAATTCCTGGGAATGCAGTGGAAACATTGTAAGCTTTGGAACTTTTGCTGGAGACATGTTTTCTGAGCTATTTCAGACATAAATGCACACGTGTATTGTCTATATACTACTCTGTATAAAGTAGGGATTTTTGTCACTTTTTGCTTACATAACTTGTCTAACATACCGTCTCTTGCCAGATTATTAGTATGAGTCATGACTTAGTCCTACACTGAAGGAACCAAATAAATTGAAACAACTGTCTGTGGGTATGTTGTTTGGTTAATTTATTTCCAACCTGTGCTTTGCAGTATAAACTGTTTTAAAACAGCAGAGGCATAAGCTAAATAATCCATATTAACCCTCTGAGTGCCAGAGGGGTATGCAATACATTGCACACAGCTCTGGCACTCAAAGGGTTAATATGGAATTGTACAGATGGGTGACATCAGCAGCTTTCTCGCCTCTCAACAGAAATCCAATAAAAGGGAATCTGCCATCAATGGGTTCTATGGAGAGGCAAGAAAGCTCCCATGAGCGCTGCGTAAAGAACAGACATCACCCAGATTAGTTCTGAATCTATGCAGGGGAATCTGCAACATAATTTTTTTTTGGGGGGCAAAGCCATAATATGACCCCCAGGCCAGCCCATCCAGCCCTCCCCAATGTTTATACGGAGGGGTAAGTGTCCCCCCCCACACTCTGGACACCCATGTAAATTCTGTTCTCGTAGTTTTGTGGGTACTGCCTTTGGATTAAAAGGGCCTTTCATTTACCCTATACTGTTCCTTTAAAGACAGAGAACAGCATCATTTTTAACTTGTCTACAGTTTGTTTGTTTTTTTTGTTTTTTAACAGTCACAGACTAGTGGAAGTTTCCAGACCTTCAAATGAATGCACCATTTCTAGTATACTTTCAATTTTTCAAAGAGTTTTGAGCAAGAAGGAAATTGAATTACTGGGGTGCATAATACATGTACATCTACAAAAAAAACAGCACTGTGCTAAGAACGGGGGATGCACTAAGGTGCGATAGAGGTGATGACAAAATTTTACCAGGGGCTTCAAAGGTTCTCAAAAATGCTCCTACCTACTCCAGAGACCCACTAACCAGGGTAGGTTTGATTTAAATCAAGTTGATTTAAATCATGACTTAAATCACTGGTCAGTAAGACTCGATTTAAATCATGATTTTTAACCCTTTGAGTGCCAGAGGGGTACGCAGCGCATTGCTTTGCAATGTGTTGCGTACCCCTCTGGCACTCAAAGGGTTAAATGCAAAAACTCTTTCTTGCTGGTAGTTAAAACCATCAATATTTGCAACCAGGTGAAGAAGTCATATTTAGAATATAATCTGTCAGATTAGTAAAACAGAAATATCAGAACTGATTTTAGTTTAATAGATTAATCACTCACATTTGGAACATATAATAAAATATTACTGCATGACTATCCAGCCTTAGGTACATAACTAAACTCTATTTCATGCTGAATAACCTTTAAACTATAATGTATCTTAAATAGAAAACTCTCTTTAGATAGATTTTTCCTCCAAAAGCATTTCATTAAAGGGATAGTATTGCTTGAAAATAATTTTATTTTATATTGTAGCCCTTAAAAAAACATTAAAAATGATATAAGTCCTATCTCACAAACCTTTATGGTTTGGGAGATATTAGTAAGTAAAGTTTCCCCTGGAGTGACGTCACTGCTCAAGCCTTCAGATTTGGAATCCGGTCCGCAGACCGGCCGCGGCTCTTCAGCAGTGCCGAGATCACAATCTTTAAAAAGAATTTCTTCATTGGAATGGTCTACAAAGTGTGCTTGGAAGCCAGGCACACTTTGTAGATAGTTTCAATGAAGTAGTTCTTTTTAAAGATCGTGATCTCGGCACTGCTGAAGAGCTGCCGGCTGATCTGTGGACCAGATTCCAAATCTGTCCACTAGATGGCAGACTTGGCTAAAACAGCCAGGAAAAGGGAACTTTACTTTTATTATTATTAACTTTACTTGCTAATATCTCCCAAACCATAAAGGTTTGGGAGATAAGACTTATATCATTTTTAATGTTTTTTTAAGGGCTACAATATAAAATAAAATTATTTTCAAGCAATACTATCCCTTTAAAATAAATTTGATTTAAATCAAAAATTCTGATTTTAAATCAGAAAAACCTGAAATTTTTTTACATTTAAAAAAAAAAAAAAAATCATCGATTTTTATCCACCCTGCCACTAGCAAACATTAAAAACTACAGTCTCCGCAGTAGATGCTGAACATTTCCTGGTATGTTTATTACCATGATGATTTCATGTAATAATCTGCTGTTCTCATATACAATTATACTTCCATGCTTGTCTCTTATAGCTCTTATATTGCTATATGGTGCCGGTATATTGCAAGTAAATCGTTTGCTCAGCCACCTCCCTGAACCTGTCTTTCTTATGTCTATGTTTCACATTGATCTGTCTCTGTGCTAGAGGTTGTACCCATCGTACACACCAATATGGTGTGTAACGCATTGTGCTGAAGACACTGGGGCATAAAATACAGCCAAGACAAGTAATGAAGCTTGTGATCTGGTCAGACAACTATACTGTAATATTAATACTTACTAGGACGTCTTGAAAAACTGCTCGTTATCCAGAATGTGAGCCATGTTTTGTGTGTGTGGATCCATTGGAGCATTCCTAAAATATAGGAGTTTATACCTTAACTCATACCTTAAAATAAGCATGACATCATTGAGTCGTATAGTACAGATAAATCATTAGCACCCAAAGGGTTAAGGGTCTCGTGAACAAAGCTGAAGGTAAGTAACTCTGGGGAATGCTGAACCATAGGGAAGCAGATAAATATTCCCAGAATTTCCTCTTTCATATATATATATACTAGTTGAACAGCCCGTTACACGGGCCACAGAGCCTCTGGCAGCTGGTCGCGGGGCAGTCACACGCAGTGGAGACTGCCCGCGCCTCGGCTGATACAGAGCCTCTGGCAGCCGGTCGCGGGGCAGTCACACGCAGTGCCTCTGTATGTATGTATGTGTATATATATATAATATATACTAGTGTAAAAGCCTGTGCAATGCATTGCATACCCCTCTGGCACTCAAAGGGTTAAGAGGCCGCTACCTCACTGCTCAGAAGGCTGGAGTCTCGCGTCGCCTCAATCATGCGATACAATCTTGCACAGTAGAGACTGCCCCAACGCGGACACTGCGCATGACTGCATCGTGACAAACATCCTAGAAAATTATTATATAGGATGGGTTTTATCCCTCTATGGACTAGATGGTTGCGCAATACAATACACCGAACATCTATGTAGAACATCTTAAAGGTTTAACAGTGTGTATTCTATAGAGGTCTCCAGTACATTGAATCGCAATGCTTTGGAGCTCTCTCTAGAATTCAAGGGGTTAAAAGCCCCATAAAAATCAGTGGAAATGTGTATTCCTCCCTTACAGAGCAGTTGGTTTGTTTCAGGATTTCTCTTGTATTGCTTTCTGCATAAGGCCCAGAGTACCAGGACAATGCATTACGCTCACTACTCTGGTCCTTAGAGGGTTAACCCCTTAAGGACGGTGCGCACACACGTGTTCATCACTTAAGGACCACAGACCATTTTTTTTCCGCATCCTGTTCAGGGCCCCCCGAACAGCGTGCAGCCACACAGGGAGCCCTGAATTCCATGACGGTCCTGGCATGTCATGGGTCCTTAATGCAAATCTACCCATGATGTTCCAGGGCCGTTAAGGGGTTAAACAAAATAAGAACCAATTATTCATAAGGTAACCTTTAAAGTGTGATTGCTTAACCCATTAAGGACCGGTGACATATCAGAACCGTCACCTGTGTCCTTGCCTAAAGGGCCTGTGATGGTCCTGGCACGTCCCATATTTTGTGCTCACATCGCCCCTGCGGGGGAGCTGTAAGAAAGACTGGAGCAGTCACTATCAGACCCCCTTTCGGCGCACTGGTACATGTCACCAGTCAAGTGTGCCGGAGTGCCCAAAGTCCTCTATGAGGTTCTTAACCTTAATACACCCCTAGGATCTCTGATGCTTAAGGGGTTAAATTTGTATTGTGCTTCTTAACAAGAGTAGTGCAAGGGTACTAGGCACCTTAAAGGTGCAGTACATCCTAGGACCACCTGAGATAAGTACAGTAATATGTTAAGGTGAGAAAATAAATCAGATCTGTGTTTTTGTTTCTTTCCTCAAATCTAGTATTCACAAAAAAAAAATTAAAAACAGTTTCTCCATTGCCATAGCAATACAAAAAAGCTTGTTAGTGTATTTTCTCTCAACTGTTCCTCCTCTGGTGATGTCAGCTGCTTAAACCGCACCCATGCCTCTCAGATCATGTTGCTCCAGGTTTCCTTCGGTAAGGATGACTTTTAACCTATCAAGGACCAGTGCAATGGCAACACATTCCGTGCTGCAGAGAGAGACTATAAGATTGTATTACTTCACACAGAGCATTCTGTGCTGCAGAGAGACTATAACACTGTATTACATCAAATAGAGCATTCAGTGCTGCAGAGAGATTGTAACACTGTATTACATCACACTGATCATTCAATTCTGCAGAGAGACTGTAACACTGTATTACATCACACTGATCATTCAGTTCTGCAGAGAGACTGTAACACTGTATTACATCACACAGAGCATTCAGTACTGCAGGGAGAGTGTAACATTGTATTACATCACACAGAGCATTCAGTGCTGCAGGAAGAGTGTAACATTGTATTACATCACACAGAACATTCAGTACTGCAGGGAGTGTGTAACATTGTATTATATCACAGAGCATTCAGTACTGCAGGGAGAGTGTAACATTGTATTACATCACACTGATCATTCAGTTCTGCAGAGAGACTGTAACACTGTATTACATCACACAGAGCATTCAGTGCTGCAGGGACAGTGTAACATTATATTACATCACACAGAGCATTCATTGCTGCAGGAAGAGTGTAACATTGTATTACATCACACAGAACATTCAGTACTGCAGGGAGTGTGTAACATTGTATTATATCACAGAGCATTCAGTGCTGCAGGGAGAGTGTAACATTGTATTACATCACACAGAGCATTCAGTACTGCAGGGAGAGTGTAACATTGTATTACATCACACAGAGCTTTCAGTACTGCAGGGAGTGTGTAACAGTGTATTATATCACACAGTGCAGTGGTTCTCAAGCTTTTTTGCTCAAGGCACCCTTAATACGCAGTCTGGTATTTCTGGCATTGTCGGGGCACCCCTCAAAGGGTGTAATGAAGGTTACAAATACAGAGTTACTGTTATTGTGCTTTGTAATATTCTTAAATATACAGTTGTAAGTCCACATTCATATTTTTGTGAAAGCCTTATAGCTACAACAGGGCACCCTACGTGGATGTCCGTGGCACACCAGAGTGCCAAGGCACCCTGGTTGAGAAATGCTAACACAGTGCATTCAGTACTGCTGGGAGAGGGTAACATTGTATTACATTACAAACAGCATTCAGTGCTGTAGTGAGACTGTAACATTGTATTGCATCACACAGAGCAAACAGTGGTTCAAGGAAAGTATTACACTGTATTACATCACACAGAGCATTCAGTGCTGCAGGGAGAGTGTAACACTGTATTACATCATAAAGACCATTCAGTGCTGCAGGGAGTGTGTAACATTGTATTATATCACACAGAGCATTCAGCGAAGCAGGGAGTGTGTAACACTGTATTACATCATAAACAGCATTCCGCGCGGCAGGGAGAATGTAACATTGTATTGCATCACACAGCGCACATGGTGATGCCATGAGGTTGTAACATTGTATTACATCACACAGAGCTACGGGAGGCCGTAACATTGTATTACATCGCACAGAGCACAGTGCTGTCGGGAGGCTGTAACACTGTATTACATCGCACAGTGCACAGTGCTGCCGGGAGGCTGTAACATTGTATTACATTCTGCTTTGATGGTCTAGAGACCATAAAACTCTCCAGAAAGTGACATCCAAGTAGTTCACTGTCAAGGACCTTAAAGTGGAGTTGAAAAAAAAAAAAAAAGTAATAGAAAGTATAGGCAATTGTATGTACATTGGATGGCTGGGGATGATGGGAATTGTAGTCCAACAACAAGTGGTGGGATGCTGGCTTTCCACCCCTGATCTATGCAGAAACAGCTTCACTGGTTTTCTGTTGCAGAATTTCACTGAATAAATTAGAAGTATTAGTACCGAAAGCTTTTTAATTTTTGGCCACCCCCCTCTCCAGAAATCCTTTATTTTCCATGAGAGTGGTGCACCATGTCTCATTCTCTATCTATCTATTGATATTCTCATGTCTAGTGATTGGTAATACAATTTATACAAGAAAACTCAACATTTGGCCCTGCTTTGAGCCTTTATGAAGACTCTCTAGTGGAATACCCATTTGGTTTTCTATGCACAAACACAGTGAGGCTAATGTAAAAAGGAAAACTAAAGTGATTCTGGAGGAAGCAAACTGCAAATGAGGGAACAAATAAAGGGTGTTTTGCACTAAGGAGTGATAAAAGGGTTATAAAGTGGAGATAACGTCACTAGTGATATCACTTCTCCAGTCCCCATGTTATTCTAGAGAACATATGTATTAAAGGGATAGTAATACTTAAGATCTAAAAAAATATATGTTGTAGGGTTTATCCCTCTGAGTAAAACAAGGGAACTCCCACTGCTGAAAGGTGTTTTATTAAAAAATTATAACAGCTCAAACTTGAATTTATGAGGTGCAATATCACAGTGTCCTGAAAACTTACAGTGGTGCTGTTGCTACCACACATACTATGGAGATTTATGGTCTACAGATCAGAGCAGTCCATAGGATGGTGTAGCAACAGTGCCACTGTAAATTTTCAGGCCACTGTGATATTGCACCTAAAAAAATTCAAGTTTGAGCTGTTATAATTTTTTAATAAAATATCTCTCCGCAGTGGGAGCACCCTTGTTTTACTCAGGGAGATAAGCCCTACAAAATATATTACTTTGCATTTTAAGTATTAATATCCCTTTAAGATCTCCAGAGTTGGAGAAATCTTAGTGCATTGGCTCCATGGAATAACATAGGACTTGGAGAAGTGACATCAGTGGAGAAGTCATCTCTACATCATCACCTCCTTATCACACCTTAATGCATCTCCTCATAAAGTCCAAGAATTCTCATTGTTTTAAAGTGGAACTTTCTCCTGTGAAATTCCTGCTCCCAGGTGAAAGAGCAATCTAAATGAAGTCTAAATTATCCTTTTTTATTAAATTGCTGTGCTTCCTGTACACAATACTTAAATGTGAAGATGCTGGTGTCGACAGGAGTTTGTCTGCAGTCCAAGATGTACCGCAGACCTCAAATTGCAGTGTTGGCCCAACTCACTACAGAATGCTGTGTTCCTTTACACTGAGCGTCGGCCCCAGAGAGAAGGGGCAGGCGCATACAGGGACTAAGACAAGGGGAGCTCTGCCAATCATGCTGTACATAGACAAGATGGCAGCACTCTCCCTCACCAATGCAAGAGAAGTGTCCAACTTTCAAGGGTCTAATTAAAATCTTTTGTCAGTTGTCATGTTATACTACAAATAAAGAGTGGAGTCAGCTGTTTGGGGCAGTGTCAGAAATCTGACTCCTTTGGCTGGAAAATATAGTGGAAGTCACAGTACAGCCCATTACAGGGGATCTGCATTGAACAGCTAGGAAAAGTGTCCAGCACAATGCAGCGCACAGAGGGTGTGTGTCTGTGTGTGTGGGGTCATTGGGATTTCTTTCTAGACCCCAGTTCTGGTCCCTCGTTGGTGTGCTTGGGCTCACAATATAGCCCTGGCTTAATCTGCTCCCATGGGAGCATATCTGCGAATAGGGCCCTTTAAATTATATGAAATGTTTACTTGTTGCCTATGGTGCAATGGGTTTCTCCAGTTCATGTTAGTAAATCAGCCTTACAGATACACATACACACAAACTCTCTCAGACACCCACACTAAAACTGTATGCAGTCACTGTGGGGCTTATGTGTGTGTATGCACCAATACAATACAAATTGAGTGTTTCAATAAAACACAATGGGCTAGATTCATAACCCCTTGAATTCCAGATGGGTATGCAACGCATTGCTCTGCAATGCTTTGCGTACCCCTCAATCACTCAAACGTTTAAAAGCAAATCTGAGTTACTGTGGAGTAAATCAATTGCACCATAGGGGACAAATAAAAAATTCTGTTAAATTACACTGGTCTTTT
This sequence comes from Rhinophrynus dorsalis, assembly GCA_037306005.1. Lineage (NCBI taxonomy): Eukaryota > Metazoa > Chordata > Amphibia > Anura > Rhinophrynidae > Rhinophrynus > Rhinophrynus dorsalis. The sequence continues at coordinate 39,380,631 of CM074725.1, forward strand.
AACATCTTGAATGCTAGAGAGCTCTCCGATGCATTTGGAGACCTCCGTAGCATTTATGTGGTTAAAAAAAAACCTCTAGACAGGTGCATGTGAATTTAGGACTCTTTATTTGCCCCCAATGTTGCAGATGGTTTACTCCAGAATAACTCTCGTTTGCTTTTTATAAATCTGTACCAATCAATGTTCTATAAGGCAGATTGCGTGATGTTAACCCTTTGAGTGCCATAGAAGCATCCAACGCAATTGTTCTGGCACTCAAAGGGTTGAGAGCCAGAGGCGTACGCAACGTGTTGCTTCTGAATGCGTTGGCCAACCCTCTGGTACCTCAAGCGTTAAAACGCTGTGCTCCTGTAAGTGTCCTCCTGTTTACCTGCTTAGCTCTCCCACTTATAGTGTGCACACGGTACGACCACCCTGCGCCGTGCTCCTCAACTCCAGACTTCTAGCTCGCTCAACTTCCTACTGTGGAGCTGTTACCCCGTCCCCATGGAAACGGAGCCGACCATCGACATGGGGACAGCAGGTGGAATAACCGCGTCCAGAGATAATAGAAATACTGCACTCTCAATCTTAATGTACTTGTGTTTTTTCGGTAGTAGTAATATATCATTGGAGAAGACCACTCTGTGGACACTGTGCTGGCTGGAGATCCAGTGCTTAGATGGTACGGTCCGTTGCTAGGCGGAAAGAACGCACACGAATATAATCGCATAGGGCCCTGTTTATTTTATATAGATATAAAGGGCGCAATTCTGGGGCAAACAGCAAAATAGAGGGTCAAATATAGAATCACAGCACCCCATTATTTTAAATGGGGTCTTTAACCCCTTGAATGCAAAATCGCTTTGCAGTGATATAGCGGCGTTAACCATTTGAGCATACATCCCAAGTATCCCTCTTTAGGAGGGATACTCCCTCTTTTAGACCCAAATCCCTCTGTCCCACGCTGATGTCCCTCTTTTTAGGAAGTCAGACTGTGTAGTATGTATATAAGTGTATTACATTGCTCCACAGCAATAAAACTCACATTTGTTTGTTTAAATGTCAGTATATGTGTTTATACATTAGTATGTGTAACTAAACTACTTTGGTCTTGTCATAAGTCATTTATTAGGTTACACAAGGAGGTGTGTCATGAAATAGCCTAAAAATTCTCAGTAATGGCCTGGTCACCAGCAACACTAAAACACAAGCGTCCCTCCTTGGCAATTTGAAATGTTGGGAGGTATGCTTTGAGTGCCAGAGGATATGCAACACCTCTGGCACTCAAAGGGGTTAAAACCCCAGTTTAAATCAATAAAATGTTTTGTCATTTATGGTGCAGTTGCATACATCCCAAGCATCCCTCTTTAGGAGGGACAGTCCCTCTTTAAGACCCAAATCCCCCTGTCCCGCTTTCCCACGCTGGTGTCCCTCTGTTTAGGAGATCAAACTGTGTGGTGTGTATAGAAGTGTATCACATTGCTCCACAGTAACATATCTCACACTAATTCTGTTTAAACTTCACTAAATGTGTTTAGAAATTAAAATGTATGACTAAAATAATTTTATCTTATCCTATATAATAATTCGCTAAGTTGTGTGTAACGCCCGGCATGCGCAGTAGACACTGCTGCGCGTGCGGCAGTCATGCGCAGTACAGACTGCCTGCGCCGCGGCTGATAACAGAGCTGGGCGCTCTGTATCAGCAGTGGTGCGGCAGTCTCTACTGCACGTGACTGCCCCGCGACCGGCTGCCAGAGGCACTGTGGCCCGTGTAACGGGCTGTTCAACTAGTTCTAAATAATGTAGTCAGTTACACAGAGAGCTTTCAATAGGTCATAAAATAACCTAAACATTCTCTTACCATAGTGACGTACGCGCCTGCGCTGTCAGTCCCTTTTGGAGCCAGCCGGCTCCTAGCAACGCCTCCTAGACCCGGCTAGGACTGACAATGCAGGTCCGCGCTCCGTCTTGCTGTCAGTCCTGGAAGAATAGCGACTTTCCTTTAATTTGGTAATAATTCTGGCAACTAGCGCTACTGAGTAGCTAGTCGCCAGATGGGCAATTATGTGGGACAATATTTTTATTGGGTGGTAGTTCAGCTTTAACCCTTGAATGCTAGAAAGCCCTCCAATGCTTTGCAATTTGCATTGAAGACCTAACATTCAAGGGCCTAAAAAACAAATTTAATTTTACAAGAAGTTTTATTAGTTCCCTATGATGCTGTTGGGTTTCTCAAGAATAACTTCAGTTTGCCTTTGCATGGGCCATGGTTCAGAATTGTTTAATCTGCTAATGTTTTATATTTTTCGGTTTCTTTATTTCATTTATTTTTGTGTGTGTGTGTGTCAGTTTACACTTTTTTTTTTTTTTTTTACCCCACTACTCTACTCCAAAACACGATTTTCAGATGTACCAGTATTTTATGGATAGATGTTTTTCTTGGTAAATTTTCACTCCAATGGATGTAAAAAAAAAAAAAATTAAAAAAAGTAGTTTATTTTATTCAAAATTATATTTTTTGTGTACATTTTCTTGGGGGGAAAAATGCAGCAAATACCAGCAAAAAAATATCCAAGTTACCACGGTCACTGTTTTGTAAACCTCATTCAATGCATTGGACACCCTTTTGGCACTCCTTGAATGTTAAATCAATAGGATTGTTTTGGTGTTTCTATTGGTCCTTTCTGGAGCAGTGACCAAAGAGTTAGAACAGTTAAAGTCTCACAAAGATGAATTAACGGTCATATTTTCTACTTAAAATAAGCTCTTCTCGTGAGATCTGTCAAATGTAGTAGGAGAGATGACGGATCTCTGTTAGTTTGTTTTTTATTTTGGTACTGTAATGTCTACCTGTCATGGCGCCAGTCGAGTAATGTCCAGCTCCTGCACTGCACAGCCATAGACCATAGCACGCCTGACTTCATCAGCTAATGGTTTTCTAATGTATTGCTTTATTCCCAACAGGGGACACAACAGCAGTATACACACGCATTAACCCTTTGAGTGCAAGAGATATCTAACATAATGCAATGCATTGGATACCTCTCTAACACTCAAAGGTTAAGCTCATCAGGGCAGTTTTAAGAACCCCTGGACCCCCCCCCCCCCCCCCCCATTAGGTTAAAATTTAGGATCTTTAACCCTCTGAGTGCCAGAGAGTTATGCAATGCCTTGCAAAGCATTGTATATCCATCTGACACTCAGAGTTAAGTTTAGTTGTACTCTTCCCATCTGTGGCGAAATGCAACCACGTTTGCATGTTGTGCACCCAGAAGTGCCTCATCCCTCTCTGGCCATCCAGCCACATGATTAAATTGACTCCTTTCTGTGAAAATGGTACTGTTGGGATCCCAAGGGGAGGTTCCCAGAAGAGCTTAGTTGTGCTTGAACTAGGGTTGCCACCTTTTCTTAAAAAAAATACCAGCCATGGCATTCCCTCCATAGACTTAACATCTGGTGATTCTGGCATAATGTAATCACTTTTACCAAAATCCTTAATGTAATCACTTTTACCAAAATCCTGTTGGTTGACACAAATAAACCCACAAACCACTCCTTCACAAAGCTTTGTTTCACATACCTGGGGACTCTCAGGGTTTTGACCCATATCTCAGGGTGAAGGGCCAAAATCTCAGAGTGAGATAACTCAGTATTCCCAATTACATCAATTGCACCAATTAACTGCTTCTTTAGTCCCTCAATTTGTGAATTGTACACCAGAAAGGCAAAGGCCTTGTGTGTGCTCAGGCCTTGAGATCTCTAACTTGCTGCATGTTGGAGGTTCCTCAAGGACTGATTGATTCACCGCTTGGTTACCACAAGGAGGAACATATAAGCTACAATGTATGTTCTTGGGAGAGTTAAGCTTAATATAGAGAAGATCTCAGTGTCAGATCTTTATAAACGTTCCCAGCTATGTATATTCATATGAATGCTGCTGACATGTTCTCTCCTATATATTTCTACTGGTGGCTCTATGAAAGGCCAGTTGATATGATTTACTCAACTGGTTCAGTGTAAGAAAGCCAGGCGAGGTGGTAGCTTGAGCAGGGCTGATTAACACTTTCAGTAGCAGAGGGGTACACAAAACTTTCTCTGGAATGCAGTGTACACCCCTCTGACACTCAAAGGCCTTAATAATAAGAGGGCTGATGGAGCAGCAGCTCTAGGCCCAGTGAAAACAATAGGCCTATTCTCCGCCGTCCAGTGAGTGGGCCACAATAGGCAACTATTCAGCAGCTAAAGACAGCTGCAATCTTAAAGGGATAGTAATGGCTGATTTAAACATAATTTACTATTGTAGATATTAAAAAAAAGAAAGCAATTGCTGTACATCCGGTCTCTCACACCTTTATAGTTTGAGATATAACCTGCTAAAATTCCCCTGTCCTGCCCCTTTCATAGATATCCGCCTCTAGCTGGCAGCAGGAGATTCGGGTTGTGCAACCCGCCAGTGGCTCTTCAGCAGAGACAAAATATCACTATCTAAAAACAAATACTTCATTGGAACTGTCTACAAAGTGTGCTTGCAAATCACACACTTTGTAGACAGTTCCCATGAAGTATTATTATTATTATTTTTTTTTTTTTTAAGATAGTGCTATTTTGGCTCTGCTGAAGAGCCGCTAGCCAGTCAAATGACCAGAATCTCCTGCTGGCAGTTAGAGGCTGATGTCTGTGAAACAAGACAGGAGGGGAGAACATTAGTAGGTTATATCTCTCAAACTATAAAGGTTTGAGAGATTGGACTTCAGCTATTTTTTTTTTTTTTTTTTTACAATGGTCAAGTTGTTTACATATTGTGCAGGTGCAGAATATTTTAAGTCAAAAATAAGGGTGACTAATGTGGCCCTGAAATCGAGAAGCTCTTAAGTCAATATAATATCCACGTCCTATATCAAATTTAAATAATCTTATTATGCAATTTCCTGAAACTAATGTCAATATATGGATCATGTAAGCATGATACTTAAGAGGTTCCAGGCATGTCATTCCTCTTTTTAGTGTAAGCAGTATCTCTTCTACTGGCGGAGTATTTAGGGCCTTAGTCATCAAACTACTGCTGTGCAATTCTGGAGCAAATCAACTGCACCATGGGGAAAATGAAATTCCCCTTTGATTTAAATTATTTATCTCTTGAATGTTAGAAAGGTCTCCACTGCTTTCCTTTGACTGGTAGATGGGTCTCCAGAGCCTTCCAGTGTGTTAAAAGCTCCATGTAAAATCAATAGGGTGTTTTTCAGACTTTACATTTAATCAGTACTCTACAATAGGGACCCCCTGGCCCTTACTCTTACCTAACAAGGAGAGTGAATTGTTACATTAGGACCCTCAACCTTCTTGCACTGTAGACTTCTCCTTAGGAATCTCCTAACAAAGCACTACAATGTGTTACGTACCCCTCTGGCACTCAAAAGGTTACAAGGATAGTACTATTTCCCAGACAAACAGCAGCTCCAATTAATCTTCATAGAGAGCATTATTTCAATACTGTCAGCGTTGTAGTTCAAGAGTAACTGAATGACAAAAGGGGTGGGAGAGGGATACTTTACCCAGTGTAAGTCACCTCCCCTCAGATGCGGAACTCTGACAGTACTGAAATAACACACGCCACAGCCCAAATACTGTGAAGATTAATAGGAGCTGCTTTTACTGTGAAACATTACTATCCCTTTACGAATGGTCTCATGTCCATGTCAAGAATTTGACTGTCGTTTGTCTCAAGTCTTAACCCCTTTTGAGTGTTAGAGAGGTGTGGAGCAGGGAGAGGGAGAGAACAAAAGCAGCCTCTTGCTGCTCACTCACTACCATCCAACTCACAGGCACACACTACACTTTTAAAAGAGAACTGTCATTTTGTAATATGTGATTTTGAAAGATTTCAGAAGCACCTATATTTTTACTATGGAGTTCAAAGGGTTAACCCTTTGAGTGCCAGAGAGGTACGGAAGTGTCCCATACACCCTTTGGCACACAAAGGTTTAATAAATATTTTATACAAGAGATCAGTTGGAACCCAATGTCACTGTGTGTTGTATGGGGCATATGTACAAAAAAGTGGAGGAGTGCTGGGGGCAAACCATTTGCACCATAAGGGAGTACTAACAATTCCCCAAATTCCCATAGATTTAAATTGGGATTTTAAGCCCTGGAATGCTAGGTCTCCAACGCATAATAAAGCAATTTGATAGACACCTCCTCTTTTGCATTCAAAGGGTTAAAATCCCCATTTAAAATAAATAGGAATTTTTAATACTCCCATGTAGTGCAAATGGTTTGACCCAGGACTCCTCCATGCTGAATTTGTATGAGTGTCCAAGAAGCAGACCGTTCACCATGCATGCACACGCTGAAGATATTTAACCCTTTGAGCTCTGCACACTCCTCTGGCACTCAAAGGGTTAATGCCAGAGTACTAGCAACAATGACAGTTAAATTAATCCAATAAGAGCAAGGTACAATGGCCTGTGCTTCTTAAAGGAGCAGCAACCTCATTCTACTAAGCCCTCACTTACCTTAAGGACCAGGAAAATCTGAGGTGGATTCCATTTAAGGACCGGAGCAATTCTTACCTTTTTGACGATGTCTTTGTTCAACAGCGTTTTCCCTCTAAGACTCTTATTTCAGCCACACAAATGATATACTATTTTTTCCACACACATGTAGGGCTCTCTTTTGATATCACTCTTACTTAGATAGCCCACTATTTATTTTACTGAAACTAAAGAAAACTGTATAAAAACAAATCAAAACTAAAAATGGTGTTTTTTGTTGTTTGTTTTTTCTCTTGTTATCATTTGGGTGCAAAGGGTAAACTTTTTATGGAGACTGCATTCATTCCTTCACAATGAGCAGTTTTAAGTGGGCATTGTCCACCCTGGGGTGAAACTCCCCCTGTCCCTCTGTCCCTCTTTTCCTCACAGATTTTTTTTTTTTTTTTTTTTAACATTACTGTCTGGTGTGTATATAAGTGTATTACTGTGTTCCACAGAAATAAAACTCACATTAAACTTTAATTTTGTTTCATTATTTGTGTTTTAAACTAAAAGTTTGTAAATAAAATAGTTAGATCTTTCTCTCCATTATTTTAAAATTATCAGAGTGGTGTCAGTATGTCATAGAGACCTACATTTATCCTGCCCCTAACACCAGCATTGAAGGGGTTAATATTTCAAACGTTGGCCTCTTTGTGTTTGCTTTTGGGTGTGCTCTCTACTTATCTCTTCCTTCCTCTCCCGTAAGGAAGAGAGAGGCACAGAGCAGACACAAAGACAATGTGTAAAACACATTGCCTTTGTAAATGGAAAAGATGGTACATGTGACCTCTGTAGGCGCGATCACATGTACCTTGGGCTGACCAGACCTCACCTTTAACGGGTGACATATAGGAAAGATGCATACTGCAGGACTGCTTTGATGTCAGCGAAATACCAAAATATGGCTGTTTCCTATGTGTCCCCGGTTAAAGGTGAAATTTGGTCAGCCTAACGTACTGGCAGAAGAAAGAAGGACCAAAACTGAGCGCTCCAGTCCTGGAGCACTCAGTTTCAGCCTCCGCAGAATGATAGCAGGGTGCACAGAGGCACGCTGCTATCGTTTAACCCATGACGTACCAGGACCATCATGGGTGAATGTCCTGGCACATCATGGGTCCTTATCGGGTTAATCTGGGACAGAAAATCCTACATTTCAAGAGAATTTAATTATTTGTGGACTGGTTGTCCAAAATGAATCTTTAATTGGTAGTAGATATCATGTCACTCTATTTAATGGATTGAGAGGATATTAAATTATTTGTTTACTAGTTAGGGACTCCAGTCTTAGAAACAACAAGGTCTCTGCCCTGGATGACAGACTCTTCATACTTAATTGCTAGTTTGGAGGGGGCTTCCCAGCTGGGCTGCCCACACCCACATTCTGAGTTGTGGGCGTAGTAAGTACAATATCAGTTGCCCAGTAGCCACCTGTACCTGATTTCCAGTAACAGACTTTATATATATATATATATATATATATATATATATATATATATATATATATATTCCTTTAATAGTTATTTTAACCTCTTGAATGCCACAGAGGTCTCAAAGAAAGCTGTGGCTGAAAGTGGGTGGTGTTTTGCTGGTTAACTGTAGAATCTCTGTGTGGTAGGGTCATGTTAGAATTAAACCTTTGATGGGACAGAGAAGGTATGTGCAAGGCATTGCACACTTAAAGGTATAGTAATGTATCAAGATAAAAGCACCTCCAATTAATCTTCATGGTATTTGGACCATGGAGAGTGTGATTTCAAATACTCTTGAACTACAACTTGAACAGTATTGAATGATATTTATCCCCCTCCTGCCCCCTTTACCTAGCGTAAGCCGCCTCCCCTCAGATGTGGAATCTGGTCAACAGAACAGACAGCTCACAACAAGGGACAATCTTCTTACTGTGAGAACAATGACCCCCCCCCCCCCCCCGCCAGGTTTATCCCTTATGTTAAAGGCTGTCCCTCTCTGTGATCCATCCGGACAGTCTTGCTGCCTGAGGTGAGTTGTGTTACATCAGTAAATGGGGAGGGAGGGGGATACTTTATCCCCCTTTTACTGATGTAATACTGCTCACCTCAGAGAACCAAGACTGCCCGGATGGATCACAGAAAGGGACAATCTTCAGTGAGTATTAGGAAAATTGGGGGCAGGGTTTTCATTGTTCTCACAGTAAGAAAATTGTCCCTTGCTATGAGCTGTCTGTTCTGTTGACCAGATTCCACATCTGAGGGGAGGCGGTTTACACTAGGTAAAAGGGGCAGGAGAGGGATACTTTATCATTCAATTACTCTTAAACTACAATTCAGACAGTACTGAAATAACACTCTCCATGGTCCAAAGACTATGAAGATTAATTGGAGCTGCTGTTTTTGGGAAACATTACTATCCCTTTAATTTGGCACTCAAAGGGTTAAATAAATATTTGCTCTGTTCAAAAAGTAGACAAACTCAAACAGTGATGCACAAAACATGAGGTGCATTTGTGCTGCAAAGCAAGCAGCTACACCCATAGGTAACAACATTCCAAAAATCTACATTTCATTTAACCCCTTAACGACCCTTGACGGTCATAGTACGTCAAGGGTCGATTTGACTTAACGACCGATGACGTACTATGACCGTCATCGAGTTCCGGGCTCCCCCCGCGGCTGCACGCCGTTCGGGGAGTCCGGAACGCAACGGAGCAAAAAAAAATTTTTGCTCCGTGGTCGTTGAGTCGCGTCCGCGGCCGGATTCCCCGGTCGTTAAGGGGTTAAAGGGGGCTTTTAAACCTTTGAGTGCCAGAGAGGTGTACGTCGCACAGATGTCTCTGGCATTCAAAGGGTTAAATATCTGAATGCTACAAGAGATCTCCATGTCAAAGGAGTTAATATAATCTATAGTTCTACTCAGATCAACCCAGTGCAGTTCTTACACAGAACTTCACACGTACAGCAGGATGTAGGTTTTCATTTGTACCCAAGCTCTGCTAATAGCTCATCAGTATGACAATCCTGCAGTGACTTGGCTCTACAGCACTGGGTTTTGGTGTTTTTTTTTTGTTTTTTTGTTTTGTTTTTTTGGGGGGGGGGGGGGGGGAGTGGCAAAAGGTCCACGAGAGGAAATAAACAGTTGATGCAAAAATAAATTATGCAAAGTAAACATATCGTTAACAGGAAAGCTTTTAACCCTTTGAGTGCCAGAGGGATACTGACACTCAAAAGGGTTAAAGGGTGCATATGTTTTCCCTCAAGCCTTACCCACTTTTAAGGCCTTTCATGGCATTAAAGGGATAGTAATGTTTCACAATAAAAGCAGCTCCAATTAATCTTCATAGTATTTTGGCCATGGAGAGTGTTATTTCAGTACTGTCAGAGTTTTAGTACAAGAGTAATTGAATGATAAAGTATCCCCCTCCTGCCCCTTTTACCTAGTGTAAGCCACCTCCCCTTGGATGTGGAATCTGGTCTTAAGACCAGACAGCTCACAGCAAGGGACAATCTTCTTACTGTGAGAACAATGAAAACCCTGCCTCCATTGACAGGTTTTTCCTTATGCTCACTGAAGATTGTCCCTCCCTGCAGTCTTGCTGCTCTGAGGTGAGCAGTGTTAAATCAGTAAAAGGGGTGGGAGGGAAAACTTTATCATTCAATTACTATTGAACTACAAGTATTCAACGATAAAGTATTGAAATAATACTCTCCATGGCCCAAATACCATGAAGATTAATTGGAGCTGCTTTTACTGAGAAACATTACTATCCCTTTAACTAGTGTAATAAATATAAATAAAAATCTTACAAAATGTGTGGATTTTAAAAGACAAAACATTGAGGTTACTGCCCTCTTACCCGAGTGCAAGTGTGTAATGCAGTGCATATCGCTCTGGCACATGAAGAAATAAGATTAATTATCCTTTTGAATACATGGCTGTAATTGATTAGACTACACCCATACTGCCTGCCACTCCAGCCTTGTGCCACAGTCCACCATTATAAACATTTCTTCCGTAGAACCCCTGTGATTCCACAGAATGAAGTTCGAGATGCACCAATCTGGAGATATAGACAATGGAGTATGAATAAGCATAGTTGGGAAATATCCGGATTTGCCCCGGAGACTCCAGTTTTGACTTCTAATTACCAGGTCTCCTGGGCAGAGGCCGATTCTCTGGTTGTGGGGAGTTTCTACTGAAACTCTGCCCACTTCTGCTTTTTCCCACCCTGTTCCTCCCACTCCTCCTTCCCCTGTCTATTTTACCACTTTTTTCATGGCAACTAAGCCCCACCCCCACTTGTGATTAAGTCCCACCTCCTTTTTGACACCAAACTTGTCATTTTTCTCCCCTCCCAGAGGCACCACAGGACCCTCCTCCAGGGAGTCCCCACATCAAACTTCCCAGGTATGTGAATAAATAAATACAAATAGGAATTAACAAAATAAAATAAAAGAAGCTCAGACAAAATCGTTTAAGAATGTTCATCTCTGACTGATAATAAATTAGTCATAACAAGTAACACACAATACAGAAAAAAAAGGTATTTACATTATTGTGACCTAGCAGTGACGTCTCCTGTAGCATATTTCATGTTGTAGCCTATAGCTGTGCTTGAAGTTAGCGCTGGTAAAAATGCAGTGTAGCATATGAAATCCGTGACAGAAAAAAAAAAAAAAATTACATCTATGAATTAAACAAATTGCATCAGTCTTTCAAAAAGAATTAAAGGCGCAATAAACTTTATCAATAGTTAAAAAAAAAATAATAAAATAATAATATATATATATATATATTTTTTTTTTTATATAGGGTTTTTCCCGATATGCAAAAACAATGGTACTCCCACTTCTGAGAGTTACTTCCAAAATTACTACAGCTCATACATACATTTATTTTTAACCCTTTAAAAGATCATGCACACCCCTCTGGTTCTTAAAGGGATAGTAATACTTCATTTTATCGTTATTTTATTTTGTAGGCATTAAAAAAAACATGAAGAACTATAAAGTCTTGTCTCTCAAACCTTTATGGTTTGAGAGATATTCACAAGCAAAGTTTCCCCTCCCACCCCTTTTACCTAGTGTAAGCCATCTCTTCTCAGATGTGGAATGCAGTACATAGACCAGACAGATAACAGAAGGGGACAATCTTCTTCCTATGAGAACAATGAAAGCCCTGCCCCCTTGACAAGTTTTTCAGGTTTTTCCCTTATCTTAACTGAAGATTGTCCCTCTTTGCAGTCTCTCTTCTGATCTGGCTGAGCAGTGTTACATCAGTAAAAGGGGTGGGAGGGGGATACTTTGTCACTGAATTACTCTTTAACTTCAAGTCTGACAGTATTGATATAACACTCTCCGAAGTCCAAATACTATGATTAATTAGAGCTGCTTTTATTCTGAAACATTACTATCCCTTTAAGGTGTCTGTAGACCATAAATCTCCATAGGATCGTGTAGCAACAGCACCACTGTAAATTTTCAGGCCACTGTGATATTGCACCTAAAAAATTCAAGTTTTAGCTGTTATAATTTTTTTTAATGAAATCTCTCTCAGCAGTGGGAGTATGTTTTATTCAGGGACATAAACCCTACAACATATATTTTCTTACATTTTAAGTATTACTATCCCTTTAAAGGCCTACTTTCATGTAGACAGTGATCCATCAGCAGATCCGCTCCCCGTCAATTGTAATACAATTTTTTTTTTTCAATTTATGTGCGCAGTAGGAGTGCCTTTGTTTTAATGCAGGAAAACACCAGTCACTTTTTAAATAAATGATTGAGCAGAAAAAAAACACAAAACAAAAAAAAAAACAAAACAAAAAAAAAAAACGAGAGAGAGAGAGAGAGAGAGAGAGACTGTTTTCAACACTGTCAAATAAATGAATGTTTTGCTTGTTTTAGAATACATCTAGCAAGGCCTGTGTGTTTGTACCTAATGAAAAGAGTGGACTATTCTCAGAGCTGCTCTAAAGAATGAGGTAAACTGAAGACTCCTCTATGCAGCCTTCAGGCAAATGGCTTTTTTTTTTTTTTTTTTTTTTTTTTTTTCCCTCCTCCTACCGAGTTCCAGTTTGCACACCACAGTGATTTTGCTAGCAAAGCATTTAGCGTTCTCTTCCAGGAACAGCTTGTATATATACATGGTATACTGAGTCAGCAAAAAAAAAATATTTATATAAATAAAGGGGCTGTTCTACCCAAACGTGTTATTTCCCCATTATTCCTACACAGAAATGGGTGAAGGAGCATTATTAGTGCAAGGGTGGTCTGTTGTTAGACCCCCATCTATTGGGACTACAACTCCCATCAGGGAATTATGGGAGCTACAGTCCGCTAATAGCTGGAGGTCCAATTGAGCAACTATCCCTGACACAGTGGGGGTTATGCATGAAGACGTGATAGAGAGGTGATAAAGCAGCGATAACCTCCAGTTCCTATGTTATTCTATGGAACCTATGTACTAAGATTTCTGAAGTTGGAGAAATCTTAGTGCATTGGGTCCATAGAAAAACATAGGAACTGGAGAAGTCATCACCTCCTTGGTGCATAAACTCCAGTATTCCCATTTTTTTCTCTTTATATTAGTTTACGTTTGTTATTTTAACCGCTTGAGTGCTAAAGACATATCTACCATACTGCAAAGCAATGTGTGGAGGCCTCTAGTACTCAAGGGATTAAGTAATGCGTTCCGAAGGGTTATGCAAGCACTGCAAAGCTTTGCTCACCCCACTGGGCCTCAAAAGGGTTAAAGAAGCAGTAAACTTGGACTAAAAACATGTTAGTGGACTTTTTCTCCTCAGAGAAACAAGCGCACTTCCACTGCTGGAAGATTAGTAACTCAAATGTGTTTAATTACACTGAAGTTTTCTGTTGTGGTCACTAGGGGATGCTGTTCCTATCAGTTACTGTGGAGAGCTGTAGTTAATAACATGCTCCCTTAAACGGCATTAAAGGGATAGTACTACTTAAATATAAATTAGTTTTAATATTGTACAGATTAAAAATACGAATACGATGAGGTATGTCCCATCTCTCAAACTTTTATAGTTTTGAGAGATCGAAGCATGTAAAGAGCCCGTTTTACCGAAGTCTGCCATCTAGTTAGAAAAGCAGTTTCTGGTCCCGGGAACAGACCGTTCCAATGAAGTATTTCTTTTTTGATTTCGGTATCTCTGTTCTGCTGAAGAGCTAAATCATATGTTCTCATTAAATAAAGCTTACTGCTCTCCTTCAAACCTTGGAGTGCCAGAGGGGCGTGCAACACATCTCTTTAAAATGAATTCACACTTCTCTAGCGTTCAAATGTTTTAGGATTGGAATATTCCCTTTCACTGTGAAAAGCACCTTAAAAGTCAATTTACAACAATGATTCCGTACGAAAAAAATAAATTGCATTACTTTGTAAACAAAAGGATAAGCCAACTACTGGGAAATGCTTTGTTTAAAAAAAGTGATTACAGCTCAAATCAGACCACAAAATGAAATTGTGTTTTGCTATCCTTGGAAATCTTCTGGTCCCAGACTGAATTCTCCACAGAAAGCAATAGCTGCAGTGTCACCTAGTGGTGACTTAATAAAGTGAATTATGATGATAAAAAGGGAAACTGATGCAATGAGAGAGATGCACCAACATGTGATAAAGCAGAGATGACTTCCCCAGTTCTGTTGTTATTCTATGGAGCCAACGCACTAAGATCTCCAGATCTCTATAAAAGTTTGAGAGATGGAAATTGTGCCACATAATTTATTTTTTTTTAATCTACAAAATAACAAAGTTATTATTGGACATTAGTGTCCCTTTAAGGACAATAGGGGTCATTTTGCAACCCCTCTGGCCATTAAAGGTTTGATGGGTGACATTTTGTGTGTCTGAGGGGTGTGCAATGCATTGCAAGCAAGGGGTTGTACACCGCTCTGGTGCTTGGAGGGTAAAACCATACATTCCATGGACTTAGCAATCTTTGGCTGCAGTCAAACTCTACACACTTATTTACCAGAGCAGCAAAAAGGAAATTAATCTTGCACCAGCTACTACAAAGTGATGCCACTACTGAAGCATTGGGAATGAGTTAGACAAGACAATGGTGATAATGAATTCTATTCCAGTGGAACTTAAATGTAAACACATTTGCATGAATGTATAAATCTGCCATGTATTTTTTTTTTCTTCAGTCTTCATTCTAAAATATGCCTCACCTAAGTTGTCTTGAAAGCTTGCATCCTGGAGCCTCGTAGTTAGCCAATAAAGGTATCACTTTTACTCTATCAGTCTCCTACTCTGACTGGCGCATCTCAAGTGTGTTTTACTCAGCAAAAAAGCTCTATAATGCGTCCTGTCCCCCAGGATATGGGGATAAGCAATGAGTTATTCATCCCCTGGCACTCAGAGGATTAAACATTATGCCATCATCAGCAGCATCAAGGTTACAGAAACTTTAAAAGGGTCAAGATTTTTTTTTTTTTTTTAACCCTATAAAAGTTGGAGCTTTTCTTGCAGAGTAAAACAGGAATATATGACAACTGCTTGGAGGAGATTTTCTCATCCAAATGTAATTAATAAATAAAAAACATTTTAAATTCAGCTTTTAGCAACAGCACCATCTGGTGTGTAACAGGCAATACTCCTTTTTTAAAGTGGAATAAAAAAAAAAAAAAACTAATTAAAGTTACCCCGAAATAATTATGCACATAACGATAAGCATATCCATACTAGTATTATCTGGAATAAATCCAGCATTATTGATAAATTCAACTGAAACAGTCAGGTAACCAGCAGCTTGTTTTAGAGGCATCTGTGCACCTGCACCATCAGTCCGTTCCTGTACCTTAAAGGGATAGTAATACTTAAATATTACTAATCCCCATATTGTAGCCATGTTAAAAATAATTTAATTGTCCCCAGTGTCATCTCTCAAACTTTTATGGTTTGAGAGATAATGGCTCTCAAAGTACTCCCTCTCCCTTCCCTGAAGTCAGCTTTCTAGCTGACTGCAGGAATATCCGGTCTTATTTGCATCAGGCGGCTCTGCAGCAGAGCAGAGATCGCCTTAGTAAAAAAATAAATCTTTCACTGAAACGGTCTTCTACATGTGCTTGCAAACCAAGCATAGGTAGAGGACCGTTTCAGTGAAAGAATTCTTTTTTACTAATGCGATCTCGGCTCTGCTGCAGAGCCGCCTGATGCAAATAAGATCGATATACTTGCAGTCAGCTAGAAAGCTGACTTCAGGGAAGGGGGGGGGGGCTTTGAGAGCCATTCTCTCTCAAACCACAAGGTTTGAGAGATGACACTGGGGACAATTAAATTATTTTTAACATGGCTACAATATGGGGATTAGTAATATTTAAGTATTACTATCCCTTTAAGGTATAATGGAACACCTCCTAGAGGAAATCGGGACGGACAGCGCAGGCGGACACACGTCTCTTTGGCAAGACGTCTGTGCGGATGCCTGCGTGACCGTCTCGGAAGGAGCTGGATTTATCAAGAACGCTGGGCTTATTCCAGATAATACTAGTATGGATATGTGTATTGTTATGTGCATAATTATTTGGGGGTAACTTTAATTTGGGTGATAGTTCCACTTTAAGTTGTACACTCTGTAGGAGACCTTTGAGTCAGGTCACACCTCTCCATAGTAAGGGATTGGAACAGTACCACCTGGTGACCAGAATACTAGAAAGCAGACATAAGTTTGAGCTGTAATAATGTGTTACTTCAAGGGAGTACCCTTGTTTTACTCAGTGGAAAATATTATATATATTTGTTTTCTTTTTCATAACAATTACAAAAAAGTTTACTGCTCCTTTAAGATCTATATTGTTCATTAACCCTTTGAGTGCCAGAGAGGCATGCAATGCATGGAAAACCATGCTCTGCATACCCCACCCCTCTGGCACTCAAACGGTTATGGGCAACTTGCATTTTAGCATTAGTGTTTTTTTACCCAGTCGATGCGAGAGAGGTCTCCTAAGCATTGCAAAGCTAAGTGTTGGAGATGCCTCCATCTTCCAAGGGGTTTACGTAAATCAGAGGACTGATTTGTTGTGGTTCCCACTTTCTTGAAATGGGGAACACGGCACACAAATGGACATTAACAGGAGCACACCAAAACAGGAATACAGAATTCTGAGCCATGGAGCACCGCAGTGTTGTGCTGGTTTGATCTACTGGCTCCTTGGTGCAGTGAACCCAATTGGGAGAAGTCTCCTATCCCTCAAACCCTCCCAGTTCTTGATTCCCCATATAAGCGAGGCCAGCCTCACTTGGCCTGGAAATGCTTGTAGGTTGTATGCCAAGTTCATAAATACTTATTTTTCTCTCTTTGATTCCCATCATCAGTCAACAGAAATCGGATACAGTAATAAAGGTCGGTTTTGCTTGTCAGTGTAAAGCGTTGTTCATCACAAGTCCCACATCACAGTGCAGACCTGACGGCATGTTTATATGCTCAGGAGATAAGTCAATGATATTTGTATTTGGTTACGGAAAGAAATGCTCTCCATTTGATCCAAAGTGCATAGTGAGAATAAGTCAAAGTCTAATGTCTCTTCTCAGTTTCCTCGTCCCTTTCAGGTGTTTTCCCAAGGCGGACATATCCTCGGGTCTCAAAGAACTCAAACCCCCTTCCCCTCCCAAAAAACAGCATCCATTCCAGTAAAAAGTCAGGCGAATCCCCTTATCAGCCAGGTAAACATACTTTGCCTGCAAATAATAGTCCCACTATTGTAAAGAAAATGGATAAAACAAATAGTACATAGGATGACCCAACTACTGTATTGTTGGGCAGTTTGTAGGGTTGACCACCAACTTCATTGATGTAAAATCCTATTGGGAATATTAATGCTGCCATACAGAAGAGGATCACTGAGGGAAAAAAAGAAAGAACTGCATTAAAACCAGCAAACAGATGTGTTCTAAACACAAGGCTACTTACAACAGGGGTGCAGACCAGAGGTGGAAAACCTACTGCTCTCCAGACAGCCAAAAGGCCTCTTACCAATGTTGATTGCTGAAAAGAGATTGCCAACTTTAACCCTTTGAGTACCAAATGCATTGATACCTCTCTGGCACTCAAAGGTTTAAAAAGAGGCACACACAGACACACACACAGACACACACACAGACACACACACAGACACACACACACAGACACACACACACACAGACACACACACACAGACACACACACACACAGACACACACACACACAGACACACACACACAGACACACACACACAGACACACACACACAGACACACACACACACACACAGACACACACACACACACACAGACACACAGACACACAGACACACACACGGCTTCATTCACAAAGAATATTGTGCTTTGGCCCATTTGCCCGCTTGTATGAATTAGTCACCTATAGATGGGAAGCAGACAGACTTGTATGAAGTGAAAAATAAAGTGAATGCTTTCATTGCATACAAGTCCTGTGAATGTAGCTATCCATCTAAAAATATATCTACACACACTAAATAACATTCTCAACATATTGTACAACTAGGAAAATGGCTACAACCCATATAACAAATCACCCAAGTCAGTGCTGTCCAATTTCAGTCCTCAAGGGCAACCGACAGTGCAGGATGCAAGGATTTCCCTGACTAAAAGCATGTGGGCCAATCAAAATGAATGAGCCACTGATTAACTCACCTGTGATTAAATCAGGGAAATCCTTACATACTGGCCTGTTGGGGACACTTGAGGACTGAACTTGCACAGCCTTGAACCAAGTTATTAGTTCTAATTTAAGGAGCAATATTTGAAAAATAACCAGATATTTATATATATCTATACACCTCTAGCTATATATTCCACTGTACACGATAAATGTTTTAGCAAAGATTGTTACTGCAGTGGAATCCAGACCAATACAAGTAACAACAGATATAGGTATGTGCTCTTAATGCCTGTCTCCTATTCCGCAGCTCTCTTCTACATAATGATGCCATATACTTACTGCCAGTAAATGCTATCCAGCGAGCATACTTTGTAGCTTCTCTTCTCCAGTGGGAGGCCACTAGCAAACCGCAAGTAACAGTCAATGATATGATTCCCATGATGATAAAAAATAGTGTTGTCACCCACTCAGGTGGGAGCCGCGGTGGGATACAGGTTCTGTCACGTCCATGTATAGTCTGACACTGTCGGACAAGGCCAACTGTGAGAGCACCTGGAAACACAGAGGCACAGGATTATCATGGAGTAATGCTTGACAATTAGAACAGTGGTTCACAACCCTAGCTGTTATGCAACATTTTTAGCCCAGCACTTGAGGATTTCCCTGCTTGAGCACAGATGACTTAATCACTCTCAATCATCCTGATGAACCAACCTTAGCTCTAACTGGGAAATGCTCACGTTTAGACCAGAGAGTAGGTCAGGAGGAAAGGTTTGATACCACTAAATTAAAGTGTCTGCTGGCTCTTAGTCTTCATTTTTAAAGTGGCAAATTGCATATTTTACCCAATTCTTTACACTCTAGAGACACTGTCAATGCATTGGGCAACATCTATGGTTTTATAAGAAGCACCGGTAGGCACATAACCCATTGATGTCAATGCAGAGTTGTAGAACCAGTGAACTGGTACATTAATTTAGTACAAGTTTTTTGTACTTACTTATAAGAGGATTTTAGTCTTACTTGTTAAATCCTTTTCTCTTAGTCCATACCTGGTAACTTTGGTAGGCGATCCGCCCCTTTAATTGTAGGCAGGAACAATTCTAGAATTGTATGCAGGGGGCGGAGCCTCACTTACCTCATTGGCTGCAGCTAGCCAACCAGCTCCAGAAAGATTTGAGACACTATTGACTAGATAGTGGAAGGGAAAGAAGAAGTCTGTGAGCATGACCCCGAAGGACCCCCACGGTCTGCCACAGGAGAGCCAAGCATGGTCCCTTGACAGGGTGGGAGACAAGTAACCTGTATGGACTAAGAGAAAAGGATTTAACAGGTAAGACTAAAATCCTCTTTTCTCTGTCGTACAATACAGGTTACTGGTAACTTTGGGATGTCCAACCATTGAGTTTCCCAGAGGCGGGAAGTAAGGCAAAGACCAAGCACAAGGCCCCCAAAGTCACCAGAGCAGATATGAATCATCAGATCAGAGATAGCCCAACAAAAAAAATGAAGTGTCAATGGACACTGAACAGGGGTAACAACACCCCAGGAACTGTTACACAGCACATTGAACTAGAGCCAACAGGGCTCAAAAGTGAAGGAAGCACCAACCGAAGAAGATCCTAGACAGGCAAGACTGCCTCAAGGATTTTCCTCCCAAAGCTGGCATCAGCCGATGCCAGCACATCAACACGGTAGCGCTTCGAAAAGGTGTGCACAGACGACCAAGTGGCAACTTTGCACAACTGATCAGCAGAGGCCTGATTCTTGTAAGCCCAAGAAGCCCCAAATAGATCTAGTAGAATGAGCCATGACCCGAAAGGGGACAGGCTTCTTCCTCAGCTCGTAAGCCTTACAAATAGTAGACTTGATCCAAGAAGCAATAGTCACTTTGGATGCAGGTCTTCCTGCCCTGGGACCCTCAGGAATGACGAACAGTGCGTCAGATTGCCCGATGGTGCAATGTTCATAAAACCTGAGACAATGCACCACATCTAACAAGTGGAGATCCCTCTCCTTGTCAGAGGTGGGGTCAGGGCAGAAGGAGGGCACCACAATCTCCTGATTGATGTGGAACTCTGAAACCACCTTCGGCAAAAACTCCTGAGAAGTGCGAAGCACCGCCTTGTCCTTATAAAAACACCAAATAGGGTGGCTTACAGGACAGAGCATGTAACTCTGTGACACGGCAAACGGACACGATCGCCAGGAGAAAGGCCATTTTCCATGTCAAGAGGCGTAGAAGAATAGTAGCCAAACACTCAAATGGAGAGTGCTAAAGAATGCCCAAAACCAAGTTAAGATCCCACAGAGTAGTGGGATTCTTGAAGGCAGGAGGAGTATGAGCAACACCCTGGAAGAAAACCTTGACATCAGGAAGGATGGCAATGCACCATCTCAAAGAAAATAGAGAGAGCAGAAGTCTGAACCTTAAGGGAACTCAAACTGAGGCCCTTATTCACACTGCCCTACAAAAAGGCCAGGACTGTAGGCAGATCAAATTCCGGAGACAGGTCCTTGTCAGCACACCAAGATAGAAAGGTCGACTAGACACAATGGCAGATCTTGGAAGAAACAGGTTTGCGGGCACTGAGCACAGTAGCCACCACCCCAGAAAAAAAACCTCTTCTTCAATATTGAGGATTCAACTTCTAAGCCGTCAAAGTTAGCTGATGAACATCCTCCTTCCACAGGTAATCCTGTACAAGATCCGGATGGGAAGGGAGCCGGAATGGCTCTGCCACTGACAGATCCAGAAGCTCCGGAAACCAAGACTGGTGAGACCAGTACGGAGCAATCAGAATGACTGGACAGAGTTCCAGTCACAATTTCCGCAACACCCTGTGCAATATTGGGAGGGGAGGAAAGATGTAGGCCACAGGAAATAACCAAGGAATGGACATTGCATCCACTGCCAGGGCTAGAGGGTCCCCTCCATCTAGAGCAGAACCTCGGAACCTTCCTGTTGTGTCTTGTCTCCATCAGGTCGATGTAAGGAAGACACCACTTCTGAACAATGAGGGTGAACACCTCTGGATGCCCCCAAGTACAGTATGTAGGATTAAGGTTTCACCCCAGAAAAATCACTAAAATAGACTTATCTATCTATCCAAGCCCTGCGTAGGATACTTTCTGGAAATGGTACAAAATGGCTGCCGTGGTGGGAGCCAGTCAGAAACGAATGCGTGAAGCAAGCGCTCATGGGAAATATAGTTTTCCCAGAAAAAGTACCCAAACAGTCCCCGAAGCCCCCGAAGGCCCCCCCCCCCAACACACTGGAAACATGAACCAGATGATAGAGCAAGGACAGACAAGAAAAATGAGCCATCTCTGAAGTCGCTAGCTTAAGTGGTTGCAGAGATACATCCCAAACTGTACAGTCCCATAGGAGTGAATGGAGCAATGGCGCCTATGCGGTAAAGCGCTCCTCTCTTAAATTTTACAAAACTGAAACAGTAAAAAAAAATGCATGAATCACTAGAACATGTTAGGATACCCAAAAACACTGAACCAGTAGGAAAAGTGTCAGAAAACACCCCAAAAGATGCAAAACCAGCAGGTAAAGGGTTAAAGTACCACATAAACCTGCTCCAAAAACACCCAACAGACATACAGATATACCCAATGAGTGCAGGAGTGTGCAATAGGAACTCCAAAGGTAAACCCCTGCGCGGAGGGGCACTGTGGGACATGTGGACCTGCAGTACTCAAAGGGTTGCTCACCTTTCCTGCGGATCTTCTGTCTTTAGATTACCATGTATTAAGAAGAAGCCTCGGTGGGCAACTCCTGAGGAAAGAACTTGTAGCCAAAATTTTCCCCCCAGGGCTTAAGGTCCACAAAAGCACCTGGTTACTGAGCTAGCCACATCTAAGGGCATTATCAGTTATGGTAATCCGCCTAATGGTGGTATTCCATTTCTAACAGGAAAAAAAAAAAAAAAAAAAAAATATGTCTAAAACTATAGCAGAACTGTTTCTCTTACCTGTGACTTCACCAAGGAACAAATCTTACTGGAGCTGGTTGGCTAGCTGCAGCCAAGGAGGGAAAGTAGGCTCCACCCCCTGCATACAATTCTAGAATTGTTCCTGCCTACAATTAAAAGGGGTGGATCGCCTAACAAAGTTACCAGTAACCTGTTTAGGACGACAGAGAAAAATACTTTTCTCGTGGTCCATGTGAATACAGGAACTATGAGGTAGAGTACAGAAAGATAAAAAGAACTACTATATATGGCACTCAGTTTCCCAAAGCATTACTTGAATAGGAGCACATGAACGTAAACACATCACTACTCCCTATAAAGGATCGCATAGGCTTGTTTCATGACTAAGCGCTATGCCAAATAAGGTTAATAGGTAACATTAACTCACAAAGTGCTGCATCCCTAAAACCTATCTAAATTATTCCCATTTATTTATTTATTTTTTTAATTATTATTACAACTAAATGGAAAAAAACAAAAAAAAAAACTAAACCACACAGCTAACGTGTTTTGCACGTTAATCAGGCTTCAGAGGCAAAAAAGTCCTGTGTATTATTACACTAGGGCATCTTATCCCATTCCTAACCATCTAGTTTTCCCTTTCATATGGTTATAATTGTTTTTAGGACCAAGGTGTTTTTTTTGTTTTGTTTTGTTTTTTTTACAGCTATTAAAGATTTTTGTTTTATACGGACTTTCAAATCCTTGCCCAATTTTGTGATCTAAGATTCACCTTTTCCTATGCGTTTACGTTCATGTGCTACTATTCAGGTAATGTTTAGGGAAATTATTAAGCGAGCCGTATATAGTAGTTCTTTTCTCTTTCTGTGTTTGCATATCGCACTACTAGGCACCTACACGAATTTCGTGTTACAGTACCTATAAATCTCTTTTCATGGTGGTGCTGACATTTTTCTTGTAGATCATGAAGTGAAGTATTCTCTAGTCAGGAAGGCAGGGCACTTGCCTTAAAAGGATCTCTGGAGGAAGCCACCCTCCCTACTCCACTTTACCCTCACCAGACATACTCAGTGTTAAAGGGATAGTAATGTTTCAAAATACAAGCAGCTCCAATTAATCTTCATAGTATTTGGGCCATGAAGAGTGTTACTTCAATACTGTCAGAGTTGGAGTTCAAGAGTAACTGAATGATAAATTATCCCCCTCCCGCCCCTTTAACTGATGTAATACTGCTCAGATGGATCGTAGGCAAGGGACAATATTCAATTAGCATAAGGGAAAATCCTGTCGAGGGGGGCAGGGTTTTCATTTTTCTCACAGTAAGAATATTGTCCCTTGCTGTGAGCTGTCCAGTCCCAGGACCAGATTTCACATCTAAGGCAGAGGTACCTTACACTAGGTAAAAGGGTCGGGAGGGGGATATTTTATCATTTAATTACTCTTGAACTACAGCTCTGACAGTAATGAAAAAAACACACTCCATGGCCCAAATACTATGAAGATTAATTGGAGCTGCTTTTATTTTGAAACATTCTATCCCTTTAAACGGATAGCAAAAACTGAAAACAGAAGAGCAGTAGAAAGGAGGTTACCTGAACCAGAGAACCCAAAAGGAAACCCCTCCCCTGGAACATAAGCAACTAATTTTTCTCCAGGTGGGAAGTCCTGTGTTCAACATGTACTAAGTAAAGTATTTATACGTATGCACAAAAAAAAAAAAAAAAAAAAAAAAAAAAACCCACCAAGATTCTAGGAATGAACAGAAAGCCCCCTCAAATCACAGACCAGTTAAAAAGGAGATGAACTGGAACAAATATAAGCCTAAACACTAAACCAAGTGAAAGGAAAAACATAATTGGTAATAAGCATAAAGCAGGATACCTACAAGAGTGCAACAGCCTGTAGGACCTTCAATCCAAAACCAGCATGAGCCGAAGTCAGAACATTGACAAAATAATGTTTAACAAATGCATGTAAGGACAACCATATTGCCGCGTTGCAGAGCTACTCTGCAGAGGCCTGGTTCTTATTGGCCCAGGTGGCACCCACCAATCTAATGGAATGATCTTTGATGATAAAAAAAGCACCAGTTTGTGCCAGAAAACATAGGCCTGACAAATGGTCGCCTTGGTCCAGGAAACCACAGTCACTTTAGATGCAGCTTGGCCTGCATGAAGACCCTCAGGAGTGACAAACTGATCTGATTTTCAGAAAAGCTGCATGTGAAGAACACACTACTTTAAGCACCTAACTCCATTCAAAAGATGACGTTCCTGCTCCCATCTGAGTCAGACAAGGAAAAGGGACAAAACAATTTCCTGGTTAACTTGAAACTCTGACACAACCTTATGGTTATTTTGAGAACTCCTGTAGGACTTGTCCCCATGAATGAAAGATCAGAAAGGGACAAGGCCTGATGTTTGACCACGCACCAAACAGACCCAGCTGCCAGCAGGAGAGTGGCCTTATAAGTCGAGAACTGAAGCGAAACAAAAGATGAAGACTCAAAGGGAGCCCTTTGAAAAAACTCACAGGACGAAGTTCAAGTATCACGGAGGAGTGGGATCCCAAAAGATCGGTAGCCACCCTCTGCACATCTGGCAATAAGGAAACACAGATCAAGCAGAAATGTGGACCTTAATAGAGTCAAGACTATGCCCCTTCTGAACGCTATCCTGAAGATAAAAGGAAGATGAAAAGGACCAGTTTTTTTTTTTTTTTTTGTTTGTTTTTTTTTTAGCCACAGAGTACAACATGCAGAAACAAAAAGTGCTAAGGCCTTCCTAGTAAGCCTAGCAGAATCAAAAGTAAGATATTTCCTAGCTTCAAAGATATTAGAAATGACCAGAACATTCTCCTCTTTTGGCACACTTACGTGGACAACATCTAAGAATTATTCACCCCAAACATTAATGGCCCTACCCATCCAAGAAACACCCCTGAACTGTAGTAAGAAAGGGATTAAGAATATGCCCCTGCTTGCTCACCAGAATCCACCCGGTGCGGCAAAAAACTTAACGTTAGTGTTGGTGCTCATCCAATATGGCTGCCAAGAGCACCAGTTTCTTAAAAGGTGCCACAGAAGACTAACTAAAACGAGTCAAGAAAGTGGCCACCTGTGGAGAGGAGGGGAAAAGGAAATGAGGCTGACAGAAAAAAAGTAGAGTGCAGATCTAGCGATTCTTCCAAAGACCCTTAGAAGTGGCTGCTAGAGAGACAGACAGGGTCATACTCACAGGACCTGAGAATTCTGAAACCTGGAATCCTTGTTAGTCTTCAGGCTGCTATACATAATTCATGCTCAGCCAGAGCCATGTAGAGAGAGGAGGAAAATGGCTGTGGGAAAGAACCTCTAGCAGACCAAGTACTGTAGCAGACTGCACTCTGGTCCCTATTCCATTAAGATAGTCAGATAGGAGCCTGCCTAATGGGGGAATTACACAGCCCGATATATGTTAAGAAATAAAAGGCTTACTAAAAGAATCTTTACCCTGATGCCAGCTGCCTGTATGTGAGCACTAAAAGGCATGATTATTTTATCCCATTCTTGATAAAGTAGGTGTGCATTAATATCCACGTAGGCTACATTGTGTATATGTACACTATGCATTAAAAGGTGATTTAAATTTAATTCATTGCTGAAGACTGGAACCATAGGGAACCTGCCTTAAAAAGCTCTCTGGAGGTGTAGACGTAGAGCCTTTTAAAGGCAGGTGCCCTATGGTTCCAGTGTTCCATACTGAATTAAAGTTAAATCACCCTTTCATGCACAGTGTACAACTACACAATGTAACATACGTGGATATTAATGAACGCCTACTCCATCAAGAATAGGAGAAAATGATCATGCCTTTTAGTGCTCACATACAGGCAGTTATAGATACATCGCAAAACACAAAGTTATACTGGATTTGTACAAGTAGTAAACTAATAAGATGCAACTTTTCTGTGGTTCTAGAAGGAGAGCTGTGATCACTAGGGGAAACTGAAACTTACTGCTCCAAGATCGGTACGGTCAGTTTCAGATGCTCTTTTGGCGAGCCAGTAAAATTGATCAATCGTGTGCTGGCTCTCCGAATGATGTCTATGCAGTCCTTAAGCGTAATCCTACTCCAGGACCACAGGCTGTTAGCCACCATATCAGGACCGTCACACAATTACATCCTACAAGAAATAACGACAGTGCTAACATGTCATGTGTTAATGTTCACGGCTCTCCTTAGGGCACACTATGATTGTGGCAGGGAGACTGACTGTTCCAAGACCAGAGCAGTCCATTTCAGCTGTTCCCCAGTGGTTCTGAGGATATGATCGCTGCTATAGCGGTCACATGTGCCAGTGGAATCAGATGACAAGGAAATTTAAGTAAACATTCAAACTGTTCTCTGCCTCTCTCCTCCTCACTGTGATCCTGAGGGAGAGGGAGACACACACATACCAGCAGATTAAACGGCCAAAGACGGAGACACTTTTTTTGCCAGAAGCTGGACAGGTGGGTAGAACATAACAAATGTATTATTATTTATTCATTTTATGACCTATTGACACTACTCTTTGTAACTGCGTAAATGATTTAGAGCAAGACCAAAATATTTTATATACAGACTAATTTATAATTTATAAGCAGCAATCACCATTGTCCTTAAGGACTCCTGGTGATAATGAGTCTTGCTCACAAAGGAACTGAGATCCTTCAGGTCCAAAATCGGACGACAGTCGCCATCCTTCTGGAGACCACAAAGAGGTTTGAGTAAAAACCTATACCTCTGTCCCAAATTGGAACAGGTTCCAGAACATCCTTGTCCAGAAGGGCCTGGATAGCGCTGGACAGACGGCATTTCTCTACGCCCTGGGGCGTGTGAGAAGGGAAAAACAGAAAGGGAGGGATCCTGTACCCTTCCGCCACCACCTGTAAAACCCATGTGTCCACCACCGAGTCCTCCCAGATGCTGTGGTAGTGATGCAGATGGCCACCCACAGCCGATTGGGGAACTGGGTTCGGCAAGTCATGCCGAAGAAGGCTTGGAAGCCTTGGGCTTCCATTGTTGTTTGGGCTTGCAGGAGGAACGCGGAGCTGAGGAAACAGTCTGGTTCGCCAGACGTGTCTCAGTCTGGAAGGAACAAAAAAGCCAGTTGCGCTTGCTAGGCGTCTTCTTCCTAGAGACCATCGGCAGAAGGGTACCCTTGCCCCCTGTGGCCTCGCTAATCAGATCCTTAAGTTCTGACCCAAACAGAGAAGTGCCATGAAAGGGCAATGAGAGCAAAGCTTTCTTGGAAGCAGTGTCTGCAGACCAGATCTTGAGCCAAAGAGCTCGTCTGGCAAACAGACATGGTGGAAAACCTTGCCACCAAGAGGATGGCATCAAACAAGGCAGCAGAGACATAGTGCTGGGCTTCAGAAATGTTGGCAAGTAGCCGCAACTTATCAGGAGTAGGAGCACCCTGATGGACAGCAAGAGTGAGCTGTTCAGTCCAGACCACAATGGCCCTATTCACCCAGGCTGCAGCAAAAGCTGGACGCAGGGAAGTACCAGCGGTGGCAAAAATGGACTTGAGGGAGGCCTCAAGTTTCTTGGTTCAGTCTTTCAGAGCAGACGCATCAGCAACTGTCAAGGCAGTGGAATTAGATGGCCTGGAGACAGGAGCATCCATTTTGGGGGGGGAATGAACCCACTGAGCAAGCTCCACATCAGAAAAGTGGTAAAGCTTGGCAAATTTCTTGGAAACAGAATGTATTCTGTCCGGAGACTTCCACTCAGGCACTAGGCTATCAAGAGTGGGGTTAGGTGGGAAAACAAGTATGGGGCCTCTTAGGCTCCTGAAATACATCAGAGGGATCCAAAGAAACCTCTTAAACCAAGGGAAGGTTTAAGGTGTTTAAAACAGCCCCGATAGGCCCCTCAGCAGAGGGATCAGGATCAGCCTCAAAAGGGTCCCCAGAAAACTGAGAAGAGCCTACAGCACAACATTCCTCAACATCCGAATCCACCAACAGTTCCTCTTCAGTGGAATATGATATGTCAGGAACTCTCTGCGGTTTTGGCAGGGAAGATCTGACAGAAGTAGGGGTCTGCCAGGAGTGGAAGACCCCCTGTAACTGGAATGGAAAAAGTTGCAATTTAGACTGGAGGTCCCTAGTAGCAGCTTTGAACTCTTGCACCCAAACTGATTAATGCATGGCTGGAGGTCCCTGGGGTACACTCAGGGACAGCAGAACATGCTGGGCATAAATGACCTGAGAATTCTCTAGGTAAGCCTGATGGACATGAGGAACAATGCACAATAGGGGACACAGAGACCCCAGCGTCCTTCGTCTTAGGTCTGGCCCCAAGCTCTAAAGGATTAGACATTCTCAGAATGTCAAAACGTTCAACAATAAGGTATCACCCAAATACAGTGTATATGATTAAAATTTCACCCTAGAAATCGCTAAAATGCACTTATCTGGCAGGGTTAATCTGCAGAGGAGAGAAGGAGAGTCCAAGCCCTGCATAGGATACTCGTTCAGGGAGAGCATAAAATGGCTGCTGCAACAGGAGCCAATCAGGAACGAGCGTGCAATGCAAGCACTCATGGGAAATGTAGTTTTCCCAGAAAAAGTACCCCGCAGTGCCCAAAGCCCTGAGCCCCCCCAACACACACCAAACCTTAACCGGATAATTGAGCAAGGGCAGACAAACAAAATGAGCTCTCTCTGAAGAAGTCGCTAGGATGAGCGGTTGCAGAGGTATGTCCCAAACTGTACAGTCCCATAGAAGTGAATGGAGCACTAGACCCAATAAACACTGAATCCAGTAGGGAAAGTGCCAACAACCCACCAAAAGATGCAAAAAACAGCAGCCAAAGGGTTAATTTACCACAGAAACTTGCTCCAAACCACTGAAACATACATACAGATAAACCCAATGAGTGCAGGAGTGTGCAATAGGAACTCCAAAGGAAAACCCCTGTGCAGAGAGGCACTGTGGGACATGTGGACCTGCAGCACTCAAAGGGTTGCTCACCTTTCCTGTAGATCTTCTGTCTTCAGATTACCATGTATTAAGAAGAAGCCTCAGTGGGCAACTCCTGAGGAAAGAACTTGAACCCAAGATTTTCCCCCAGGGCTTACGGTCCATAAAAGCACCTGGATACTTAGCTAGCCACATCTATGTTATGGCAATCTGCCTAATGGTGGTATTCCATATCTAACAGAAAAATCAAAATATGATAAAACTATAGCAGAACTGTTCTCTTGCCTGTATCTTCATCCAAGGAACAAATCTTACTGGCACCGACTGGCTAGCTGCAGCCAAGGAGGGAAGGTAGGCTCCACCCCTGCATTCACTTCTAGAATTGTTCCTGCCTACTTAAAGGGGCAGATTGCCTACCCAAAGTTACCAGTAACCTGTATTGGACTACAGAAAAACACATTATACAAACATTAATGTGAGTTTTATTACTGTGGAGCAATGTGATAAATTTATATACACAGATCACACTCTGATCTCACAAACAGAGGGACACCAGGGTTGGAGAGAGGGACAGTACCCCCTAAAAAGGGACACTTGCAAGGTATTAGGAGTACGTTTATAGTTTTTATCCAGTCCCTGTTAAAAATGCACTGAGTACAAATCAAAGTAAAACCTATAAAGTTTCTCTCCTCGCCCCTAATTTCTTCCACTTTTTTATATGACCAAATGATCTATGGCACTGAAAGAAAGTCACTTATCCTTAAAGGGATAGCAATACTTGTTTTCTCTAAGCTTTAATATTGTAGTTATGAAATAAATAATGCAAAGAATCAAAGTCTTTTAGCTTTAACTTTCATAGTTTTAGTGTACTATCAATCTAAAGCAGTGGTTCTCAATCTTTTTTTTGTTTGGGGCACCCCTAACATAATCTAGAACATTCGGGGCACCCCTGACATATTTAATGTACTTTATCAAGGGCATAAGAAGGGTACAATACATAAATATACAGTTATTATCAGGTCTTATAAATCATAATAACAAAATTAAACATATTGTGCATAACAGTTTCTAAAAATCTTTATTTAAAAGTCCATTTTTGTTAGTCTTCAAAGAAAACACGGGGCACCCTAAGTTGATGTCCGTGGCACACCAAAGTGCCATGGCACCCTGGTTGAGAATCACTGATCTAAAGTTTCCCCCTCCCCCCTTTTAGCTACGTCAGTGATCTAGCTGACAAACTTGGATTCTGGTCTGCAGACCGGACAGCTTGTCTGGAGAGCAGATATAGCAGTGCATACACAGCAGATCTTCAGGACAACGATCTACAAAGTGTGCCTGGTTTGAGGCAGTAGACCACTGTCCTGAAGTTTTGCTTTGTATACAGTGCTATTTCACCTTTCCATACGAGCGTCCGATCTGCAGAGCAGAATCCAAGTTTGTCAGATAGAGTGCGGACGTAGCTAAAAGGGGAGGGAGGGGGAAAACTTTACATCGAGATTACACTGAAACTATGAAAGTTACAGCTAAAAGACTTTCCTGCTCTGCTTTATTTCAGAACTAAACAAGATTTACTTTAACCCCTTCAGTGCCAGAGGCTCGGGCCATTTTCTGAACCCTGCAGGCCAGACACTTTTTCAACATTTTTGCTATCCTTCCGTTTAGGCTTGATTTCCTCTGGGGATTTTTAGTTACATATGGAAAACTATATATTGTTTTTTTCAGAACGAATTGAGCTTTCTTGTGATACCTTACATGAAGAGAATTTTACATCGTGCAAAAAGCTATGATGTCATAATGACAAAAAAAAGTGAAAATTTACTCATTTTGCTAAAATCACATACTATGTATCAAAAATATTTACCTTGATTGAAAAAGTTTCAATTATTTGAAAAAGCCTCGAGTCCCCTGAGTAAAAAAATACCAAATTTGTATAGTTTTACCTACGTCCATGGCTAGCGTAGAGCCCTAATCACCAGCAGCGCAAAATGACATTTTCAACTTTATAAACTAATATGCGCATTCTAGGGTTTTTGTGGTAAAACTACCCTAAAACAGTGGAATAACTATATAAAACTATATATTTCGGAAAAGTAGACAACCTGCCGCATCTAATGAGGGGTAACTTGCCTTCTTACCCCAAGCCTGGTGTGCACAAATGCCTCCAGAAGATGGCGCTAATGAAAAAAAAGGCATTTTCTTACATTTCTGCCCCTTCAAATGTACTGAAATTTGTGAAAACCATGGCATTTCCAACTGTATTCATTAGCTAGTGCTCTTAGGAGAAAAATGACACCCCATTGGTATGAGTTTAACTACCTCAGGGGGCGTTAGAAGTGCAAAATGACACCTACTACAACCTCAAATTTTTCTAACATTTTCTCAAACATTACTTGTCAGTACACAAATGGTTATAACAACTACAGAAGTGAAGAAAGGGTACACAAACCATACCATTTTGAAAAGAAGACACCCTGCCGCATCTAATGATGGGTGACTTGCCTTGTTACCCCAAGCCTGGAGTGCACAAATGCCTCCAGAAGGTGGCACTAATGAAAAAAAAAGGCATTTTCTTACATTTCTGTCCCTTCAAATGTACTGAAATATGTGCAAACCATGGTATTTCCAACTGTATTCATTAGCTAGTGCTCTTAGGAGAAAAATGACACCCCATTGGTATGAGTTTAACTACCTCAGGGGGCGTTAGAAGTGCAAAATGACACCTACTACAACCTCAAATTTTTCTAACATTTTCTCAAACATTACTTGTCTGTACACAAATGGTTATAACAACTACAGAAGTGAAGAAAGGGTACACAAACCATACCATTTTGAAAAGAAGACACCCTGCCACATCTAATGATGGGTGACTTGCCTTGTTACCCCAAGCCTGGAGTGCACAAATGCCTCCAGAAGGTGGCACTAATGAAAAAAAAAGGTATTTTCTTACATTTCTGCCCCTTCAAATGTACTGAAATATGTGCAAACCATGGTATTTCCAACTGTATTCATTAGCTAGTGCTCTTAGGAGAAAAATGACACCCCATTGGTATGAGTTTAACTACCTCAGGGGGCGTTAGAAGTGCAAAATGACACCTACTACAACCTCAAATTTTTCTAACATTTTCTCAAACATTACTTGTCAGTACACAAATGGTTATAACAACTACAGAAGTGAAGAAAGGGTACACAAACCATACCATTTTGAAAAGAAGACACCCTGCCGCATCTAATGATGGGTGACTTGCCTTGTTACCCCAAGCCTGGAGTGCACAAATGCCTCCAGAAGGTGGCACTAATGAAAAAAAAAGGCATTTTCTTACATTTCTGCCCCTTCAAATGTACTGAAATATGTGCAAACCATGGTATTTCCAACTGTATTCATTAGCTAGTGCTCTTAGGAGAAAAATGACACCCCATTGGTATGAGTTTAACTACCTCAGGGGGCGTTAGAAGTGCAAAATGACACCTACTACAACCTCAAATTTTTCTAACATTTTCTCAAACATTACTTGTCTGTACACAAATGGTTATAACAACTACAGAAGTGAAGAAAGGGTACACAAACCATACCATTTTGAAAAGAAGACACCCTGCCGCATCTAATGATGGGTGACTTGCCTTGTTACCCCAAGCCTGGAGTGCACAAATGCCTCCAGAAGGTGGCACTAATGAAAAAAAAAGGCATTTTCTTACATTTCTGCCCCTTCAAATGTACTGAAATATGTGCAAACCATGGTATTTCCAACTGTATTCATTAGCTAGTGCTCTTAGGAGAAAAATGACACCCCATTGGTATGAGTTTAACTACCTCAGGGGGCGTTAGAAGTGCAAAATGACACCTACTACAACCTCAAATTTTTCTAACATTTTCTCAAACATTACTTGTCTGTACACAAATGGTTATAACAACTACAGAAGTGAAGAAAGGGTACACAAACCATACCATTTTGAAAAGAAGACACCCTGCCGCATCTATTGATGGGTGACTTGCTTTGTTACCCCAAGCCTGGAGAGCACAAATGCCTCCAGAAGGTGGCGCTAATGAAAAAAAAAGGCATTTTCTTACATTTCTGCCCCTTCAAATGTACTGAAATTTGTGCAAACCATGGCATTTCCAACTGTATTCATTAGCTAGTGCTCTTAGGAGAAAAATGACACCCCACTGGAATGAGTCGACCTACCTTAGGGGTGCCAGAAGCACATCACTACACCTACCTGTTTGCTTCTTCGAAAATGGCGGCTTGTACTAAAATGTCCATAACTGTTAGAGACATGAAGGAAAGGTATAAAAGGTATACCATTTTGGAAAGTAGACATTCTCCCGCATCAAATGAGGGGTCACTTGCCTTTCTACCCCCTGGGCTGAAGTGCACAAATATTTCCAAAAGGTGGCGCTATGGGAATAAATACATGTTTTTTTACATTTCCACCACTTCAAAGATACTAAAATCTTTGAAAACCATAACATTTCCTGCTGTATTCAGTACCTGCTACCAACATGAGAAAAATGGTAGCCTATTTGTGTGGGTTAACATAGAATATGTGGGTGCTAGGAACACGTACGTAAACCTGACACTTTTGTTTTTGAAATTATCTGCTTGCACTAAAATGGTTATAACCATAATAGATATGCAGAAAAGGTAGAGAAACAATGCCATTTTGGAAAGAAAACATCCTTCCGCATCTAATGAGGGGTCACGTGCCTTCTTACCCAAAGGCTGGTATGCACAAATGCTTCCAGGAGGTGGCGCTAGTGAAAAAAAAAGGCATTTTCTTACATTTCTGCCCCTTCAAATGTATGGAACTTTGTAAAAACCATGGAATTTTCAACTGCATTCATTAGCTAGTGCTCTTAGGAGTCAAACGACACCCCATTGATATGAGTTGACCTACCTTAGGGGGTGCTAGAAGTAGAAAACTACACCTACTACAACCTCTGATGTTTCTAACATTTTCTCAAATGTGACTTGCCTGTACAAAAATGGCTATAACACATTCAGAATTGAAGAAAAGGTAGATAAACCATACCATTTTGGAAAGAAAACAACCTGCCGCATCTAATGAGGGGTCACTTGCCTTCTTACCCCAATACTGGTGTGCATAAATGTTTCCAGAAGGAGGCGATATAGGAAAAAAATTGCATTTTTTTACATTTCTGCCCCTTCAAATGTATGGAGCGCTGTGAAAACCATGGAATTTTCAACTGCATTTGTTTGCTAGTGCTCTTAGGAGTCAAATGACACCCCATTGGTATGAGTTGAACTACCTTAGGGGGTGCTAGAAGTAGAAAACTACACCTACTACAACCTCTGATGTTTCTAACATTTTCTCAAACCTGACTTGCCTGTACGAAAATGACTATAACACCTTCAGAATTGAAGAAAAGGTAGATAAACCATACCATTTTGGAAAGAAGACAACCTGCCGCATCTAATGAGGGGTCACTTGCCTTTTTACCCCTAAGTTAGTTGGCACAACTATTTCCAGAATGTGGTGCTACAGGAAAAAATAAAATTTTGTTTTACACATCAGTCACTTCAAAGATACTAAAATGGTTCAATGGCGTGGGATTTCCTAGGAGGACTTCTTGCCAGCCTAAGAAAAATGGTACCCCACTGCTGTGGGTTGACATACCATACCATACCAGCTACCAGTGAAACAGAAATGGTAAAGCAAACAGTGTATGTGTGATTTTATGGCTAACAGATGAAAGAAGCTAGGGCGTCAGCCGGTGTACGTGCGGACCTGTGACTACAAGTGTAACAAAGTATGTGGGAGGGTGAGGGATTAGGCAGTGTGTGTGGGTATGAGCAGAGGAGCAAGGATGGTGGGGCAGTGTTTGATAGTGTGTATGGGAGATCTGTGACTACCAGTGTTGATAAAAAGTCCTGTGTGTGCCACAGGAAGGGGGTCGGCATTGAACTCCCCTCCTAGTGGCACACACAGGGTTAATTTGTGTTTTATTTTTTATTTTTTTTATTATATACCTCATTGAGGGGCATAAGGACCCCCTGATCCCTCCCCAATGAGGTCTTAGTAAAAAAATATATATATATGTCCACAAACAGGGGACCCGGAGAGTGCCACAGGGGTCTCCAGCGCATTGCAAAGCAATGCATTGGATCCTTGTGGCACTCAGAGGGTTAATTTTTTTTTAATCATTACTTGGTAATCAGAGCTTGTTGGGGGGCCATCAGGACCAATCATGATGGCCCCCCAACAATCTCTGATAACGAAGTAATGAGAAATGCCCTGTGTGTGCGCCGCAGAAGGGGGGCTGCATTGGCCCCCCTTGAGGCACACACAGGGTTAATTTTTTTTCTTTACTTTTTTTATTATGGACCTCATTGGTGGGTATCAGGACCCCTTTGATTCCCCCCAATGAGGTCTTAAAAAAAAAAAAAAAAAGGAATCAAAATAAATGTCCCTGTGAGTGCCAAAGGGCTCTCCAGCGCATTGCAAAGCAATGCATTGGACCCTTCTGGCACTCAGAGGGTTAATTTTTTTTTTAATCATTACTTGGTAATCAGAGCTTGTTGGGGGGCCATCAGGACCAATCATGAAGGCCCCCCAACAATCTCTGATAACGAAGTAATGATAAATGCCCTGTGTGTGCGCCGCAGAAGGGGGGCTGCATTGGCCCCCCTTGAGGCACACACAGGGTTAATTTTTTTTCTTTACTTTTTTTATTATGGACCTCATTGGTGGGTATCAGGACCCCTCTGATTCCCCCCAACGAGGTCTTAAAAAAAAAAAAAAAAAAAAGGAATCAAAATAAATGTCCCTGTGAGTGCCAAAGGGGTTTCCAGCGCATTGCAAAGCAATGCATTGGACCCTTCTGGCACTCAGAGGGTTAATTTTTTTTTTTATTAATACTTTGTAATCAGAGCTTGTTGGGGGGCCATCAGGACAAATCCTGATGGCCCCCCAACAATCTCTAGTAACAAAGTAATGATAGAAGCCCTGTGTGTGCCACAGGAGGGGGGGGTGCATTTGACCCCCCCCTGTGGCACACACAGGGTTAAAAAATTGTATTTATTTTTTTTTTAATAATAGACCTCATTGAGGGGCATCAGGATCCCCCCTGATCCCCCCAATGAGGTCTTTAAAAAAATAAAAAAAAAAACCCAAAGAAAAGACCCTGTGAGTGCTACAAGGGTCTCCAGCACATTGCAAAGCAATGTGCTGGGGACCCCTGCGGCACTCACAGGGCTACTTAGCGTTTGTTTTTTTTTTTTTTTTTTTTTTTTAATTTCTCAGACCTCGTGGGGGACATCAGGACCCCTTCTGGTGTCCCCCCAGTTATTGATCTCCCAGCCATCGGCTGGGAGATCAATATGGCGACTTGCAGGAGAGCAAAAGCTCTCCTGCCTTTCACTCCTACCACCGGTAGGAGTGAATGGGACCGGGGAAACTTCCCCAACGTCATCAGTGACATGTCACTGATGACGCTGGGAGGCTTCCCCCGGTCCCGCCCACTCCTACCCGGAAGTTCGGGTAGGAGACAAAGAAGAGGAGAAGCTGCGCCTCAGCTGCGCTTCTCCTCTTCTTTTATTGATCTCCCAGCGCGATCGGCTGGGAGATCAATAACAGGGGGGACATGAGGAGTGATCCTCATGTCCCCCCACGATTGCCCACATTTTTTTTTTTTAAAATGCGGCCACTGCATGCCGGTTATACCGGCTCATGCAGTGACCGCATTTTAGTGGGTACATTGTACGAGCTTGGCACAGCGGGTACAGCTGTCCAAACTCGTACAATGTACCCACTTGGCACTCAAAGGGTTAAAACAGTAAATTAATTGCACGGCTGTACAAAAGGAATTAGAGCGAAAATATGGTTGAACATACTAAAAAGGCCAAAACTGCTCTTGTCCTCTAGTGCAGCGGTTCTCAACCTTTCTAGTGCCGCGACCCTTTGATAATTTCCCAAGTTGTGGTGACCCCTAACAGTAAAATTATTTTCATTGCTCCTTCATCGCTGTAATTTTGCTACTGTTATGCATCGAAATATAAATATCTGACGGTTTTAGGCGACCCCTGGCAAATCGTCATTCAACCCCCAAAGGGGTCCCGACCCACAGGTTGAGAACCACTGCTCTAGAGTAAAAGAAAAACCCTTGTCACCAGAGGGTTAATTTCATTCAAACTGAAAATGAAACCGTTCTAA
Source organism: Rhinophrynus dorsalis (assembly GCA_037306005.1). Classification (NCBI taxonomy): domain Eukaryota; kingdom Metazoa; phylum Chordata; class Amphibia; order Anura; family Rhinophrynidae; genus Rhinophrynus; species Rhinophrynus dorsalis. Next base: position 39,417,840 of record CM074725.1, read on the forward strand.
AATGATGTGCAGAAAATACTATGCACAAACAAAGATGCCTGAAAGAGTCCTACCTAGGCAACTGCTTACGTTAAAATAAGAGCCACTTATTCCTATAGGTCTCCTTTAATATTATATATAAAAATCCACTTTTTCTCTAATATAATTCTGAAAAGGTAAATCAAGGATGACCTGTGCATGCTTCTTACCCCCAACTGTGTTCTTAACCAACATCCTTGAAATCGGAGGCTGTTTAATTATTAAAATTCCATGTGGAGCAGTATCAAGATGGACCTCGTCCAAGAAATAATAAATTAGTGTCTAAACCCATGACACCAGCTGAACGTGACTGATCGAGCTACTAAAGATTCCAATTACTGGGGTGCTTACAGTGTAGAGGACGAGAGGATCCATTATCAAGATAGACCTCATGCATAGCTGGGAATATTAACCCCATCTAAGTTAGAGGGCAACACTGGCCCATATGGATAATCCTCTGAGCGCCAGAGGGGCATCCAATGCATTGCTGTGTTCGATGCCCCTCTGGCACTCAAAGGGTTAACAGGAAATGGGGCAACCGCACCATGAAGGACAAGAAAAGCCTTCCCATTGACTTCATTGGAGCAAAGAATTCAAGGGGTAAAAAGCTTAATTTAACCCTTTGAGTGCCAGAGGGGTACACAACACATTGTGTACCCCTCTGGCACTCGAAGAGTTAAATAGAGGGGAATTTTGGGGATTTGTAGGTGTTCCCTGTGGTGCTGCTGGTTTGCCCCATAACTGATCTTCCCTGCTTTCATACAGAAGGCCGATCATATCCGGTAACAGATACAGCACATAACGTATATGGAAGTGGACACTGATCTAAGAGCGGGAGTGATTCAGCAGTAAACAAACTGCACCATGAAAGAAAATTCCTCAAATCCCCCATTGATTTAAATGGCTAAAAGATAAGAATGGGAGAAAACAAACAAGGGCGCCCCCTTGTTTATATCAGACTGGATATGTTTTTGCCACCACCATGCACCCCAAAGTGAGCACTCACAAGAACATTGTGTTAGTGGTGGTCTATACCAGAACAGGCAACTGGAGATATTTTATACCGTCTCCTGACACAGTATACACCTCTGGATAGAGAAAGTGATAACGGCTGCTCCCATGTTCAGTGGACGTGATCTCCCACAGAGACAATATCAGCAACGAAACCCCTCCCCCAAAAAAAACAAACACAGAAAAGGGGCGCCCATGGTGTGATACGTTCAAAGTAAGTGCACTTAAATATATAGTAAATTACACACACATTTGGAAGTGGTCAGAACTCCGATTTCAAAGTCTACTTGACAAATGAGCACATGGACAGTTCAACCTGTCTCCGTTCAGGTATCCCCTGTAAATTTCAGTTCTCTATATGACAGTCTCACTGTTAAATGATGCTGGAGGGCAACAGTTTCTTCAACCAAATTCCGCTAGCTTATTGCTATATGCCTAATTATGGGCATAAGTCCTCCTGTCTTAAAAGACTAATGACAAGTCTTTTCAGCCCTACTTCGTGCTCCCTAATTGGTCTACCCTGGCTTCATCTCCCAATATGCTCCTAGGGGGAAATCGGGCCTGCTGATAGGCCACTACTTGATCGAAGCTTGGCCTTTAAAAAGGGATAGCAAAACTTAATATGCAAACAAAGATATATTGTAAGGTTTATCCTCCCGAGCAAAACAAGGGCACTCACATTTCTGGAAGTTTTATTCAAGAGTTATTCCAGTTATTTAGGTTCAATATCTCCATGTCCTGAAATTTTATAGTAATGCTGTTACACCATCCTGTGGAGATTTATGGTCAATTGACCAGAGCTGTCCATAGGATGGTGTAGCAACAGCGCCACTGTATAATTTCAGGCCACTGTGATACTGCTCCTAAAAAAAAAAAATTCAAATATGAACTGCAATAACTTTTGAATAAAAACATCTCAGCAGTGTGTGTGTGTGTGTGGGGGGGGGGATACCCTTGTTTTACTGAAGAGGATAAAACCCTAATCATTATATATAATATTTTGCATATTAAGCCTTTGAGTGCTAGAGGGGAACACAATGCGTTGTGTACCCCTCTGGCACTCAAAGTGTTAATTGTTACTATCCCTTTAATACTGAATGCTAGGGAGGTCTCCAACGCATTGTGAAAAAAAATGACCTGCATATCTCTGTATAACGTGAAGGATTGAAAGCCCAATTTAACCCTTTGAGTTCCTGGCGGGATGCAATGCATTGTGCACCCATATAATACTCAAAAGGATTACATTCAAGGTGACCAGTCTGGGAATGTCTATTTGTCCCTATAGAGGGCAGCTGCTTTGCTGAACGCATTTTGTGGATATTGATGTATGAGTACAGCGTACGAATCAGAGAAATAAAAATAAATAAAAAACGTTTAGTATTAGATTTAACAGTTCGAGCCAAGAAGAGATTTTTTTTTTTTTTTTTTTTTTTAAAGAAACCAACAGGGAGTGCGGGATATTAAAAGTAAAGAATTCCATTTCAGTTTTAATATAAATCTGTCTCATCCAATTGCTTTTCACTTCCCCTGTTGATTCCAATAAAGCGGAAAATCGCTTTATATAGGCATGGGCATACAAAATGCAATTCTAATGTTCTCCAGTTTAAATGAACGGCTTCAAGACTTTATATAGATGCCGCTTAATTAAAGGGGAACTATTGCCCCTATACAAGTTTGCCTTTAAAGGGATAGTATTACTTACAAAATACTAATCCCCATCTTAAAACCCTTGAATAAAGATGAAAAATGCCCCCAGCAGCATCTCAAACCCTTATGGTTTGAGAGATAACCGCTTTCAAAGTTCGCCCCTGGCTGACATCAGCATTCTAGCTGACAGCCTGGGAATCCGGTCCCGGGATCGGCGGTGGCTCTGCACCAGAGCCGAGATCACATTAACAAAAAAGAAATCCTTCACTTAAAAGGTCTTCTACATGTGCTTGCAAACCAAGCACACGTAGAAGACCTTTTTAGTAATGGATTTCTTTTTTGCTAATGCGATCTTGGCTCTGCTGCAGAGCCGCCGGCTGATCTCAGGAGAGGATTCCCCTGCTCTCAGCTAGAATGCTGATGTCAGCCAGGGGCGAACTTTGAAAGCGGTTAGCTCTCAAACCATAAGGGTTTGAGATGCTGCTGGGGGCATTTTTCATCTTTATTCAAGGGCTTTAAGATGGGGATTAGTATTTTTTAAGTAATACTATCCCTTTAATTGTGTTTTCCATGTAAGCTGTTTGGAACGTGACAATATTTGTGAAGGGAACAGGCAAAGATTGACATGCTGCAGTGCAGAGCTGTAACTGCAATCTGAAGTAAGACCCGGCTCATTTTTAAAAACGTTAAAATGTCACCCTAGCATGAAATGTTTTTAACCCTTTGAGTGCCAGAGGGGTACGCAACGCATTGCTTTGCAATGCGTTGCGTACCCCTCTGGCACTCAAAGGGTTAAAAAAAAAAAAAAAAGTTAAAGATCACACAGAGGCTTGTATAGGGGTGATAGTTCCCCTTTAATTAACATTTTGAGTGCCAGACATTTCTTGCAATTCTTATGCTGGGGAGGCCACACAAATTCTAGTCACTTTGTGATCAATAGGATTCCTTCAGGCACATTATTAGTAATTACTTGGACGCTACAAAGGTCACAACACAATGTGAAGCAATGAGCTGGATGTATTTAGTATTCAATTGGTTAACCCTTTGAGTGCCAGAGTTGTATACCACTCTGGCACTCAAAGGGTTCACACACATGGGAAAAAAACTTAACCCTTTGAATGCAAAGCAGCCCAAAATGTTTTGCAGTGCGTTGGCAAAGTTCAGCTTTAATCAACACATCTTGTAACGGGATACAGACAAAAAAAAACACATTCTTTATTGTAGATCAAGGGCTGAACAATCCCTGGAGATCAAGTACTTGTTCCTACAGATGTCCCTCTTTTGGCTCCTACATTGTGGGGTATTTTATATACCTTCACTGGCTTCTAAAAGAGATCTCTGCCACAAAATTTTTGTAATTTTCGTCCACGCCACATTATACAAAAAATGTGTACTTTTTTCTCATTATCAGTTCATAGCATAAGAAATGTACACAGGTAACCACAGACAGTTTTACTAGCTTTTTATCTTTGAAGCACACATATAGTTAAACGGATAGTAATGTTTCATAATAAAAGCAGCTCTAATTAATCATCATAGTATATGGACCTTGGAGAGTGTCATTTCAATTCTGTCATAGTTGTAGTACAGGAGTAATTCAATGATAAAGTATCCCCCTCCTCACCTTTTACAGATTTAACACTGTTCAGACAGATCAGAAGGGAGGTGCCCAGGTAGACTGCAGAGACGGACAATCTTCAATTAAGATAAGGGGAAAAACCTGAAAAACTTGTCAAGGGGGGCAGGATTTTCGTTGTTCTCATAGGAAGAAGATTGGCCCCTGTTGTTATCTGTCTGGTCTATGGACTGCATTCCACATCTGAGAAGAGATGGCTTACACTAGGTAAAAGGGGCGGGAGGGGAAACTTTGTTTGTGAATATCTCTCAAAACAAAGGTTTGAGAGATAAGACTTCTATCGTTCATGTTTTTTTAATGCCTACAAAATAAAATAAAGATAAAACGAAGTATTACTATCCCTTTAAATAACAATGCATGCCCTATAAAATCCACAGGTTAGCAGGACCTCAAAATGGTCTTTTAACCCTTTGAGTCCCAGAGAGGTACGGAAAACTCTATTTGAATTTTACTTCAACCAGAGTTACCCGAGTAGAAATGTGTTTGTGATCTCCGAAGGGCTTTGTAACAGTCTAATATCAGCTGTCCAACCACTGAAGTATGCAAGTATGTTTCCCATTACAAGACCCATTGATGTTATTACACTTTTTTTGGGCATTTCTGGGATTTTACTTGGTAATTCCCAGTCACGTGAAGACCTGATAACCCTCAGTGGATAAATGTACATTGGGTAGGTGTCAGCGATCGTTATTCAAACTCAGATTTCGGCCCAGTAATTTCTAATTACACCCATGATATACGTCAGTCGCATATCTGTAGAAATTCAAAATATGGTTTCTATGCAGGGCCGCAGTGTGTACTAAAATGATGAGGCAGCAAACCTACGCTTACGTAGCGACAGATCAAAGAATCTGTATTAGATTATAATGCTGCCAGCATGGCCGGAAACACATTACTAACAAAAAGATTAAACAATGTCCCTTATATGTCTGAAGGACACAACGTACACAATGGATTGATTATGTTTTTGGTGGTTTAGCATAGAATGGTTTATTAACAGATGCATCTTGGCAGATCATCAAAAGCAACCAAGGGCCTTGGGATAGGTTAAAAGGTTCTATATGCTTTAGTGCACAGATGTTTTCTAGCATGTCACCATTTCTCGAATTAAGCAGTAAACAAGTCCAAACTTGTCCAAATGTGATGAGAAAGTTTCTGTACAGACCGGTGAGGCGAACAAAAAAACACAACAAAGAAAAAACAAAAATCCCAGTTGTCTGAAATCAAATTAGGTTTAGAATAGCAATTTGTATTGTACATGAAGTGAAAACACTTACTAAAAATGACTGTTGGTGAAAAAATATGAGGCCTTATGTATAAAATAAAAATACTGTACTGATCTAAACATGTCTTAACCCCATGAATAGCAGAGGGGGCACCAGTAGAGACCTTAGCATTCAAAGGAAAAAGAAAAAAAAACAATACAATTAAATCAATGTCAATTTAATATTTAAAGGGGAAGTATCACTTTATAGAAAACTTTTACCATAGTCTTACCTGTTAAATCCTTTTCTCTTAGTCCATACAGGTTACTGGTAGCTTTGGGTTGGAGATCCGCCCCTTAAAGTAGGCAGGAACAATTCTAGAAGTGAATGCAGGGGGTGGAGCCTACCTTTCCTCCTTGGCTGCAGCTAGCCAACCAGCTACAGAAAGATTTGAGATACTAACTATTGACTAGATAGTGGAAGGCAAAGAAGACTCCTGTGAGTATGACCACGAAGGACCCCCACGGTCTGCCACAGGAGAGCCAACATGGTCCCTTGACAGGTCGGGAGACCAGTAACCTGTATGAACTAAAAGAAAAGTATTTAACAGGTAAGACTAAAATCCTCTTTTCTCTGTCGTCCAATACAGGTTACTGGTAACTCTGGGGTGTCCAACCATTGAGTTTCCCAGAGGCGGGAAGTAAGGCAAGAACCGGGTGCAAGGCCCCCAGAGTCACCAGAGCAGATATGAACCATCATATTAGAGATAGCCCAACAAAACAATGAAGTGTCAACGGACACTGAACAGGGGTAACAACACCCCAAACTGTTAAAAAGCACACTGAACTAAAGCCAACAGGGCTCAGAAGTGAAGGAAGCACCAAGAACCGAAGAAGATCCTAGACAGGCAAGACTACCTCCAGGATGCTAGCGTCAACCAATGCCAGCACATCAACACGATAGTTCTTCGAAAAGGTGTGCAAAGGTGACCAAGTGGCAGCCTGGCACAACTGATCAGCGGAAGCCTGATTCTTGTAAGCCCAAGAAGCCCCAATAGATCTAGTAGAATGAGCAGTGACCCGAAAGGGAACATGCTTCTTCCTTAGCTCGTAAGGCTTACGAATAGTGGACTTTATCCAATATGTAATTGTCACTTGGATGCAGGTCTCCCTGCCCTGGGATCCTCAGGAATGACGAACAGCGCGTCAGACTGTTTAATGGACAGTGCAATGTACATAAAACTTAAGACAACGCACCACATCTAACAAGTGGAGATCCCTCTCCTTGTCAGAGGTGGGGTCAGGGCAGAAAGAAGGCACCACAATCTCCTGATTAATATGAAACTCAGAGACCACCTACGAGGGAAACTCCTGATAAGTGAGAAGCACCGCCTTGTCTTTGTGAAACACCAAAAAAGGTGGTCTTCAAGACAGATCATGTAACTCCACGACACGGCGAACAAACACGATCGCCAGGAGAAAGGCCATTTTCCACATCAGCAGGCGTAGAGGAATAGTAGCCAAAGACTCAAAGGGAGGGCGCTGAAGGACTCCCAAGACCAAATTAAGGCCCCACTGAGAAGCGGGAGTCTTAAAGACAGGACAAGTATGAGCAACACCCTGGAAGAAAACCCTGATATCAGGAAGAATAGCAATGTGCCTCTGAAAGAAAAACAGAGATAGCAGAAGTCTGAAGCTTAAGGAAACTCAAACTGAGGCCCTTATCCACGCCATCCTGCAAGAAGGCCAGAACCATAGGTAGATCAAAATCCTGGGAGAGGTCCCTATCAACACACCAAGATAGGAAGGTCGAACAAACATGATGGTAGGCCTTAGAAGAAACAGGTTTGAGGGCACGAAGCATAGTAGCCACCATACTAGAAGAAAAAAACTCTCTTCTTCAGTATTGAGGATTCAATTTCCAAGCCATCAAAGCTAGGCGAGGAACATCCTCCTTCCACAGGTAACCCTGTAAGAAAAAGATCTGGATGGCAAGGGAGCTGGAATGGCTCCGCCACTGACAGATCCAGAAGCTCCGGAAACCAAGCCTGCCGAGGCCAGTATGGAGCAATTAGAATGACTGGACAGCGCTCCAGTCTCAATTTCCGTAACACACTGTGCAACATGGGAAGGGGAGGAAAGATATAATCCAGAGGAAATAACCAATGGTCATGGCATCCACTGTTAGAGCTAGAGGATCCCTCCAGCGAAAGCAGAAACTCGGGACCTTCCGGTTGTGTCTTGTCACCATCAGGTTGATGCAAGGAAGACCCCACTTCTGAACAATGAGGGAGAACACCTCTGGGTGCAGTTCCCACTCTCCACTGTGTGTCGACTGAGGAAATCCGCCATGAAGTTGTCTATGCCAGGAATGTGTACTGAGGATATGGCAGGAAAGCATTCTTCTGCCCAGAACAAAATAGCCTTGACCTCTAACCAAGTGGCGAGACTTCTTGTTCCGCCCCGCCGTGGCGTTGTCGGACTGTACCTCGACTGGGCATTCTTTCAGCTGGGGAGTCCAATGACGAAGGGCATGGAATATCGCCCGAAGCTCCAACACGTTGATGGGAAGGAGAAATTCCTCCGGAGACTACAGACCTTGTGCACTCAGGCGACCCAGGACCGCTCCCCATCCGGACAAGCTGGCATCTGTCACCAGAAGGTTACTAGGAAGGACTTACCCTTCAGCAGATTGGAGAGGTCGAGCCACCAGGACAAACTTAGTTCCACATGAAGAGGAAGTGACACTGACGTCTTCAGAAGGTCCAGCTGACCCCTGCACACCTGGATCACAAACCTATGGAGTTCCCTGGTGCGAGCAATGACAAATGGGACCGCTTATATGGTGAAGATGAATTTTTCCACTAGAGAGGACAGATTCTTGGCTGGAACTGGATCGAGAGCCAGAACAGCAGATACTCTTTGGCCGATCTGGTGAGCCACTTCCTCCGTGAAAAACACCATGCTCGGCTGTGTGTCTAAGAGAAGGCCCAGGAAGACCAGACGCTGGGATGGAACAAGATCCGACTTGTCCATGTTGATAATCCACCCGTGATGGGCGAGAGCATGAATGCAGTCCTGAACCTACTGATGAGAAGTTCCGCAGAGGGAGCTTTCAGAAGCAGGTCGTCCATGTATGGAGCAACTCTGATGCTGTCCCGCGTAGTCCGGAAGATCCAGAGAAGCAAGGAATTCCCCCGGGGACATTGCAGCAATGTTTTTTTGACATGGCAGCAATCACTGTCTTTAGGGACTCCTGGTGATAATGAGGCCTGATTACAAAAGAACGGAGATCCTTCAAATCCAAAATGAGACTACAACCGCAGTCCTTCTTGGAGACCACAAAGAGGTTTGAGTAAAAACCCATACCTCTGGCCTGAACTGGAACAGGCTCCAGAACATCCTTGTCCAGAAGGGCCTGGATAGCGCCACTGAACAGATGGCGTTTCTCTACACCCTGAGGCATATGAGAGGGAAAGAAACTAAAAGGAGGAAGAGAGGCAAAAGGGATTCTGTACCCTTCCTCCACCACCACCTGTAAAACCCATGGGTCTGCCACTGAACCCTCCCAGAAGCTGTGGTAGTGACGCAGATGGCCACCCACAGCCGAGTGGGGACCCGGATTCGGCAAGCCTTAGGCTTGGAGGAGACCTTGGGCTTCCATTGCGGTTTGGGCTTAGAGGAGGCAAGTGGAGCTGATGGAACCGCCTGGTTCACCGGACGTGTCTCAGTCTGGAAGGAACAAAAAAACCTGTTACGCTTGAGAGGAGTTTTCTTTCTGGTGACCAAGGGCAGATGAGTACTCTTTCCCCCTGTGGCCTCACTAATCAGATCCTTAAGATCTGGCGCAAATAAGAATGCACCCTGAAAGGGTAAGGAAAGCAAGGCTTTCTTGGAAGCAGGGTCAGCAGACCAGATCTTGAGCATCAAACAAGGCAGCAGAAACATAGTGCTGGGCATCAGATGTTAGCAAGAAGCCGCAAAATATCCAAAGGAGGAACACCCTAACGTACACCCAACGTGAGCTGTTCAGTCAAGACCGCAACGGGCCAGTTATCCCATGCCGCAGCAAACACTGGACGCATGGCAGTGCCAGCAGTGGCAAAAATGGACTTGAGTGAAACCTTAAGCTTCTTGTCAGTCCAGTCTTTCAGAGTGGACGTGTCAGAAACTGGCAAGGCAGTAGACTTAGATAGCCTGGAGATAGGAGCATCCACTTTGGGGGAGGGGGATGAACCCACTGTGCAAGCACTGCCTCAGAAAAGGGGTAAAGCTTAGCAAACTTCTTGGAAACAGAAGGCTGTCTGTCTGGAGATTTCCACTCAGACACAAGGCGGTCAAGAGTGGGGTGGAAAACAAGTAAGGGGATTTTTAGGATCCTGGAAAACAGAGGGATCTGAAGGAACCTCATGAACTAAGGGAATGTTTAGGGTGGAAAAGACAGCCCTGATCAGGCCCTCAGCCAAAGGCTCAGGATCAGCCTCAAAGGGGTCCCCAAATAACGGAGAGGAGCACACAGCAGAACATTCCTCAACATCTGAATCCACCAACAGTTCCTCCTCAGAGAAATCTGACATGTCGGGTACTCCCTGTGGTTTTAGTAGGGAGGATCTGACTGAAGAAGGGGTCTGTCATGTGTGGAAGACACCCTGTAACTGGGATGGAAACAATTGTAATGTAAACAGAAGGTCTCTGGTAGCAGCCTTGAACTCTTGCACCCAAACTGGCTCTATTGCATGGCTGGAGGTCCCTGGGAGAGACTCAGGGACATCAGAATATGCTGGGCATAAATGACCTGAGAATTCGCTAGGTAACCCTGAATGACATGATGCAGTGTGCAACAGGGGACACAGAGACCCCAGTGTCCTTAGTCTTAGGCCTGGTCCCAAGCTCCAACGGAGTAGACATTTTCACAGTGTCAAAAACATTTAGATAACGAATCACCCAATTATAGTGTGAAAGATTAAAATTTCACCCCAGAAATGGCTGAAATACACTTATCTGGTAGGGGAAGGGTTAATCTGCAGAGGAGAGAAGGAGAGTCCAAGCCCTGCGTAGGATACTTGTTGTAGAAGAGGAACAAAATGGCTGCTGCAGCAGGAGCCAATCAGAAACAAGCGTGCGAAGCAAGCGCTCATGGGAAATGTCGTTTTCCTGAAGCCCCCTGAGTCCCCCAACACACTTGCAATGATAACTGGATGATAGAGCAAGGTCAGACAGTTAGAATGAGCCCTCTCTGAAGTTGCTACTTTGAGCGGTTGCAGAGATATGTCCCAAACTGTACAGTCCCATAGGAGTGAATGGAGCAATGGCGTCTATGTGGTAAAGCAGAACTCAAATTTTGTCAAAGTGAAAACTGTGAAATAAAATTACATGAGACATCACTAGAACAAGTTAGTAAGACCCAAAACACACTGAACGAAGTAGGGAAAGTGACAATAACCCCCTCCCCAAAAGATGCAAACCAGCAGCTAAAGGGTTAAGTTACCAAATAAACCTGCTCCAAAACACCCAACAGACATACAGATAGACCCAATGAGTGCAGGAGTGTGCAATAGGAACGCCAAATGAAAAACCCCTGTGTGGAGGGGCACTGTGGGACATGTGGACCTGCAGCACTCAAAGGGTTGCTTACCTTTCCTGCAGATCTTCTGTCTTCAGATTACCATGTATCAAGAAGCAGCCTCGGTGGGCAACTCCTCAGGAAAGAACTTGTAGCCAAGATTTCCCCCCCCAGGGCTTAAGGTCCACAAAAGGCACCTGGATACTGAGCTAGCCACATCTAAGGGCATTATCAGTTATGGTAATCCGCCTAATGGTGGTATTCCATTTCTAACAGAAAAATAAAAATTTTTTTCTAAAACTATAGCAGAACAGATCTCTTGCCTGTGTTCTCTTCCCCAAGGAACAAATCTTACTGGAGCTGGTTGGCTAGCTGCAGCCAAGGAGGGGAAGTAGGCTCCACCCCCTGCAATCAATTCTAGAATTGTTCCAGCCTACTTAAAGAGGCGGATCACCTACCCAAAGTTACCAGTAACCTGTATTGGAAGACAGAGAAAGTATTAGGAAAGCTGTTTTTTTTATGCAAGTACTTTTGAAGATATTCTATCTTCTGTGCTGTGCACTTCCACATAATGTGCACAGCACACAGCTCTTCTCCTCCCACCTCCCTCCCCAGCTGCCCCAGGGAGCACGTTCACGCTTCCCTTTGGTGTTGTGTTAATGGCTTCTATCGTTATATCAAGCTCCAGTTAGCATAATACTGAGGTTGCAAACTCAGTATAACTCTAACCGGAGCTTGATATAACGATAGAAGCCTTTTACAGCACACCAAAGGGAAGCGTGAACGCGCTCCCTGGGGCAGTTGGGAGGGAGGTGGGAGGAGAATTAGGAAGTGAACAAGAGCTCTGCCGGTGATTCAGCATGATACATTATGTTGACTGGAAAAGGTTGAAAATAGCTTTCCTAATACTTTAGTAACCAAACCTATGGTATAACGTTTTATAAGGTGATACATCCCCTTTAATCCTGATGCAGCTGTTTTGCCCATAAATTACTCTGCTTTTCCTTGGGGGAGATTCACTAAGAAGTGATAAAGAGATGATAAAGTGGAGGCGACATCACTTCTCCAAATCCTATGTTATTGTATTCAATCTATTCACTAAGATTTCTCCAACTTTGGAGACCTTAGTGAATAGACTATAGAATAACATTGGAACTGGAGAAGTCGTATCACTGTACAAGTCAGCTCTGCTTTATCACATTACTGCATAACCACCATTGGGTCTACTGCTCTTCATAAAGCATCCTCCTCTAAACTCTAGTGTGTGCGTGCGTCTCCCTTTGGCACTCAAAGGGTTAAAAACAAATAAAAAGGACTGAACCCTAATATGCATGTAATCTGAGAAATTATTATTAAACTTGAAAGCTGCCCCTTTCCTCCCAGGGGGGATATCTGTCTGCGAGGCTGCTGCCCAATGCAACATCTTTGAAGCAATTGGAACATCTGTTAGGCATAAAATGGGCCCTTTGTGTTCAGAAAAGGAGCATGAAAACCAGGAACGGCTGCTTTTCATTTACAGGCACTCAAGTAGGTTCAGCTAAGGATTCAGATTTTGTTTTTTTAATATATGTTAAAGGGCATCAACCCATGCATCTTTCAACCCCCTTTAAGAGGCTGAACTTCCCGTATATAAACTTGTGTGAAAGGCTTGCCAGCAGCTGCATAGGCCATCTTGTAGATCTTCCCAGCTGCATCTATATTGTAATTCCTATGTGATCATGCCCCTCTGGCACTCAATGTGTTAATGGATTTAAATGCAACTGGTATCAAAAGAAGCCTAGTTGCTTCTCACTCATGCTAGGAATTTCACTTTTTAAATTGGTTAAATCATAAGAGAAACACATACAAATTGTGGCTCTCCAGCTGTTGCACTATTAACTTCCATCTTCAGCAAGTTAATTACTGTAATCCAACAACAGATGAGGAACCGCAGGTTGTACTCAGCTCTGCATTCAAGCCTCTAGCTCAGTAGTACAGTGAAGATTATCCACACTGGTACTCACTACACTGCCAACAAGACATCATGACAATACAGACTGTGAAAGAGATAAAAGCAACACATTTCAGAGAGAAATACTGAAGCTTCCTAACGTATGGCTGTGTATTTCAAAATAGTAGCACAAGCAACTAAATCACTGAATATATTGGGAATCTATGGTCCTTTGACCTTGATAAAACTACTGCAATTTACTTCCAGAGAACTTGTGCTGTGAATAAAAATCAGATTTAAATCTGATAGCTACTCAAAGAGGAGCTTTAAGCTTTTCCCCTCCAATAAAAAGTGACAAATTATATATTTACTAGCAGTGTGGGACAGCGTTGCCAGTCTTTTTTTTTTTTTTTCTTTGTGCGTTTTGTTCAAGTGTGTTGTGAAGGGCTGGAGTAGAGTTGACACAAAGATACATACATACATAGAGAGACAAATTATCATACATACATAGACATGCAGAGATATACACATTCATACATAGAGACAAACACATACAGACAGACATTCATACACACACACACACACACACACACACACACACACACACACACACAGAGATTTTACATTTAGACACACGCACACAGACACATACATAGATACACACACAGCAAATACACACCGATATATACTTGGCCAGTCTTACACTCAGTGTCCCTTGTCATAAGACTGTCCCCTACCCCTTTGTGTTTGAGATAGTTTACATATTACATTGTAAGATTTATAGCCTTAACCCTTTGATTGCCACAGACTTATGCAGTGCATTGGTTTGCAATGCGCTGCATAAGGTTTCGCCACACAAAGGGTTAAAGGTATACATTTTGAGTTGTAAATTAGGCAAAAAGGCAAAGGAGAGGGAAAGTCTTAAGAAAGGGACAGAGCGTGCAGTAGGCCTATGATCCAGTAGTGATAAATATAGGGTGTTTGAGCCAAATGCAACAGATTGGGTTAGCCAGGGGAAAACGGCCGTGCTGGGCACTGGAAGTGGCAAAAAGTGGGTACAGAAAGTGATGCACCACAGAAAGGGTTAATTAACGTAGGCAGATGGCTGGACGCGGCACTAAACACACGGCTGGCAGGGGGAGAGGCCGTACTGGGCGATGTGAGTGACAGAATGGGGTACAGAACGCAGCGTGTATAGGACTGGAAAAATGGAAATTTATAGCATCTTACTCACCAGAGATGCCCCATGTATAATCCCAATGGCTAAATCCTGAACACACTGCAGCAGCGAGGTGGGGGGAGAGACTGTCTTACAAGTGCTCACACCATACACAATACAGTACACAATATCCAAGTGTATGGTGTGAGCACTTGTTAGACAGTCTCCCCTCTAGTGCTGTGGTGTGTTCAGGATATACAAGTGTGTATGATGAGGACTTGTACAAAGCGCTCCCCCTCTGCCAGAGTTATTGTGGGACATTTAGAACAACATTGGTTCAACTTTGTGGTGTGGCCTAAGGTGGCCTTATTTACCCCCATTTGGTTGTATGCAGTTATTATCTTTACACTTGGCTGTGTAATGCGATAGTGTGTCACATCCAGTTCAACGTAAAGTATGTGTGTAAAGTTCATTGAAATGGACTCTTCACCCATGGTTTTCATTAGAGGGGATGTGTACCCCTTCCTGCTGAAGTGAGTTTTTTCTCTGCACATTACCATACCTGGTAACAGGGAAGTCCTGTGGTGCCGGTGGGGTGAGGAAAAAAGCTGCATGTTGTGTCAATAAGGGGCAGAGCTTACCCGCAAGTGGGGGGTGGGGCTTAAGGGGGTGAAAAATGTGCTAAAGAATAGGCTGAAATACAGAGAGTTCCCAATAAAAGTTTGAATTCTAAAGAGTTTTGGGCACATTGATTTACATAAGGATGTGCCACACAAAGGGTTAAAATTATTCTCCAATTTATTTATTTTTTTTTTTTTTTTTTAAAGAACGTAAAATAGCAGAGGTCTCACCTTTAACTGTTCCAGTGCCACAGAGGCACCTCTGCTCCAGTATGGGTGTGAGACACTGTGGGTGCTTCCTCCAAGTACTGTTTCTGACCTTTCCAACACACACGACTTAACCCGCAGCTGCTGGAGGCTCCTCTTGTATTAATTTACCCTGGTGTGGGCCAGTCCTGTGGCATGCACGTCCGGATTGTAAGTGCATGTGGGTGCTGATGAGGGTAAATGAATGCAAAAGGAGCCTCCAGAAGCTGCTGGATCCACGAGTAAAGAGGATTTTAGTTTTACCTGTTAAATCCTTTTCTCTTAGTCAATACAGGTTACTGGTAAATTTGGGTAGGCGATCCACCCCTTTAATTAGGCAGGAACAATTCTAGAATTGTATGCAGGGGGTGAAGCCTACCTTCCCTCCTTGGCTGCAGCTAGCCAACCAGCTACAGAAAGATTTGAGACACTAACTATGACTAGATAGTGGAAGGAAAGAAGACTCTGAGACAGGTCCCTGTCAGCACACCAAGACAGAAAGGTTGACCAGATACGATGTTAGGCCGTAGAATAAACAGGTTTGAAGGCACTGAGCATAGTAGCCACCACACCAGAAGAGCTGAAAACTGTCGCAGGCAAATCTGAGATACTGCCGACTCTCTGGATGAATGGTGATGTGTAGATACGCGTTCTGAAGGTCCAGAGAGGCAAGAAATTCCCCCAGGGACATAGCAGCTATCACCAGCCTTAGAGACTCCTGGTGATAAGGAGTCCGGATCACAAAGGAATTGAGATCCTTCAAATCCAAAACAGGGCGACAATCACCGTCCTTTTTGGAGACCACAAAGAGGTTCGAGTAAAAACCCATACCTCTGTCCTGAACTGGAGCCGGCTCTAGAACATCCTTGTCCAGAAGAGCCTGAATAGCGCAGTTAAAAAGCCGTCATTTCTCCGCGCCCTGAGGCGTATGAGAAAGAAGGAAACAAAAGGGAGGAAGACAGACGAAAGGGATCCTGTATCCTACCGCCACCACCTGTAAAACCCATGGGTCTGCCACCAAATCCTCCCATACACTGTGGCAGTTACGCAGACGGCCACCCACAGCAGAGTGGGAACCTGGGTTCGGTGAGTCATGCCAAAGGCGGCTTGGAATCATTAGGCTTGAAGGAGGCACGCAGAGCTGAGGGAACCGTCTGGTTCGCCAAACGTGTCTCAGTCTGAAAGGAACGAAAATACAGATTACGCTTAAGCGCCATTTTCTTCCTGGGGACAAAAGGTAGAAGTGTACTCTTACCCCCAGTGGCCTCACTGATGAGATCTTTAAGATCTGGCCCAAGTAAGGAAGTACCCTGAAAAGGTAAGGAAAGCAATGCTTTCTTGGAAGCAGTGTCAGCAGACCAGATCTTGAGCCAAAGAGCCCGTCTGGCAACCACAGACATGGTGGAAACCCTTGCCACCAAACAGATGGCATCAAATAAGGCAGCAGAAACATAGTGCTGTGCCTTGGAAATGTTGGCAAGAAGGCGCAATATATCCGAAGGAGGAGCACCCTGACTGACAGCCAGGGTGAGCTGTTCAGTCCAGACCACAATGGCCCGGTTCACCCATGCTGCAGCAAATGCTGGACACATGGCAATACCAGCAGTGGCAAAAATGGACTTGAGGGAGACCTCAAACTTGTCAGTCCAGTCTTTCAGAGCGGACGCACCAGAAACTGGCAATGCAGAAGACTGCTCCCCGCATGATCCACTTGCTCTCCTTGTGTTCACGTTGATGGAAAGCGGTGCACAATTCCAGTCTTTCTCCATGTTTAGTTTTGGCACTAGAAGGAAACATGGAGGAATAGTGGAAGTGTGGAGGTGGCTTTCTATTAATGTGAAGAGGAGCAGAAGTGGATGAAGCGGCTACGCGTCTTACGAGAGGAAAAATCATATTGGTGTTTATGTCCAGCATTGGCGTGTTACGTTCGTAAAAAGCAATTAGTGTGTGTGTGTGTCCAGCATCCGTGTGTTACATGATGAATAAGCAATTCTTGTGCCACAGCAGTGGTGTGGTATTTTTTTTTCCCCTCTTTCTGAGCGGATAGTGGGGGCGGGCCTAGTCCCTGCAGTGATGTATATCCCTGGAAAGGCAGTATGGAGGAGACATGAATGTCTCCTCCATACTGCCGCCCCTGGGTGTGCTCAGTGCCTGAGAATCTCGGCTTCCTGACAAGTTTCTCCTTTTAGTAATAGTGATCTCTCTGATAATAGGACATGGAAGTGAAAGGTTTTCACGTTTAAGATTTTATTTATTTTTTTATTTTATAGGTTAATGGAGTTAGGGTGTATATACTTGGCAGCTACATAGGTGGATAGTTTTGGGGGTGATCTCTTCCATCCTGATACCACTATTTTCTATAGTTATTATAGGACATGCTGGGCAAAGTAATGGTATGCCCAATGCTGGGAGATTCTTCAGTTAAAAGTGGATTTATTGGTAACATTATCTTAGTCCATGTGGAACACAGGAACCACAGAAGGGCAGGCACTTCCATTCAAAGAGCTCCCTGGGGGCAGTAACTGTCTCCCTACTCCACTTTGCTTTATGTTAAAAAGGAGCATATCTGGTGGGAGTAAAGTAGAGCAGGGAGGGAGTGTCTGCCGCAAACATGTTTTAATGGTAAAACCTACTTGTGGCAGCACCAAATTGTGTGCAAAATGCACATGGTTTTAATAATGCTGTGGGAGAGCTGGAGTCACTGACTGTGGCGCTCCACTGGAAGTGATAAGAATAGCACCTCCTTGTGACCACAATCAAAAAGTTCAGTTTAATGGGATTTTCTTTTCTTCCCATAAAGCAAATTAAAGTGATAGTAATGTTTCACAAAAACTGCAGCTCCAATTGATCTTCATAGTATTTGGGCCATGGGGAGTACTGTCAGAGTTTTAGTTCAAGAGTAATAGAATGATAAAGTATCCCCCTCCCGCCCCTTTTACCTAGTGTAAGCCACCTCCCCTCAGATGTGGAATCTGGTCTCTTGACTGGACAGATCACAGCAAGGGACAATCTTCTTACTTTGATCATAAGGAAAACCCTGCTCCCCTTGACATGTTTTTATGCTCACCGAGGATTGTCCCTCTCTGCGATCCATCCGGACAGTCTTGCGGCTCTGAGGTGAGTAGTGTTACATCAGTCAAAGGTGCGGGAGGGGGACACTTTATCATTCAATTACTCTTGAACTACTGAAATAACAACACTCAATAGCCCAAATACTATGAAGATTAATCAGAGCCGCTTTTATTGTGAAACATTACTATCCCTTTAAAATTCCAGGAGCCAAAAGTGAATTCTTAGAAGATCAAGACCCTGTCCACCATAGATTTTTCCTCTCTCTGTATATCAACATAGTAAGGTTAAAAGACAGCTTGAGGAAGATTACATTTTATTCAGTTGGTCTCATATGCAGCCAAATCTTGCAGACAGAGCAGGACATTAAATGCTTTTGAAGGTTAATGAACATGCCAACAGAGAGATGGAAGCAGGCAATAAATATTTCCCAGGCTTTTATGGCATACATCTTAAACTATGAGAAGTGAAATGACATGCAGCTGTTGTTCAGCACTAAACTGATGCATGGGTAGATAAGAGGATTTTAGTTAACTTACGGTTAAATCATTTTTTCTTAGAGCACTTAAAGAGGAACTACCACCCCACAAAATGTTTACCTTCATCCAGTCCCCATCTGGCGACTAGCTGCTTAGTAGCGCTAGTCGCCAGAATTATTACCTGATTTAACTGATTTTACACTTGTTCCGAGGCTGACAGTAGCAGGAAGCACGGACATCTTGCCATAGTGACGTCCATGTGCCTGCGCTGTCAGTCCCTTTTGGAGCCACACCATGGTGACTTTAAAGCTAAGCATGCCACACACAAACCAACTCAGATTAACAAAAAAGATGACATTGTTTTCAATACAACATATTATAATTCCAGTTGATGTTGTCATCACCCAGCATTGTAATATAGTACTGGGGAGAGAGGTCTTCAATACCTCTCTGCCCCCTTTTCTACATGGGGTAAGCCTTGTTTGGAAGAGGGGTATCTCTTTCAAATAAGGGCAACCATAAACAGAGATTACCCCACATGAACAAAATACATAGGCATTTACCATAGGGAGGTTGGGGCTCTTTAAGAACTCTCATCCCACCCCCTGTTGCTCTTAAATTTCTGGATGCCCTTTTATGAAAACAGGGGGGGGGGAATTCTACCTTTCAGTCAAGGATACCATTTAAGCCTTTGTGCCAGGAGGTCAATATATGCATTGAGTTATTGAAAACTAAATCACCACAAGGGACAAGTAAAAAAATCCCAGTGACTTAAAGGAGCAGTAATTTTTTTTTTTTTTTTTTTTTTTAAATAATGAAAACCTCTATGTTATATAACTTTTCCTGGTGAGTAAAACAAGGTCACTCCCACCACTGTTAGTTGTTTTATTCAAAATATATTTAAATGGTAATAACTCTGCAAATAGGCATCTCTCAGCAGCGGTATGAGTACACATACTTTACACAACAAGAAAAGTCCCACTATATTATATTATATACATACATATACACACACAAATTGTAGATGAAAGGAAGCACTCGCGTCTCTAAGGATGAATGCCCGGGTGCACAATAAATCTTTCTCAATGGTTTTTAACAAATCGGCACTCACTAGTCTTTTTGAATGTTTAAAACAGCTTTATTGTGATCAATAAAGCTGTTTTAAACATGCAAAATGACCTGTGAGTGCCAGTTTGTTGAAAACTATATATTGTAATTTATTTATTTATTTATTTTTTTATGAAAAAAGTTTACTGCTTCTTTAAAAATATGACTCCGCCCCATGAGTGCTAGAAATGTTTTCCAATGCAGAGACCTACCTAGCATTCAGGGGATTAAAAGTCCCATTTTAAATCAAAGAGAAATAGGAATATTTGTGTGTGTTTACCTATGGTGCAGTGGGTTTGTCTCAGGATTGCGCTCGCTTACCAGCTCAGTCCCAAAGGGCCTTATGTACAGAATAGGAGCAAGGACAGTGTACCATGGGGGGGGGGGGGGAAATAAATAAATCCCCCAAAACTCTCATTGGACTTAAATGCTCGTCCAACTTAACCTTTTGAGTGCCAGAGAGATACGCAAAGCATTGCAATGCGTTGCGTACCCCTCTGGCACTCAAAGGGTTAAAAATCAGTGGGATGTTTTACATCTCCTGTATAGTGACATTTTCTCCCCATTTGCTCCTCATTTCTTTTGTGCATGAGATGCTTACTCTGTCAAAAGTCACAATTTGCCCCCTTCTCAATAGTGCAGCTAGTGTTTAGACAAGCTGTGCCAGGCCCCATCCTCCAGAATCCCCAGCCACGGCTAGGAGAAAGCAGAGGACAAAGACAACACTGTCCAGACCTGGTATAGGAATATTAGCGGATGCTCTATAGGGTACACAGAACCAGCGGCCTGTAGCCTTTCCATAGCCAAGGGGCTTCCCATTAACACACAACTACAAAGCATCCCTTTATTTTCTCAGAGTACTGATAAGACATTCTTGTTGCAATAAAAGATTAAACCATTGACACTAAAAGGGTTAGCGGCCATACCCAGGAAGAGATTGGAGCAATTCTTGAGTATACCAACTGATCAATGGAGAGAGGGGAGGACGGAAAATATGTAAATGGTGTTTTTAACCCCTTGAAAATTAGAGATGTCTCCAGCACATTGATCTGCAATGCATTTGAGCCTCTCTTTAGCATTCAACATGCTTTAACCCTTTGTGTGTCAGAGGAGTGCGCAACACATTGCAAAGCAATGCATTGCATATTCCTCCAGGAACTGAAATGATTAACGCAATGGGAATTTTCATTTTCCCCTAAGGTGCAGTTGGTTTGCTCCAGAATGGCACATCTTTAGACTGATAAATAAAAGACCACAGCACCCAATTTAGGAAGAGACTGAAGAGTTCTGGAGAAAACCTACTGAAACAAATAGAAATTAGCCATAACATTGATTGATATAGGGTTTTTAGGACTGACTAGTCAAGCATTCAAAGGGTTAAAAGCCCCAGTTAAGTCAGTGTGAATTCCTATCCACTATGGTGCAGCCGGTTGGCATAAAAATTGGTTTTGTTTTTAACCCTTTGAGTGCCAGAGAGGTACCCAACACATTGCTAAGCAACTGGCACTCAAAGGGTTAATGCATCAGCCTCTATCTAGATACCAATAAGACACACACAGCTGAACCAAGTCACATGCTCAGCTAAAGACCCTGCATCCCAGAAGAGCTCTCTCTACACAACATTATTTACACTACACAAGGTTCAGACGCATGATCATTTCCCTTGAAGGTCAATTCAGACTTTTCTATTAAAGGGACCTTAAAAATAAGTAAAAATATAAAAGGATTCAAATCCATTAAAAGTTTTAAAATGTAAAAGCAAACATTTTAACTCAGGCCTGTTAACCCTCGAAATCACATACACACACACAAAATGATAAAACCCACAAACAGCTTTTATTTTTAGACCATGTCCTTTTAAAACAGATATGGCTGGCTTTACAGGTATTAACTCCTTAAGGACTGCTTAGGTCTTTGCTCACGTGCCAGTGCACAGGCAGGGACAGACCGTGCAGGAGCACAGGTCCCTCTTCAACAAGTCTCATCCAAATGTATGATTCCAAATAAAGTCGGCACCTAATAAACATTAGAACACCATTTCCATGATTACCACTATACTAAATTAATTGGGGGTCAATTATATCTACGTGATAGTTCGGCTTTAAGAGCTGCTTATTGTTTGGAATTAAAAGGAGAAATACCCTTTCACATTGTATGACAAATGCACCAGAGACATCATCGGGCATCCAAGAGGTTAACAACATAATAGATATTGAATTTGGGCAAAACACAAAAGCCACCAAGCCTCGGCTGTCAGGTAAAATAAAGTAAAATATAAAACAAAGAGTAAGGAAATGGTATAGAAAAGAGACCTATAGAAGCTCCGTAAAAACAAAATAATTAGGTACAGCCATCTCGGCCAGTAAAAAGGCCAGCAGATAAACCTTATGCATCACACACAAGCCTGGTCTCTCCATTCTTAACCTGAAGGGTTTCAATGTGATCCCCCATCTCACCCAGTTAGGGAAAGCAGCACAAGCATACATTTAAAAATCACTAGTATGTGACTAGGCAAAGCTGGCTCAGCCACATGCACAGACAACAAAGTCTAAGGCCAAGCACACACGGGTGGGTGGCTTTAGAGTAGACATAACGCTACACTAAAACATAGACATGCAAAACTGCTGTTCACATTGGCTATTTCCACACAGCAGAAAGCTGCAACTTAGATGTGTTAGTATGATTGGAACATCCATGTTACAGCATGCTGATGCAAAGTGGCCTATGGGCCGCAGGGCAGATCACATTCTCCAAAGAGAATGGCCAATGTGTATCAGTCTATAATACATATGGCCAATACCCATGTGGACCTGTTTGTGACACCTCCACAATGCAAGTGAATAACATGGGAACGTCAGAGGTAAGTTGGCACAGGCGACTCGGCATGCACCAAAACAGAGTACGTCTTAGTCGCCTGTGAATAAGGCCCCAAGGCTTAACCCTTTTAACCCTTTGAGTGCCAGAGAGGCACGCAACACATTGCTTTGCAATACGTTGCGTACCACTCTGGCACTCAAAGGGTTAAGTGCCAGAGGGGTACAGAACGCATTGCAAAGCAATGCATTCCGTACCTCTCTGGCACTCAGAAGGTTAACTGAAACTAAAGAGGTGCAATTATGAAGCAAACCGACTACAACTGTCAGTAAATTCTGTGTTAAACCCCTTAAATACCAAGGAGGTCTGCAGTGCATTGCAAAAGCATACCTCCAGCACTCAAGGGGTTATATGCTCCATTTAAGTCAATGGGCATTTTCACCTCTGCCCTCATTCTAAAGCTGCTTTGCTCCAGAATTGCTTGACTTTAACTTGATGAATAAAGTCTCTTAGGCACTCCAGCATAAAAAGCTACATGTAAAATGGTGAGATCTTGCCTTTGAATCAAAATTCTTCAAACATGTCAAAAGGGACAGTAACACAGTTATAATGTGACTAGACCCCATGCCACATACTGGTGCCAAGTTGCTGGATGCAGAAGTTCTTTAGCAATATTTTTTCAGGGCGGAGGGCATATGAAGAGATCTTTATTTTGTCCGATAGCTCTCCAGATTACAAAAAGATTATGTGTACATTTAGTATAGTCTGTGAATGATGGTTAAAAGGGGCAAAGGCACACATTACATTTTCTAAACAGTTGAAGAGGAGGAGAATGTCTGTGACACTTGCTGTGAATAATCTGGTTGTTGGTCACTGAAGGTTTGAGTACTATGGAAGAGAAGAGTGAAAAAAAAGGAAAAGAAAAGTATAATTCTTGACAAGCCACCTGCCAACCATAGGAAACAAAATACAAATTCCAGTGGTTTTAAAATGGGACTTTTAACCCATCAAGGGCAAGTGGAGTGAGAATGAAATCTGGCATCCAAATGCTTAAAGGGAGAGTAATGTGTCACAAAAATCAGCAATTCCAATTAATCTTCATAGTATTTGGGCCATCGAGTGTGTTATTTCAATACTGTCAGAGTTGTAGTTCAAGAGTAATTGAATGATAAAGTTTCCCCCTCCCACCCCTTTTACTGATGTAACACTGCTCACCTCAGAGCAGCAAGACTGTCGTATGGATCGCAGTCAGTAAAAGTGGAGGGAGGGGGATACTTTATCATTCAATTACTCTTGAACTACAACTCGGACAGTATTGAAATAACACTCTCTATGGCCCAAATACTATGAAGATTATTGGAGCTGCTGTTTTGTTTGTTTTTTTTTTGTTTTTTTATACATTACTATCCCTATAGTCTCCTGAATGCCAGCGGTCTTAAACATATTGCAAATCAACATGTTGGAGACGTCTCCAGCAATTAAGGAGTAAAAAAAGATTTAAAATAAATTGGAGTTTGAATTTATTGGCTGTGGTGCACTGTGTTTACACCAGAATGGATTCCCTTTTTTCTTATTACAGCTTCCTTGTTGCTTTATATAATAAAGGTGCACAATATGTATTTTGTTAAAACTCCCTTCTGAAAACAAGTAGCAGCCAAAACAGATTGTGATGAATGTTTCATTTCTATTTATTAATAATTCAGACTTCATCAATGTGGCGCTTTGCATCAATATTTTGCTTCAATGAGAACACATGCTAGTGCCAATGTATTTTCAGTGAGCCAACTATCAAATATCTTCTGTTGATAAAAATGGCTAAAGCAAGCAATTTCATAAAAAAAATAAAATAAAAAAATACCCAAAATGATGAACACACACACACATATTATATACATACATATACACACACATATTTTTACACAAAATAAACAGAATGGTGATCCTTTGTCCTTTATGTTAACCCTTTGAGTGCCAGAGTAGTACACGACGCATTGCAATATGTTATGCACCCCTCTGGCACTCAAGGAGTTAATCACGGAGGCCAATGTATGGAAATGTTTATTTGTTCCACTTATTTACAGATCTTAGTACATCAGGGTCAGTTTCACTTCCTATATGGGGGCCTGATGTACGAATAAATATTGGAGCAAACCAGCTGCACCACAGGGAGCAAACATTCGGCAAAATTTGATTTGATTTCAATAGGCCTTTTAACCCTATGAATGCTAGGAGCACCCCAAATACAGTCTCCCATAAATGGTAATATGGTTGCTTTACTCAGTGTGTTGAGACCTCTCCAGCAAGGGAGGCGTTAACAACACAATTTAACCGAGTACCTGAGGGGTTGTCAACTCATTGCTTTCAAAGTGTTGGACACTCCTCTGGCATTCAAAGGGTAACTATCTCATAGCGTGTGCCCCTGAGAGCACACCTGCTTATAAAGTCAGGACTGCAGCACAAGGCCCAGACAGCTTACAAGGTGACAGAATGCATGAATACTGCATGGCAAAGCTCCTTTTCCTGTCCTGTGCAATGCAGGCTTCCACAGTCCATCTGCAGTAGGCTTAACCCTTTTAGTGCCAGAGGGGTACGCAACGCATAAATCAATGGGAATATGTATCTGTCCCTGACAAATGCTGCTGGTTTCCCCCAGAATTGCTCCAGCTCTTGCCATTACAACAGTCTTATTGTGTGCATCGTACAAATCTCACGGGCATTCTGTTTACAGGAAGCTAGTGTAAAAGGTCACCCTGGTATTCATATTAAATACATTTTATCAATGAGAATCTAAGTGTAATAGCTATTTTGCTATAAAGCCGAACTGGTAAACTGTGTGTGTTCCCCAGAGGCACGCTGCTTTCATGAAATGCTCTTGGAAAGTCCTCAGAGACAATATTCTAAGATCTTTCCCACTCCATGCCAAAAGGATAAATTCCAACAAAAAGGGGCTGCTGTGTGTGTGTTTAACAATGCAACCATTCTGTTATAAGTACTGTCCGTGTCTGTACCTTAACCCTTTGAGTGTCAGAGGGGTACACAGTGCATTGTTTTGAAATGCATTGCATACCTCTCTTACACACAAAGGGCTCAGGTACAATGCAACTCCCACTAGCCAATCACTGAGGAGACCGGGATAGACACAGATGCCTCTTTGGCAAGAGGTCTACGCAGTCGTCTGCTGGAGAGTCTCTGAAGAGGTTAGACTTCTAAATTATGCCAGACTTACTAAGGATAATACAAGTATGGAAATGCTTAAAGGGATAGTAATGTTTCACAAAAACAGCAGCTCCAATTAATCTTCATAGTATTTGGGATGTGGAGAGTTGTAGTTCAAGAGTAATTGAATGATAAAGTATCCCCCTCCCACCCCTTTTACTGGTGTAACACTGCTCACCTCAGAGCAGAAAGAACGTCCGGATAGATGGCGGAGAGGAGCAATCTTCAGTGAGTATAAGGAAAAATCTGAAAATCCTGTCAAGGGGGCAGGGTTTTCATTATTATCACAGTAAGAAGATTGTCCCTTGCTGTGAGCTGTCTGGTCCCAGGACCAGATTCCACATATGAGGGGAGGAGGCTTACATGAGGTAAAAGGGGAGGGAGGGAGGGGGATATTTTATCATTCAATTACTCTTGAACTACAACTCTGACAGTATTGAAATAACACTCTCCATGGCCCAAATACTATGAAGATTAATTGGAGCTGCTGTTTTTGTGAAACATTACTATCCCTTTAATGCTCCAAAAGGGTCTGACAGCACAGGCGCACGGACGTCACTATGACGAGATGTCCGTGCTTCCTGCTACTGTGAGCCTCCGAAAAACGGCAAAATCTTTGAAACCAGTTAATATTTCTGGTGACTAGCGCTACTAAGCAGCTAGTCGCCAGATGAAGACTTAATTCATGTTAAGTTATTGCGGGGTGGTAGTTCCCCTTTAAAGAAATACTCACCCCTACCAACAATAAACCCCGATTTATCTTAATCTGAGTGGAAAAACAATGAATCTGTTCTATTCTGATTGGTTTTCCTGAATTAAAGGGATAGTAATACTTCGTTTTAACTTTATTTTATTTTGTAGGCATTAAAAAAACATGAAGAATGATATAAGTCTTATCTCTCAAACCTTTATGGTTTATGAGATATTCACAAGCAAAGTTCCCCTCCCGCCCCTTTTACCTAGTGTAAGCCATCTCTTCTCAGATGTGAGTCTGGTTGTATGACAGGACAGATAACAGAAGGGGACAATTTTCTTTGTATGAAAACAATGAAAGCCCTTCCCCCCTTGGCAAGTTTTTCAGCTTTTTCCATTATCTTAATTGAAGATTGTCCCTCTCTGCAGTCTACCTGGGCATCTCCCTTCTGATCTGGTTGAACAGGGAAGGGATACTTAGTTTGTGAATATCTCTTAAACCATAAAGGTTTGAGAGATAAGACATATCATTCTTCATGTTTTTTTAATGCCTACAAAATAAAATAAAGTTAAAACGAAGTATTACTATCCCTTTAATCTTCAAGTAGCACTGAATGTCTATGGAGGCAAACAATTTTTTTTGTTGCAGGACTCCAAAACCTTAAACTTGTTCCACTGAAATATTTCTAGGAAGGATGCCTTGAATGGAAGACTTTTGAAGTCCGGGAATTTGCCAGAGAATCATGTCTGCCTACATGGATGTTGTATTCAGTAACACAATTACTTTTAGAGAACTAATCCAGGAAGAATGGATTCAGTGGCCATTAGGATTTCCTGCCAAGACTAATAAGAGGGATTATTAAGAGGTGTTAATATCCTTTTAAACAAGGAAACAGCAACTTAAAGTCCTTAATCTTCCAGGCATATCGCCCAGAGTTCCCCTAGAGCAGTTCTAAAGACTAAACACTTACTGGATCACTCACCTGACTCCTCACAGAAATCTGAAAGGATAAGGTGAAGTCTCCGCTCTCTTTCAGCCGAAGCGCAAACTGAATTAGTGTTTCAGCAGGGCCAAGTCTTCTTACCTGTGCATACGTGCATCATAACTGGCATGTACCAATAATGGCCGCTTACAGCCAGCAGTTAATGCCCATCACTAATCAATCAGTAAGACAAGATGCTTCACCTGACCCTTCAGACAAAATCCGTGAGGTATCGTGTGCAACGTCAAAGTACTTTTTACCCTTTGAGTGCCAGAGGGGTACGCAGCGCATTGTTTTGCAATGCGTTGCGTACCCCTCGGGAAGTCAAATAGTTAAAAGTTACTATAAAAAGAGGACTAAATTTGTTTGTCCACTGGCCTGTCCTAGAGAGAAATTCCTAAGCAAGTACTCCAATTAAATACAATTAGGGTTGCACCGATACTTGTATCGGTGCCAATACCAGCATTTGTGCGAGTACTCGTACTCATGCAAATGCGGCGGATGCCAGCACCGATACCCTGTCAAAAGGATCAGGAGACAAAAGGAGGGGAGCCCCAAGAAGAGGTAAAAGGAGGGGGGGATCAGGAGAGAGAGACAAAAGGGAGAGAAAAAGCCAAGGCAAAAGGAGGGAGCTCAAGACGGGGAGAATGAAGTAAAAGGTGGGAATCAACAGGGGGAGAAAGAGGCAAAAGGGGAGAATAAAGAGGTGGTGTGTGTGTATATATTATATATATATATATATATATATATATATATATATATATATATATATTTGAAGTACTCACCGATACTTTCAAGTACCTAAAGTGTGTATGTATATGTATATATATATATATGTGCTTTAGGTACTTGGAAAACTAGCATCGGTACTCTGTCTTAAAAAAAATTGGTATCGGTGCATCTCTAGATACAATAAGAGCCAGTTGGGCTTTTAACCCATGAAAAGCTAGCAAGGCCTCCAAAGTGACATGTTGGAAATATCTAGTATTCAATGAGTGTGAATCCCCTATAAAATTAGCGGAGATCACTTTTATTTGTCCTTCATGCTTAAGCTGAAAACTCACTGCATTAGTCCACTTATATTTGTTGGGCCCTGGGTTCCGATTAAAACGTGAGGCCTGTAGTATTGGTCTCTAGTTTATTAATGTTGGATAAACCTGGCCAGACTAAACAGCACAAAACAGTTTTCCTAGCAAATCCTGATTTATTGCATAATTGGCATTATTTTTCATTAGACTGAAATCTGCAAAAGCTTTTGTATAAAACGTAGCAATTAAATGCCAGCCTTTCATACACAGGCACTAAAAGCAGGCAACTGAATTTTATAGTAGTATAGTTCTAAACCCGTTTTATTGCTAGGAGGCCAGTAGTGCATTGCTAACATTACACAGTGCTATTTTCCATCTGTGCAATTGACAGTTTAATTTGTCTTGCCTGTAACAATGCCATTTATAACACCCACAGCAGAGCAGGTAAATTACATTACTGTAGTAAATTTATCACACATCCATCTGAAAGAATCACAGCTCATCTGACAAAACAGCCTTGCAGTCAACTGCAAACACGTTCATACAGATATAAGTATATGATAAACTCAGTTAATAGTTTTAGTACTAACCATACAATATCAGCCATAAGCCTTATGAAGAAATTTAATTCAATGCGTTGCTTACCCCTCTGGCACTCAAAGGGCTAAACAAATCCTTCCGAATGCATTTGAGCCCTCTCCTAGCCTTCAAGGGGTTAAATAAATTGGAATTTGACCCAGAAGCGTCCCCCCATTCAAATAACTCTAAAGAGCATGCTCCGTGACAATCTAGTTCTATATCAAACTTGGTATATACCAGCAGTTCATGAAAGTTCACCTCATAACCCCTCTTTTTCATTAAAGGGATGGTAATGTTTCATAATAAAAGCAGCTCCAATTAATCTTCATAGTATTTGGGCCATGGAGAATGTTATTTCAATACTGTCAGAGTTGTAGCTCAAGAGTAATTGAATGATTAAGTATCCCCCTCTCACCCCTTTTACTGATGTAACACTGCTCACCTCAGAGCAGCAAGACTGTCCAGATGGATCGCAGAGAGGGACAATCTTCAGTGAGCATAAGGAAAAACCTGTCATGGGGGCAGGGGTTTTCATTATGATAACAGTAAGAAGATTGTCCCTTGCTGCAACCTGTCCGTTCAAGAAACCAGATTCCATATCTGAGGGAAGGCAGCATACAAAAGGGGCGGGAGGGGGATACTTTATCATTCAATTACACAACTGTCAGTTCTTTAAAGGGGGAGGGACACAACACAATGAGCTGCACACACCTCTACTGCATACACGGTTAAAATAAAGTGACTAAATTAATTCTGGAGAAGCTATATCCTGTTCCTTAACCACCAAGAAGCAAAGTTCAAATGTTAGATACAATTTCCAGCCTTATCTATAAAAGGGAATCACTTTACATAATTGAATAATTATGCTTACAGCCTGTCAATATAAAATCCCACAAAAACCTATCCAGATTCAAGTGCATACTAGAAGCAAGCCTACACCGGAAATCAATTTGAATTCTTTGGCAACAAAAGGAATAAACCAAAACGCACCACAGGTGACAAAACCATTCCCGTTGCCTGTCCCCTCCCTGTGAACAGACAGTGATGAAGTAAGGTCTGCATTGAGCCCCGGTGGACCAACATGGAGAATAGATGTCAGAGAGCTTCTCTTGTAAACTCTGTGCCCTGGATGCCTGTAGAAGGTGCTGGATTACTTCAATAACGCAGACTTATTCAACGTAATACAATTATGCATTTACCTATAGTTATAATAGTAATGTATTGGGGGGGCAATATTATAAATGTGACCGTTCCACTTTAATGTTTTTGTAATGTGTTTGCTACCGCTCTGGTACTCAACGGGTTAACCTTGAAAAGGTCAAGATAATGCATTTAGGATACAAACCCCAGGTGGAATATAGGCTGAATGAGATTGTGATGACAGGTCCACGTTAAAGGGGAACTACCACCCTGCAATAACTTAACCTTCATTGATTCTTCATCTGGCGACTAGCTGCTTAGTAGCACTAGTCGCCAGAAATATTACCCAGTTCCAAAGATTTCGGCGTTTTACCGATGTTCACAGGAGCAGGAAGCACAGACATCTTGTCACAGTGACGTCCATGCGCCTGCACTGTCAGTCCCTTTTGAGCGCAGGCGCACGGACGTCACTGTGACGAGATGTCCGTACTTCCTGCTCCTGTGAGCATCGGTAAAATGCTGAAATCTTTGGAACTGGGTAATATTTCTGGCTACTAGTGCTACTAAGCAGCTAGTCGCCAGATGAAGAATCAATGAAGGTTAAGTTATTGCAGGGTGGTAGTTCCCCTTTAAAGTAACAACACATAAAAACGAACTGGTGTTAAACACACAACTACCCAGTATTTCATGCTAGCACCAGTAAGTACTACTGTGTCAGCAAAACATTAACCCTTTCAGTGCAGGGGGTATGCAACGCATAGCAAGGTGTTGAGTACCCCTCTGGCACTCAATGAGTTAAGTGTTACATTTTTCAAGCACTATCCATGGTAAAAAAAGACTAGCAGAACAAAAAGGGGGATTTTATTAATCTATAAAACAGATTAAACCTATCTGTGGGTGATGGGTGCACTTTAAGTAATTGAATAGCTTAGATTTAGCTTCTATTTGTCACAAAACAATCCATTTATTTACTACTGCTGTGCTCACTTACAGGTTACCACAGACTAGAACCTAAAATAGGAACAAGTCACAACCCCAGGGTATCATATACTAGGAAACCACTGTAGGTCATTGCTTCAGCACTGCAGTGTCTTTTCATTAACACTGTGTGTGCTAGACAGGTACTCAATATACTGCAAAGCAATGTGTTGTGCACCTCTATGGCACACAAAGGGTTAAGAGTGCCAACCCAAAATGTCCAACCTTTTATTAACCCTTTAAGTAACAGAGTGGTATGCACCGCATTGCTTTGTGTAGCCACTTGGACTCCAAGGGTTAAAGAGGGTGGAAACAAAAAATGTACAAGCTAGTAGAGGATGCCAGAGAACAGGTTTCTTTTTGTGCCAACCTTCTCACACAATGTTTTTATTATTATTGTTGTTACGTATAAAGTTATCAAACATTTATAAAAACCACACCGCACACATTATCAGTCAATAGGTTAGTGAACCCTCCCCGTACTAGCGCTGGAGCAAACCAAGTGCTCCTTAAGGGACAAATAAACATTCCTAAAACTGTTAAAAATGTTAACCCCTTGAATGGTAGGGGTTCCAACAGTGTTCCCTCTCTAAGGTGAGAACTGCAGCACAGAAAATGGAGCGTAATTAAACCAGGGCAGGATAGCATGGAGCATCAATCATTCCAATGAAGCACTACATAAAAACTCCACTAACTCTTTCACGTCTGGGTTTCTCGCCTTAGAGGGAACACTGGTCTCTGGAGAACTACAAAACAATGAGACTGAGTCCACTATAGCATTTAATGAGTTAAACCCCCTATTTAAACTCCGTGGATATTTTTATTTGTCCCATGTATGGGCACTTTGTTTGCTCCAGTTCTTAGTACATCAGCCTCACTATGGTAAATGTAGTAAGTGATGTTTCCATATACATGTAAATTTCCACTCACCACTAGCCAATGGCGAGTGAAAATTCAGCCCTGGCGAGCAGAAATTCAGCCCTGGTGGGTATGTTATGGCTTGCAGTGGAGAGTAACTTTTGAGGTCTGGCTAGTAGCAAAGGACTTCACCTTTTAAGGCCTGCATGTAATATAGTAATGCTGATGTACTAACAACTGCAGATCAACCCCACTGCTCCATAGGAGAGAAAAAAAAAATACCATTCTCACATTCAAGATGTTAATAGCCCCATTTAAAATCAGTGGGGATTTACAATTCTCCCCTGTGGTGCGGATTGTTTGAACCAGAATTGCTCAGGCTCTTTTAGTGCATCAGGATCACTGATTTGATCAGTTAGTGAAGAGAGACCCATGTCCTCCACTTGTTTCATTATTTCTCCTGCCCAATCCTTTTAGTCCACTTCCCTACTCAAGTTAGGCCTTAAACCAGGTGTGCCAGGCTATGAAAGAAGGGAAGTTGATATAGGCCCCTGACGAAGCAGCGCGAGCTAAGAAACACGTTGGGCAATCCATATTAGTAGTCATTAAGAATTTTTA
Organism: Rhinophrynus dorsalis; assembly: GCA_037306005.1. Taxonomy (NCBI): domain Eukaryota; kingdom Metazoa; phylum Chordata; class Amphibia; order Anura; family Rhinophrynidae; genus Rhinophrynus; species Rhinophrynus dorsalis. The sequence continues at coordinate 39,450,436 of CM074725.1, forward strand.
GCTCTTGTATCTGTGCAGATATATTTATCTTTAGTATTTTATCATTCATTTTTTATATATTTTTTATTTAGTAAACTTCAGTGCATATCGTATAATTTGGGTTCAGAGTCCTTTATCCCCATAACTGAATAAGGTCCCATAGACTGTGCTCAAGTCCTGGATAGAGGGCAGCAGAAAATTACATCTAATCTGTAAGGGCAGGAGTCTTGTAAAAAAATCGTGGACCTACTAGAAAGGAGATGGGAAGGAGAGGACGTGATAGAACCTGTACTGGAGGTTATCCAATGAAAGCTCATACACCAAGAGGCTGGCTTGCCTATTTAGAAGGCAAATCTAATACCATTATAAGGTGATCTGCACGGTGGAAGAGGTGAAACCCAGATAAAGAACTCATTAGGTGGAAGGGTATAATAACCTAAGAATGTTTCTGGTTACAGTCTACATTCAGATCGTGTGCGCCTCTTTTCTATTTTTGGTGGAACTGTATACAAGGAGAAAGGTCTCAACTAGAAGCCCAGAAGAAAAGGCTGCACTGCTGTTTGAAAAAACTGAAAAATTCATAAGGACTTAATAAGGTTACACAATTGATATATTATTTAGTATCAATAGTGCTAATTTTCTTTCAGTTTCACGGTTATTGCTTAATATATATATATATGGTGTATTAGCGCTCTGAATTTTGTGTGGTATAAGTATGAAAGAAGGGTGTTGCAATCCAGTAAGAGTTTTAGGACTGCTGCATGCCCAACTCTGACAAGAATTCAATCCTACTCACTATATCCATTCCCATGCTGTTACTAGATCACTGCCTCTTTCACCAGTACGCTCTTCTTGTCCTATCAAGCCACTTTCCATATTAATTGCAGTCTCACCCAAGTTCCTCTCCAAAGCCCTTACCTCTACATCATGTCCCTATCCAACATCACTAGCTACCTCAACATGCAATCTACTCTCTATCCATTTGCATGTCCCACTCTACACCAGGCCTTGCTTTCAAAGGCTATGTTCTACTCTAAACCCCTCTTTTACACACCCCATACTCCTCTATCCCAGTTTGTTTCCACACAGCATGTCTGTCTCCTCTTGCCTTCACACAGCATGCCCTTATCAAACACCGTGCCTGTTCATCCCCATAAATGTCATGTCATCCTATATCGCGCTATGCAACATGTCCACCTCACACACATACCACAATCTTCTTCAGCAACATTTAAAACAAAAACCCACTGATTTGGCTTTTACGTTCTTGCATGCTGTAGGTTGTGGTGGACATTACTAGATCACTATTAACCAAGGTAGTTATCTAATAGAAATATTGTTGCAATCAAGGGAGGATAATTCATAAAGGTGAAGCTTACCTACAAGGAATTAATATAGTAAACAAACATTTATTGATAAGGATCATTCTTTATCGGGCCTGGAACAGCTGCCAAAGCAAGGACTTGTAGAACAGGTGTTATGTATTGGTGGATACAGAGCATAGAGTAATATTTCATGACAATGAGGGAACAAACACGATTTAATAGCCCAATATAAAGCCTAAACAAAGGATTATTTACCTGTATGTCAATGAACAGCCCCAGTAAGAACTGTCATAGTTAAACACAGAGCACCAAAACCTGTCCTGAACAATCAGGATTATTTGTTTATAGAAAAGCATGGTCTTAATTATTCAGCCCTAAGGGAAACTGCTCTGGGTGGAGAGTAGCTGTTTAGATACTAACTGAAGGAATGTCATCAATTTACCAAAACTTTGTTACACCTTGGGGGAGATGCACTAAGGGATGATAAAGAGGTGATAATTCTTCTCCATTTCCTAGGTTATTATGTAGAGCCTAAGAACGAATATTTCTCCAACTCTGGAGATCTTAGTGCATAGTCTTCATAGAATAACATAGGAATTGGAGAAGTGATATCCCTGGAGAAGTCATCTCCGCTTTTTCATCCCTTTATCTGCTATTGTGCATAACCACCCTTCCATAGCAAGCCTGTGAAGAACCACGATCTACCTCATAGAGAAGGAAAGTTTATTATTAAAAAAATATATATATATATATATATGTATGTACACTTTATATACTGTGAAAAGAACTGAAAAGGAATACTGTAAATAGCATACCCCTAAATAGAGCTGGAAGTTGTGCGGGTGCTTGCAGATGGGTACCTCATATATTTCCCCTACATGCCACCATCCTACTTTCGACCACGGTCTCCATTGGAGAACTCTTTAAAGTCGTTAACTCTTTGAGTGCCAGAGAGGTATCAAACGTATTGCAAAGAGTTTGGATAGCTCTCTGGTGCTTAAACACCATTTAAAATGAATGATAATGAATTAATAAAATGCAAAAGTTATGATGCATATAATGTGCACCAACACTGCACCCCTTTTACTTAGTACATCAACCTCCAGATCCTCTTCCAACAACACTGTCACGTAAATGTCACCACCTCCCCGATATCCCACATCAATGCTCACAAAATGCAACCCTCTTCCCTTATCTCAATCCCCTTTCTTTCTGTAGCACTCAGTTATATTAAAACGTTATTTACATCAACGGGATGGGTTTTTTTAATAATTATTCCTTCTGGTACATTTAGCTTTCACCACTATTCATAGTACATCTTCCTCTCAGCACCCTTGTTTGTAAATATTATGTCACCCAGGGTCCTCACAACATGCAACGTTCCGACCTCCAAACGCTCTCCATCTACCCCCGGTCAGACCCGTTACCTCCCACCGATTGCTCTAGCCGTTTCCCTGCCCGATTTCCCTACTCACCCGCAGACTCCCCCGTGTTGATCCAGTCCGGGTTGGCGATACTGGCGATGGCAAAAATATCCGCGGCCAAAAATAGACATCCTGAAATGATTGTCAGTTTATCCATATCCTTTTCCCCCCGCCGCCGCTGGGCCTCCCAGTGCCCGCTCCCCTATGAGACGGAGGGGGGAGAACTCTCTGCGAATACCAAGGACCCAGCGCTGCGACCGGGCCGAACACTGACCCGGAACTTAAATCTCGCTCTCTCTCTTTCTCCCCCCTCTAACAGACTGCACCGGAAGTAAACTGAGAGCTCGAGCCCACCTTCCAGATGCTAGTATCTGGACTCCGCCCACACTTAGTTACTATGGAAGCTGGCTGCATACTAACCTCCCTAGCAACAGCAATGAGTCAATGAGCCTTATATATAAATGTGAAGTTATGGGGCAAAACCAAATGCATCACACGGGCACGTAAAATTAATCAGACTGGCATTTATTTAAATGGGGCTTTTTAAATCCTTGAACGCTAGAGAGGTCTGCAATGCATTGCAAAGCAATGCGTTGGCTACCTCTCTAGCATTCATGTGGTAAAAAGTTCTATTTATTTCATTTGGACTTTTGATTTGTACGCTATGCTGAATCTGGTTTTCCCCAGAATTGCCCAGCTTCACTTTAATATATATGGGCGAACGAGAATCCCTGGGGACTTTCAAATGGTCTGACCCTAAAAACTTTGAAATGTTAAGCCTTAAAGGAATAGTAATGTTTCATAATAAAAGCAGCTCTAATTAGTCATCATAGTATTTGGACTTTGGAGAGTGTTATTTCAATTCTGTCAGAGTTGTAGTTCCAGAGTAATTCAATGACAAAGTATCCCCCTCCTGCCCCTTTTACTGATGTAACACAGCTCAGCCAGATCAGAAGGGAGGTGCCCAGGTAGACTGCAAAGAGGGACAATCTTCAATTAAGATAAGGGAAAAACCTGTCAAGGGGGGCAGGGATTTCATTCTTCACATAGGAAGAAGATTGTCCCCTGCTGTTATCTGTCTGGTCTATAGACTGTATTCCACATCTGAGCAGAGATAGCTTACACTAGGTAAAAGGGGCGGGAGGGGGAACTTTGCTTGTGAATATCTCTCAAACCATAAAGGTTTGAGAGATAAGACTTATAGCGTTCTTCATGTTTTTTTAATGCTTACAAAATAAAATAAAGTTAAAACAAAGTATTACTATCCCTTTAAATTCTGCAGAATGTAGATAATGGGAACTATGGCCCATATATTAATATATATAAACAATGGGAGAGTATTAATGCTAATTCTATATAATAATTTGCTAATGTATGTTTGTCAGAAGCTGTCATGCGCAGTACAGACTGCTCGCGCCACGGGTGATAACGGAGCGGGGTGCTCCTAATTCAGACAGTAGTCCTCTCTGCGCATCGTTAGCCGCAGCACGTGCAGTCTCTACTGTTTATGACTGCACCGCAGCCGTTGCTGCCTGGCACTGTGGCCCATGTACAGGGGCTCTTCTACTAGCTGTATAATAATAAAACTTATTTATTATCAAACGTATAAAAATTATAAGCGACAACATACAATAATACACAAATTAAATATGTACAGAAAGAAACAAAAAATAGTGCTATATAAAAAACAGTGCATTCACTGAAAAATGTTATATAAAAGATTCTTCATAAAAAAGAGGCATATATCACCTGTAAACATAGTGTCCTTATAGAGCAGATAGTTAAATGCCTTTAAATGGATGCCTTAATAGTGCTGATGAAGCGGGCAGGTATAGGTAAATATACCAAATGCAGACTTTGAATGAATACCTCTACATGTGCCAACAAGGTGGATGAATGTTCTTTCTTATGTAGAATAAAAATATTCTTTATACGCTGAGTTTCGTAATACCTCTCCCGTCTGTATATGAATTGTCCTCGGGTATAAGTCCACAAGCAGACTTTCCTTTCCTGGAGTGGGCAGAGTCCGCCAACTTCAGCAGTACAATTCTAAAACAAGCCGCCAAAGGTACCGCCCGTCTTTATACTGGATATAAAGAGAGAGAATATACGGGTGATAATATGCCAATTGTACAATGCGTTTCGTATCGTTTGATGCTGTATCAACCGATACAAAACGTGTTTTATATGTTTTTGTCGAATATATATATATATATATATATATATATATATATATATATGTATATATATATATAAATTCTGGAATATACCAACTGTGCCATAGGGGACAAATAAACATTTCTGTTAAATTGGGTTTTTAATACCTTGAATGCCAGAGAGGTCTCTAATGCATAACAAAGCAATTTATTGTTATTATATTCTTTATTTGTAAGGAGTCAACTTATCCCACAGCACTGTCCAATAGGAGGCCTCTCTAGCATTGATGACCTCTCAAAGGACATCTCTTTAGTATTTACAGCGTTAAAACTATTCAAGTGCATGAGAATTTAGGAATTTTTATTGATCTTATATGGTGCAGTTGGTTTAAACCAGAATAAACTCAGTTTGCTTTTATAAATATAGGCCTATGTACCTGCTAATTTGACCACAAATCTGGGTCCCTTTAATTATTCTGAGACCCAGTGGCTTCACGAGAAGCTCCTAAATCCTGTAGCCTTCTGGTGGAGGTCTTTCAGGTGGGGATCAGGCTGAATGGATAAGTGTACCAGATCTTGAGAGGGTAATCACCAGGACTGAAGTGTGTGGAACACTAGGACATAATGTTCCCAGAGACTGTGAGCCCAGACACACAAACAGGCACAAGTACAGTGCAGGCTTTCAGGATCTCCTCACGTGAACATAGGTGAACCAATTAGTAGTTCAGTTATTCTAAAGGATCTGCTGTAGCAACGTTGGAGACCTCTGTATCATTCAATGGGTGAAAAGCCCAATTTAAATACACAGAAATCTGGGGAATCTTTATTTATCCCCTATGGGTGCTAGAGTGTTACTCCAGAATCACTCCAGTTTATCTCTTTACATCAGCCTCAGTGTTAGGGGCAGAGAAATTTGCTTTTCGATTGCTATCATTCCCTATATATCAATGTGTATCCATGGGGCCAGATGCAAAAATAAATAGCAGATTCTGACTGGTGTAATTCAAACGCCCATGAAAAACAAATACATATCTCCAAAATTCCCATTGCAAAGCTAAACATTGCTGACTTTTCTATCATTCAACTAATTAAAATGCACATTTAAATCAACAGATAGTTTTTCGTGTCCCCAATGATGTAGATATTTGCCCCAGAATTGATGAAGAATTAATTAGGCAGTGGAATCTGGACTGTTTAGTATGGTATCATCTTACTAAAATAGTAATGCAATGCATTGAAGGCCTCCTTAGCATTCAAGGGGTTAAAAGCCAATTCAAGTCAATTGGAATTTGGGGAATTTTTATTTGATCCCTTTGGTAAGATGACCAGACTTCACCTTTAACAGGGAATATATGTGCAACATGCATATTTTAGAACAGCACTGAAATTAGGGTTGCCACCTTTTTTTCAAAAAAATACCGGCCATGGCATTCTCTCCATAGACATAACATTGGACAGAAGCCAATTTTTTACCGGCCTGCCGGTAAAATACCAACTGGGTGGCAACCCTAACTGAAATCAAAGCAGCCCTGCAGTATGCATTTGTCATGTGTGTCCTCAGTTGAAGGGGAGGTCTTAGCCTGCACAATGGTGCAGTTGGCTTGCGCTAAGTTTGTTTGTGTATATAGTCTCAAATATGTCACACACATTCTAATCCTCTCTTTATTGTACAAGTACCAAGCAAAAATCTTATTACACCTCCCAAGTGTCCCCCTTTTAGAACCAAATCCCTTTGTCCCTCTTTCTCACCTTGATATCCCTCTTTTTGGATATCAGACTGTGTGGTGTGTATATAAGTGTATAATGTGGCACTACAACAATAAAACTCAAATTAATGTTTGCTTAATTTTCAGTAGATGTATTTATACATTAATATGTGTGAATAAAATACTTTTGTCGTGTTATAAGATATTTATTTTGTTACACAAAGAGGTGTCAATAAGTCATGAAATAGCCTAAAAATTCTCGGTAATGCCCTTCCCTCCAGCCATACCCCCATGAACACCACCTAAAAAAAAGTATCCCTCTTTGGCCATTTGAAATGTTGGGAGGTTTGTCTTATCCACCTCCACCACGTGTTCTGAATACTATAATCTCACTCTTATGCTACACATGACCTCCAAAGTCCTTCTTTAATCTGTTATTCCAAAGTTTTTACCCATGCATGTGCTGTGCTATCTGTTTCATTGACCCTCCCACAACAGAGTCTAGAGAGAACTTGTCTAAAAGACCAATCAGTTACAGCAATGTCAGTTAATAGATCTAAACTACAACATATCAAATGAATCGGGAATAATTTTGCAGCAGTCAATGTATAAAAAATGTCACTTTTTTGCAATAGATCTCAGATCATTCATGGCCCCTAATTTGTCTGCCACCATCTCCTTGACAAAATCTCAGGATTAACAGAAGACAATCTTGTGTTTCGTCATACAACATGAACCCTGTGTATATATATTACCGACACATTAACTCACTTAAGTAAATTGCTTTTTTGGGAATTTTTTGGTTCATTATGGAGTAGTTGGTTTGCATTATTTTTGTTTGTCAATATGACCCCAAATTTTCCACACACTAATCCTCTCTATAATCTGTCAGTACCTACCAAAATCCATTTTATCTACCCCACCATCTGTGCCCCATATACTATAATCTCTCCCCTATGCCACATATGCCTTCCAAAGCTCTTATTTAATTAATTACACCTCTCGTTACAATTGTTTTTCTCCATGCACGTCTTGTGCCATCTGCATCACTGATCATCTAAACAACCCAGAGGAGAGAGATTTTCTAAAGTACTGATTGGCTATGACAACGTCAGTGGAATAGATTTGGTTGTGGAATACATTTGGTTGTAAAGCATGCATAAACAACTACAGCATGTCAGATGCATAGTTGTTGACCCTTTGGATGCCAGAGGGGTATCCAATGCATTGCGTTGCAATGCGTTGGATATCTCTCTGGCACTCAAAAGGTTAAAATATAAGAGGCAAACGTGAAGCAGTTGCAGGGCAAAACAGATGTGCAGATTTGTGAAATTGGATGCTGTAAGTGTCTGTAACTCATTTCTATGCAAAGTATTATACAAAAGCTTAAAAAACAATTTTAAAGGATCAGTTATGCGTTATTAAGAAAAATATATATTAAGGACCTTTGCAATGGAGTTAAAAAAATATACCCCCACTGCTGGCAGATGTTTCATTCAAAAGTTAAAATTTACCCAAACAAAATGCAAATTTGCACTGCAATAACTTTTGAATAAACATCTCTTAGCAATGGGAGTTCACTTGTTTTACTTAATCCCTTACCGACAGCCATGCAGCTGGCAGTTAAGGACCACAGAGCTTCTTTATTTCACAGAATGGATTTGGGGTCCGCGAGTGACGTGCATTCCATGATGTGCCAGGACCATCATGGGTCCTTAATGGGTTAACAGGATTAAACCTGCAATATACCGTTTTTTAATATTAATCATTATTATGCCTTTAACCCTTTGAGTGCCAGAGGGGTGTCCAGTTCATTGAGAAGCTTCTCAATTCACTGGACTCCCCTCTAGCACTCATAGGGTTAAGATACACAGTTAAATGTCATATTATAGTAAACTACTGTAAAAGCTCGTGTACACAAGCCAAGGTCCAGTGAGGTAGAGGCCGATCCTGCTCTGCGTAATGCCGCCGCCTCATTGGCGGGGCATGCGATGAACAGTAGAGACTGCCCGAACACACAGAATGCTCCCAGCATTCCTACTCCTCCCAGCATTCTGTGCTCCCAGCTAGGTTTGCAACCTTTTTTTTAAAACAATACCGGCCATAGCATTCCCTCCACAGACTTAACATTGGACAGAAGCCAATTTTTTACCGGCCTGCCGGTAAAATACCGGCTGGGTGGCAACCCTACTCCCAGCATTCCTACACCTCCCAGCATTCTGTGCATTTGGGCAGTCTGTACTGCACATGACTGCATCAGGGAAACATACATCTGGCCTTTAATATTATAGGATAGGGTGTTTGGGAAGAAGGACACTGTTATAAATTCTAATCATTAGTGCAGTGATACCAAGGGCTTCATTCACAGGCTATAGAAGTTCAGTTCTGGATCAAATGGACTGCATCAAAGGAATGCTATCAACGTTCCAGTTAATTTAAATGGACCTTTCAACCCCTTGAATCTTAGTAAGGGCTCCATCCCATTGCAGAGGAGACCTCTCTAGCAATCAAGGGATGAAAATCCCCATTTCCATCAATGGGAATTTGTGGAATTTTCATTTGTCCTCTATGGTTCAATCAGTGTGCTCAAGAATTGCACCTCTTTAGCTGGATGAATGATACCTGAGAAATTTCATTTGCTGAGTCAGGGGCCTCCTCTGATGCTGCTGGGGAGTATAATTGCCTCAAACTGAGGCCAAAAGGGGTAGGGTTTACCTGTGAGTGGGGACTGGGCTTTCTGGGGCATCACACACAAGTGGGCAGTAAGTGGGAGGAACTAGGTGGGTAGGAGCAAAAGTGGGCATAGTTTTAAAGAAAACTCCCCACATCCAGGGAATCAGCCTCTGCCCCGAGACCCGGTAATGCACTCTCAAAACTGGAGTCTCCTGGGCAAATCCGGAGAATTCCCAGGTATGTGAATGAGTCCAGAAGTCTCATAGGGGAAAAAGGATTGATTCTGGGCCAATGAACTGACTGATGGATGCTGTCAAAAAAAGACATTTGGCCTTGAATTCAAAGGGTAGGGAGAGCAGCACATCTGATTCTGTGCTCTTCACTACCATCATCGACAGACAGGGTTGCTATGTCCTGGATGGTGGAACTAAAGCCCCATATCTCCAACTTAAAACCCTGTTGCTTTTTTTTTACCAACTTGAGGCAAATGGAGCTGCATAGTGCACTGAAAATGTGTTAGTTTGGCCAAAACCTCTGGGAGGAGGTTCACTAAGGCGTGATGACAGGTGATAAAGTGGTGATAAAGTGGAGATGACTTCTCCAGTTTATCACTTCTTCAATTCCTATGTTATTCTGTGGAGCCTGTTCACTAAGATTTCTTCAACTTTGGAGATCTTAGTGAATAGGCTCCATAGACTAACATAGGAACCGGAGAAGTGATATCACTGGAGAAGTCATCTCCACTTTATCACCTCTTTATCACCGCTTAGTGAATCTCCCCCCTGGTATTTTGGGATCCTAGTAACTCCCCTGCTGAGATATAACTTCAGTTTACCACACAAGCCGGAGCATGGGGGACCCAAGGAGGTAGCCAGGAGCCAGGTGGAAGGGTCCTGGGGAAGACAGTTTGGATAGGCAGGCAAGAGGCTGATGGACTTGGCGTTAGCATCAAGGGTTAGTAAGAGCTTTTAATCTAAAATATACATATTCCTGGTGAGCACAAATAGAATTTATTAGTAGTGTTCCAATAATTACATAAGTGCATACCTGGGAACTCTTTCTTCTGAACTTCCCGGAGGGGGAGTCCTGTGGTGCCCTCGGGGGAGATAAATGATGCAATTTGTGTCAAAAAGGGGTGGGGCTTATTTGTGAGTGGGGCAGAGCTTAAGAAACTAGGACAAAGTAGAAGAAATAGTCTGGGGAAGGAGGAGAAGTGGGCGGGGAGTGGGAGGAACAAACTGGGAAGGAGCAGAAGTGGGCAGCGTTTCAGTAGAAACTCCCCACACCTCAGAGAATCAGCCTCTGCCCCGGAGACCTGGTAATGCAGAGTCAAAACCAGGGTCTGAGGCAAATCCGGAGAGTTCCCAGCTATGCATATGTGTGTAGTAAGGAGAGCAGCAAGGGCTATATATTGGCTACATATAGAAAGTAAACAAAAGGAAAGTCTGCGCATTAAAGGGATAGTAATACTGAAATGTAACTTTAATTCATCTTGTAGCCCTTAAAAAAACAAATTCAATTACCCCAGTGGCATCTCTCAAACCTTTATGGTTTGAGAGATATCCGCTTTCAAAGTTCCCCCTCCCCTGACGTCAGCGCTCTAGCTGACTGCAGGGGAATCTGGTCCCGGGACCGGCGAAGGCTCTTCAGCAGAGCCAAGATTGCGTTATGGAAAAAGAAATCCTTCATTGGAACGGTCTTCTGCGTGTGCTTGGTTTGCAAGCACAGGTAGAAGACTGTTTCAGTGAAGGATTTCTTTTTCATTAACGCGATCTCAGCACTTCTGCAGAGCCGCCGCTTGTTCATGGACAGGATTCCCCTGCAGTCAGCTAGAGCGCTGACATCAGGGAGGGGGAACTTTGACAGCAGATATCCCTCAAACCATAAAGGTTTGAGAGATGCCACTGGGGTTGTTGAATTTGGTTTTTGAAGGGCTATAAGTTGAATTAAAGTTAAATTTAAGTATTACTATCCCTTTAATAAATGCTATTTGAGCTCACCAGGAACCTGTACATCAGTGGCGTAACAATAGGGGTCGCAGCTGTCTCACCTGCGACCGGGCCCGTCACTCCAGGGGCCCAGCTGCCCCCTGCGACCCCCTCGCCCGCATCAGTAGCTCAGCAGATCTCCCACTCGGCGCGCCGCTCTAGTAATACAGAGCACTGGGAGATTACATCATCTCCCAGCCTCTGCATTACTAGAGCTGCGCGCAGGAGCTTCAGTAGAAGAGATCTGTGCTGAAGGAGGCACAGATCTGTTAAGCCACGCCGCTAGACCACCAGGGACTGGAGGTAGGGGCAATGTGGAAATAAAGGGGAAATGTGGAGATGAAGGGGCAATGTGAAGATGGGGGCATTGTGGAAGGGGAAATGTGGAGATGGGGGCATTGTGGAGATGATGGGGGCATTGTGGAAGGGGCATTGTGGAGATGAAGGGGCATTGTGGAGATGAAGGGGGCATTATGGAAGGGGCATTGTGGAGATGAAGGGGGCATTGTGGAAGGGGCAATGTGGAGATGAAGGGGACATTGTGGAAGGGGCAATGTGGAGATGAAGGGGGGCATTGTGGAGATGAAGGAGGCATTGTGGAAGGGGCAATGTGGAGATGAAGGGGGGCATTGTGGAGATGAAGGGGGCATTGTGGAAGGGGCAATGTGGAGATGAAGGGGGCATTGTGGAGATGAAGGGAGCAATGTGGAGATGAAGGGGGGCACTGTGGAGATGGAGGGGGCATTGTGGAAGGGGCAATGTGGAGATGAAGGGGGGCATTGTGGTCGGGGGGGCCCATGGCAATTCTTGCACCAGGGCCCAGTGGCTTCTAGTTACGCCTCTGCTGTACATTTTATGTTTTTGTATGTATGTAACAGAGTGATAGCTGAATTAGGGAAGGTATAAGAATTTTGTTCACTGTAGGGGTAAGTTGATATTACTGTTTTTTAATTGCATTATACTAAACACATGGTCACAGATTTTAGGCAGCTTGCCTAAATCTGGGGTGCCTTGACATGGCAGTCAAGCTATTTATGCTTTTTGCCCACAAATATCTAACTAAACTCCCCTGTTTATTATTTATAGTAAATCACAGGTTATTTGTTTGTAAAGATCAGAATCTGATGCATAGACTTTCCTATTGTTTACAAAACAGCTTGTTTACCCTTTAAACCCCATAAGGCTGTGCAAACATTGTTAAGCTCACTTTTCTGATCCTTAACCATTTGAATGCCAGGGGGTACACAATGCATTGCAAAGCAATGCACTGCAAAACCCTCTGACACTCTGACACTATTCTCTGCTGTATAGTATACCTTTATGTATAGTTGTGCACTGCTCTTGTCCTTCAAGGGTTAACCAATTGAGAACCTAATGATTGACAACCATGGGCAAAATAACTGTCTGGGTCCCAGTATGTGATTTTATATATATATATATATATATATATATATATATATATATATATATATATACTAGCAATATTGGCATGGCTTTGTCCCTGCGGTTAATAAAACAATGACTGCTTTAGTGACTGGCTTTTCAATGCTTAGCCCTTTCAGCTCCAAAAAAAGGCATGCAATGCATTGCAAAGCAGTGCGTTACACAACTCTCCATCAGTGAACATAGGTGTGTGAGCGTGTGTCTGAGTGAGCATGAATGTGCAAGAGCATATTTGAGCAACAGCTTGTGAGAGCTTGTTGACCAGCAGAGTGTGAGGGAGTGCGTGTGTGTGAGCTTGAGTTTTTGTGTGTACTACATATTGCCTATAGCATTGTGCATATTGTGTTTTGAGTCCAGCTTTTTGAGTTATACGTATAAAATTTTGCCTATTGTGTATAGCACTTTTCCTATTGCATATAGCATTTGGCTTATAGCATGTGGTGTGCTGCCTACATAGTTTGGCGTATGGCATTTGGTGTACTGCAGTTTGTTTATGGAGTTTTTTGTATACTGTTTGGTGTTTTGTGTATAGCTGTTGGTGTATTGCATATTGTATAGAGTGTTTGGCCTATAGCGTTTGCGCATTGTATATGTTGTTTTGTGTATAACATATGGTGTATATCCTTTGACGTTTTATTTATAGTGTATTGCATATAACTTTTAGCATGTATCATATGGCATTTATCATTTGGCGTGTTGCTTATAGCCAAATATCACTTAAGAAATCAATGCAATATACCCAACTTTATGCAAACAATACGAAAGATATTTTTTTTATAAAATAGGGTTACACAAGTGACTGACTCCCAATAATGCATGTTGTATCTGTAAGCTCTAATACATTAAAAAATGTAAATCACCAGCAAATCTCAAAAATCACACTTTATATCCAATAGAAGTATTAGCATAAAATAAATTATGTAGCCAAAACTTTAACAAGCAAAAGGCAAATCTATGCTATACCTTATGATAAAGGTACTGGTACAGAAAATACCTCAGCCGCGTGGCTGGTAATCCAAAAATCCCAGGATAACTCAATATGGAAAAGTGCAGAAAAATAGAGATACTATCTGACACGAGATAAAAAAGACAGTGAATCAATTCTGCAACCCCAACAAGATTTTAGCCCCAGAGAAACCAGACGGCAGCCCACAAAGGTGTTCCAGGTAGACCAATGAGCAATATCATACAGGAACTAGATAATATTTAACTATCACAGAAATATATATGGCACAAGCATCTACATAATATACAAACATGTACCTATATTATATAGATCTCCATCATATGTATCATGGCTACACATTCACACCATCGTACCTATAAAGTAAAACGCATACATAAACTGGTACCATGACCAGACGGTAATAAAAATCTACAGAACAGCCAATGTAATTAGAGCCTACCAAAATATATCTACACTATGTAATATGGACCACTCTGCATGTAGATATAATAGCCTGGTACCAATATTAGCAATAAACACACAAGAATAAGAATATCGGTTAGATGGAGTATGCAGGGGTTAACAGAACTATCCAAAAAGGTGTACACCAAAAATAAGAAAAATTACAGAAAAATAAAATTAAAAAATATATCCATAAAAACAACACAGACTGGTGTGAAGATCTTTAAAAATAGGATGTTATCCAACCCGGTACTGGGATTTATACTGTTAATCTTGATGAGGATATAAACTTGATGCCACATATACCATCGCTTAAAAATAAGCTCACAATGTTTAATAACAGGCTTTAGCAATTAGATGTTAACTCACAGTTACTCGACCCAAAAGCCTCCTGTAGTGTTTGGAGCGGTGTTTGGCATGTAGTGTTTGGTATAGTGTGTATAGCGTTTGACGTATGAGTGTGGCGTTTGATGTATAGTGTTTGTCACATTGTGTATAGCATTTGGAATATTGCATATAGCGGTTTGTGTATAACGGTTGGTGTATAATGTTTGGCATATTGTGTAAGGCATTTGGCGTTCCTTGTATGGCATCTTACATATAGCATTTGACGTTTTGCATATAGCGTTTGGTGTGTTGCGTTATGTATAGTACTTGGCATATTGTGTATAGCGCTTGGTGTAAATAAAATAAAAAAAAGGGGGTGGTTGTATTGATATTTGGTGAAATAGCAAAATGAGGACATTAAGCATAAATGTTTCAGATCCACCGTACTAAAGGATGCAAATAGCTGGATCCATTTGTTCTTCTCCATGAGGAAATAGGCATGCAAAAGGCTATTATAGTGAAATGCTTTGCATGCCCCTTCCCAAGTGAGAAAGTGAGTTTCAGTGGATATTTCTGTGCTGTATGTAAAAGCACCAGTAACACTGGCTTACACACAGCTCCCATTAGCTAACATTGTTTTCACATCTAACCAGACAGAAATGCTGAAAATATATCTGGCTGTGCAAGAAAAAATGTTAGCAAATTTTGCAGATGGGAAGTGTTTAGGCCTTCCCCAAAACTACAGAAAACGTGCAGATTCACACTTCAGTAAATCTCATGTAATGAAGCCAATTATACTAAAAACAATGGTGAAAACCAAACTGCACCATAAGGGAAAACTAATTCCATTGATTTGAATGTGCTTTAACAGGCCTCCATCACATTACTTTTCAATGTGTTGGAGACCTCTATCACTAAAGGGCATATTTGTTCTCTTTGGTACAGTTGTTTTGCATCAGTTATACTTAACCCTTTAATGACCAGGGTCCTGGGAAGTTACCTTCCCTTAACCCCTTAAGGACCGGCCGCACACACACGGTGCGGTCACTTAAGGACCAGGGACCATTTTTTTTTTTCAGAATCCGATTCTGGACTTCCTGAACGGCGTGCAGCTGCCCGGGGAGCCCGGAATTCCATGACGGTCCAATACCGTCATGGGTCCTTAAGGGTATAACAACCCATGACAGTCCAAGACAGTCATGGGTCCTTAAGGGGTTAAGGACCACTTTGGTCTTTCTGATGTACACATGATCTGTGATGTGTACCGGCACGCCTCACTGGGGACTGAGAGAGACCAAATGTGAAAATGTAAGTGACGTGCTATGACCGTCACTAGTCCTTAAGGGAAAAACCACGTGAAGGTCATAGCACAGGACACGGACGTTAAGGGGTTAATAAGTCAGCCTCAGAGTGTTTACTGGGAGCCAGATCATAATATGTATAGTCAATACTGATTGTTCCGGACAGCCCCCTTCTGGGACAATGCAAAGAGCACAGAGTTCTAAACACTAGAATGAGATCTGCTCATTGTCTACTGTGACAGGACGTGATGCCTCTTCTGGGTTACAACAAAATGGCTTCCAGACAGAGCTCTAAACATTAGAGAGAGAACTGAGCCTTCATCCTGACATCAGTCAGGAGCTGCAGTGCAATTTTGTTGTAGTGTAATGCTAGTCTAAGGCTTTGGGTGTGATGTACATTATCTTGTAGCCTACCACAGGCAACACTTTCTGTCACAGCAGTCAATGAGCAGTTCTCCCTCTAGAACTTTGCGGTGCTCTCTTCTCTCTGCAGTGCCCCTGAATGGCAGAATTGAAATGTGGTCACCCTAACAGACACGCACTATGGATTCACTAGCACAGCATAAGGAAATCACACACTCAATACTGATTCACTAGCACAGCATAAGGAAATCACACACGCTCAATTCTGATTCACTAGCACAGCATTAGTAAATCACACACTCAATTCTGATTCACTAGCACAGCATAAGGAAATCACACACACACAATATGGATTCACTAGCACAGTGTAAGGAAATCACACACACAATATGGATTCACTAGCACAGCGTAAAGAAATCTCACTCTTTCTCTCTCTCACACAAAAAAACAATATGGATCACTAACAGCATAATCACTCTCACTCTCTCTCTCTCTCTCTCAAAATACAGATTCGTTAGCACAGCATAAATACAAAGTCTCTCTCATATCTGTATATGCCAAATATTGATGCATGTCCGGATATGGAAGATGCATGCATCTGAATGAAATCCAATTCTCATGTGGTTAAAGTAAATGGACTGCTATTAAGATACTGCAAGATATCTTCTTGACATAAGTAAGGCATATATGACTTTTTAGATCTTGCTGTACCAGATATTGTTGACATCTTCTTCAATTATGTTTAGTTTAAGCCAGGAGCTAATATGGAGAATGTGAGAGACATGAAAGAAGACTTTTTTTTTTGCTCTCCAATTCATTGGGGAAAATCTTTAACGGATCAATCAAGCATTATTATGAAAAAAATAGTGTTTTTTTTTTTGCTGGGTAAAACAATAACACTCATACTGGTGGGAGATGCTTTATTCGAAAGTTATGGCAGTTCAGTTGGCCGCAAAGTAGAAAAGCACCTACTAGCTCATTCTATGGAGGATTCCCTCTCCTGTAGGTAGCAACATAGATATATGTGTATATCCCACTTGGACTACTGTAACCTCCTTCTCTCTGTTCTTCCTGCCTCCCAACTCCATATACTTCAATCCATATAGAATGCTGAAGCACAAGTTACCTTACTGTCACCTTGATTTGGCCCTGCACACTCCTCCTCCAATCATCACTTCAATGGCTGCCTATCAAACTCTACATATCTCATAACATACTGATTCTGTCAGTCAAGACCCTTCTTTCCTCTACACCTTCCACCATTTCCTCTCTGGTCTCCCACTATACCCCATCATCCAACAACATTCTTCTTACAGCTTCTCTTGTGTCTACAGCTCTCTCTCTCTCTTGTATCAGATCATTCTCCTTCATTGCTCCTTATCTGTGGAATGCTCCACCTTCAACCCTGCACTTTTCTTGGGGCCCTCAAGTCTCTTTTAAAAATTATATCTCCTCAACTAGGCTTCAACAAGCCAGAAGGCACTGACTCAGCAAGTACAAGGCTCTTATAATTTACTTATTTTACTTATGTTCCCCTATTCTCCCCAGAACACTACCTCTGTGTTCCACACTTTACCCTTATTTACCGTTTCTCCCCCTGTACCACTTTAGATTGTAAGCTTTTGAGCAGGGACCTCACTTCCAGTGTATCATTTGTGAAGCACTTGGAATTCTGTACCGTGTATACCCTTACATTGTAAAGAGCTGCTTACACTTGTGTCAGTATATGATAGATATATTCATTCCCAATGGATGCACATTTGTCTCACTCAGCAGAAAAAGCCAACAGTATATTGTTTTTTTCATAATAAAAAGTTAACTTGTCCTTTAATATTGTCTGCTTTCAGAAATCATTAGGCCTCAAAAGGAGTTTTGTGTTTTGGAACTTCTGAACAATGATAGGTCTGTTCCTGCCTCCCTTGCTTTTGCAGACATGCCAACCTTTTGGCTGTTAAATCATGTATAATGAAGACCGTAAATGAATTTTGAACGCATTGGATGCTGGAGAGGTCCCCAACTTATTGCAAAGTCCTTCTAAAGCATGAATAAACCAATGGGTTAATGTGGCTGTGGAAATGATATTGGTGAGCATTGTAGCACTCTGATACAAACCACTTTTACTCTGTAGAGGAGAACTAAAAATTCCTATTGATTTAAATGGGGATTTTAACCCCCTGAATACTACAGAGGTATCTGCATTGTAGGCCTTCCTTATAGTACAAGTGGTTTGCCCCAGAAACCCTCCACTTTTCTTTTGAACATGCAGCCCTTTTAAAAGACTCTGTATTTGCTTATAACTAAACCCTTGAGGAAGCCAGTATGACAATGCATTGGACATCCACTGTTAACCCCTTAAGGACCCACCGCACAGGCGAGCGGCAAGCACTTAAGGACCACAGAGCATTTTTTCTTTTTTTTTACAGGGGCTAGATAAAAAGTATGAACGTTCGCTCATACCTCTCAAGTGTCCCTTTTTAGAGGGGTACAGTCCATCTGAGACTCAAATCTATATGTCCCTCTTTCCTACCCTGGTGTCACTCTTTTTGTGAAATCCGACTGTGTGGTGCATATATGTGTATCACATTGCTCCACAGCAGTCATTTTCAACCAGGGTAGCACTTTGGGGTGCCACAGGCGTTGACTTAGGGTGCCCAATCTTTTCAATAAAGATTTTGATAAAATGTGAATACTGAGTTTCAGTTGTATATTTCTGGAAAATTGTCTGCACAATATGTTTGTGTCTGTTATTCTGACTGTGAGACCTAAATAAATCTGTACAATTATGCATCTGTATCCTTCATTACTTGCTTGGCAAACGTTAGGTGTGCCCTGAATTTTCCAGACTGCATTTTAGGGGTGCCTTGACCACAAAAGGTTGAGAACCACTGTTCCAGAGCAATAAAACACGCAATCTTTATTTATACTTCAGTATATGTGTATAGAAATCAGTCTGTGTAAATATAATGCTTTGATCTTGCTCCAAATCATTTCTCAAAGTGTTAGTACTTTCCAAAAATTTATTTTAATAGATTTGTAGAGGCTAAAAAAGATTCTCATTTCCACAAACCCCATCTCTCAATCCGCTATGGTTTGAGATATTGGCCATGAAAGTTCCCCCTTCTCTTGATGTCAGCTGAAAAGCTGACAGAAGGAGATCCGTGTCGGCCGACACAATGAGGCTCTACAGCAGAGCCGAAATCCCATTATTAGAAAATAACTACTTCATGGAAACGGTCTACAAATTGTGCTTACAAACAAAGCACACTTTATAGACCTTTCCAATGAAGTAATTATTTTGTAATACCGGGATTTTAGCTCTGCTGCAGAGCCGCCGGGTGATGCCAGGACTGGGATCTCCCGCTGTCAAGCTAGACTCTGACGTCAGGAGAATGGGAGGGAAGGGGGAAACTTTCACTGCAAATATCTCTCAAACCATAGCGGTTTGAGAAATGAGGTTTGGGGCAATTAATCTTTTTTTTTTTAGCCTCTACAAATCTATTCAATGACATTTTTGGACATTACTAACACTTTAAGCTGCACTAAGTGGTGTCAGTAGGTCATGGAGTAACCTAAACATACCATAACCAACAGTTCTGCCCTCAGCAACACCATATAGAAACAAATGTGGCCCCCTATTTGACCAGTTTAATTGTTGGGATCTATGTTCTCTGTCTCATGGCCACAGTGAGGAAGAAAGAGGTAGAGAACAGTAACCAGTACAAGGTTTCCATACATTGCCTTAGTCATGGACTCCATTTGCACTTGTGGTTAACATATTTTGCAGAACTACGGGGAACAGCTGAAATGGACAGCTCCAGTCTTGTGATCATTAACCCATGACATGCCAGAACCATCACCCAACCTCAAAGTACCAAATTCTGTGGCTGTCCCAGTACATCCTGTTGCATTAAGGATTCTCATGTTTTCTTATCTGGTTCAAATGTGCGTGCACCTACGTCTTTCACTTTTGCTCACCATAAAGTGTAATGTTTTTTCAGTGTAGATAA
The DNA here is from genome assembly GCA_037306005.1 of Rhinophrynus dorsalis. NCBI lineage: Eukaryota > Metazoa > Chordata > Amphibia > Anura > Rhinophrynidae > Rhinophrynus > Rhinophrynus dorsalis. The sequence goes on from CM074725.1 coordinate 39,470,536, forward strand.
TAATTTTATACTGTTATGTAATGTGTCTGTTGTGCCATCTAGTGGTAAGTATGATATAATCGCTATCTTAGCATTCATTAGTAATTTAGGAAAGATTGGGATACAATAGCTAAAGCTCACACATTGCTCACTTTTGGATGATCTAACCCCAACTAATTGACTCACTGCTTTGAGCACCATCCTTAAAAAGCTTAAATATGGTACACGAATAACACTTGATTAAGGATGATGCTTGATGGCTAAGATGCCGTTTGAGCTTGTGTGTACGTACCATAAGATTTGATAAGCCTTTGAGCATCTATTCACAACCTCTAGGACCACTAAGAGGCCCTGGGATGAGAGTCACTAAGGTTTGATGCAATGGTGAAGTGCGTCTGGCAATGTGTGGAGATCACTTTGCCATGTGCACTAAGAATTATCTATGCAGGGGCAGACACTTTGATCATTAGTATATGAGGTCGACATCATGCAGGCAAAGTGTTGGGGAGGGAAAGTGGGGGAGCAGAGATGTGCTCAGATGTCCACACCAAGAACAGCACCAGACCACCCTTAGCTCTTGGAGTGCCATGGGGATGTGCAACAGGACTCAAGGATTCTAAGGAAGGAAGCCTTCAGTGGTTAGTAGCTTTGGGTCCTTGAATCCTGAAAAATAAAATTCTGCCACTATGGGCGTGATATCCAGTGCTAAATTTAACCCTTTGAGTGCCAGAGATGCTGTTTTTTGCCTGCGAAAAGTGTAATGCCACATAAAAGGGAGAGATGCACTAAGGTGTGATACAGTGGAGATAAAGTCTCCAATTATATAATCACATATCCAGTTCCTATGTTATTCTATGGAACCAAAGGACTAAGATCTCTCCCACTTTAGAGATCTTAGTGCATTGGCTCCATATAATAACACAGAAATTGGAGAAGTGATATCACTGGAGAAGTTATCTCTGCTTTATCACACCTTACCACATAACCACTAATGTGTTACAGCACACTGGTGGCAGCAAAGTTTACATAAGCAGTTTGCAATTAGAGTATGTACGCCATTCTCTTTTCACATGACCTCTGTGGCTGCCACTTGAGGTTGGCCAATTTGTGAATTAAAATGAACACATGGATTAAACCACCTCTGCTTACACCATTGAGTGCCAAAGGGGTATCTAAGGCATTGCAATGCATTGGATACCCCTCGGGCACTAAAAGGGTTAACGCCTTAAGGACTCATTATGAATCCTAGCACATCATGAATTGGACGTGCGATAAGGACCCATGACGTGCCAGAACAATCATGGATTTCAGGGCTTCCTGTGCGTCTACACGACATTCGGGAGCACCTGCGTTGGATTGCCCAAAAAAGCTCCTTGGTCCTTACGTGCCGGCCGAGAGCACTAGACTCCTTTCCTTAAAGCAGTGGTTCTCAACCAGGGTGCCGTGGCACTTTGGTCTGCCATGAATATTAATTTAGGGTGCCCCTTATTTTGTTCAAAACCTTGGATAAAAATAAAAATACTCCATTTTAAGTGTATATTTATGTAAACTATTATGTACAATATGTTTATTTTTGTTAAATGATTGTAAAACCTAACATAAAATTGTATATTTATGTATTGTACCTTTCATTATGCCCTTGATAATTTACATAAAATATGTGATGTGTGCCCCAAAAATCCCAGTTTACATTATAGAGGTGCCTTGAGTGAAAAAAGATTGAGAACCACTGCCTTAAAGGGATAGTAATACTTAAAATGTAAAAAGTTGTAGTGTTTATCTCCCCCCCCCCCCCCGCATATAATAATGGCACTCCCACTGCTGAATGGTGTTTTATTCAAAGTTGAATTTTTTAGGTGAAATATCACAGTGGCCTGAAATTGTACAGTGGCACTGTTGCTACACCATCCTATGGAGATTTATGTTCCCGGGACCAGAGCTGTCCATAGGATGGTGTAGCAACAGCACCACTGTACAGTTTCAGGCCACTGTGATATTTCACCTAAAAAAAAAAAATAAAAATAAAATAATAATTCAACCTTGAGCTGTAATAACTTTTGAATAAAACACCATTCAGCAGTGGGAGTACCATTGTTATACTCGGGGGGGAATAAACCCTACAACATATATATATATATATTTTTTTTTTACATTTTAAGTATTACTATCCCTTTAAGAGGTTAAGGAACACCAGTACCACCTCATAATAAACTGCCACATGTATATCTGGGCAGAAATTCCTACAGAATTAATTCCATGTGACTTAATTCCCCCAAATAAATCATTAACATGGATAGCATGGAGACAGGCAAGATTCTTTTTGCAGGACTCGAGGATTCCAAACCCCTCCCACAGTTTTCTAAGGAAGGCAGCCTTCAGTGGTTACCAGCTTTGGGTCCTTGAATCCTGACAAATAAAGGTCTGCCACTATGGACATGATATCCAGTGCTAAATTTAACCCTTTGAGTGCCAGAGAGGTATCAAACGCACTGCTTTGCAATGCATTGGATAACTCTCTGGTACTCAAAGGACTAAGATTTTAGAGACCAAAGGCACATACTGTGATTCATAGCAGACATAAGGATTTTCTGTCCAGATTCAGACGAGTGGAGTTAATCATTACTGTTATTTTAAGCAGGGAATTCCTGGCTGCTTAGTGCCCTCTCAAGGCACAGGCTTAGAATCACAGGTGTAGCATCTCTTGCTCACCATCTACTGCAACATCTCCAAATTCTGACCCTATTTTAGCTTCATTTCAGTGTGTGTGTATGAGGCTCACAAGCGAAGAGTTGGAGTTTTCTGTCCCGATCAGTGTGCATACATAGGGCCGTATGTTCAAAAGTTTAGGGGAGGAGTTCTGGGGCAAACCATATGTACTATAGGGGAAAAATTCCCAATTGATTTAAACTCCCATTGATTTAAACCCTTGCATTCTAGATAGATCACCAGCTCTCTGCTTAGCAGAAATCCTCCACTTTTCTTTTGAACATACGGCCCATAATATAACTATGCTGCGTTACAGGAGACGAAGTAGCATAAGTCACAGCCAATAAATGTAAAAGTAAAAATCAATTTTCTGGAAAATGTTAATCAGAACTGTTCTGATAAACCACTTGCATCACGAGAACCATTAATTTTGAGAAGTACACATAATAGCATAAGGATCCTATGCATAATGCTAAAATGGGTTAATTCTAGGGCAAACCAACTGAACTATAGGGGTCAAAAATAATATCTTGAAAGCAAGAGGGGTCAGGTTCTCCTTAGTAAAGCAACCTGCCCCTGCAGTTGGTTTGTTCCAGAATAACTCCAATTTTGTTTGTACATGTGGTCCTTTGTATTATTTTAATACCTACAGGAACTTCCTTTTCATCTGCCAACTCTGTCTGTGTTGGACGTATGATTCAAGAAAGTACTGACAATCATGGCTGGCTGGGGAAGATGGAAGTTGTAGTCAACAGCTGGAGGGCCTCATGTTATCTAACCCTGATCAGACAAAGATTTGTCCAAGTCATTTGCTTATGCTTAAAGAGATAGTAATGTTTCACTATAAGTTAAAGCAGAATTATCACTCATAAGAGTATCCAACAATTAATTTTTACAATTACATGAAGCATATAAATCCTTTTAAAATTCTTATTATGTCCGGCATTATTTTGAAATCCAAGTTCTTCGAAGACTCACCGGCAGAAGAAGAGGCATCTGTCTACTGTGCTGTCCATCCCTATCTCCTCAAGGATTGTCAAGGGGTAGTTGAATTGTACCTTAAGGTACAGGCAGGCACGGACAGCGCAGGCGCACAGATGCCTCTTCAGCAAGACACATGGAGGAGAGTCTCTGAAGAACTTCAATTCCTAAATAATGATGGACTTCATAAGGATTATAAATGGATTTATATGCTTAAAGCAATAGTAAAGATTGGCTAACACTTTTATATGAGTGATGGTTCTGCTTTAAGATTAAATTATTCCTTATAATTTGTAATAACTCTGTGTGACATCAATGTTCTTAACAGTGTAGTTTTTCTGTAATTATATTATAAAGTGTCCCCCTCTCTCCCCTTTTAGAGAGGTCATGCTGCCTTCCCTCTGATCTGAAATAAGTCCACTAGACCAGACAGATCACAATGAAGGACAATATTGCGGGTATCAGTATAAAGGAGGGCAGGTTTTGCCTTAGGAGGATACGAGATTGTCCCACGTGGCAATCTGTTTGGATCACCTTTCCTCTCTGACAAAAGAAAAGCGACGTCCGTAAAAGGGGCGGGAGGTTTAAACTTTATAATATAATTACACAAAAAAAATACGCTGTTAAGAATATAGATGACTGTACATAGAGTTATTAAAAATTTTAACCCTTTGAGTGCCAGAGGGGTACGCAACACATTGCATTCAAAGGGGTTAAGGAACAATCAAATCTTTATTTGTAATGAAACACTACCATCTCTTCAAAGGTTACATCCTAAAAGAGTGGTGAAGGATCTCAGTCCATTGCTTTTTAATTGTTTTTTCCCAGTAAATGTGTAACAATTACAACACTCTCATCGCAGCATACAGATTTATATCCCAAGCTCCTTCCATGAAGATAGTGTGCTTGTGTAAAGCAAGTTGTACAAGTGGTCCAGAAAATCTCAATGTGGCTTATAATTTTGTATAAACATGTAACCGTAAATGATGACTGCAATTTGATAGAAATATTAATTTAATTGTATGTTTTGCTTGCCATGTTTTAAGCAAAAGGGACCATTAACCAGAACTGTGATAGAAACCCTTTCTTGGTGGCCTGACTTGATAAGATTTCCTTTCAAAAGCTATGAACAGAGAATTGAGATTTATAGCATGGGTTCTGTCTCCTAATGCAGCACATCATCACATATACAGTTACAGTGCTATAAATCAGAGTCACAGATCAGCAACAAATGGCGTGTTCTCCAGATTTCCTGAAGCGGACATAGATTTCTTTCCAGACACAAACTTCTTTGCAGCCTAGAAAATACAAAAGTAACAGATTAAGTTTCCAGAACCAGTTTAACAGGCAATCACGATGCTTTATATAAATATACTTTATTTTTTTTCTCCTAAATCAGAGTTGTTACGTACCCCCCTCTGGCACTCAAAGGGTTAATAACTGCAGTTTTACCCTTTGAGAGCCAGAGGGAAGCCCATTGCATTGTTTTGCAACACATCAAGCACCCCCTTCTGGCACTTAAAGGATTAGTAATGTCTGATTTTCACAAATTTAATACTGTTCATACTAAAAAAATAAATGAAATGATGCAAATCCCGTCTCTCAAACATTTACAGTTTAAGAGATACGATGATAAAGTTCCACCCTCCCTTCCCTTTCACAGACGTTAGCTGTAAAGATGACAGAAGGAGATCCTGGTCCCTGGACCAGCTGACGGCTCTTCAGCAGAGCCGAATTAACTCTATCTAAAAAGAAATACATCAATGGAACAGTCTACAATGCATGCCTGGTTTGAAAGCACACTTTGTAGACCATTCCAGTTAAGTATTTCTTTTTAGACAGCGCTATTTCAACTCTGCTGAAGAGCTGCCGTTGGGTCATATGACTCGAATCTCCTCCTGTCAGATAGACAGCAGATTTCTGTGAAAGGGGAGGGAGGGTGGGAGGTTATCGTTGTAGATCTTTCAAACCATAAATGTTTGACAGGACTTGCATCAGTTAATATTTTTTTTTTTTAATATCTACAGTATTAAAGTTTGTGAAAATCAAACTATTCTTCATTTTGAAGAGGTTAAAAAGTTGGCTTGAATGCAAAAAAACTTCTCTCAAACAGCTATGGCTTGAGAGATACATGCATTTAAAGGGATAGTAATACTTCAAAATTACTATACCCCATCTTGTAGCCCTTCAAAAACTGAGTAAAATGAGCCCAGAGGCTTTGGTTTGAGAGATATCCGCTTTCAAAGTTCCCTCTCCCCTGACGTCAGCATTCTAGCTGACAGCAGAGGAATCCGGTCCCAGGACCGGGGGAGGCTCTGCAGCAGAGCAGAGATTGCAGTAATAAACCCTTAACTTAAAAGGTCTTCTATGTGTGCTTACAAACCAAGCAAACGTCGAAGACTTTTTTAGTGAAGGATTTCTTTTTTATTACAGTGAACTGCAAAGCTGCCGGCTGATCCCAGGAGAGGATTCCCCTGCTGTCAGCAAGAATGCTGACATCAGGGGAAAAGCAAAAAGAGGGAACTTTGAAAGCGGATATATCGCAAACCATAAAGGTTTGAGAGATGCAGCTGGGCTCATTTTACTCAGTTTTGGAAGGGCTACAAGATGGGGGATAATAATATTTAAGTATTACTATCCCTTTAAAGTTTGTGATCTCCTGCTGTCAGCTGTAAAGCTGTCAGCAGGAGATCCGTGTCGGCCGACAAGGAGGCTCTGCAGCAGAGCCGCAGACGCGTTATTGACAACGATTGACTTCATTGGAATGGTCTTAAACGTATGCTCTAAATAAAATCAGAGTAATTGTGGTGCAAACTAACTGTTGTGTAGGAGAAAAATACTAATTCAAATGGAGCATTTAACCCCTTGATTGCTACAGAGTTCTTCACCACATTTCAAAGCAATGTGATGGAGTGTTTGCTACTATTTAAAGAGTTAAAAAATGATTAGGGTGTTTCTGGCACTCAAAGGGTCAATTCAGGGTTGCACTTTTTTTTTTTTTTTTCCCCCACGCAACAATATTTGCGGGTACATTGGCAAAGACTGCTCTGTCCTCTCCATCGTAGGTCCCATGAAGTCTCAACTGTTGTGCACTACAACTCCCATCATCCCCAGTTAGCCAATACCCTCAATTCCTGCAAGGAGTAAACTGCTACGACTAACAAAAAACAAAATCAAGCAACGTGGAACGGAGACCAACTTAAACACTGTTAGAAACCCGACTGATTGAATTTTAGGTCACAGTCAATAAGATGTCTAAAAATGAATACTCACATTTACAACATCAGCACTGGACACAGAGTCGATCTGTTTGATGGCATCAGCTGGTGAGGTGCAGGCTCCAGATGCTAGTGCCTGTGAGCCAATTTCAGCCAGCAGACCACATGAATTCTCCACAGACATCAAATACTGGGATTTCAGCTGGTTCCTAGAGTAAAACAAATAACTTGATATGTATGCAGAAAGAAAAGTCTCAACACCAAAATGAAGTTAGAACACAATCCTATTTATATATGGATACCAACATGTGAGATTCTTAACTATCAATTCATTTTCAAGTAAAAGTTCCAATGGGGGAGGCAGTTTCTAGAATATTATATAAAGCAGGGCTGGACAACTTGCAGCCTGGAAGCTGTTGGACTACAACTCTCACACTCAGCAGGACAATGGTTGGCTGAAGATTATGAGACTTGTAGTTCAATGTAAGATGAAAACCAGGAGCCTGGGTCTCACAGTCACAACATGGATATAGGACATGGGGTGGGCAATCATGTAGGTCCAAGGGCCAAATCTGTTTGAATTTTTGTTTTTTCACTGTGCTGTCAATGTATTGCACCTCCAAACACAAAAAAGCACACTGTGCACATTTAAGATAGTAAATGCATAGAACCACTGCCCAATATCCTTGCCATGCTAGTAATAATTCCTAACTGCCAATAGAGAGGGGTGTGTGAGGTAGAGATAGAGATCTGAGTGAAAATGTCAGGCTTTCTGACCACAGACTAAATAGATACATTCAGTGTTGCAGTGAATGTATCAATTCAGATTTTTTCTTTCAGTGCCGTGCATTGCAATAAAATGCATCACACTTCCTTTGTGGATAAAGCCAGAAGTCTGCCTAGCAGTAATGTTGTATATGTAATGCCAGAGTGACCTGAGGGCCAGGGAAAATCATCCACTGAACCACGTATTTCTAATGCTGCACTCCTGAAAAGGACAACACTGATTACAGGCTTGGATGCAAGAGGGTGTGTATAATGAGCTGCACATCTGGTTGGAACTCAAACGTATTATTAATTCCACCAATTCTGTTCAGAATTTATGCCAAAGAACCAAATAATATTTGGTTTATGGATTTAGATTTAAATAGTGTCACATGATAAACTACACAACTAGTTTGCGACTTCTTATATGGAAGTTCGTTTGAATATAGGTTCGATTTAACATTGATTAACACAGAAATCCCATTTCCTTCCATCCTATAATATAAAAGCCCTGATGTATGTTTGTCTGATGCAGTCACTCGCAGTAGAGACTGCCCGAATGCTGGTCCGTGTACAGGGGCTTTTATACAGGGGCTATAGTGGCTGTTTGTGGCTGTGAACCACATACTTCTGTGTTACACTGCACCCTGATAACAGTTAAAGAGGTCACTTTTTCTGAGCCCCCTCCCCAAGAGGTTGATAGGAGCCATTTTGAGGTTATACGCTGCAGTCCCAGGATTATTACCACATCTGCTTCAATCAGAACATGATAATTGCAGTTTAAAAAAGGGATTTTAACCCCTAGAGTGACAGAGGTCTTCAGTGTATCAACCTCACTTATTCCTAGGAGATAAGTATAGGATCAATTATATTTGCCCTTGCGTAGCAGTCAGTCATTCTGATTCATAAAAAAGGACCCTGATGGACTCAGAACCAGAGTAATCATGGTGCAAATCAATGGCACCACAGAGGAGAAATAAACATTCCCATTGTTTTAAGAGGTGTTATAAATCACTTGAAAGGTAGAGGCCCCAAAACATTGCAAAGCAATGTGCTGGAGAATTCTCTAGCATATAAGAGGTTAATCTCCCCAATTTAAATAATTGGGAACTTGTATTTCTCCCTTGTGGTGCTGTTCGTTTGCCCCAGAATTACTTCAATTTTTTTTTTTTCTTGTAAAGGTCCAGTGTGTATGAACAAAGCCAACTATCCTCCATTCACGACTAAATGGATACCGGTTACAATGCAGTAATTAATAAGAACTACTCACTTTGCTCTTGTCACATCAGCTTCTGTGATACTGCCCTGGGCGACTGCTTTCACCTGGTTAATAGCAGCATTAATAGCCTAAAAATAAAATAAAAAACAAATGAATGGTATTACCTTCTTCTACAATGTTGCAACAGATTCCGTGGCGATGTACTGTACGACAGGTTAGCAAGACGAGAACACTGTACAAGTGGAGCTCAGGCTACAGCAGGGGAGTTCATCTCTGGAAATCCATCTTTTAATAAACTACATCATCCCAAACCAATCGCTCAATGAGAATGATGGGAGATGTAGTCCAAAAACTGGATGTCCAAAGACATCCTCCTCACACTGGATTGAAGCTTATTATAAAAACACATTTTGTGAAATTCATATTTTCAAATTAAACCTACCATTAACCCTTTGTGTGTCAATGTGGCTATGCAACTCATTGCAAAGCAATGTGCTGCACACCTGTCAATCAAAAGGTTAAAATGCAATACTGGAAGAATACACTTACACTAAATCTGCTTTTTAATTTAATATACAGGACATATGTAACAAATGACATATGGCTGTTCCAGTATTATGACCAGAACACTCATATCTAGAATAAAATCTTACCTCAGCTGCTGCAGCTGCCTGAGAGATGGTATAAACTCCAAAGAGACCAGAATCTGAGTAATTGGCATTGAAAGCGGAAACCTAATTATGCAGAGGACACAGAAAAGTGAGCGGCTAAAATATGACAGTTTTAATGGCCTACAATGGCTCATCCGATAAGATGTTTAGTTTGTACTTACATCAAATGGCTGATTAGTTGCTTTGCCCACGGCCTGAGAAAGTTTGCTGGTAGTGTTGCTTCCTCTCTTGATGCAAGGTCCTGCACCAAGTACATGCTGAAGCACACTGAATGCATTTGCCTCTGGGCTCTCTGCAGATGCGCCTTCAGCAACAACAGCTGCATGCACAAGGCTATCTCCATTCTGCTCTCTTATCTCAGCTGAACAGGACAGAGACAATAAACAAGCCTTAAAACCAAAATCCAGGAATGCCCAACTTTCCATTAAATAAGTTGCCCTTTTTAAACACATATTTTTTTTTTTAAATGGTATTCTGAAGCCATTCGTACCCTTTAATCATCACTGTGCCCTAAAGGTCTCCAGCTTGTTGAAAAGCACTGTGATGGACATCCCTCCGACTCTCAAAAAGGCTCTAAATAATGCAAGACCCCCCCCCTTTATTTATTTTTTTTTAACTTCATGAAATGTCTCAGTTCTGAACCATGGTAGCACAGAAACAGACTGACTACTTGGAAGACTTAAAAAGGCAAAGATACTGTAACAGCAAATCCTAAGAGATGCCCCAGCAGAGGGACAAATTGCCATCCAAATAAAAGGTGAAGCCGAGGTGCTCTGCGTCCTGCATTCCATCCAATTAAAAGTTGTCCCTTGTACTATTCAATAGATCAAGCCAGGAAGCTCTACTTTAGCACTACAGACTTGCAAAAATATCCAAAATTCTGAAGAACAGCTTGAGTCAATACATCATAGGCACCAGCCAGTCTGAACATACTCATAGATACCACTATCTACGAGCATGTAAAATAGCCTCCCCAGAATAATACCTCATTCCAGGGACTAATCAGTCTGATGGACTGCCTGAAAAGATAGTGAGCTAAAGTGGATATATTCCAGTCAAGGGATTGTCAGGGTAAACCTATTGGTTATTTCAGTTGATAGGAAACACTGGAGAGGTCCCAATAGGCTGGTTCGTATCTCATGGGCATACCTGGGAACTTCCAGTTGAGGGCTACCCGGAGGGTAGTCCTCTGTTCACCAGGGGGTGACAAAAATGACGCTAATCGCGTCAAAAAGGGGCGGGGCTTGCCGCAAGTGAGGGGGGACTTAACCCTTTGAGTGCCAGAGTGGTACGGAATGCATTGCAAAGCAATGCATTCCTTACCACTCTGGCACTCAGAGGGTTAAAGGTGTCACACAGAAGGCTGGAGACCGAGGAACAGCGGGAGAAAAAGCAGATGTGGCCAGAGTTTCAATAGAAACTCTCCACATCCGGAGGAATCAGCCTTTGCCCCGGAGACCCGGTAAAGTTCTGTCAGAACCGGAGTCTCCGGGGCAAATCCGGAGAGTTCCCAGGTATGCTCATGGGGCATTACAAGACTCTGGATTGCTTTCCCAACCTCTGGAGTATCAGCAGGGGAAGAGCTACAGGGGCACACGAATGAAAGGTGGGGTAATGTATTTTGCGGTGTGTCTTATGGGTGTTATGGGGTGGACAGAGGCTTAGGTCCTGTTCTGACACCCCACATTTCTTTTGTCTTTTTAAAAAACATTGTACTGGAGTGAATTCAGTCAGATCTAGTGTCTCTTATTGGGATAAATATCCAGTACAGGACTTTTGCCACAGCTACGAGACAACCAGAAATCTTTACTTGGTATCACAACTACAACTTTATGACATAAGTGAGATGTAGAAGGAGACAAAAGTGCATTGAACCATTGGTGGGAGAAAAAAAGCGTCATTTATCCAGTCTCTCGAATATGGATTCTAAATGCTGGTACTCCGGACACACCAAAAGGCCAGAATTTTATGCTACCCCTGCTTCAGAACAAACAAAACCTTATAAGAAGAATGGACAGGCAAAAGCTACCCAAAATTTAAAAAGGGATGACTTGCAGTCACATATAGCAACCCCCCAAAAAAAAAAAAAAAAAAAACTTATATGTATCTAAACAAACAAATTCAGGAAAGATGTTCTGTACCGCCACGATATTGTGCTTTCACACCAGCTGATCCAGCACCACTCCGGATGTTCAGAAACTGCTCTCCAACTTGTTTCAGGATGGAATGACTTACACCTGTAAATAATAACCTATAATTAGGTCTTTAGAAAACACACGCAACATTCCCCCCATTATATTACATATACACACCCTCACATCCATATACTGCACTCACATAACTTAATACAAATTCTATTTATTCTAAAAGAAAAAATTCAAGAAAATACAGGGTTATGCTGTCAAAGTCTTGATAAAGGTCCCACTATGGACAGAAAATATAATTTTTTTTTTTTTTTTGTATAGCTGCATTATTTTTCATTGGCACCCAGCCACAAGACATTACTACTGAGAATGCACCATATAAGGAGATTATTATATTATACACACACTATTATTTCAATAATACTAACCTAATCCAACAAGTGCCATTCTTGAGCTTGTGAAGTGGTTCTGAACAAACTGATGCAACTAAAAAAAAAAAAAAAATAAAAAATAAAATAAATAAGTGGCTCTCACAACATACAATTAAAGTATCCACCCCTTAACTATAGGAAACAATACCATAAGTACCTCATCAGATGTAACTTTTCCAATTCTGTAGTCAGGACAGTACAAGGAGTTGGCAAGTGTATTACGGTAAGCTGCAGCATGGAGATTTTCCAGGACAGCTATAGAGAGGGAAAAAAATAAATAAACATAACACCTCAGTAATTCTCTAATCACAATAATGAAACAATAGAGATCACATATTGGTTTTATCATGAGATGTACACATACACTTTGCTATATTAAATGGTCTAATACGTGTCATCACACTAACATTACAAATTTAGACAGCATATGAACTCACCGACTTGTGGATTTTGATAGGCAAAAGCTTTATCAAGCTTCACTTTTGCATGAAGATCAGACACCTCCCACCTCCTGAATTCTGGAGCCGTAGTTACATTAATGAGGTATTCCATTACCGTGTCTCTGAAGCAAATTTAGAGATAAGAAACTGTAAAATGCAACTTTACTGCTAAATAATAAATTCCAGCAGAACTGCTGTTCAAAAAAAACCGACCCACCACATATACCAATAAACCAAATGTACACACACACACACAGTTTTTATAATAACAATGATACTCAAGCAAATGACAGCGTACAATTTTGGTTTATGAATGTTTATTTTGGTAAGAAAAAGTAACATTAATGATACATTCAGGTGTTAGTGTTTCCATAAGCCTAGCCAGCACATACACCTTCCCATAAGACATTAGGCATGGTGCGTCATATTCAACATTCTAAAGGAGAAGCAGTTCCTGAGCAAACTAACTGTACTGCAGGGAACAAAACACATATGCCACAAATCTACATGGATTTAAATTGGGCTTTTAACACTCTGAATGTTATAGAGGTCAACGCGCTGTAACCTCTCTAGCATTCAGGGAGTTAATAGCCCCGTTTAAGTCATTGTTAATATACAATCTGTCCCCAATGGTGCAGTTGGTTTGCTTTACAAAAGCAACTCCTTTAGCTTATTGGTTTGATTCCCAAACTTTCCAGTTTCGTTTTTACCATTTCATTTAGACTGCAAGCTCCTTGGGGCAGGGTCCTTTCTCTTACTGTTTCTATGAATGTGACACTTATTTTATACCCTTTTATTGTAACATACTTCTATTGTAAGGCGCCGTACACTGTGTGGCGTCATATAAAGTATACATAAATACCCTGAAGTCCCTTTCCTACTGAAACAAAATGTAACCCTTTGCACACATTTACATTACCTCCTGAATGTATGACTTATTATACATTATTCTCTTAGCCACGGACATTCCTACAAATATTCATAGGGACCCTGTCCAACGTACCCGCATCCCAAGTGCAAATCTGGTAGACTTTGCTGTTCACACCATTCTTTCCACCAGTTTTTCCCCAAACTTCAAATGCAATAGCCTTTCTACAATATGGACACTACTATGATGCATAGCAATGTGGAAGACTGGTACTAAAACAAAAAGTCCCCCCGATGAGGCTCTGACCCCAAAGGCTGGAGATGGAATCATTTTCTTGTCTATGGTTCAAAGGGCCTTATGTTGAAAGCAAAAAAAAGCAAAAAAAAAAAAAAAAAAAAAAGGAAAACCCCAACAACTTATATGTCAAGTGTGTATAGTTATTCTTAGGTCAGAATCACGAAAACAAAAAACATGGTGTATAAAAGTTTCCAGAAAATACACATCTGAATCTCAACATTAATATTTTTGTCAAACTCTTCATAGAAAATAAGTGGCACCCTAAGTGGATGTCTATGACACATCAAAGGGCCAGGGCACCCTTGGTGAGAATCACTGGTCCAACAGAATCATTAGGATTTATCACAGAATGATATTCTGATTAGATGGACCTCATATTTACCATACATAATAGCAGTTTGCCCACAAAAGCTCCACATCTGTTACAGAATGTGCCTTGTGTCCAAGTGATGCATTTCTGGGGAAAACTGACGGCTCAATAGAGACAAATAAAATTATCACCAATTTAACCCTTTGAGTGCCAGAGGGGTACAGAACACATTGCTCTGCAATGCGTTGTGTACCCCTCTGGAACTCAAGGTTAACAGCGGCTTTTAAAGCCCCCTTTTTATGCTAGAGAGGTTTCCAAGCATTGCAAAGAAGAAATGCATTGGATACTCTAGAACTCAAGGTGTTACAAATGCCATTTTAAAATTAACCCTGCACTGAGGCCATCCAGCTCCAAAGATGCTGCACTTAATACATAAGGTCCAATGCATCTTTTTAACATTTTCCATGAGCACATACTTTCCTCCTCAATGAATACAATACACAAACTGTGTAATTTAATAAGTAAACAAGCAATTCTGGTGCACCAGCATAGGGAAAGGGCCTGGGGGCTAGCAGGGTTGACAAAAATTCCCACTTGAAGGCTTTTCTCCACTTGAATGCTGGAGAGGTCACAAGTACCTTTGTAATGCATTGGAGGCCTTTAGCATTTTAAAATAAATGGGCACTTTAATTTTGCCCCTGTACTGTAGTTGGTTTACTCCATAACTGCAATTCTTTAAGTGAAATTCAATAAGCTAGAGCAAAGGTTCTCAAACCGTGCCCTCAGTGGCCACTAACAGGCCAGGACTTAGGAATTTCCCTGCTAGAACACAAGTGTGTTGATCAGAGGCTCAGTCATACTGAATAACTCACCTGTGCTCTTAAAAGGAAATTCTCAACTCCTGGCCTGTTAGTAGCCACTAAGGGCACGGTTGAGAACCACTGAGCTATAGTATGAGAAAAAGCACAGGTCTTCCAGCTACTGCACAGTATACTTACACATAGTCCCGCAGACATTCTACAGAATACACCATGTTCTCCCTTGTAGAGGTTACACTGCAAAGATATTACACAATTAGAACAAATGACCTAACAAAAAGGTGAGAAATCAATCATTTTATAAGTTAAAATGGGATATATGAAGGCAAGAGGAGTAATACTGGGGAAAGCCAACTGCTCTATAGGAAATAAACACATTCTCACTAAAAAACAGACCTGGAACAAGTGGGGGTTAATCATGAGGGTTCCCACTCCTCGTACCCATTTCTTAAAAGCTTCCTGCCTCCTACAGGAGGTACCTTAACCCTATGTTCTCTTGTCTCCCCAGCTGACAAAAAAGGCTGCCTTTAACCTCTTAAATTCTAGGTGGCAAGCAATACACTGTAGCCCTCTAGTATTCGAAGTGTTAAATTCCCCATTTACATCAAAGTGGATGTTTATATAGGTTTCCTATGATTGTGTTGGCTTATCTCCAAAATTGTTCCACTTGTTTTATGCATATGCTGCATGGTATTTAATGCAATAAACCAGGTCAACCTCTGGACCACTAGTTGTTGGGGACTACAACTGACAGGTTGGGGTAAGAAGGAGTCTACAAAAGATAGCATACAGAGGCTGATAAACTAAAAAGATGGGGGTGGGGTTAGTGCACTTGGGTTCATTATAGATGCATTTTGTGTTATTGTGGCAAACTGGACCCAAATCCATCCCACGGAATGCACCATTTTGCCTCCACCATATCATCCATATGATTACATCGCAAATATGCTTAGATTGATATGCTCTCTCGGTGCTTACAGCAATGGTTCTCAAGTCTTCTTTGCTCAAGGCACCCCTAACATGCAGTCTGGGATTTTCAGGGTACCCCTATCAAAGGTTTTCAAAGGTGTTATGAAGGATACAAATATATACATACTAGTATCAAAGCCCATATACACGGGATAAAGTGCACCCGGCTGCTGCCCCGGAGCAGAGACAGGCGGTGAGTCGTCCAGAGCTCCCCGCTCTGGATCAGCTCGTTCGGCGAGAGACTCCTCAACGGGGAGCTTCAGACGGTTCACAGAAAGCGCCCTGTGTGCGAAACCACACATGCACAGTCTCTACTGCGCATGTGCGGTTACGCTCACAGGGAGCGACACAATCACTTTATGTTATAGGATATAGTTATTGTTGATCTCACAACTAAAATAAACATACTGTGCATAGTAATTTCCATAAATATATAGTTGTAACTCTACTTTCACTTTTTTGTCAAAACCTTATAGATAAAATGGGGCACCTAAGTGGATGTCTGTGGCACACCAAAGTGCTACAGCACCATGGTTGAGAAACACTGGCTTGCAGCGTCTCATTTACTTATTGAAATTTTGCTTAATGAGCCATTTTCATGTTACTGAGGTTGGTTTATATGTTAATATGGCTCAGATAGCTGGCAAGGTTGTCAGAGCTCCCTGAAACAAAATTTTCCTGCCAGAGCATGGTGGATTTGAGATGTTCTCGTATCTTTCTATGCAGCCACAGAGGACAGTTTGCCATGTCTCTACTGGAGAGTAGAGAGTGCAGCAGACTTTCCTCAACCCTGTGAGTACCATTAAAATAAGCAACGCATTGCAGAGCAGTGTGTTGCTCACCACTGTGGCACTCAAAGGGTTATAAACATACCTGGGAACTCTCCGGATTTGCCCCGGAGATTCCTGTTTTGACACTGCTTTACCGGGTCTCTGGGGCAGAGGTAGATTCCTCTGGATGTGGGGAGTTTCTATTGAAACTCTACCCACTCCTACTGTTTCCCCCGAGGAACTCCTTCCCCGGACTTCTTTTGAACTCTGTCCCACACCTTTAAGCCTTCCCTCCATCCCCACCGCGTGCATCAAGCCCCACCCCTTTTTTACGCAATTCGCGTCATTCTCACCCCCTGCTGCAGCAGAGGACTCCCCTCCAGGTGGGCATCTGTGGAAAGTACCCAGGTATGATTATAAATTACACATTTCCATGCCTGCAGTAATGGGTCTGCAGAGCAGTTAAAGGTAAACACAGAACCAGCCACATATCAGATGTTACAGGTAATCACTGGACAGGCATCAGATTGCTTTAAACACAAGGCAATCAGCGCTACTCAGCACAGCAGAACATTGCACTGGAGACCTCTCTAGCATTTAAAAGTTTACGAGTGTCATGTAAATCAAAGTGAATTTGTATCTGTCCCCTATGGCGCATTTGGTTAATGCAGCTTATAGTATATCAGCCTGAGAGATTTTGACACAACTTTGAACTGAATTATGAATATTTACCTTAATCCACCACCAACAGCTTCAATGCCACGAGTTATTTTAAAGGCGGATGCTCCCTTGGTAGTCTACAAAGAGGGGAGGGGAAGTACACACTTCAATTAAAAGAATCTAAACTGAAAACTCAATTATGTTATTTTAAAAAGCTTTTCAACTGTTGCTATCACTTATGTTAGAACACAGAGTTAATGGTTTGATTTATAATAATGTTAAAGCAACGGTTACCTACAAACAAAGGGCTCAATGTTTCTAACAGCAAAACCTGTTAACCCTTTGAGTGCCAGAGGGGTATGCAAAGCATTGTGTACCCCTCTGGCACTCAAAGGGTTAAGCTAGTGTCCCTCAGACAGCAGTTTTATCCATGACTTGTGTGAATAATGTTTATTACAGTCTAATAGACAACTGATCATTCATATTATAGAGGACTACTAAAAAAAAGTTAGCTGTATTCCCGAATCTAAAGTGGTGCAGTTTTAGAGCAAACCAATATATGATGGGGGCATTGATAAAAATTTCCATTAATTTAAATGTTCAGCCCTTTGACCGCTAATGGTCTCTACAGCACTTCAAAGGGGTTAAATGCTCCATTCAACTTGATGGAATTGTTATCGCCCCCACATGGTATGCTCCAGAACTGCCCCTCTTGCTTTCTGCAATAAGCTCATTGTACAGCTGCATTCTATATTGTTCCTATGGTTTGTCCATCAATTTTAGATACATTTTATAACCATATTGTGCAGAAGGCATTATAGCCGTGCAGAAAAAGAATTCCCCTTACCAAGCTGGCTGCAAGGCGTAGCACATGGTTGACACCCAAATTGCTGGGGTTTTCATATCTGCTGCCTGCCCTTATAAACACTCCAATCTTGGATGCAGGAGAATAGTTCTCCATAGAAGCAATTACCAGGCCATTCGACAATTTTGTTATCTGTAAGCATAGATAAAGGATGAAGTTAAATGAGAGAATATACCAAAATGTTATTTTATTAGAAACAGTTTAAATGCACTAGGCATGTATTTTGTGTACGGATTTGAGTCACAAGCTGCTGCTAAACCAAATCAACATTTATGATAGTCACTTTCACTTGACTACCTGGACCTACTATAGAGATCACATGAAGCTGGAGAATTTGGGACGCTTTCATTTTTGGACTGCTTTGAACACATGGAGGCAATACATATTAAGGATGCTAGAGGGGAGCAATTTTGGACCAAATCAACTTCATTAAAAAGGAAAAAAGCCCACTGAATTAAATTGGGCTTTAAATCCTAAAATGCTAGGGAGGTCTCTAACGCATTGAAGCAAAAAAGTTGGAAACCTCTAACATTCAACAGATTAAAACCCCCTTTAAATCACAGGGAAGTTTCATTTCCCTCTTATGGTGCAGCTATTTAGGTCCAGAATTGCACCTCTTTGGTAAAAAGTCCTTACTTATCAAACCAGACTCCAGGAACAAGAACTCATACGATGAAGTCTTGGTGTGGGACAACTTCAGTGGGAGGAGTCTGGCATCCTAGAGTCTAGCAACAAATATGTCCACCTCCATGGACATCACATCCAGAATGAAATAAAGTTTAATTTTTGGGGACCCAATTCAGAAACTGGTCAGTAGAACATTCTGTCCAGATTAACCCTTTGAGTACCAGAGAGGTAGCCAATGCACTGCATTGCAATGCATTGAAAACTTCTGGCACTCAAAGGGTTAAGGTAAATGGGAATTTTATTAGGTGGTATTAGCTTTACAGTAACGCTTTGCATGCCAAGGGATGTGCAATGCATTGCAGGGTTAAATTCTTCTTACATCTGCCTTCTTTACAGCTCTCACCGGGGCCAAACCTTACCAGTTCTACTTCAAGGGAATCAAAAAAGGGAGGCATTAGAACAATGGGTCACAATAACACTAGCTAATCTGAACCAATTAGTCATACATATGACAAAAGACAAAATTATGCTGGAAAAGGAGACAAGTGAAAGCCATAGCAGTTAGTGTCCACTGTTAATTCAGTATACCTCCAGCTCCTCTGGGAGGAGACGAGCACGACCAGCAGCATCTGGTTTTGCAGCAGCAGCTGATGCAGAGTAAAGTCGCCTCTGAAAATAAAATTACATTTGTTAGAGTAGAATCAAGGAAGTAGTTATTTTTATACACTTCATAGTGAGAACATTTTAGATATTAACCCTTTGATTCTAGATATGTCTCAAATGAACCCCTTTGACGCTAGATGTCACCAAAGAACTCATTTTTTAAAAGATTGGTGAGGTCTCTAGCATCTAGAGGTGCCAAGGCTGAGCAGGTTAATAAATGATATCAATTACAAAACAATGTAATTTATAGGACGCGCACAGAAAAAAACAACAAAGGTTGTGTTTTACCAGGAAAAACATTCTAGGTATATGTAGCAAAATAAAAAATATGATAACTGGATTGTTTGGCTTACTAGAGTTAATATTTGTAGGGAAAAGGAAAAATAACTGTTGTTGTGAAGTGAGCTTTATACTGTTAGAAGTGTTCATTACATTGTAAGGGGGCTGCAGAATTGCTTAGTTGGCCTGAAAACAAGACCTTCTACACTATGCTTTGCAGCAGTAAAGAGGAAGGTGAAGAGAAAACAGTACATATAAAACCAAATAAAAATAAATATGAATTTGCAAATGATGTATACTCAGATTGTATGATGCTCAGTTTGAGCCCAATACTGTATTAGTTTCCTAATAACATTTTCCCTTAAAAGGGAAGTATTAAAATGACAGACCCTACTTTGTAACTTTACATATTCCACAAGTGCATGTCAGATTGCTTATTTTTACCATAATTATTATCTATATGTGACTGAAAGGGAGCTCTCAGGATCTGTTTCCATAAAGCTGTCAAGGGCTCTAAAAGCAGGGATATTAATACAATGTAATTGGGCTTTAAACCCTTGAACAACAGATCTCCAACAAACTGATAAGCAATAAGATGGAGGCCTTTCTAATATTCAATGGGCTATCAGTCTCATTTAAATTCATTGGAAGTTTTGGATCTTTGGGCACTCAGTGTGTAGCACTGCCTTTAGTACATCATCCACATTATGTTTGCAAAACAATGTTTTATTTTGTGCCAAGACAAAGTCTCATGCCACCATTCTGAGAATATCAACCCTCAGAGGCATGCTACTAAGTTTAGGAATCACCAAAGCTGTCACTTTAAAAGAAGCAGTGTTTTTTATATAAATAAAAATTAACTCTATGAGACAGCTTGAGTAATAGACAACTTTCAGTAGTTCATAACAGTGCTTTTCCCATCTAGTGACCACAATAGAAAATTGCAGTTTAATATAACTTTTTTGAGCTCCAACATTTCTGAATTAAAAATAAAGTTCTCAGCTGCTTTAAAGGGAACAATAAATAAGGAATAAGCTGCTGTTAGTTTGTTAAACTGAAAGACAAACCTGAAAGACATCTCCTGGTAGAAGATCTGCATACAGCATTTAGGCATTTTTGCTTTGGAAACCTGCTGCATTTTAATCTAGATGCACAATCTCAATTTTGCCTGTTCCAGCTCCTAAATGCTACTTATCCCACGTGTATACACAGAATCACCTCCTGCATGCCTCCAATATTATCCAGCTAACTCCCATATTATATATCTACCCTTAATTATCAGAAGGGTCCGATAATAACAATGTGCATCAATGCACAATTTACTCCTAAAACAAAGTGGAAATATATACACGGGGTACATTTCATAAGACAGAGGTAGTCAATTGTTGGACCTACAGCTGTTGGGCACTACAACTCCCATCATCCGTCTAGTGGTTGAAGATGATGGGAGCTGAAGTCCCCAACAGCTGGTGGTCTGTCGATTGACTTTCCCTGTCATAATGGGTAAAATAAATCCTGACAACTCCAGGAACATGCATGTCCCATACAGGACAGTGAGGTGACCTTCAACTGGTATCCTGAAAGAAGCTGGGCCTGAGTACCCTGGATCCATAACACCATCCTAAATAACATCCCCGATCCCCCCTGACATTGAGACTGGAGGTGTATGGGACAAAGGTAAAGGGGGTGAGGGGATATGAAGAGGGTCATGGGGTGCAGGCCAGAAAGAGAACCAGGTGCTGCCCTCCAGCTCTCAAGCAATAAACTCTCTGTTCTACAGTCAATAACCTCCGGGGTAACTGATAAGGGAGGAAGGAGAACGGGGTATTATAATCGGGTAATTAATACTTACGGAAAGGTACCGGACACTGGTAAGTTTCATGGCTGCGCTCTCTCCTTCAGCCACTGACAGGAAGACAATATGGCGGAAGCCGACTACCCGGCATGCGCAGCGCGCCTCCTCACCGCCTCTTAACTCTTTCACTGACTGACGGAGAAGTGTGTGGTCGTGACTGTCACCTTGAATCTTTAGTTTCGGTTTCCAGTCAATAGATTGTGTAGCTCTTGAGTTGACAGATAGACCAAGACTGGTGAACGTGTCTTTCTAGTTGTTGTGCGACTAAACTCCCGCAGTGCTCAGGCAGACAACTGCAGTTGTAATACAAGAACAGCTGGAGAACCACAAATTGACCAGCTCTGACTGAGAAAGGTCAATGTCATACACCATATGACAGTGGTATTCAGATACCAGTCTTCCCTAACCTAAAGTACACAGATTTTTTTTATATTAATCCGTTTTTTTTCTTTTTACAGGTAGATGGTTAAAAACTAGTTTCTGAGTATATTTTACACGGATTATACATGCATATCTATCACCTGTCCCAGATATCCAGGGTCAGTCCTTGGTTTTGGCACCCTGTCCATGGATAGTGCTGTCTCTTTTGACCATGGTTAGAAAATGTAATTCCAGCACCATATTTTAGGTGCTTATTATTAAAACATTAATAGGTTATGAACTTTACTCATATTACTTATTTCTATGATTTAATGTAGTATTAATGGGTAATGTCTGCTTTGCTATATACAGACAGTTTTAAGTGTGTTGTATGAGGTTGGCATTGTGCTACACAATACTATGGACCACTAGAGATGTTCTGTCATGTGACTGCTCTGGTGCAGATTACCCTGGAAATGGTTTTTGAAATGCAGGCACATATGTATATACAATGTACTTGGAGTGAATGCAATATATATATATATATATATATATATATATATATATATATATATATATATATATATATATATATAGTTATAGATATATACTTTTAAAGAAAATTTATGGGGAGAGATAAATGAAACATTTCCATTGATTTAAAAGGGAATTTTAACCTCTTGAAATCAAGTGAGATCTTCAACATATTTCAATGAGTCAGAGACCTCTCTAGCTCGCTAGGATGTAAAATTCCAATTTAACTCCACAGGAGATTTGGGAATTTGTTTTTGTCTTCGGCTTTACAATGCATTAGATTTTTTTTTTCATTCAAAGGGTTAAAGGCACCATGCAAATGAATTGGAACCTTTATGTGTTCCCCTGTAGTGCAGTTGGATTGCATTCATAGTAATATTTCATACAAGAGCAAGTTTTATTTTAGCATTAGCCCTCCTTTAATAACCATTTGAGTGTCAGAGATGCAATGTGCTGGATACCTCTCTGGAACTTAAAGGGTTAACCCCCCTTTTTTTTTTTTTTTTTTTTTTTTATCAGAGCGGTCTTCGGCCCTTTCTTCAATGACCTGCTACCTTTCATCAGTGACTGTGCAATTTTTGACAAATTGTCCACAAAGAATGAGGTGACCTGGATCCTTTCTTTATAGAAAAATCACCCCTGCTTTCTATGCTAGAGATGTCTCCATTGCTTTTGCACTGTGCTGACGACATCTCTAGCATCAAATTAGTTAACTCTGAGTGTCAGAGGAATGTGCAGTCCATTTCACACCCATGCCATTTAAATGAATTCTCATTACTGGAAGGTACAACAATAAGGTTGTACATTCTGCTTGCGTGTTTAACATGGTACAAAGACGGAATCCAGGAGACCAGTGGGAGATCTAGTTTGGGTCACTTCTGATTTTTAAAAGGAGATTAGAGAGAATGGACCAGAAATGTGTAAGGTGTCCCATTTACCAGTGAACAGACTGAATATGAATAGCAGGGGAGCCAGCTTCCCACGCTAACTTGCCAAAAGAACTCAATGATGCCCTGGTGTAGGCAGCTCTCTCCGTGACATGGAATCCAGCCACCACATTCATTCATTCCTCACCGTCATGGCAAATTGTTATTCCTCTCCACATGATAATATGTGGCCCAATGGTTCTGAGAGTGTATTCTTAAAGGAAAACTAAATCTCTTAATAATAACCTCCCATTTATCTTACTATAGCCAGAAAATCCTATGAATTTGGTCCTTGTGCCTTTATTCAAGAGATGACATCTTTAATCAGTCCTGGATGACATGTCCACGGAGGCAGATGTGACAGTTGCTGGCAGGTTTCTTAAAGGGACAGTAATGTCCCATAAAAAATTCTTCTAGTTTTCTAGAGGTTAAAACAATAAACTATGTGCCACAAATCCTATCTCTCAAACCGCTATGTTTATGAGATATTTGCATTGAAAGTCCCCCCTCCCCTTCTTCTGATGTCAGCTGTAAAGCTGACAGCAGGAGATTCAGGTAGGCCAACTCAAGGAGGCTCTTCAGCTGAGCCGAAATCACGTTAATTATAAAGAACTACTTCATTGGAACGGTCTACAAAGTGTTCTTGCAAAACAGGCACACTTTGTAGACCTTTCCAATGAAGTAATTCTTTTTAAATAACACGATTTCAGCTCAGCTGCAGAGCCGCTGGCTGGTCCCTGGACCAAGATCACCTTCTGTCAGCACAGGACTGACGTCAGGAGATGGGAAGGGAGGGAGAAACTTCCAATGCGAATATCTCTCAAACCATAGCGGTTGGAGAAATAGGATTTGTGGCATATAGTTTATTTTTTTAACTTCTACAAAACTAGAAGAATTTTTTATGGGACATTACTGTCCCTTTATGCTGAAGCAGGAAAAGTGTCTGAGCCTACATAATTTGTTAAGACCTAGAGGACTGCAACAAATTGAAAATAATTGCTTTCAGCACACCCCTCTGATTCTTAAACGGGTGACGTTTATGTCCTGCGGTCCTGCTAGCAACTGTCATGTCCGCCTCCATGAACATGACATCCATGACCAAATGACAATGTTATCTCTTGAGATAAAGGGGAACTACCACCCTGCAGTAACTTAACATGCATTCACTCTTCATCTGGCGACTAGCTGCTTAGTAGCGCTACTCGCCAGAAATAATACCTGGTTCCAAAGATTTTGCCGTTTTACCGATGCTCACAGGAGCAGGAAGCACGGACATCTCGTCACAGTGACGTCTGTGCACCTGCGCTGTCAGTCCCTTTTGGAGCCACTTGAATGCATGTTAAGTTATTGCGGGGTGGTAGTTCCCCTTTAAGGAGCAAAGAAATATTCAGAGAGGCCATTAAAGGTCTAGTAACACTTAATATAGACTAAAATTTATTTTGTAAGGTTTATCCTCCTGAATAAAACCAGGGTACTTCACTGCTGAGAGGTGTTTTATTCAAAAGTGATTACAGCTCGAACTTGAATTTTTTAGTTGTATTATCTCAATGTCCTTAAATGTTACAGTGGTGCTGTTGCTACACCGCCCTATGGAAGTTTATGATCAATTGACCAGAGCTGTCCATAGGATGATATAGTAACAGTGCTACCATACAATTTCAGGCCATTGTGATACTGTACCTAAAAATTCAAGTTTGAGCTGTAACAACTTTTGAATAAAACACCTCTTAGAGGTAGGGGTAACCTTGTTTACTCAGTAGAATAAAGCCTAAAATATGTTTTTTTTTACATATTAAAGGGATAGTAATGTCGCTATTAAAGTAGCTCACCAAGTCTTCTGTATGTTAAAAGTAACCGATTGCACTGTCTAATACCTTACTTGTTTGTAGTTCAAAAGTTATGCAAAGATAAAGATCCACCGCCCACCCCTTTCTGGCTGCCTCCCACCAAATCTGAAATCTGGTTGTGCAACTCTACGGCTGCAGAGAGGAAAAAACTTCAGTAAGTAAGTATAAAGGAAATCTTAAGGTCCTTCATGAAGGAGGGCAGGATTTCCCTTTGCTTACTGAAGTTTGTCCCTTGCTGCAGTTATCCTGACCAGCCTGCATCTAAATCGTGACATGCCAGAAAGGGGTGGGCGGTGGATCTTTATCGCTTCATAACTTTTGAACTACAAACAAGTAAGGTATTAGATATAGAGCAATTGGTTACTTTTAACATACAGAAGACTCGGCAAGCGACTTTTAAAGCAACATTACTATCCCTTTAAGATTTTCAGGCCTTAGTAAGAAAAGTGGCAGATTATTATTAGGATATGGTACTTCTCATTTAAAGTGGACCTAGGGAAGTAAAAGCTGTATAACTGTGCTAGCCATTTGTCTGTAATATTAAATGGAACTTTCACTCAAATGAAAGTGCCCACCAAATCATTATTCACATAGCGATACGTATATCAATACTAGTATTATCCTGAATAAGTCCGGCATTATTGAGAAATCCAACTTGCTCCGAGACTCACTTCAGCGCAGACATCTTGCAGAAGAGGCATCTGCGAGTCTGCAGTGTCCATCCCAGTCTCCTCTGGAACTGGTGAGGAGGGGTTGCATTGTACCTTAAGGTACAGGAAGGGACTGACGGCACAGGTGCACAGATGCCGCTACAACAAGATGCCTGCCTGTGAGTCTCTGAACAAGTTGGATTTCTCAATAATGCCGGACCTATTCAGGATAATACTAGTATTGGTATGCGTATCGCTGTGTCAGTCATGATTTGGGGGGCACACTAATCTGAGTGAAAGATCCGCTTTGGTAGTTCTTCCATGCTTATTAGTATCTGTTCTTGGACAATATTATCACATACACTGTGCTATGTATGAATCTAGGCAGATCTGACAGACTGGGGGAATGTCTAATTGCACAGTGAGCAGTACGTTTTGCCTGGAACATAACTAATTAGCACATTGTGCAGAAAATTAGCATAACATGCCAACAAAAGGTTAATTTCTCAAAAACAGAAAAATGGCTTGTAAAACATATGGGCAGATATTAACTACCAAGTTTAAACCAAACTGAACTTGGCTCAGGGGGACAGGTAGGTCTCAAATGGTTGTCCAACACAATGCTCTGGATACCACTCTGGCACTCAAAGGGTTAAGGTGCTTTGCTTCAATATATGATAGTCATCTCCCTAATATTAGATGAGGGTTTGCAAGACTATAGAGTTTATTTGTTTCCGTACATAACAAGGGCCATTCGGACAATTAAAAGAAAATGAGCAATTTTGACGCAAACCACTTACACCATTGGTTTAAAATATTCCCATTGGATTAAAGAATTCCCATTGGATTAAGGGAGGCATTTGAACCTTTGAATGCTAGAGAGGTAAAAAATGCACTGCGTTTCAATGTATTGGCTACCTCTCTGGTACTCAAAGGGTCAAATCGAGTTGGATTTTTTTTTTTGTCCCTATATTTCATGTGGTTTGCCTAGTTTGCCTATTGGTGATGCCAGTCCTGCTCTAACACTTAAAGGGACCTATTCAGAACATCAAAGAAAAGCAATTCTGGAAGAAACCATCTGCACTATAGGGGATACATTCAAATGACCCAATTTCCAGTTGATTTAAAGCGGATCTTTCACCCGCTATAAAGTCGCCCTGCTATAATTAAGCAGGTAGCGACCAGCTTTAGAATAAATGCTTTACCTTTGAAATGTAGGCCATTCTAAAGAAATCAGTCATTGTAGGAGACCGGACCCCAGGCTACAGCGCGCACATCTTGTCTGCACGCCTGCGCTGTCAGTCCTGGTCTCCTGTAAGAAGCATTGCAGCGTACCACATGGTAACAGGAAGGACTGACACCGCAGGTGAGCAGACTGCACTAACCCGGCCGTCAGTCTCCTACAATGAAGGATTTCTTTAGAATGGCGTACATTTCAGAGGTAACATATCAATTATAAAGCTAGTCACTACCTGCTTAGTTATAGCAGGTCGACTTTAAAGAGGATGAAAGTTCCACTTTAACACTTTGAGTGCCAGGGGGGTATCCAGCACATTGCTTTTCAATGCTTTGGATACCCCTCTGGCACTCAAATGGTTAAATGGATATTTAAACCCTTTGAATTCTAGGTAGGTCTGCAATGCATTGTGAAGTTGTTTAAATCATTTGTTTGCTTATCTGCATTGCACTTGTTTTCCCCTCTAATCCGATCACTAAGGGTGTGTGGTAGGGCAGTGGCTGATGGGCATACCTCTGAACTTTCAAAGTGAGCCAACCCTGAGATCTTTGAAATATTAACTTTTTGGGTGCCAGAGGGGTTGCAAAGCAATGCGTTGCGTACCCCTATGGCACACAAAGGGTTAAGCCTTAGACTTCTCCAGAACGTAGATTTCAGGCGATATATCCCTGCTTGCTCTAACCAGGAGATGTTCTTAGCATCCTCGAGGAACCTTAACCCTTTGAGTGCCAGAGGGATACGCAACGCATTGCAGAGCGATGCATTGCGTACCCCTCTGGCACTTAAAGTGTTAATCATGCTTTAACTTAGAGTTTTCACTGCCTGAACATACAGATAAGAAGCAGGGTGGATCCCTCTGTCTTTCTGATAGAAACTGCAGCAATTTAGGGACTAAATAAGCAGTTTATTGTTGCAGATGAAAGTAGGACTTTCTCACCCTGAGAATTTGCCCCTTCACTCTGAGATCTGGGTCAAAACCCTGAGAAGTCCCAGGTTTTCTTAAAGGGATAGTAATACTTCATTTTATCTTTATTTTATTTTGTAGGCATTAAAAAAACATGAAGAAAGATATAAGTCTTATCTCTTAAACCTTTATGGTTTGAGAGATATTCACAAGCAAAGTTTCCCCTCCCGCCCCTTTTACCTAGTGTAAGCCCATGTGGAATGCAGTCCATAGACCAGACAAATAACAGCAGGGGACAATCTTCTTCCTATGAGAACGATGAAAGCCCTGCCCCCCTTGACAAGCTTTTCAGCTTTTTCCATTATCTTAATTGAAGATTGTCCCTCTCTGCAGTCTACCTGGGCACCTCCCTTCTGCTCTGGCTGAGCAGTGTTACATCAGTAAAAGGGGCGGGAGGGGGACATTTTGTCATTGAATTACTCTTGAACTATAACTCTGACAGTATTGAAATAACACTCTCCAAAGTCCAAATACTATGATGATTAATTAGAGCTGCTTTTATTATGAAACATTACTATCCCTTTAAGGGTAGTCCTCTAGATGTCAGTGATATATCACTAGATGACACCAATGTGGGTCAAAAACAGCCAAAGAAATCAACAGCACCGATGTATTAGAAAATCAAACGGCAAATCATATTAATAGTAAGCCAAAACTTGAAACACTCACCGACTTGATGTCCATCCACTGTGCCAGTCTGAGAGATTCCACCCTCTGTAGATAAAATGAAGAAAAGAAGACCGCACATAACATGACGTTTGCAAAGTTAAAAGCATTTTTTGTTCACATAGAGATACTGGGACACCACACTACAACACGGTCTCACGCGTTTTGCACAATTGGTGCTTAATCATAGACAATGACTAAGCACCAGTTGTGGGAAACGCATGAGACCGTGTTGTAGTGTGGCTTCCCAGTATCTCTATATGAATAAAACTGCTTTTAATTTTGGAAACTCCATATTACTTGCGGTTTTCTTACCAATGTGAGTCAACCTATCACAAAAATATATTCAGGGAGGTATAATTAGAACCTACTGGACCCTGGGACAGATGTGTCCCGATGCTGGGCCCCGGTACAAGTGAATTCTCTACGTCCCCTGTAGTTACTCCCCTGCTAATCTGGACAACAACCCATAGGCGGCTTGTTCAGACTGCACTGCCGATCTTCCCTGTGTTCTAAAAGTGAATGCAGGAATGGTGCCGCACAGTGCAACATCATGTGTGGAGATAACTTCCAGGAACAGCCACATTGGGGCTAATGATGTTTAGTGCAGTACTGGGGATTAGTGCATCATTAACTACTAGTTGAAGAGCCTGTTACATGGGCTACAGTGCCACTGCCAGCCAGTCTCGGGGCAGTCATGTGCGGTAGAGACTGCCTGTGCTGCAGCTGATACTGTATCAGCAGCGGTGCGGGCAGTCTCTACCGCGCATTACTGCAGCACGCGCAGCAGTCTCTACTGCGCATGACTTTGTCGTTACACACGTTTTATCAAATTATTATATAGGATTGTGCCGGTGTGAATGAGACCTTACAGTGGATTACTGGTACCTATTAGGTGTCGGTATGCCTTCCCTGGATGTATTAAATGTGCAGTTTGATTATAAATTAGTCTGCAGCTGAACCTCCGTCTGTTGTCTAATCACTTTTCACAATGGGGCCGAAAACGATGTCTGTAGCATCAGTGGGGATAAACAAATTAAAGGGATAGTAATGTTTCACAATAATAGCAGTTCAGATTAATCGTCATAGTATTTGGGCCATGGAGAGTGTTATTTCAGTACTGTCAGAGTTGTAGTTGAAGAGCAATCGAATGATAAAGTATCCCCCTCCCGCCCCTTCTACTGATGTAACACTGCTCACCTCAGAGCAGCAAGACTGTGCAGATTGACCGCAGAGAGGGACAATCTTCAGTGAGCATAAGGAAAAAACAGAAAAACCTGTCAAGGGGGGCAAGGTTTTCCTTATGATCACAGTAAGAAGATTGTCCCTTGCTGAGACCTGTCTGGTCAAGAGACCAGATTCCACATCTGAGGGGAGGCAGTTTGCACTAGGTAAAAGGGGCAGGAGGGGGGATACTTTATCATTCAATTACTCTTGAATTACAACTCTGACAGTATTGAAATAACACTCTCCAAGGCCCAAATACTATGAAGATTACTTGATGTTTTTTTGAAATATTACTATCCCTTTAAGAGCCCCATATTCCTATATTATAGTTTCTATCATGGATCAGTAGTACTTTTAATAAGACTGACGCATACATATGAAATCTAAATTGTGCATTTCTAAGGCAAACCAGATGCACAATAGGGGACAAATAGATACCCCCCCCCCCCACACACACACATTTCTATTGATTAAATGGGGCTGATAAAGCAATGCTTTGGAGACCTTGCTAGCATTCAGTGGGTTAAATTAATGGGACATTTCATTTGTCCCTTATGGTGCAGCTCTTCTGCCCCAAAATTGCCCCACTTTGGCTTTATATATATGGGGTACTGTTCCTTTAATTTTCTGCAGATTTTTGCAGGCCAGTGGGAGTGACTCTTGGAGGAGGAGCACAGAGACATTGGGAAGGAAATTCTAGTATAAGAGGCACAAAATTCAAGCTGCCAGATCCCTCCACTCTCTGGACACAGAGGACCCTGCACTCTTCCCTGCAACCCCAATATCATGGGTGATCAGCCAGTTTTTATTGGAGCAGAGGTGGTGGAGAAGTATTTAAACTATCCCACTCTAATCCCTCTTCTGGAGAGAGCTCTGGTTAACTTTTCCAGTGGCAGTGAAGGGGGTGTTGTTCAGCCAGTCCGGACCATTGTGCCTGTGGCTAAGTACAGTGGGTAAGAGCTCATTCTTGTTAAAATTATAGAAATAACTTTTGGTCAATTACTTCTATGAATGTCTCTGTTTAGAGAAGAACCAAATCTCCTAATAATAACCCAAGCTTACCTTGCTATGGCCAGATAATTCTAATGGCCCCTATGATAGGCTGACCAGATCTCACCTTTAACCGGGGACAGATAGGAAACAGGCATATTTCAGCACTTCACTGAAATCAGAGCAGTCCTGCAGTATGCATTTCTCCTATGCGACCCCGGTTAAAGGTTCCTGCAATCTTCCTGCTTCAGGAAGTTGATACTTTGCTCACATGGGTAACTGTTTTGTAGGTGTGAAATCATATTGGAAAAAAATGCATTCTGTTTTTTTTCCAAACAATTTTGCAGCATTTTGCATTTGATTTAGATGGGATTTTCAGCAGTTGACCCCCCCACCATTGCAAAGCAATCTGTTGCATACCCCCTCTGGCACTCAAAGGGTTAAGGTGACAGATCCACGTACCTGGTAACTTTTTCTTGTAGAGTTCCCAGAGGGGGGTTAGGTGGTGCCGCCACAAAGGGGCAGGGCTTAATCACAGATGGGGCGAGGATTAATGGAATGTGTCATAAAGTAGGTGGGAAGTGGGATGGGTTGGAAGCAGGAGAAGTGGGAGGAATTGGGGGGGAGCAGAAGTGGAGGGAAGTGGGGAAACAGGATGGGGTGGAGGAGAAGAGGGCAGAAAGTGGGAAGGACAAGGTGGGAAGGAGGAGAAGAGGGCAGAATGTGAGAGGGAGAAGGTGGGAAGGAGGAGAAGTAGGCGGGAAGTGGGAAGAACATGGTGGGAATGGGAGGAATGCTAAGGGAATGAGGAGATGTGGGTAGGAAGTAGGAACTGGGTGGGAAGGAGGAGAAGTGGGAGGAACGCGAAGAAAGAGGAGAAGTGGGAGGAAGGAGGAGAAGTGGGAGTAACTGGGTGGGAAAGATCTGAAGTGGGAGGAACTGGGTGGGAAGGAGGAGAAGTAGAAGAAACAGGATGGGAAGGAGGCAAAGTGGGGACAGGGTGGTACGGAGGAGAAGTGGGTGGGAAGTGGGAGGAACAGGGTGGGAAGGAGGAGAAGTGTGGAAATGGGGGGTGGAGGAGAAGAGGGCAGGAAGTGGGAGGAACAGGATTGGAAAGAGGAGTAGTGGACGTGAAGTGGAAGGAACAGGGTAGGAAGGAGAAGAAGTGGAAACAAGGTGGTACGGAGGAGAAGTGGGTAGGAAATGGGCGGAATCGGGATGGAGTGAGAAGAAGTGGGAGGAACTGGGTGGGAAGTGGGAGGAACAGGGTTGGAAGAAGGAGTGGAAGGAACTGGGTGGGAAGGAGGAGAAGTGGGAGGGAAGTGGAAAGAAATGGAGGATGGAGGAGAAGTGGGAGTAACTGGGTGGGAAGGAGGAGAAGTGAGAGTAACTGTGTGGAAAGGAGGAGAAGTGGTAGGGAAATGGGAGGAATTGGGTAGAAAGGAGGAGAAGTGGAAGGAACTGGGGAAGAAAAAGTGGGATGAACTGGGTGGGAAGCAGGAGAAGTGGACAGGAAGGGGAGGAACAGGATGGAAGGAGGAGAAGAGGGTGGGAAGTGGAAGGAACAGGGTGGGAAGCAGAAGTAGGCAGGAAGTGGGACGAACAGGGTGGGAAGAAGGATGAGTGTTAAGAACTGGGGGGGGGTGGAGAAAAAGAGGGCAGGGAGTAGATGGAACAGGATGGGAAGGAAGAGAAGTGGGCGGGAAGTGGACAGAACAGGGTGGGAAGAAGGAGGAGAAGTGGGTAGGAAATGGGCAGAATCGGAGGGAGTGAGAAGAAGTGGGAGGAACTGGGTGGGTAGGAGGAGAAGTGGTA
Organism: Rhinophrynus dorsalis; assembly: GCA_037306005.1. Lineage (NCBI taxonomy): Eukaryota > Metazoa > Chordata > Amphibia > Anura > Rhinophrynidae > Rhinophrynus > Rhinophrynus dorsalis. Next base: position 39,503,287 of record CM074725.1, read on the forward strand.
AGGAAATGGCAAGAATTGGGTAGGAAGGAGGAGAAGTGGGAGGAACTGGGGGGAAGGAGAAGTGGTCGGGAAGTGGGAGGAACTGGGTGAGAAGCAGGAGAAGAGGGCAGGAAGTGGGAGGAACAGGGTGGGGAAGGAGGAGAAGTAGGTGGGAAGTGGGAGGAGCAGGGTGGGAAGGAGAAGTGGGAGGAACAGGGTGGGAAGAAGGAGAAGTGGGCGGGAAATGGGAGGAACAGGGTGGGAAGGAGAAGTGGGCAGGAAGTGGGAGGAACAGGGTGGGAAGGAGAAGTGGGCAGAGTTTCATAAGAAACTCCCCACCACAGTAGAATCAGCCTCTGTCCCCGGACACCCTGTAATTCATGGAAAAAAACCTGAGTCTCTAAGGCAGATCCGTAGATTTCCCAGGTATGCAGATCCACCGTAAAGCACACAAACATATCTACATTCATTTACCCTTTGAGTTGCATTTCAAAGCAATGAGTTGGGTACCCCTCTGGCACTCACAGAGTTAAAGTATTTCAAGAACCATTTTTTTTAACTGAAAATGTGCTTGTTTTTCAGGTTTTTAGGAGTCATGCCTGCTTATAGTATAGCTGATGACGCTTTAACTACTAAGGTGGTAACTTTTTATGAACATAAAACTTCAGCTGAATTCCCCTCCCACCAAGCGACTGTCCTTTTGTTTGAGCCAACTAATGGGACTCTGAAAGCTGTAAGTATCTTATATTTTTCCTCTTTTTTGAATACTAGAGGCATCATTACATTATGGAGCAATCATACCTGGGAACTTTCCTCTCCATGACCGCTGGAGAAACACACACGGGATGGGCGTTCCCAAATTTGTGTCATAAATTGGGTGGGGCTTAATCAGGGCGACAAGAGTCAAAAGGTTGAGAGACAGTGTTTGCACTTAAATGTGTGAGGAAATGGGAGGAAGAAAGAGGGCAGGACTGGATTTCCCAATAGGTAGAGTAGGCATCTGCCTAGAGCCTCTGAATTTTGAGGGGCACCTCAGCTGTGCTGGCCACACCCACATTCTGACTTGTGGGTGTGGCCAGGGCAATCTCAATGTTTATGCACCAGTTTTATATACTTTTATATATTATAAATATATTATTTAACTCCTTGAATGCTAGAGAGATCTCCAGCGCATTTAGGAGCTGTGCATTGGAGATCTCTGTAGCAAATAAGGTGTTAAAACCTTTTTAGTTCTTGCTTGTTTTAGGCCAAGGTTGATTGGACTGGGAAAAGGGATATGTGAGGCGTGTGGGTGTGGCCATGGGTGGAGCTAAAATGCATTGACTAGGGGAGCCTGGTGTTCAAAGGAGCAGTACATTTTTTTTATGAAAATGTATATGTTATAGAGCTTTTCCTGCTGAGTAAAATAAGGTCACCTCTACCACTGTCAGTTGTTTTACTCAGAAGTTACAAAAGTTAAAATAATCAGGAAGTGAATTTACTGTGTTTACTTCCTGATTGGTCTAACTGACCGGAAGTGACTCAGCAGTTTCTGTTACATTCTGTGGAGAACTGTAAGTCACTGACTTTCCTCTCCATTAGAATGAAACAGGAGAACTAATTGGAATTTGATCACTAGAGGGCACTTTTAATGTAAAAAAAAAACCTCTGGTTTAAACTATAATAACTCTGGAAATTTGCATCTGTCAGCAGTGCAAATTTCCAGAGTTTTCCTTTAAATGGAGCCCAGAGGGTGGGAGTAGGCGGAATGGGTGGGAAGTGGGTGACTGGATTCACAAAGCTGTAGATTCTACCTCTGTCCCTGGAGACCTAGAAATTCATTCTGAAAGTCAGAGTCTCCAGGGCAGATCCAGAGAGTTCCCAAACATGGAAACTATGTGCTGGTGATGACTCTAGAATGTAAGGGGTTAACAATATTTGACATGATGATGGAGGGTACAGCTTATTGGATTTATCAGCTTCCCAGCTGTACAAACACATACAGGGAAAAAATATTCAAGTCTAATCTTCAGCAGATTGTATGCACCAGGGAATGAATGTTCCCAAAATCGTGGGTCATATGTACCTTCTTATATTGGGGTGGGGGGTCAAGGATGTTCCCAGGTATGCAGTGAAGTCCCCAGTGCTTTGAGAAGTAACACCAGCACCAATCGACGGAGAAAGACGCTGAGGAAACGTAATGTGTGTGCAGTCACAGGGAGCTACTTCACCATGATTCATGACTCACATTGTGACAGTTGGCGGTTTAATGGCAGTGGGGTATCCAACGCATTGCTTAATGAAGAAAAAGGAAGATGCTCACCGATGCTAATATATTACTGACTGGCAGCAGATGTGTGTGATTATGACAGACGCCACCAGCCAAGATAGGAAACTGAGAGAAAGGAATCACTTGGCACACAGCAATAAGAAAACAAAATATCGGACAACACTAAAAAAGTAAAAACTAGTACTATATTGTAGCAAAAAGTAAAAAAAATCACTGATATCACCAAAACCTTGTATAGCATACACTACATTCGGACGCGTTTCGTATCCGTAGGTACTTAATCATAGACGAAGCTAATACCAGTTGTTTTTGTGTTTGCACCACACTTGAAGATAGGAAACCAGTGTCAATAGGTGTCAATAGGTCATGAAGAAGCTGGTCATTTCATAGCCAATAACCCCACATGGATTCTGGGCCCCATCACAACTACAACTCCTGCACCCCTGGCAATTACACTCCTGTAAGATGGCTTGCTATAGAATTCCTCTACCACATCAGGCTCAGCATAACTCCCATCATTTGAAATGGTCATAGAGGGAAGCTTTTGCTTAAAGGGATAGTAATGTTTCATAATAAAAGCAGCTCTAATTAATCATCATAGTATTTGGACTTTGGAGAGTGTTATTTCAATTGTGTCAGAGTTATAGTCCAAGAGTAATTGAATGACAAAGTATCCCCCTCCTGCCCCTTTTACTGATGTCACACTGCTCAGCCAGATCAGAAGGGAGGTGCCCAGGTAGACTGCAGAGAGGGACAATCTTCAATTAAGATAAGGGAAAAACCTGAAAAACTTGTCAAGGGGGGCAGGGCTTTCATTGTTCTCATAGGAAGAAGATTGTCCCCTTCTGTTATCTGTCTGGTCTATGGACTGCATTCCACATCTGAGAAGAGATGGCTTACACTAGGTAAAAGGGGCGGAAGGGGAAACTTTGCTTGTGAATATCTCTCAAACCATAAAGGTTTGAGAGATAAGACTTCTATCGTTCTTCATGTTTTTTTAATGCCTACAAAATAAAATAAAGTTAAAACGAAGTATTACTATCCCTTTAAGGGGTGTTCCTGGGAGTGTGGCTGGTGGGAGGGGGGCATTGCCCAGGAAATTTACGTTATTTCATGACCTATTAACACCTCTTTATATCACTGAATAAATGATTTAGAACAAGACCAAAGTATTTATTTACACAGACTAATTACTAAACACAAACACTGACGTTTACAAAAACACTAATGTGGGTTTTATTGCTGTGAAACAATGTGGTACACTTAAATACACACCACACAGATCTCCTAAAATGAGGGGCATCAGGATGGGAAAGGGGGACGGAGGGATTTGGGTTTCAAAGAGGAATTGTCCCTCCTAAAGAGACACTTGGGAGGTATGGGTGCGGCATGTATTTCTCCTAGCAAATAATGCCTCCTTAAAGGGACACTAATGTCCTATAAAAAATATACTTGTTTTGCAGAGGTTTAAAAAATAAGTTATTTGGCACAAATCCTACCTCTAAAATCTTTATGGTTTGAGAGATATTCGTATTTAAAATTCCTCCCTCCCTCCCTTTCTCCTGACGTCATCGTCTAGCTGACAGCAGGAGATCCCGGTCTGGGGACCAGCCGGTGGCTCTGCAGCAGAGCCGAAATCGTGTTATTTAAAAAGAATGACTTCATTGGAAAGGTCTACAAAGTGCACCTGGTTTGCAAGCACACTTTGTAGTCCTTTCCATGAAGTAGTTCTTTTTAAATAACGTGATTTCGGCTCTGCTGAAGAGCCTCCTCAAGTCGTACGACTCAAATCTCCTGCAATCAGGAAAAGGGAAACTTTACAAGCAAATATCTCTCAAACCATAGCGGTTTGAGAGATAGGATTTGTGCCAAATAACTTATTTTTTAAACCTCTACAAAACAAGCATATTTTTTTATGGGACATTAAGGCTTATTCCCTTTGTTAAAAAAGCAGAACATTTTTTTTCACATATAAACCGTGGTTAAAGAAGAAATTACACATTATTTTAAGTTAATTAATCCAAACATATGTTTGAATACATTTTCTCTTGAAGACTTTGTAAGTATCTGCTTAATGTTAGGGATGTAACAGCAGAGGGCACTGTAACCATTCTTTAGCTAGCTGTATCCGCAGTGTTTATTATCCGTGTGAAATGTGATGCAATGTGTGCTACCAAGGAAATTCACCTGACTCCACTTTTTGACAGAACATAATGAGGATTTTGTACTAAGAAGAACTTGGGACGTATGCACAAAGTTGTAATGAAGAAGCGATAACCTGTCCACATACATCCCAAATGTCCCTCTTTAGTAGGGACAGTCCCACTTTGAGACCACAATCCCTATGTCCCTCTTTTCTACCCTGCTGTCATTGTATTAGGAGATCAGACTGCGTGGTGTGTGTGTATTAATGCTTGATTGATAACTTCCTAATGATGGAGTGGGCGGATCTCGGGCATCTGATCCTATCAGCATCTTAGGAGGGAATATTTAAACAGTACCCCTGATGTTTGTTCTCCCTTTGTTTGTAAGATAAGGGAATTTATTCTTCATAAAGCAGCACAGAACCGAGAAACACGTAGCATTGCCAGTTTTAACCCTTTGAGTCCCAGAGTGGTATGGAATGCATTGCAATGCAGTGCATTCTGTACCACTCTGGAACTCAAAGGGTTAAATGTTTTTTTAATTTACAACAAGTCATTCCAATAAATTATACTTTGGATCACTTCCCTTGGAATATACTGTTTTTAGGAGAGGCAGTGCCAGTGTAACGTGGTGTGCGGCATATGCTCCCCGTTAACCCTTTGAGTGTCAGAGGGGTACGCAAACCATTGAGAAGCAATGCGGTGTGTGACTCCTTGCACTCAAAGGGTTAACCATCATTGAATGTGAGCGAAATTACTATTGTTGTTGTTGTCACGTTGCAGTAGTGATAAGGCACTATTTGGACACTCTGTTTCTCATACCTGGGAACATTGTCTTTCTGTGGTGCCACGGGGGGGGATATAAATGATTCGATTCGTGTCAAAAAAGGAGCAGGGCTTACTCACAAGTGGGGCGGGACATAATGGGTGTGTCAATAAAGTGGACAAGAAGTGGGAGGAACTGGGTGGGAAGGAGGAGAAGTGGGCAGGAAATTGGAGGAACTGGATGGGAAGGAGGAGAAGTGGGAAGGAAATGGTAGGAACAGGGTGGGAAGGAGAAGTGGGCGAGAAGTATCAGGAAAAGGATGGGAAGGAGTAGACGTGGGCAGGAAGTAGAAGGAACAGGGTGGGAAGGAGAAGTGGGCGAGAAGTAGCAGGAAAAGGATGGGAAGGAGTAAACGTGGGCAGGAAGTAGGAGGAACAAGGTGGGAAGGAGTAGACGTGGGCAGGAAGTAGGAGGAACAAGGTGGGAAGGAGTAGACGTGGGCAGGAAGTAGGAGGAACAGGGTGGGAAGGAGAAGTAGCAGGAGAAGGATGGGAAGGAGTAGACGTGGGCAGGAAGTAGGAGGAACAGGGTGGGAAGGAGTAGACATGGGCAGGAAGTAGGAGGAACAGGGTGGGAAGGAGTAGACGTGGGCAGGAAGTAGGAGGAACAGGGTGGGAAGGAGTAGACGTGGGCAGGAAGTAGGAGGAACAGGGTGGGAAGGAGTAAACGTGGGCAGGAAGTAGGAGGAACAGGGTGGGAAGGAGTAGACGTGGGCAGGAAGTAGGAGGAACAGGGTGGGAAGGAGTAGACGTGGGCAGGAAGTAGGAGGAACAGGGTGGGAAGGAGTAAACGTGGGCAGGAAGTAGGAGGAACAGGGTGGGAAGGAGAAGTGGACACAGTTTCATAAGAAACTCCCCATCACCAGATAATCAGTATCTGTCCCTGAATACCCGGTAATTAAGTGTAAAAAACTGAGTCTCAGGAGCAGATTCGGAGTATTCCCAGGTATGAATATATAGTTCCACAGCAGTCAAACTCGCATAAATGTTTCTTCAGTATATGTGTTTATAAATTAGTCTGTGTAAATAAAATACTTTGGTGTTGCTCTAAATCATTTATTCATTTACACAGAGGTGTCAGTAGGTCATAAAATAACCTAAAAATTCTTGATAATATCCCGCCATCAGCCACTCCCCCAACAACAGCGCCTAAAACAAAAGTGTGCCTCTTTGGCTGTTTGAAATGTGGGAGATATGTGTGTGCATTCCTCCGGTTTTCTATGCAAAGATATGAGTATTGTATTGCTAAAACTAGACTAATACAGCTACTAGAAATGAATTCATTATGATAGTCTAAGGAACATGTGCACTCACATTGGAGATGTCAGTGCAATGATTCACAGTCGTTTTCTGCATAGGCACCATAGAACATACCTCCCGAGTGTCCCTCTTTAGGAGGGACGGTCCCTTTTTGAGACCCAAATCCCTCTGTCCCTCTTTCCCACCCCGGTGTCCCTCTTTTTAGGAGATCAGACTGTGTGGTATGTATATATAAGTGTATCACACTGCTTGACAGCAATAAAACTCACATTAATGTTTGTTTATTTGTCAGTAAATGTGTTTATACATTAGCCTGTGTAAACAGAATACTTTTGATCTTGTTATAAATAATTTATTCTGTTACACAAAGAGGTGTCAATAGGTAATGAAATAACCTAAAAGTTCTCGATAATGCTCCACCTACCAGCCACACCCCCAGCAACACCAGCTAAAGCAAAAAGTGTCTCTCTATGTTCATTTGAAATTTTGGGAGGTGTGATAGAAAACTGGAATTAGAGATATTATGACCTCCTTATTACTCTTTGGTACATAACCCCCTTGAGTAATTTTGGAGAAAACCAACAGCACTAGAGGGGACAAATTAAACATCTTAACTGATTGAAATAGGACTTTTAAAGCGGAACTACCACCGCTAAAAAACTTGAGCTCCAATAATTCCCCATCTGGCGACTAGCTGCTCAGTAGCGCTAGCCGCCAGCGTTATTACCTTGTTAAATAGAATTATCCATTGTTCCCGGGCTGACAGGCAGGATGGAGCGCAGACATCTTTCCATAGTGACGCCTGCGCTGTCAGTCCCTTTTGGAGCCGAACGGCTCCTAGTAATACCTCCTAGAGCCAGCTGGGACTGACACCGCAGGCGTGCAGACGTCACTATGGAAAGATGTCTGCGCTCCGTCCTGCCTGTCAGCCCGGGAACAATGGATAATTCTATTTAAGGTAATTATTCTGGCAGCTAGCGCTACTGAGCAGCTAGTGGTAATTCCGCTTTAACTCCTTGAATGCTAGAGTGATCTCCATCACATTGTGATTTTGATATTTTATGTTCCTTATGGTGCATTTGGTTTGCTTGTAAATTTCTCCAGCGCTTCTTAGTACACGAGCCTCAATTTATTTTGCAAGAAGAAAAGAATTCAAAGCAAGATCATTATCTATAACCAAATAAATATTCAAAGCCTAGTGAATAATATATTTAGAGAGACACAAACACACAGAGTAAGCGTAATGTACAAATTTGCCAGCACTTCTACTGCTGCTGTCCATCTCTAATAACAGTGGCTTCACTTTCTGGTATGTTGACTGTACTTTATCCCTTTGAATGCTACTTCCTGGTATGATGACTGTACTTCAGCCCTTTGAATGCCACTTCTTTATAAGATGACTGTACTTTACCCCTTTCAGTGCCAGGGGGGTACCCCTCTGCCACTCAACGGGTTAAACCAGTAGACAATGTCTGTAAGAGTTCAGACTTAAATGCCAGCAAGCCCAGTAACATGTCATAAAATCATATCATTTGCTCTATGAGTTGTTTAATATAGTTACTTAACTCTCAGTGTCAGATGGGTGTCCAGTGCATTGCAAAACAATGCATTGGACACCTGTCTGGTATGCAAAGGGTTAAACAAGGCGTAGAGGAAAGGAAGACACCCCAAAACACACACAGGCTGCCACATTTTTCTCCCCTTGGATCAAGTGACATTTAAGGGAAGAATTTTGGAATATGTAGCTCAGTAAACTGGTGATAACAGAACCTAATTTCAGTGTCTAATTTAGTGTGAAATCACTGTTGTACATACAACCCAGTGCAAACACAATTAATAATTAGTTTTTGAGAAAGTTATGGGGCAGGTATAGGGGGCTTGCTGGCATCAAAGTCTTTCTCTGGCAGAGTGTCTGCTGCCAGAGGTGTAACTAGAAGCCACCGGGCCCTGATGCAAAAATCGCCACGGGCCCCCCGACCACTTTGCCCCCCATTGGCCACCTCCATATTGCCCCTCCTATCCACATTGCCTCCACATTGCCCCCAATCTCCACATTGCCTTCACATTGCCCTCAATCTCCACCTCCACATACACCCTATTGACCCCCCAGTGTCCATCTCCTACTTCCCTGGTGGTCCAGCAGTATGGCAGTAGAGGTCTGTGCCTCCTTCTGCATAGACCTCTATACAGCTGGAGCTCCCGCGCGGTCTTCTCTTCGGTAATGCAGAGCGCTGGGAGATGATGTCATCTCCCAGCGCTCTGCATTACTAGAGTGCTGAAGAGGGAGCTCAGCTGCTAGAGGTCTGTGTCGAAGAAGGCACAGACCTCAGCTTGTAGGCATCGGGCGAGAGGTCGCAGGGGGCAGCCGGGCCCTTGGAATGACGGTCACGGTCACAGGTGCGACCCCTATTGTTACACTACTGTCTGCTGGAGTGCTTTACAGAGATCATATGCTCTACAAGATATCCTTCAGTGCAGCTACTAGCATTAGAGGCTGCACTTACATATTTGTACATTTGCCCTAATGTCACATAGACAGACAGTGTCTCACAGACATACTAGGGTGATCACATTTCCATGCTGCCATTCAGGGACGCTGCAGAGACGAGAGTAGCAGAGTACTTGTCCTTGGCTCAAGTGCAGTTATGTGTGTGGGGGGGTCACTATACATCACTGGACATCAGTGTGCAACCTGCTCTTTCTCCAGTGCACCACAGAGTTTGAAACATTAGGGATAGATCTGCTCATGGACTAGGGTGACCACGCATCCTGGAATACCCAGGACTGTCCCTTATTGGAGGCCTGTGTCCCACGTCCCGGGTCACCCCCCCCCCCCACCGGAACAACCAAGAGTCCCAGAATGGAGCAACAAAGCGGGCACCCACAGCCTACCTACATTAGCGCAGCCTGCAGCACCACCAGCCAATGAAATGTATTTGCTATATGGTCCTCGGCCAGCCAATGAGGACCATATAGCAAATACATTTCATCGGCTGGCGCGTGCGAGGCAGCTGGGATGGCGCCGGTATGCTGGCACTGAGACGGAGTCCTGCGGCTGAGGCTCCCACCGGCGCTGACCATCTGAGGCTGACACAGTAAGAGTTCCCAGTAGATTTCATAGCCAGTGATGACAGTATGCCTGAAACTGTGACCTCAGGTACAGTTCTCTCTGATTACCCTAGGCTGGGTTCACACTGGTGCTTTATTTTGTACCTGCTATTTTGAGTTGCTTTTCATGCATGAAAAGTATATGTGATAACCTGGTTGCATGTATTTTTATAGCAAAAAAAAAAAAAATTGCATTTTCACAGAGGTTTAAATCCCAGTGTGCATTTCAAAGGTTGAAGTAATTATTTTTCCCATCATACTCACATTAGGGTGACCACATGTCCCGGAATGGCAGATTGGAAATGTGGTCACCCTATCATGGACTGCTGTGACTGAATGCGATTCCTGTGGTGGGCTACAAGATAATGTACATCACGCCCAAAGCCTTTAGACTAGTACTGAACTACAACAAAATGAATCAACATAGAGAGTGTTATTTCAATACTGTCAGAGTTGTAGTTCAAGAGTAATTGAATGAAAAATTATCTCCCTCCCGCCCCTTTTACCTAGTGTAAGCCACCTCCCTCAGATGTGGAATCTGGTCTTAAGACCAGACAGCTCACAGCAAGGGATAATCTTCTTACTGTGAGAACAATCAAAACCCTGCCCCCACTGACATGTTTTTTGAAGTTTGTTCCTCTCTGTGATCCATCCGGACAGTCTTGCTGCTCTGAGCTGAGCAGTGTTACATCAGTAAAAGGGGCAGGAGGGAGAAACTTTATCATTCAATTACTCTTGAACTACAACTCTGACAGTACTGAAATAACACTCTCTATGGCCCAGATACTATGAAGATTAATTGTAGCTGCTTTTATTTTGAAACATTACTATCCCTTTAAAGCAACAGCATCAGCTGTTGGTTAAAAAGACCCTTTAACCTAAGAACAACTTTCATTATTTTGAAAGAATCACCCATATGCTGCATTAACCTTTTTTTTTTAATTTAGAAAACTATTTTTTATGTTAATTTAGGCTTAGATATTATACCAGTTAACCCTTTGAGTGTCAGAAGGGTAGGCAATGCATTACTTTGCAATGCACTGGCTACCCCTCTGGCACTCAAAGGGTTAAGGCAAGCTCAAAGGCATTATCAAACTCATACACAGAGTGCATTAGCTGACTGCTGTTAACAGTATAAAAGGTATGTATTGTAACAAGTAGCAGAATAAATAAAATCAAAATTAGTGAGACAGTCTCTAGCATACCTCCCAACATTTCAAATTGCCAAAGAGGGACAATTGTGTTTTAGGGGGTGTTGCTGGGGGTGTGGTCAGTGGGCGGGGCATTAACAAGAGTTTTTAGGCTGTTTCATGACCTATTGACACCTCCTTGTGTAACCTAATAAGTGACTTATAACAAGACCAAATAATTTTATTTACACAGACTAATTTATAAACACATATATTGACGTTTAAACAAACATTAATGTGAGTTTTATTGCTGTGGAGCAATATGATACACTTATATACATACCACACAGTCTGATCTCCTAAAAAGAGGGACATTACGGTGGGAAAGAGGGACAGTGGGATTTGGGTCTAAAAGAGGGACTGTCCCTCCTAAAGAGGGACACTTGGGAGGTATGCTCTAGATGCAACATAGGTCTCTGCTAGAGGTCTCACTTTAACCCTTTGAGTGCCAGAGTGTTATCGGAGACCTTTCTGACACTCAAAAGGTTAATAAGCAGAATGATGATTGACAACTTTGATTCACAAGTGTAAGAATAAGAACAAATATAGACCTGAGATCTTGGAAAGTATAACTGATTCTGTAGCCTCCCACTTTCCCAGGAATACATTGCGAGACTCCCCCGGGATTCAGGGGAGGGCTGGACTTGGGGGGGCAGGAGGGCAGTTGCCCCCTGAGATGGTCATATGACTTGGCCACTGGGCCACTGCTTCACTCTATCTCCTGCTGGCTGCTACACTAGTGATACTACAGAGCTTATAATTGAAATGAAGCTACACAAATGACACCACAGAGCTACAATCAAAATGGAGCTACACTAGTAACAGAACTCATTTCAACTGTAATCTAATCTAATCACTTGCTTTATTTCACAGCATTAGTGCCAGTTTAGAACTTAACACACGAGGGTGGGCTGGGACAGTGGTCTGGAATTAGGGTGACCACGGGTCCCGGAACGTCCGGGACTGTCCCTTATTTCAGGGACATGTCCCGCGTCCCGGGTCCCCTTCAACCGGGACAATGAAGTGTCCCGGAATGAAGCCAAGCCGTCCTGAATGTCAGCCTGCAAGCGGTGTGTCACATCATGGACGCCGCTTGCAGGCTGACATCCAGGGCGGCAATGCAACTTACCTGATCTGGAGGCAAGCGCTCTAGTAATACAGAGCGCTGGGAGATGACATCATCTCCCAGCGCTCTGCATTACTGAGCACAGCGCGTGGGAGCTTCAGCTCTGTGCCGGAGGAGGCACAGAGCACTTTGCACTCCGCTAGACCACCAGGGACTCAAGGTAAGGCAATAGGGTGACCACGTCCCGGAATGGCAGAAGGGAAATGTGGTCACCCTATCTGGAATGATAATAGAAATGGGCCTCTTAATTGTATTGGGCCACAAGCTGCCAGCCCTCCCCTCCCCTGGATTCAGGTGAATCACCTCCCCACACATACACAGAAACCCGGGGACAGATAGTGCACTGCTTGTTACTCAAGACAGCAGAGCTGGGAAGAGACATGAGTGTTCCATCATTAATCATGATTTAGCTGATTTTGCAGAAGACGAATGATAGATGTTCCTGTGTCACAATGGATTTGCTAACTGACACCGACACAATGGAGAACAGAGCTAACACATATTATAAACCAGTAGAGTAAAAGTGATACCTTTATTGGCTAATTGAATAGTTTTAGAGTGCAAACTTTCAAGACAAGTTATGTCTCTTTGTCAGGCATGTTATAGAATGAGACCTGGATACTGTCTGTCTGTCATAACACAGGGCCATATTCAGTAAATGAAAGTGGTACTTTCATCAGGATCAAACCAACTGCACCGTAGTGGACAAATTAAAATAACCAGTGATTGATGTAGGCTTTTAACCCCCTCCAGATGTAAACTAAATGCACTATAGGAAAAATAATATAATCCCCCAAATTCCCATTTATTTAAATGGGGCTTCTATCCTCTTGAATGCTACAGAGCACTGTGTAGCAATATACTGCAGACCTGTTGAGCGGTGAAAGAGTGAAGAACTTCATTAAAATCAATGAGAATTGTGTTCTTTAGGGAGCAGGTGATTTAGCCCAGAATTGCTCCAGTTTCCTTTATACAAATGCCTCTGTGTTTCTTGTGAACAGTGTGCGATGTTTTCAATGGAGATTTTAATTTCTTTGCTACTAGAGAGGTCCCCCAACACATTGCTCATTACTGTTGTACATAAGGGACCTATGATATGTGTAAAACAGCAAAAGCCAACCTGTGGCTCACCATCTTTTGTTGAACTAAAGTTCCCATTATACTCTGCCTGATGAGGCTGGCAGAGGATAATGGGATTCTTAGTCCACTACAGATGGGGAGGTTTATCACTGTTGTCAGGGCCGGATTTCCCAATAGGCAGACTAGGCACCTGCCTAGAGATCCAAAGTTTGAGGGGCGCCTCAGCTGTGCTGGCCACACCCACTTTCTGAATTGTGGGTGGGGCTAGAACAATCCATGCAGTAGCTTATACACCCCTTTACAGGCTATTGTTTAACCCCTTGAATGCTAGTGAGATCTCTCCGCAGTGCGTTGGAAGTCTCTCTAGCAACCAAGGGGTTAAATCTTTTATGTCCTTGCTTGTTGTAGACCAAAGGTACATTCTGTGCCAGGAAACAATGGATGAGACTGGTGGCATGGTCGTGTGAGGAGCGGGGTTTAGCCATGGGTGGAGCTAAGGGTGCCCAGATTGCCTCGCCTAGGCGAGCCTGGAATGTAAATACGCCCGTGACTGTTGTAGAAAGCAACCATTAGTGGAAGTGTGCCTGTTTAACCCTTTTGAGTGCCAGAGGGGTATGCAATGCATTGCTTTGCAATGCATTGTGTACCCCTCTGGCACTCACTGGGTTAAGGAGAAGCCTGTACGTTAGGAATAAGTGTATCATTTAGTTTAACAGAATCATTTACCTAGGTAAAATTTTGATACACAACAGTCACGTATATAGTTTATGTACATGCATTTGATCTGGGTTGTTGCCACTGATAATTGTTTCCGTTTGTAATTTGATAAAGTCCAGCGACCCTTACTAACAGCTGAGGTCCACTAAAGCCTTTTGTTTGTCTAGAGACAGACTTCAACAGAGATCACTGTATATCTATAGGAAACAGCTGATACAATGCAAGAATATATAAATAGATATACCTGACTCTTGTATGAAAGATTCCCACCTAGGTAAATTCTACAGTTACACAGGTCAAAAAAACAAAAACTGAATATGAAAAAACTAATGACCCCTATGAGCCATACAGGTCTGTTGAAACCTACTGTTTGTTGTTAGGAGGTGTGACCTAGAGGCAGACTTCCATAGAAATCATCATAGGCAGGAAATTGCAGATGGAATGCAAATACAAATAATGAGATCTATCTGATTGTTGTATGAAGTACTCCTAGCTAGGTAAATTAATCCTGTAACCCTTTGAGTGCTGTATTCGTAATGCAGTGGATACTCCGCTGGCACTCAAAGGGGTTAAATAATGAAGAACCACTTATCCTAACTTCGTATTTCCCATTTAAAGGAACACTAAAACATACTAATAATAATCCCCCACTTACATTAACCCCTTATGGTCCAGTGACATGTCAGGACCGGCACTGCTGTTCTTGCCTAAAGGACCAGTGATGGTCCTGGCACGTCACGTATTTTTTACTCACATCGCTCCTGCGGGAGCACTGTGAGTAGCAGCAGGGACTGAAATTGACTGCTCCAAGACCGGAGAGGTCACTACCAGTCTCCCATTTGGTGTGCCGGCACATCAAACTTCCCTATCTGGTCCTTAAAGAACAACACACCGTGGGACCGCTGGTCCTTAAGGGGTTAACCTAGGCATTAAAGCCTGATGGCCTCTTTGAATCAATTATTTGAGGACTGATTCTCCAAAATGAGCCTCCATATAGGCAAAGGTGGATTCTGGGACCTGAAACTCCTCATCACTGCTGAAAGGTGTTTTGTTATTATCCAGAGCTGTCCACAGGATGGCGTAGCGATAGCGCCACTGTACAATTTCAGGCCACTGTGATATTGTACCTAAAACATTCAACTTTGAGCTGTAATAACTTTTGAATAAAACACCTTTCAGCAGTGGGAGTTCCCTTGTTTTACTCAGGGGAATAAACCCTACAACATATTTTTTACATTTTAAGTATTTCTATCCCTTTCAGTGGTAGGAGTCTGGAAACAAAGAGTCATGACAACCTTCATGGATATGGTTTCCAGTCCAGAGCTATCTAAAGCATTTTGGTGAACTAATCACCCAGAATGAATTCATAGAGGCCATTAGAATTTTCTGCCCAGCTTGACCCTTTCAGTGCCAGAGGGAAGCACAACACATTGCAAAGCAATTTGCTGGGCACCCCTTTAGCACTGAAAATGTTAAGGTAAGTATGTGTGTGTGTGTTTTGGGTGGGATCATTGTTAAACTGTGCTGACGTTCCTTAAACCACATGTTAATAGAATTAGGACAAGCTAGTTCTAGCTTCATACTCCTCTTTTAATGATCTGTTAGAAATGTTACTAGGTGAGTTATTTCTTGTTAATAATTAGCTAGATTATCTCTCTTTTTTGGCTTTAAAGGAGCACTAAAACTTTATTACGAAAACATATGTTTTATTGTCTTTCCTGCTGAATAAAACCAGGGTACTTGCAACACTTGAAAATGTTTCTTTCAGAAGTTATTAAAGCAGAACTACCACCGCTTGAGCTTAAATAATTCCCCATCTGGCGACTAGCTGCTTGAATGAATGAAAGAATGAATATGTTTATTTATATAGCGCCACAAGTGTACACAGCGCTTTATAATTGAAGGGTTTAAACAATACAGGGTTACGGGGGCTTTGTAGAGTGAAACATTGCGTGGGAGGTCCCTGCCCGAAAGCTTACAATCTAAAGTGGTAATAGGAGACATACAGAGTACATAACGGTGCTGAATACAGTGATAGTTCTGGTGATGATAGAAGACATCAGTAAAGTAAATAATTTATAAGAGTGTTCATTGTACAACATCAGTGCCTTCTAGCATGTTGAGATTTTATCCATGAGGTGCGTTTTTAAGTGGGATTTGAAGTTTATCAGACATCAGTGCAGACGTCTTCCAATAGTGATGTCTGCACGCCTGCTCTGTCAGTCCCAGCCGGCTCTAGGTGGCGTTACTAGGAGACGTTCAGGTCTGAAAGAGACTGACAGCTCAGGCGTGCAGACATCACTTTGGGAAGATGTCTGTGCTCTGTCCTGCCTGTCAGCCCAGAAACAATGGAGAATTTTTTTTAACAATGTAATAATTCTGGAAACTAGTGCTACTAAGCAGCTAGTCACCAGATGAGGAATTATTTAAGCTCAAGGTGTTTAGCGGCGGTAGTTCCGCTTTAAGGTAAAAGTTATTAAGGCTTAAACATATAAATATATATATATATATATATATATTTGCCCTGGATACTCCGGTTTTGACACTGCTTTACCGGGTCTCCGGGGCAGAGGCTGATTCCCCTGGATGTGAGGAGTTTATATTGGAGCTCTGCCCACTTCTGCTCTTTTTGATGCAATTTGTGTCATTTTTCTCACCCCCTACCGCACCAGAGGACTCAATTGAAAGTTTCCATATATATGTGTGTATATATATATATATATATATATATATATATATATATATATATATATACACACACACACATATAGATATATCATTTTTTTCTCTGTCGTCCAATACAGGTTACTGATAACTTTGGGTAGGCGATCAGCCCCTTTAATAGGCAGGAACAATTCTGAGAAGTGACTGCTGGGTGGAGCCTACCTCCTCTCCTCAGCCTGCAGCTAGCCAATCCCTAACCAGTAAGATTTGTTCCTTGGTCAAGACACAAGCAAGAGAACAGTTCTGCTATAGTTTTAGCTTTTTATTATTTTCTGTTAGATATGGGATACCACCATTAGGCGGATTACCATCACTGACAATGCCCATCACCCAAATGTGGATAGCTCAGTTTACCAGGTGCTTTTGTGGACCTAAGCCCTCGGGGGAAAATCTTGGCTGCAAGTTATTTCCCCAGGAGTTGCCCATGAGGCTTCTTCTTGATATATGGTAATCTGAAGACAGAAGACCTGCTGAAAAATGTGAGCACCCTTTGAGTGCTGAAGTCCACATGTCCCACGCTTCCCCTCTGCACAGGGGACTCTATTGGAGTTCCTTTTACATACTCTTGCACTCATTGGTTTTATTCTATATGTCTGTGAGGTGTTTGGAGCAGGTTTCTGTGGTAACATAACCCTTTTGTTGCTGGTTAGCACGTTTTGGGGGGCTTTGGACACTTTCCCTACTGGGACTAGTGTTTATTGGGTCTACTGGTTTATTTGAGTGGGCTTTTGTGTTTTACGTGTGGGTATTCACCTCGTTAATTTTATGTTCCGCGCGCGTTTACCACATAGACATCATTGCTCTATTCACTTCTATGGGACTTTACAGTTTGGGACATATCTCTGCAACCGCTCCACGTAGCGTGGTCAGAGATGGCTCATTTTGTGGGTTTCCCCTTTCTCTGTCATCCGGTCAACATTCTGGGCATGTTGGGGGCTTTCAGGAGGCTTCGGGCACTGTTGGGGTACTCTGTCAGCGAAACTACATTTCCCATGAGCGCCCGCTTTGTGCGCTTGTTTCTGATTGGCTTCCATAGAGACAGCCATTTTGTGCATTCGCAGATCGAGTATCATACACAGGGCTTGGACTCTCCTCCTCTCCTCTAGCTTAACCCTTTGCTTACCAGATAAATCTTAAGCTGGTGAGGACGGATGCGGCGAGGGACAAACTTCAGTAAGTAAAGGGACATCCTGCTGTCCTTTGTCAAGAGTGCAGGATTTCCCTTCTAAATACTTACTGAAGTTCGTCCCTCACTGCAGCCGTTGAGTCACACAACACTTCTGGCCATTCAGAGGGAGGCGTTACAGATAGCTCAACCTGTTAATTTTAATATACAGAAGTCTCGGTGAACTACTTGTAAATAGACATTACTAACACTTTAATTTAAAATTGGAGGAGATATGTAAGTTGAGCATGCAAAAGTATGTTCTTTAGGTATACACTTGCATATTTAACGGCATATAGGTAGACAGTTTATATAGAAAAATAAATTCTGTTCTCACCAAACGACTGGATATCTGTTGGGTACCTTCATTTGGGAATGACCATAACAGAGAGTGATAACTTTATTACAGACCATAGAATCCAGCCCAGTGTTATTCTACTCTCCTTTTGATGTAATTACTCTTTTTTTTTTTTTTTTTGGAACTTAGGTCATCGATGGAAAAGTAATAACTGACATGAGAACAGCCGCGGTATCGGCAATTGCAACAAAGGTGGGCCCGGGGTATTTTATTATATAATAATTAAGTCTTCACTTTGCTGAGAAAGGTCATTTTTAACCTCCAGAGCATTATTGATGTCTTTGTGAGATTTCTTTGCAATGCACTAAATCATTCAGAGAAGATCCACAAGGATCAGTGGTTCACAATCAGGGTTTCGTGGCTCTTTCATGTGCCATGGTCATTCACTTAAGGTGACCCTTGTTTTCTATAAAAATTAAAAAAATGTGAGTGTTACATTTCAAATATATATATATATTAATGGAAATTCTTATGCACAATGATTGTTTTTATTACTCAGAGACCTGAAAATAAATCTATACTGAATTTATGTATTAGTATGTGGCATTACTCCTTGACAAATAATCTATGAAATGTTACTTGTGTCACAAAAATTCCAGCCTGTCTCTTGAGCAAGAAAAGATTTAGAAACACTGACATGGGGTTTAGGCCAACCTACTGATTTAGTACTGCAATGTTCAGCCCAACTGTACCAGTAATAGTAGGCAACTAGCATGGGTGTGTGTGTGTCACAGCTCTGTCCATGCGGTGAACCTTGTTTTTTTAAACCTTTGAGTATCAGAGAGGTATCCAACTTTTGCACTGCGTTGGATACCTCTCTAGCACTTAAAGGGTTAAATTGTATTAAACGTCAGACCTAGTGGTGGGGCATTAGGACCCCTCCTGATGCCACCCGCTACTGAACTCCCAGCCAGGCTCCCCTGCTTCATCCTACCCCTACTACCAGTGAAGGAAAGCCTCCCTCATTGATGTGAAAGGGTTTCCCCTATCCTGCCACTCCTACTCGGTACTTGGGGGTAGGATGGTACAAGGGAACCCTCTTGCTCCCCTGCTTTGCCTCTAATGATCTCCCAGCCAAATCAGCTGGGAGATCAGTAGCTGGGGGCATTAGGAAGAGTCCTGATGCCCCACCAAGAGGTCTGGATTTTTTTTTTTGTAAACTATTAGTTGAGGAGGCAGGGGGCTTCACCTCCTCCCTCCTCCTAAGCCAGTGGCTAATGTTTGTGTTTATAAACGGCGGTTGGTTGAGGAGACATTGGGCTATGCTAATCAGTGATTTCCAGCCACACCCCCTGATAGCAAACCAGAATTACTTAGAATGTTTATCTCTCTCTCTCTCTCTCTTATATATATATATATATACTAGTTGCACACGAATTAGCGAATTATTATATAGGATATATATATATATATATATATATATATATATATATATATATATATATGATTATCATCAGTACAAGCCCCAGTCTTGGACAAGACCTGGGTTTAGTAAGAGACCTAATGCTTTAGCTCCATAAACCAGTACTTAGCAACAGCTGGTGGGCTGCATTCTGCTTCCGCTTTACCCTTCAAACAGGACAGTTGCTAAGATTCCAAGAGACCTGGGCCTGGTGCCCTTGTAATCTATTATTAGTGGACTGTACGGCCCATTACCGTCTGGGAGAGCAGTAGAGTTGACAGGTTCCCAGTAAGCTAATGTAATGAATTATTACTGCACTGTGCAGCCATGGCTTTCAAGGAGAACTGAAACCTCATAATATTAATATTCATAATAATAACCCTTGTCCTACCTTGCTATGGCCAGATAATACTAATGGCCCCTCTGAATTTTTCAAAAGAGAACAAAAAGAAGGTGCTTCTAGTGCAATAACTTCTTACAATGATTCTTATTGATCAACCCACAATCTTACCTTGGAACTGTACTCACAGATTCAAAAGGTCAACTCGACAATTATATGTTAGCGGACGTATGTGCATCGGGGATATTTGTGTACACTGTCCCCTCCACAGTGAAAGGCTTTCTTTCAGTAGGGCTGCTCCTCAATGCGACTCAAACAGAGGTATGGAACATGCAAACAGAAAACAAAAGAGGACGCCCAATTGTGTCTATTATCCTTTATAACAATATAGAGTATAACATTGGAATTATACTCACATGTGTAGTGGCTGTAGGGAGGTATACACCTTACCACAGCAAATCGAGCATACAGAGATGTTTTCCTGTCTCTGCTCAGCTATCCGTGCCCAGGAGTTTATGTAGTCCACACAGTGCTGCTTGTTTGTCTCCAAATTATTTTAATATAAAACACCCATACTAAAATAAAACTCAATAGTACAATGCTAAAAACAATAACAATAATGGCAAGCTATAACATTTCGTGGTTCCCTGACCACTTCTTCAGATCTAGCTCTAGGCAGTAAAAAGAAAACAACTACATAGCAGCACTGCAACAAACCAGAATTTAACCCCTTAAGGACCATTGACGTGGCAGGACTGTCACGCTGGTCCGGCACTTAAGGACCAGTAACGGTCCTGGTATGTCATGTACTTTTACTCACCATGCTCCTGTAGGAGCGCGGTAAGTAATACCGGGGACTGAAGTTGATCGCTCCAAGACCGGAGCGATCGCTTTCAGTCCCCCGTTCGGCGTGCCAGCACACGTGATCAGTCACATGGGATGGCACGTCAAAGTTTCCTATCTGGTCCATAAAGGACTGCACACTCGGGACCGCTGGTCCTTAAGGGGTTAAAAACCCCACCACTTTTCCCTATTGGAGGTTCACTATTTTGTGGGTTTTTTTTTTTTTTTTTTAATCAATTGGTCAAAACAGTCTTAATAATTTTTTTATCGGTCCCCAAACAGCAATCTACATGAGATTTTAATATTCAAGATTCCACTTACCAATTTACAGGTCTATTAGACCCATAAATATAACAAGAACATAATTCTCCTTACAACGAAAACCGGAAGTCCTACCTTGTATCCTCCAGGTGTTGTGACCCGGAATCAGTGCCCCATAGAATCCTATATAATAATTCGCTAAAACGTGTGTAACGACAAAGTTATGCGCAGTAGAGACTGCCCGCTCTGCAGCTGATACAGAGCTGGACGCTCCTTCGGAGTGTTCAGCTCTGTATCAGCCGCGGTGTGGGCAGTCTCTACTGAGCATGACTGCCCCGCGACAGGCTGGCAGTGGCACCGTGGCCCGAATTACTGCACTCAGAAGAGTTCTTCTGCTCCGGCTTCTTTGGGACCCCCGGAGCAGAGTGCAACTCACGGGGCTTGATGGAGCGAGGAAGGAAGGAGGCAGAAATACAGGAAGTGAGGCAGTTTGGGATAGGGGAAAAAGTTTGGGGAGGCACAGGAAGTGACGACTGCAGGGGTGTTGTGTCCTTCAGCCATTGTTGATTGAGACAGCGTACAATGTTTTTGTAATTACTTGCTCCAAACTGACAACAAGCCTTGGGGTTTCATTTTGAATCTTCGGGCCTTAGCCCACTCAGATAGCACCTATAAACACCCTTACAGCAGAGTATTACACCATTACAAGCCTTTGATTGGCAACAATATTTGGGCCTCCCTCAGCCAGTACCTATAAGCCCCACTGCCCTCAACTCCCCTTCCCAATGGCATGCTGCAAAAGTTCTTTAACCCTCTGAGTGCCAGAGAGGTATAAAATGCATTGCGTTGCAATGCGTTGGATACCTCCCAGGCACTAAAGGGGTTAACTCCTTGGATGTTGTAGAGGACGCCAACATTTTGCTTTTCAGTGCTTTCGACACCTCTCCAGCATACAAGTAGTTAACTTCCAACACAGCAGTTCATGCTTTTCGCTGCCGGTGTGGGCAGAATATAAATTTGTTAACTAATCATTAGGATTTTTTTTTTCTTTTAAACCTTGCCAAAAAAATAAAGAGCAATTGATGTTTTTTTTTTGTTTTTTGTTTTATTCTGCAATCTGTTCTGTTTCTAGCTTCTCAAACCCTCGCCTGCTGAAGTGATGTGCATTCTGGGCTCCGGTGCTCAAGCTCAAAGTCATTACCAGGTCTTTACACAGCAGTTTACATTCAAAGAGGTAAATAAGAGCCATTATTATGAACCAAAGGGACTGATGCATTGGTTTCATCAAGTCTGAGAACTGCTCATCCTAAGCCCTGCACTGCTTGGGAGACAATTAAAACTGGTATATCTCCTGCAGGCAGCCATTCAGTGGAACATTATGAATAGACTGTTGTGCATTCTGTTGGGGAATTTTACTGCAGTACAGATATGCAGCTTGGCCTTCAAATTAGTCACACAGGTACTGGAAATATTTTGTATAGGTCTTACTGAGGCTGATGTACTAAGAAAAGTTGTGCCGTTCTGGTGCAAATCAACAATATGTATGTAGAATATTAAAATTCCCATTGAATGCTAGAGAACTCTCCAGTGTAATGCTGGCATTTACGGGGTTAAAAGCCCCTTTTCCATCAACGGGAATTTTTTGGAATATTTAATTGTTCCCCTATGGTGCAGTGAGTCTGTACCATAATTACACCCCTATATCTTAGTACATCAGACCTGCTGAATATGAGGGAGCTATATATAGTAGCAGTTGGCACTACTATAGAGCAAAGAAAACTTGCCTGTGTGATCCTATTGAGAATATAGGCTTATAGGGATAACTGCTGGTGCAAAGATGAATTGAGATTCATTGCATAATAATAATATCAACGTTTTGTCCCAAGCAAGTGCATTCATCAGGACCATTCTTGATAAAGACCCTTGTCTGGGCAGAAATTTTGATATAATTATTTCATAAATCTCAGTGTTATCTTGTACCAAGTTTCCAGGGAATGCCTACCTTCTCATTATGAGACACCACTGTGGTGTCATATCTCTCTCTCATGCGCTGTCTCTCTCTCTCTCTCTCCCCATTGGTGTTTCTGTCCCTCTCTGTCTCTCTCCTAAGACCTAAAAGGGCACTTCTTAAGAGTGTTCCATTGGCACAAATCATTGCATAAAATGGGCAGAATTTTAATATGGATCACCAGATAAAGGTAAGGAAATAAGTGGAGTTTGTTCCAGAATGAGCAGAACTCTGAAGACTAGATGGGAAATAGGAAGGATCACTCAGTAACTTTCAAAGCTGGAGAAACAAGCTCAATCCCTGGGCACCATTTATTAAACACTTAAGGGAGCAGTACAAATTTTTTAAGAAAAAACAATATATTGTAGGGCATTTCCTGTTGAGTAAAATAAAGGTACTTCCATTGCTGAGAAACACATATTTCTCTGTCGTCCAATACAGGTTACTGGTAACTTTGGGTAGGCGATCCGCCCCTTTAATTGTTGGCAGGAACAATTCTAGAATTGTATGCAAGGGGTGGAGCCTACCTTCCCTCCTTGGCTGCAGCTAGCCAACCAGCTCCAGTAAGATTTGTTCCTTGGTGAAGACACAGGCAAGAGAACCGTTCTGCTATAGTTTTAGAATTTTTTTTATTTTTCTGTTAAAAATGGAATACCACCATTAGGCGAATTGCCATAACTGACAATGCCCTTAGATGTGGCTAGCTCAGTGACCAGGTGCTTTTTGTGGACCTTAAGCCCTGGGGTGGAAATCTTGGCTACAAGTTCTTTCCTCAGGATTCGCCCACCAAGGCTTCTTCTTAATACATGGTAGTCTGAAGACAGAAGATCTGCAGGAACGGTGAGCAACCCTTTGAGTACTACAGGTCCACATGTCCCACAGTGCCCCTCCGCACAAGGGTTTTCCTTTGGAGTTCCTATTGCACACTCCTGCACTCATTGGGTCTATCTGTATGTCTGTTGGGTGTTTTGGAGCAGGTTTATGGGGTACTTTAACCCTTTAGCTGCTGTTTTTGCATATTTGGGGGGTTCTGACACTTTTCCTACTGGTTCAGTGTTTTTTGGGTATTCTAACATGTTCTAGTGATTTTTCATACATTTTTATTTTACTGTTTCAATTTTGTAAAATTTGAGTTCCGTGCGCTTTACCGCATAGACGCTATTGCTCCATTCACTCCTATGGAACTGTACAGTTTGGACATATCTCTGCAACCGCTTAACCTAGCGACTTCAGAGATGGCTCATTTTACTTGTCTGCCCTTGCTCTATCATCCGGTTCATGTTTCTAGTGGGTTGGGGGGCTCAGGGGGCTTCGGGCACTGATTGGGTACTTTTTTCTGGGAAAACTACATTTCCCATGAGCGCTTGCTTCACACACTCGTTTCTGATTGGCTCCCGCCACGGCAGCCATTTTGTGCTATTTCCAGAATGAGTATCATATGCAGGGTTTGGACTCTCCTTTCTCCTCTGCTGATTAACCCTTCGTCTGCCAGATAAGTCTAATTTAGTGATTTCTGGGGTGAAACTTTAATCCTACACACTGTACTTGGGTATTTTCTTTTATTATAAGGTTATTGACACTGTGAGAATGTCTATACTGTTCGAGTTTGGATGCTGGGGTCTCTGTATCCCCTATTGCACATAGGTCTTCCTGTCATTCAGGGTTACCTAGAGAATTCTCAGGTCATTTATGTCCAGCATGTTCTGATGTCCCTGAGAGTCTCACAGGGACCTCCAGCCATGCATTAGAGCCAGTTTGGGTGCAAGAGTTCAAGGCTGCTACTAGGGACCTTAGGTCCACATTGCAACTCTTTCCATCCCAGTTACAGGGGGTCTTCCATTCCTGGCAGACCCCCTCCTCCGTCAAGTCTTCCCTGCCAAAACCACAGGGAGTACCTGATGTATCAGATTCCTCTGAGGAGGAACTGCTGGTGGATTCAGATGTTGAGGAATGTTCTGCTGTGGGCTCCTCTCAGTTTTTTGGGGATCCCTTTGAGGTTGATCCTGAGCCCTCAGCTGAGGGCCGGATCAGGGCTATTTTGACTACCCTAAACATTCCCTTACTTCAGGAGGTTCCTTCTGATCCCTCTGGTGTGTTTCAGGAGCCTAAAAAGCCCCTTACTTGTTTTCCATCTAATCCCACTCTTGACCGCCTTGTGTCTGAAGAGTGGAAATCTTCTGACAGGAAACCTTCTGTGTCCAAGAAATTTGCCAAGCTTTATCCCTTCTCTGAGACAACGCTTGCTCAGTGGGTTCATCCTCCCAAGGTGGATGCTCCTATCTCCAGGCTATCTAAGTCTGCGGCCTTGCCAGTTTCTGATGCGTCCGCTCTGAAAGACTGGACTGACAAGAAACTTGAGGTCTCCCTCAAGTCCATTTTTGCCATTGCCGACACTGCCATGCGTCCAGCATTCGCTGCAGCATGGGTGAACCGGGCCATTGCGGTCTGGACTGAACAGCTCACCCTGGCTGTCCTTCAGGGTGCTCCTACTTCGGATATGTTGCTCCTTCTTGTCAACATTTCCGAGGCACAGCACTATGTTTATGCTGCCTTATTGATGCCATCTGTTTGGTGGCCAGGGTTTCCACCATGTCTGTGGTTGCCAGACGGGATCTTTGGCTCAAGATCTGGTCTGCTGACACTGCTTCCAAGAAAGCATTGCTTTTCTTACCTTTTCGGGGTACTTTCTTGTTTGGGCCAAATCTTAAAGATCTGATCAGTGAGGCCACTGGGGGTAAGAGTACCCTTCTACCTTTGGTCCCCAGGAAGAAAACCCCACTTAAGCGTAATCGGTATTTTCGTTTCTTTCAGACTGAGACACGTCCGGCGAACTAGACGGTTACCTCAGGTCTGCGTGCCTCCTCCAAGCCCAAACAGCAATGGAAGATCAAGGTCTCCTCCAAGCCCAAGGGTTCCAAACCTTCTTCGGCATGACTCACCGAACCTAGGTCCCCACTCTGCTGTGGGTGGCCGTCTGCGTCACTACCACAGCGTCTGAGAGGATTCAGCGGCAGGCCCATGGGTTTTACAGGTGGTGGTGGAAGGATACAGGATCCCTTTCGTCTCTCTTCCTCCCTTTCATTTCTTTCCTTCTCATATGCCTCAGGGCGCGGAGAAACACCGGCTGTTCAACGGCGCTATTCAGGCTCTTCTGGACAAGAATGTTCTGGAGCCGGTTCCAGTTCAGGACAGAGGTATGGGTTTTTGCTCGAACCTCTTTGTGGTCTCCAAAAAGGATGGTGGTTGTCGCCCTGTTTTGGATTTGAAGGATCTCAATTCCTTTGTGATCCGGACTCATTATCACCAGGAGTGTCTAAGGACGGTGATTGATGCTATGTCCCTGGCGGAATTCCTTGTTTCTCTGGATCTTCAGGATGCGTATTTACACATCACCTTTCATCCAGAGAGCCAGCAGTATCTCAGATTTGCCTGCGACCGAGGGCACTTTCAGTTTTCAGCTCTTCCCTTTGGTCTGACTGCAGCTCCTCAAGTCTTCAACCGTGTTCTGGGAGCCTTAATGTCCGCCCTCCACCAGGACGGCATCAGAGTTATTCCATACATGGATGACCTGCTACTGAAAGCCCCGTCTGCGGAACTTCTTCATCAGCAGGTTCAGCTATGCATTCACGCTTTCGCCTATCACGAGTGGATCATCAACGTGGACAAGTCAGATCTTGTCCCATCCCAGCGTCTGGTCTTCCTGGGCCTTCTCTTCGACACCCAGAAGAGCATGGTGTTTCTCATGGACGAGGTAGCTCACCAGATCTCCCACAGGGTTTCTGTGGTCCTGGCTCAAGATCCAGTTCCAGCCAAGAAGCTGTTCTCTCTAGTGGGTAAATTCATCTCCACCATAGAAGTGGTCCCATTTCCCATGGCGCACACCAGGGAACTCCAGAGGTTTGTGATCCAGGTGTGCAAGGGTCAGCCGGACCTTCTGAAGATGTCACTGTCCCTCCCTCTTCATGTGGAACTGAGTTTGTCGTGGTGGCTCGACCTCTCCAATCTGCTGAAGGGCAAGTCCCTCCTGGTATCCTTCTGGACCACGGTGACGATGGACGCCAGCCTCTCCGACTGTGGAGCGGTCCTGTGTCGCCTGAGTGCTCAGGGTCGGTGGTCTCTGGAGGAATCTCTCCTTCCTATCTGAGTGTTGAAGCTTCGGGCAATATTTCATGCCCTTCGTCATTGGACATCTCAGCTGGAAGACTGTCCGGTCCGGGTACAGTCTGACAACGCCACAGCAGTGGCTTACATCAACAAGCAGGGCAGAACAACAAGTCTCGCCGCTTGGTTAGAGGTCAAAGCTATTTTGTCCTGGGCAGAAGAACACGTTCCTGACATATCCGCAGTGCACATTCCTGGCGTAGACAGCGTCATGGTGGACTTCTCACTCGACACACAGTGGACAGTGGAGAGTGGGAACTGCACCCAGAGGTGTTCATCCTCATTGATGGCGACAAGACACAACAGGAAGGTTCCGAGGTTCTACTTTTGGTGGAGGGACCCTCTAGCTCTGGTGGTGGATGCAATGTCCATTCCTTGGTTGTTTCCTCTTGCCTATATCTTTCCTCCCTTCCCAATGTTTCACAGGGTGTTACGGAAATTGCGACTGGAGCACTGTCCAGTCATTCTGATTGCTCCATACTGGCCTCGCCAATCTTGGTTTCCGGAGTTGCTGGATCTGTCAGTGGCGGAGCCATTCCGGCTCCCTTGCCTTCCGGATCTTCTTCTACAGGGTTACCTGTATGTTCATCTCTGATCTGATGGTTCATATCTGCTCTGGTGACTTTGGGGGCCTTGTACCCTGTCCTTGCCTTACTTCCTTCCTCTGGGAAACTCAGTGGTTGGACATCACAGAGTTACCAGTAACCTGTTTTAGTTTTACCTGTTAAATCCGTTTCTCTTAGTCCATACAAGTTACTGGTCTCCCACCCTGTCAAGGGACCATGCTTGGCTATCCTGTGGGAGACCGTGGGGGTCCTTCGGGGTCATGCTCACAGGAGTCTTCTTTCCCTTCCACTGTCTAATCAATAGTTAGTGTCTCAAATCTTTCTGGAGGGGTTGGCTAGCTGCAGCCAAGGAGGAAAGGTAGGCTCCCCCCCTGCATTAACTTCTAGAATTGTTCCTGCCTACAATTAAAGGGGAAGATCGCCTAACCAAAGTTACCAGTAACCTGTATGGACTAAGAGAAAAGGATTTAAGAGGTAAGACTAAAATCCTCTTTTTCAGAGCTATAACAGTTTAAAACCGTGTTACATAACATATAGCCTTTCATTAAAAAAAAATGCACTACTCCTTTAAAACCAGGGGAGGGCTGGCCTGGGGGAAAGTGGCGCAGTTTGCCCCCTGGGCCAGACATATGTCTGGGTCAGCGGGCAACTGCTTCACTCAGTTTCCCTCTTGCTACTGTAAATGGTGCTGCACTAGTGATGCCACAGACCTTACAACTGAAATGTAGCTACACTAGTGATACCACAGAGCTTACAACTGAAATGGAGCTACACGAGTGATACCACAGAGCTTACAACTGAGCCACACAAATGATTCCACAGAGGTGTAATACAAATTGAGCTACACTAGTAGCATAACTCATTTCCCTTGTAAGCGTGATGGTATCAGTAATGTAGCTTTCAGAGGTGTAACTCTGGTGCAAGAACTGCCATGGGCCCCCCCCAACCACATTGGCTCCCTCCCCTGTTTAAAGGGATAGTATGGTCAAATTTTTACTAAAATGCATCTTGTAGCCATTCAAAAATTTAACTTAATGCCCCCAGTCCCACCTTTCAAACCTTTATGGTTTGAGAGATATTCGGCACAAAAGTCCCCTCCCCTTTCCCTGATGTCAGTGCTTTAGCTGACTGCAGGGGAATCCGGTCCCGGGACCGGCAGAGGCTCTTTAGTACCAAGCACACTTTGTAGAACGTTCCAGTGAAGTATGTCTTTTTCAATAATGTGATCTCGGCTCTGCTGAAGAGCCTCCGCCGGTCCCGGGTCCGGATTCCCCTGCAGTCAGTAGAGCGCTGACGTCAGAGAAAGGGTAGGGAGGGGGGAACTTTAGTGCTGAATATCTCCAATTATAAAGGTTTGAGAGGTGGGTCTGGAGGATTAAGTTTAATTTATGAATGCCTACAAGATGCACTTTAGTAAAAATTTGACCATACTATCCCTTTAAAACCAACAGTCTCCTGCTCAAATCTGGGTAGTTCTAAGTTTTCCTATCTTGATAGTCCTAGAAATATAGGATATTGCATGTGGAGTATTTCAGCAGTCTGGGTGAAAGAATGTATCCTTTATTTTCATATACACTCTGGCTCAGAAGGATGTATTATACTGTGTGAGACAGCAGGAAGTGAGGTGTGCAATGTAAAAATGCTTCCTCACACTGATAAATACCAAACATAAACACACAAACAAAAGAGCTTATACAATGCCCTATTTCTTATTTTTTATCAATTGATGGATTTTCTTTCATATATATGTCTATGGATGTATCAGAATGCTCTTCGATTTCTAATTAGTGTTCTTTTATCCCAGAGGTAGTCAAACTGTGGTTCTTCAGCTGCTTCTGACTACAATTCCCACCATTCCCAAATTATACATTCAATTTATACTCGAGACTAAAAGTGAGAAATACAGTTCTGCCATCTCTGATGAAGAGACTTTTATCAATCCAGTTATTCACCTCCTTTTTTAATCCCTGCTGTACTGTGTATGATGCTGACGCCAAGCTAAACGTATCTAGATAAGCCCTGGAGTGAACTTAATCTTGTGTGATTTTATACCCTGAAGATGTTCTATAGATCAGACGATACTGATAAAGTTCACTGATGCAATGGGGATGTCAGTGTCTTTATTTTTAATTCAACTCTCATACTCTTATTAAATAAGAAACAGTGGGGGAATTCCAGAGCAAACCAAGTGCACCATGGGTGACAAATACAATTCTGCCCAAATCTCCATTGATTTAAATGGGGATTTTAACCCCTTATATGCTAGAAAGAGCTCCATTGTGTTGCTTTGCAATGCCTTGGGGACCTTTCAAGCATTCAAAGGGTTAAAAGCACCATTTAAATCGAAGAGAATATTTATTAGCCCCCTGTGGGGCAGTTGGTTTGGATCTGAATTGCTCAGGTTCTTCATATTTAAGGGATAGTATTGCTTAACCCCTTAACGACCCTTGACGTACCAGGACCGTCAAGGGTAAATTTGCTTTAAGGACCAGTGACGGTCCTGGTACGTCAAGTGTTAAATGGTAGCAGCGCGCCGCCGTGCACGCTGCTACCATTCAATCCAGGCTGAGACTGAGCGGTCCAGTACCGGACCGTTCAGTCTCAGCCTCTGTCGGTTGTGCCAGGTCATGTGATCGCTACGTCAGCGATCACATGTACCGGCATTCTAAAACAATGAATGAGGCAGTGCTACTTACTGCCTCTAGTGTCTCCTCTCTGCCAATGCATCCCTTACATCAAAGTAAGGGACAGAGAAGCAGGGAGGAGACACCTAGTGGAAATAAAAAATACAACAGCTGGGGGTGTTAACCCCTTCACTGCTGGTGCAGGAGGATGGCTAGATGCAGGTCAATTTCTGACCTGCTAAATACACTTTTTTTTTTTTTTAAATAAAAACAGCACACTTTTTTTTTTTACAAATAAAATATTTTATTTAAAAAGAAAAAACATCTCAAGAAACAAAATTGGAAGTGTGATTGTTGTGGAGTCATGTAATACACTTACACACACCGCCAAATGTAATGAACAAAAAAGTGGGAAAATAGGGTGGGAAAAAGGGACATGGAGATTTTCACCCAGGAGGGACAGTGGCCACTTTAAACTGCGCATTTTGTAAGTATGACTGACTAGTCATACCTTTCATGCAGTCTCCATAAAAATTTAACCCTTTGCGCCCAATTGATCCCAAGAGAAAAAACAAAAATGGTGGGTTTTTTACATTTTTTTTTACCTTTTTCTTTAATTTTAATAAAGTAAATGGTGGGTTATCCATATAAGTGGGGTATCAAAGGAAAGCCCTATTTGTTTGTAAAAAAAACAGTATATAATTTATGGGGGTGGAATAAAAGCCTAAGAGGGAAAACACTGTTGAACAAAGACAGTCAAAAAGGTCAGAATTGCTCCGGTCCTTAAGTCAAATCCACCTCTGATTTTCCCGGTCCTTAAGGGGTTAAATTTAACTAATTTTAATATTGTAGAGATTAAAAATATAAATATCTCTCAGATTTGTAGAGATTAAAAATATTATTATCTCTCAGATTTGTATAGTTTGAGAGATCGAAGCATCTACATTTCCTGTTTCACAAGAAGTCTGCCATCTAGCTGGGAGAAGCAGATTCTGGTCCCGGGACTGTCCTGCGGCTCTTCAGCAGAGCCGAAATAGCACAATATAGAAATAAATACTTCAGTGGAACGGTCTACAAACTGTGCTTGCAAACCAGGCACACTTTGCAGACCGTTCCAATCAAGTATTTATTTCTATATTGTGCTATTTTGACTCTGCTGAAGAGCCGCAGGATGGTCCCAGGACCAGAATCTGCTTCTCTCGGCTAGATGGCAGACTTCTTGTGACACGGGAAATTTAGATGCTTCGACCTCTCAAGCTATACAAGTTTTAGAGATGGGACGTACCTCATTCTATTCATATTTTTAATCTCTACAATATTACAATTAGTTAAATTTAAGCAATACTATCCCTTTAAAGGGACATATGC
Organism: Rhinophrynus dorsalis; assembly: GCA_037306005.1. NCBI lineage: Eukaryota > Metazoa > Chordata > Amphibia > Anura > Rhinophrynidae > Rhinophrynus > Rhinophrynus dorsalis. Next base: position 39,534,805 of record CM074725.1, read on the forward strand.
CTATAGGAATAAGCATCTCATATGTTCTATAGAAGCACAGTCCGTCATATAGTAGTCAATTTGATTTATCATATAAAATAAGGAAGTTGGGTCTAGTTTATAACCTTTTGCATCTAGATAGAAAATTGATTGAAGGATAGGGAACAGTGTGTTGTGAAAGGAAAATCCTCCAATACAGTTAAAGTTGAGAGTGGAGTACAGCAGGGTTCAGTACTTGGTTCACTACACTTTAACTTGGTTATAAATGACCTGGAAATAGACTGAGAAAGCAAAAGATCAGTCTTTACAGACAAGACACAGTTATGCAAGGTATTAAATTCAGAGCAGGATATTTGTTTTCTACAGAGGGATTTACATAAAATGGCAGACCAGGCAAACAAATGGAATATGAAATTGAATGTAGGAAAGGTTAAAGTTATACATTTGTGGATGAACAAATCATAATGCTTCTTATGAATTTAATGGAATCATTTTAGGAGACTTGTTGCTAAAGAAAGACCTGGGAGTCCGTGTAAAGTACAAACGTGGAAACCGTGGCAGACAGCAGTAGCAAAAACAAAGTACTGTTTTATGTAAAAAGGGGTATTGAAGTAAGAGTGCAACACATAATTTTACCACTGTACCAGAGGAGGAACTAGAAGCCTCCGGGCCCTGGTACAAGAAGTGCCACGGCCCCCCCCACATTGGCCCCCCCTGACCACATTGACCCCCTCCACAATGCCCCCATCCCCTACCTGGAGCTCCCGCGCGGTCCTCTTAGTAATGCAAAGCGCTGGGAGATGATGTCATCTCCCAGCGCTCTGCTTTACTAGAGCACCAGCAGGAGATTGTGGGTGCCAGGTGGAGGGGTTGCAGGGGGAGGCCGGGCTCCTGGAGTGCACGGGCCCCGTCGCAGGTGCGACCCCTGCAACGCCTATAGTTACGCCACTGCACTGTACATATTGTTGGTAAGACCCCGCCTTGAATATGTACTGCAGTTTTGGGAACAAGTTCTGAAAAAGGATATTCTAGATATTCCAGATCTGGAGAGAGTACAGCGAAGAGCAACAAAATGAATTAAAGGGGATGTATCACCTCATAATTTTTTTTTATTTTTATCATAAGTTTTGTTAATAAAGTAGTAGTAGGAAAGCTGTTTTTTTCTAAATGTAAGTACTTTTAAAGATATTGTCTCCTCTCTGCTGTGCACTTCTGCATAATGGGCACTCTGAATCTTCAGCACAGCTAGTCTTCTCCTCCCACCTCCCTCCCAGCTGCCCCAGGGAGCGCGTTCACGCTTCCCTTCAGTGTGGTGTGAATGACTTCTATCGTTATATCAAGATCCGGTTAGCATTATATTGATGTTGCAACCTCAGAATAATGCTAACCGAAGCTCCATATAATGATAGAAGACATTCACGTCACACTGAAGGGAAGGGAGAACATGCTCCCTGGGGCAGCTGGGAGGGAGGTGGGAGGAGAATTAGGAAGTGAACAAGAGCTTTGCCGGTGATTTAGCCTGCTACATTATGTTGACTGTCAAAGCTTGAAGATACAGTATCTTTAAAAGCAATTACATTTAGAAAACAAAAACAGTTTTCCTAATTTATTAACAAAACCAGGATTGCCAGGACAGAGGGAGAGGCATTGACCATTAACATATGATTGGTGTAAAGGTCACTGATATGTTGTAATAATACCTGGGATCTCACTGGATCGGCCCGGAGACTCCGGCTTTTAGAGTTAATTACTGGGTCTCCAAGGACAGAAGCTGTTTGTTGGTGAGTTTCCAATGAAACTCTGCCAACTTCTCCTCCTGTTCCTCCCAATTCCCACCCACTTCTCCTCCTTCCCACCCTGTTCCTCCCACTTCCCACCCACTTCTACTGCTTCCCACCCTGTTCCTTCCACATCCCACCCTGTTCCTTCCACTTCCCACCCACTTCTACTGCTTCCCACCCTGTTCCTCCCAATTCCCACCCACTTCTCCTCCTTCCCACCCTGTTCCTCCCATTTCCCACTTCCTACCCTGTTCGTCCCACTTCCCACCCACTTCTACTGCTTCCCACCCTGTTTCGCCCACTTCCCCAAGTACTTGGCAGATGAGCCCCGTCTGCCTGATTAAACCACACCCCCTTTATCACTCAAATCACTTAATTTAATTATCCCCGATTGCAGCACATATGCCCTGTGCTGGGGCTCAAGTGGATGAATTTCCGAGGTACAGCTGAAATGGTATCTGCTGTGAGGTTAATAACCAAGATAATGTCAAACTTTCCAATTTCAGTGTATTGCAAACTGCTCCATAGTAGTGTATTGCTAAAGATCATCCTTTCAGTCTTATGCAACACTTCATATTAGACAGTTTTTGAGAAGTGCAAAATACTCTTCAACTTTGAAATATGAGCCTTAGGTTACAGCTCTCCATAGAACGTGACTGTAACAGCTCAACCTCATTGTAACAGTTTGGATTATAATAACTTCTAAACTAAGCAAGCAGTGAGATTACATTTGTTTTAGTCAGCAGGTAAAGACCTACTATGCATCTTTCTGTATCTGAGGCCTTGTGTGCTAAATGTAGTTTACTGTAGTCTATTTTTATGATTTTCCTGCTCTTAACATGAAGGTTCGGATCTGGAGCCGCAGTAGGGGAAAAGCTGAACAGTTTGCGCAGACAGCAGGAGGAGGCGTACGTGTGTGTTCAACACCCCAGGAAGCAGTGAATGGAGCTGACGTGATTATAACGGCTACAATGGCAACAGAACCAGTGCTGTTTGGAGACTGGGTCAAGCCTGGAGCACATGTAAATGGTACAGGGCACACACAGACTCACACATTCACATACACTAATATATAACAAATTAATCTTAACCCTATCACTGCCAGAGGGTCTGTGACACATTGCCCCCAAAAAACAAAAAAGACCCCAAAAAACCTACAGCTGTAACCAAACTCTTTGTACTTCCGTCACTCTTTATTAACTAATGTGTGACCAGGGCCAGAATTCTATCATGGGCACCCCTAGTAAAAGCATATACATATGTATATTAACCTGATCCCAAAGACATCTGCAATGCAGGGCAGCTTTAAGAACCCATGAGACCTTTGACTAAACATAACAGGATCCTCTTAAAGGGATAGTAATACTAAATATGTAAACAATATATATTGTATAGTTTCATCTCCTGAGAAAAATAAGGGTACTCCCAGTGCTGAAAGGAGTTTTATCCAAAAGTTGTTACAGCTCAAACTTTATTTTTTTGGGTGCAATATCAATGTGTGGCTGGAAATTGTACAGTGGTGCTGTTGCTATACAACCCTATGGACAGCTCTGGTCCGTTTAACATAAATCTCCATAGGATGGTGCAACAACACCACCACTGTGCAAATTCAGGCCATTCTGATATTGCACTTAAAAATTTCAAGTTTAAGTTGTAATAACTTTTGAATAAAACCTTTCAGCAGTAGGATTACCCTTGGTTTTTCTCAGGGGGATAAACCCTACAACATATTTGTTTTTTCATTTATTGTTATCAATTTAAAGGAGAACTAACACATCCCAATAATAACAACCCACTTACCTCATATGGACAGAAAATCCTGATTGCCCCTATGCAGTTTCCCTTGCCCCTTGGTTCATGAGTGAACATCATTAAACGGTCCTGGATGTGATGACCACGGAGGCGGACATGACAGTTGCTACCAGGACCACAGTAGCTCAAGCTCTGCTCTCTGCAAATGGTAATCTTAAACCTTAACATCTTAAGGACCCATAATGGTCCTGGCACATCATGGGTTGGCGTGCGATAAGTACCCATGATGTGCCAGGACCTCATGGATTTCAGGGCTCCCCTTGCAACTGCACGCCATTTGGGGAGCCCTGATTCAGATCGCAAAAAAAAAACAGGCACACTTTGTAAACTGTTTCACTGAAGTATTTCTTCATAAATATCACAATGTCGGCTCTGCTGAAGAGCCTCTGCCGGTCCTGGGACCAGGATCTGCCTCTGTCAGCTAGAGGCTGACGTATGAGAAAGGAGAGGGAGGGGGGAACTTTTAATGCTATGAATGCAAAAATTATAAAGTTTTGAGAAATGGGAAGTAGCTTATTCTATTTCTATAGTTAATAGCTATGATATTTGACATTTTTAAATCAAAGTATTACTATCCCTTTAAATGCTGGTAGCGTGCGTGCGCTGCTGGTTCTTAAGGGGTTAAAGGACCGGAGAGAGCAACACATTGCCTTGCAGTGTGCGGCACACCCTTCTGGTCCTTAAAGGGTCAATAAGCTCATGCACTGTGACTGTTTCAGTTTGAAAAAAATTGCCAACAACTGTCATGTCTGCCTCCAAGGATATGACATGCAGGACTGATTGAATAAAGGCTCAAGAGCAAAATTCACAGAGGCCATTAGAATTTCCTGGCCATAATAAGCTAAGTGTATGTGTGGGGGGTTATAATTAGGAGGTATTCTTCTTTAAACCTTTGAGCACTAGAGGGGTATCCAGCGCACAAAACACTGACAGAAGCCATTAAGATTTCACATAAGCATCCTGTGGTGCAATGACTTTCAGCTCCAGTGCTGCCAACACAGCTCTGACGGAGGAGCTAACCTAACCTTAAAGGGAAAGTATTGTGTAGTATGGAAAATAAGGCATCGCAGGGGTTTTCCTAGTGAGTAAAACAATGGTACTCACACTGCCAAGAGGAATTTTGTTCAAAAATTATTGCAGCTCAAATTACCATTTTTTTTATTCAGTACTTCAATTGCCTGAATATTTATAGTGGTACTTTTGCTACAGCAGCCTATGCAAGGTTATTTTCACTGAAAATTTTTGTCCATAATCTGTGGTAGCAACAGTACCACCATAACATTCCAGGACATAGAGGTACAGCATGTTAAAATGCAATTTGGGACTGATATTACTTTTTAATAAAGTATCTCAGCAGTGGAAGTACCGTGGTTTTAAATAGCGGGACAAATCCTACTCTCTTTCTTTCTTTATATATAGATATATTATAGAGAGATAGAGATCATATTACACAAGATTATCCCATTGACTGTAACCCTTTTAGGCCTGTGTTAGCAGGACAGGAGTTGATGTAGTCAGGGCAACACAGGGAAACTCTTTTGTAATCATAAATAGGCAAATATATTAAGAGGAACTGGGGTGGGGGGTTAAGCACTAAGGAATGATAAAGAGGCGATAAAGTGGAGATAACTTCTCCAGTGATATCACTTCTCCAATTTCTGTGTTATTCTGTAGAGTCTATTCACTTAGATTTCTTAAAGGGATAGTAATACTTGCAAATTACTAATTCCCATATTGTAGCTTTGTTAAAAAGAAACTTATTGCCCCAAGTGTCATCTCTCAAACCCTAATGGTTTGAGAGATGATAGCGCTCAAAGTTCCCCCTCCCTCCCCCTTCCCTGACTGAACGCTGACTGCAGGGGAAGCTGTCGTACGACAGTCTTATGTGCATCAGGCGGCTCTGCAGCTGAGCAGAGATCGCGTTTATAAAAAATAATTCTTTCACTGAAACGGTCTTCTACGTGTGCTTGGTTTGCAAGCACACGTAGAAGACCATTTTAGTGAAAGATTTCTTTTTTATAAACACAATCTCGGCAATGCTACAGAGCCGCCTGATGCAAGTAATACCGGATATCCCTGCAGTCAGCGTTCAGCGTTCAGTCAGGGAAGGGGGATGGAGGGGGGAACTTTGAGTGCTATCATCTCTCAAACCATAAGGGTTTGAGAGATGACACTGGGGGCAATAAGTTTCTTTTTAACAAAGCTACAATATGGGGATTAGTAATTTGCAAGTATTACTATCCCTTTAAGTGGTAGAGATAGTATTGCATTAGCTCCATAGAATAATATATGAAAGTAATATCACTGGAGAAGTCCTCTCCTCTTTATCACCTCTTTATCACACCTTAGTGCATAACCCCCCCAGGTGGGGCATGCACTAAGGTGAGATAAAAATGTGATACAATCTCCCGTGTGATGATAAACTCTTCAGATCGATGTTAATCTATGGAGCCTCGTTTTCAAGTTGGTGAGATGGTAGTGCATAGGCTCCATATAAAAGCATTGGAATTTGGAGAGTTTATCTCACTGGCAAGTTTATCCCTGATTAAGCACAGATGAGATAATCAGCAGTTCATTCTTTTTGACTGATCCATTGTGCTCAAGCAGGGAAATCCTTAAATACTGGCCTGTTGGTAGCTCTTGAGAATGGAACTTGGGCATCCTTGATTTAAACATTTCAATCAGTCCAATTATATATTCTCCGAGATTCTTCTTATATTAAAGGGATAATAATACTTGAAAATAATTGTATTTTGTATTGTAGCCCTTAAAAAAACATTAAAATTGATATGTCTTATCTCCCAAACCTTTATGGTTTGGGAGATATTCACAACTAAACTTTCCCCTGTAGTGATGTCACTGCTCTAGCTGTCAGATTTGGAATCCAGTCCCTTAACCGGCCACGGCTCTCCAGAATTGCCGAGATCACGATCTTTAAAAATAATCTCTTCATTGGAATGGTCTACAAAGTGTGCTTGCAAGCCAGGCACACTTTGTAGATAGTTCCAATGAAGTAGTTCTTTTTAAAGATCATGATCTCGGCAATGCTAAAGAGCTGCTGGCTGATCTGTGGACCGGATTCCAAATCTGTCCACTAGATGGCAGACTTGGCTAAAACAGCCAGGAAAAGGGAATGTTACTTAATTTTAGTTGTGAATATCTCCCAAACCATAAAGGTTTGGGAGATAAGACTTATATCATTTTTAATGTTTTTTTAAAGGGCTACAATATAAAATAAAAGTATTTTCAAGTATTACTATCCCTTTAAGCTCTTGTATAACCTTTTATATGAGATTGAATTACCTGGTAATGACTACTTCATACATTTAGTGTGAAAATGTATACTTTAAACCTATGAGTGCCATAGAGTTATCCAACACATTGCGTTGCAATGCCTCGGATGCCTCCCCGGCACTCAAATGGTTAAGATGCGCTTCTATCTACCATTCAGATACATATTTTATCAATACTATGTTAACCCCTTGTATGCGTTGGAGAGCTGTAGAAACCCAGTGGTGTTTGATCATTAGACTCCACTAAGATTTAAAGTGATAGTAATGTTTCATAATAAAAACAGCTCTAATTAATCATCATAATATTTGGACTTTGGAGAGTGTTATTTCAGTACTGTCAGAGTTGTAGTTCAGGAGTAATTCAATAACAAAGTATCCCCCTCCCGCCCCTTTTACTGATGTAACACTGCTCAGCCAAAGCAGAAGGGAGGTGCCCAGGTAGATTGCATAGAGGGACAATCTTCAATTAAGATAAGGGAAAAACCCGAAAAGCTTGTCAAGGGGGGCAGGGCTTTCATTGTTTTCATATAAAGAAGATTGTCCCATGCTGTTATCTGTCTGGTCTTACAACCAGATTCACATCTGAGAAGAGATGGCTTACACTAGGTAAAAGGGGCGGGAGGGGGAAACTTTGCTTGTGAATATCTCTTAAACCATAAAGGTTTGAGAGATAAGACTTATATCGTTCTTCATGTTTTTTTAATGCCTACAAAATAAAACAAAGCTAAAACGATGTATTACTATTCCTTTAATGTGAAAGTAAAGTCCTCTACCACAGTAACAAATTTATGAGATCTACTGACTCGGGTGAATGTGACTGTGTTGCATTTCAGCCATTGGAGCTTGTCGTCCTGATTGGAGAGAGATGGACGATGTTCTCATGAAGAATTGTGTGCTTTATGTGGACACAAAGGAGGCAGCATCTAAAGAATCAGGAGACATAGTGATTTCTAAGGTAGGAAAGTGTATGTAATGTAATTGTACATATTTGGTAAACGTGTCCCTGTTAAGTGTGCTGTGAAACAAATCCAAACTGAACTTCATTTATCTTATTTTCAGTTGATATACATAAAACGACAAGCTTCGCTGAGATTGGAAATCAGCTTGTTAGGAGGATTAATTGCCATATCAATTCTTACAAACACATTCGGTTTTTATGGAGTAAAATGTTACCAGTTTGTGGCCAATTCCTTCAGAGATACAGCAAGAGACAGATAATACAGAGAGAGAGAGAGCTAAACAGAGAGATAAAGAGAGGGGAATAGAGAGACACAGAGACAGAATGAAGCAGGGGAGATATTTATGGATGGCTGGATAGATGGATAGAAATGGATGGATATAGATTGATAGAGATGGATGGATAGAGATGGATGGATAGAGATGGGTAGATAGAGATGAATGGATAGATGGATAGAGATGGATTGATAGATGGATAGAGATTGATGAATGGATAGAGATGGATTGATAGGTGGATAGAGATGGATGGATTGATAGATGAATAGAGATGAGTGATAGATGGGTGATGGGTTGATAGATGGATAGAGGTGGATGGACAAAGGTGGATGGATAGAGGTGGATAGATGGGTGGATGGGTGGATAGATGGATGGATAGATAGCTGGATAGAGATGGGTGGATAGATGGATAGAGATGGATAGAGTTAGATAGATAGAGATGGATAGGTAGAGATGGGTGGATAGAGATGGGTGGATGGATGGATGGGTGGATAGATGGATGGATAGTTGAATAGAGATGGGTGATAGATGGGTGGATAGATGGATAGAGATGGGTGATGGATGGATAGAGATGGATGGATAGAGACGGATGGATAGAGGTGGGTAGATGGATAGAGGTGGGTAGATGGATAGAGATGGATGGATAGAGGTGAGTAGATGGATAGAGATGGATGGAGAGAGAGAGGAACAGAGAAAGAGACAGAGACAAAATGAAGCAGGGGGAGATATTTATGGATGGATGGATAGAGATGGGTGGATAGATGGATAGAGATGGGTGGATAGATGGATAGAGATGGATGGATATAGATTGATATAGATGGATGGATAGAGATGGGTGGATAGATGGATAGAGATGGGTGGATAGATGAATAGAGATGGATGGATATAGATTGATATAGATGGATGGATAGAGATGGATGGATAGAGATGGATAGGTGGGTAGATAAATAGAGATAAGTGGATAGATGGGTGGATAGAGATGGATAGATTGAGATGCATAGATAGAGATGGATAGATCGAGATGTATAGATAGAGATGGATAGATGGATAGAGATGGATGGATAGATGGTTAGAGAGGGATGGATATAGATGGATGGATAGAGGTGGATGGGTGGATGGATAGAGGTGGATGGGTGGATGGATAGAGGTGGATGGATAGGGATGGATAGAGATGGATGGATGGATAGAGATGGATTGATAGGTGGATAGAGATGGATGAATGGATAGAGATGGATAGATGGATAGCGATAGATGGATAGCGATGGATGGATAGCGATGGATGGATAGAGAGATGGCGAAAGACAGAGAGAGAAAGAAATAAATGGAAATACAGAGAGAGGCAGTAATACAGAGGCAGTGATACAGAGGCAGTGATACAGAGGCAGTGATAAAGGGGCAGACAGGCAGGCCTGGTAAAAGGACACAAATTTAATGAGGCAAAAGAACGGGAAACTAAACTAGCAGAGAAGAGCAAAGTGTCCTCTCACTCTGTGAGGTTGATTGCAGAAGATGGAATGAGCAGACATAATGCAATAATCACAACTACAAGCAATTATAGTTCCAGTTTTGCAGTATTTGAAAAATTCACATTTGAAGACATTTCATTAGTTCCAAAATATGCAGCATATACAGGCTGCTTCTCCCTCCTCTGGTAGCAGAGCGGTAGCTCCCCCTAACTGAAAGAAATTGCTCCATTCTCCTATGGCAGAATGGCAGTTACTCTTCATGTGCTCATCTCTTATCTTGCACAGTAAAAAATATGCATTTTACTCTTGTCTTTTTAACTAATGTGGGAGGGATATGTGATTAAGAGGAGTAAATAGGGGACTAAGAGGAATACGTAGGGGATTTACAGTGGGATCTCGGAGATGTCAGTTAAAGTAGAGGGATGGGAGAGAATACAACTTTAACCCTTTGAGTGCCAGAGGGGTACGCAACGCATTGCAAAGCAATGCGTCGCATACCCCACTGGCACTCAAAAGGTTAATAATTTCAGGGCTGCATTGAACAAATATTTAAATGCAGTTATTTTCAAGGATTACTATCCCTTTAAGCTGATTTTACTCATTTCTTTCAGTTAAGCCTTTGGATCATAGAGATGACTTCAGTATATTGTGTAGCAATGTGTTGGAGACATCTGTAACCTCCAAGGGGTTAATTCCGCTTGGAAATTTATTCAGGGGCTGTAGGCCAGGGGTTGGCAACTGGCATCCCAGAGGCCTCACCTGGCTCTCAGTTTCTTTTCAGGAGGCTACCATCATGACTTAAAGGGATAGTATAGTCCCATAAAAAGTATGTCCTAAATGGTAGCTGCAGTAAAAAAACATTAAATGTGCTTACTCCTTTCTCTCAAACCGTTATGGTTTGAGAGAAATAAGAAAATAAAGTCCTCCATTCCCTCCCCTTTCTGCCTGATGAGCTGTAAAGCTGTCAGAGGCAGAATCCGGATGCCCGACTGGAGTCGGCTCTGCAGAAGTACTGTCATGGGGATATCCAACTATAATTACTTCATCGGTATGGTCTACAACGTGTGCCTGGCTTGCAAGCACACGTTGTAGACCATTCCGATGAAGTAATTATACTTAGACATCTAGATGACAGCGCTCCTGAAGAGCCGCCGTCTGGTCCCGGATGCAGGATTTCATGATGTCCGCTGTAAAGCAGACGCATGAGAAGGGGGAGGGAGCGGAGGTCTTTATTTTCTTATTTCTCTCAAACCATAACGGTTTGAGAGAAAGGAGTAAGCACATTGAATGTTGTTTTTAATGCAGCTACAATTTAGAACATACTTTTTATGGGACTATACTATCCCTTTAAGGTACAGTGGAAATAGGATAGATTGTTCTTCCAGTTCAACACTTCACACTTTATCCACCCATAAAAACACATATAATTCTATTTTCTGCTGCATGAACGCACACACAAACAATAAAACACACAAATCTTTGCCCAAATATGTGGTGATGGCAGATATAATGGACACATTTAAGAGAAGATTAGATGCAATTCTTTCAGGAGGGAACATACAGGTTTATACTGGGTATTAGTAGGCAAAACAGGAAGTTCCAATAAAGACTAACTTATTTGGCAGCAAGAATACTTATATAATTATCATGTCTCTGGGTTATTAGGCAAAGGTTGAACTTGATGGGCTTGTATTTTTTTTCCAACCTAATTTATTATGTTACTATGTAAATCCCCATATACAGACACAAAAAACACAGATGTACACACACACACACACACACTTTCAAATAGACGCATACACACAGATGTGAGCACACACATTGCCAAAGAATAATGTAACCCTTTGAGTGCCAGAGGTGTACGCACCACTTTGCAAAGCATTGCATTGTGTATCCCTCTGGCACTCAAAGTGTTAAACCCCTTTGCTGGCCATTCAGCTAAGGGTTAAACATAACATGCTTTCATTCTGGGGACCCAGAGGCCACATAAGCAATTCTCAGATGAAAACTGGCTGCCTCTTAATACATTATATGCTTATAAGACAATATAACATCTTTCATTATATGTTTGTAAAATTATTTTTGGGTCTGTTTTTCTTCTGCTGCAGGCAGATATCTATGCTGAGATTGGTGAAGTGCTTAAAGGGACTAAATCTGCCTGTTCAGAGAAAACAACTGTTTTTAAGTCAGTAGGTAAGTGAAATGTTTTTCCAATCTATTACGCACATTGGACATTACTTATCATACCGCATTAAGTGTTTAGATACTGCCATATAGATAATTGTCTGTCAGCCTGTGAATAAGAGTAATCATTTCAAAATGCCAAATACAGTACCAAGCAGTTTTTTAATGATTATCTATGCTTTTAACTGTATAAAGTATAAATACTCAAGATGAAGACAATTGCCGGGGCCAAAGAACACAGAAACTGGACATTTGCGCTGTGAAATGTGGTCTTCTGGACCGATGAGTCAAAATTTGAAGTATTTGGGTTCATATATCAAGTATTTGTAAGAAACAGAGAGGGGGAGCGCATGAGTTCTGCTTGGGTGGTTCCCACTATCAAGCAAGGAGGAGGTAGTGCTATGGTCTGTGGGTTGCTTTGTTGGTGACAGAGTTGATGATCTTTACCAAGTCCATGGCAAGTTGAACTAATGTGGCTATCATAGTGTACTTCAGAGGCATGCCATTTCATCAGGATAACGGTCAGTTGGGCAGTCCTTCATTCTTCAGGAAGATAATGACCTGAAACAGACCTCAAAATTATGCAAGAACTATCAGGTGAAGAATAAAAGTGAAGAACAACTCAATCTAATGACCTGGCCTGTCTAGTCTGCAGACCTCAGTCCCATAGACCTTGTATTGAGATAAACTGGACAGAAAGGTGTGACGGTACCAGCAGACACCCAGCTTTGGTGTCACCGTCAAGGATAACTTCTTCCCAAAATCACCCAGCAAAGGCTCCCGCAGCATAGAGCAATGTACCCTAAATCACCAGGCAGGACTAATGTCAGGGTAAACCAGTTTATTAAAGTCAAAGCATACATTTTTATACAGTGGAAAACCAAAAACCAACAATGGGAAAGTGTGTGTATAATGGGGTTGGGATTAGTGCACAATGGGAGTGTTTGGGTGTACACAGTAGAACAAAGGGCCGGGGCTGGGCTGGTGTGTGGGACAATGGACTGGGCAATCAGGGGCACAAAGGGCTGCCAGACTAGCTGGAGCCTCCGCTTCTAAGCCTTAGCCAATGGAAGGCCGAGCAACTGAAGTGGAGGACCAATCCGGTGGCCGCCGACATTTCTCCATGTTAACCTAATGGAGTCCCTTTAAACCTGTCCGTGGGTTGCCAACCAATCCGGACCGGTAGGCGGGCAACCAATCGACCAATCCGAGGGGCGCCTACTTTTCCCATGCAAAGTCAATGGAGGCCCTTTAACTCGGACTGGCCAATCAGGAAGCCGCCTACTTGCCCATGTAAAGTCTATGGGGTTTTTCTGTATAGGTTGCCCCGCACAGCAGCCACCCTGAGGCCCCGTTCTACCCGTGAATTCAGTCCTTTGAAGGATGACTGAGAGTTCGTCCTTCCGTATCCTGAGCCTCAGAGGTTGGGGAAGGGTATAGGTCAGCCAATAACCAGGGCATTTGTCGGTTCCTGTGACAAAAGATCAAAGCAAAGCTGCCCCAAGTGGCCTAGATCTTTGAGAATTACTGCAGAAAAGCTGGGGAGATGGTTGATTTCCTGCTGCAACTGAAGTAACAAGATGCGATATGTATGGGTAGGATGACGACGAAGGGAGTAGTATAAGATAATTGGTATCTATGCCAGACATGTATGTGCCAGGGTTTCCAAATTAAATTAGTTCATATGGTGGTTTGATAGGGCATGCAGTGTAGAGTGAGTGGCAGAAACCTTAGCTATCCATTGGGAAACAATAGGAGGTGATGCAGATGCAATTTAAAGGGACTTAGCAGAGTTGGTAAGGTTGTAAAATAACTGGTTCTTATGGGGATTACCAGCAATGGGTGAGGGTAGTGAATGTAAAAATAAGATTGGTTCCTTCAGGAAAAGAGGAATTAAGATGGAGCTTGTGTGAGTTGTAAGGTTGCCCGAGAAATGCCACCAAATGTGTAACATGGAACCTGTGGTGCAGTTGCATCTCCAACAAAATGGGGAGGTTTGTGGGTATATTTTGTTTACCGGTTGTGGAGTTCTGTACAATATAGTAAATAGTTTGTAATTGCATTCTTTGGTAGTGGAGTCTAGGAAGGATTTTAATAGTCTTTTTCAGGATGAGCAACTACTGGATGAAGGGGAGAAAGATTTGGTGCTCGGGTGCCTGGGTTTAGACGGGAAGATTGAAAATGAAATACATTTTTAGCACTGAGAGAGGGATTTATTATGAGTAGCTGGATACTGCCACAGTCTGTCTACAAGGAGGTAGTGATAATGTACCAATTTCTCAAGGACATCACCCCCTCAGAAGAAAGAAGCTTCTCAGGCCCAGAAATGTTAAGAGCATTCCACAAGCCAAAAGAACCTCCTCTCTGACCTGGAGGGAATTCAAGGTTGAGAAGGACCGCAAGACATGGGGATGGCTGGGGATAAAAAATGAAAAGAAGAAAGGTCAACCCAAAACTAAATTAAATGTCCAATGATTATATGTTCTGTACAAGATTTTGGGAAGGTGACCGGTTTGAGCCAACAGATATAGTCTAAAATAATGTCTGGAGAGAATAATTTGATACAGTCTACCCATTCTTTCGGAAGACCAATAGCACAGTCTAGCAAATTACATATCCACGGTGTTTTCGATCAGTTCATATTTGCAGTTTCCATTTATATAAGGACTTTTGTTCATAGTCATTTTTATCTCTCTAGAACTTCTTTTATTTTAGTTCCATTATATTATTTTCCAGTTTGTCCATCTTTTCCTGAAGTTTCACCAGTGATTTTAAGTATCTGGTTTGTTTCTTTCATTCACCAATGTCTCATTTAAAATCTTTATTTCTGTTTGTGTAGATATTAGCAATGATTGCCCATGTTCTATTATAAGATACATTAATGCAAAAGAAAAAGAACATTGCCCAATTAGTTTAAGAAGGTATACATGACAAGGATACTTGAGTGTATGTATATAATAATGATCTAGTATTTACGGCCAACTCGTGTTTGCATTGTGCAGATAGTGGAATATATACATACTTATTAGAATCCTTTTTGACGTCTTTCTGACGTCTTTCTGTGAGAAAATAAGCTGAATGTCTGTGGTAATAGAAATTAGGAACATTATGTTTTTAACATATGTTTATAATATTTATTGTTTAATTTATGTTTTATGTATATGCTATCAATTTGTTTTGTTTACTATGCAGTAGAACATATTGACATTTCTATATTTTTCAGTCATAAGTGTGGACCTCAAGGAATTAATTTGTCCTGAAGTACATAGCTTGGGGTAAATTGATTAATTGATGCTAATGAATTATTGGTTTGTTTGAATAATAGCTGTTATAGTCCACAGGATAAAGATAGGTAAAGTGTACTGTGTATCCAGTCTATGAGTAAGCACAAGATGTGCGAAACGCGTGAGACTGTTTGCCCTCAGTGTCCGATGATTTGAATAAAGGAGTGATTTTAAGACCAAAACTTCGTGTGCAGTGGATTCGTTCTTCTTACATTACAGGGCACATAGTTACTAAGAAATATTATATATACACATTACAGGGCACATATTTAAGTTTATATAGACGAGCACAGGTTTGTCTATTTTTGCCTGTCTGTTTTCATTTTGTGTATGTGCCTCAGGTTTGGGGGATTGGAGAACCCTCATTCTCTGCTTCTGTCTGTATACTTACTCTTCATATACACATTATAATTAAGTTACTATATGGATATGTTATGGTGAGTTGGCTCTGTGAGTTTTCTTTCTTGTTTTTTTGTACCCAGTTTTGGTATAATGGCAATATGGGCTTAAATGGATTGTTTTAGAATAGTAGCACCTGATGCTATATAATTAAAGGTGTGTGCAAGATGTAGAGTGTCACGTTTGTGATAACATGATGTAAAACCGTTCTGGGCAGGGCTTTTCCATAGAGGAATGTTCTTGATGGCAGACAATATTTTCTGTTGTGTGAAGGGGAGGTCAAGGTCAGAAGACTCCTGGCTGGAAATTTTAGGGGTCTTGAAGTTGTCAAGAAATTTTTTGATGGCCGTTGAGGTAAGTTAGAGTGTGAATTTGTGGGTTAGAGGTTATAAAGGGCTCCGTAATTATTATTGTTAAAGGGATAGTAATGTTTCATAATAAAAGCAACTCTAATTAATCATCATAGTATTTGGACTTTGGAGAGTGTTATTTCAATTCTGTCAGAGTTGTAGTTCAGGAGTAATTCATTGATAAAGTATCCCCCTCCCGCCCCTTTTACTGACGTAACACTGCTCAGCCAGAGCAGAAGGGAGGTGCCCAGGTAGATTGCAAAGAGGGACAATCTTCAATTAAGATAAGGGAAAAATCTGAAAAACATGTCAAAGGGGGACAGGGCTTTCATTGTTCTCATAGGAAGAAGATTGTCCCCTTCTGTTATCTGTCTGGTCTATGGACTGCATTCCACATCTGAGAAGAGATGGCTTACACTAGGTAAAAGGGGCGGGAGGGGAAACTTTGCTTGTGAATATCTCTTAAACCATAAAGGTTTGAGAGATAAGACTTATATCGTTCTTCATGTTTTTTTAATGTCTACAAAATAAAATAAAGTTAAAAGAAGTATTACTATCCCTTTAACATAGTTTCCAGCAAGTGGACTCAAATGTTTCACTGGTACTATCTATCTATTGATATAGAGAGAGATAGATTAGATTAGATTATTTACCTTAACGAATAATCATGTATTTTGTTTATCAGGTTTAACCCATTGGATGCTAGAGAAATCTCCGATATATTGCTTCATAATTAGCATCAAAGGGGTAAATACTGTTCTCAGTATTTTTTGTTAGAAATGCAATAGCACTGAAGTTGCCATCAAACAGCTCCCAATGGTTGCCCACCAGTACCACTTTTCTTAGTCTCAAACCCTTTTAACTGGGACTGTACTTCCTGCTTAATTAGCCTAATTAGCTGTAATCAGTGTGAGAGTAGATGGTGTGTGCTTAGGAATATCATCTAACATGCCTCTCTTCTCTACTCACTTCTTAAATTATCCTTCCTATGTGTTGCACTTCTCTTTTCATTCCTTTTAAATACTTGTTCACACGAATGATATGAAAGCAGTTACAATTCAACATTCATATCACCCATGTCATGTGCACTACACTCCCACTTCTGGCTGATTTTGGGGGAAGCATGAATTTGCTAAAATCCTGCTCATGCAAGTGACAGCCAGTGGGAGGATTGTATCAGTTGGTTAACTAACTTACTTTGAAGCTAAGACACTGGCTGTGAAAACATGGTTCAATTCCATATCACAACTCCTTGTGACCTTAGGCAAGTCAGTTTATCTCCCTGTGCTGCAGATGTCAAACACTTAGATTGTAAGCACAATGGTGCAGGGACTCGCTGTGCTGTACAGCATTGCATACAAATTATCTCTAGAAGAATGAAGAAGAAGATATTATAGGCTGGTGCCCATGAGGGCTGGCCATTGATTGGATTGTTGAGATGAGGATCTCAATGATTTACCCATCTGAATAAACCTCAGAGCAAACACTCACTTCTGCTTCTCCCTGACGATCATTGCTAATTATAGCCAGGGACGGACTGATCATACGGGCATTCGGTCACGGACCAAGGGCCCATGACCGAAGGGGACCCGCCGCCGCTTCCAGCACTGCTCAGCAGCTCTCCAACAACTGCCGCCGGCGTGCAGTTCTAGTAATACAGAATGCTGGGAGATGACATCATCTCCCAGCCTCTGCATTACTAGAGGCGCGAGATGAAGGGGCATTGTGGAAGGGGTGATGTGGAGATGGGGGCATTGTGGTGATGAAGGGGGCATTGTGGAGATGGAGGGGCATTGTGGAGATGAAGGGGGCATTGTGGAAGGGGCAATGTGGAGATGGGGGCATTGTGGAGATGAAGGGGGCATTGTGGAAGGGGCATTGTGGAGATGAAGGGGGCATTGTGGAAGGGGCATTGTCGAAGGGGGCATTGTGGAAGGGGCATTGTGGAGATGAAGGGGCATTGTGGAGATGAAGGGGCAATGTGGAGATTTCTGCAGGGGGCCCAGACCTCTTTTTGGACCAGGGGCCCTGGGTCCTGTCAGTCCACCCCCGGTTATAGCAACTGTTTGTTGATATGGGTGACAGTGTGAGTTGAATTGTAATATGAACCAAACACGGGAATGGTATAAAGAAAACCGTACCCTATTACAAGTAAGTCCCTAAAATTGAGGCACTCAAAACCAGAGAAGCAATATGCAAAATCGTTTATTAGTGATGAATAATAACAAAAATCAGAGTGACATGAAATCAATTAAAAACAAAGTCAGAGAGGGATGCTAACAGAATCCTAAAATTACCATGAATAAATACCCATTAAGATCTAAGAATATAATAATACCAAAATAATGTAAATCAAGGAGATGGATATATAGCGATCCTGTATACTAATATACAAAATAGGAAAAAAGGGCAAATAAACATGGTAAAGTCCCACTTGTTGCAATATGTGTCCAAAATATTATACTCCAAAATGGAAAGATAAAGCTAGACACAAAATCAATCAATAAGTATAGAGCAACAAATAGGAACAAACAATATAAGATGACAATATGAAAAGAAAATATACTTATCGTCAACAATAGTAAGCTTAAAGGGATAGTAATGTTTCATATTAAAAGCAGCTCTAATTAATCATCATAGTATTTGGACTTTGGAGAGTGTTATTTCAATTCTGTCAGAGTTGTAGTTCAAGAGTAATTCAATGACAAAGTATCCCCCTCCTGCCCCTTTTACTGATGTAACACTGCTCAGCCAGAGCAGAAGGGAGGTGCCCAGGTAGACTGCAGAGAGGGACAATCTTCAATTAAGATAAGGGAAAAACCTGAAAAGCTTGTCAAGGGGGGCAGGGCTTTCATTGTTCTCACAGGAAGAAGATTGTCCCCTTCTGTTATTTGTCTGGTCTATGGACTGCATTCCACATCTGAGAAGAGATGGCTTACACTAGGTAAAAGGGGCGGGAGGGGGAACTTTGTTTGTGAATATCTCTCAAACCTTTATAAGACTTATATTGTTCTTCATGTTTTTTTTATGCCTACAAAATAAAATAAAGATAACACGAAGTATTACTATCCCTTTAAGGAAATCATGTAGCAGAGCCCTCTCTAACACCAGCCATCCCGATGAGTATCACCTGTAAAACAGGCTTCGCCAAGGGATATTATTATATTTATGGTATGGTATTTATTCATGGTAATTTTAGGATTCTCTTAGCATTCCTCTCTGACTTTGTTTTTAATTGATTTCAAGGGATAGTAATACTTAAAATGTAAAAAAAAAATATGTTTTAGGGTTTATCCCCCTGAGTAAAACAAGAGTACTCCCACTGCTGAAAGGTGTTTCATTCAAAAGTTATTAATTTTCAATGTTGAATTTTTTAGGTGCAATATCACAGTGGCCTGAAATTGTACAGTGGTGCTGTTGCTACACGATCCTATGGACAGCTGTGGTCCCGGGACCATAAATCTCCATAGGATCGTGTCGCAACAGCGCCACTGTACAATTTCAGGCCACTGTGATATTGCACCTAAAAAATTCAACTTTGAAAATTAATATCTTTTGAATGAAACACCTTTCAGCGGTGGGAGTACTCTTGTTTTACTCAGGGGGATAAACCCTACAACATATTTTTTTTACATTTTAAGTATTACTATCCCTTTCATGTCGCTCTGATTTTTGTTATTATTCATCACTAATAAACGATTTTGCATATTTCTTCTCTGGCTCTGAGTGCCTCCATTTTAGGGACTTCCTTGTAATAGGGTACGGTTTTCTTTATACCATTCCCGTGTTTGGTTCATGTTTGGATTTTTTAGTCTCTGAGTGCACCACACTATTATAGTGAATATATCTTGAGTTTTTATTTTACCAGTGCCGGCTCGTTTTCATATCTATCTACCTTTGTGGACTTGAATTGTAATAAACCGTATTTCTGGGTGGCTGCGCATGGTAACGCTGACTGCAACATAGTCTCTTATGTGCAAACAAGTTCTTTGTGTTTCTTTTTCACGTTTACGTTTTTTTCCCATTTTCCTTATTTGCTCATAGATCCATCCCCCTTTTCTCTGTGTGACTCTTTTTCCCCATTTCCCTCTCTTTCCCTGCATTAATTCTCTACTTTTCCACTCCGCCACAATGCACTGAAGAGCCTTTTATGCACTGCAGTGAACTGAAGCAACACAACATCCAGTAATGTGTTTTTATCAGCGAGCTGCCATTACCCTAGCACTAAACCAAATTTGTGCACAGAAGACACACATTCATATACATTAGCCACTATCTTTATAATATTTATTTATTAGGAATGTTTTTTAACTTACATCTGAGTCTAAAATAGGAAGGTTCTGAGTGTTGTGTTATCATTAAGAGGACATTAAATACAGACTGAACAACAGAAAGTTTCAGTCAATTTCCCTCACAAAGGTCACATATCCATTTTAATAATGTGTAGCTGACTGAATTTATTATGTAGAATAGACAAAAAATAGAGTGCAAATACTGAATTATACAAAGTGCTGTATACACAAATGGAAAGTAGAGAAAAGCCAGAGCAAATTAAAGGGATAGTAATGTTTCATAATAAAAGCAGCTCTAATTAATCATCATAGTATTTGGACTTTGGAGAGTGTTATTTCAATTCTGTCAGAGTTGTAGTTCAAGAGTAATTCAATGACAAAGTATCCCCCTCCCGCCACTTTTACTGATGTAACACTGCTCAGCCAGAGCAGAAGGGAGGTGCCCAGGTAGACTGCAGTGAGGGACAATCTTCAATTAAGATAAGGGAAAAACCTGAAAAGCTTGTCAAGGGGGGCAGGGCTTTCATTGTTCTCATAGGAAGAAGATTGTTCCCTGCTGTTATCTGTCTGGTCTATGGACTGGATTCCTCATCCGAGAAGAGATGGCTTACACTAGGTAAAAGGGGCGGGAGGGGAAACTTTGCTTGTGAATATCTCTCAAACCATAAAGGTTTGAGAGATAAGACAAATCATTCTTCGTGTTTTTTTAATGCCTACAAAATAAAATAAAGATAAAATGAAGTATTACTATCCCTTTAAATACAACGTAAGGCACAAATCAGTTCCCCAAAACTCCATTCATTTTAATAGTTTTTAACCCCTTGAATGTTATAGATGTCTCCAATGTTTCAAAGCCCTAATTAAGTGTAAAAACAAATAAAATAAAGGCCCGGATTACATTAGAGCCAACGTTACATTTCATGGAGAAGATGCCCTAAGGTGTGATAAAGAGGTGATAAACTGGACTTCTTGTTACAACAACTCTGGGATATAAAAAGAGAAACTTTCTGCCAGAGTTCACAGGAATATGAGAGACATACCAACTCTGGGATATACAAATAGAACTTAAAAGATACTTAGCTACAGTGTGGGAGAGCCGTCCACACTAAACTCCGTAGTATCGTTACACAGGTGAACAGCCACACAGACCTGACGTCCCAAATGGCTAAACAGCAACACACAGGTTTGGATGAGGTACAATCTTTATCTCTCAGATTTGAGACCAGGTACACACTCCCTAAGTCTCCAAAATGGCTCTGAGCACTGTTGTGTTGAGTAAAAGGTGAAATACAGACTGCGCCCTTGAATATCTAACACTGCGCATGCGTATGTGCTTGGTTACAGAAGGCTGAATATTGGAGACATCACTACCTGTCTCTCATAAATACTACGTAAGCTAGCATAGCCTGCCCCCTCTGCTGTTGCCGGCCAAAACTGCAGAGAATTAACCCTCAACTAACCATGAGGAGATCACCAAAAAAAAAAACATCCCTTACACTTCTCCAGTGTGATAAACTCTTCAGGTCCTATGTTATTCTATGGAGCCAATGCACTGATTTCTCCAACTTGAAATACCACTTTATCTTCTCTTTATCACACCTTAGTGCATAATCCCCCTGGGAACTTTCCATATCTGCCCCGGCGACTCCAGTTTTCGGATTGAATTACCAGAGAGGAGATGCACCGACATGTGATAAAGTGGAGAAAACCATAGCTGGGAACTCTCTGGATTTGCCCTGGAGACTCCGGTTTTCACACTGCATTTCCGGGTCTCCGGGGCAGAGGCTGAGTCTCCGGATGTGGGGAGTTTCTAATGAAACTCTGCCCGAATCTGCTCTTTCCCACCGTGTTCCTCCTTCCCCAGCTTATTTTTGTTGTTTGTGTCACCCCTGTTAAGCCCTGCCATCCCCCACTCGTGTTAAACCCTGCCCCCTTTTGATGCAACTCACGTCATTTTCCTCACCTCTTCAGCAGCACAGGACTCCCCTCCAGGAAGACAATACTTTGAAGTTCCTAGGTATGGAGATAACTTCCCCAGTGTGATTAACTTTCCAAGGCCTACATTATGCTATACACTAAGATTTCTCCATCTTGAGAGACCTTAGCATTGGCTCCACAGAATAACATAGGACTTGGAGAGTTTATGACACTGGAGAAGCCATCTTTATCACCTCTTTATCACACCTTAGTGCATTCCTCCCTTGGGAATTCTTCATATCTACCCCAGAGACTCTGGTTTTCCGATTGAATTGTTATGACAAATACAGTTAGTATGTCGAATGGGAGCAATATATGTCGAATTACTAAGGGGGGTTAATATTTCGAAGGGGGCACTCTGTGTTGGATTTCTATAATGTGGGGAACAATGCCATTGTGTGTTAGCCCCATATACATTGCCTGACACCCCCGGCCTTTTTCCCTTGCCCAGGCATTGGCTATGGGGATTTGTGACCAGCAGTGGGCAAGGGTAAAAGGATGGAGAGGGTCAGACAGTGTACATGGGGATCTGTGGTTAACAATGCTCAAGGGAACAAGTGTGTGGGGGGGAAGCAGTGTATATGGGGTTCCGTGTTTACCACTGGGCAAGGGAACAAGGCTGGGGGGCAAGTGGTAGCCACAAATCTCCATAGATGCTGAGTGATACATGTTGTGAGTGCACAACATGTATAATATATGATACATAGGTTAGGGGATAATTGTGTAGCTCTTGGTGTACTATTTTTGTTTATTTTAACCCTTTGAGTGCCACAGGGGTGAACAATGGACATCCCTATGGCACTCAATGCTGTCCATGGTGCTGAAAGCCTTCTCTTTATTCCCCTGCTGGCCAAGTAGGGAAACACAGAGAATGCTGTTCAACTTTAGAATTGACGTAGTGTTGCAGACGTGTGGGAGGACATCCCTTCCACATGGACAGCACTTAGACAATCCTGTATGCTAATAGGGACCTTCTCCACCCCTCCATTTGCATCCGACAATTTCAGCGAATATGTTGATGTGTGTGTAGATCCAAACAGGGGCGGATTGTGGTACAATACCAGCCCGGGGGATTTTTTTATTTAACTGGCCCACTAGCTGGTATTCGAGTGCCGGGGGGGGGGGGGTGCATAGTGAATTGCTCAGCATTGCTAAAGAGGCATAAATGCTTATCTAGTAACCCCTTAACCTACTGTATGCAATACATTATCAGTTATTAACCTCTTGCATGTCAGAAAGGTGTACAGCAATGTGTTCTGAGATTAACCCATTGATTGCATCAATGATTAACCCCTTGTGTGCTAAAGAGGCATCATTCATGAGTAATTAACATCTTTATTCACCTTTCTGGCATACAAGGGGTCAATTACTCATGAATTATGCCTCGAGCATACAAGGGGTTAAACAGGGAGGTGCTGCACCTATGAGGAATTCAATGGGTTTATAAAACATTGCTGTAATCCTCTCTGGCATGCAAAGAGTTAATAAGTGATGATTTATAACTCTCTAAAGCATACAGGGGGTTAAAGGGTTAACAGATGATAAATTAAGCTTCTTAATAACTACCAACACTGAGATCTGACTCCCTCTCTAATTCTTGCATATCACTTAGTAGTAAGGGGTTAATATCAGCAGGCACCATACTTGAGTTAAAAATAAACCTTTTATATGTTACTTTTTTCATTAAAACACCATATATGCAGACCTCAAGACAGTTAAGAAGAATTATATAATACCATTTCAAACTGTGACCCAGAAGCTCTGCCTGCTAATCATTCCCTGTACCAGGACACACACTGCAGGCAGAGCAAGGACGGCTAAGTCGGCCTTGGGGGCGGGACAGATAGAGTGGACTGGACTCGGTCTTCCCTGCTGCTCAACTCTGGGGAGCCGTTCCTCAAATTCGCAGCGTTGTGGACTTGAGAGGTGAGATCATATGATCTCCCTACCGGCCAACAACTGAGGCGGCCCACCGGGGGATGCCAGATCCCCTGATAGGACAATCCGCCCCTGGATTGAAATGTCGAAGTGTTTCGAACACATTGACAAGATCATATCGACACAGCATCGACGTTTAGTGAATCTAGGCCCTGGATCTCTGGGAACCTACCAACTCCCCTGCATATAGCATTCAATGAATATAAATTGTGATGTATTAATTGTAGTGCATCAAATGTAATGCTAATTATAAATATGAATAAGCAATACTCCAGTATTTAATTAAATAGGTTGGAAATATATGCTAATCCTTGCAATCCATGTTTTGTGTTGCAGGCATGGCAGTGGAAGATACCGTATCGGCAAAACTTGTATATGATTCTTGGATTACAAGTAATGACGTGAAATAAAAACAGAAGAGGATATTAACCCTTTGGGTGCCAGAGAAGTATCCAATGCATACCTCTCTGGCACTCAAAGGGTTTTTAAAGGAAAATGGGGTTATTAAAGCAAATGTTTATTAGTGGGCTTCTCAAGCTAACAAAAGCACAGTAAGGCCGATTTACTGAGAAAGCGGTTATTTATGGAGCAAACCAACAGCACCATAGGGGACCAATGAATATCTCCCAAATTCCCACTGATTTAAATGATGCTTTTAATTCCTTATATGTAAAAACAAAAGAAACAAGAGGCAGCATGCACCTCTAAGTGCAAACGTCTTTGACCTTGGACCCTCACCTTCGTGCACAGACACCACTTTTAGAATACTACTTACATTCTTCTGAGTCAAAGACTATTCTAATAGTGGTGTCTGTGCACGAACATGGTGGTCCAAGGTCAAAGATGTCTGCACTTAGAGGTGCCTGATCCCTCTTGTCTCTTTTGTTTTTACATATTTGGAGGATCTACGGTTTAGGATCTACTGAGAGGAAGGCGGCGGAGACTGGGTGGTGTGACATTTTCTGAAAAGGACCTTTGACAATTCACATTAGAGAATTTGGTCTATGTGTATACTTTTTCCATTCTATACATTACATTTTTTTCTCTATATTGTCTGTAATTGCATGTATATTCGATTTAGTATATATCAGGACACTTTGTTTGTAGCACCAAAGAAGGGGTGTGTTTGCTTTTAACTCCTTGAATGCTAGAGAGGTTGCCAAAATACTGCTGGAGACTTCTCTAGTATTCAGGGAAATTGTCCCTTATGGTGTAGTTGGTTTGCCCCAGAATTCAGAACTTTTGGTTTATTCAGGGTAAAGAGGTGCAACTTTGGAGCAAAGCACAAAGAGAATGCGAGGAGAGCTGCGCTGCTACTAAGAGACAATACGTTATTTTGTACTGATACAATAATATAGTATACTCACGAAGGAGATCACACCGGCTTCAAATATTGGACACCGGTATTCAAAAGCCAGCTGGAAAGACTGATGCTGGTTCTCCAATCAATCTTCGCCACTGGCTTTTGAATACCCGTGTCCAATGTTTGGGGCCGGTGTGACCTCCTTTGAGAGTATACTATATTATTGTATCAGTACAAATTGTCTCTTAGTAGCAGCGCAGCTCTCCTCGCATTCTCTTTGTGCTTTGTGTCTTTAAGTCCGGTCCAGAGGCTGCAGTTCATTGGAAATTGAGCTCCGATTATCCAGACATCTGCGTGGAGGCAGATTTAATATCCTCCACAACTTTATTTGGTCATTTGGGACTCCAATGACATATCTCAAATGTGAACATGTCTTCCGCAAAAGTCGAGCACTCAACGGATTAAAAGTTCATTTATTTGTCTGTCTAAAAACACGAGTACATCAGTGTCTGAGGAAAGTCCCATTGTGGACTGAATCGTTGGAATTAGACACCGATGTACTGGTGTTTTTAGACAGACAAATAAATGAACTTTTAATCCGTTGAGTGCTCGACTTTTGTGGAAGACATGTTCTTTATTTTTTGGTCTGGAGCACCGCATTTGGAATAGAAGCGAGTGCAGCGACACCTTGGAATTGTTTATATCTCAAGTGTGAGTCTATTTACTTCTTGAAATATTTCTATAATCGTTTCTGAACGTATTACACCATAAGTCTCTCCTGTACTTTTTGTGCATTTCGTAATTTGGAGCAAACCAACTGCAACACGGTAACAAAAATTGCCAGTTGATTTAAATGGGGCTTTTAAAGTCTTGAAAGCTAGAGAAGTTTCCAATGCACTGGAGACTTCTCCAGCATTCAAGGGGTTAAACGTCCCATTTAAATCATTTTGTCCATTTTGGTGCAGTTGGTTTTCCCCAGCATTTGGTCCTTAGGGCCGTATTCAGGAAGCTGAAAAGATGCAACTCTGCAGCAAACCAATTGCACCATGGGGGAAGGGGGAGCAGATACAAATTCACCCAATTCCCATTGATTTAAATGAGGATTTTAACACTTTAAGGACCCATGACATGCAAGGACTGTTACGGCTGTCCTGTACTTAAGGACCAGAGATGGTCCTGGCACGCCGTTTGGGGAGCCCTGAATCCATTATTGAAAAAAAAAAATGCCCCCGTGGTCCTTAAGTGCCGGCCACACGGCTGGTCCTTAAAAGGATAGTAATACTTAATATGTAAAAAGATATGAATTGTAATGTTTATTCTCCTGAGTAAAACAATGGAACTCCCACAGCTGAAAGGTGTTTTATTCAAAAGTTATTGCAGTTCAAACTTGAATTTGTTTAGGTGCACTATCACAATGGCCTGAAACCTCAGAGTGGCACTGTTGCTACACCATCCTATGGACAGATCTTATCAGCTGACCATAAATCTCCATAGGATGGTGCAGCAACAGCGCCACAGTAACATTTCAGGCCACTGACATATTGCACCTAAAAAAAAAATCAAATTTGAGCTGTAATAACTTTTGAATGAAACACCTTTCAGCAGTGGGAGTACCATTGTTTTACTCAGGGAGATAAACCCTACAACATATATTTTTTTAAATTTTAAGTATTACGATCCCTTTAAACACTTTTAGCATACAAGGAGTTAACCCTCTGAGTGCCAGAGAGGTATGCAATGCATTGCGTACCCCTCTAGCACTCAAAGGGTTAAAATCCCTATTTAAAGAATTGTGAATTGTTATTTGCTCCCTACTGTGCAGCTGGTTTGCCCCAGTCTCTCGGTCTCATTCTCTCCACCAAAGCAAATTATCTGGACTTTCAGTATCAAAATGAACGGCTTCTGCCTAAATAATATTATGTTTACTAGTCCCAGAGAAGCATTAATTGTTAGCCTGCAACTATTCAATACAGCTAATCATTTTTGTCTAATTAAACCTAATTTGTTACATAGCATTTGTAATTTCTCTGTTACATTTAATGCATATTGTAAATAAAAATGCTATTTCACGCTGTCTATTAAATAATTAAAGATGTTTAATTAATATTGCAAATTCTATCTCTGCAAATAACATCTACATAATTAATAGAACCCTGTGCACTGTCTATGAGATTATACTGTTTAATGTTTAGCTTGCACATGCAGGCAGGGGCATATCTATATTCTACTGGGAACTGGGGCAATAACAGGCTCAGATCCCTCTTCACGGTATGGAGAAGATTTGAACAAATGGGTACCAACAGAAGCTGTATTTAAAGCGGACCTTTTACCGTGAATAAAGTTGAGCGCAGTAGGTCTTTATACCTAAAGTAACTTCAAATTGTGTAATCATTTTTTTTTAAATCACAGTAGTTTTCCAGAAAAGAGATAATCAAGACTGACCTGGGGCTCGATTCTATTACCAGCGCTAAAAGGAAAACAGGCGTTGTTTTTTTTTAAGTCCGTTTTTGCTATCCTATTACCCGACTTGTGAAAACAAAACCAGCGGTAATTATACTTACCGCCAGTCTAAAAAAAAGCCCATAGGAAACAACTAAAAACAACGTGCAATTAGTATCCTATTACCCACGCTCAGTATTAGCGCCTGTTTTGTGGTTACATTTAAGTCAGAGATTCTGCGCCTCAGAGGTTGAGGTGCAGAACCCATAACGACAGTTTCAAAACCATCGTTGTTCGAACAAAAGCAGTGAATAGTACAGTGTACAGCATAGAAATCCGACATAAAGTGCCCCCCTCGACATATTAACCCCCCCTTTTAAAAGTCGACTTGCAGTGCTTTCTTTCACCACATTAATCCGACAAATATTGTTCATAGTCGACAATTAACCCTTCCCCTTCCAAATCCGACTTACAGTGCTTTCTTTCACCATATTAAGTCAATGAATATTGTACATCTAACATTTTAAACCCCCCCCATGAAAAGTCGACGACAGTGCTCCCATGACTTTCTTTCACCATTTTTATCCGACATTTTTCTTCTCCTAGTATATTCGACATTCCCTCGTATTTTGTATTGCAAGTTTAACCCTATGAGTACCAGAGAGGTATTGTAATGTGTTTGCTACTCCTCTGGTACTCATAGGGTTAATAGGCAACCTGTATATGTATAAAAAAGGTGTTTGTTTTTATTATATATGTAATTTGTGTGAAAATGTAATTAAATATTTAATTTATGTGTAACAATGATTTTCTTTTTTTAAATTATATATGTAATTTGTATTAAAAAAGTACTTCAGACCTCAAGAGGCGTATCATGACCCCTCATGACACCCTCTTAGCATGATGGCAACAATTTCACCCTTTATTAATTAAAGAGTATATAACCTTTGTCGAATATAATAGGAGAAGAAAAATGTGGGATAAAAATGGTGAAAGAAAGTCATGGGAGCACTGTAGTCGACTTTTCAAGGGGGAGGGGAGGTTAAAATGTCGGATGTACAATATTAGTCAAATCAATATGGTGAAAGAAAGCACTGTAATTCGGATTTGGAAGGGTTAATTGTCGACTATGAACAATATTTGTCAGATTCATGTGCTGAAAGAAAGCACTGCAAGTCGACTTTTAAAAGGGGGGGTTAATATGTCGAGGGGGGGCACTCTGTCAGATTTTGTTATGTGAAGAACACATCTAACACTGAACTTGATCTTTCTGCCGTCAAATGTACGCCTATTTCCTTGGACTTTGACATTTTGCGCGTTTTTTGTAGGCGGTAGTCGGAAGAAAGCAGACAGAGCCAGTTTTGTTACTACTCTGAAAAGTGCTGTCTACACCAGTTTTGTTTTACTGTGGTTCTGCGATAGAATACCAACGTAAAACATGTTTTCAAATTTCACGCTACTTGTTTTTCTTGTAACAACGGTTTTAGTGCGGGTAATAGAATCGAGCCCCTGGTGCGGCTCGGTGCGAGTACAGGCTGTACCGCACTTCTCTGTGGACCTGCCCACTGTGCAGTAATTCCACACCCACCGCTTTGGAACCTGAAGTGGCAGCTGCTCGTGAGGGAGAGTGCTGCCAATCATTAGAAACGTAACGAACATGGTGCCGCTCTCCCTCATACCATCAGGAAAGAAATAGGTCATTTTTTACTTTAATATACATTTTTAATATGTTTTTGCAGTGTGTTTCAAGGAGAGCAAAGCACAGAACTGTGAATCCAACAGAGTGACAATTCCACTTTAAAGATCTGGAGATTGTTTGAATCAAATGTCAACACAGATCCAAGGTGCATTTCTCTGCAGGACAATCTTGGAAGGTCTTTGCATGTCAAGGAGCAATAGAGAGGAAAGGCAATTATGGCTGGGTTCCATTACAGCCAGTGGGGAATTCATCCAGTAAAAGCTGGAAAAAATCCTCTTTTGTAGCTTATTTCTGACTTTTGCTATTCCATTAGGATTGGTGTAAAACCAAATTTGGCATGCATACAAAAATGACCAAACGCATCTGCCTCTTATAAAAAAAATCAGCCACACTCTCAGCCTGTCCCTGTTCAAAAAATGCTTATGTGCTCATACTGGATGGAAAGTGGGGTTACACAGGGAACAGAATGTGTAGTAACCTCAACTCCCAACCAGTCTTGGAAGAGAAGCCCTGGTCATGTGCGATACCTGACCTCTTCCTCTGGTCTCTGATTGGCTAGAAGAATGTATTACATCTCACTATTGTGTGACCCCTTCTTTTTATCTCTGATTGGCTGGGAGGTGAGGTTACTCCTGGGAACGTTCAGTGCTCTGCGTTTTAACCTCTCCACTTCCAGGCCTGCTGGAAAACATTGACTGCAATATGTTCCCATCCAGTCTGGCAATAGACTGGTTAATGATAGGCCTGGTTAGGCTAGTATGCAATGGTGGGATAGTGTATGTTTATTTTTGGGACAGTTAAATCCTCCACTGTCAGACAGAATATATTGGAAGGTGCCAGGCTTTGCAGGGAGCTTGTGTGAGTGTGGTTGGATACACATAGGGGCACTGGGGGAGTTATGGTGGTTGCAGCCTTTTGCAGCCTGTTATGCATTTTACTCACAGTCTGCAGCCCTGATGTGCAAGCCAGGGATGGCATGTCCAACCCCTAAAGAACCAATGTAAAGGTCATTTTGATATTGTGCAGTTTGCAATGATACTTTTGGCTGTTTATATATATATATATAATCTTAAAGTGTACTCAGCCCGGTAAACTCCAAGCGTCGCAAGAGACAGCACACAAAATCTCCAAATGTGCAGATCAGTTTATTGCATCCATCAAGCCTAGCGCTTTCGGTCCACACAGGACCTTCCTCAGGGCAAATAGCTTGCAAATTAAAAAAGTACACGTATATATAGAGTCAAAAAGTTACCACCTACCCCACTCTCCTCGTGGAAAGAATTGCGCCAAAAACGCATCAGCCGCAACCCGCATCTGGAGGACAGTGACGTCAGAGGGTCACGTAAGGTTGCTCAGCAACCAAAGTAAACAATGTACACAATACACCACACATCTGCCCTGCCGGCTGAAAGCAAGGCAAACTAATGCCCACCACAATTATATCCAGGAGGTATCATACTCAATCCGAGATGACTCAAGACCACCCAAGACAAATGATTAGGACGCCAAGTTATTGAAACAATAACTTCAAAGAAGAAGAATAATTAATATAATAATATGATCTAACTGATACCAAAGTAAGAGGATAATAATGAATCGGGATATTTCCCTAACATCGTCCTCTAATCAATACAACACATAGAAGACCATCCGGTTTCAAAATGTTGCCACAAAGTTTCAATCGTGCTTTGAAGTAATCCACAAAGTCAGATCAATCATGTCCTTACAGTTAAGACACTATGCCACAAGGTAGACAAATCCCATAAACACCGGGACTATCAGTCTCCGTCGCATTCCATCACACAGTTATCATTCATTACTCAAAATTCCTGATGTGGAGTGATGCATGACTTATATCCAAAGATGAAGTAAAAGTACCGAAACGTTCCACTTTCTCCATCGTGAGCGACAGCCAGAGTAATGAACATTATGCATAATCCTTTAAGTATATGAGGCAATGGATATTATGCCACCGTTTGCCAAATGGCTGTTCAATCGCTAATCCAATGGACTCCTGTCATCGGTTCAACTCTCCATGGGGGTTCCCCAACAGAAAGGGCCAAAAGTATGACAAGTCCAAATACACGATTCCAAATGCATCACTGGATCAGGAGTATTGATGAGTGTTACAGAGAGGTATTTCATATAATTCAAGGTTGCTGAAGGTATCAATGTGATACGTCTCCAAAGATAAATCACAAGTAATTCAAAGGAGATAGTCCAGTAGTTTGAATCATGTATAACGAACCACAAAAGAAAAATCGGGTGTTAGACCTATAGAACCAGGTTAATGGATGCCATAAAAAGATAATTGACGGCAATCCCTCATTTGGTTTGGTAAGTCTATTCCTCCTGGATATCAACATATTCACAAAAACAGAAGAAAAAAAAGGAACAAATAAAATAGGACAAAAACATATGAGAAGAAGCACAATCTTTACAGGAAACAGGAATACTGAAGCTCATGGTTTAGTCCATGTGGTGCCAGGGTCCCATATTCATATATGAGTCTGGCCTCCCATTGTAAAAGCAATTTGTGGCAATCCCCACCTCGTGGAGGTTTATTTATCTGCATAATTGGCATGAAGTGAAAATCTTTTAAAGTATGTCCCGCTAATTCAAAATGACGAGCCACAGGTTGATTGAACCTGTCCTTGTTATCCAAGTTATCGTCCAAAATTTTCTTAATCACAGATCTATGATTGTTAATTCGATCCTTAAGCATTGTAATGGTTTTCCCGATGTAATTAAGTCCACAAGTGCAAGTGATCATGTAAATAACAAATTTACTTTCGCAATTCATGAAATTCTTAATAGTTATTAACTGTCCCGTATTGGGATGAGGATATTGTTTTCCAGTAATAATAAATGGACAGTTGGAGCATCCTTTACACTTGAAGACACCTATAGGACGTTTAAGCCAATGAGTGCTACTGTCATATTTGTCAAAAGGGTCATTTCTCACAAGCCAATCTGCTAAGTTTTTACCCCTATGGTAGCAGAACAGAGGGGGGCTTTTAAATAAGTGACCAATTTTATTGTCTCCTTCCAAAATATGCCAATTCTTTAAAAACACTTTCTTAAGGGCAGGTGAAGAGGTAGTGTACTGTGTTTGCAGACAAAATCTATCCAAATGTCTAGTTCTATCTGGAAGTGGAAAAAGTAAATCATTCCTATTCAATTCACAGACTGTTTTGACAGCTTTTAGAACTTCTGTGCAATCATAACCCCTTTCTAAGAATCTATCTTTCATTTTATTCAATGCCACCTTTTGTTTATCCGCTTCTGTAAATTGTCATATCCAAAAAATTGATACAAGTAAAATCATATTTAATAGTGAACCTTATAGATGAAGGCATCGCATTAAGGAACTCTACAAATTCTCTCAATAAGTAATCTCCACCGTTCCACAATAAGAAAATATCATCTATATAGCGTCCGAAAAACCGAATATGTTTAGCATATCTTTCCTCACTGAAAATGTGTAACTGTTCGTACATATCCAGAAACAGTGACGCATACGCAGGGGCCATGTTCGTCCCTTGTAACTGTAAGTAAAAACCATTTTCAAACTTAAAATAGTTTTTCTTTAAAATCACGTCAATAAGTAACATCAAAAATTCAATGGACGGGCCATTGTATGCTTCGTCACGTAATATGGCAGCACGAACAGCTTCTTTCCCTAAATCATGGGGAATGCTAGTATACAAGCTTGACACATCCAAAGTAACCAACCATGTATCGCTAGAGATGTTCTCAGGTAACTGTTTAATAAAATCAGTTGAATCTTTGATGTATGTAGGGAGATTGCACATGTATGTTTGAAGATAGAAATCAACAAACTGATATAACGGTTGACACAAAGAATTGCGTGCAGAAATTATAGGACGGCCAGGAGGTTTATCAATAGACTTATGTACTTTAGGAATAGTATACAAAACCGGATTTTTGCATATTTATATATATATATATATATATATATATATATATATATATATATATATATATTGAATTGCTAAATTCAGTATACATGCCATTAATAATGGAATAGCAAGAACTCCTCACTGGATGTAATGGGATCCAACCTTCAGTTTATAGTGCCAGGGACCCACATTTAATCAATTTAGTTCAAGAAAGGCATCAATCATATTAATTTGCAATGCTAGACACCACCAGTGCTCAGAGGGTTGATGAAGTAAATAGAAGTGGCTCACAAAGTCTATTCTTATCATCCTGGTTGGCAGTGTCCTTGTGTGATGATGTCAGCAGCCACCGACCAAGATAGGAAACTGGCCTGATTGTAAGGGGTTGTAGGATTTTGCACACCTGATGGACCTCATTGGGTGCTGAGCCTTGTCACAACTACACCCTTTACACCCCCTGTAGTTTTTCTGTGGGAAAACCCTATATATTACTGTATATATTTCTAATTAAATGACTACCTTCTTTAAAACATCTCGTACACATGGGTATCTCAATTTAATTAAATTAAAAAGCAACGTGTTAGACCTCTCTGGGTTAAAGGGGAACTTTCACCCCAATTAAAGTTGATATCAATACAATCTTCAGTTGCCATGTATCATAAACTTTTTTTTATTGCACTCTGTAAAAAGAACTGTTCAATAAAACAGTAAACTGAAGCTAGCTCGGTACGGTACAAGCTGTACCAAACGGCTTAACAGTTCCTCCCCTCACTGCTGAAATCCAGCCCACTGAGGCATAGCTCAGCTCTCATAGGAAGAACAAACAAACAAGGGCAGTATTTAACACGAAAATTGGCAAGATGGATGCGCTCTCCCTCCCGATGCCCTCTGAGGACATGGTAATGTACAGGCAAGGGGGAACATTTTTTTCTAAATGTAAACACTATGTTGGATATCTGCAAGGTTAATAAATATATTTATTTATTTATTTATTAATATATTTGGAGGGGAGTGTAGGGATGGTGAAAGTTCCCTTTAACCCCTTCCAGCGGTCCCGGGTTGTATGGTCTTTTAAGGACCAGATAGGGAAGTTCGACGTGCCGCCCCACGTGACTGATCATGTGTGCCAGCACGCCAAACGATGGACTGAAAGAGATTGCTCTGGTCTTGGAGCGATCAACTTCAGTCCCCGGTATTACTCACCGCGCTCCTGCAGGAGCACTGTGAGTAAAAAGTACGTGTCGTACCAGGACCGTCACTGGTCCTTAAGTGCCGGACCAGCGTGACAGTCCAGGTATGTCAATGGTCCTTAAGGGGTTAATCACTTAAGGACCAGCGGTCCCGGGAAGTTGCCTTCCCATAAGGACTGATTTGAAGTATGCCAACATGCTGGCAAACGTGACCTGTTCGTGTATCGGCGCACCAAGTAGAGGTCTGAGAGAGAGAGACCTCTCTGGTCTTGGAGCGTTTAATTTCAGACCCCGTTTTTATTTACAGCTGTAAGTAAAAAGTGTGTGACGTGCCAGGACCGTCACTGGTCCTTAACCCCTTAACGTCCATGGTCTTGGTAACTAACATTCCCTTAAAGGGATAGTAATGTTTCATAATAAAAGTAGCACTAATTAATCATCATAGTATTTGGACTTTGGAGAGTGTTATTTCAATTCTGTCAGAGCTGTATTTCAAGAGTAATTCAATGACAAAGTGCCCCCCTCCCGCCCCTTTTACTGATGTAACACTGCTCAGCCAGAGCAGAAGGGAGGTGTCCAGGTAGACTGCAGAGAGGGACAATCTTCATTTAAGATAAGGGAAAAACCTGAAAAACTGGTCAAGGGGGGTAGGGCTTTCATTGTTCTTATTGGAAGAAGATTGTCCCCTGCTGTTACTGGTCTGGTCTATGGACTGCATTCCACATCTGAGAAGAGATGGCTTACACTAGGTAAAAGGGGCGGGAGGGGAAACTTTACTTGTGAATATCTCTCAAACCATAAAGGTTTGAGAGATAAGACATATCATTCTTCATGTTTTTTTAATGTCTACAAAATAAAATAAAGATAAAACGAAGTATTACTACCCCTTTAAGGACCACTTTGAAGTTTCTGACGTGCTTGTACATGTGACCTGTGACGCGTACCGCCACGCCACTCTGGGGACTGAGAGAGACCGCTCCAGTCTTGGAGCAGTCAATTTCACTCCCCGTTTTTACTTATAGCTCTTCCTGA
This sequence comes from Rhinophrynus dorsalis, assembly GCA_037306005.1. NCBI lineage: Eukaryota > Metazoa > Chordata > Amphibia > Anura > Rhinophrynidae > Rhinophrynus > Rhinophrynus dorsalis. The sequence goes on from CM074725.1 coordinate 39,570,379, forward strand.
AGAGCACTGTAAGTAAAATGTATGTGACGTGCTATGACCGTCACCGGTCTTCAATGCAAAAACCGCGTGACGGTCATAGCACGGCATGCAGACTTTAAGGGGTTAGATAAAAAAAAACAGTGACGGTCCTGACACGTCACACGGCCCTTAACAGGTTAATAGAAAATGACATTCCAGTAAAGAAATATAGTTATCTTGCTTAAACCTTTGCGTGCAAAGGGGAATGCAACATATTGTGGAGCAATGCCTTGCGTACCCCTCTGGCACTCAGAGGGTTAATGTAAAGAGAATTGCTGATCAATGTTTCTATTGTTTTGTTTTTTTTTTAAACGAAGAAATATACCACATTTCTAATGAATTTATACGTTTTATAATACAGTCCCACTCCCATCGTGCAATTGTGATTTTTTTTTTCTTAAAGTAACAATGAAACCTTCCAATAATAATCACCTACTTGTTATAATAATCACAATGAATGAACTCTGCATTGATTTGTTTAACAGAATGAGGCCTAGATTCCACAGAAAATGACAGTTTTATTAGTAGTTTTAGCTACACATTTCTCCTTGGACTTCAATGGGAATCTGTAATATAAAATCGGTTGATTACACTTATAAACTGCAAAATTAATCTAAGCCTTAATTTGGAATTAGAATTGGGTATTGTATCTGAGATGGATGTGATACATTGTGGCCAGAATTCAGGTCCCAAAAGTCTTCACACTTTATTATTCTTAGAAAGGAAAATAGAGTTAAAGGGATAGTAATGTTTCATAATAAAAGCAGCTCTAATTAATTATCATAGTATTTGGGCTTTGGAGAGTGTTATTTCAATTCTGTCAGAGTTGTAGTTCCAAAGTAATTCAATGATAAAGTATCCTCCTCCCTCCCCTTTTACTGATGTAACACTGCTCAGCCAGAGCAGAAGGGAGGTGCCCAGGTAGACTGCAGAGAGGGACAATCTTCAATTAAGATAAGGGAAAAAGCTGAAAAACTTGTCAAGGGGGGCAGGGCTTTCATTGTTCTCATAGGAAGAAGATTGTCCCCTGCTGTAATCTGTCTGGTCTATGGACTGCATTCCACATCTGAGAAGAGATGGCTTACACTAAGTAAAAGGGGCAGGAGGGGAAACTTTGCTTGTGAATATCTCATAAACCATAAAGGTTTGAGAGATAAGACTTATATCATTCTTCATGTTTTTTTAATGCCTACAAAATAAAATAAAGTTAAAATGAAGTATTACTATCCCTTTAAGAGTATGGAACCCTTCAGCAAAGAATCATGTCCACCTCCATGGTCATGATGTCCCGTGTTTTGGATAATGTTAGAGAACCAATCCACCAAGATTTCATTTGTAATGTCCCTTAGGATTTTCTGCTCAGATTAAAGTAAGTGGGGGCTTATTTTTAGGAGTTTTTGTTCCTATAATTTAGTTTTTTGGGATTTGTGCATTCTTTCAATGTTTTATTCTTAAAGCAAAATGGAAACGATCAACATTACAGGAAATGTGGAGGCTTGAGAGCAACTGGCTACATATACATGTATGAGCCTGTGAAAGGATCAAGGATATTCTGATGCATTTTTACATCAGAGGAGATTATGAAATCTTTTTATGTTTCCCTAGTTACAGTATTTCAGATATACAATGGGGATTTCCTAAAGAGCGACTGATGTTTCTCAGGGTTTCCTGCAAGAAGAATTCAGTCTGAAACACTTTGCTGAAGGGAAGTATGCACTTTGAAATATCTTTGGTTATTTCCACTCCAGTACATATCCTGTGGCGCTACAAGTGTTGCCTTCTCTTCTTGGTCATGTTCTATGAGTAGAACTGTATCCTAGAACAAGGCTACTTTCTGTAAAACAAAAAAGAAACTACTTCCGCTATGCATATCTGCCAACTGTCCCACATTTCCAGGTACAATCTCTGGCACTGACTCTCTTTCCCATAATTCTGCCATGTTAGCTTTTGTCCCTGGTTTAAAAATTCAGTTTCATCCCCATCTTTTATGTGCTTTTCCTTAAAAGCTTAAGAGGTTACAAGCATACCATCAGTTAAGTTAACCCTTAAGGACAGTGTGACGTGCCAGGACCGTCACAGTTTTTTTTCCGGTGACGGTCCTGGCACATCACGTACTTTTTACTTACAGTGCTTCTATGGGATTGCTGTAAGTAAAAAGGGGGTCTGAAACTGACCGCTCCAAGACTGTTACAGTCTCTCTCAGACCCCCGCTTGGCGTGTTGGTACACGTTAACAGGTCACGTGTGCTGGCTCTTTGGCATAATTCAAAGTGGTCCCTAAGGGAAGGAAACTTACCGGTATCGCTGGGACTTAAGGGGTTAATTTCATGATTTCATGTAGTATTGAGGTGCGGGAAATATTAATTTTGCTGTCTAAGCGTAGCTTTGTGTTGACACTGCATTACATTTTACTCTACCATTAGTAATGCTTTGCCGTGTAGCCTGTTACCCCTTTTGAGTGCCAGAGGGGTATGCAAAACACTGTGTAGCAATGCCTTGCATATCCCTCTGGCACTCAGATGGTTAAGGGAAGGGAATACCTGGAAATTTGCTTTTGAAGGGATAGTAAAGTCACATAAAATCTATTTGCTATATTGTAGATACAATAAAAAAAAAAGACTTCATGCGCTTATTCCTATCTCTCAAGCCTTTATGGTTTGACAGATATACAAAATAAAGTTCTCCACTCCCTCCCCTTTCTCATACATCAGTTGTATAGCTGACGGCATAAGATCCTGGTCCCGGGACCAGACAGCGGCTCTTCAGCAGTGCCAACATAGCAATACCTAAAAATAAATACTTCAGTGGAATGGTCTACAACGTGTGCCTGGTTTGCAAGCACACTTTGTAGACCATTCCGAATAAGTATTTATTTTTAGATATTGCTAAATTGGCGCTGCTGAAGAGCCGCATCTGGTCACACGATCAGAATCTGATTCTGACAGCTTTACAGCTCATCAAGCAGAAAAGAGAGGGAGCAGAGAGCTTTATTTTTGTATATCTCTCAAACCATAGAGGTTTGAGAGATAGGAGTAAGCGCATGAAGTCTTTTTTTTATTGTATCTGCGATATAGCATATAGTTTTTATGTGAATTTACTATACCTTTAAATTTTGGGAAGTATAATAAATGGCCTTGTGTAAATGTAAAATGGTGCAATGCTGGGGTAAATTATTTGCACTGTAGCCATTGTTCCCTCTACGGTGAGCGACCCAGCATTGACAGAGTTAACCATTTGAGTGTCAAAAAGGTACGCAACACGTTGAGAGCCCCTGTGGCACTCAAGGGGTTAAAGAGAACCATTTATGAAGGGCTGCATTGGAATGAAAGATGAACCACACTACCCTGTCCAAATGTAATTACTAATTTAACACTTTCATTGCTGATTTGCTTACAAGTGCCCACCTTAGAGTGAACACTGATTGTAGTAAAGTACAAATGACCATTAACTTAAAATGGTTTTAACCCTTTGAATGCCAGTGGGGTTTTCAACACATCGCAAAGCAATGCATTGGAGACCTCTCTAGCATTCAAGGGTTTAAAAAGGTCTATTTAAATCAATGGTCATTTTTATTATCCCCATTTAGTGCAGTTGGTTTGCACCAGAATTTAACCCCTTTGCGACACAGGACGTACATGTACGTCCTGTGTGGCTGTCACTTAGTGACAGAGGACGTACATGTACGTCCCGGAAATCCGGCTCCCCGCGCGGCTGCACGCCGTTCGGGGACTCCGGATTCTTTTAGAAGAAAAAAAAAAATGTTAGACGGGCGTTAAGTGACGGCCGCGTCTGCACGCGGCCGTCACTAAGGGGTTAACCACATTTCATTTATAAATAAGATCCATTGAATCTTTTCTTTGTTTTTTGGAGAAAACTGCCATATATCTTTGAGTATCTCCAGAAAAAAATATTCCTGTCCAAGGAATGTGTCATTCAGTTTCTTTTTAAAGGGATAGTAACCATTTATTTTGATCACCTATTCTGCAAGTTTATTCTACGTAAAGTCATATTGATTATATATAAATAGTTTTTTTTACATTGAGTTCCCCTCTTTTGTTTCCAGTGAGCTTTCTGTCAGGGACTGTGGAAGCAGGGGTAGTAATACAACATAGACATGATACAATGTAAAAAAAAGTGCTGTATGATAGTATCACATTGTTTTGCTGCCCTGTTTTAATGGTCAGCTGACTAGAAATCTTTCTGGAAACAGAGATCAAGGGAAATTACTATCGGGGACAAATGTGTAAAATAAAAGGTAAAGATAAAAAATACAGGCAATTTGATTTTACATGTTCTACAAGAGCATTATCTGTTAAGTCAAAATAAAGTGTTACTGACCCTTTAACAGGCATCTGCAGAATCTGATTATAACACCCTAAAGTTACCCCATATCCCTTTAAAAGGATAGTCATACTTAATTTTTTCAAGATAATATATTGTATGTATTAAAGAAATAAACAAAACCATTGATGTATTTTTCCCATAACTTTCATAGTTTAGGAGCAATTACTTTCTAAAGTTTTCCCCTCCCATCCCTTTTAGCTAGGTCACCACTCAAGCTGTCAGACTCGGATTCTGGTCTGCAGACCGGACAGATCACCAGAAAGGCCAAATTAGGAGTGGATACCAAGGAAATCTTTATGACGACAGTCTACAAAGTGGGCATGGTTTCAGGCAGTAGATCATCGTCATGAAGATTTCCTTGGTATCCATTCCTTTTTCGGCCTGCCTGGTGATCTGTCCAGTTCACAGACCAGAATCCAAGTCTGACAGCTTGAGCAGTGACGTAGATAAAAGGGACTGGAGGGGTTAACTTTACATGGCAATAACTCCTAAACTATACATGTTATGGGGAAAATACTTAGATGTTTATTTGAAAAATTAGACTCTAAAATGAGCAAGGAGGCAGGGGACAGGAAGGATCCTGCTGCGTCCTCTATTTTGGCACTCTAGATGGCTGCCTGATTTGCCTAGTGCTTGCACTGGCCCCAGCCGTTAGAATATAGAACACCAGCTGGGACAACTGCTATATGGTATATACAATAGAGATATGTGACAGCTTCCAGTGTTATAATTTAGTGTCAGTGACTTTGCCTGGTCTGTCCAAAACATGCTTTCTTTTATCAATTGCGTTGAGAAGCTTCTTTCTTGGTCCAAGCTGTATGTTAATACTCTGTAGGTCTTCACCAGTACAGAGCATAAGTGCATCTAAATCAATCTTTTCCCTTATAAGAGTAGCAAACAATTCAGGTAAACCATGTGATAGCAAAAAGACCTGAAGAGGGGACGATTCTTCTTCTTCATCGTCCCATTCCATCTCATCTTCATTCCAAGCCACATTTACTTCATCTTCTTCATCTGATTCTTTGCCATTCTCATCCTCATCTGCAAACAACTCAATTGGAACTTTGAACTCCACATTATCTTGAGCCGTAGACAAATCATCATAATCTGTACTGATTCCCGCAGTTAGAGTCCTGCGGAACACTATATTCCCAAGACCAGGGCGATTGAAAATGGATTCCTTTTCTTTCTTTTCAGGAGCATTGTCTTCCTCATTTTCATTGAAGACATCCATGGCTTTAATACGGAGAGGGATGTTGTTCTCATCGTTGGAAAAGATCACATTGCCCACTGTTTCTCTATCAATCGTATTCTTATCTTTCTTTTTTAATTTCATCTGGAATGTATCCTTCAGTCCCTTGGAGAAGGTGCTTATTGTAGATGGAGTGGAGAATTTTGCATCTACAGAGCTTGATATGGTTCCTTTGGAAGAATTTATGGTGCCAGTCTTGTTTTTATTGAATGATTTGGTCATCTGGTTCTGATGTCTATCTTGTATCCTCTCACACTCCTTGATCTTCCTCTCAGCATCCTTGTTCGCTTGCTCTTTCAGTCTTGCCACCTTCTTAGGGTTCAGAGCAGTTTGTTTGTTCGCAGCCCCATCCAGAATGCGGACACATTCTGTGCGTTCCTTAATGGCAGCTACGTCCAGTGGGGTACGGAATTTGTTATCCAGGGCAAAGATGTTTGCTCCAAAATTGACCAGGAATGACACGCAGCTAGCATGCCCGTTTTCAGCTGCATGATGGAGTGGTGTGTTTCCCCAGATGTCACTCTTATTTGCATCGCCACTGAAAGAAAAATGATTACCGACAGGGATTAGAATCAGTGGTGACAGAATAAAAAAAATGGCTTTGCCACTCATTTAACCCCTTGTGAAACACACCATTGAGTGATGCACTCCTCAAGGGTCTAAAGAAACAACACCTCAAACCCCACCCCCACACACACACTTACCTTAACCCCTTAAGGACCAGCCATGCAGGCATGCAGCCAGAACTTAAAGGCATAGTAATACTTCGTTTTAACTTTATTTTCTAGGCATTAAAAAAAAAACATGAAGAATGATATAAGTCTTATCTCTCAAAACTTTATGGTTTAAGAGATATTCACAAGCAAAGTTTCCACTCCCGCCCCTTTTACCTAGTGTAAGCCATCTCTTCTCAGATGTGGAATCTGGTTGTAAGACCAGAAAGATAACAGCAGGGGACAATCTTCTTCCTATGAGAACAATGACAGCCCTGCCCCCCTTGACAAGCTTTTCAGGTTTTTCCCTTATCTTAACTGAAGATTGTCCCTCTCTGCAGTCTACCTGGGCACCTCCCTTCTGCTCTGGCTGAGCAGTGTTACATCAGTAAAAGGGGCTGAATGGGGACACTTTATCATTGAATTACTCTTGAACTACAACTCTGACAGTATTGAAATAACACTCTCCGAAGTCCAAATACTATGATGATTAATTAGAGCTGCTTTTATTATGAAACATTACTATCCTTTTAAAGATCACAGAGCATTTTTTTATCCCATCGGATTCAGGGCTCCCTGAACAGGGTGCAATCTCGCGGGGAGCCCTGAAATCCATGACACATGTATGCCATGGATCCTTTAGGCACGTTCACATCATGACGTACATGTATGTCCTTGGTCCTTAAGGGGTTAATCTTGGAAGTAAATCCTAATGGCTACTATGCACCAATTCTGTGTGGATTGGTTCTCCAAAATGACGCTTTGAGCAATACTAGGCAGCATGTGACTGAAGCAGACATGATTCTTTTTTGCTGGACTCATGGACTCCAAATTCCTCCAACCGAAGTCTTATAAGGAAGTCTTCAATGGGAGGAGATGGATTCAGTAAATCAGATCTGGAGAATACCAGCTACACTGTAGAAGACATGACGATGCCCCAGTTTCCCAGTGATTTTATAGGGGCTGTAAACTTCTTATGAAAAAATGTTATAGGGATTTTCCTGCCCAGTAAAACAAGGGTACTACTAGTGCTGGAAGATGCTTAGTTCAAAATGTATTACAGCCTAATCCTGTCTTTTCTTTTTTTTTCTTTTAACACTAAACTGCAATTTTATACCAAAAACACTAGGGTGGAGATTCCGTAAGCGGTGATAAAGAGGTGATAAAGTGGAGATGACTTCTCCAGTGATATCACTTCTCCAGTTCCTATGTTATTCTATGCAGCCTATTTACTAAGATCTCCAAAGTTGGAGACATCTTAGTACATAGGCACCATAGAATAACATAGGAACTGGAGAAGTGATATCACTGGAGAAGTCATCTCCACTTTATCACCTCTCTATCACCGCTTAGTGAATCTCCCTCCAGGTGGTGCTGCTCCTTTCACTTAATATTGAGAGCCATAGTTTATTGTGCAAGCTGTCCAGTGTAGTTCAATATAAAAATTCAGTTCTCTTGGACAGTAGTCGTCGCTCTTGCTAAATGTTGATTTAACCCTTTGAGTGCCAAAGAGGTATCCACGCATTACGTTGCAATGCGTTGGATACCTGTCTGGCACTCAGACGGTTAAAAAAAGCACCTGAACAGCACTGACATTTGGTTTAAAAATCTAGCAACAGTGCAAATACCATTGTTTTACTCTTCAGGAAAACCCTCTATAACATTGTATCTTTTATTCATAAGAACATTTTTCTTGTTCTTTAAAATGAAGCTTTTAACCTCTTCTCCCTCCCCTCTCAGTCTGCCTTCTAGCTGAGAGAAGCAGATTTTGGTCCCGGCACCATCTTGCAGCTCTTCAGCAGAGCTGAAATAGTGAGATAAGAAATAAATACTTAATTAGAATGGTCTACAAAGTGTGCTTGCAAACTAGGCACACTTTGTAGATCTTTCCAGTTAAGTATTTATAGCTACATTGTGCTGTTGAGCTAGAGCTCTGATGTCTGTGAAAGGGGCGGGAGGGGGAAACTTTACATGCTTCAATCTCTCAAACTAGACACGTTTGAGAGATGGGAGATAACTCATTGTACGACTATTTTTAATGCCTACAATATTAATATTTGTTAAATTAAAGCAATGCTATCCCTGTAATAAGACTGAAAACATCATTTCTGTCTCTACCGTAAGGGGTGTCTGTTTTCCTTTAATGTGTATATATAATTTTTTTAACCCTTTCAGTGCCAGAGGGGTACGCAATGCATTGCAGAGCAATGCGTTGCATACCCCTCTGACTCTGAAAGGGTTAATGGAACAAAAGCACCAGTATTGTATGTAAAGTAAATTCTCCATTAAAAATTCCTCTAATCCCCATGTTATTCTTTGGAGGATAATTTGTATCCCTCTTTAGACTGCGATGACTACAGGTCATAAATCAGTACATGCCTGTAATTAACACATTTTTTCTAATATACAGTAATACATTAATGAAAATATAAGTAAAGACATAAGTAAATTAAAAATGATTAATAAAATAAAAAGACACATTTTTTTACCAATTCTGCTATCTCTGTGATTTTAGCCAATGAGTGACTTTTTTTTTATAATGAAAAAATATATATTTTAGGGCATTTCCTGTTGAGTTAAATAGGGGTACTTCCATTGCTGAGAGATGCATATTTCCAGAGTTATTACTGTTTAAACCTGTTTTGTTTTTGTTTTTTTTTACATTAGCAATGCCCTGTAATGGTCAAATTCCAATTAGATATTCTGTTACATTCTAATGGAGAGGAAAGTCAGTGATATACAGTTCTCCATAGAATGTGATAGAAACTGCCTGTCACTTCCTCAGTTAGATCTATCAGGAAGTAAACACAGTAAATTCACTTCCTGGTTATTTGAACTAAAGTTTAAATAAAACGACTGACAGCAGTTAGGGTTGCCACCCAGCCTGTATTTTACCAGCAGGCCGGTAAAAAATTGGCTTCTGTCCAATGTTAAGTCTATGGAGGGAATGCCATGGCCGGTATTTTTCTGAAGAAAAGGTGGCAACCCTAACAGCAGTGAGAGTGCCCTTGTTTTACTTATCAGGAAAAGCTCTATAACATATAGGTGGTAGCAACAGAAATTGTCTGTAATCAGTCTAAAAAGTTCTTAAAGGGGATCTATCATCCTTTTACAACTTTGCCTAAAGCATTTTGTTATATACTGTACATAATGAAAAGTGTATAAATTAAAGAAAAACAAACGCTTGTTTGGCGAAATTAACATATTAAACACAGCCCTGTATCCTACTTCCGGGCAGACTGCGGTTATCTGATCTGTGCCGCAATCTGCCGCTCTGCCTCCGCTCCCCTTTATCTATCCAGCCTGCTTAGGGTTACCACCCAGCCGGTATTTTACCGGCAGGCCAGTAAAAAATTGGCTTCTGTCCAATGTTAAGTCTATGGACGGAATGCCATGGCCGGTATTTTTTGGAAGAAAAGGTGGCAACCCTAAGCCTGCTACGATGACGAAGGCTTTCTGTCTGTAAGCTGGAGAGGTCTCTTTGGCAGAGATCAATTTCTGGCCAATGAGAGCGCTTCAGCTTATAGACAGAAAACCTCTGTCTTCGGAGGAGGCTGGATAGAGAGAAGCAGACTGCGGCAAAGATCGGCTCTCCGCAGTCTGCCCGGAAGTCGGTACAGGGCTGTATTTATTATTTTCATTTCGCCAAACAAGTGTTTGTTGTTTTTTTTTTTTAATTTATACACTTTTCATTATTTACAATATACAACAAAACAATTTAGGCAAAGTTGTAAAGGGGTGATAGATCCCCTTTAAGCCATGGCCCGTCTATTACCACACATATTAATATCATTCTTTGCTTAGAATTCTGCCATCTCCATCAAAGGGAAAAACACAGTCTTAAAAGTGAGCGTGGTTTAATCAGAAAAAAATCTTCTCTTAGCCATCACTTTTATTTGCTTTCTGTCATTTTTTTCTGACAAAATAAAAATGGTCTAAACTTGAAAAAGACAAATTAAAGTACCATTAGCAGACAGGAGTGAGAAGCAGTAATATTGTGTTAAAGGGACAGTAATGTCCCATAATTTTTTTGTTTTGTTTTGTAGATTAAAGAAAAATAAATTATGTGCAGCAAATCCTATCTCTCAGACCTTTACGGTTTGAGAGATATTCACAGCTAAAGTTCTCTCTGCTGTAAAGCTGACAGCAGGAGATCCGTGTCAGCCGACACAATGTGGCTCTTCAGCAGAGCCGCAATAGCGCAATTTAAAAATAAATACTTATTTGGAAGGGTCTAAAAAGTGTGCTTGCAAACCAGGCACACTATGTAGACCATTCCAATGAAGTATTTCTTTTAAAATCGCTCTATTGTGGCTCTGCTGAAGAGCCACCTGTCGGTAACCAGACCGGGAACACCTGCTGTCAGCTTACAGCTGAAGTCAGGAGAAGGGGAGGGAGGGGGGAACTTTAGGACCAAATATCTCTCAAACCGTAAAGGTTTGAGAGATGGGATTTGCAGCACAGAATTTATTTTTTTTTAATCTACGAAACAAAAAAAACATTTTTCTGGGACATTAGTGACCCTTTAAGTGGTAAAAAAAAAAAGTCTTTGTTTCCTTGAAAATTTGTCTTTTTAAAGACAAAAAAAGTTTATGTTTCTTTGAATATTTTCACTTTAAAAGCAAATTAAAGACATTTTTAATGTCAATTTTTCAGCACAATATTCATGAAGATCTTAATGTCAATTTTAATTGTTTATGAAACATTTTCAGATGTGATTGATTTACTTCTGAAAATACTGTCCTACTTTTACCACCAGAGCACAATACAGCATTTTTTTTAACCCTTTGAGTGCCAGAGGGGTACGCAACGCATTGCAATGCATTGCGTACCTCTCTGGCACTCAAAGGGTTAATTACGATGACTTTTTGAACATAGCACCCTAAGAGTTCTCAGGGGTTATGCACTATGGTGTGATAAAGAGGACATAAAGTGGAGATAACTTCTCCTGTGATATCACTTCTCAAGTTCCTATGTTTTTCTATGGAGCCTATGTAGTAACATCTCTCTAACTTTGGAGATCGTAGTACAGTGTTTTCCAAACTGTGTGTCGTGACACGTTGGTGTTTCGGCTGCAGTGTGTAGGTGTGTCACAGTCAAAGGTACCATTTACACAGAGCGAGATTGTAGCACGAGCTACACTGGGAGCTGAGATAAAACACTACTACTTAATGGTCACATTTACACAGCGGGAGATTGCCTCCATGTGCTGCATACAGCTGGAGCACCACAAAAGATTTGTAACAGCTGGAGTGCCTCTGTGTGCTGCATACATAATATTAATGCAGCACACGGAGGCACTCCAGCTGTTACAAATCTTTTGGGGCTTCAGCTGTTAAAATCTTTTGAGATGCCACCTCCTCTATACCTCTGCCCTCTCTTTGGACTGCCAGGCTGGAGTGTCCCTGTGCGCCGAGGCTGCCTGTCACATGGCTGCTGCTTCTGCTTGTGGTGCCCATGAGACAGGAAAGACGGACAGTACTTCTAAAATCAGTTATGCGCTATCTTTTTAATAGTGCGACATGAGAATCTTGCACTTATATGTATCGTAACATTCTCATGCCTCCCTTTTAAAAACCACACGACATGCTTAATGCCTCTGCAATGTAAATGAAAGGTTTTCATAAGATATGTTGTGTCCCCATACGTCTTCTTATTAGAATTTATGTATGTGTCCATATCTCTTATAAGAGATTATTAGTTTAACCTCCGGTTTGCTAGCAAAACTGAATTACTGTGTCACGAAATGATGCTTGTCTAAAGAGTGTGTCACCAACATGAAACGTTTGGAAAGCTCTGTCGTAGTGCATAGGCTCTGTACTTGAGAAGTGACCTCCTCTTTATATCTTCTTTATCACACCTTAGTGCATCTCCCCCTGATCTCCTCTTTATCACCCCTTAGTCCATCATCACTGTTATTCTTAGCTTTTCTCTGCATAATATGCTATGCAAAATTATTTCTATTTCAGATGGTGATCAGAGGAACTGAAGTGGATATATTACTTTCACATTATATTACGTTTTTATTCCAATGGCAATATACCATAATTGTACTATACTGTTGCTGCACAAGGCATGGTTCTCAAAGCATAATGATTTATGAGTTAACTAGCAGTGGATGTTGAAACAGATGAATATTGACGTGATTTATCACCAGATAAAAAAATGAGCCTTTCCGTTTTATTTTGTTGTAAAACAGATGAACATTGGCTCATTAAACCAGCTGTATGATGACCAATGAAAGGTATTATTAATCCCTGTTGTATTACGTGATGATTTATTGTGGATGAATTGTTCCGAAAGTAAAACTCTTGTTGCAATCACATCATATTTAAAGGAGCAATAAACTTTTTTTATGAAAACCTAGTCGTTATAGAACTTTTCCTGCTGAGTAAAATAAGGGCACTGCCACTGCTGTCAGGTATTTTATTCAAATGATATAACAGTTCAGATAACCAGGAAGTGAATTACTGTGGGTCTACTTCCTGATAGTTCTAACTGACAGGAAGTGACAGGCAGTTTCTATCACATTCTATGGAGAACTTTATGTCACTAACTTTCTTCTTCATTAGAATGTAACAGAATAACTAATTGGAATTTGACCACTAGAAGGCACTACTAGTGTAAAAAAAACATGGATTTAGACAGTAATAACTCTGGAATATGCATCACAGCAGTGGGAGTACTCTTATTTTACTCAACAGGAACTGCCCTACAATATATATATTTTCATAAAAAAAGTTTACTGCTACTTTAAAGACTACTGAGCAATTTTGGGTCAAGCCATAGGAGACAAATGAAAATTCCCATGTCTTAACCCATTTAATGCTAGAAACGTCTCCAAATAATTGCTTCGTAATTGTTTGGAGACCTCTCCAACATTGAAGGGGTTAAAACCTCCATATAATTCAAAGGGATTAACTCTCTTAATGCCAGAACATTATCGTGTTGGACACCCTTCTGGCTACCAAAGGGTTAAAGGAGTGCTTATGTAGCATCTGAGGAAGTTGTATGCATGGGAATTGCTCCTCTTTAGCTTGATAAATAAAACCCTAAGGGTGATAAGCACAAAGTAAACTGGAACAATTTGGGGGCAAACCAATTGCTCCATAGAAGGCAGATGAAAATTCCTGATGATTTAAATGTGACCATTAACCTCTTGAATGCTAGAGAGGTCTCCAACGCATTGCTTCGCAATAAGTTTGAGACCTCTAGTTTTCAAGGGGTTAATACTTCGTTTTAACTTTATTTTATTTTGTAGGCATTAAAAAAACATGAAGAACGATATAAGTTTTATCTCTCAAACCTTTATGGTTTAAGAGATATTCACAAGCAAAGTATCCCCTCCCGCCCCTTTTACCTAGTGTAAGCCATCTCTTCTCAGATGTGAATCTGGTTGTAAGACCAGACAGATAACAGAAGGGGACAATCTTCTTCCTATGAGAACAATGAAAGCCCTGCCCCCCTTGATAAGTTTTTCAGTTTTTTCCCTTATCTTAATTGAAGATTGTCCCTCTCTGCAGTCTACCTGGGCACCTCCCTTCTGATCTGGCTGAAAGGGGGGGGGGTACTTTGCTTGTGAATATCTCTTAAACCATAAAGGTTTGAGAGATAAGACTTATATCATTCTTCATGTTTTTTTAATGCCTACAAAATAAAATAAAGATAAAACTAAGTATTACTATCCCTTTAAAAAAATATGTACCTTTCTAACAGCTCATTCTAATGTTTAGTTAAAGGAAATACTGCTCACCTTCCTGCTTGGATGTAAAACCTTTTAGAGCAGAGAAACTATCTGTAAATTGCAGGGATTGTTACCTTCATGTTTCACTAGCTGCTTCACTAGGCGGAAAAATGAACGCTTTCTAAACCAAACCTATCATTATTATTGCTTTAGGGTTCCACCCAATAACCATCTGTTGATTTGCATTTGCAGCAAGGGATTAAAACAGGGGCTCTCAAACCTGCGCTCAGGCCTCTCAACGGTGCAGGTTTTCGGGATCTCCTCACATGAGCAAAGGTGACTTGATTAGTGGTTCTTAATTCTGAAGGATCTGCCCGAGTTAAAGCAGAACTATCACTCCAAATAAAGTGCCCTCCAAATAATTATTCATATAGCTACATGCATAGAAATACTAGTATTATCCAAAATAAGTCCAGCATTATTAAAGAGGAACTACCGCCCCAACATGATACAGTCTCAAACAATGTGTCTTCCATCGTTCTATTGCACTGTGTATTAAGTTAAAAAAAAAATACAGTGTTAATGCATAAAAGGGAGTAGAAATATCTACCTGATGACATCTTGTCCAGTTCAAAGCGCAGTGCGCAAGACCGCTGTGGAGCCGAAAAGGCTCCATTGTAACTCCCTCCTGCCTCCTGCGTTATCATCCTCAGAGTCACATTGGGTAAAATGTGCATGCCGCTTGAGTGTGAGCTCCAAAGGAAAAAAAAAAAGAAAAGGCTCTGGGCAGAGACTTCTTTTGTGACTGACAGGCCCAAGGACAGCTCGAGCATGCTCAGTAGCCAGGATTCGGCAAGATGGCTGAGGTCTGCTTGCTCTCGCTGCTGGAATAATGGGTCAGATTTCTAAAAACGTCTATACATTATGGATGTTTAACAAATGGTTTTAGGTTGACTTGAGGGATATTTAACTTAATAGCTCATGTTGTCCGGCCATGATAGTTCCACTTTAAGAAATCCTACTTGATCCGAGACAAACAGGCAGGTAGCAGCCAATAGAGACATCTGTGCACCTGCAATGTCAGCCCCGGTCTCCTCCAGGATTGGTGAGGAGGAGTAGCCTTGTACCCTAAGGTAACAGGAACTGACTGACGGCTCAAGCGCACAGATGCCTCTAAAGCAAGAAGCCTGCCAGTCAGTCTCAGATCAAGTAGAATTTCTTAATAATGCCGGACGATAATGCTAGTATTTTTATGCGTATCACTATATGAATAATTATTTGGGTGGGTACTTTATCTGGAGTGATAGTTCTGCTTTAACGACATTTATTTGGCTTTAGCCCTCGTTGGATACCTCTCTGGCACTCAAAGGTTTAAGTGAGGGGATCCTGATAACATGCAGTGTTGGAGGGGGGCCTGAGAACACATTTGAGTGCACTTAGATTCTCATGTCTCATTGGAGTGAATGTACACATCAGCCAACACAGCTCCACTGGGGATAACGTCCAACAAAGGTTGCACTTCAGGGTCTGTTCTAGAGAGTATGATCACTGTAGTACACACTCCGCTGTTATTAAGAATTAAACTCCAGTAAACCTCCTACCCAATAGCATGTATGTATGGATGTATCTATATTCATATAGCGCCAACCGCCATACATGTAAACAGCTCTTTACAGAAATAGTAATGGCACAATACAAAAATATCAGTGTTAAGAGTGTTGGTCTAAGGTGCGATCATTGCATTATCAGCAGGGGAAGAAGTGCAGCAAAGGGAATCATACATTGGGAAGGGTAATCTGACACAAAGAGCTTACAATCTAATTAGTAATCATGACAATATACGGGAGAGTAAAAGGAAGAGGATCATAAGTTCAAGTACAAGGCTTCAGTAAGGGAAGTGCAGAATGATTTTGATGTGAATGTCAGTGTACACAAAGAGAATATTGTTACTAAGGTGCATCGAGCAGGTGGGTGTTTAGGAGATGATTGAAAGGGATGAGTGTGTATGATTGGGGAATGGTGATAGGGAGGACATTCCAAAGTCGCTTGGCCTATAACGAGCAAGGGCAAAATAAAAATAAAAGACTTTAACCCCATGGTTGCTAGAGAGATCTCCAACGCATTGAGATCTCTCTAGCATCCAAGGGATTAAACAATAGTTTGTAAAGGGGTATAAAACTGGCTTTGTGACACTGAGTTTTCTCTGGCCACACCCACAATTCAGGATATGCGTGTGGCTAGCACACCTCAAAATTTGGAGGATTAGGCAGTTGCCTACTCTGCGTTTTGAGAAATCCTTCCTTGCCTCAACTAGTAACAGGAAACAGGAAAAATAATCTTTCCCATTTTGTGGCAAAACATATATAAATCTATTTATGCATTTTATGGCCAAAGTTCTACATACCTCTCAACATTTCAAATGGCCAAAGAGGGACATTGTTGTTTTAACTGGTGCTTCTGGGGTGGCTAGTGGTCGGGGCATTACCGAGAATTTTTAAGTTATCTCATGACCTATTAACACCTCTTTGTGTAACTCAATAAATGATTTAGAACAAGACCAAATTATTTTATTACACAAATTAATTTATAAATATACTGACGTCTATACAAACATTAATGTGAATTTTATTGCTGTGAAGCAATGTGATACACTTCTATACACAGGACACAGTCTGATCTCCTATAAAGAGGGACACCAGGGTGGGAAAGAGGGACAGAGGGATTTGGGTATCAAAGAGGGACTGTCCCTCCTAAAGAGGGTCACTTGGGAGGTATGGTTCTATACAAGGGACTGCTTAAAAATAATAAAACAAACAAAAAAACGTACATAACTAGGAAAAATAATCTCCAAACCCCCACCCCCCCAAAAAAAAAAAAAACTTGAACCTGTCATACCCAAAAGGAGAGTGTCTCCCTTTTGGACAGACATAAAACCCATAAGGAAGTTATTTTTTTTTTATTTTATTTTGTATCTTTATTTTCTACCTTATGTACATATTTCAATAAACCATAGAAATATATCCTTGTTCATATATTCTATTACCTATGTAATCCTGATGACCCAAGACCTCTTGTCTTCTCTTCACTAGTGGGGGAACATGTTGTACAATGTCCAAACCTTTGTTCCCACATCAAACACAGATGATACCCCCAGGTCACAGAGCCTCAGTAAGGAACTGAGAGACCTCACTGCACCATGAGCACATTGCAAAAGTCATAAACATTTCATTTCCTTGTCTTAGTCATTATTAAAGGATAACGTGTCAAAGAATATCAGGGCTGATATATGGGACTTTATTAGTGCTGTAGAAGCTTTCTCTGTGCACTGTATTGCTTAGAGCCTCAAGCTACAAAGGAAATGATGCTTGTCATAAATATGCAGGAGAAGAATTCAGTGTCTCTCTCACCACTATTAGTTTTTATACCTTACGGCTTGGTGTAAGGCTAGACAAATTACTTAAAGGAATAGAAATGCTTAAGATATATAAAAAAATATATAGCAGGGTTTATCCTCCTGAGTAAAACAAGGGTACTCTCACTGCAACTAGCATGCAAGGTGGTTAAAGGGATAGTATTGTCAGAAATTAATAAAACCAAATCTTGTAGCTATTAAAAAACTAATCTAAATGCCCCCGTAGTTAAAGCTCCCCCCTCTCCCCCCTTTCCCTGACATCAGAGCTCTAGCTGACTGCAGGGGAATTCGGTCCCGGGACCATAGGAGGCTCTTCAGCAGGGCCAAGATCAAAAGACATAATGAGAGTTACTTCACTGGAATGGTCTACAAAGTGTGCTTGCAAGCCATGAGGACGCTAGTTCTGAGCATCTTCTAGGCATTAGTTCTCTCTTGGCCCTGTTCCATCCACATAAGGCCATATTTGTATTATCAAAATCTATTATTGGACATATATCGTTACAACATTGCAGGCCTCTCTGTGCAACATCAGCACCATCGTTGTAGAACTAATGAGGCTCCTCATCTGAAGGAAAAGAGTTGGTTCAGTAAGGGAAGTTGGAATCGGGACACAGTCCATTGGCTATCAGAGGTTGGGACTGTTCTTACAGCTGTTTGGGACTTGTTTTGACTACGAGGTGTATATATTTATAGGTCTTCTTCCACGGGTGTTTGTTTTTAGTATTTTTTTTATATATTCTGAAAGAGATGCCTGTGTGGGCTACAAGAAAATGGACATAACTCCTAAAGCTTTAGACTAGCATTACATTACAGGCAAAAGTAGAAGGGTATAAGGAACGAAAACACCACTCTATATGCATGCAAGAACACGCCACTTTAATAATAAAATGGTTATAAAACAATTCTACAAATCTTCCCCAACAATGAATAATTTCCAGTCCAATTAGTAATTACAATAATAACATGTTAGCATAATCCTTGCACCTTATTCACCACTTCCCACTTTCATTAGCATCATCCTCTGAATTCCCAAATAAAACGGGCTCATGCTTAAAACAAACCGTTATGCACATTTCCAAATTACAGTTATCCAGTTACCCCAACTGTGCCAGACCCAGCCAGATGCAATGGGTACCATAACCACCCACGACCTAAGCCCGCAGCAAACTTCCCTAGGGTTCCCTCGCTAAGGGTCCATCATGAATTATTTTGTCAACACTCAACATACCCCCCCATACAAGGCAAGGTCACCTCCAGTCCTGCAAAAACATTCCCTACCAGCAACTAAAAGAAGAGCAGGGCGGGTGGGGCTTGTCCACTCCCCTCCACTCTTCCCGCTACAGTCTCTCCTTCCAATTATCACTATCTATATAATCTAATGTCCCCCACCCCTAATCTTTCCTCACTTCCTAACCCTCCCCTTATGCATGTTTCCCCAACCCTATTCGCTCAGCGGATTAAATAGGGCTGACATGCCAGGACCATCATCTGTTCTTAACGTACAAACACCAGTGATGGATCTGGTCATTAAGGGGTTAATCTTGCATTACCAATTTGTTCACAGTGCTGTACACAGAATGTTTCAGGCACAGTGAGTCACTGCCCTTTATAAAACTTACAATCCACATTTCGGCACCTTAGACACGGGAGGGGGGTAAACTGAGTTGACCAAGTCACAATCAGCTGATGCTGGGAACTGAACCAGATTCTTACAGCTTGGTTTTACATTCAGTCAATTAACAAACTGAGCCACTCTTCCTCCTGCAACAGAAGGAACACTAAAAAGTTTGTGGTTTCCAGTTACACATGTTTTATAGTGTCTTTACAAACCAGAAAGTTTGGCCATCAGTGAAATGGTTCTAGCTGTTCGCAAGGGAAGTCCAATCTATGTACCCATCCCTATTGCAAATACCACCATGCATGATATCACATTAGACCAACGTTGCCTCCTGGGTCACCTCCAAACTGTAAAAACGGTGTATCCAGCAGCAGTGAGACCAGTCAATGACCAAGAGTTACAACGTGAACAAACAAGCCACCACTCTGACAATGGGTTGAAGCCACCAGAGATTGAAGTAAAGAAGTTGGCTAACAGCAGTGGTAAAAGTAACCAGAAGTGGGATCCTCCGGTAAATGTGGACCACTTAAGTGAGACTCAGCAACAAGCAGTAAGACAAGTGTTGAGGGAAGAATGTCGTGCTTTCAGATTTGATGACGATGATATTGGTTGAACCCCATCTCTCTACATGCACATCACTCTTAATGATACCACACCTGTCCAGAAGACCTACATGTCGGTTCCAAAACCCCTACATCAAGAAGTGAAGGATTACATCCAAGATCTGCTAAACAGGAGATGGATAACTCAGTCAAGATCATCATACTCTTCACCTGTGGTCTGTGTGTCACGGTTTATTATGACTCTCAGACACAAGTTTTAGGTAAAAAAAAATCAATTTTATTGAAATAATAAATGATAACTTAGGATGGCAATAACATACATAATATATATATACAGAATATAGCACAGACAGAAGGCAGACTCTACCGGTCCTGTCAATATACCGGACAGGACAGTCTTTAGGCTCTACCGGCCTTGCCAATACCGGGTAAGGCAACCTGCAGATGGAATAGCATAACGGTTTACCGGCCTTACCAAATTACCGGGCAAGGCAGCCTCAATAGATACACAATGTAGGCTCTACCGGCCCTGCCAATACCGGGTAAGGCAACCTCAGATGGAATGTGGCAAAAGGTTCTACCGGCCTTACCAATACCGGGCAGGGCAGCCCAGAGATAATAGCAGCAGTCAGATGGAACTGGCAAATTAGCAGAATCGTTAAGCAGCAAGGCTTTGGAGCAAACCAGCGTCCGCACGCTGGAAACAACACTGAATAGTATAGCCGTTAGGCTTAGCAAGCAAACCAGTGACCGCACACTGGAGTAACAAGCGAGTAGTATAGCCGCAAGGCTTAGGAGCAAACCAGCGTCCGCACGCTGGAACCAACACAGATTTGTATAGCTGATAGGCTTTGGAGCAAACCAGTGACCGCACACTGGTGTAACAAGCGAGTTTGTATAGCCGCAAGGCTTAGGAGCAAACCAGCGTCCGCACGCTGGGACCAACACAGATTTGTATAGCTGAAAGGCTTTGGAGCAAACCAGTGACCGCACACTGGTGTAACAAGTGAGTTTGTATAGCCGCAAGGCTAGGAGCAAACCAGCGTCCGCACGCTGGGACCAACACAGATTTGTATAGCTGAAAGGCTTTGGAGCAAACCAGTGACCGCACACTGGTGTAACAAGTGAGTTTGTATAGCCGCAAGGCTTAGGAGCAAACCAGCGTCCGCACGCTGGGACCAACACAGATTTGTATAGCTGATAGGCTTTGGAGCAAACCAGTGACCGCACACTGGTGTAACAAGCGAGTTTGTATAGCCGCAAGGCTTAGGAGCAAACCAGCGTCCGCACGCTGGGACCAACACAGATTTGTATAGCTGATAGGCTTTGGAGCAAACCAGTGACCACACACTGGTGTAACAAGCGAGTTTGTATAGCCGCAAGGCTTGGGAGCAAACCAGCGTCCGCACGCTGGGACCAACACGGAATTGTAGCAATGTCACCAACGCGACCAGGCAGAAGGTCGCCAGGATACTGAAGACAGGTGATGAGATGACAGGAACCAGCAACGATCAGTCAGGTCAGAAAACAGCAGAGAAGTTCAGCAGGAACTGCAACACCAGAGACTAGGCCGGAACCAGGACTGGAAGTACTTCAGCATGCAGGAAACACTGGAACAGTAGAGATCAGGAACTCAGGAACACATGAGATCAGGAACTCAGGAACACTGGAACAGAGGCCCAGCTATCACTAGCATAGTGATAGCAAGAAGGTCAGAAACAACACGAAAGGGCACTCAAAGGGTGCCCAATCCAGGTTTAAATAGTCAATAAGAGGCGGGCTATCTGCAGACAGCCAATAGAAGCCCCCTACTGGTGACAGACAAGTAACTGCAGCCAATCACGGGCACCGTGATAGTACCCCCCTTTCAAAGACCCCCTCTCCTAGAATAGGGTTTAGGTTTCTGCGGGTAATTGGCATGAAAGGCCCTAGTTAACCTAGGTGCATGAAGGTCCGTACTATCCACCCATGATCGATCCTCAGGACCATACCCTTTCCAATGTACCAGGTACTGTACCCTTCCTCTAAGCCTACGGGAATCAATAATGCTCTGAACCTCGTACTCCTCCTGGCCCTCGACCTCAACAGGTCCTGGCACCACAGGTGTGGTAGTATAGCGATTGCAAACCAGAGGCTTAAGAAGGGACACATGGAACACATTATGGATACGCATGGATGCAGGTAGGTCTAGTGCATAGGAGACAGGGTTAATTTTGCGAATAACTCTGTATGGACCAATAAACCGAGGAGCCAACTTATTAGACGGAACCTGCAGCTTGAGATTTCTGGAGGAAAGCCATACTCTATCCCCAACCTGAAAGGAAACCGCTGGAAGCCTTCTGCGATTAGCATGGCGCTGATGACGCTGAAATGACTGACCAAGTGCCCTCTGAACTTGTGCCCATGTGGAACGGAGTTGCTCGATATGCTCATCCAGAGCTGGAATCTGTTGCGTCTGAAATGAGTCTGGAAGCAAACAGGGCTGGAACCCATAATTAATCAGAAACGGAGAGCTCCCAGATGAAGAATTGACCGCACAGTTCCTGGCGAACTCTGCCCAAGGCAACAAGTCGGACCAATTATCATGATGGTCAGTAACGAAACAACGGAGAAATTGTTCCAAGCCCTGATTAGCTCGTTCAGCGGCTCCATTGGTCTGGGGATGGTAGGCAGAGGAGAAGGACAGCTGTATGCCCATCTGTTGGCAAAATGCCCTCCAAAATCTAGACACAAACTGGCTCCCCCTGTCAGACACCAGTACCCTAGGCACTCCATGCAACCGGAATACTTCTCTGGCGAACACCATTGCCAATTCCTTCGCTGAAGGAAGACCACGGAGGGGCACGAAATGAGCCATTTTAGAAAACCTGTCCACCACCATGAATATAAAGGAGTACCCCTTCGACATAGGCAACTCTCCCATAAAATCAATGGAAACATGAGACCAGGGGCGTTCGCCATTAGGCACCGGTTGAAGCAAGCCCACAGGGAGATGTCTCGGGGTCTTAGCGCGGGCGCAGGTGGCACAGGCATTCGTAAATTCGGCACAATCGTTTCTCATGGAAGGCCACCAAAATAACTGAGAAAGGGACCATAACAATTGGTCTCTACCAATATGTCCCGCAGCCTTAGAGGAATGGTAGGTTTCGAGCAGCCTAGTACGAAATGATTCAGCGACAAAACATTTGCCCACTGGGGTTTCATGGGGAGCGGACCCCTGAGAGGCCAGGATCTCCTCCCCTAGAGGAGAAGTGATACTCGTGCGTATAGTAGCCAGTATTCTATCAGGTTGGATGATAGGAGCTGGTGCTTCCACTCTGTCACTGTCGGCCTCAAATTGTCTTGACAGTGCATCAGCCCTGATATTTTTTGACCCTGGTAAATATGATACAATGAAATTAAATCGAGACAGGAACAGTGCCCACCTGGCCTGACGAGAGGACAATCTCTTGGCCTCCGAGAGATAGGTCAGATTCTTATGATCTGTTAGGATTAAGACAGGATTCTTAGTACCTTCAAGCAAATGACGCCATTCCTTAAGAGCAAGGATAATGGCCAATAATTCTCTGTCACCTATCTCATAGTGGCTTTGAGTGACAGTCAACTTTTTAGAGAAAAACCCACAAGGTCTGAGAGTTCCACCTTTCTCGTGTCGCTGCGAAAGTACTGCCCCGACCCCAATATCTGAGGCATCAACCTCTAACGTAAATGGAAGTAAAGGATTGGGGTGGGATAACACAGGAGCCGCAGCAAATGCCAGCTTCAAATTCTCAAAGGCTTTCTCAGCAGATACCGGCCAACAAGAAGGATTAGCACCCTTGTGCGTAAGATCGGACAGAGGTTTGACAATGGAAGAAAAGTTCTTAATAAACCTCCTATAATAATTAGCGAAACCCAGGAAACGCTGTATGGCTTTAAGACCCTTGGGTTTTGGCCATTGTAGGACAGCTGACAACTTTTCTTTGTCCATGGCAATGCCATCATTGCCATGGACTGAACCCCAAGAATGGCACACTGGTTCTATGAAACTCACATTTTTCCATTTTACAAAATAATTTGTTCTCACGGAGTCGTAGCAATACTGCGGATACATCTTTGATGTGCTGTGCCATGTTTTGGGAGTAAATCAGTATATCGTCGAGGTACACCACAACACATGTCTGTAACATATCTCTCAGAACATCATTTATCAGTTCCTGGAAAACTGCGGGTGCATTACACAGCCCAAAAGGCATTACTAGATACTCGTAGTGCCCAGCTCGAGTATTAAAGGCAGTTTTCCACTCATCACCTGCTCGAATGCGAACCAGATTGTAAGCGGCCCGTAGGTCCAACTTGGTAAATATCGAAGCGCCCTTAAGCCTGTCAAAAAGCTCGGTGATGAGTGGTATTGGGTATGCGTTTTTTGCCATTAGTTTATTCAAGCCCCGGTAGTCAATGCATGGTCTTAATTCGCCATTTTTCTTTTTTACAAAAAAGAACCCAGCCCCAGCTGGAGAGGTAGATTTACGTATGATCCCTCTAGCAAGGGCATCAGAAATGTAATCCTCCATAGCCTTATTTTCATCACAAGATAATGGATAAGTGCGTCCTTTCGGAGGTACTGCACCAGGCTGCAATTCAATGCAACAATCATAAGGTCTATGCTGGGGTAGCATACTAGCCTCTCCTTTGCTAAAAACATCGCCAAACTGTTGGTACACATCCGGCATAGCAGAGGAGGTGCACATGACCTTAATAGGCTGGATGACGCACTTGTCCATACAAAACTGGGACCAAGCAGCAATTTCACACTTTTTCCAATCGAATTGTGGGTTATGTAACTGTAACCACGGAAATCCCAATATCACCGCATGGTGCGGGGAATTAATCAGTTGAAACTGCTGCTCTTCTCTGTGAAGTGCCCCAATAGTCATAGACAATGGCATAGTTTCAAATATAACCTGAGGCGGTTCTAAGGGTCTACCATCAATCGCTTCAATAGTCAAGGGGTTTTCTCTTTCAATGCGTGGAACTCCGTGCAATTCAGCAAAGGTATTATCCATAAAATACCCTGCTGCACCGGAGTCAACCAAGGCCAAAACCTCCACAGAGCGTTGTGCCCAAGACAATACCACCTGTATGGTGGGTTTCATTATGCCCGACACTGGGGACGATTGTACACCACCTAGGGCCTGTCCCCCAAGATACCCTAGGTGTGTGCGTTTCCCGGACGTACCGGACAGGAATTTAGCAAGTGCCCTTTTTTACTGCAGTATAAACATAACCCTTGTTTTTTGCGATATAGTCTCTCTGCCTTGGATAGTCTAGTGAAGCCTATTTCCATAGGTTCACTTGTTTCCCGTACTGGTTCACTAGACTTCAATGCCAAGGGAGGGATGGGTGGGCAAAACATGCTACTAGGCTCATTATTATTTGACCGTAACTTACGATCTCTGGCAATTGATCTCTCACGTATTCTGGAGTCAATTATCATAACATACTCAATGTAATCATCTAGATCAATAGGTAGATCTTTAGCAGCGATTTCGTCTTTAATGTGGTCATTCAGGCCTTGAGAGAAGGCTGCCAATAATGCCTCGTTATTCCAACCTACCTCTGCTGCCAATGTGCGGAATTCGATGGCATAGTCGCCCACTGTACGCCTGCCCTGTTGTATCTCCATAAGGCGTTTGGCAGCAGAGGTGGTTCTACCAGGAGGCTCAAACACTCTTCGAAAGGAACGCACAAATTCACTAAAGTTCTTAGTACAAGGTTTAGCATTCTCCCACAAGGGGTTAGCCCAAGCCAATGCTCTGCCAGTGAGCAGTGATATCGTGAACCCCACTTTACTACGATCATTGGGAAATGCGTGTGCCGTCAATTCCATAAAGATTTCGAGTTGATTGATGAACCCTCTGCAGAGACTAGGGTCACCATCATATCTTAGCGGCAAGGGTGCAGAAGCCGTTAACCCTTTAACAGTACCCCCTAGGGGTCTGGTATCACTTTCCGGTGTCTGACTTGGCGAGACCACCGGGCTAGAGCTAGATTGGGCAGCAGGTACCGTGCGTTCAAGGATCGTTTGAATTGCAACTGCCAACTGATCCAAACGTTGCTCGAGCACATCCATCCTCCAATGGATATTCTGTGCGTTACCTTCACCCTTGCTGTCTGAGGTCATGGCCCTTTCGTACTGTCACGGTTTATTATGACTCTCAGACACAAGTTTTAGGTAAAAAAAAATCAATTTTATTGAAATAATAAATGATAACTTAGGATGGCAATAACATACATAATATATATATACAGAATATAGCACAGACAGAAGGCAGACTCTACCGGTCCTGTCAATATACCGGACAGGACAGTCTTTAGGCTCTACCGGCCTTGCCAATACCGGGTAAGGCAACCTGCAGATGGAATAGCATAACGGTTTACCGGCCTTACCAAATTACCGGGCAAGGCAGCC
Source organism: Rhinophrynus dorsalis (assembly GCA_037306005.1). Lineage (NCBI taxonomy): Eukaryota > Metazoa > Chordata > Amphibia > Anura > Rhinophrynidae > Rhinophrynus > Rhinophrynus dorsalis. Next base: position 39,596,433 of record CM074725.1, read on the forward strand.
TCAATAGATACACAATGTAGGCTCTACCGGCCCTGCCAATACCGGGTAAGGCAACCTCAGATGGAATGTGGCAAAAGGTTCTACCGGCCTTACCAATACCGGGCAGGGCAGCCCAGAGATAATAGCAGCAGTCAGATGGAACTGGCAAATTAGCAGAATCGTTAAGCAGCAAGGCTTTGGAGCAAACCAGCGTCCGCACGCTGGAAACAACACTGAATAGTATAGCCGTTAGGCTTAGCGAGCAAACCAGTGACCGCACACTGGAGTAACAAGCGAGTAGTATAGCCGCAAGGCTTAGGAGCAAACCAGCGTCCGCACGCTGGAACCAACACAGATTTGTATAGCTGATAGGCTTTGGAGCAAACCAGTGACCGCACACTGGTGTAACAAGCGAGTTTGTATAGCCGCAAGGCTTAGGAGCAAACCAGCGTCCGCACGCTGGGACCAACACAGATTTGTATAGCTGAAAGGCTTTGGAGCAAACCAGTGACCGCACACTGGTGTAACAAGTGAGTTTGTATAGCCGCAAGGCTAGGAGCAAACCAGCGTCCGCACGCTGGGACCAACACAGATTTGTATAGCTGAAAGGCTTTGGAGCAAACCAGTGACCGCACACTGGTGTAACAAGTGAGTTTGTATAGCCGCAAGGCTTAGGAGCAAACCAGCGTCCGCACGCTGGGACCAACACAGATTTGTATAGCTGATAGGCTTTGGAGCAAACCAGTGACCGCACACTGGTGTAACAAGCGAGTTTGTATAGCCGCAAGGCTTAGGAGCAAACCAGCGTCCGCACGCTGGGACCAACACAGATTTGTATAGCTGATAGGCTTTGGAGCAAACCAGTGACCACACACTGGTGTAACAAGAGAGTTTGTATAGCCGCAAGGCTTGGGAGCAAACCAGCGTCCGCACGCTGGGACCAACACGGAATTGTAGCAATGTCACCAACGCGACCAGGCAGAAGGTCGCCAGGATACTGAAGACAGGTGATGAGATGACAGGAACCAGCAACGATCAGTCAGGTCAGAAAACAGCAGAGAAGTTCAGCAGGAACTGCAACACCAGAGACTAGGCCGGAACCAGGACTGGAAGTACTTCAGCATGCAGGAAACACTGGAACAGTAGAGATCAGGAACTCAGGAACACATGAGATCAGGAACTCAGGAACACTGGAACAGAGGCCCAGCTATCACTAGCATAGTGATAGCAAGAAGGTCAGAAACAACACGAAAGGGCACTCAAAGGGTGCCCAATCCAGGTTTAAATAGTCAATAAGAGGCGGGCTATCTGCAGACAGCCAATAGAAGCCCCCTACTGGTGACAGACAAGTAACTGCAGCCAATCACGGGCACCGTGATACTGTGTCAGGAAGAAGGATGGAAGTCTGAGGCTCTGCTGTGGCTACAGGGAATTGAACAGAAAGTCAGTGCCTGATAGTCATCCAGTCCCAAGAATACATGACATGTTGGACTCCTTGACTGGCAGCTTGTGGGTCTCTGTTCTTGACCAAGGGAAGGCCTATCATCAGGGATTCCTGGACATCTAAAGTCGTCCGCTAACTGCCTTCATCACTCCATCGGAACTTTATCATTGAGTCCGTATCCCATTTTGGCTCAGCGCAGCTCCTGCCGCGTTCCAACGGAGTATGGAAGATTGTCTTTCAGGTCTGAGAGATGTTATCTGCCAACCTTACTTGGATGACAATCTTGTTCGTAGCAGTACATTCGAAGATCACTTGAAGCATGTTCAGACTGTCTTACAAATGTACCAGCAACATGTTGTGAAGCTAACTTCTTGGAAGTGCGAACTATTCAAGAGAAAAGTGAGATTTCTGGGAAAGATGGTCTCAGGGGATGGTTACATAATGGATCCAGCTGAGATTGCACCACTACAGAAATTGAAAGAAAAATAGCCTGAAACAATAGGAGATTTGAGAAAGATGTTGGGATTTATTTTGTACTACCGGTCGTACATTCCAAACTTCTCCAGAATTGCCAAGCCCTTATATGAGCTGCTATCTCTGCCCCATATGAGCTAAATGGGAAAGACACAGCATCAGTAAAAGAGGGAATTCCCCAAGCAAAGAAGAAGGGATGAACAACCAAGCAGCAAGGACATCTACTGTCCCGCAGATTGATTAGTTGTACGAATAGCCATCAGGAAATTCTAAACCAGCTCATAGACTATTTGTTGAAACCACCTGTCCTGGGATATGCATATTTCACAAAGCCTTTCGTGTTACACTATGACGTATTGCAGGAATGTCAGGGAGCAGTCTCATACCAAAGGCAAGGAGGAAAGATGGTAGCGATTGCGTTTGGCTCCAGAACACTGACGCCACCGGAGAAGAATTACCACATGCACTCTGGGAAATTAGAATTTCTGGCATTGAAATAGGCCATTTGTGAATGATTCAGGGACTCTCTCTACCACGCAGCCTCATTTGTGGTGTATACAGACAACAACCCTCTCATCTATATCCTCACTACAGCCAAACGGAATGCCACAGGCCACCAGTGGGTACCACAGCTTGCAGATTTTAACTATTCGATACCGACCAGGCAAGTCAAATGCAGATGCAGATGGTCTATCCCGAATGCCATTAGAGATAAATGACTACATGAATCAATGTACCGAAGAAATCAAACAGGATATCATTAGCTCTTCAATACTGGGAATATCTGCAGAGTTGAAAGAACCATCACAGGGAATAGGAACAGTCTTCACAAGTGCACTGGAACTTGTACAAGATGCACCCTCTAGTACAGCTTCTAGACCCCTGACTATGGAGCAGATTCGAAAGTCCCAAGAAAAAGACCCTATCATTGGAAGAGTTCTGAGATACAAGTCAAAGAATCAGCATCCAGGAAATGAAGTCCAGAAGACAGAACACCCAGATGTCCGGTTATTACTGAAACAGTGGACAAAACTCTATGTGAATAAAGATGGAGTGTTACACAGGAAAACAGCGGAACAAAACCAACTAATCCTGCCTAAAGCGTACCACCCACTTGTATTCAAAGAATTACACCAAGAAATGGGACACCTCGGTGTTGAAAGGACACTCACTTTAATTAGAAACAGATTCTACTGGCAACATATGCATAAAGGATGTTGAACACTTTGTGACCAGAGTCTGTGAATGTCATAAGAAGAAGAAGCCCATTAAGCCTACTAGAGCACCGTTGACTACCATTACCACAACCTGTCAGTTTGAAATGGTATCCACCGACTTCCTGCATTTGGAGACATGTAAGTAAGGATATGAATATATCCTCATAGTCATGGGTTTGCAGAGGCCTATGCCACAAAGAACAAAGCCGCCAAGACTGTAGATGAGAAGATCTTTAATGATTTTGCACTCAAGTTTGGGTTACCGAACAAGATCCACCATGATATGGGAAAACAGTTTGAGAATCAGATGTTCACAAGGCTGAAAGAACTCTCGGGAGTCTGTGGCTCTCATACAACATTATATTACCCTCAAGGAAGTGGCCAAGTTGAAAGGTTCAACAGGACACTCCTATCCATGTTGAGAACACTAACAGAGAAAGAGAAGACAGACTGGAAGAACCAACTGGGGAAAGTTGTTCACGCCTATAATTGCACACGCAGCGAGGCTACAGGATACTCACTGTATTACCTACTGTTCGGAAGATCCCCAAGACTTCCTGTTGACCTTCTGTTCAATCATACTGTTGAAGGAAAACAAGAAACGTATCAAGATTACTTAACAGACTGGCAAATGAGGATGAGTGAAGCATACCACATTGCATCCAAAACAGCCAACAAAGAAGCAACAAGAGGAAACGTATACTATGACAGGAGAATCCATGGGAATGATTTACAACCTGGTGGCCGAGTGCTTGTTCGCAACTTAACAAGGAGAACCTGGAAAAATTTGATCCTATTGGGAAGATAAAGTTCACATAGTTGTGCAAAGAAAATGCAAAGAAAGCCTTGTCTATGAAGTTAGACCAGAATATGGAGGAGGTAGAAATAGATTAATTCACAGAAATGTGTTAATGCCATGTGACCACTTACCACTGGAAAAACCTGAGAAGGCTGCAGACCAACCAAAATCAAAGGGAAAGGATTCCCTGAAGAAGAAAAAGAAAGTAAAGCAAAAGACACAGCCTCAATGTAACCTGGATAGTGACTCAGAAGAAGATTACCAACAAGTATATAGGTTCAAACCTCTTGTAGAGAAGAATCCCTGAAATGGAGACTCAATCCTAAGCCCAAAAGGTAGAGTTTTCCAACCCCAAGTCACCCAACAGCCAAATGAATACCTACCGCCAGCTGATGTAGAAGTACCGATACTGAAGAGGGTTTACAAGAGGACAGTCACAGCTTTAAAGTGTTAGTAATGTCCACATAAAAGTTATTTGCATTTAGAAGAGCTTAAAAAGCTGAGCTAAATGCAAAAAAACGTATCACTCAAACCCCTGTGGTTTAAGAGATACAGGCATTTAAAGTTCGATGTCTCCTACTGACAGCTGTAAAGCTGTTAGCAGGAGATCCATGTCTGCCGACACGGAGGCGCTTGAGCAGAGCCGCGATCTCATTATTTACCACAAATCCCTTCACTGGAATGGTCTAAAACGCGTGCCTGGTTTTCAAGCACTCATTTTAGACCATTCCAATGAAGGGATTCGTGGTAAATAACGAGATCGTGGCTCTGCTCAAGCGCCTCCGTGTCGGCCGACACGGATCTCCTGCTAACAGCTTTACAGCTGTCAGTAGGAGAGATCAAACTTTAAACGCCTGTATCTCTTAAACCATAGCGGTTTGAGAGATACGTTTTTTTGCATTTAGCTCAGCTTTTTAAGCTCTTGTAAATGCAAATAACTTTTTTGTGGACATTACTAACACTTTAACTTAGCTAATCTCTTTATATACGGTAAAGTGCTAGAATGCGAAGCTCCCTGTGTGCGATGTAGTCATGTGCAGTAGAGACTGTCGGAACGCTGGTAGCATTGTGTGCGTTCGGGCAGTCTCTACGGCGCGTAACTACATCGCGTGCGTTGCAAGTGAGGCAGAGGCAGCACACAGAGCAGGACCGGCCTCTTAACCCTTTGAGTGCCAGAGGGGTATCCAAAGCATTGCTTTGCGATGCGTTGCGTTCCTGTCTGGAACTGAAAGGGTTAACATCACTCGGACCTAAGCCCGTGTACACAGACTTTTACACTAGTAATTAGATATTTATATTGCTGTTGTGCATATACTTATGTCAAAACTGGGCAACCTGCAACTTTCCAGCTATTATTGGACTACAATTGCCTTTCTCCTCAGGCAGGTGTTGGTCTGGCTGAAGATGATGGGGATTGTAGTCCAACAACAGCTGGGTGGTGGCAGCATGTTGCCTTCCCTTGGTCTATGATCAGGTAGCCATAAAGGATTCTGGATGCAGAATCACACAGAACAAATTCTAGATTTGGTCACTGGAGAGGTTATTAGTGCTGTCTACTTGTCTTAATTGTAACTGTATTCCAATTAATTCAAACCATCAATGGAATGTTAAAGAGATGCAGAGTTATACCATTGTATCCAAGTATGTACAGAGAGATTCCCTGGACAGAGTGACTTCCCAAGCTATGGTTACCGTTACTCGAGGGGGCCAAAGTACGGGGAAAGAAATAGCACAGACTGCACGTTCCTGCATTCACCTGTATGTAAATCACCCATAAGCACTTGATTGGATTTCGTTTTGGTTTGCCAGTACCCAGGCACGTGCACACATAGACACCAAGGGGGGCTTGAGCACCTGCCCTTTTTGTCCAAAGTACCCTCTTGCCATTTTAACCAAAAAAAAAAAAATTGAATCGGTCCGATTTTATCAAGAAGTGCCCTTTTTTCATTTGAGCCCCTGCCCCCCAAAATGTCTGTGCACGTCCCTGCCAGTACCAGTCTGTCTTTTGATTGACATATGAAAATGCTACGATACCAGTTTCCTATTCCTTTGAGGTTTATGACAACATTGAAATGAGAAGTTTCAAAATGGAATTTATGAGTGTGTTTTATTATCTACATATTCACTCTAGTGATACTTATTGTTATTGTTTAGGCTCAAACAATTTTTAATTCACATGTAAGGGTTGCAAATACATTTTATGACACTGAGGTCCTTATTCACGAACCTAAAGAGGTGCAATTCTGGAGTAAACCAACTGCACCATAGGGTAGAACGTAAAATTCCCTCTGATTTAAATGGGACTTTTAACCAATTAAATGCTACAGGGATTTTCCTTTACTCCATTAGCCCTAAGCAGTTACTTTGTACCAGGGAAAAGTAGACCAGATAAACGTTGCACTTTTATGTGGTCAGTATGGTTATCTACCACTGAACTAAGACAATAATGAGAAAGGACTTGTGATAAGGGTAGTAAATACTTAACTTATAGGAGTAGTAATCCTTTACCAGGGCTCAAAATTTCCACTTGCCACTAGCCAATGGCGAGTGAAAATTTAGCCCTGGCGAATAGAAATTCAGCCCTGGTGGGTATGTTTTGGCTTGCAGTGGTGAGTAACTTTTCAGGTCGGGCTAGCAGCAAAGGACTTAAAATTATAAGCCCTGCATATAAAACAAACAAAGAAACATATATTGTAGTGATCTTCCTGTTGAGTAAAATTGGGGCAGTACATGCTTATTTTATAGAAACATGGAATTTGACGGCAGATAAGAACCATTCATCCCATCTAGTCAGCTCATTTTTCCAACTGTAAAAACCTCAAACCTTATTTGGTCCTTGGTCTTGTCTTATTTTCCGGACAGCCTTATGCCTATCCCATGCATGCTTACATTCCCTTACTGTATTAACCTCTACCACTTCTGTCGGTAGGCTATTCCATTTATCTACCATCCTCTCAGTGAAGTAAAACTTTCTTATATTACCTCTAAACCTATGTCCCTCTAGTTTTAGATTATGACCTCTTGTCCTAACATTATTACTCCTTTGAAATGTGCTTCCCTCCTGCACTTTGTGGAATCCCTTTATGTATTGAATGTATGTTTCATATCCCCTCTCTTTTCTCCTCAAAGCTATACATGTTCAGATACTTTAGTCCTTCTCCTTCATAATAACTTTATCATGTAAACCACTCACCATTATAGTAGCCCTTCTCTATTACCTTCTGGAGATGGGGTCTCCAGTACTTTACATATTAGTCTAGGTGAAGTCTGACCAGAGATCTGTAGAGTTTCATGACCACCTCCCTCTTTCTGCTACTTATGCCCCTAGTTATACAACCAGGCACCCTGCTTGCATTCCCCACTATTTTGTTACATTTCTTGCCTGCCTTTAAGTAATCAGAAATAATTAATCCCAAGTCTCATTCCTCTATTGTTGCCATTTGCATGGTTTACAATGTGTTGCATACCCCGCTGGCACTCAAAGAGTTAACAATATACAGCACCACTCCTCCCTATCCCTGCCTCCTATCATCGTCATAAAATAATATAAAAGGCCAGGAACACAGTCTCTACTGCTTATGACTGTCCTTCGTTCGGGCAGTCTCTACTGCGCATGACTGCATCGGACAAACATACATCTGGCCTTTTATATTAATGATGATTAACAGTGTCCAGAAAGCTCTCCTACAGTTCCCCCAGAGTCCATACCTCCCAAGTGTCCCTCTTTAGGAGGGACAGTCCCTCTTTTAGACCCAAATCCCTCTGTCCCTCTTTTCCACCATGATGTCCCTCTTTTTAGGAGACCAGATTGTGCGGTGTGTATATAAGCGTATAATGTTACTCTACAGCAATAAAACTCACATTATTGTTTGTTTAAATGTCAGTATCTATGTTTATAAATTAGTATATGTAAATACAATACTTTGGTTTTGTTATAAGTCATTTATTAGGTTACACAAGGAGGTGTCAATAGGTCATGAAATAGCCTAAAAATTCCCGGTAATGCCCCCACCCCCAGCCACGCCCCCAGCAACACCCCCTAAAGCACAAGTGTCCCTCTTTGGCAATTTGAAATGTTGGGAGATATGCCAGAGTCCATACAGTCACACTGTTTCATTCTCTGAGAGATGTGAGTCACTGAATACAGTTCTCCATAGAATGTGACAGTAACAGTTTAATCACTTTGTGACTGTTACAAGTTTTGAATAAAGCACATCCCAGCAGAGGGAATACCCTTGTTTTTTTTGGTTTGTTTTTTTTAAATAAAAATGTACTAACCCTTTAAAGGATCAGTAAATGTTTTTTTTTTATGAAAAAATATATATAGTAGGGTGTTTCCTGTTTATTAAAATAAGTGTACTCCCACTGCTGATAAATGGATATTTCCAAAGTTATTACAGTTTAAACCTATGTGTTTTTTTGTTTTTTTTTTACTTTAGCAGGGCCCTCTAGTTGTCCAATTCTAATTTATTATTCTGTTACATTCTAATGGAGAGGAAAGTCAGTGGCATACAGTTCTCCATAGACTGTGAGAGAAACTGCTGAGTCACTTCCTGTCAGTTAGAACTATCAGGCAGTAAACACAGTAAATTCACTTCCTGGTTATTTGAACTGCTATAAAGTTTGAATAAAACAACTGACAGTGGTGGGAGTGACTTTGTTTTACTCAGCAGGAAAAGCTCTGTAACTTACAGGTTTTCAGAAAAATAAGTTTACTGCTCCTTTAAATAACCAAGAATTCACCTTATCCAAGTTAAAAAAAAATTATTCCACAAAATCCAACAAGCCTTGATCCTGCTGGAGCTCAAGCTCTTTTTTTCTCCTTATCGCTGCTTGTGTCAGGTGCATTTGGGGGTGTGCTTCTTTCCACTACGTCTAATGCCCTGTATTAAAGAGATAGTAATATTTCACAATAAAAGCTGCTCCAGTTAATCTTCATAGTATGTGGGCCATGTAGAGTGTTATTTCAATACTGTCAGAGTTGTAGTTCAAGAGTAATTGAATGATAAAGTATCCCCTTCCCACTCCTTTTACTGATGTAACACTGCTCACCTCAGAGCAGCAAGACTGTCTGGTAGGCTACAGTGTACAGATCCGGAGACCATGAGGCTAATGTGAGATAAATTAATTCTGAAGCAAACCAATGTACCCCTAGGAATAAATAAGAATTCCCCAAAGTCCCATTGTTGATTTAAATAAGACTTTTGATTCTTAAATGGAAAGTTTTTCAATGCATATATGTCCATGGTGCAGTTGGTTTGCACCAGAATTGCCTACGTCTTATTCGTATGTCGTTCTCCATATCTCAAAATGACTTCAATAAATCAGAGACAATTTAATGTAGACAAACTAACATAGTGCAAGGTTTACACGATAAAGCTTATCAATGAAGACTCAAAGACCTTAACATGTATAGCTTGGAAGGGAAGAGGGAGTAGGGTGATATGGTGAAAAAATATGGTCTCTATTTTCAAGGGAAAACTACAGTAATACTGGAGCAAACAAACTGCACTATAGCGGTGTACTGAGAATTCCGACTGATTTAAAATTATCTTTTAACCCCTTAATTTCTAGCTGTTTCCAACACATCGCTTATTTTCAGGGGGTAGCAACCCTTTGGTGCCAGAGAGATATGCAACACATACCCCTCTGGCACTCATAGGTTTAAAGGGACAGTAATGTCCCATAAAAATGCTTTTAGTTTTGTAGAGGATAAAAAAAATAAACTCTATGGCACAAATCCTATCTCTCAAACCGTTATGGTTTGAGAGATATATGTATTCAAAGTTCCCCCCTCACTCCCCTTCTCCTGATGTCAGCTGGAGATTCAAGTCGGCTGACTTGAGGAGGCTCTTCAGCAGAGCCAAAATTGCATTTATTAAAAAGAAGTGCTTATTGGAAAATAATTACTTCACTGGAAAGGTCTACCAAGTGTGCCTGGTTTGCAAGCACACTTTGTAGACCTTTCCAGTGAAGTAATTATTTTCCAGTAACGCGATTTCAGCTCTACTGCAGAGCCGCCGGCTGGTTCCCGGACTGGGATCTCCTGCCGTCAGCACAGCACTGACATCAGGAGAAGGGGAGGGAGGAGGGAACTTTGAATGCCTATATCTCTCAAACCATAGCGGTTTGAGAGAGAGGATTTGTGCCATAGAGTTTATTTTTTTATCCTCTACAAGAGTATAAGAATTTTTCATGGGACATTTCTGTCCCTTTAAATGCTGTATTTAAGTCAAAGTGGAATTTGGGGAATTTCTGATTGTCCTTTTTGATGAAGTTGGTTTGTTCTAGAATTTTTCCACATTTACTTTGGAAATATGGATAAGGTGGGTACGTACTAACTGAAGAAAAGGGTGGTAGATTCATAGAATAGCCTCCTGGTAGCAGCGTTAGAAGCTAATACTGTAAAATATTTTGAATGGATATTAAAACTTAATATTCAAATAAATATATATTGTAGGGTGGTTCCTCCTGAGTAAAACAAGGGTAGCCCCACTGCTAAGAAGTGTTTTATTCAAAAGTTATTGCAGTTCAAACTTGAATTTTTTTTAGGTTCAAAATCTCAATGGCCTGAAATTGTACAGTGGTGCTGTTGCTACCCCATCCTATGGACAGTTCTGACCAGTTGACGATAAAACTCCATAGGATGGTGTAGCAACAGCGCCACTAAAAATTTCAGGCCAATGAGATGTTGAACCTATAAAAAATTTCATGTTTGAGCTGCATTCACTTTTGAATGAAACTCCTCTCAGCAATGGGACTACTCTTGTTTTACTCGGGAGGATAAATACAGTATATATATTTGATGCATATTAAAGGGACAGTAATGTCCCCCAAAATTTTTTTTACTGTTATGTAGAATTTTAAAATATTAATCAATATGCTCCAAACCCTATCTCTCAAACCGCTATGGTTTGAGAGATATAGGGATTCAAAGTTCCCCCCTCCTTCCCCTTCTCCTGATGTCAGCGTCTAGGTGACAGCAGGGGATGCTGGTCCAGGGACCAGCAGGCGGCTCTGCAGCACAGCTGAGGTCGCGTTACATAAACTTAATTCATTCATTGGAAAGGTCTACAAAGTGTGCTTGCAAACCAGGCACACTTTTTAGACCTTTCCAATGAATGAATTCTTTAGCAATAATGCGATTTCGGCTCTGCTGCAGAGCCTCCTCGACTTGGCTCTGCTGCAGGGCTGACTCGATTCTCCTGCTGTCAGCTTTACAGCTGACATCAGGAGAAGGGGAGGGAGGGGGGAACTTTGAATCCCTATATCTCTCAAACCATAGGAGTTTGAGAGATAGGGTTTGGAGTGTATTAATTAATATTTTAAACTCTACAACACTGGATTATTATTGTTTGGGTCATTACTGTCCCTTTAATTGTTACAATCCCTTTAAGAATGTGTGGTTTTTCCCTCCAGTACAAGAAAGCTCACATTTGCATAGTATTCAGAATAATCATATTATGCAAAAATATTAATGATGTGTTCATACCTGGGAAAGAAATGGACTACCAATAATTATACATCAGAATGTGTCAGTTCTTTATGCATACCTCCCAACATTTCCCAGGCATTCAACTATTTTGTCATGACTGCTGCCTTTTTCTTTACGTAAGAGAAGTAAATGGTGAAAACACCATATACAAGGGCAAACACAGGTCTTTTTGAAAAGATAAAAAAAATGTAATTTATTGGGTTGTTTAAAAATCAATGTTTCGGCTCCATCATAGACCAACACAACCCAATAAATTTCATTTTTTATCTTTTCAAAAAGACCTGTGTGTGTGCTCTTGTATATGGTGTTTTCACCATTTATTTCTCTTGTATACATTAATTTCCAAGAAGCACCCAGGCAGGTTATACATATTTTTTGGTTTTGGAGTGCCCACTTTTGGTGTTACACACACACACATATATATATATATATATATATATATAGATACACACACACATACACAAGGCATTTATATTGAACACCATTGCATTATAACAATTATTTTTAGTAATAGTAAGTTTGCTGGAGTTTATAGGCCAAACCTTTGACTTCATTAGACTCTTATATGGTTACTAGTTGAAGAGCCCGTTACACGGGCCACAGTGCCACTGCCAGCTGGTCGCGGGGCAGTCATGCGCAGTAGAGACCGCCCGCGCCACGGCTGATACAGAGCTGGACTCTCCAAAGGAGCATCCAGCCCTGTATCAGCCGCAGCGCGGGCAGTCACTACTGCGCATGACTGCAGCACGCTCAGCAGTCTCCACTGCGCATGACTGCAGCACGCTCAGCAGTCTCCACTGCGCATGACTGCAGCACGCTCAGCAGTCTCCACTGCGCATGACTGCGGCACGCTCAGCAGTCTCCACTGCGCATGACTGAAGCACGCTCAGCAGTCTCTTTGTCGTTACACACGTTTTAGCGAATTACTATATAGGATATGCTTGTATACACAACACCAGATCAGACTCAAGGCGATGCAGACTGAAAATGAGAAATTCTGGAACAAACACCATAGGTGACGCATTCAAATTATACAGAATCCCATCTTTCAACCCTCTGAGAGCCAGAGGGGTGCAATGCATTGCATACCCCTCGATCACGCAAAGGGTTAACCCCTTGAAGCTACCTACCCTCTGTGGCACAGAAGCTCAAGAACGTCCAGATGCCCATGATAGGCTGCTAGCAGCGTTGGGGTCATCCCATCCCCGTCTGTTGTGTTAACATCCTTTTTGGTGGCTTCTCTCAAGATGTCCTGATAGCCATCGATAGCGGCCTGGTGGTACCGGGTAGACATTTTCTCTTTCTCCTCTAGAATGAGAGTTATACAATCACTTTGTGGCACTTCAGAAATACATTACTGATCCCACGTCATGAAGTCAGTTAATTAATTATCAGAGGCTTATTGTCTCATTCTGAGCAGTAGGATTGGGTGCAAAGTCCTCCTAAATTACCTTAGTACTGGGCAGGGAAGCCTAGCAACTGTAGAGCTGGTGCATAATAAATACAGATGAGGCATTCATGGAGTCATCAGCTTTAAGATAATAGAAAGGTCTCAAAGTCCCACTGGTGTTCTTTAGGATCAAGAGCCTTACTTCAGTATGTTATATATATGCAGAAAGGGTGCACTCGGGTAAAATGTTGCTTGCCTGGGTGCTGGTACAGGTTATGTTACATGTATTAAATTAGATGGATTATAACACAATGAAAAAGATCCACACTCAAAATTCAGTTTAAAGCAGGAATGTCCAAACTAAAGGTGCCCATATACAGTACAATTTTGGTAGTAAACAAAGAGTAATTTGAACAGCCAACAATGAGCTGGCAATACACCCCACACAGTGACCAAATTGGTACAGATTTGATCTCTTGACAACAAGATCTGACGCGTTTTACCTACAATTTCAGTACAATTCAATCTGCAGAACATCTTGTGACGCATCTGGCTGCATAAAAGGAAGATGTCACACAGAAACCTTTGACCGCGTATGTGTATGAGTCAGATCATTTCGATTAGATTGGTCGTCCACAGACAGATGCACACACACAGTATAGATCACTAACTGATCAAAGTTTAAGATTTGGCCATATTGATGACATCTGTTTTAGCCACATACAAACAGATGAATGCCCAATCTGGCCTATTTTGACCAGATTAGATGGAATCGGCTGACAAAATTGCACTGTGTATGGGTACCTTAAGGCCTGGGGCCATTTATGACAATAAAACCTCTTTTTAGCCTAGCTGTGAATAGCAAACATCAGTCTGTAAAATCCCTAACTTAGTGTCCGTGTGCCTACTGGTCTGTAGACATGCAGTCCTACCTGGGAACCTTGATGTTCCAGTAAGGGGGCCACATGCCGCTTTGAATCAGGGACAAATAAAAAACACACTCCGCAGGGTTACAGTGATTCCTGTGCTGCCCTGCTGAATGAAGTTTTAACACACACCCTTGATTTAAAGGAATATGTGGTTACCTTAGTCTACATCCCCAGGAATAACAACTGGAGTTGAGAGGGGGGAGCCCATCCAAATGACACAATGGGCGTAACGAAAATGAAGGGAGTTTGGATTGAGATAAGGCAGGGGTTGTCCTGAAGAGAGGTGGAATAGAGCGGGAGAGGGCAGAACAGGTGGGGGAATAGACATGGCTTACTCTCACTTACTCACTTACTAGGAGAATTGCACTCTGTCCCAGAGACCCAGTAATTAACCCAAAAAAGCTGGAATCTCCAGGTCAGATCCGAAGAATTTTCCGGTATGATACAATGCATGGGAGACCTTTCTAGCACTGAAATCATTAAGAGCCCCATTTAAATATATGGACATTTTAAGGATTTTTATCCTCCCCAGGGCTGTCCAAGTTTAGGCATCAAGGGCCACCAACAGCAGGGTGACCAGACCTCACCTTTAACCGGGGACACATATGAAAAATACATACTGCAGGACTGCATTGATTTCAGTGCAGTCCTGAAATATGCCTATTTCCTATGTGTCCCTGGTTAAAGGTGAGGTCTGGTCAATCTAACCAACAGGCCAGGATGTAAGGATTTCCCTTATTAAGCACAGGTGAGTTAATCAGTGGATCATTCATTGTGACTGACTCACCTGTGATTAATCAGAGAAATCCTTACATCCTGGCCTGTTGCTGGCCCTTGAGGACTGAAATTGGACAGCCCTGACATAGAGTGTTCTGGTCAATGGACCATCAGAACAGGCCAGTGAAGCTATGTCATCCTATGCCTGCAGCACAGAGGCCTCTGTATTCTGTCATCTCTTTTACATTGTATCACTATGCCTGCTTTATCATTTCATGACGGAAAACTCTCCAGAAATAGATGAGTGGAGTTTAATTAAAAAATGAAATAGATAAGAAAAAAGTATAGGCAATTTGACTTTATATATTATGACTAGCAAATATTACCATAAAGGGTTACTGTCCCTTTAAATGAATGGGACTTGAGATATTTTATTTGTCTTCTATAGTGCATTCAGTTTACTCTGGAATTGCTGAAGCTCATCTTACTTAACCCTTTGAGTGCCAGAAAGGTATCCAACACATTGCGGTGGATATATATATATATATATATATATATATATATATATATCCATCCCACACATTAAACTTTACTATCCCTTTAAAATCTTCCTTGTTTGTGTTACCAGAGGACCAGAGCTGAGAATCACTAGTGTAATGACTTAGGAATATGAGCAAAATCACAGTGCATTAACCCTTTGAGTGCCAGAGGGGTATGCAAAGCAATGAGTTACATACCCCTCTGACACTCAAAGGGTTAAAGATCAACCCACAGTGCACCAGAAAGGTCCCCAGCGCAATGCAACCCAATTTAGACGTTATAGAACAGGGGAAGGTAACCCTTTGGCAACTCCCATCTTCCCTAAACAGCAGTGTGATTGACATCTAAGGGGTTACCCTGTTAGCAGTGTGATTGACACCCAGTGGATTAACCCTGTGAGTGCTTGCAGAATGTCCAGCACATTACTATGCACTCAAAGGGTTCAGCCTGTTGGAAGGTGTGACTTGCACTTAAGGGGTTAATCATAGTGTCAGTTTGATTGGTTTGATCATGATTGACCAGTGCACATCATGTGATTCCTGGGGTGGGGGTGTGTTTTGAGTAATATGGATTTATGTCAGGGATAATTAGTATTTGGTGTTCTGTATTGTGGGGTGTCACTAATCGGCTGTTGCACTATAATGACTATAACTGGGCCCATACCTCTCGCTAATGGCAGGTAATGATTCCTACCTTCAACTCCACTTGTGAGGATTTCAGGGCTGGTGTTTGAAATAGACCTATTGTTAGGCTGACCAGACCTCACCTTTAACCGGGGACACATAGGAAATATGCATGTTTTTGGCCAGCACTGAAATCAAAGTAGCCCTGCAGTATGCATTTTTGACATGTGTCCCTGGTTAAAGGTGAGGTCTGGTCAATGCAAAAATTTTAGAATTTAAAGAGCATTAAAAGTTGTCTATCTGTTGTCTGGTAATATAAATTGTTCTTGAGATATGTATTTTGTATAATTTGTTGAACCAATAATAATCTAACACACTGTGCTATGAATGAACCTAGGCAGAGACCCGACATTGGGGATGTTTCTAATACCACAACAAGGGATCAGGTTGGCATTGAATAGAACTACTTGGCATGATCAGCTGGGAATTGGCATTAAATGTAATTAACCCCTTGAGTGCCAGAGAGGTATCCAACATGTGTTGGATACACCTGGCACTCAATGGGTTAAAAGATAACATATCAATTTATCAACCTAATTAACCCCTTTGAGTGCTAAAGAGATAATAAAGTCAGGCATCTCTCTGTAACACAAACTAAACTTGCCTTCTGGTGGCAGGTTCCCTATAAGAGCTGTTATGTCTTAAGTCTGTTGTAATGGAAGCATGTGTAGTAAAATGCTGGTTGTGTTGCCCTAAATCTGCCCATGTCAGCCATTTGTTGGGGATGGGAAAGCATACCTCCTGGCTGGCAGTGGGACTGTAAGTTTCTGGCTTGTAAGCTTTGCCGCCTAGACATGAAATGTACATTGAGGCCTGGGGTAAGATGCACTACGCTGTCATAAAGTGAACATCACTTCTCCAGTTCCTCTGTTGTTTTGTGGAGCTAGTGCACTGAGATCTGTCCCACTTGAGAAATCTTACTGCATTGGCTTCATAGGAGCTAGAGAAGTAATATCACTGAAGAAGTCCTCTCCATCCCCCCAGGTGTTGGGTAGACTCCTGTTCCTAGTGGCAGACAGTGAGGTGACCAGAGAAACCTTTAGATGCAGCGTTCTTCAGAAAAGACACACTATGGGGTTGTATAATTTGTGTGGTCCTGGAGGAATTCTAGAGCAAACCCACTGCATTACAGGGGAGAATATGATGTTTTCAACTCACTGCAAAATAATGTTTTGGAGACCTTTCTATCATTGGAGAGATTAAAAGCCCCTTTTAAATTATGGGAATTTGGAGAAATTGTATTTCTGTCCTATGGTGCTGTTAGTTTGCTCTAGAATGTATTCTTTTGACCATAAGGACCTTGCAGTTAAGAGGTTATTGCAGAATCAGTGAGGAGGCCCAGGGGTCACTATTTAGACCTCCTATTCAGCTGCACCACTGATCAACAAGTCATCCACAGGAAGCAATGACAACACTGCCACCCTAACATGGCAGGCCATGGAAGTACTGCACCTCCAAAAACACTTTTTAGCCTGTATTACATTTGGATAAATAATGTGGCAATACTGTTAACTTGGCAGAGAGAGCCCTACAGTGACACTTTCCCATTTAACTTGCTTTTGTGTTTTAGACTGTTTCTTGGCTGCCTCCTGTTTGCACTGTTTGTAGCTACTGAATCTCGGAACTTCCCAGGTAACTGCTGAGTGGTGAAGCTAGTGCAGGGCTAGGTAACCTTTAGTTGTACCTGCCTGTAAGAAAGTCAAAATGGATCAAATAGGACTTATAACAGGGGTTTGTCTGTGGGCTGTAACAGTATTTTGATTCTGTACATAATACAAACATTTTCAATATTATCCCTTATCTGTGTATGATCTTCGTCATTACCGCCCCAAAAGAACAATTGTACCCTTAGTAAGAGGGGCTAGGTAGAATTTCTTACATGCCCATTTTGTGGCTGATTAAATGTGGTTACCTCCCTCCAGCTATGAGACTACTAAACTGTAATCAGACATTTGAGAATGTTAAAGTTACCTAGATTAAAGAAATGCAAACTTTTTTTTGCATGTTAAGTGTATGTACTTGTGACGTAAATCAATGTATTTCTGTTGTTTGGAGAGAATTCTTTCAAAAGGTATTACAGCCAAACCAGCCACAAAATCCATTTTTAATTTGATAGGAGAACTTGTGGTAATGGACTGTACATCTCGATATGGAGCAATGGCAACAGCGCCATATGATTATTTTAACTGTAGATAGGGAGGACAAAAAAGTTTCCGCTAGAACTCTTTAGTGATGTTTCAGCCAGCTATTGCAGACGTACTTATCTTACACTGCAAGAAAGCTACATCATTGGTGTGTTTTTTTTTTTTTTTTTTTTTTTTTTCTTTTCCTGATAATAATCATTTTAAACTCTTTTTGTTAACTTGATAAGGCCTCCCCTTGGCTTACTGACTATGGAAACTGGTATTGTTCATTAGCCCCTTGGATGCTGGTGCCTCACACTTCTAAGTGTTTTGATCTGCTCTAGCATCCAACTGGTTAGGTGGTGCATATCCCTTTAACAAAAGTGACTTGTAAAACATTGGATTGTGTGACATTTTCTAGGGTCCTTTTCCTGCCTTGATGATGAAATCCTGATAAGAAAACCCAAAGGGATCCGCTTGAGTGACTGGCAGCATCTTCATGTTGTAGGTAAGGAGGAGATGGGTTACTTTTTCTGTAGTCTGCCAGCCTGGACTTCACTCTACTAGTTCAGGGCAAAGCAACATTTAGCTCTCCAGACAGCATCTGGTTGGGGATGATGGAAGATGCAGTCTCCAGCAGCTGGTGAGCCTTGAGGTAGAAGAATCTCTAATTTCTTGGGTCATTAACCCTTTGGGTGACAGAGGGGTAGCCAATGCATTGCAACCAGGGTGCAATGGCAAGATGTGCCATAGACATCACATTGAACAAAAGATATGCATTGAATTAGAGGCTAATAATTAGTTTGATAGAAGGACTTGCTTGCATTCAGTTATATCCGTTTACCTTCTACCCCACCCCTATCTGTACTTTGCTGTAGTCCTATAAGGGCATACAGTATTACTAACATGAGAGCATCCGTGTCCAATTTAGTATTTGGCGAGTATCTCTATTGATCTGCCCAGTCCTGCTAAAGGGCTGAGTCGTCCTCTTAAAAATCAGACTGATAGCCTGTTGCTTATTGTGAGAAAGTCATAACAGAAAACAGACCTAAATTAGTGCACTGCGTGTATCAGCAACTAAAGATAACTATATAGATATACCTGATTATGGCAGGGGCTTAACAGAGTGCCCCACATCCCCCTACAATGCAGAAAAGGGGCAGTGTCAAAAGGGGCTCCTATATGGCCAGATTAGTCCACTGGGATTTTGGTGGCTCTCCTTTCAATACGTATCTCAATTTAAAGGGATAGTAACATTTCATAATAAAAGCAGCTCTAATTAATCATCAAAGTATTTGGACTTTGGAGAGTGTTATTTCAGTTCTGTCAGAGTTGTAGTTCCAGAGTAATTCAATGACAAAGTATCCCCCTCCCGCCCCTTTTACTGATGTAACACAGCTCAGCCAGATCAGAAGGGAGGTGCCCAGGTAGACTGCAGAGAGGGACAATCTTCAATTAAGATAAGGGAAAAACTTGTGAAGGGGGGCAGGGCTTTCATTGTTCTCATAGGAAGAAGATTGTCCCCTTCTGTTATCTGTCTGGTCTATGGACTGGATTCCACATCTGAGAAGAGATGGCTTACACTAGGTAAAAGGGGCAGGAGGGGAAACTTTGCTTGTGAATATCTCTCAAACCATAAAGTTTTGAGAGATAAGACTTTTATATCATTCTTCATGGTTTTTTAATGCCTACAAAATAAAGGGATAGTAATACTTCATTTTATCTTTAAGACTGACCTAGTCAGTTGCCCATACTGTAGTAAAGTGGATATATTTTTAAATGTTTGGTTAGACTACAGCAGAGTTAAAATAATCATACTTTGCTGCCTTCAATGCATAAACGACCCTTCAGAATCATGGGAAGGGCTCAATAATATTATTCAGGCTGCATAACCAGAGCTGACTATTCTCTACCTCTAGCAACTCAAAATAATTAAACCAGATTCTATGGAAGTACAATTTAACAGATCAAATACTTGCACTGCAGGTCTTGAAATGTATAAATGAGAGAAAAATTGGGAGGGACTCTGTAAATTGTGTGTGTATATATCCTCCTATATAATAATTCGCTAAAACGTGTGTAACGACGCAGTCATGAGCAGTAGTCTGCTGCAGTCATACGCATTAGAGACTGCCCGCGGCGCGGCTGATACAGCTCTGTATCAGCCGCGGCGTGGGCAGTCTCTACTGCGCATGACTGCCCCACGCCTGGCTGGCAGTGGCACTGTAGCCCATGTAACAGTCTCTTCAACTAGTGTGTGTGTGTGTGTGTGTATATATGTGTATATATATATATATATATTATAAATTTTATTTTTATTTTTTTCATCCCCTATTACCCCATATCCACTCAGATTTTCAGTATACAACAGGATAGCTGACCTAATCCTATATAATAATTCGCCAAGTTGTATGTAACGCCCGACATGCGCAGTAGACACTGCTGTGTGTGCGGCAGTCATACGCAGTGGAGACTGCCCGCGCCGTGGCTGATACAGAGCTGGGTGCTCCGAAGGAGTGTGACTACCCCGCCACTGGCTGCCAGAGGCTCTGTATCAGCCGAGGCGCGGGCAGTCTCCACTGCGTGTGACTGCCCCGCGACCGGCTGCCAGAGGCACTGTGGCCCGTGTAACGGGCTGTTCAACTAGTATATAAATACTTAAAAAAAACAAACAAACAAAAAAAAAAAAACAGTAAGTGTAAATACCTCAGACCAACGAATGAAGACGTCTGGTCATTAGTCTGTCCCTTGTGGTCTGCTCTCAAGCATGCCACCTTGTAAGGCTATTGTTCAATTCACAGGTACCCCACTCTACGTTTGTCGTATCCAAATATTCTTAGTGTAAACTTATTCTATTTCATTCAACACTGATATTGGAGCAGCATAGTCCAATGCATTTCACTGCTATAGCAACTCTATCTTCTAGTCCTGTGAATTGAAGCTGAGAAGACCTTAATCCGTCCGGTTTAGCTGTTGGCAAATCGGCCTGATTGTTTTTTTTGCTTTCCTCTGTATCAAACATTTTTGAGTCTAAGGTTCCTTAGATTTTGAACAGATTTGTAAATGGCACATCTATGTTCCCTTGGACAAGGACCTATTTTCTTAAATTAAGTTTGTTTACATTAGTAGTTTTGTTTAAATCTAATGTTCCATAGGACAGTAACACAGTTTGACTTGATCTGTATGCTGTCTCCAGTCTTTGACATTGTGACTGTGACAGGGGCAGCTCTACCTTGGAAATGCTGAAGCACCAGGTCACACGTGTGTAGTTTTTTTTTTTTTTTTTTTTTTTTTTATTCTGGTAGAAAAAAGCATTGACTACATTGACAGAGGTAGCCAGTCTGTGGACCTCCAAGCACGTCCTCAACTAGACAATAGCTGGTTGGGGATGACTGGAGTAATGGTCTTCAACAGCTGAAGGCCAAAAGACTAGCTTCCTCTGACCTACACACTTTAAAATGTAATGGTTCCCAATGATAAGAAAACCTATCATCCTAGGGATTAAATAAACAATCTAATGAATAGGAGTAGGCTGGTGTAAGTGTAGTGGGATTGCTCTGACCATATGAAAAACCTGGCACTGGAGGTGGCCAACACAGCTGAGGTTACTCTTGCAATCTGACACCCTAGGTGGCTGCCTAACTGGGATATATAGCTATGAATGTCTTACTGTAACTTATGGCTTCCTCTAACAGACTCTGCTGGTGTTCCAATCCCACACTGTGTTCATTTCATTGATGGTGAAATACTGGAGGTCCCTTACAAATGTTCTAAATATAAGGTATGCATTTTTGTTTGGTTCATAAAGGGCAAATAACATGAAAAGCTAAAGCTTGGTCTTCAGCTGCTTCTACTTACTGATCCATTTCCCCCCCAGAGGTAACTGTTGGCAACACAGAGACTACTGTACAAAGAATTAGGGCAAAATCAACTGTACCATAGGGAAGGAGGGGTGTGTGGGGGAATAAAATGGCTCTTAACCCCTTAAATGCAGGATATCTCCAAAACCATTTAAACAAATATGTTGAAGACCTCACAATAAATGGGTTAAACACACTATTTAAATCAAAGGGAATGTACTCTATTCTAGGGAAAGCCAACTGCCCTATTAGTTTTCCTTCGTACAACAACTTCAGTTGTAACCTGTCCTGATCCTTGAGCTACCAACAGTGAATGTTTTCAGGAGATCCCAGCTGGAGCACAGGTAGAACATAGTGAATGAACCACTAATTAGTCCACCTGTGTTCCAGCTGGGATCTCCTGACAATATTCACTGTAGGTAACTCTTGAGGACCGGGCTTGGCTTCCACTTCACTAGAACAATGGTTCCAACAGGAGTGTCATGGCACATTCATATATCACAGGACCAACAAACCTAATGTCACTCCTCTCCAAATATTAATGGTTTTTGATTCTCATACATGTACCAGAAAATTAAACTTAATCTATATTTTCACAACTTTAGTGCAATGGTTCTCAAGCTTCATAGAAGGAGAACCTGAGCCCCATTTCCTCACCTCAATGAACAGCAGAAGCCATTTTCTTGTAGTAAGGCTGCTGCACACCTTTCCTGTAATAGTCAAATTATTGGCTCTTTTTAATACACATGGATTTTAACCTGAGATGATGATGAGCTTCGTAGAGCTCCATGGCCATTGTCATGTTGCGAAGGTAAAAACTGAATCCTGTGAATGAGGACAGTAAGTTCCTAATGTTTGTAAAAGAATGAAGCTTAACCCCCCCCTCCCCTCATAACATGTAAAGGGTAATACTGTCAAGAGAAGTGGTTCCCAGCGCTCTTCTCAGGGATCCTTAACAGGCAATGTTTTTATGATTTTGCTGCTTGTGCACAAGTAAGTTAAATGACTGGGCCTCTGATTAAAGGGATAGTAATACTTCGTTTTATCTTTATTTTAATTCGTAGGCCTTAAAAAAAAAAAAAAAAAAACCATGAAGAATGATATAAGTCTTATCTCTCAAACCTTTATGGTTTGAAAGATAGTCACAAGCAAAGTTTTCCCTCCCTCCCCTTTTACCTAGTGTAAGCCACCTCTTCTCAGATGTGGAATGCAGTCCATAGACCAGACAGATAACAGAAGGGGACAATCTTCTTCCTATGAGAACAATGAACGCCCTGCCCCCCTTGACAAGTTTTTCAGGTTTTCCCTTATCTTAATTGAAGATTGTCCCTCTTTGCAGTCTACCTGGCCACCTCCCTTCTGCTCTGGCTGAGCAGTGTTACATCAGTAAAAGGGGCGGGAGGAGGATACTTTGTCATTGAATTACTCTTGAACTGTAACTCCGACAGAATTGAAATAACACTCTCCAAAGTCCAAATACTATGATGATTGGAGCTGCTTTTATTATGAAACATTACTATCCGTTTAAAGTCCCTCTTACTCACAAAGGGAAATCCAAAAGACTTGGCCTGTTAGGGGTCAATGAGAATAAGACTGGAAATCGCTGGCTTGGATCAAGGGATGACCAGTCTTTGGCTCTCCAGCTGGTGGGGTGGGGTGAGGGGCTGTTTCCAACTCCCATCCTGCCAATACAGTCTATGGCTTCTTGGAGATGCTGGGAGTTGTAGATACCCCCCAAACAACCGTAAAACCAAGCTGCCAACCCTGTGGTATAGATGAAGGGTGAGCAACCTGTAACTAGTCCAGTTTTGGACAAACACTTGCATCTATCCTCGTCTAGCTAACAGCTTCTTTTTTTTAACACAAAACACAAACTTACTGAGTGCTACTATTTTATATAAAAATAAATATTTGGATCAGCCAGTGATAAATAGTTAAACCTAATGATACAGATTGTCCACAACAAAGTCCTTCACTTGTCGCTGCTGCCGTTCTCTTGTAAGACCCCCTGGTTTGGGGTTTTTCTCCAAATGTGTAAAAAAGACAAAAATGAGCACTCTAAGTGTAGACCATTTGATAAAAACATGTATCCCTTCACTGTGCAAAATATTTCTCCTTCACCGTGGTATGGTGACTGTTTATTAAAGCCCCTGATGAAGCCGCATTGGCTGGGAAACGCGTTGGGTGTATTTATATTCAGTTCCCACTTTCTTCGTACCTGTATTGTTTAATTTTTAATATTACATTTTAGGTATATATTGGTGCACAACATATATAATGTTTGTTTTTAATATTAAATTTATAAATTTGAACAATACTGGCTCAGTACATTCAGAGAGTAGTCCTATAGCCCCTATAGGGAGTACGCCTATTCTGTTCCAAAGGAGCATTAGATAAAGGGTCTAATCCGCAAAAGCAGCGGGAATCCGTTTGAGCCCTGGAGGTGACAAGATGAAAGCTTCAATAAAGGTACCTAGCAAGAACCACTGAAAGCTGTGCTGGAAATTATCCAGTAGATGCAATAATACCTGGAGGCTGGTTTTCCCTCAACAAAAGAGGAGTGCAACAGTCTCCCATTCTACAGAGGTGCCATACCATGGTGAAGGTGAAATATTCTGCATGGTGAAGGGATACAAATAGCTTCATTTTTGTGTGTGTGTGTGTGTGTGTGTGTGTGTGTGTGTGTATAATTTATGGGTCTCTGGCTGTTGGAATGCTCCAGGCCTCCCGCTGACCCGAAGGAAGGGAACCACAATTAACTAACTAGCTTTACAATCCTATCCACACCACAGATGGGAAAGCATCTCTTACACATCCAATTCAGAAAGGGTAAGGACACATTCCAGTACAGGATTATCTGCAATGATATGCAGGCAGATGAAGGGGCAGAAGAGCTTGTTGTGCAGTGTGGTCCACATTCTATGCTGGTAAGTTAGTCTTACAGTTCTTTTCCTCCTATATGTCTAAGGAGTTAAAACTGGATAAATGTAACACCCTTTCCTCTTGCTCTGTAGGCGAAAGTCTCAAGGAAGCTCCATAGTTTTGATGATGAGGTATGTAAACATTCACTTCTAGTTCCACTCCATGGGTGTATTAAGGTAATTGTGCACAAAACAAAGACTGATTTTCTAAAGAGCAAAGAAATGGTTTGGAGACCTAGACTGGAAAAAAAGTTAGACTCCTATTTTATACTTTAAACAGAGTACACAAAATGTTCCTGCTGATGGCTGGGATTCACAAAACCTATATGTTGTAGACTAGGGCTGGGTAACGCAAGATCCATCTGCTGTTACTGGACTAAAAGTACCAGCAGCCAATGGCTGAAGAGCGTTGCATTGCCCAGCCCCAGTCTAGACAATCTAGAAATGCAGACAAAGTATACATCTCATTTTTTTACAATAGCCTATGCTAAACAAATCCTATCCCAAAAACCTGTTCTGTCTCTGCCCTTTAGGAAGTCAGTTTGAACACCTTGGCCTAGCTGATGGTTTCCCTTTAGGAAGGCAATTTGAATACCTTGGCCTAGATGATGACTGCCTCTTTAATCACACAATGAATAGGTCAATACCAAACTTTGATTGTGGAATGGCTGCAGAACCTTGATGTGAACATTTGTCATGATTGATTAGATTGGGCCTTTTTTCTTGCAGGTTCTTACAGCTCCAATTGATTCCTCCTGGAGCCTAGAAATAAAGGATCGGGGACAAGTGTCTCGACTGAATGTTAATCAAGCCAAGCAAAGGGGTTATATAATGACAAGTGATGAACAATATCTGATAATCCAGGCTTACTATAATGCATCTGGCATTAAAGAATTCACGGTACGTTTCTAACACAAGGCTACTACATGCTCTAAAACTGAGCCAGTGACACCACAGGGAACATACATGAAACAGAGGTCTGGCAGTGGAGGTCTTGGTGAACTATAGATTTCAAGGGGGGTGGTTGCTATGCATCTCTTTGCTGCTGCTGCTGCCATAATAATTGCTGTCTTCAATTACTATACACTCTATGCTGCAGGAAAAATTGACCTCTACTCTAACTTATACTGGATATGCACTTGGTCTACCCAGTTAAGTACAGCCCTCATCGCTCTGGTTACCAGGGAGGTCCGCAACAGCTAGGCGCTCATTTACATGCCAAGTACAACCCTTACTGCTCACTTGACAGGCACAAGCAAAAAAACTGTGCTTCACCTCACTGAGGTGTTTGACCTCAAACACCACGACTCTCTTTAAATGGAGACTTCTTTAGATCACCATTTTGACTTGGGTGACATTTTGAACTTGCAATTTTGATCGATGTTGTAACTGTGACATTCTCATAGTAAACAAAGCACCAGCTTATGCAATACATTGGTTTGCAATGAGATGTGCATGCTTGTGGTCCTTTTTAAAGAGTTTAGCATGCTCATGCACTTTGCTTGCAGCTCTCATGTTTACCTCTGAAATGCCATCCAGGATTGATTTTTGAAGATGTTCTATTAAATAAAAGCACAAACTTCATAAGGGCCACTAAGATTTGCTTGTATTTAGTAAGATATGTAGGGTTTTACGAGGTATAAGTTCTCCTGTAATACAATAGGCAAAAAGAAAAAACTAAACTTGCTGTCTGGAACTGCAAAACTACTGAATGGGAGAGTATGGCACTAGAGAGTAGGCAGCACTGTAGACCACATGAGGGTAGTGGATACTACACTGTGCTCACCAGGGAAGGATTTACTTTATAAATGTGTACAGTGGAAACAATATGCCGGCTATGTCGCCCTTTTACCATGCAATATCAGAATGACGCTATTTTCATTCATGCAACATTCTGATCCCAATCACAATATTGAGGCAATATTGTAAACTGCTTTTTGTCTGTCGCCCAATAGATGGTGACATTTCAATAGGATAGTGGAGCTGAAATAATGGATTGCTTTAGATATGGTTTGTATCTAATGAAATCCCAGAGAAGGGCTGAATGTGGTCTTTCATGATTAATTTTCTGTAGGTTACATACTGTACTGTATCTGTTATTCCCCCAGCCACCTCTGTGTCCAAGACACACAGGCCAGTTACTTGTCACAATTCATAAAGGGTTCTATGGTGGGTACACTGGATAGGTGCTATGTAAGATAGTGGTCCGTATCAATACAGAAGTCACTTGGCAGGATTTTGAGTAACAGTAATGATCAACAAGGCGTTGTACCGCAGATGTGGGTTTAAATAGGGTGCTGTGTCCAGGTGAGTCTACAGGAACACCCTAAATAGCAGAAAATGATCTGGAATCCTTTTATTCCAGGAAGTCAACCTTTTGGCCTTCTAGACATTTGAGATAAACTCCCATCATACACTGGCCGGGTGGGGTGGGGGTCAATATGAGCTGCCTCAAACAGCTGGTGGTCAAAATATTGATTTGCCTCCTGTTATAAAACTTTATCCCACACACCAGAAGGGCTCCAGACAGTTATGTTTCCAGATACTTTGGAGAACTAACACCTAATTTCCTGCTGGACTTAATATAACCATAAAATCCTAATTGTCCCTATGAACTATGCCCTGTTTTCCACAGAGGCAGGCACAACAGTTGCTGGCAGGTGTTTAGGGGGTTTGTTTGGTATGTATGAGAGACCAATCTGTATCTATATTTTGATAAGAAAATTTGGACAGCTTTTCCTGTGTAGTTTTTAATTTATTTATTTTTAACCAAAGTCCCATACAGTTGTATGTGTGACTAAATAAACATGTTTTCTAAAGGAAGTTTGTTATGGAGGAAGACACTACAGAAGACATTCTAAACAGGAGTAGCCATTATGTGTGTTATCCACCACATTGCAGCCCAATGCATTTGATACATGTCTGGCACTATTGGGGTTTACATTTAAGTTTACATTTAAGTGGATTTATGTGTAGGACTGCCAGAAAGGAGTCAATGCAATTTTGATTGGATTGTTGAATTTTCAGTTCTTAGCCTTTTTGGCTCCATGTGTGCAGAGCATCTCAAAGCACTGCACTACACAACCCTCCTGAGCGTGTTTTGTGCGTAGCATATGTTCCTTGTAGCCCCTGCATATCCTTGCAGAGATTTTGACAGGAGTGACCATTTGGACCAATGGGACAGGTGGTTTAGAGGGTATTTGAATAACTTCTGTCCTTACCGTCACCCCTGGGTGTCTGCCACAGGCAGAACTTGTCACGTGACCTCTCCTCTCTTTCCCCTCCCCCCCTTCCTCTTGAAGGGGCAGTATATGGTCCATGAAATACTTCCTTAAATCAGTGGAAGTGACATCAGCTATGGGCTTATTAGCTTAAAACTCAGTGGCACTTTCGTATCTACACAGCTGGTTGACATCTTTGCTCATGGATGCCTTCCTTCTCCATCAACAGGTGTCTAGTGGGAGGGAATAAGGCTCCCACAAGTGATGTGTAAGGTGCTGAGAACCTGAGTTACAAGCCATATATCTGAGGACGCTTCCAGAACCTATACTACCACGTTTAAGGGCCAGAGCATTGTTAAACACATTGCAAACCAAAGCATTGCATGCTCCACTGGTCACTAAAGGATTACGTTTATGTGCAATAAGTACAGATTGAGGTCATGTGGCTCCAATAGCAACTCTCATTTGCCTCCATAGACCTGACATCCAGAAATTGTTTTAAGTGTTTGTCCTTTGTACCTGTGTTGAAAGGTTAACGTTATAAGGAGCTTCAGGCTTTCCTGACCTGTCAGAGAATCTGATTAATCTTAGACCACAATAAGTGGGGGGGGGGGGTGTCTATCACATGCTTATGAAATGAATCTCTCTTCTAGAGGGAAGGACAGAAGCTTTACCTGGCAGACATTCGCCTGATATTGCGGAGTGGTATTGCAACAATTACAGTGGTTAATCCAATGATCTGTATAACAGGTAAATGTCTTATACATGTCCTCTCTCCCCCCCCCCCCCCCCCCACACCCCCAGTAACATTCATTTAGTCTGTGTTCTTTTTAGGTCCACCTGTCTGCAACACTACACACATGACTCTTGTGGTTCCACCTTTCGGCAGTGAGTTGGTGGCTGCAACATTCAATGATGTCAACATCCCAGTGAGGCCTTTTGCACAGGAACTATATGGAGTTACTGTGGAACCAACAAATGGCTTAAGGAATGGCTATAAGCTTTACATCAAAAGAGAGATTGTGAAGGTAACGTGAATTTGTCTGGCACTAAAAGCCTGCACAGGTTTAAGAGCCCATCTTTGAATCCAGGCAGGCTGAAGGATGGTAATGGGATAAGGAGTTGTAGTAGCCAACAGCTTGTGGACCCATCAACTGACT
Source organism: Rhinophrynus dorsalis (assembly GCA_037306005.1). Lineage (NCBI taxonomy): Eukaryota > Metazoa > Chordata > Amphibia > Anura > Rhinophrynidae > Rhinophrynus > Rhinophrynus dorsalis. The sequence goes on from CM074725.1 coordinate 39,625,385, forward strand.
ACTAAAGCATCATCTGTAAAAGGAACAAGAGAGCCTATAAAACGAACTGGGGTCATACGCATATACCCTGTAGTGGAAAGAAAAAAGGAAGAAAGACAGAAGGTGCCCCTGTGTGTATCAGTAACTTAGATATTGATCCCAGATTCACCCAAAGTGATATACTCACAAAAGGATTTGTTGGTTGTTAGACTTATGTCAGAACAGTTCCCAGTAACAGTATCCAGGTGTAATCTTCCCAGTTAGTGTAGGGCTGTTCTCTCCACACTCCCGCTCTCCTCCGCGGCATCAGTACATGGAAACAAGAAAAAAGGGAAATCGCCCGATAGTGTAACACTATAAACTGGAAAAGTATTGATAATTTGGGTACTCACATTTTATTTGAGGTCAGATAAGTGTTCATACTCTTACACTATTGAGTGCTTTCCCTCTTTTCTTGTTTCCATTCCCATATACCCTGCATGTCATTCTAGTATCTGTAGATACTCCATTTTGAGGACTAACATTATAGTCTTATGTTCTGAGGAAGCAGATATTCCTGTGTATGGGGAGTGTTTTCTGACTGTCTGGGATTATCGGAATGGGCCGAGATGAGCTTTTCTAAATAAAAGATCAGTGGATACTAATCCAGAGTTGTTCAAGTCCAGTCCTCAAGGGCCACCAACAGGCCAGGATGTAAGCATTTCCCTGATTAAGCACAGGTGAGTCAGTCACAATGAATGATCCACTGATTAACTCACCTGTGCTTAATCAGGGAAATTCTTACATCCTGGCCTGTTGGTGGCCCTTGAGGACTGAACTTGGACAGCCCTGTTCTAATCCGTCAATTACCTGATTTTATGCTGTTCTCAATACAAATAAAAATGCTATAACATGTTTAGGATATTAGTCATGTAACAAGAATAATTTTACTCATGCTAGCTGTAAGTATGTGTGATATTTAAAGGCATATCAACCAGTTTCATTTTTTATGTTGGCTTTTTAAAGGAATACTAACAACAATCAAATGTTCCACATTCTAGCAGATTAGGACTAAACAAAGATTAACACAGACCAAAAACCATAGTAACCCCCGCTGGCCATTCTTCTGCACTGCCCCCCCCCCCCCAATAAAAATAATAATAATTGCCACGTTACCACATCTTTTTAAGCAATCAGACCCAGGGGTGTCCATAGAAACTTCTCCAGTGGGGGCAAAGCCATAATCTGACCCCCAGGCCAGCCCATCCAGCCCCTTTGTTTATATGGAGGGGGTAATTATAGGGTGGGGCTCCTTGCGTCCCCCTCCAGACGCCCATCACCAGACCTAATGTGACTGGCTTTTGCTTTGTCCTTGGTAGGGGAGGGGAGACTTCTGGTGGCAGGGATGACTCTGCAGGAATATTTTATCATTACACGGCGTGGTTGCAACTGTGGAAAGTTTGTAACTATGAGCATGTCGGCCATCTTGGTTAATGGAAACCGGTAAACTGCCCAACAAATACTATCAGTGTTTTGGTGTTCCCTTTTTTTTTGTTTGTTTGTTCTAGAAAGAACAAAGACATTCATTTGGAGAGGTAAGATTGAAGTATTCATTTGTGATGGAGATCAGGGTGGTTATGGTCGTCTAAGAAGGTGTGCAGATTAGGAAAGATTAAAATGAAGTGCACATCGGTATTTGTCATGAATAAACTACCCAAACGGGATTTTTTCTTTTTCTTTGTACTCTTCTTTATAGAATAATAAAGGCTTTCTAAAGCTTGCCTTCAACCATGATGGAACAAATGTACCAATGCTGTTAGCTGCAGCTTGTCCTGATGTGTCCAATCCTACACGTAAGTCCTATAGGATAAAAGGCATTCATTATATCTAATTCTAGTGTGGAAACTGAATATTTTTCTCCACTGTCTCTTGCTTGCTTAGGTGCACAGTGTACTCCTGATGGATACATGAATGTTGAAGTAGTTAAAACACAGACCAGTCCTACGCTGAACCTGAGCACTGTGCGGTTGAGGGATGGTACATGCAAACCAAGTCTGGTAACAGAAAGCAAACTTCTATTTAGTTTGTCTTTAAATTCCTGTGGGACTACAGTCAGGGTGAGTTAGACTTCTGTGATTAACCTTTTAAGGATGACTGGGTGTGCAATATAATGTTACGCACATCTCTGGTCTTCTTCAAAAGTGTTAGGATTTTGCATTTAACTACATTTTATTCCTTGGTTGACCACTTTCATTCAGTCTGTAGGCAATAAACTCCTGTATGAGAATGAGATTCATGCCCTCTGGAAGGACTTCCCACCAAGAAGAATCTCTAGAGACAGCGAGTACAGGTACACTTGTCTAGTATGTGCTCTACTGTTTATGGCAGTCTGAACTTGTCTTATGGACTTCTACTGCAGCTTCAGACAAACAGACTAGACTCTACCTAGAGCTGTAGTTCTATTCTGGAACAGCGAATACAGGTACCCTTTACTGCTGATGACAGGTTGGACCTTTTCTGTCACCTAGCCTGGTATAGGAGCTTATGTAATTGCTAAAGTGCTGTTCTTTATACTAGAGATCTCAGGACTGTGCCCTGTTGGTTGTCGGTAAACTTTTTTTTTTCTCTCCTCTTGTAGACTTACAATACAGTGTTACTACAGTGCCGATGATGATAAAAACCTACTTGTTAATGTAATAACGCCACCTCCCCTTGCTTCTTCCAAAAATGATGGTCCCCTCTCCCTTGTCCTCAACCTCTTCCCAGGTAACGTTAATAACTTTTATAATACGGCATATAGTCAGGCTATATGGTGAGAGAGCAAAAATGTGCATATTACACCCAATATTTTTTTGGATATAGCTTATTTCTTACATTTTCAACATTTTTATTAACATACGTCCTTGACAATGGCATAACTGGATTTTATACAGTGCTTTCTTTCAGGGAACATGAAAGCATGTCTAGAGATACAGTGTGCATAAAACACCCAGCATTCAGTGCTGCACGGAGAGTGATACATTGTGTCACTGTCCTGCTTTGTTGGTCCAGAAAAATCTCTGGAACCTGATATATTATATATTTAAATAAATAAAATATATAATATACTTGATAGTAAGCTACCTGAATAAAATGTATAAAGATGAATACGAATAAAAGTATAGGCCAATAGACAGTGGGTAGTATGTGCTTTCAGAATACAGTTAATATGGTTACTATGCCTTTTAAAAGCTCAATTTAAATGATAGAAGATTCACAATGTATATTGCAGACGTCTCCTCATAATACATAAAATAAAAATAAATGATCATCATTTCTTTAACCCTTTTTATTGCTAGCAACAATGGAGACCTATTTACCATTAGAGGTTAAAAGCCCGATGGGAATCTTTTTGAGAATTGTCCCCCCTATAGTGCTGTTGGTTTGCCCTACACTTCAAAATTTATTGCAGGTCAAACTTGAAATTTTTAGGTGTAGTATCTGTTGCCTGAAATTGTACAGTGGCGCTGTTGCTACATCATCCTATGGAAACCATCGGTTCATTTACCATAAGATGGTGTAGCAACAGCGCCACTGCACAATTTCAGACCACTGTGATACTGCACAAAAAAAAAAAATTGAGCTGCATTAACCTTTTGATTAAAACTCCTCTCAGCATTGGGAGTACACTTGTTATAATCCTGAAGATACAATATATATAGATTACTGTAAAGTAGTGTTTAAAGGGACAATAATGTCCCATAAAAATGCTGCTTGTTTTGTAGAGGTTTAAAAAAAATAATAACTTATTTGGCACAACTCCTATCTCTCAAACAGCTATGGCTTGAGAGAAATTGGCTTGTAAAGTTTCCCTTTTCCTGCTCTAAAGCTGACAGGAGATCCAAGTCGGCTGACTCGAGGAGGCTGTTCAGCAGAGCCAAAATCTTTTTCTTTAAAAAGAACTACTTAATTGGAACGGTCTACAAAGTGTGCTTGCAAACCAGGCACACTCTGTAGACCTTTGCAATGAAGTAATTCTTTTTTAAACAACGCGATTTTGGCTCTGCTGTAGAGCTGCCGGCTGGTCCCTGGTCCAGGATCTCCTGCTGTCAGCTAGACGCTAACGTCCGGAGAAGGGGAGGGAGGTGGGAAATTTACATACGAATATCTCTCAAACCGAAAGAGGATTTTGCCAAATAACTTTTATTTTTTAAACCTCTACAAAACAAGTATAATTTTTTATGGGACATTAGTGTCCCTTTAAGACTCCTCCAATGCATTGGAGGCCTCTCTAGCGTTCATGGGGATAAGTTCCACTAAACGTTTTAGTGTTATTTTAGTGATACCATTTTTATTTTGACGAACTGTTTGTATTAAAACAAGCTTTCAACAGATCAGCTTTTCCTGAGGTCAAGAAATTCTGAATCAGTCTGTTTTTATCACGGCTACTACAAATTAATTTACAGTTTGAGTGCCAGAGGTATCAAATTCGTTGGATACCTCCCTGGCACTGAAAGAGTTCAATGCAATTTTAGGTGTTTTTGCCCACAGATTTACATATCCATTGCTTTCTGCACAATGCTGTATTGACTTTAATCTCAAAATTCCCATGTTACTATAAATGAGGCTTTTAACTCTTTCAATACGTTGGAGACTTCACTAGCATTCAAAGGGTTAAAATCCCCAAATAACTCTTTGAGCTCTAGATGAGTGTGCAGTTAAATTAATGGGAAGTTCTGTCTGTTCCTTAACGTATGTAGCCAGGGGTAGGCTAACTGTAGGACACTACAACTCCCAGCATCCTCAGCCAGCTGTTAGCTGGCTAAGGATGCTGTGAGTTGGACTCTGACAGCTGGAAAGCCAAGTGTTTCTACACATACAATTTGGCATTGACAGATTTCATATTGTTTATCGTCTGTTTCACGCCATAGTGCATAACCCCCTCATTAAGGTAAAGTGGAGAGATGACTTCTCCAGTGTGAAACTCTCTCAAAGTCAAATGTTCTATGGGGCCAATGTACAAAGTCTCTCCAAAATGGAGAAATCTTTGAGGATTGGCTCCATAGAATAACATATGTGATTTGGAGAGTTTATTACACTGGGAGAAGTCATCTCCTCCACTTTATCACATTTCACACCTTAGTGCACCCCCCCCCCCCCGGAGCATGGTTAGTGGAAAGGATTAACAGAATCCCTCCCTGGGCTACTTTAAAATAATATGGCTCACTGTGGCTTAACACAACACACAGGATGCTGCAGCAGCACAATCATAACATTTCAGGCCATAGTGGTTCTGCACCCCTCCCAAAAAAAATAAAATAAAAGATTGAGCTGAAATAAAGGTTGCCTAAAATCTCTTAGCAGTGGGAGTGCATCTATTTAAGCAGCAGCATATACCTTGAAATATATAATTCTCTAATATTGAGCATCATTATGTTAAGAAAATGTTTCTAGGTCACTTGAAGCACTGAAGCTTCTGATGCTGGCAAGTTGTATTTCTACCCCTTCTCCATTTTAGATGATTCCTATGCAAGCCCATATACTGAGATCCAGTACCCAGTTGTGAAGACTCTCCGTGAACCCATTTATTTGGAAGTCCAGGTTCTGAATCGCAATGACCCGAATATTGAACTGGTGCTGGATGATTGCTGGGCAACAATGTCTTCTAATCCGCATGAATTCCCCCAGTGGAATGTTGTTGTAGATGGGTAAGTAACAGGCTCTTTTTTTTATTTTTTTTTTTATTTTTTTGTCCTTGTTTCTTTGTTCGAGAGCCTCCAAGTCAGTCTGAAATGTCATGGACTTGATGGTTACTAGCAGATTTTACAAACTTAAGTAGACCTTTTTAATGATCATAGAGGGGTGCACAATGTATTGGAAGGAAATGCTTTGCACACATCTCTAAACCATAAGAGTTAACTCTTTGAGTGCCAGAGGGGTATGGATACCCCTCTGGCACTCAAAGGGTTAAGATCAGAGGCGTAACTAGAATCCACTGGGCCCTGGTGCGAAAATTGCCACATTGCCACATTGCCCCCATAGTCCGCTTTCACATTGTCCACCTCCTAACTTTGCTGGCTTAGGAGGTGGGGCCTCATCCCTGGCAGTCCAGCAGTGTGGAAGGAGAGGTCTGTGCTGCCTTCTGCACAGACCTTTATTAACAGCTCCCACACTGTCCTCTCTCCAGTAATGCAGAGTGCTGGGAGATGTTGTTTCCCAGCACTCTGCGTTACTAGAGAGCTGGAGACAGCGAGGGAGCTGCTAATAGAGGTCTGTGCTGAAGAAGGCACAGACCTCAGCTTGTCGTTGAGATGAGTCTGATCTTCCCACCGGCCAAGCTTTTTGTTACGGGCCATTTTGGCCTTTTTAAGGGTGGCCTTAGCAGGGGGTGGCTGGGAACCGGAGTGAGGGGCCTGGTTGCACTTGTGACCACTGTAGTTACACCACTGGTTGAGATTACCATGTGCAAGGAACATTTTGGGGTCCTGCAGGCAAGTTATATCCACCTCAATCAACATGAACACCAGGACTGAGTGAAGATATTATAGCTTGCATGAAGGCACAAGGGCAAAATTAATAAACCTTAAGAATTTTTTTTTTTTTTTTGGCTAGAAGATAATTGGGAGCTTACTGGGTATTAAGTCTTATTCTGACACTGAATCCCTTAGATGCGCAGAAGAGAGGGATAACTTCCAGACAGTCTTCCATCCTGTTGGTACCAATGTGGCACAACCAAGTCATCGCAAGAGGTTTGAAGTGAAGACCTTCTCTTTTGTGTTGGGGGGTGAAGTATCAACCAACCTGGTGAGTCTACATCCACTGTAGGAAAAAAGTACCCCAATTTGAAATAATACATGTCATAGGGAGAGGGTATGATCCATAAATGACTACACAAACACATATACTTTGGGGTTAACAGACCACAGCTTTATTTAACTATTTTCACTCATATTATTATTCTTGTTCCAACAAACAATAATTAACCATTAACCAATAATCAATCGTTAACCAAGCATGGCCAAATTGTACGGGCTCATGCCAACATTCCCACATTCTTCAGCCCAACAGCTGCTCCCAACGTTCTTCAGCACTTAACAGCTGATTCCACCATTTTCAGCACTTACAGCTGATTCCCAACTAATTACCCCATTGGCCACCACTTTAGCTTCAATGGGTAACGTTAACTCCCGCGACCTAAGTCCGGGGCAAACTCCCAAAGGGCTTCCGCCCGATGATAAAATCCCCTAACTTTACCACATCAGTAATCGATCTCTGAAAACCATGCAAGTTCTATCCACCAAGCGAAACATACCACCAGAGCACACACCAGAAAGGGAGGGAGGGAGGGAAGCTTCCTCTGTCCCCTCTTCCTCCAGACAAACATGTCCATTTCCTGTCACCAACCCTTTAAGCTATTTTTCTTTACTCCTCCCCTCATACTCACTTCCTTATGCATCAACCCTCCCCATGACATGCTTCCCCTCCTGTACCCTGCGGTCCCTTCCGGGGAATTCCGTGTCATAGGGAGAGGGTATGATCCATAAATGACTACACAAACACATATACTTTGGGGTTAACAGACCACAGCTTTATTTAACTATTTTCACTCATATTATTATTCTTGTTCCAACAAACAATAATTAACCATTAACCAATAATCAATCGTTAACCAAGCATGGCCAAATTGTACGGGCTCATGCCAACATTCCCACATTCTTCAGCCCAACAGCTGCTTCCACCATTTTCAGCACTTACAGCTGATTCCACCATTTTCAGCACTTACAGCTGATTCCCAACTAATTACCCCATTGGCCACCACTTTAGCTTCAATGGGTAACGTTAACTCCCGCGACCTAAGTCCGGGGCAAACTCCCAAAGGGCTTCCGCCCGATGATAAAATCCCCTAACTTTACCACATCAGTTATCGATCTCTGAAAACCATGCAAGTTCTATCCGCCACAAGGCCCGACTGTCAATACCTTGACCAGCCGGGCCCCCCCCAACAGGCCCGACGATCGACACCTCGACCCTCGGGCCCTCCACACCCCCGAACACTATGGTCTGTCCCCCACAACACACTAAAAGTAAAGCACACAGCCTCACCGGGCACCACCCAAGAACCAACTCCACAGAACCAAACCCCCAAACCAACCAGCAAGAACTAGCCACCAACCATCCCACAAACACTCACCATCCCCACACACAACAAAATCACAATCCAAAACCCATCAACCCACAGGACCGCAAACACGAGTACCGAACAAGGCACCTCACAACCCCAAACAAGCCAGCGGAACCCCACCATACACCTGGACCACTAACCAAGCATGCTAGCTGTCCCAAGCAGCCGACCACCACAACGCCAGAACAGTCAAAAAACTCCATACTGACCCCACTCACCGACATAGCCATAAAGACATAGATATATACAGCTATTTGCCTCGGGATGGAGAGCTTGCAGATAATGAAACTGCAGTCAAAAGCAACGGATGCCTATCTAGCACAGAGCAATATTGACAGTTATGACAGATGACTTCAAAGCAAATAGGATATAGATCCGAGGAACTATTCGTCACACACACACACACACACACACACCTACATTGGAAACTGCTACAGAGGGCTTCCCTGTCGCCACCCACTGGATCAACAGGGGCGCTATTGGCATGGGCTGTACCTGATGGACGCATGTCCCTTTGTAGCCACATCCACTACGACACCATGTTACCTACGACCCTATACGCATACCCCACTCCAGACCCAGAAATACCCAGTCAACCCCGCCACTGAATACACACCCACGCACCAAGACACCCATAGCCATATGTGCCGACCCGGGAGGGGTGAGTGGGGGGCGTCAAAAGTGTACCCTGCGTAGAGGAATGAAGACAGACAGACCGATAAACACCAAGAGACGGGGCCACAACAAAGCGAAACATAACGCACCACGCTCTGGGACAGAAAGACAGGGGTGAACCCGATGAACCTTGGCACCAAACCCACTGGACAATGGCACCATACACCCTCAACATAGAGCAACCATTCCCCACAGGCCAATACACTGCCTCCCCAACCGCCACGGCCCAGCGCCGGGGCAGGCCGAGGAAAAGAACCACACACCGGAAGAGCCACACATACCCGCAGGCAACACACCAACCACAAAACCGACCCCTAGAAATGCATAGACATACAAACACCACGTGAACACATACCAACACACCCAGAAGCCGTCCAACCCATAACACATCTAAACTCCCCCAGGATGTACTTGAAAATGAGAGAACTCTCAATGCATGCTACCTGGCAAGGATTTTCGAAAGAAATAAAATAAATAAATAATAAATAACTCCAAAGCACCCTCATACATCAACCCCCCCAAAAAACAAATAACAAACCAGATCACAGTGGCCGCCCCCCAAAGCGATGCCATGTCCTTGACACCCACACCCATACATACACAGAGACCTACCAGTGCCAAAACAAACACAAGCACCAACAGATACTGACGGACCAGAACTGAACCCACCAGAAAAGTAAAAGCAACTGGGAAACGGCATGTCAACCTCCAACAGAGTAATACAGAACCGCCATACCGGAGCATGCGGCGATATGTTCCCTGGCACAACCGTCAGCGCTCCACACGCGCAGCGGGAGCAATGAGCATCTCCATCCCCATTCGTCTGCAACAGATGTAGACTGCAACCAGCACACACCACACTCCAGAAAGAGAAAACACTGCCACGGTCTGGCATGTTGAACACCAACTAAGAGGAACCAAGAACATGAAGATAGACCACCACACAGGACTCCTGGGGCGTCCGTTTCCACCGCACAGCCCGCCGCGGACCACCAGTACAGCGGGCAGAGGAGCAACCAACCCATAAGGCATAGGCACTGCCACGAACTGACATGCCGGTCACCAATTCCGAAAACAAAAAACCATGGGGAGGAAATGATACCACCACACGGGACACCACTCGGCCAATCCATCCAGCAGAAAAGATTCCATCCAGACGACTGGAAACCACAGAGCACAAGTGATAACGGAACACTAGTTCCTCGCCCCCACAGTCAGGTAGTCAAACCGGAACCAGACCACCAGGAAGAGAAGCACTGCCCCGAACTGGCATGCCGAGCACCAATTCTGAAGCACCATGGGCAGGAAGACAGACCACCACACAAGACACATGAGGTGTCCGGCCACACAGCACCACCCTCCATGTACAGGCCAAGTGCATCAGGACATATGAGTACCAGGAAAACAGACAAGCCATACCCTTCTGCCTGAAGAACCTCCGCAGGAAGCCTGGACCCCGAAAGATGCCAGCCTGTACGACCCAACAGCTCTTCGGCACTACTGCAAGAGAGCACCCTAACAGAGACTGGAACACCCAAAGCTCCCCATCCCACACCCGAACAGGAATTATGTACTCCAGAAACACTCCCCAGAGGATCCCCTAGACATCCATCCCGTGGACAAGGAACCCCAGCAGCATCCCAAAGAACCGCAGTAAGTCATCCAGTCAGCCATCCCAGGGAGCCAGGACCGGCAGCATACCAGCCCGTGACACCAGACATACTACCAGCCTTCAGCAAGTGAAAGTACCAAATCATGTATCTATTAACAGAGACCATACACACACCTATACATATATATATAAATATCAATATATATACACACATTATATATACATTCATACATAAACACATTCATTTCTTTATTTTTTTATTTTTTTTTTTATTTGGTGTTTCGACGGTGCTTGTAACGACACATACCTATACATACCCCCGATACAGGGATACCCAGTCCGCCATGGGACAACCCAGGGGAGGGGAGCTCACAGCCACAAGGGCAGAGCCAAGCCCGTGAAGACAAGGAACCTATAACCACCCTAGACTGGGCCGTCCAGACCGGAGACACTGATCAGTCTCCCATACAGCCAAAGCCACCTGTAACTAGGTAACCATGCAGCAGAAGGAACCGCATGTGGGAACCATTAGCCATACATTGATGCAACAATGTCCATGCAGAGGCCAACAGTCCACACATATTGTATTTTATTTTATTTTTTTCTTTTTTTTTTTTTTTTTTGTTTGTTTTGTGTTGTTGTTCGAGGTTTGTGTATTTCCAAGTAACCAATCATATCAACTACAAGCCCGAGAACCCCAGAGAGGAGAAGACTACAGAGGGGTCAAGGACAAGAACAGTACCCCCCCCCCCTGCATGGTAGCCCCAATGCAGCGCAGCCAGGCCCAAGCAAGAGGCACCAAAGAAAAAAAAACAGTGAAAGAAAAGGAGATGGGCGGGGGCAAAGAGGGGAACCCACATCAGAAGAAAAGAGAAAACAAAGAGCATGCAGGGGACAAAAAGGAGAAAACACAAAAGGCACACAAGAGAGAAAAACAGGGACAGACTCCCATGAAGCAAGAAAAGAAACAAGGCAGAATGAACCGAGGAGGAGAACAAGCCATCCAAAGAACAGGCCAAAGCAGCCAAGAGACAGCAAAAGCAAGCAGGCACAAGCCCAAATTCGCGATCCCCACGAAAATCCCGTGTCCCGGAGTGCAATGGCCAGCAACCCACAAGCAGCACCGCTGCGCACCCAGTCCCTAGCCCGAAGAGCAGAGAGAAGGGAGATGTGAAAGGAGTAGAGCATCCCAGGGAACGGAGCCACGCACCAGGCGTGAACCCCACTGCCGCAGCCCTGTCCCCCAGCAACATCGAGATCCCAGCCGAAAGCTGGACGAACCCGTCGCCCCCCTGCAGCAGTCTGCTCCCCTGATGAGGAACCCTCAGTCGCAGGTCCGACCCCAGAGGTCCCAGCCCGGAGCCGGACGTTCCCGCTGCCTCAAGCAGGCAAGCAACCAGCACCCCAGTGCGGCAACTCCTGGGGCCTGCGAGAAGACGCCACTGCCACCACCAGCCCGTCGGGGAGGTGCACCCGGAACCAGCAGTCGCACCGTGTCCCAACAGAGTCCCAGGCAGCGCTGCCCCTCCGCATCACCTGGGCTGCGCGGCACACTGCCGGATGCCCATGCAGCTCACGGTCGCTCCAAGGCTCCAACGGACAGCGGGGATGTCAGCGTCCCCCTCTACCAACAAACCTCTAGTGGAGGGGACAGCACCTCCCGCCATGCGATGCAGCCGGGACCAATCGCAGGTTCAGAGAAACCGCTATACTGCTGTTCCCACGCAGTCCAGGAAGCTCATCCTCAGGAAGGGAGCGCATTGGCGTAGTCTGGATGACCCAGCGCCACAGATCCCACAAAGGCCACCCAGTAGCAGGAAGGATAAACGCCGAGACAGCGCACTGCAGGAACCAGCCGCCAGGTCCGGTAGGAGGCCTCCACAAAACCGTCCAAGGCTCCATGCACCCTCTCTCCACAGGCACCCTGGAACAGGTACTTGGACAAGGCACTGGAGAGACTCGCAGCAAAGCTTCCTCTGTCCCCTCTTCCTCCAGACAAACATGTCCATTTCCTGTCACCAACCCTTTAAGCTATTTTTCTTTACTCCTCCCCTCATACTCACTTCCTTATGCATCAACCCTCCCCATGACATGCTTCCCCTCCTGTACCCTGTGGTCCCTTCCGGGGAATTCCGTTTATATTAATTACTTTTTGTTTTTTGGGGTGGGGAAGAATCGCCTATGCATCTAGACAAATGATGCTTCTGTTATTAATATTGGCTATAAAATTGTAATCTCCTGTAGATCTACTTTCACTGCAGTGCCATTGTATGCAATAAACTGGAGCCAGACTTCCCTCTGTGTTCTAAGACCTGCCAGAGGACCAGGATGAGAAGAGGTAGGAACTCTGGTCCTGATTGTCTTTCACATGTGAGGATTGTTATACATGGTCTTTAATCAATCTTTCCATCTAGATGACCTGTTCATACATGAGGACCCCTCCCTAGTGAGTTTGCCTGGACCTCTCCTGTTTGTGGATTCAGAAACATCTATGCAGGAAAAAGGTATATCCTATCGCCAAGTCTGTCTGCCTGGAGTCTAAGCAGTTCTAAAACACACAAGGACAAGAGTGAATGATTGCTGCACGCTTGCTCTGGTCCTTGCCTATAAATGTGGACAAATCGTTGGGCTAGGAAACTGCACCATGGAGCTAATAAAATTTGCAACCGATTTTAACACTGAGTGTCAGAGGGCTGCGCAATGCATTACATGTCCCTCTGGCACTCAAAGGGTTAAACATTTTACCTCTTGAATGCTAGTCTCAAATGAGTTGCTGGTGACCCATCCAACATACAATGCGTTGGATACCATTCTGGCCCTGAAAGGGTTAAGCAGAGGGATTTTTATTTAACCCCTATTGTGCTGTTGGCTTGCTCCACTTCTTTGATCTTTATACATGAGACACTCTTGTATCTTATATGGTCTTCGCAAAGGTTCTTCCTGTCCTCTCACTACACAACTCGAGCCATCGCTCGGCTGTAATCTTTCACTGGTTTCCCCCTGACTTTGGAATGCCCTCCCTATCCCCATTCGCCAATCATCCACACATCACTTTCAAGCATCTGCTCAAGGAGGCGTCTCTAACAATATCCTCGTTTTGCACAGTCACATCACAATCCTTCTGCATTTCCTTCACTACACCTTGTACTTGCAATTATGGTTCTCCTCCTACGCTCTCTGTATGTCGTCATGAATTCTTAATAGATTGTAAGCTTCTTGGTGCAGTGCCCCTTTCCTATGATACTATGCTGCACTTTGCCCTACAAAAATGCAATGATCACACTTCAGCCTAATGTTCTTTTCAGCACAAAGCAACTCAAATAAATATATTCTTTAAATTTACAAAAAAACATATCTAAGAGCCATTCTCTTTCCTCCTAGCTTACATTGTAAAGGAGTATCTAACTATACAAGTTCTCTCCATCCTTGGGATTCTCGCAGTGATCATCATCTTGGCTGTTGTGTTCCTGTTTTCTTTTAAACGGAAGTCAAAATCTGTAGCACATTGAGAGCTTTTGTAACAATAAATATTTAAAATCTACAACTATCGAGTGTCTCTGATCATTCATAAAGGTGAATAGCAAAGGGGACTGCATAAAATGTTAATGTTAAAGCTGGCAATTTACAAGAATATAAATGTGAACCACCACATAAATGTAACACCTGGAACTTCTATGGCACTGATGGGTCTCGAGCAGTTAGTGGTGCTCAGTGTAGCCTATATACATGGTCACATGATTTCCTCACCCAATAGGAGTGTACTGTGAAGGGCCTTAGTTCATACGTCCCAACATTTGAAATGGCCAATGAGGGACACTTTTGTTTCAGGTGGTATTGCTGGGGGCGTGGCTGGTGGGTGGGGCATTACTGAGAACGTTTAGGTTATTTAATGACACCTCTGTGTAACATGATTTCGAGCAAGACCAGAGTGTTTTATTTACACAGACTGACTTATAAACACACATACTGAAGTATAAACAAACATTAATGTGGGTTTTATTGCTGTGGAGCAATGTGATACTTATATACACACACACCACACAGTCTGATCTCCTAAACAATGGAACACAAGGGTGGGAAAGAGGGACAGAGGGATTTGGGTCTCAGAGAGGGGTACTTGGGGAGTATGTTGGTTTGGAGGAAGCTCTTCTGTTCCAGGCAACTTTGTGTCCTCAACTATTGGACTATAAATGTAATCATTCCCAACCAGGGGCGTCAGATTTTTCCAGGGGAGGGGGGCAAAGCAATAATATGCTAGCCTGACCAGCCCCTACTTTATATGGAGTGGTCAAGTGTATGGGGGCAAGTGCCCTCCCCTCAGGACACCCATGTCCCCAACCAGCCATTGGCTGGTTATGAATCATGGGAGTTCTAGTCCAACAGCTGGAGTGCCAAAGGCTGCTGACCTCTGTTCTATACCAAGTGTGTGGTGTATGTAGATACTCTTGTCCAGGGTACCTTTAATCCATGACCATGTAGAGTCTTCATGTGTGGGCTCCTATTCTAATGGTTCTCGTTTGGGTCCTGAAAAATGGCACGTCCTTATTCATCAAATTAAAGAAGTGAAATTCCATACTTCCCAACATTTCAAGTGGCTGAAGAAGGGGACACTTTCTTTCGGGCAGTGTTTCTCAACTCCTGCCTCAGAACCCACTAACAGGCCAGGACTTAGGGATTTCTCTGCTACAGCACAGGTGTGGTGATCAGAGGCTCATTCACATTGATTAACTCACCTGTGCTCTAACAAGGAAATCATCACATCCTGGCCTGTTAGTGGGTCCTGAGGACAGGCATTAAGAACCACTGCTTTAGGTGGTGGTGTTGGGGGCATGGTTGGTGGGCGAGGCATTACTGAGAATTTTTAGGTTCCATCATGACCAATCAACACATCTCCTGGCCGTATGCTCAAAAGAAAAGTGGAGGCATTCTGGGGCAAACCATGCATCCTGTAGGGGAGAATTAAAAATTCCCAGTGACTTAAATGGGGATTTGAACACTAGGGAGTCCTCCAACACATTGTGTAGCTATAAATGATTTACAGCAAGGCCAAACATGTTTATTTACACCGAATAATGTATAAACACACATACTGAAGCTTTTTCAAATATTAATGTGAGTGGTGTTTATTTGCTGTGGAGCAATATGATGCCTATATACACACCACACAGTCTGATCTCCTAAACAAAGGGACACCAGGGTGGGAAAGAGGGACAGAGGAATTTGGGTCTCGAAGATGGCCTGTCCTGACTAAAGAGAGACACATAGGAGGTATGAAGCCCTAATATTTCCTAAAGAATGTCACTTGGGAAGTTTCCCACTAGAGAACAAATTTTAATGGAGATGTGAGGCCACGCAGGGTGCACAACACTCCAAATGTAGATTAATTTTTTTTTCCCCCCTCTTCCCCTCCAGTAATATTGACCCATACCTCCCAAGTGTCCCTCTTTAGGGGGGGGCAGTCCATTTTTGAGACTCCAGTCCCTCTGTCCCCCTTTCCCACCCTGGTGTCCCTATGTTTAGGAGACTAGACTGTGTGATGTATATAAGTGTCCCACCCTGGTGTCATGTGTTTAGGAGATCAGACACTGTGATGTGTGTATATAAGTGTATCACCCTGGTGTCCCTGTGTTTAGGAGATCAGACTATGTGGTGTGTATATAAGTGTATCACCCTGGTGTCCCTGTGTTTAGGAGATCAGACTGTGTGGTGTATGTATATGTGTATCGCATTGCTCCACTGTAATAAAACTCACATTTATATTTGTGTAAACTTTGGTATATGTGTTTATAAGTTAGTCTGTGTAAATATAATATGTTCGTCTTGCTCTGTCATTTATTCAGTTACATAAAGAGGTGTCAATAGGTCCTCAAATAACTAAAAACTCTTGGTAATGCCCCGCCATATCTTCAACAACACCTCCTAAAACACAAGTGTCCCTCTTTGGCCGTTTAAAATGTTGGGATGTATGTTAGCCCTTCCAGTGCCTGAGGGTTGTCTATCATCTGGCATTCAAAGGGTTAATGCACTGAAAAGGGGAACCCAGGAAATAAGTGACTCTTCATTTCCACAGGAAATTGTCCTTGATACAGCAATCTGATCTATTTAACCCTTTGAGTGCCAGAGGGGTACGGAATGCATTGCTTTGCAATGCATTCCGTACCGCTCTAGCACTAAAAGGGTTAATGTTTTGTTACATTTGAACTTTGCTGTTGTCTTTAACTGAACAAGAGATTTGGAGGTTTTTATGGTTCTTACGAATCGCGGGTGGAGCTCTCTCTATGGATAATCTCATTCACATTGAAAGTCCATTGCTTACTGTGAAAAGTACCCTTCAGGCACTCAAAGGGTTAAAATGCTGCACAGCAAAAGCCAGAAACTGCAGATAATATGCAAAACTTATATAAAAAGATAAACAGACTGTATGAAGGAAACCTACCTAGGTAAGTGCTTCTCTTAAACACCATAAGAACCACATATTCCTATAGATATATTTACCTTTTTAAAGCAGAACTTTCACCTGCTATAAAGTTGCCCTGCACTAATTAAGCAGGTAGCGACTAACTTTATAATAGATAAAGATATCAGATGATAAAGAAATCCTTTATTGTAGGAGACTGACGGGCAGGTTAGTGCAGTCTACTCTCCTGCGCCATCAGTCCCTTCCGGTTACCATGTGGCACACTGCAGTGCTTCTTAATGGAGACAGGGACTGACATCGCAGACAAGATGTCTGCCCTGATGCCTGGCTTCCGGTCTCCTATATTAAAGGATTTATTTATAACGGGCTACATTTCAGAGGTAACATAGCTATTATAAAGTCAGTCCCGTGGTTCTCAATTTTTTTTTTTTTTTTTTTTTTTTTTTTTTTTTACTCGGGGCACCTCTAACACGTAATCTTGAACATTCGGGGCACCCCTAACATATTTAATGTACTTTATCAAGGGCATAATGAAGGGTGCAATACATACATAAATATACAGTATTATTAGGTCTTATAATCATAATACCATAACTAAACATATTGTGCATAACAATTTCTATAAATCTTTATTTAAAAATCCATTTTTGTTAGTCTTTATAGAAAACACAGGGCACTCTAAGTTGGTGTGCCACGGCACCCTGGTTGAGAATCGCAGAGCAGGACGCTACCTGCTTAATTATTGCAGGGCGACTTTATAGAGGGTGAAAGTTCTGCTTCAAAGAAGGCTATCTCAATGTAAGGGGATCCTAAATATATTTCTAGATTTCGTGGCCTCCTTTTACAATTTCTCCAGGTGGCTCCAAGGTGCTTAAAACTGCCCCGAGACCTGTCTGCACCGCTAGAGTCAAGAAGCACCAGAAGTGAATCCTTGGAAGTACATCAACACCTCTCACTTCTAGGGCGATTGCCTTCGGAGACCTGGGACAGCAGTGGATAACTTAGGGTGACCACATTTCCATTCTGCCATTCCGGGATATGTGGTCACCCTAGTCCAGCAGCTTAGAGTGGGAACCCTTACTCGAAAGATGGTCATCGCAGGTGGGAGCCTCAGCCGCAGGTCTCACTTGCAGCACCACCATACCTGCTCCACCCCAGCTGTCTCGCACGTACCAGTTCGGCCAGCCAATGAAATGTATTTGCTATATGGTCTTCATTGGCTAGCTCAGCCAGCCAATGAGGACCAAATAGCAAATCCATTTCATCGGCTGGCTGGACTGGTGCATGTTTCTCAATTTCAGGACTCTTTGTTGTCATGGTGGGGGGGTGACCTGGGACGCGGGACACAGACCCCCAGTAAGTTACAGTCCCGGGCATTTCGGGACGTGTGGTCACCCTAGGATAACTGTGGAACAGGAGCTGATGGTTCAATCCGCCAGTAATGAGCAAATCTCTGGAACCATATCTCCACAACAGGTCCCCTGCCGTATCTTTCTCTACCATGTTGGACAGGACGAATAGAGAGAGACAAAGAAAGATACATGGATGAAGACAGAGGCAGACTAAAGTTTTAGAGAGGCCAATAGAAACACTAAAATGGATTGAGAGACAGAGACATTTATGCAGAGAGACTGTGAGAAACTCATACACTGAGAGATAATGAAAATCTGAATAAGAGAAACTGAAATAAAGGAACCGAATAAATGAGATTGAGAGAGACTATGATTTAATGAGAGATTGAATGTGTGTGAGAGAGAATGAAATCTAAATAGAATGAATTACAGAGCTAAAGGGATAGTAATGTCAGAGGCTCGTCAGCAGCGCCGATATAACGATATCCAAAGATAAATACTTCATCGGAATGGTCTACATCGTGTGCTTGCAAACCAAGTACATGTAGACCGTTTCGATGAAGTATTTATTTTTAGGAATCGCTATGTCGGCGCTGCTGAAGAGCCGCCGTCTGATCCAGGAACCATAATCTGCTTCTGACAGCTCGTCAAGCAGAAAGGGGAGGGAGTGGAGAACTTTATTTTCCTATATCCCTCAAACCATAACAGTTTGAGAGATGAGAATAAGTGCAAGTACTCTCTTTTAATTGTATCTACCAAATAGTTAATACTTTCTTCTGACATTACTATCCCTTTAAAGAAAGATATAGGGATTGAGAGAAGCAGAATGAGAGAAATTCAAAGGAAGGGACTGAATGAGTGAGAGTCTAAGACTAAGTAGGAGATTGAAAGAAACGGAGTGAATGATAGGCTTAACCCTTTGAGTGCCAGGGGGTATCCAATGCATTGCAAAGCAATGCTTTGGATACCCCCTGGCACTAAAAGGGTTAAAGACAAAGACAATCATGGAGATATTCAAACAAACGGAATGAGAGCGAGAGAGATTAAAAAAAGAGAGAGACACTGGGTAAATTGGCAAATGTGTTCTATACTTTCAGTTCATTGAAATATCCATTAATAATGGAAGAATCTTGACCACTGATAAATGCAAGGTATAAAAGGGAGTTGTGTGCTCAAACACTGTACAATAATACATGCAACAACAATGTGTCTTGGATGAAACAACTCTCCACTGACGTTGAAAGGGTGGGTGCTAAGAATCGGTCTGGTACCCCACTCCGTAAAACAAATATCCACACAATCCAGATTAGTGATAGCACAATTGTTCTGACATGTTTTTTTTGTCCCACTGCGTCAGTGTCTACATGTTTTTTTTTTTAATGCTTTAAAGGGATAGTAATGTTTCACAAAAACAGCAGCTCCCATTAACAGTAACATAGAAAATTAGGTTGAAAAAAGACACAAGTCCATCAAGTTCAACCTTCGCCTCATACCCCAGTAACTGAGAATTTTATAGCTTTCCTGCTACCAATTAAATTAGTCTTCATCAGGCCTTCCTGATTAGCCTACTGATAAACAGTATATCTCTGTATGTTCCCTTTTGAAACAAATGTATTTAATCTTCTCTTAAATGTATCCATTGTATCTGCCATAACTACCTTCCTGGGCAATGAATTCCACAATTTAACAGACCTTAACCATAAAAAAAACTTTCCTCTGCTGAAGTTTAAACCTCCTTTCCTGTAATCTCAAGGTGTGTCCCCTGGTCACCTGATCAGGCCTCGGAATAAATAGCTCACCGCAGAGATCCTTGTATTGACCTCTCATATACTTGTAAATGTGATAAGGTCTCTTCTTTTAATCTTCATATTATTTGGGCCATGGAGAGTGTTATTTCAATATTGTCAGAGTTGCAGTTCAAGAGTAATTGAATGATAAAGTATCCCCCTCCCGCTCCTTTTACCTATTGTAACCACCTCCCTTCAGATGTGGAATCTGGTCTCTTAACCGGACAGCTCACAGCAAGGGACAATCTTCTTACTGTGAGAACAATGAAAATCCTGCCCCCCTTGACAGGTTTTTCCATTATGCTAATTGAAGATTTTCCCTTTCTGCAAGCCATCTTGACACCATCACTTCTATTCTGAGGTGAGCAGTGGTACATCAGTAAAAGGGGCAGGAGGGGGATACTTTATCATTCAATTACTCTTGAACTACAACTCTGACAGTATTGAAATAACACTCTCCATGGCCCAAATACTATGAAAGATTAATTGGAGCTGCTTTCATTGTAGCATTACTAGCCCTTTAATAAAATCTTGTTTATAAAAATGAGTGCTGCCACTAATCTGGATTATATCGATAAATGCACAAAGGATTTTATCGATGACTGGACCAAGGAAAAACAGAAGGAAGAGTGTGTTATATGAAGCTTAGTAAGTAGCCCACAAGAGTATGATACACCAAGGGCCATATGTTCAAAAGCAAAGTGGAGGAGCTCTTAGCCAAACCATTTGCACTGTAGGGGAGAACAAAAAAAAATCCCATTGAATGCTAGAGAGATCTCCAATGCATTGCATTGTAATGCTTTAGAGACCTTTCTAGTATTCAGTTGGTTAAAGTACCCATTTAAATCAATGGGGATATTTAGTTCTCCACTATAGTGCAAATAGTTTGCCCCAGAACGCCTCCACTTTTCTTTTGAACATAAGGCGCTAAGAGATGAAGACAAATTCACACTGATGTTCATGTAGTAAAATAAACTAGAACGATTCTGGGACAAACCAAGAGAGACGCAGGGAAAATAAAATACCCCATTGATTTAATTTGGGCTTTTAACCCCTTGAATTCTAGTGAGTTTTCTGATGCGAACACTGCTCAGCAGGAATCATGTCAGGGTCTAGCAGTAACCAAATAGTGACCTGTTGGTGGATCACGATGTACCTATAGATCACTTCTGATGTACAGTTTATAGAGGAGTATAGTAGACAGATCAATGGTTTTCACAATGATCAGTTATATCTCCCTTTATATTTTTTTATGTTTTTGACCCTGAGACTCAGGATTCTCAGCCAAAACTCAGGTAGGAGGACCAAATTCTTAGGTTCAGAGAGTCCAGCACAGAGGCGTAACTAGAAGCCACTGGGCCCTGGTGCAAGAATTGGCATGGGCCCCCCCGACCACATTGGCCCCCCTCAACCACATTGATCACCTCCACATTGCCTCTTCAACAATGCCCCCCATCTCCACATTGCCCCTTCCACAATGCCCCTCATTCTCCACATTGCCCCTTCATCTCCACACTGCCCATGCAACAATGCCCCCATCACCACATTGACCCTTCAACAATGCCCCTACTGACCCCCCCGTCCTCCTACCTCGAGTCCCTGGTGGTCTAGCGGTGTGTGACATGACAGATCTGTGCCTCATTCGGCACAGACCTCTGACCGGAACTCAAGCTCCCGCGCGGTTCTTAGTAATGCAGAGCGCTGGGAGACTATGTCATCACTCTGCATTACTAGGAGATCAGTTGTGCTGCCCTGTTTCATAAGTTGGTGCGTGGCGAGGGGGCGGTCGCAGGTGTGACCCCTATTGTTACGCCACCGGTCCAGCATTACCTACTACATCAGAGATGTCCAAGTTCAATCCTCAAGGGAAACCAAAAGGCTAGGATGTAAGGATTTCCCTGATTAAGCATAGCTGAGTTAGTCAGAGGCTCATTTACTTTGATCGGCCCACCTGTGCTTAAACAAGGAAACCCTAAAACCCCAGGTTGTTGGTAACTCTTGAGGACCTAACTTGGACACCTCTGTACTATGTGATCTGCACCAACTAACTGTTTCATTAGTCTCTGAATTAACCCTTTGAGTGCCAGACTGGTACGGAATGTATTGCTTTGCAATGCATTCCGTAACACTCTGGCACTCAAAGGCTTAATACCTCACAATATTTTGACTGGCCAGATAGGGACGCTCTTGGTTTAGGTGGTGTTGCTGGGGGCATCCCTGGTGGGTGGGGCATTACTGAGAAATTTTAGGTTATCTCATATTTACACAGACTCATTTATAAACACATATACTGATGTTTAAACAAACATTGATGTGAGATGTATTGCTGTGGAGCAATGTGATGCATTTATATAGACACCACACAGTCTGGACTCCTAAACAGAGAGACATCAGGGTGGGAAAGAGGGATTTAGGCCTCAAAGAGGGACTGCCCCCCCAAGAGAGGAACTTGACAGTTACGTTGGGATTGGAGCAATTTCTACTAGAAAAGCAGAGGGAGAAGTCCTGTTTGTCTTCTGTGGAACAAGCAGGAAGATCACAAAGTTGTAGCATATTAGCCCTTTAAGGACCAGAAGGTAGGGTGACCACGGGTCCCGGAACGTCCGGGACTGTCCCTTATTTCAGGGCTATGTCCCGCGTCCCGGGTCATCTTCAACCGGGACAATGAAGTGTCCCGGAATGAAGCCAAGCCGCCCTGGATGTCAGCCTGCAAGCGGTGTGTCACATCATGGACGCCGCGAGGGAGCGCTTGGTATCGCTCCCTCGCGGCATCCATGATATGACACACCGCTTGCAGGCTGACATCCAGGGTGGCAATGCAGCTTACCTGATCTCCTGGAGGCAAGCGCTCTAGTAATAAAGAGCTCTGGGAGATGACATCATCTCCCAGCGCTCTGCATTACTGAGCACAGCGCGCGGGAGCTTCAGCTCTGTGCCGGAGGAGGCACAGAGCACTTTCCACGCCGCTAGACCACCAGGAACTCAAGGTATGAAGGGGCAACTAGGGTGACCACGTCCCGGAATGGCAGAAGGGAAATGTGGTCACCCTACCAGAAGGGTGTGAAACAGGCTGACCAGACCTCACCTTTAACCAGGGACACATAGGAGAAATGCATACTGCAGGACTGCATTGATTTCAGTGAAGTACTGCAAAATGGCTATTTCCTAGGTGTCCCTGATTAAAGGTGAGATCTGGTCAGCCTAGTGTGAAACACAATGCTCCGCAATGCATTCCCCCCCCCCCCCTTATGATCTTTAGGGGGTTAAGGATTTCCTTGAGAACTGATTAGAACATCTCTGGGTTCTATCACCTCCCAGATTCTACTATTTGGGAACATGTAAGACTTAATGTTTCAAAACTCTCAGGGTCAGCTCATTTTGAAAGCTCCCAGGTATGTTAATTAGGTGTGATCATAATCACAAAAAACTACTTTAACCCCTATTAAGTCATAGAGATCCTAAACACAATTAACAGGGTACCTGTCTGGAAACCAATGGATTTAACCCAGGGTTAGGCAACATTAACTATCCATCTGTTGGGAACTAATACTCCCATCATCCCCAAAAATCTAATTATCACGCAAGGGGTTAAACCTGATGGTAGTGTGATTGTGATTTGCAACCAAAGGTTAAATCTGTTGGAAAGTGTGATTGGCACAGAAGGGGTTAAATGTGTCATTAGGATGATTGGCTAAGGCAGGATTTATCCAGGACACTTAAAATGATTCCCTGGGTGGAGTGTTACTTTTCATTTGTTATAATGGGTTTCTAGCAGGAAGTGGGTTGGTGTGTGTGGGATCATGTTGTCCTTGTTGCTGATGGCCTGTTCTACTGCAGGCACCAAGATGCCTATTTCTGTACCCCTTAATTCTAGGTAATTATTTATATTATTTGCTAATTGCCCTCCCCCTCTTCTTACAGGGACTGTGTTTAACTTTATTTGTCTTTCAGGTTTTTCATTCTGGGATGCCTCTTACTTGCACTCTCTGCAGCAGCTAAATCACTGGATTTCCCAGGTAAAGAGATGGTCTGACTAGGGAACAAGTTACACACCTATCTATATAAAGGGGTCTTCTGTCTCTGCTGTGCAGAGTGGTGGTTCCTGACCCCTGCCTCAGGGGTGGCAAATGGGTCATGTCTTAAGGGCTCTCCTACCTATGCACAAGTTAACTAATAGTGACTGTGATGTTATATCTCACCTGTACACAAACTTTTGAGTGCCAGTGTGCAATGTGTTGGATAGCTCTCTGGCCCCCTTTTAAAGGGTTAAACCAGTGGTTCTCAACTCCAGTCCTTGGGACCCACTAACAGGCCAGGATGTGATGATTTCCCTGTTAGAGCACAGGTGAGTTAATCAATGTGAATGAGCCTCTGATCACATGATTTCCTTGTTATAACACACGTGAGTTAATCAATGTGAATGAGCCTCTGATCGCCACACCTGTGCTCTAGCAGAGAAATCCCTAAGTCCTGGCCTGTTAGTGGGTCCTGAGGGCAGGAGTTGAGAACCACTGCGTTAAACTTATGATCCGTCTGGTCCTCTTCTGGATAGGGTCAGGAGCCACAGCTGTAGAAGAATGGGAGAATGTTTTTGATTTATAAAAAGGAGGTTGATTGCCAGAGGTGTCCTTCACCATGCTAAGCAATGCATCTGACATCCCTGGCATTTAAAGTGTTAAGCACACTGAAAGCCAGAGATGTTTCCACTGCATTCTAAAGTAATGTTGGGTGCCCCTCTAAAACTGTGTTAAATTAACCATAGTCTCTAACCCATTTTGTTATTCTCTAGCTGGGGGAAGATTAACCCCTTAAGGACTACATGACGTGGTATGACCGTCACGGTCCTTATACCCTTAAGGAACAGTGACGGTCATAGCACGTCACATACTTTTTACTTACAGCGCTCTACCGGGAGTGCTGTAAGTAAAAATGGTGGCTAAAATTGATCGCTCCAAGACTGGAGCGATCTCTCTTAGTCCTCCAAGCGGCGCGCCGGTACGCGTAACAGGTCACATGTACCGGCGCGTCGGCAAAGATCAAATCGGTCCTTAAGGGAAGGTAACTTCCCTGGACCACTGGTACTTAAGGGGTTAATATAGTAGATGATGTTAGTATAGTGTCCATGGTGGAGATGGCAATGCGTTACTGATGGTAACGTTTAACAAAAACAGCCACTTCAATTAACCTTCATAGTATTTGGGCCATGGAGAGTGTTATATCAATACTGCCAGAGTTGTAGTTCAAGAGTAATTGAATGATAAAGTATCCCACTCCTGCCCCTTTTACCTAGTGTAAGCAGCATCCCCTCAGATGTGGAATCTGGTCACTTGACCAGACAGCTTGCAGCAAGGGACAATCTTCTTACTGTGAACATAAGGAAAACCCTGCCCCCTTGACAGGTTTTTCAGACTTCTCCTTATACTCACTGAAGGTTGTCCGGATGGATTGCAGACAGGGACAGTCTTGCTGCTTAGAGGTGATCAATGTTATATCAGTAAAAGGAGAGGGAGGGGGATACTTTATCACAACTCTGACAGTATTCAAATAACACTCCATGGCCCAAATACTATGAAGATTAATTGGAGCTGCTTTTATTGTGAATCTTTAGGTGTCCATATCCCTTTAAATCAGCGACTCCTGAAAACTTAATTCTGCATGATTGCACAGGAATTGTTGTAACCCTGCAGTGACGTGCTGGGGTGTGCATTGCTGACAACTTTTACTGTATTTCATGACCTACTGAAACCTCTTATTTAAATAAATGATTTAGAGCAAAGTATTTTATTTGCGCAGATTAACTTATATACACACATAGTGAAGTTTACACACATTAATGTGAGTTTTAGTGCTGTGATACACTTCTATACACACCACACAGTCTGATCTCCTAAACACAGGGACACCAGGGTGATACACTTATATACACACCACACAGTCTGATCTCCTAAACACAGGGACACCAGGGTGATACACTTATATACACACCACACAGTCTGATCTCCTAAACACAGGGACACCAGGGTGATACACTTATATACACACCATACAGTCTGATCTCCTAAACACAGGGACACCAGTGTGATACACTTATATACACACCACACAGTCTGATCTCCTAAACACAGGGACACCAGGGTGATACACTTATATACACACCACACAGTGTGATCTCCTAAACACAGGGACACCAGGGTGATACACTTCTATACACACCACACAGTCTGATCTCCTAAACACAGGGACTCCAGGGTGATACACTTATATACGCACCATACAGTCTGATCTCCTAAACACAGGGACACCAGTGTGATACACTTATATACACACCACACAGTCTGATCTCCTAAACACAGGGACACTGGGGTGGGGATGAGGGACAGAGGGATTTGGGTCTCAGAGGTACTGTCCCTCCCAAAGAGGGACACTTGGGAGGTATGAAGCTGGATACCTCTGGCACTCAAAGGGTTGCAGGATGGCTATACTAAAAAGTGCTGACTGTATTGGTTACTGTGCTGCTCTGCAGAATGATCTCTCTATAAGAATCTTGCAGTGACCTGGCCATTGTGTATGATTGATTGTGTGTGTGTATTCATGAATATGCTAAAGCAGTGTTGTGTTTTCTGTGGCCATTTCGGGACAAACCCAGGGCTTACATGTTCCTGTAAACAAACTCTAGAACATATTCTGACTCTGCATCCAGGCGCTTCTATAGTTACAAGAGTACAAACGATGGGCAGTCTGTGACCTTTCTCCGGCTGTTGGACTTAGTTGCATACAATGCTGCTAGCTGAGGGCAATGCAATTGTATTCTAACAGCTGGAGGGCTACAGATCTCACTTCTGACGTGGGTAATGTGATCAATTTGCCATCTAAATGTAGGATATATATTTTTACACTCTTTAGGACTGCTCAGGAAGAAGTGTGATCCATGGATGTGTTGTATAGCCCTCTGGCACTCAAAGGGTTAAAATGGCAATCTGGTCATATTAAACACAGGTATATGTTCACAGCAGCACAAATATCATTGGAGATGCTAATGCTTTATTCCCCCCTCCCATATGCTCTTGTATGTGAGTCAGAAGCCATTTTTCTTGGAGACGAGAATGGTAGAGCCAAGCTTTGCTTTGAGAGTGGCAGCTGTGGCTCGTCAGGACACGAATCCCTGGACAGGGATAGTACATTGCACTTGCAGGTCTATCTTTCATATCTGTGAATTATCAGGATATCCGCCTCCCTTGCAATTTGTCTCTAAAGACCTTGTATTGAAGAGAACTGGAGTCATTTTGGGACAACTTTCCACTGAAGTGAAGGGATCTTCTGCATTGGAGAGACCTACAAGTCAATAGGCTAAAAATTCTAATTTTTATCAATAGGGAATTTTTATTTATCCCATATGGTAGTTGGTTTGCTCAAGAATAGTACCTGTTCAATTTACTGAATAGGGCACTTAACCTCTTGAGTGAAAGAGGGGTGCCCAATGCATTGCCAAGGCACTCAGAGGGTTAATATCTTTGAAATTCCCAAAGTTTAACTCTTCTGTGGTCCCCCCCCCACCCAGTGTGCAGTGTTCTTACAATAAAATATAATACTATATCAGACGTTCTAATTAACACTAATAACATTTTCTAGGGTCATTTTCCTGCCTCGATGATGAAATCCTGATAAGAAAACCCAAAGGGATCCGCCTGAGTAACTGGCAGCATATTCATGTTGTAGGTAAGAAGATATGTTATGGGTTTACTTCCATGGAGGATACCAACCTTTACCTTTTTGATGCTGGAGGAGGCTGTAAGATGACTGGTGTCTGGTGACATTTTAAGGAGCTTTAACTCCTTGAATGCTATGCCTCCAATGGGTTGCAATGCATTGGAGGGTGGAGACCTAGCACTGAAGGAGCAGTGTGGCTTTTAACCCTGAGTAGTAATATAATAACTAGTATTTATATAGTGCCTCTTCCCACTGGGACTCAAAGCAACTTCATTGTGCATGCTTGGAATTAACTGAATCTGCAGCTGAATAATAGAGGCTATTAACCAATCAATGGTACTCATTTATCAGCCTCAGAAGGATGAAGGACTGAGTTGACTCTACCAGGAATTGAACCTGCAATCTTTAGGTTTGAGCAGGTGCTGCAGTTAGGGCATTTACCACTGAGCTGTCTCACCAGGGATACCCCCTGAGTGCCAGGAGTATTAAACGCATTGCAAAGCAACTTGTTGGAAATCAACCCCCCCCGGCTCTTAAATAGCGAAGAGTAGAGAATGGGGGAAGGGGAGGGGGGAAGAGTCTGGCCAGCCTACATTTTATATGCAAACTGAGGTGTAGTTGCATACATAAAGCTAGCACATTCATGGCCAGGATGCTGTCTTCTACAGTATGAACTTTAGATGAGCTAAACCTTACCTGCTACAATTTTGATGTCAAGTGTAGGAGGAAGAATGTGGTAGGACTGGTCCAAAATGAGTCGTCATTGAGCTGGATGGGCTATAGCCCATCCTAATTTGAAAACTATGTATGGTAACTAAAACCTCAATTTTCATATAAACTATAAATGATCCAGATCAGACAGTGGGCTCTGAAGGTTGGATTGAGAATTGGTGTTAAAGGTACGAGTTGTGCCTTGGAAGAGGTGTTGCTTACTTGTCTGGCTCCTAAAGGTTCTTACAGTTTTCATGGGGTATTTATGCAATTTAATCCTTTTGAGTTCCAGAAATGTATCCAAAGTATTGAAACACAATTACATTGTATATCTCTGGCCCTCAAAGGGTTAAAAAGAATCAGTCTCGTTTCAGTTAAAAATAACATTACATGGCGTGGGATGGTTCTCTGCTTCGTAATTCAGCAATACAGTCTTTGAGAGGTTTAGTCCGCTTCTTACTCAGGAGTGCTTTTTTCAAAAAAGTGGTACCAGGTCACCTTATACTGTGAAGTCTCTACAGGCTAATATAGCATATCCATAAAAGGCTCCATAGAGCAGTGGTTCTCACTTTTTCACTTAAGGCAACCCTAAAACGTCATCTAAATTTTTGGGGCACCCTCTGCATATTTTATAAATCAAGGGCATACTGAAAGGTACATAAATATGCAGTTTTTACAATCCTAACCAATATACGTGGTGCATGATCATTTTAATAAATATACATTTGAAAATGAATACTTGCACTTTGTCAAGTCAAATAAGGGGCACCCTAAGTGGATGTCCCTGGCACACCACAGTGCCAAAGCACCCTGGTTGAGAACCACTGCTGTAGGGTTTGAGCAAAAGACTAGACTTCATTAGTTGTGGTATTTTATTATAATCTTAATTTGCCTCTTCCTAATTAACCTGTTGTATGCTAAACCCCCCCCCACCACCGATTTAATGCATTTTAGCTCTAGTATCCAAATACTTAAAATTGAGTCCCTCCTGGAACGGGTGGCTCCTCACGTAACTGAAGCACGTGTCTCAGCAGGTAAAACGTGCCCTCAAATTGCCTTTTCTGGTCTCATTAAACTGTATAACCAATGAAATGTCTCTGTAGGATGGTCTACCATTAAAAATGCAAGTTTATGGCTCTAATGTGTGGATGCTAGCTGGAAATAAGACTTAACATGAATACAAATTCATTTGTATATTTTGATTTCTAAATGACCCTCTGTATTCAAATGCTCTGGTATCACCAGTATGACTTGAACTCATTCTTTCCATTTACAGATTCAGCTGGTGTTCAAATCCCAGATTGTGTTCACCTTGTGGATGGTAAAATACTGACTGTTCCTTATAAATGTACTGAATCTGAGGTATGACTGTTGCTCGTCCTATGACTGACTAGATTAATTTTGCTCTAAGCCAATTACAATTCCCAGGTAGAACAGAACAGAGGATCACAAAGTGCCAGGTCTTAATATAGAGGTCTGGAGAAGGGATTCTTAATCTTGGGGAGATTTATATTATATAAAAAAAAAAAAAAAAAAAAAAAAAAGCCAAGCAACAGGTTGTGATAAGGCCTGATATATTATATATGCAAACAATCTGTAGATGTCTGGTTCAGGGGTATTGTGGTTGCTCTGGCCTAGGCTGACCAGACCTCACCTTCAACCGGGGACACATAGGAAATAGGCATATTTCAGGACTGCACTGAAATCAAAGAAGCCCTGCAGTATGCATTTTTCATGTCACCAGTTAAAGGTGAGGTCTGGTCAGCCTCCTCTGGCCACATCTGTAAGTCACAATATGACTGTAACCAACATGGCTGAGTACAGATAGCTGAACAGTTTCACATGTGAAAAACTGCATCTTCTGTGGGAATTCTGTTTAACCCTTCAAGTGCCAGAGGTATCAAACACCTTGTGTTGCAATGCAATTTGTACCTCTGGCACTTAAAGGGTTATGGTAGTCTTTTCAGCTTCCCCTGCATTACAATCACACTTGCCATGCTAACTTTCCACCATAAGAAGTCATTTTTAAAACCTGAGTTCTGTGTCATCAACCCATCCTTACAGAGTTCAGTCAGAAACTGCACAAAAAAAGGTCTGTTTCCTTACCTCTTGTATATAATAAAGGCCTTAAGGAACTTGTGTTTCACACTCCTGGAAATCCCAAGCTAGTTATTTGAACTGTTGTACCGGAGAGGTTTATAGTCCTTTTACCCAGGATTCTGACCACCTGTCTGTGGTCAAGTGAACTTTCTTGCTGCATGTTGTATAGACTGTGGCTCGCTGTCAGGTATGTTTTCTATAAATGGGCAGCAGCAGATCACTACTTCCAGTGCCAGGGGCAAAGGCCAGCAGAAGGTTGGCCCATACAATCAATATTCCAAAGTCTTGCGTGAATAAGTTAACCCAAGCAGGTGAGACATATGTCTATCCTGCTCCTTGGAAGATGACTGCAAACTAGCTTAAATTTTAACAGTTGCCTTGAAAATATAAGTGGTGCACTTATCCAGTTTCACTCATGTCCTAAATCTAACTTACTCAATTGATCTTTGAATCCAAAAGCATGAAAAATGCTAGATACTGACTTCAACATCTGGGCACACTTTAACCAGTCCAATATTGTTTGCAGTGCATTACACTCCATGCTAGGTCTGTAACCTATCACCAGCTTAAAATGGTGTTCCCTACCAGGTGACACGCCACATTGTATGCGCTTGAGTATTTTCTTTGAAAAAATCTTGGGGAAATATAAAATACTTACTTGGAAGTCTTTGGGGGGGGGCATGTTAGCTAATGTCTTATTCAAGTTGCTGAAACCTTTTGAGGAGGCCATTTTGGTGACTAGCAGTGCAGGGATCTTGGCAACTTCCACTAATTACTACATAAAACAAACCATAAATAAAAGCTGACCATGTCTGTGATCTGTGCATAGTCTACACTGTCAATACTGTAGGTTTTTTCCGTATAACCTGCATCTTATTATACTCCACACTATACTGTGTGGTGCAGTGACAAACATGGCAAGTGTAGACCTATTGTCATTGGCGCACATCTGCAGAATTGCTGTCTGCTACAACCAGTACCACCGGCAGTCAGTACCTGGAAGGGACCTGAGGGCCAAGGGGGGGGGGGGGCAGGACTTGTGATGCTACTTGCCTGGCTCTGGGCCCCAACAGAAGATGGTGCTGGTGTTTGTTGCCCAGTCAAGAGTTTGTGTGTGTGTGTGTGTGTGTGTGTGTGTGTGTGTGTGTGTGTGTGTGTTTTTTTCCCTCATCTATATTAGACTGACAAGGGGCATAGTGATGGCACTAGATCCTGTACTGAGGGTTAACATTGTAGATAAACCTCAGTATGGCTGTTGGATGTACTTCAGATCAGATGTGCCATGGTGTGATTCCTCTCCTTTTCCAACCTCTCTACCAACTGTGCATGTCCATTAACTGCACAGTCCCTACTGCCAAGGGGAAAATATTCCCACATATCTTTATGTACCTGAAGTGGTGGTGGCATGCATTGCTGCTGCTTCAGCACTAGGAACCACCATCAACTGCCCCATACCTCCACTGGTGCTGGTTCTACCACTATCTAGTAATGATCCTGATCCCACCACTACTACCCAAGGGCATGGTGTACATGCCAGCCTGATCCTGTGATCTAATGCCTGGGTGATTGCAGGAGCTAAATTACTGAATGCTATAATTTCTTCTGGTGACACTGATTCCCATCTGAAGATCTTGCTCCCACTCTTAATCACTCCAAAATCACAACTGGATTCCTCCTCCTCTCTTGGAAGTGATCTGAAGCCACCCTCTTGGTTAAAGTGGGCTTGGGCAGCTGCACTAATTCTAACAGCAGGATATGGGTGTCTAGGCTCTGGTTCTTATGGATTTTACAGCATGGACAGTTGTTGATCAGCCACTTGCTCCCCTGCTGCCTTTCAAGGAAATAATTAGTGGAAAAATTCAAGAGCAACTTATTCCTGTAAATTAAGGCACTTACCTGGGTATGTCCATATTGCCATACAGTGGTTTTTGTTTTGTACTGGAATTGTAGTTCTACAGCTGGAAGCCACTGCTTCGCGCAGCCGTAGGCATCCGGCATGAAGCTTCATTTAGCTCCCTCTGGAGCTCGCGTAGCTTAATTTGGTGCAGTGTCTTTTGCCTGATGCTACTGCTTGTGCCTAGTGGGTCCAAGTCCTAAATGTATAGGACAGGTTAGTCCATAGTTGGACTTCCAGCTGTCTGACTACAAATCTCATCACCCTTAACCAGTTAGTGGTTTAAGATGATGGGAATTGTAGTTCCCATTAGTTGGGAGACCAAACTGACTATCCTTGCTATAGGGGGTGTACAATGCATTACAAAAAATGCCTCAGGGGAGAGCAAACTGCGGTGCTGCCGCCCTGGGGCCCCTGCAAGACCTGGACCAGTCTGTTCCCTGCAGCAACTACTTTATCTGATTGCCTGTCTCTGTAGCTCTAATTGTGGATGTGTCATGACATGCTTTCAATTGGCTTTGCTTTTAGCACTTAACAAAATTAGTTGTGTCCCTTTGATCTCTAAATCCACATCTTTTTCTTGGTGTAAAAAAACCCAAAACCTTTCAATCCTTGTTCTGTTTAACCCTAATTGAATGTCAGTGGGGTGTGCTGACCAAGGAGTTGCACACCCCTCTGACACTCGGTTTACTACTTCTAGCATGAAGACATGGGGTAACTAGAACCTATCGGGGCCCTGGGGTGAAGTCCAGTGCTGCCCCAACTATGGTTTGGAGCAAACATTAATAATGTGTGAACACCATTAACTAACAAGTTGTCCTGTCCACATCACAGATGGGAAGGCCTCTCTTGTACATTGTGTTCTCCAAGGGTAGGGACACTGTCCAGTACAAGATTATCTGCAAGGATGTGCAGGCAGATGAAGATGGTGCAGAAGAACCTTCTATGAACTGTGGTCCACACTCCATGTCAGTAAGTTGAGTCCTATGATTCTCTCTAAATGCTATAGGAGTTGAAAGGATTTTACTGAAATCCTGTTTCTCTTGCCCTACAGGTCAAAGTCTCACGGCAGCTTGTTGGTTTTCATGATGAGGTATGGAGAGATTTCTGGTTTCATTCCATGGATGGATTACATGACCAACAAATTCCTGGGCATATAAAGACTAACAATTTACATATTTAATGGTCAGACCCTGAGAAGCCAGGGCTGGGTTTAACATGGATCTGTCAACTTAATTCTTTAAGGAACAGAGAGCTGCTCAACTCAAGAGGTTAACACTTAGTGCCAGAGGGGTACACAATGCATTTTAGAGCAATGTGTTGTGTACCCCTCTGGTACTCAAAAAGGGTTAAATAATTTGATAAAGGACTATGCACACTGTTTGCTGCCATAATAGAGGCATGGGTTGCTTCGATCAGTAGATAGATGTGGCCGACACAGCAGAGCCTCTTTGCCCCTAAACCTTTGCTCCGGACAATTGACTACGGTCTAAATACAGCACTAACTGGACTTTATCATGAATTTTATGCTGTCCTTGCAGGTTCTTGCTGCTCCTCTTCCTTCCTCTTGGAGCCTACAAATAAAGGATGGGACAGATCTGATTCAACTGAACACAAACCAAGCCAGGCAAAGGGGTTATATAATGACTAGTGATAACCAATATCTGATGATCCAAGCTTACTATAATGCATCTGGTATTAAGGAATTCACAGTAAGTTTGTTTTGTGTGTTTTGTATTTTTAGGTTACCTTTGGTGTGCTAAAGCAGGCCTAGCGTATGTATGGACATCTGGCTGTTTGGACAAACTCCAATCATCCTCCAGCCATTTGATGGTTGGGGACAATGGAGCTTTAACATCCAACAGCTAGATGTCTAAGGACTGATTGCTTCAGACTAAAGTGGTATTAGGCTCTCTAAGTTCCCATATTCTAGGACTTTGCTTCCAAAATTAACCCTTTGAGTGTCCTAGGAGTACAAAACACATTGTACCACTCTGGCACTCATAGGTTTAACCTATATTACTCCTGTACCATATAACATACTATATAGCACTATTTTTATTTCGTTTATTTTTTTTTACTCTAGAGGGAAAGACAGAAAGTTTACGTAGCAGACATTCGCCTGATCTTGCGGAAAAATACTGCAACAATCACAGTGGCCAATCCAATGATCTGTGTGGGAGGTAAACTTTATTTCAAACACATACTCACACCTCCATACTCTCTCTAGACAATCTGACATTTCTCTTCTTTAGGTTCCCCCTCTTGCAATGCTACACACCTGACTATTGTGATTCCACCTTTTGGAAGTGAACTGTTGTCTGTAGCATTCAATGATGTGAACATACCAGTGGGATCTTATGCACAGGAAGGAGATGGTGTTGCTGTGGATTCTAGAAATGGTTTGCGAGATGGCTACAGGATCTACATCGATAGAAGTGTTCTAGAGGTAAACTAATTGGTGCTCTAGAAGCTGCCTAGAATTTTTTTTAATGCAAATCAGAGTACCTCCTGCAAGGTCTGTTCTGAAACTTCCCCCACCTTCTATCCAGCCTTCCAAAAACTTCATAAAGGTGACCTTCAATTATGATGGAACAAATGTACCAGTGTTAATAAATGCGTCAGCAGACTGCCCTGGTAAATCCGGTAAGCAATACAGCCATTTATAATGGTGATGTACCGCACTTCTACAATGTGTGCGCTATTTCTAACAAAGCTGCCTGTTTCAGTGTGTACGCCAGATGGTTACATGGAAGTTGAAGTGGCTGAAACAAAGACTAAGCCTAAACTGAACTTGACAACTGTGAGGTTGAGGGATGGTAGCTGTAAACCAAGCCGGGCAACACAAAACAGCCTCCTCTTTCGTGTACCTTTAAATGCCTGTGGGACTTCAGTCAGGGTGAGTTGGTTTACAGCTTTATATATTTATAGAACAGTTTAGATTGCCTTTCTAAAAGGTATCAGACTCTTACAGAAGTGCCCCTTCAGTCTGTAGGCAATAAACTCCTGTATGAGAATGAGATCCATGCCCTCTGGAAGGACTTCCCACCAAGAAGAATCTCTAGAGACAGCGAGTACAGGTACACTTGTCTAGTATGTGCTCTACTGCTTATGGCAGTCTGGACTTGTTGTGTGGACTTCTACTGGAGCTTCAGCCAAACATATTAGTCTCTATCTAGAACTGTAGTTCTGTTCTGGAAAGCAAACGTTCTACAATAGCTGCAAAGCCTTGAAAGGGAACTAATACCTTAAGGCAGGGCTGTCCAAGTTCAGATCTCAAGGACCACCAACAGGCCAAGATTTAAGGATCTCCCTGATCAAGCACAAGTGTCAAAATGAATGAGCCACACTAACTCACCTGTGCTTAATCGGGGAAATCCTTACATCCTGGCCTTCAGTGGCCCCTGATGACTGAATTTGGACAGCCCTGCCTTAAGGCAATAGTCACCTGCTGGATGGCTGATTTTGGGACTGACATTTCTATCATCCCCAACCAGTATGGGTATGATAGACCTACTGTTGATAGACAAATGTTCTTCATACAATAGTCAGTTATATTAATGTGTGCCGCCCCCTCCATTTCATCTGTGTAGCCTAAATGAAGCTATTTCAGGTTTTTCTGCTGTGAAGGTGTAAACCAGTGGTGACTTTCAGACAGATCAGTAGCATGTAAGACACCAAAACTACAGAGTTGATCGTGTCTGGTGTAAACTAAAGGCAGGTCAACTGGAGATCCTATATAAAGGAAACGTCAGATATAATGCAAAATATAGATATAGCTGACTTTCCCTACATGGGAAAGTGTTTAACCCTTCAAAGACAAATCACTGCACACTCCTCTGGTCTTTAGGGTTAAACAAATGAAGACCATGTATTGTGTAGCATAAGCAGATTCAGGCATAACCCTTTGTATTATATTTAGTATCCAAGGAGTTACATTTTAGGTAGGTATCCTAGCACTGTCATGATAAAGGCAAAGTGACGCAAACCAGCTACCCCAGGAGACAAATGTCAACTGACTTAACTGTGCTTCAATGCAATGAGTGCTAAAGGCCTTACTCACTGCTTTGCAATGCATTGGAGACTTCTAGCGTTCAAGGTGTTAAAGACCAATTTTAATATCTTTTGTTTTACCCCTATGCTGCAGTTGGTTTGCTCCAGTTCTTATAGTCATCCTTATGGCATCTGATTTTTCTCCATTAACTGAGTGCTAGAGGTGTGTAAATGCACTCAAAGGGTTAAAGGAATGTTTTCAGTTAGTACATTCAGCATTTCAAGACCTTTAGATTGGATGCAGAT
Source organism: Rhinophrynus dorsalis (assembly GCA_037306005.1). Lineage (NCBI taxonomy): Eukaryota > Metazoa > Chordata > Amphibia > Anura > Rhinophrynidae > Rhinophrynus > Rhinophrynus dorsalis. The sequence continues at coordinate 39,662,059 of CM074725.1, forward strand.
CCCTGCTGCAGTGTGGCTTCTCTATGGACAGGCAGCACTTGAATTCCTCCCAACATTTCAAGTGGCCAAAGAGGGACACTCTTTTTGTCTTGGGTGGGCTGGGCATTACTGAGACCCTTTCGATTTCATGACCCCCTTAACACCTCTTTGTAAGTGAATAAATGTTTTAGAGCAAGACCAAAGTACCTTATTTACACAGGCTAATTTATAAAGTAATATACTAAAATTTAAATGAACATTAGTTTTATTACAGTGGAGCAATATGATACACTTGTACAAACCACACAGTCTGATCTCCTAAAAAGAGGGACACCAGCGTGCGAAAGAGGGACAGAGGGATTTGGGTTTGGAACAGGGACTGTCCCTCTTAGAGAGACACTTGGGAGCTACGTACTCGTGTTTTTACCCTAACTGTTTGTTCCCGATGCATATGTTTGGGGGAAATAAAGTGCCAGTTACACATTTTGTACTTTTCTCTTGCAGACTTACAGTATACTGTTTCTATGATGTCACTGGTGACAAAAACATATCTATTAATATAGTAACTCATCCTCCCTTTGCTTCATCCAAAAATGATGGACCTCTCTCTCTTATCCTCAACCTTTACCCAGGTATGATCTATGGCTTTATAGGGAAACCATTTTTTACTTTTAGATTTAATTTAACCCTCAAGCTTCCCAGTTGTGTAGTGACTATTTTCATGATAAACAAGATACTAGCAATTGGGTATAAACTGTGCATGATGGTTCCGCTTTATAATATGCTCTGAGAGCCTACACATATTTGAGACATGCAAACTTTAAGACCAGCAGTGTAAACTGATTTGCACACTGATCTGGTCCTCAAGGGTTTAACCTTTGTTTTTGTGGCACTTTATGCTAATTCTGTTTGAGTTCAAACACCCAGCTTGTTCTGCTATTAGAACTTCCCTAGGGTACCAAGTCTGCCTGCATTCATTCAGAGCAGTGTGTGGGGGTAATATTGGCCCAAACACTTAAATAACCTCTATTGTTGGCACTGGCATTTTAACTTTTCTCTATTACAAAATGCAGTACATTGTATAGACAGTTATTAATAATCTTTTAACCCTTTGAGTGTCAAGGTACACAATGCATTGCTTCCCAACACATTGTGTACTCATCTTGCACTCAAAGGGTCTATCTTTTATAGATTATACTATAAAAATGGGAAAACTGATGGCCCTCTACAGTGTTTAAATTTTATTGACAGTCCTGTCCCTGACAGGCAGCTATGAATCCAGTTTTCAGAGAGCTTTGTTGTACTATATCTGCTTTCATAGTCCAGCAATGTAAAGAGATCCCATGTAGAAAAACTTCTTTTCCGCATATAGAATATTGTTTTGCTGAGTTTGTTACGTTATCACATCGTCCCTGTTCTGTCATTGACAGTTTATCTGGAAAGATTGTAAGTCATCTCAAGGACAAAGGTATAAAATTAGTGACTATGAATATAAACTATATGAATGTACGTATTTTTGCACTTGCAGAATATGTAAAGGAGGCATGCCTTTTAAAGGGATAGTAATACTTAAAATGTGTGTAGTAAAAAAAGTATGTATATATTTTTTTTTTTATTTTATTTTTTTTTTTTTTACTTGAAGGGTTTATCCCCTGAGTAAAACAAGGGTACTCCCACTGCTGAAAGGTGTTTTTATTCAAAAGTTACTATAGCTCAAAGTTGAATTTTTTTTTTGGTGCAATATCAGTGGCCTGAAACTGTACAGTGGCGCTATTGCTACACCATCCTATGGACAGCTCTGGTCCCGGGACCATAAATCTCCATAGGATGGTGTAGCAACAACACCACTGTACAACTTCAGGCCACTGATATTGCAGCAAAAAAAAAAAAAAAAAAAAAAAACTGAGCTGTAATAACTTTTGAATAAAACACCTTTTAGCAGTGGAAGTACCCTTGTTTTACTCAGGGGATAAATATATAATATAGTTTTTAAATTTTAAGTATTACTATCCCTTTAAAAACCAGGGTTATATACTTTTACCTGCCCTGTACTTCATTCTGTTATCTGAAAGTTGAGGCGTAAATGCTGCTGCTTTTTTTCCATGGCTTCCATTGTTTAGGATTACCAAAGTCTGAGTTAAAGGGATAGTAACACTTCGTTTTAACTTTATTTTATTTTGTAGGCATTAAAAAAACATGAAGAATGATATAAGTCTTATCTCTCAAACCTTTATGGTTTATGAGATATTCACAAGCAAAGTTCTCCTCCCCGCCCCTTTTTCCTAGTGTAAGCCATCTCTTCTCAGATGTGAGTCTGGTTGTATGACAGTACAGATAACAGAAGGGGACAATTTTCTTTGTATGAAAACAATGAAAGCCCTTCCCCCCCCCCCCCCCTGACAAGTTTTTCAGCTTTTTCCATTATCTTAATTGAAGATTGTCCCTCTCTGCAGTCTACCTGGGCATCTCCCTTCTGATCTGGCTGAACAGGGAAGGGATACTTTGTTTGTGAATATCTCTTAAACCATAAAGGTTTCAGAGATAAGACTTATATCATTCTTCATGTTTTTTTAATGCCTACAAAATAAAATAAAGTTAAAATGAAGTATTACTATCCCTTTAAGGTAACTTTCTGAATACAAAAGCATTGGGAACTAAGAATGTGTTTTTGTTTTGAGCAAGTTTAGGATTGTCGTGCAATGTAATATATGTAAGTTATTCATATGGTGGCTGAGAGTACTTTAAAGTTTGACAGTCTCTTTAAATATATCACTTTGTCTGTCTTAACCCCTTTAAGTGCCAGAGATGGTATCCAACACACTACATTGCAATGCGATGGATACCTCTTGCTGTCACTTAAAGGGGTTAATATTATGAAAGCAATGAAATACTGCCTGTATAGTATGTCCTAAAGAGCAGATGCATGGCTTATGATTGTGAAGTGGCTGGAATTAACGCTTTGAGTGCCAGAGGGGTATGCAAGGCATTGCTTTGCACATCCCTCTGGTACTCAAAGGGTTAGGCTCTGTGTAACAGACATTCACTCAGAAATTGCCAGATTGGCCAGATCTGCTGGCATCAAGCCGGTGGATCCCGTTAGACTGTGTGGGGCGAACATACACCTTTTCACATGTGTGGGTTTATCGCCACTTTTCCCTGTTTCACATACACAAAGCATGGAAACATGACAAGTTGATAAATATTGCCATCAATACCAAAGAACCCTTGTTCCTCTCCCACTGTCTTGTAGAAGGGAATTCCTCTGCTTTCTGTTGGGACTTCTGGAAAATGTGGTGTCTAGGATTAAAAGGGTTAAACACCTTAATATGAAACCTCTCTACAGTGCAGTTTGCGCCAAAACTGCACCACTCTTCAATAATACATAATCTACAAATTCCCCAACCTCCATTTTTAGATGGTTCCTATGGAAGTCCCTATAGTGATATCCAGTACCCAGTTGTGAAGACTCTGCGTGAACCCATCTATCTGGAAGTCCAGGTTCTGAATCGCAATGACCCGAATATTGAACTGGTGCTGGATGACTGCTGGGCAACAATGTCTTCTAATCCTCATGATCTCCCCCAGTGGAATGTTGTTGTAGATGGGTAAGGAACCAGCACTCCATGCTTGACAAGGTCTATCTGCAGTTAGGCATAATATTTCTCAAAATGCACAAACATGGCTGCTTTTTTTTTTTGTTTGTTTTTTTACCTGTGCTTGATCGCACAGGTAAAGCAAGGGATGCTGGGAGAAGTGAGAAGTTAATTTGAATGAGTGTAAAACATAATCTCATTATGGGATGTTTCAACATCCTCCCATTCTTCTGCACTCCTTCCCCCCCCCCCCCCCCCCGTGTGTGAACAGCTTTAACTGTTTAAGGACCAGAGGTTGCACAAACATTGGGCCCTTAAAGGGCTAAAGCACACTTTAACCAACTTTGTGTGCTATCCATGGAATTTATAGTATGGAGCTCCACAAGCCACCCACTACTGGGTGTAATACTTGTCTAGCAATGCTGCTTGCTTCAGTTAAGTCCTATTCTGCTACTTGGGGTATCAAAGGGAAACCCAAAGGCCTAGAAATGGTTCAAAACTGGGGTTTTTTTTGCTTAAAGGGATGGTAATGTTTCATAATAAAAGCAAGTCCAATTAATCTTAGTATTTGGGCCATGGAGAGGTATTTCAATACTGTCAGAGTTGTAGTTCAATAGGAATTGAATGATAAGTATCCCCTCCCATCACCCTTATTGATGTAACACTGCTCACCTCAGAACAGAGAGGTGGTGTCCAGATCACTTGCAGAGAGGGACAATCTTCAACTGGCATAAGGGAAAAACCTGTCAAGGGGGGCAGGGTTTTCATTCTTATCACAGTAAGAAGATTGTCCCTTTCTGTGATCTGTCTGGTTCCAGGACCAGATTCCACATCTGAGGGGAGGTGGCTTACACTAGGTAAAAGGGGCGGGCGGGGATACTTTATCATTCAATTACTCTTGAACTACAACTCTGATAGTATTGAAATAACACTCTCCATGGCCCAAATACTATGAAGATTAATTGGAACAGCTTTTATTTTGAAACATTACTATCCCTTTAAGCAAAGATTGATATAGATATAATTATTTTTTTTTGGGGGGGGGGGGCAAAGTATCTACCACAGGGACAAATTAAAAATCCTCATTGATCTAAATGGGGCGTTTAACCTCTTGAATGCTGGAGGTCTTCAATGGATTGCAAACCTCTAGCTTTCAAGTGTTTAAAAACACCATTTTAAAAAGAGAATTTTTGGGATGTGTTCCCTGTGATGCAGTTGATTTGCCCCAGAATTACTCCAGTTTTTCTTTATACATAAAGCCCACAGCGAGTGAGGTTAGTGGTGCATCCTCTTCACTGACTTTTCCACCTGTGATTAGTCTGGGGAAGTCCTTTAAATGCTGCACAGTGGTGGGCAACCTTCATTCTTCTAAATTAAGAATGAAACCTCTCAAACTAGTGGTGTCCAATGCAATGAGCAAACATTCAATGGGTTAAAACCACAATGGTAACTTACCTCTCCCCCACACCCCATACCATCTTATGGTGCACTTTATCTGCATCTCTGCTTTTTATTTAGAAAACCAGTTGAAGAGCCCGTTACAAGGGCCACAGTGCCACTGCCAGCCGGTCACGGGGCAGTCATGCAAGTAGAGAATGCCCGCGCCGCGGCTGATACAGAGCTGGATGCTCCGAGCATCCAGCTCTTTATCAGCCGCGGTGTGGGCAGTCTCTACTGAGCATGACTGTCGTTGCACACATTTAAGTGAATTATTATATAGGATGTTTTGCAAGGAAGAATACACTGATACTTCTCTCAATGGAGAGCTTTTAGAGTAAGGTTCCATATTTACACAAATAAATATAATTTTTTTGTAGATGCAAGTTATAGTAGGGATTTTTAGACTTGGAAAAGATCTGCATAAGGTTGCCAGTTTTCAGTACAATTTCCTTGATTTGGACCGTTTTGGGTCTCGCGTGGGAAAAGTTGGTTATCAAATGTTCCGTATCCCTTAGTTGCCAAGAAGAGAGGGATAACGTCCAGACAGTATTTCATCCTGTTGGCTCTAATGTGGCACAACCAAGTCATCGCAAGAGGTTTGAAGTGAAGACCTTCGCTTTTGTGTTGAGGGGTGAAGCATCAACTGGCCTGGTGAGTCTACAGCCTTTTCACGTGAGCCAACTTTTCTTTTAAGCCTTGTAAAGCTTTTTTTGCCCCAAAATAACATTTAAGGGTAACAATCCTGTTTTCCTAAGCTGCCTACTAAAGAAGTAAACTCTTCTTTCTAATGGGGGGGAGACACAGCTGTGCATTGCAGAACCCCAAAAAACTCTTGTTAGCAGTTCATGAGACTGACCACATTGGCTGGCAAGGGGGAAGGATGAAACATGTGAGGCTCCCAACTACAAACCTCACTGTGTTGGACATGAATCCCCATAGATTTGTATTCTCGCTGGGTTGTAGCAATCTATGGGGATTGTGGAGTGAAGCAACAATTGGCTATGGATAGCAAGACTTCAAATCCTTGTTTTTCAGAGTCCATTACAAGATCTGGAACCAGGAATATCTATTGAGACAGGTTTGCTGTCCTAGATGTTGTACTACAACACTAATTGCCAACCAGCTGTTGACCACTTGGTGGTGGTGGTGATGGAAGTTGTGCAAGAACTGGAGAGCCATAAGTCATCCTGGTCAAAAATAACACACCAATACATAATTATAGAATATATCAAATTTATAATAAAATATATTCATCCTATATTTCCTCCCCTATCTACCTACAGGTCTATTTTCACTGCAGTGCCATTGTATGCAATAAACTGGACCCAGACTTCCCTCTGTGTTCTAAGACCTGCCAGAGGACCAGGAAGAGAAGAGGTAGGAACTCTGGTCCCGACTGTCTTCCACATGTCAGGGTTATTATAGCCAGTCTTTAATCTAATTGGTCTCTACTTAGATGAGCCGTTGAGTCACAAAGACTCCTCCCTGGCGAGTTTGCCTGGACCTCTCCTGTTTGTGGATTCAAAGACATCCAAGCAGAATAAAGGTATGATCATGGACTTGTCTTAAAGTGACCCCATTTAAATGTATAACCGTAAAATAAAAGCAGCTCCAATGAATCTTAATATTTGGTCCATGCAGAGTGTTATTTCAGTACTGTCAAAAATGTAGTTCAAGAGTAATTGAATGATAAAGTATCACCCTCCCACCCCTTTTACTGATGTAACACTGCTCACCTCTGAGCAGCAAGACTGTCCGGATGGATCAGAGGGACAATTTTCAACTAACATAAGGGGAAAAACCTGTTGGGGGGGGAGGGGGGCGCAGGGTTTTCATTCTCTTCACAGTAAGAAGATTGTCACTTGCTGTGATCTGTCTGGTCAAGTGATTCCACATCTGAGGTGAGCAGTGTTACACTAGGTAAAAGGGGCGGGAGGGGGATATCTTATCATTCAATTACTCTTGACCTACAACTGTGACAGTACTGAAATAACACCGTATGGCTCAAGTACTATGAAGATTAATTTGAGCAGTGTTTATTTTGCAACATTACTATCTCTAAGATGAGTTTAATGGTCTTAGACATCTGTTTATGGTGTGTTCAGTTTTTACATTTTTTTTTTTTTCTCCTGTGTTGGGGGAGGGGGGCTTTTAAATGTGTTTTGGTCTGATTAAAGTTTTAAAAAGTGAAATTATAGTGCATACTAATGGGTGCACCACTTTAATGTTCTTAACTTGCCTTATTCAGTGTGCCTTTATATTGGTTTGGGACACCCCCACGTGCCAGAAGGTCATTTGTTAATTAACAAACATTGGGTGGCAGGACCACCTTCATTCCATGGATAAAAGTTGGGTCTCAAACATAGTGCCAAGTAAACGTAAAGCCATATGCACAATACTAATGTAGAGTATTACTGTAAAAAAACCAACCACACACAAGGGGACAAGCCATCCCAGATTCCCACTGGTTAACATGGCTCTTAAGGCCTTCATTGCTAGGTCTTTGAATGTGTGGTACCTAGCATTCAATGGGGGTTAAGTCCCATTTCAGTCAGTGAGGTCTGAACCAAAACTAAATTTGTTGGTGCAGCTGCCTGCCCCATTTGAAACCATAACTATATATAATATTTTTTTTTTTCTTTTTGCAATTTAAAATCCAAATGTCAGATGAAGCAGACAATTGTTTTTGGTATCCTATACTACTAATGTGAAAGGGACCTTATCCTTCCCATGAAAGACCTTATTGCTGTGAATCATTGTCCTGTTGGGACACTTAACATCAGTGATTGTTGGAGAGATGCAATGTGTTTGAAAATTTCCTCTGACACCGCTCCTCATTTATAATATTGATTTGCCATAAAATCTCATTGAAACGACATTAAATGCACAACTGTCAAAGGTAGTTGGTTTTCCCTGCAAATTTCACTTCCCATTCTTTCAGTAGAAAAATGCGTGTCTGGAAAAGCCTTGCTACACTAGTACTAACCTCTGCGGTGGCTACAAAAGTGCTGCAAATCTCACTGTCAAGCCTCCCATGTAATAGTCCTAAACTTCTCTCCTGGCAGGCCAACAGGATTATAGCATCTGATGTCTGTCTGGGTGAAAATCTGGCTTAGAAGAATCTAAACTGCTTCTTTAATAAACTGTTAATGTGCTGATTTTAAAAGCTGCATCTTTGCCACAGAATTGCTCCACTTTCTTTGTGCATATGGCTTCCAGGGGACTGGCCTCCATAAGCACCTAAAACAATGTTGGGCAACCTGAGGATCTAAATCAATCTCCATTGACTGGCTGGGGATGTATGGAGTTGTAGTCCTTAGGGCAGTGATAAGGAACCTGAAGTCCTCCAGCTGTTAACTCCTCAGCCAAGCAGTGATGTACTTAACCAACGTGTAACCATTCTAACACACAATCTGCTTTCTCCTAGATGACACCACGAGAGATCCCATAGCTATAGTGGTACTTCCTGTCCTGTGTGTCATGATGGTCTTGACTGTTGTGTTACTGTTGGTTTCTAAACGGAGGCCAAAAACTACAGCTCGCTGAATGATTTTGTAATAAAAATGTAAAATATTAAATGCACATGTCTGTTTCTCTCATACTTACAGCATGGTGGCCTGAGTAAAACTAAAGAGCAAGCATTTATTCAGGAGACCAGACACTAATCCAGGAGCTAAATAGCAACTCTGGAACAAGACTGATGTAGTGTAAGGACAACTCCCAATATCTTAAATGGATCTCTTAACCATTTTAATATTAGGCTGCAAACGCAATGCTTTGGGAACGTCTAAAATTCAGTTACAATTCTGAAATCCCTTTAAATTCAGGTGAATTGTGTTTTTGCCAGATATAGCCCATAGGAGGAGATGCAGAAAAGTGGTGCAAACAGTTTTGTTTTGTACAGACTGGCTGCCACTATGAATAAAGGAGTTTGTGCATAAACCCTTCTTTGTGCCATGTGGGAAGTCACAATTGTGAGACCTGATTGAGCTTAGTAAATGTGTAGAAGACTCTAGTGCAAGCAGCACATTGAACTCCTTATTGAGTTTGCCTTAAATCGCTTATCTTGCCACTGGCTATAGCTTACCAGTCCTATCAATGGTCCTGCATGAAAGATCAGTACTTTTAAACTGGACAACATGAACTGACTGTTAAGTGCTCTCTGGCATTCAAAGGGTTATCTGCACCTTAAACATTTCAGTTGATCTAAATGGTACTTAGTATTTGTTGATGAGCACTAAACACATCAGTTTCTCTGTACTAGATAAATGTTTGCCTAATTTAGCCCCCCAAAATGCCTTCTCTACAGCAGGAGAGGTGTGTGGGGTGTTTCAACCGAGGAGTTATGCATTAAGGTATGATGGAGGTGACATAGCAGAGATGACTTCGCCAGTAGATTTAACTTTGCCAGTTCCTATGTTATTCAATGGAGCCGAAGCAAGAAGCTCTCTAAAACTGAAGACCTTTGGTACATTGGCTCCATAGAATAACATAGGGCCTGGAAAAAGGAGATCTGGAGAAGTTTTCTCCACTTTATCACACGTTAGTGCATCTCCCCTCTGGTCTAGTACATATGACCCAACTAGAACTTTCATATCTCACTCTACTTCATCCATTCTGATTCAAATTAGACGTATCATTTTACAACAGATTTCTTGGTCATACAGATGGTCTTTCCCCAACAAATACCATGTAAGGGCAAACTTGTATTCTGTATTGGTTAAATATAGTCCTGAGAGATGTGTAAACCAGAATGATGTAAAAAGGTAATACCTCTTAGAGTAGTGTAATAAACAGCCAAATAGGCTTGGGCGTGAATCTACAACCAAACAATACAAGTGAGCATAGTGCAGTACTGCAGCGTGTGTGTGTTAATTTTGGCTACTCTAATGTGACTACAAGTTACAGTTAATGGCGCTTGATCAGCTAGGTTTAATGGATCGAGACTTTTTTCTCTAGTTAAAGAACAGCATGAATATTAGACAACCAAACTGTTAAGAAGTTTTTAGATGCATCCAGTTTCCTTGTCTTGTGTAAAGGCATAATGTCCAAATATATATTTTATATTCAATGTGTTACATTTTTGCAATGCATAATATCTTTGCCATGTCTTTGCCTTTGTATTCTTGGAAAGGAGCAGGTGGGGGGGACTTTACAGCACAAGAAAAATACTAAGGTACAGATGTAGAAAAATATACTATGAGCAATCCTATTTGTATTAAAATAATCAGTTTAAATGCTGTATTAGAACATTATGGGTATTTTCTTTTATTGTATAATTTATAATGGCTATTACTGTCCAGCCTACAAGTATTCTTTATGGATTCAGCTATTAAAGGTCTCTGATGCTGACATTCCAAGTTCAGAAACAAAGCTTGAGCCACAGAGCTTACAGGAATTCCGATCAACCAACTGTCACGGTTTGTTTGACTCTCAGACAGAGTTAAGATAAGAACACAACTTTATTGAAAAGTTTAAAGAAAACCCTTGTGGGTTAGGCATACACATTTAACATGATATAGTACATGACAATAGTGAGTAGTGGTACAGAGAATGTGAAATAGGCTCTAGCAGCCTTGCCAATACCGGGTAAGGCAACCTTAGACTGGTACAAGATGGAATAGGTTCTACCAGCCTTACCAATATACCGGGCAAGGCAGCCTGGAGGCTGCGGTGTAGAAGGAGGCGGCTCTACTGGCCTTGCCAATACCGGGTAAGGCAACCTTAGACTGGCACACGATGGAATAGGTTCTACCGGCCTTGCCAATATACCGGGCAAGGCAGCCTTAATACTGATATGGAGAAGAGGAGACTCTACCGGCCTTGCCAATATATCGGGCAAGGCAGCCTTGTATAAACCGTAAGATTGCAAGTACTGGTGCACAGACAGAGGTGACCTCAGCACTGGTATATAGGCGGCGTAAACCAGTCGCCTACGCTAGGCACACAGAGGCCTTGCCGGGGCTGTATAGGTGTAGATATGCACCCGGTAATAATGGAGTGAACCAGTACCCACGTACTGAACAGACAAGGATCACCGGTCCTAATAGGAATGCAGCAAGCAGCCGGTTATACGTGGAGCGAACCAGTACCCGCGTACTGGGTGACCCAATCTCTACCGGTGCTGTAAGGAATGCAGCAAGCAACTGGTTATATGTGGATCGAACCAGTACCCGCGTACTGGGTGACAGAACAAGAGCAATGAAAATGTCGCCCAAGGAGAATGCACACTGCAGGCGATCTGGGAGCAGGAACACAGCCAGAACAGGAACCGCAACGGCAGCCAACCGGACCAGGAACGGCAGCAGGAACCGAGGAAGCTGTTAGACAGGAACTCAGGCGATCACTGGAGAGCAATAGAGTAGAAACGGCCCAGGAAGCTCAGGAACACAATGCAGGTGCAGGCAACAGAGACACCATGAAAGGGCAACCAAAGGGTGCCCAAGCCCAGTTTAAATAGGCAATACTGGGTGGGCTGAAAGCAGGCAGCCAATGGAGAGCCCATTCAGGTAACTGACAGGAAAAGGCAGCAATCACGGGCACCGTGATGCATGCCTATATATATTTTTTTTTTTTCCCACACCTGAAGGATAACGTCCATGTGTATGTATTGTTAAACCCTATATTTTCCCCTCACAGACGCTTCACTATGTAAGCGTGTGATCCTGGCTCAAAGGGGCCCCCCCCCCAAAAAAAAAACCACAAAAAAAAACACAAAAGGGTAAGAAGGGGCCAGTGTGCAGATATGGTGTTGTATGGCATATCAAACAGCATGCACTAAGATGTCTTCTCAAGTGTATCCCTATGAATCTGCCATCATCCCCATGAAATCTGCCATGTTTTCAACAGGTTTAATAATTTGTTACATTTCTCATTTGCTTATTGAAATGCAGGTTAAAGAACCATTGTTGTATTCCTGAGGGGGGTAATTGTAGGGGGGGGGGTGGCAAGTAGACTTGTGCACAGCCAAACAAATTTGGTAAAATTCCATTTGGGGGGAGGGGGAAGATGGGTATGTAGCTATGCATGTAGCTTCCCCCCCCCCCCTTCTTTCCCATTCAGAGGATCCGCATTTCAGACTGGGCCTATTCAACGCTGAAGAAATTCAGCAATAGTCTGAATTATTTGGCTGAATTTAAAATTTTAAGTATACAATTAAAATTAAATAAAAATAAATGTCTTCATTTCCGGGGTTTAAATGACAGTGGAACAGGGCAAGATGGAGCTTTAGCTTTAGGTTACTATGAATGAAGTAGCTAGCTACAAGCATGAATGAACAAATCATTGAAATTCCGAGGAAGACTGAGAATGACTGGTGCAGGGCGAACTCAGGATGACTGGACCAATGTAGATGTAGCCAGCAGCAAACTGCTGCACACTGGAGTAGGCAGGGTGCTGTAGATAGATATAGCAGACTTTTGTTAGAAGATATTACAGAACTGAGGATGACTGGTGCAGGGTGAACTCAGGATGACAGGAAAACTGTAGATGTAGCCAACAGCAAACTGCAGAACACTGGAGCAGGCAGGACGCTGTAGATACTACTCCCCCTTTATTTTTTTTTTTTGGAGAGTTGAAAAATAGAGCAAGACTGAGCAACCTGTATAGTATGAGAACGCAGACTTTAATTTGCCCCTGTGTCCCACCAAGTCGGGGAGGGGGGTCCTCTGCCCAACCTATCATGATTCTAGAGCTGGGCAAGCTGGAGTGCTCAGTATATTATGGTACTATGGATGAGTGTAGACTAAGTCCCTCCCAAATCTTCATCGAACCAGAGAGCAGGTTAACCCAGCTTTGGCAGGTTGACCTTACTTTTTAAAAAAAAAAAAAAAAAAAACTTGCTCCATGAGCTAGGAGGCCAATTGAGAGCGCTGGTGGCTAAGTATATTTCCTGTTACGGAAAATACCAGCTCACTCTGGACAGTGGTTGGGGGGCAAGAAAGAAACTCCTAGGCTATCAGGGACAAAGTAAGCCACACAGCCCTCTTGTTTTCCCAGAAACTCAAGGGATCTATACTTGGGGGAGGGGGGGGATGGTTCCGCAAGGTAAGCCTTAACTTCAAACTCGGCACTTTTTCTATTTATGGGGAGCTCTTTCTTTTGTCCGAATCATAATCTGTCCATTGCCTCTGCATAAAAAGCAGCAGCTGCTCGCTATCAATTGTTCCCTCGAGGCAGTGCTATCTTGCCTTTGATTCAAGGATCGCAAATTGTGGCAAGCATTAACTTGGGACAGTCGTCAATGTGCTCTTCCATGCACAGTCCGTTCCTTTTTCAGCCTTGTTAGAAGGGCAGTAACATCGGGAATTATATTATCCTCAGCACCAGGCAAGCGTTCCCTATGGGCAAGGAAATCCTCAATGTTTAAGGAGAGATATGTAAAGAGGGGAATGACTTCAGCCAAGCTAGCGTTCTCTTTGCTTAAAATGTCTGTCAAAGCATGGAAGGGCGTGAGGACCGTCACTACCTGTTCCATCAGGGCCCAGTCAGCCCTGCCTAGTGTTCTGTTACTGCCAATTAAATGGTGACATGAACTTGCGTAAATTGCCTTTTTTCTGTTACAGGATACGCTCTAGCATATCTAAGGTGGAGTTCCACCTGGTCCCAACATCTTGTTTGAGGCGGTGCTCTGGGAGGTCTTCCTTTTTCAGTTCCTCCCTGACGAGCTGGCTATCTTTGACACTATGATGGAAAGCAATTTGTTGGCATGACTCCATAAGTGCTGGCAAACTTCCAGTGTTATTGCCATCCTTGAGAGCAGCCTTAACTACCAGATGCAGGACATGCGCTGAGAAGCGCACACCCACAAATCTGCCACCTCGGAGAGCCTTTATCATGTTGGCTGCACCATCAGTAACTACAAACCCCATCTGTGCCTGCCTGCTCCCCTAGTCACTGTGCCACCATGTTCTGCAGTGCTTTGCGAATGTTATCTGAAGTGTGCTGCTGATCCATTACCTCAGCATGGAGGAGGAAAGAGCGGTGCCCTGCCTGCTTAGCTACTGCACCTGAACTTGTTTGTATCGGTAATGATGTGTCTTGCAACACACTGGGCTGCCACCAATGCAACAGGAAGGCATGCTGGCCACTCTGAGCACTCCATAAGTCTGTGGTAAAGTGCACTGACTGGCTACCAGCTTTTCCTAGCAGGCCCTTCAAAATCCTAATGTATAACAGGTACAGTGAGTTCTATTAAATGCGGTGCGGGATGGGATTTTATATCGGGGTGCGACAGCCTCCATAAGTTGTTGGAAGGGCTCCCCGTCCACCAAATTAAAAGTAGCACCCCCAATGGCTATGAGCTGTACAATGAGGCATGTGATTTTTTTTTTTTTTTTTGGGACTGCTGTCTGCACATCCCATTTGAATGAGTCCCACCAAAATCTTCCATTGTGGCCTGTACTGAGTCTGGGATGGGTTGTGACTGTCTGCTCTTACTACAACCAGATGGGCCATGATCCCCCTGCCCTTTCTCCTGCCAACTGGTGGTGAGTGTGACAGTGGTATATGTAGTAGTGCCACTTTCTGCACTTATTAACACGGACTTGTGGTAGATGTTCAGGTGTTGGTTCATCCCGGAGGTGGTTAGATGACCCAACACCCTCCCACAGCCGACTTCCCTGCCTCACAATTAGCATTTCGTTAGCTGGCCATTGCCAAGTGTCACAAAATGCTCCCACGCTTTGGAGCGACGGATGACTCTGCCACTTGAAATGGAAGGTGGTGGAGAAGAAGAAACCGAGGTGACACTTTCTTGATCTTCTGGAGCAACCTCACTATGCTTTTTGGTTCTATGTACCTTTACAGTGGTACTAGTAGAACTAGACATGGCAGCAGGCATGTTGGGATTGGAGGAGGATAGTGGAGTAACAGTGGTGGCGGAGACACTAGCAGCTACTACCTGCCTGGTAGACTCAACTGGAACTGGAGAGGCAGGTGTTGAGTTTTCAGTAGAAGTCATAAGTGTAGCTGGAGAAACAGGTGTACTACGGGCAGCAGGGTTAAATCAAGCTCAGGAGGCCTTGGTTCCTCATGTTTTTCTTCTACCTCTTGTAGGTTTGGACAGGAAGAAAAATCATCAGCAGCAGATTTTGGGGAGACCTGCTGAATTGCCTCTTCTGCCTGGTGGCTACTGGGAAATGGTAAACTATCTCCCTCAGTAACCAGTTTTGGAGACGATATGCTCTCAGTGGCAGTGACAGTGGTGGCAGGAGAAATTTTCTCCAAATACTGCAATAATTCCTGTTTGGGCTGCTTATACTGACGTTCGCTATAAAAAATCCCATGTTGATACTGCTCGCAGTTTCCGACCAGTAGTGTTCATGTTCAACATGCTAAGTGTCCCCAGGTTTATAGAACTGGCTGTAGCGGAGGTGGTGACAGAACTGGCAGTGGCACTAGTCATTGTGCAGGTGGTACTGGGGGGATCATCACGACAACGAGAAACAAACTACTAGCACTACTGACAGTCCTCCTCTTTAGCCGCCTGCTTCTGCTAGCACTGCTTGAAAGCAACGGTACAGTGGTGGTGTTGGTGGTTGCTGGGTCACTGCAGCTGATACAAGAACCAGGAACATCAGATTGTTCACTAGGACTCAAATCCATTACAGATGGGTAGGTAGTGTACTATAATTTAAAATGTTAAAACCTGGCCACACGACAACTGTCAGACTGGCTGTGTCACTCTGAAAATTATTTACACAAATGCCTACTATTTTTATTTTCAACAGGAACAAAAATGACATGACTTGACTTGCAGTGACAATAAGGCACTAATGCTGGATGCCTGCCTACACAACAACTGTCAGATTGGCTGTGTAACTACTTTTTTTTTTTTTTTTTTTTACGAATGGCCTTTGCCTGCTGGCCCGAATGACGCCGAATTACCCTTATTTGGCTGAACCAATTCACACAAGTCTAGGGGCAAATGCCCTCCCTTAAAGAGATAGTAGTGGTTGGATTTTAAGGTAAGATTTATTCTTCAATTTATTTTTTATTTATATTTTTTTTGGACAGTGTACGTTTTGTAACGGTCCACAATGTTGTCATTTTATTTTAGATTTTTTTTTTTTTTTTTTTTTTCTTCACCCCCTCAGATCTGGAATATGTTCAGTAGATCGGACATATCCTCAAGTGAGGGATAATGTTTTGTCTATCTGTATTGGGAAAACCCTGCCACCTTGCCGAAGAAGAGCAGTTTTTTTTGTTAAGCTGATTAAGATTGTCCCTCATCTCAATCCATCAGGACCGGCTTGCTGCTCTTAGGGGAGGCATCGGGACATATGAAAAGGGCCGGGAGGAGAACATTTTTTTAATATAAAATAACATTCTGGACTGTTACAAGGGTACACATAGAAGAATCTATCTTTCTCTACTATCTAACAATTGCTATCCCTTTAACTCTTTCAGTACCAAAGGGATGTACACTACACACCCCTGTCACTGAAAGGCTTAAAGGCTGCATTAACAATTCCCTTTGCTTTTGCCTAATGTTCATGAATAACTTTCCTGATTGAAAAGCAACTGCATTAATCAAAAAAAGAGAAGAAATTGGGGTGAAGTGGTGACCTTTGTAATGTAATTATAATTCATAATAAAATACTTCCATGAGAAAAACGGATGTACAGTAATTAAAAGAAGTGTCTCCCTGGGTACATGTATTATGCAGGTCAAGAGTAATTATATGGTATCCATAATCCTAAAAGGTCATCTACTGGCAAAGAGATGGGTTTGAGAGCATTATTAACCCTTTCAGTGACAGTTGGGTACATAATGCATCTGGCACAGAAAGGGTTTTATTCCAGCCACGTTATGCACAAAAGAACAATATGGGCGTGAAGTGTCAGTGCGATCTAGAGCAGGGCTGTTCAAGTTCAGTCCTCAAGGGCCACCAAGATGTATGGATTTCTCTGATTAAGCACAGGTGAGTCAGTCACAATGAATGATCCACTGATTAACTCACCTGTGCTTAATCAGGGAAATCCTTACATCCTGGCCTGTGGGTGACCCTTGAGGACTGAACTTAGACAGTCCTGATCTAGAGCAATAAGGAAGAATCTGTGGCAATCATGATAAATCTGATCATCCTTAAATATGGAATGGCTTATATTAATACATTATTTGGAAGCAAGAAGGATCTTTCCCCCCCATTCAATGCAGAATTCGAAATTGCTGTATTGAGGGTTTTTTGCATTCTTTTGGATCAGCAATGGTAAACAGGAACAGGAAAAGGGTTGAACTAGATGGATGCAAGTCTTTTTTCAACTTAAATTACTATGTTACTAAATTGCAACATGGAATGCATTAAATAGTTCCCTTGTTGTAGTAGGTGTGGAATTTGAACAAAACAGAAATCCCAAGTAGGCAAATGTAATTAATCCAGTTCCTTTTCAGTCAGGAACATGAGACATTATTGTAATCCTTTACATGCAGAGGCGTAACTAGAAGCCTCCGGGCCCTGGTGCAAGAAGCGCCATGGGCCCCCCTCGACTATATTTGCCCTCTACAAAATGCCCTTATCTCCTACCTCCCTGAAGTGGCAGGAGCCCGGAGAGGTGTGTCGATCTCCCGCGTGGTCCTCTTCAGTAATGCAGAGCGCTGAGAGATGATGTCATCTCCCAGCGCTCTGCATTACTACAGTGCCATACGGAGATCGCGGGAGGCAGGCAGAGGGGTCGCAGGGGGCGGCCGGGCCCCCTGGAACGACGGTCGCGGGTGCGACCCCTATAGTTACGCCAGTGTTTACATGAGGTAAAAGAAAAGGTAACTAATAGTGCAGCTTTTTAACCCTTTGAGTAGGCTGACCATATTTCCTTGAGACAAAAACGGGAATGGGTGTGGGACAGACAGACAGTGGGACTCCATCACTCCAAGTCCGATCGTAGTAAGATGCAAGCAGCGAGAATGCTTTGCTCCGTCTCTTACTAGCGGTGTTCTCTCTCTCTCTGGCCAAAAAGCCTGCCCCTGGAGTAAATTGGAACTTCCTCTGTCCATCACACACTCTAGTGGTTTTACTGTGTTTACTGTAAGCATTGATTACCATAGAGTCTTATGACTCATCGTCATATCACTGTCTAAGAGACTCTATGATCTTAGACAGTTATGAGCCACTTGAGTCATAAGACTCTATGGTAAAACCACTAGTGTGACAAAAGGAAGTTCTGATTTACTTTATCTTATGAGACATAAAGCTGCATTCAGTTTGTTTTACAAAAAATGTAAAACTATATCTGTTATATTAAAAATGGGACAAAATTTACATTTATATTAAAAAGACGGGACAGTCTGGAAATATGAAAAAAAACCTATACTGTCCCGTTTAAAAAGGTACGTATGGTAAGCCTACCTTTGAGTACCACAGGGGTATGCAATGCATGTCCCTATAGCACTGAAAGGGTTACAGAAGGATGCGGTTTGTGGTGCTGAAGTCAGAGATGATCCTCTCTGCTACCCCCAGTGGACAAGTGGGGGAGCAGAGAATGTTCATGTGTCAGAGTTGTCTAATTGCTGCTAGTGTGTAAGGGAAGTCATCCCTTCCACATGGTAATGAGGTGCTCCCCTTTCCCATTGCATCCCTAATTATTGGTGCATATGGCGATGTATGTCTATTGCCTACACAATGTGTTTGCCGCAGATCGGCAGAGCATCAACCTTAGTGTATCTTGGCCCATATCTTTATCTCCTTAATGACCACCCGATCCGGGACGCAGGTGGCAGTTAAGGACCACGGAGTGATATTTTTATATATAATTATCCCTCAGTGGATTCTGGGATGGCGGAGTGGTGTGCCAGGCCCAGTGTGACTATCCTGGCACATCAAGGGTTGTTAAGGGGTTAATGAAGCAAGAATTGTTCCCTATGCCCCTCCCTGCCACACAGCAATATAGATGGGATGTTCATGGGAAATCGGCAAGGTGTAACTTAATTACCTCTTGGTGCACTTGATAAATTGCAGATAATAAAGAAAAGGAATGTGCTTGCAGCAGAGTTTGAGAAAAGTGCGACAAAACAAGTTTACACGAGACAGGTCATATACTGTGTGACAAACCTACATTTACTGCAATGAAAATTATAGACTTCTGTCCAATCCTCAATATTGTTCCTCAGGACACGCGTTTGGGTCACTTTTTCAGAAAAGTCCTGCTTTTTCCAGAGGGGGATGATCAATGACTCAGGCAGTTTGATAGCACTACCCGTGCTTAAAGGGGTAGTAAGGTTTTATATGTGTAGCTCAGAACATTGAGTATTTGTAATTCTAGTGTTGCGCGATACTCCTACACGTCAAAACTTGCTGTTATAGTGTAATAATATGTTGAAGTTGATCCTTCCTGCCCATTTGCCCGGCATAAGAGATGGCAGCACAGTGGCTCAGTGGTTAGCACTGTTGCCTTGCAGAGCTGGGGTCCTAGGTTCAAATCCCACCAAGGACAACATCTGCAATGAGTTTGTATGTTCTCACTGTGTTTGCGTGGGTTTCCTCCGGGTACTCCGGTTTCCTCCCACACTCCAAAAACATACTGATAGGTGAATTTACATTGTGAGCCCCAATGGGGACAGGAACCAATATGAGTGTAAAGCGCTGTGGAATCTGTGTGCGCTATATAAATAAAGGATTATTATTATTATTTGTCCCAGATAAGACATCGGATCACAACAATGAACAATCTTCCATCAGTCTTAAGGAAAAAAACCTTCCCTCCTTCATCGAGGAGGGCAGGCTTTTCCATATACTGAACTAGGGAAGATTGTCGTTCGCTATGATCTGTCCAGTCAAGCGATCGGACTTCAGATCCAAGGGGAGGTGACTTGCTATCGGGGAAAGGGGCGGGAGGGATCAACTTCAAAATATATTACATGTATTTAGCACTTTTTGACACGTAGGAGCATCGTGCAGTACTACTCTTACAAATGCTTAACGTTCTGAGCTACACATAATATGAAACCTTACTATCCCTTTAATAAGGGCTGACTAACAACTTGACCTGTTGCCTGTGATGTAACTAGTCATTAGAGGGCCCTATGCAAATGGTTTTCTTTCCATTCCCTAACACATGAGCAACAGCTCAATCTAGAATTGCTGGCAGCGGTAATACATGTATGCAATTACATTGATGCATTTTACTATGCAGAATTTAAATGTTGAAGATATGGTATGAAAACTCTATATTTAATTGCTTCTATACAAATGACACTGCCATACCAACTCCACCAGGAGTTATCTAAAAAAAAAATACACCAAACTCCCACAGACTTAACCTTTTGAGTGCCAGAAAGGTATTGAATGCATTGCAATGCACTGGATACAGAGGCGTAACTAGAAGCCACCGGGCCCTGGTGCAAAAATTGCCATGGGCCCTCCTGACCATCTTGCTCCCCCCCCCCTCATTGCCCCAATCACCACAAGTGCCTCCACATTGCCCCCAGTTGCAACAATTGCCTCCATATTGCATCCAATTGCCACCGGTGCCTCCACATTGCCTCTGCCCATCTCCTACCTCCCTGGTGGTCCAGCGGTGTGGCAGGAGAGGTCTGTGCCTCTTTCTGCACAGACCTCTTTAGCTGGAGCTCACATGTGATCCTTTCTTCAGTAATGCAGAGTGCTGGGAAATTTCATCTTCCAATGCTCTGTATTACTACTAGAGTGCCGAAAGGGAGCCTCATTTGCTAGAGGTCTCTGCGGAAGAAAGCACAGACCTCCGCTGCTGGCACCAGGCACTAGGATCGCAGGGGCCCCTGGAGTAGTGGGCCCGGGCGCAGTTGCGACCCCCTACGACCCCATTGTTACACCACTGATTGGATACCTCTGGCACTCAAAGGGTTAAATTACTTAAGTTTGCAAAGCTAAGGTTTTTAATCCTTTGAGGCCAGAGGGGTACGGAACACATTGCGTTCCATACCTCTCTGGCACTCAAAGGGTTAAGGCATTGCTCCAATAAATTGGAGACCTCTCCAGCCTTTATTGAAACCTTTGAGTACCAGAAAGGTTTCCAACTCGCTGCAATGCAATACATTAGTTACCTTTCTGGCCCTCAAAGGGTTAAGATAGCTACAAATTCATTCAAAAGGGGCTTTTGGTTCCTCTGGTTCCGCTTGGTATAATGTGATCAGATTGCTATTGTAACACAGGGCCCTTCGTACATGTTCACTTTGCAGGAGCACGTTTGCAATTTAATTGTAAAACATTAATGAGACATCCGTGTCTGGGATGGTAATGAGATATTGTACAGTGGTTGTGTACAACTCCAGGATTTCCTAAAAAGGTTTACCCTCTAACTGCATGATACTAACGTAACAATACCATTACATAAGCACAGAGAGGCAATACATCCTATGAGAGTAGCATGGAAACTCAGGATTACAAGAGACTATAGTGTATGTGTGTGTGTGTATACACAAATTATTAGGGTTCATCTATGCACTAGTGTGTGAGTATAAATAGAGTTCATCTATTGGAAACATAATACAACAAAGCTTGCGGTTAAGACTATGGATACACTGTGCTCAATGTTCTCCTCAAAGTACAGAGCAGACAAAACACGGCATACATTTACAAGAAATTAAAGGAGCAGTAAAAACACATATTTTACAGAGCGTATCCTGCTGAATAAAACAAGGTCACTCCCATCGCTGTCAGATGTTTTATTAAAAAATTATAGCACTTTAAATAATCAGGAAGTGAATTTACTGTGTTTACTTCCTGATAGTTCTAACTGACAGGAAGTGACCGGCAGTTTCTATCACATTCTATGGAGAACTGTATGTCACTGACTTTTCTGACTTTCCTCTCCATTAGAATCTAACAGGAAATCTAATTAGAATTTGACCACTAGAGGGCGCTGCTAATGTAAAAAAAAACAACATGGGTTTAAACTGTAATAACTCTGGAAATATAAATCTCTCGGCAGTGGGAGTACCCTTATTTTACTCAATAGGAAAATCCATACAATATATATTTTTTCATAAAAAAAGTTTATTGCTTCTTTAACTGTAAGTGTATTGCCATAAGGTGCTTTTTTTTTTCCCCTTCTTCCCACCATCTACCTCCATGTAGGGTATTGTAGATCACTCCAATGCTATAAAGCCACAGCTCATCCTCCAATAAAAATAGTCCGCTTCCAAATGATGAACATATGAATACAAATGTGTCTTCCAAACACATTTCAACAGGGGAGTGCAACATAATTGCCACATATGCTTTAAACCCATTCATCTAAATATTCAGATACAAGGTAAAATGGTCTTAAGGCTGCCATCCCCTACAATGCATATTGCCAGGCTCCCAAACTAGCACCTGAACTATGACTGAAGTGGTAAAGGCCCCACAAACATCTCTATATTTGTTGTGACCCTGGAGTGGTTCATCTTCAACCTGTCCAACCAGGAGAGGGCAGTAAAGATCTCACTGTGTTGGTTTGAGTTCTAGACCAGCAGTAGGCAATCTTTGCTTATCACACTGATGGAGAATGGAGTCTACACCTCTATCATCCCCAACCAATCAATGGCTGGAGAGGCAAAGATAGTCTGAGAACACTTTGGCATCCTAAATTTAACTCAATGAATTCTATAGTGGTGTCCAATGTATTATGTTGCAATGCATTGAATACCACTCTGGCATTCAGAGAGTATGGTAACCTAAGGGTAAGCCAGAGGTGCATTTATGGGGCAAACATATTGCACCACATGGGACACCTAAATATCCCCCATTGATTTATATAAGACTTTTAAACCATTGACTGTTCTAGGCCTCCAGAGTTTTTGCAATGCTTTGATTTAACCTTTGTGTGCCAGGGGGGTGCACAATAAATTGATTTGCAATGTATTCCATACCCCTCTGGCACTCAAAGAGTTAAAGGATAGTAACCCTTTATTTTGATTTTACATATTCCACAAGTGCATAATAAGCAATGCCAGATTGCCTAGATTATTTACTTTTACTTCCATCTTCACTAATATATATATAATATTTTTATATTTTTTTTCTCCAAGCCTTTTTTTGTCCTTCAAATTTGGCTCCCTCGCTCTTGGCTTACCGGACAGATTTACAGTCGGGCACTGTGATATCAGAGATAATTGTATAATGTTGCAGTCACTGTTGAGCACTGACTGATCTCTGAGCTGTGAATATGGCTTTTCTACATTGTTTCACCATCTTGTTTACTTTGTTGAACTCTGCTTTTACAGTCCCACAGGATGCTTTCTGAAAATAAATTCAGATAGCTCCCTGTCAGGGATGTAAATGTGTTAAATAAAAAATGTTTATATAAACAAACAAAAATCTAGGCAGTCTTACTATAAAGGGATAGTAATGTTTTATAATAAAAGCAGCTCTATTTAATCATCATAGTATTTGGACTTTGGAGAGTGTTATTTCAATTCTGTCAGAGTTGTAGTTCAAGAGTAATTCAATGACAAAGTATCCCCCTCCCGCCCCTTTTACTGATGTAACACTGCTCAGTCAGATCAGAAGGGAGGTGCCCAGGTAGACTGCAGAGAGGGACAATCTTAAAATAAGATAAGGGAAAAACCTGAAAAACTTGTCAAGGGGGGCAGGGCTTTCATTGTTCTCATAGGAAGAAGATTGTCCCCTGCTGTTATCTGTTTGGTCTATGGACTGGATTCCACATCTGAGAAGAGATGGCTTACACTAGGTAAAAGGGGCGGGAGGGGAAACTTTGCTTGTGAATATCTCTCAAACCATAAAGGTTTGAGAGATAAGACTTATATAGTTCTTTGTGTTTTTTTTTAATGCCTACAAAATAAAATAAAACGAGGTATTACTATCCCTTTAAATATAATATACTTGCAGAATATGTAAAATCAAAAGAGAGGGTTACTGTTCCTTTAATGGAGAAGCATCCTAGGCTATAGTTCCCAAGAGTAAGTGATAGAAAATTGCCATTTAACTAATCAACTTTGAGCTGTAATATATTTTGAATGACAAATCTTCTAATGTGGAATACCCTTCGTTTACTATGCTGCTATGTAATTATGATAAAATGATACATTTGGCATTACAAATAGTTTGACTACTTTTAAATTGCCTGTTTACCAATAAGAAATCCTCTAAGGTGTAAAAAGTACCTTCGAACACAGCAGAACAACTGATTTGTTTCAGGCCCTCGTGGACCTTAATCCTAAATCTGGACAACTAAGCAATTACGCTTAAGTGGTTTTGTTAAGCCGGGGGATCTATCGCTTGAAAACTGCTGCATCTGAAGGAAAACTAACACTGAATGTAACATAAGAAACACGCTGTTTAGATACTTTATGCCTTTCCCCAAAGTGGCGTTTTTTCATCCGTTGCTTCTGAGTAGCTGTAGGGTTTTTATCTATGTAAATAATTCCCCGTGATTTTAAAGTTAACCATTTGAGTGCCACAGTGGTGTGTAAGACATTGCGAGGCAATGAGTTGTGTAACACTCTAGCACTCAAAAGCTTAACCCTTTGAGTGCCAGACATTCTGCACCCCATCTGGCACTCCAAGGGTTAAAATTAGTTGTATCTAGTTGTTAGCCATTTGAGTGCCAGAGAGGTATCAATACACTGCAACTCAGTTCATTTGATACCTCTCTGGCACTTAAAATAAAAGTGGAGGAATTATGGATCAAACCAGTGGTTCTCAAATAATTTTTCCTGGTGGCCGCCAGTGTGGCTACCCCAATGTTCTGGTGGCCGTCACTGCGGCCACAGCCATGTCGAGGTGGCCACACTAGGATATTACATGTGCAAATGGTAGTTTTCAGTTTACTGCCTAAGCTTTCAGTGGCTTCAAGAATCCCCTCTGCAATACACTAAAAAAGCAGGACTTCCCACCATGCTGAGAGAGAGAAAGCTGTTGTGTAAGTGAAAAACAGCAAACAATAGTTTAGACGCATGTTCCTTGCTGGACTCATTTAAAAATGAGTAAGAGGAGATGGAAGGCTGCTGATGATGTAGAGAAAGCCACAGACAGCACAAGCAGCAGCAAGAGCAATTAGCAGTAGCAGTAGTAGTAGCAGTAGTAGTAGTAGTGGGAGCCCAGCACTAGGATGTAGTACTCACATCCCCAGTATCCAGGGGTATGATTCTTAAATGGTCAACCTTTGATTTTTCCCCAGGTGGCTGTGTTCATTAGCAGAACAGAGGTGCAGCTGCTTGCGTTTCTGTGTATGCAACACCAAGTTCACCTCTTATGTCTCCACCAGCAAGAGAGGGGTGATTATGAATTTGTTGGTGATGATGATGACAATCATGAGAGGGAAATTAAGGCT
Source organism: Rhinophrynus dorsalis (assembly GCA_037306005.1). Lineage (NCBI taxonomy): Eukaryota > Metazoa > Chordata > Amphibia > Anura > Rhinophrynidae > Rhinophrynus > Rhinophrynus dorsalis. The sequence continues at coordinate 39,687,320 of CM074725.1, forward strand.
TTTTTTTTTAGCTGAAACAAACAAAGGCAGGGTGAAAGATCCACAAATGGAAATAGGTATCACCATATGTGACAATACCATGTTTGATAATTAGTTACTGGAGAGATGCCTAAGCCACATCAAATGTCATAGCATCAGGCTGGTGGGCCCATGGGTAGTAGTAGCTGTAGTCATACCCGAGAACCTTCAGAAATAGCTCACCCTGAGATTAAAAAAACAGCCTTTGCTACCCTGTTTAACGTGTGGCTGTGGCAACTTATTGATTGATATATAGTTTATGTGTAACAGTACTGACATGATGGGGAGTCATTGGAAAACAAATTATTATATCCCCCCCCCAACCTCAACAAATCAAGAATTCCTCCCACACAAACACTAGTTCCCCACATTACATTAACTTATAACACCTCTCTTCTCATCATATTCCTCCAGAGTCCATTTTTCATTCACACCTTGTCTCTCTCATCACTGAGCTGATGTGATGTGGGGAACTAGTGTTTGTGTGGGAGGAACTGTTTATCTGTTGAGGATGGAGATGGGATATAGGATGCCAATGTGTATGGTTTGGCAACATCAAAAACATAAGAGCCTCAGACATCCTGGGGTATAGTGTCACAGATATACTAAGTCTTCGCTTCATTGAGCAAGTGCACAAACAATTGCAAATAGCTCCCTAAGATTTTTGTTTAAAAAATGGGATAAAAGTGTGCCTTTTAAATTATTTTGGTTTTGCCTTTTGATAAGTCAAATCCACACAGCTTTCAGGGACAATTTTAAGGATGGAAAAAAAATTGGCTGGGGGTGTGTTCCTGCTGCTTCCGCTCATCAGACCTTGTCAGACAGTGCCAACTGGATGGAGTGAGGCAACAATGTCCACCATGCTGTCACTCTTATTCATCTCTGAGCGCATCATTGTCCAATGGAACACAGAGAGAGAGAGACCACCTCCTATAGTGGCTGGTGTTTCATTGGATAGTGTCACCACCAGCTCAATGTCATTAATAGAAGCCATAACATGGAAGATGCTGTTCTTTGGAACCTGGAGAACCTGACGAACTTCACCCTTCATCCTGAGACTTGGAGACACTATGCAAAATCTAGAGTCTCCGGGTGAAACACGGCAAGTTCCCAGCTATGCAGTAGTAGTAGTGGTGGGAATGGGAATCGGACTGGAAGGTCACAGCCTGTGGTGGTGGATCCAGCACCAACAGTGATATGGGACAGATGCTGGTGATTCCAACTACTAGTCCCAAGTATATAAGCAGTTTGACTAGATGCATTTAATGTATTTTTCTCAGTTTTTTATTTTGTTCAATGCATGGCTATCAAGTAGTCTAGAATTTCTGGGGCAAACCTAAAATTTTGGTAAGGAGTAACGAAGGGAGCAAATATATTAAAAATATAGATATTTTTAGGTCTCATCATCAGAATAACAAAAACAAACATATTCTTCATAACCGTTTCTATAATTGGACCCTTAACAGCTGGAGAGCCTCAGGTTGCCTACCCCTGCCTACAAGATAAACTGAAAACCTTCAGACCAGCCAGCTGTGTGTATAATATATCCTGCATTACTGGAATCTTCAGGGAAATTTCTTATTGGCAACACACTAAATATTCCAGGCTTTTTGCCGACAGCATTAAACGTGTTAATTCAGTTTTGTTTTGGGTTTTTTAACCCTTTGAGTGCCAGAGAGGTACGCAATGCATTGCTCTGCAATGTGCTCTGCAATGTGTTGTGTACCCCTCTGGCACTCAGAGGGTTACAGATATACACTGCTTTCTTTTTTGGTCTGCTCCCCTCTGTCCTGTCCCCTGGGGCGTGCCCGTTTTTTTTTTGCCTTACCTGACCTCTGGCTCATCTATTGACCTGTTGACCTCTGTACCTAGGCTTTCTTATACGACTACGCTGACTTCTATATCCCTGGACCCCGGCTAGACCACTAACCACGAGTTTGACCTCTGACATCCTAGACCCTGGCTTGTTCTACACTACGCTTTAACTTTATATCTGTATAGTATATTAGACTCTTGGATACAGTGACCCTTGTCTCTGAAGTGGTGCCCCTGTCACCCCTTCTCTGAGTACTTGTCTCCCTGCGTCTGGGCTCCAGTACCCAGCTACCACCTCAGATTGTGACACTGTATTAAAGTTGAAAATGTTTCCCAAATTTTCTTTTATCTTCTACATTTGACCAGCGGTCGAAGAACCTTTAAATCCTTTGAGAGGGTGCCATGCAATGAAGAGCAAAGCAACCTATAAGACACTCAAAGAGTTAAAATGTTTACGTTGCTATCACTAATGTTGAATTAACCCCTTGGTTGCAAGAGAAGTCTTCAATTAATTGCTTTTCAGTGCATTGGAGACATCACTGGCATTCAGGGGGTTAAAGTGCATTACTAACCTCCCAGAATTTTACACTGGGTTAAAGAGAACCAATTCTGGAGCAAACCAACTCTTCTGCAGGGGATAAATGTGATTTCTGTTGATTTAAATGAGGCTTTTATCCAGAGATGTAACTAGAAGCCACCGGGCCCTGGTGCAGAAATGCCATGGGCCCCCCGGACCCCATTGCCCCCCCATAGGATCCAGTCTTCACATTGCCCCCAATCTCCACATTGCCCCCAATCTCCACATTGCCACCACATCTCCACATTGCCTTCCAATCTCCACACTGCCTCCACATTGCCCCTCAATCTCCACACTGCCCCCCAATCTCCACATTGCCACCACATCTCCATATTGTCCCCCAATCTCCACTCTGCCTCCACATTGCCCCCAATCTCCACATTGCCCCTACTGACCCCCCCCAGTGTCCATCTCCTACCTCCCTGGTGGTCTGGAGCTCCCACGCGGTTCCCAGTAATGCAGAGCGATGAGAGTTGATGTCACCTCCCAGCTCTCTGCATTACTAGAGCGCCAGAGGGAGATCAGCTGTTAGAGGTCTGTGCCGAAGAAGGCACAGACCTACTTGCTGCGGGCGCCGCGTGAGTGGGTCGCAGGGGGCGGCTGGGCCCCTGAAGTGACAGGCCCGGTCACAGGTGCGACCCCTGTGACCCTTATTGTTACTCCAGTGCTTTGATCCAAACGAATGCTAGAGAGTTCTCCAATGTATAGCTTTGCAGGAATTTGAAGACCACTCTAGCAATCATGGGGTTAAATGCCCCATTTAAATCAGTTACCACCCTCTGGGACCATTGCAAGAAAATCCCGTGAAGTAGTTCACATGTGCCCACCCTTCAGCTAATTCGTTTTAATAACATGAACCTGTCACCCCAAATTAATTTGCCTGTTAATAAAAACAGCATATTTGTTATGTAAATTAAATTGCTAGTAAATGTATAGCTCTCAGCACAAATTGATTTTAACTTCTCAGTGCCAGAGGCTTGTGCTTTACAAGTTAATGCTAATGTGATTAACCTTCTGGATGCCAGCAAAGCGAAGATCGATATAAAATTCTGTACCAATGGATAGTCGCTTCTGCATGACTTTCAGTATTGTAACCCTTGTACAATATGCTGGAGACCTCTAGCAATCAGCGGGTTAACCCTTTGAGTGCCAGAGGGTTACGCAACACATATGGCACTCAAAGGGTTAAAGTATGTGGTTTACTAAGAAGATGTGGATTTGTGAGTGCATGTCACAGCAGGGCACTGAAAATGTTACTTGCATCAACATGGCACGTTTAAACTGGAACTTTCACATTGTATAAAGTTGCCCTCCAATAATTAAGCTTATGGCAACAATATCCATAATAGTTCTGTTAGCTCTCAGAAGTGCCAGATTTTGACGTAATCCTTAATCTTCAGAAGCTGACGGCCAGGTTAGTGCTATCTGTGGCTCAGTGGCATAACTATAGGGGACGCAGGGGTCGCACCCGGCTGCCCCCTGCGACCCCTCTGCCTGGCGCCCACAATTTCCCTCCGGCTCTCTAGTAATGCTGAGCGCTGGGAGATGACATCATCTCTCAGCGCTCTGCACTGCAGAAGGGGACTGCTCGGGAGCACAATGCGCCAGCCCATCTCTCCACTGGACCACCAGGGATTGGGAGGTAGGAGATGGGGGCATTGTGGAGGGCCCAGGGGCCAATGTGGTCGGGGGCTGGGGGGGCCCATGGCACTTCTTGCACCAGGGCCCGGAGGGTTCTAGTTACGCCTCTGTGCGCGCTTGCTCCATCAGTTCCCTTCCGGTGCATTTCGTCACAGTGCAGCGCCTCCTAAAGAGACCGGGACTGACGGCGCAGGCACACAGACAACTCTAACACAAGATGACTGCGTTGTTGTCTGTCTTCCGGGCTCTGAAGATTAAGGATTACTTCAGAATTGGGTACTTCTGAGAGCTAATAGAACTATTATGAAGCTAGTCACCATATGCTTAATTATTGGAGGGAGACTTTATAGAAGGTGAAAATTCCGCTTAAAAATGTTGTAAAAATTAACCCAACCCAAAACCACTCCCAAATCCCTAACAACTGTACACCTAAATCTAACATAACACCTAATTTAAAACTTAAATTAACCTAACCTAGCCTAACAACTAACCTAAAACGTAACCTAACCTAACACTTAGGGCAATAAAGAATATTAATAATGGAATAAATGGTTTTTACCACCTTGAACGCACTCGCACTATGCTAGAATGACCTGACCGCGTTTGAGATTAGGAGCGCGCCTAGTCATGAGAATCTAAAGCTGATGACGTAGGTGTTTTCGTGTAGCCAGGGGGAGTTACAAGAGAGCCGATCGGCTCTGTTGCTGACATGCGCAATGCACTTTTCTGGGGGAAGACGTCACCTGGTACTTTTTGCAATTACAGTTTATTCTTTAATAACACTTTTTTTTTTTTTTTTTTAAATAATAATTACACAGCGCGTTATAACGGATGATAACACTTTAATTGACGTTACATCTTGTAGGGGTGTTAGTTCCGCTTTATTATTTTCAAGAACTTAGGGTCAACTCATTTCACAGTTCCCACGTATGAAGGTGCTAGTATTTCACCTCACTTCAGTCACTGACTATAACTCTTCATAGTAAGTACTCAAATAGTGCCAGCTGCTGGACACAATAGAAAGTTGCAGTTTATTTAAAAAAGAGTTTGAGTTGTAATAACTTTTGAATTAAAAAATATTCAGAAAATATACAGAAAATGTATACATCTATAACATGTTTTTATTAAGAAAAAGGTTTATTGGTCCTTTAAGCATATGGGAAAACTGATTTACCTCACATATCGTTTCAGTTGTCTGTCAGCATATCAACCATACATGTGAACTCAGTTTCACCAGTTTTTCCCCTGAATGACCGGTGACGTCCTGAAACGCCATGTATTTTGTACTTATATCAGTCTGAAACTGACCTCTCTAAGACCAAAGCGGTCTCTCTCAGACCCCCCCCCCCCCCGTAAGGCAACCCGGTACACGGCATGCCGACAACTTTCAGCGCTGTCCTTAAGGGAAGGTCACTACCTCCGACCGCTGGTCGTTAAGTGTTTAAGGACATTTATAGGTGCACAAATCACATTTTCTGTCTGCAAAGGATTCATAATTCATTGCAGAAAAAGAAAAAAAACATTTAAATGAGTAATACAAGTATTATTTAAAGGGATAGTAATGTTTCATAATAAAAGCAGCTCTAATTAATCATCATAGTATTTGGACTTTGGGGAGTGTTATATCATTTCCGTCAGAGTTGTAGTTCAAGAGTAATTCAATGACAAAGTATCCCCCTCCCGCCCCTTTTACTGATGTAACACTGCTCAGCCAGATCAGAAGGGAGGTGCCCAGGCAGATTGCAGAGAGGGACAATCTTCAATCAATATAAGGGAAAAACCAGAAAAACTTGTCAAGGGGGCAGGGCTTTCATTGTTCTCATAGGAAGAAGATTGTCCCCTGCTGTTATCTGTCTGGTCTATGGACTGCATTCCACATCTGAGAAGAGTTGGCTTACACTAGGTAAAAGGGGCGGGAGGGGAAACTTTGCTTGTGAATATCTCTCAAATCATAAAGGTTTGAGAGATAAGACTTATCTCGTTCTTCGTGTTTTTTTTAATGCCTACAAAATAAAATAAAGATAAAATGAAGTATTACTATCCATTTAAGGGAAGGTCACTACCTCAGACCGCTGGTTGTTAAGGGTTTAAGGACATTTATAGGTGCACAAATCACATTTTCTGTCCGCAAAGGATTCACAATTCATTGCAGAAAAAAAAACATTTAAAAATGAGTAAAACAAACATTATTTAAAATAGCTTTTGTATTAGTTTCTGGCTGATTTACAATTTTCCAACCCTGATAAAAAAAATAAATGACGTGGCTCAGGAAAAATGTATAGATTCTTATATCTGAATTGACTGATCAAATAACTCATTAATTCTGAGTGGCAGAAATATATATCGTATGAGGTGTGAGCTATACAACTTGGATATGGAAAAGACATATCGGGTCTGCTCACTACTGCATACTAAATAATACCAAATATGTAGCTTAAGCCCAGCATATACAAATGGATTTCCGTAAACCCTCATAAATATTCCCACCCACACTGTCTAGGGAAATCAAAATACATTCTGTTCTCAATCTGTGGATCCCTTAGTGCTCAGTAAATCTCTGAATCCTAAGTAGTTATTTTACATTGGTTTTGCCTTTATATAATGAAACTGCTGTACCGAGAATAAGTGGATCAAGCCAACTGAAGTATAGGGGACAACAAAAAAATCCCATGGGGCACGTAACCCATTGAATGCTACAGAAAGCAATGCGTTGTAGACCTTTCGAGCATTTGAGGGAGTAATAGCCCCATTTGAGTCAAATGGCACAATAGGACATTGTATTCATTCCATCCTGTCACCTACCTGACATCTCTTTGTAGAGTTGACATCATCCCTGGGAAACTTTTTGTCCCAAGCCTCCAGAGGCTCACTATGGGCTGGGAGCAGGAGAGTCCCAATGATCTGATTTGTGCCAGAAAGTGGGTGGGGCTCAATTGGGCTGGTAGGAGGGGTTTGCCCTTACAATGGGAGGAGAGTGGGAAAACAGGGCAGAATGTGACCTGAATTAGCAGTGAAGTGGGTGGAGTTATAAGGAACTGAGTCCTGATAATTAAGTATAAAAGACAGAGTCTCTGGCTAAGATTAGGAGCGTTCACATGCATGGTTGATTTGCTGACAAACAACTGAAAAGATATGGTGGATTTTTTAATAAAATATCTCTCAGCAGTGGGAGTACCCTTGTTTTATTCAGGGACATACACCCTACAACATATATTTTTTTACATCTTAAGTATTACTATCCCTTTAAGGGGTTAAAGAGAAACTAACACCCCTCACCCGCTAGGTCTACAAAAAAATGGAGGAATAGCCTGGAGAAGGACGAGAAGTGGGCAGGGAATGGGAGGAGCACGCTGGGAAGACACAGAAGTGGGCATAGTTTTATTGAAAATTCCCCACATCCAGAGAATAAGCCTTTGCCCCGGAGACCTGGTAATTAGAAACCGGAGTCTCTGGGGCAAATCCGGAGAGTTCCAAGCTATGTCGATGATGCCCACCTGGGTTGCCCATTAATTGGATGTTGCAATGTGTATCACAATGGCCTGATTGCTAGTGTGAACGATCTGCCCTACAGACCACCTTGTAGATCCCCTTTGCTCTACTCGTGTTAAAGTGCTACGCTAACATGTATGTGCTGTATATATATCTTTAGTTATATGGAGCCGCACAGTGTACACAGAGCTTTACAACAGTATATGTTACAATAAATGGGGATAAAATGAGTGTCACAGTCATAGAATCGATATGAAAGAGGTCTCTGCCCCAAGGAGCTTACAGTCTAAATGGGTAATAGGAGACAGACAACAAGGTCAGGGAAGCCTTAACCCTTTGAGTGCCAGAGAGGTCAATGCGTTGGATACCTCTCTGGCACTCAGAGAGTTAAATTGCCCTGCCCTCTGCCTGCTTCAGGTTTAAAAACTATAGCAGCGTCCACACCTCTGTCCATGACATTCAGTGCTGGTTGACGACACTATCCCTTGAACCAAGGCGTAAGGGTGAAATTCATGGGGCCTTTTCAGGCCATAGTAAGAAAAGTGAGGGGTTAATATTAGGAAGTATTAGTTGTAGCATTGTGATTTTAATATGATAAATACATTGTGTTACATTTAATAGATGTGTAAATCCTTAAAAAGTAACAATAATATTTTGTTTGTGATTCATTATGAATAATTACCGCAGTCATTTGGATTTTGTATTATTTTGAGAATTATGCATTTTTTTCTCAAATAGATACGATTTGCAAATAATAATAAACAATTTCTAAATACTAATACTACTAATAATAATAAGTAAATAATAAAATAAATGTACAACTATTTTTACAGAATGTAAAGTTAACCTCTTAACGACATTTGACATGCCAGGACCGTCACGCCGGTCAGGATGTTAAGGACTGGTGACGGTCCTGACACGTCATGGAATTCTGGGATTGCAGCGGGGCTGCACGCCAACCTGCGATCCCAGAATTAATTGCAGCAAAAAAGTGCTGTGGTTCTCTAGGGCCACCCGCACCCACACTGTAGATAAAGGAGCAGTAAACTTTTTTTATGAAAACCTACATGTAATAGGACTTTTCGTGCTGAGTAAAACAAGGTCCCTCCCACTGCTGTCAGTTATTTTATTCCAACACTAGTGTAAAAGCCCATGTACACGGCCCAAGGTCTGGGTGATGTTAACCCTTTCAGTGCCAGAGGGATACGCAACGCATTGCTTTGCAATGCGTTGCATACCCCTCTGGCACTCAAAGAGTTAAGAGGCCGGTCCTGCTCTGCATCCTGCCGCCTACACAGTCATGCACTGTACAGACTGCCCGAAAACACAGAATGCTCCCAGCACAGAACTCCCAGCATTCCTACACCTCCCAGCATTCTGTGCGTTCGGGCAGTCTCTACTGCACATGACGGCTTCTGACAAACATCCTAGCAAATTATTATATAGAATTATAACAGTTCAGATAACCAGGAAGTGAATTTACTGTTTGTTTACTTCCTGATTGTTCTAACTGACAGGAAGTGACTCAGCAGTTTCTATCACATTCTATGGAGAACTGTAAGTCACTGACTTTCCTCTCCATTAGAATGTAACAGAATAACTAATTAGAATTTGCAATGCGTTCCTTACCCCTCTGGCACTCAAAGGGTTAAACAGTAATAACTCTGGAAATATGCATCTCTCAGCAGTGGGAGCGCCCTTATTTTATTCAATAAAAATGTTTACTGCTCCTTTAAGGGGTTAAGCATCAGTGGGATGTGCAGCTCATTGCTTGGCAATATGTTCCATACCTCTCTGGTCCTTATCATCTTGGATGCTAAAGGAATCTGCAACAGATTGCTTTATAACGCATGGGAGACCTCTTTAGCATTCAGAGGGTTAACCCTTTCAATGCTAGCATGCAACGCTTTGAAAAGGCATTGCATACCCCTCCGGCACTAAAAGGGTTAAAGGGTTAGTAATCCTTATCCCTTTGAGTGTCAGAGGGGTACACAGCGCTTTGCTTTGGCACTCAAAGGGTTAATTAGGAAACTATATATTTTGTAGGTATTTTCCTATTGAATAAAAGAAGAGCACTCTCAATGCCAAGAGGTACATCTATCAAAAGTTATTGCAGTAGAAGCTTGCACTTTTTGAGAGTCTGTGTTCAAGATTTATTTGTAACCAGGTGGCTCTGTTACAATTACTGAGTGTGAAAAGTCGACCTTGGCAGACGTAAGCTTTCCATGGATGGATGTAACGTCAGCGCCACCTAGCAGAAAAACATCAGAAAAAAAAACCACGATAACATTGCAATACCTGTAAAAAAATAATCTCTCAGCAATCAGAGCAAGCTTGTTTTACACAATGGTAGAAGACCTGCAACATATATATTTTCATGTAGGTTTTACTGCACCTTTAAAATGTTAAGAGACTCAAAAATGTTTTTACTATTTGCAAACATTTATTAGGTTTGCAAAATGCATAATAATTATTAATGATGTGCATTCACAATTATTACAGCTGGAAGCAAATATGTAATATTATCACTAGCACCAAAATGAAAATCTTCCCTCATTATATGTGAATCATCAACTGCAAATGTATGTTTTTTAATATATTCCAATACATATTATTTCTACGTGTATTTTAGAGGTCTATGTCAGTGGCTCTCATGGAACTGGGTTCCATGAAGAAGTGCAAGGTGTTCCCCAGTGCAAATTTAATTAATGGCAGAAGAGAAAGGCTGGCGTGTCAGGCAGTATATATATATGTGGTTCTGTGACTACCAGTGGAGAGTGGAACAAGGCTGGGGTGTCAGATGGTGTATGTGTGGCTCTGTGACTATCAGTGAACAGTGGAACAAGGTTGGGGTATCACTCAGTATATGTGTGGTTCTGTAATTATTAGTGAGACAATGGAACAAGGCTGGAGTGTCAGACAGTGTATTTGTGGTTCTGTGAACAAGGCTGCGGTGAAAGACTGTGTATGTGTTGTTCTTTGACTATTAGTGGACAGTGGAACAAGGCTGGGGTGTCATACTATGTATGTGTGCTTCTGTGACTACCAGTGGGCAGTGGAGCAAAGCTGGGATGTCAGATTGTGTATGCGTGGTTCTGTGACTGACAGATGACAATGGAACAAGGCTAGGGTGATGGACTGTGTACATATGGTTCTGTGACTACCAATGGACAGTGGAGCAAAGCTGGGATATCAGACAGTGTCTGTGTGGTTCTGTGACTACCAGTGTATAGTGGAACAAGGCTGTGGTATCAGGTAGTGCATATGTGGTTCTTTGACTATCAGTGAGACAGTGGAACAAGACTCCGGACAGTGTGGTTCTGTGACTACCAGTGAAACACAGTAATTTTGCTTTGTTTTACTTTTCTTGTATGCACTATAACGTAGTCTCTTATAGGGATACTATATTATCAGATACAGTTATTTGTTACCTGCTGCTCAATACATTTTAACATGTTAGCTTAGCCTCTTAGCGGCCATATTAACCCAATGTCCTTTGTTCAGAGGCAAAAGCAGCCACGTGTACTTTGTGCATAGAGTCTGCATCAGTGTATTTGTCCATACTCCTTATTAAGTGCATGCAACAAAATATCTCTACAATATGCCTAAATTGATAAAATTATATGGGAACTAACCCTTCCAAATAACAGCCCTCATTTACCTTAGAATGGCCCAAAAATCCTAATGGCACCTATGAATTTTGCCCTTGTATCTTTGTTCAGGAGATAACATCTTCAAACAGTGCAGGATGTCAGGTCCATGGAGGTGGACATGACAGTTACTTGAGCTTTTTTTTCAAATTGAAGCAGGCAGAGTGCATAAGCCAGCTTAACCCTTTAAGGAATGGAGGAATGGAGGAGGTACTTAAAGGGATAGTAATACATAAAATGTAAAAAAAAAATATGCTGTAGGGTTTATCCCCCTGAGTAAAACAAGAGTACTCCCACTGCTGATAGGTGTTTTATTCAAACGTTATTACAGCTCAAAGTTGAATTTTTTAGGTGCAATATCACAGTGGCCTGGAATTGTACAGTGGCGCTGTTGCTACACAATCCTATGGACAGCTCTGGTCCCGGGACCATAAATCTTCATAGGATGGTGTAGCAACAGCGCCATTGTACAATTTCAGGCCACTGTGATATTGCACCTAAAAAAATCAAATTTGAGCTGTAATAACTTTTTAATGAAACACCTTTCAGCAGTGGGAGTACCCTTGTTTTACTCAGGGGATAAACCCTATAACATATGTTTTTTACATTTTAAGTATTACTATCCCTTTAAGGCATTGTGAAGCAATCCATAGCAAACTCCAGTGGTCTTAAAGGGTTGATGACAATAGGGGTATACAAGACGTTGCAAAGCAATGCGCTGCACATGCATTTGGTCATTAAAGGGTTTATTAAAGTAGCATCTCTATCTGTTTTTCTATATTAAATCAAAATTCAAACGGTCTACCTCAACGGAAGTGTTTCCTTTTTAAAGGGTTAACCCTTTGAGTTTCAGAGGGGGTACATAATGCATTGCTTATCAATGCATTGTGTACCTCTATGGCACTCAAAGGGTTAAGATAACCCTGTGCAGTGAGCAGATTTTGTGTCCTGGGGTTGTGCTGGCCACTGTCATATCTTCCTCCATGCACATAAAAGGCCAGTACTGTTTGAAGATGTTATCTTTTGAAGATTTACTATTGAAATGTCACCATGAAAATAGCAACATTCAAAAGGGAGACATCAAAATATCACCGGCGTAAGAATGGCGACCTCATCATGTCACTATGTAAAGTGCAGTGAAGGCAGCAGTAAGTAACTAAACCCTTCTCCTCTGTATTGCTCCCAAAAATGCTTCTTCGCTTCCAGTACCACCTGGGCTGCTCTTCTCTTGCCCCCTTCACCCTCACCCCTGAGGCTGCTCCCTCATTACCCTCCAGACAGAGAATCCGTGTGTTACCTGGACTGTAACTGCTCATCATGTCGCAACCCATGTATAACAAAAGGGAGACATCAGATACCTTTTAAAGCAGAACTATCATTTCAGATAAATGTCCCCCCCAGTAATTATTCATATAGCGATAATCATAGAAATACTAGTATTATCCAGAGTAAGTCTAGCGTCATTAAGAAATCCTACTTGATCCGAGACTGATGGGCAGGCTTCTTACAGTAGTGGCATCTGTGCACCTACGCCATTAGTCCCTTCCTGTACCTTAAGGTACAATGCAACTCCTTCTCACCAATCCTGGAGGAGACTAGGAAGGACAGCGCAGACGTACAGATGTCTCTAAGGCAAGATGTCTACGCTGATGCCTGCCTGTTCGTCTCGGATCAAGTAGGATTTCTTAATAATGCTGGACTTATTTTGGATAATACTAGTATATCTATGCTCATCTCTATATGAAAAAATATTGGGGTAGACTTTATTCGGAGTGATATTTCTGCTATAACTTCCTTCTCCCTACCTGTTGCTCATCATCCCTTCTCTGGAACTCAAAAGGTTGTATTTTTCAATGTGTAAATGCTGAGACGACATGGTGATGTGGTCGCCTTTTGATGCGGGCGACAGATTGAAGGTCACCATGTAGGTGGCGACATTGCCAGTAGGATAACTCTTTTGAACAAGGGCAAAAAAAAAGGCAAAATGCATAGGGCCATTAGGATTTCCTGGCTAAAATAAGATATGTCACGTTTTTATCAGGAGGTGTTATTCTCCTTTAAAAATGAACAAAAACCTCGATTTAGTTGACTCGGTTTACTATAGAACATGCAAAGGGTTAATAAATACTCATATATATTAATTAGTAGAGTCTCTGCTGGTGATGTTTTCATAGAGGAATAATTGGATGATAGAAATTCAAGCCATGTCTTTACTTGGCAGGGATTAGACAATGAAGAGAAGCAGGGGATAGATTAAGGAAATTAATATATTTTTTTTGGTAAAGCATTTGAGGTGATCTGTTAATAAGAAATGTCCCATGAATAAACATAAAATCGTAGATGTTGATGGCAGATAAAAACACAATGGACCACCTAGTCTGCCCAATTCCCAATCTATTTAATCCTGCAATGTCTTGGAGATATTTCTAGCAACCGCAGGGTTAAAAAGAGACTCTATACCCAAATACAAAGACAAATACAAATACAAGGAGCTTTAAAGCAACTTTAAAGGGATAATAATGCTTAAAAATTACTATCCCTCATCTTATAGGCAATAAAAAACTGAGTAAAATGACACCAGCGGCATCTCTCAAACCTTTATGGTTTGAGAGATATCCGCTTTTAAAGTTCAGAAGTTTCCTTTTCCCCTGACGTCAGCATTCTAGCTTGAGAGCAGGGGAATCCTCTCCTGGGATCAGCCGGTGGCTCTGCAGCAGTGCAGAGATCGCGTTAATAAAAAAGAAATCCTTTACTAATATGGTCTTCTACGTGTGCTTGGTTTGCAAGCACACGTAGAAGACCTTTTAAGTTAAGGATTTCTTTTTTATTAACACGATCTCTGCACTGCTGCAGAGCTGCCGCCGGTCCCGGGACCAGATTCCCTTGCTGTCAGCTAGAATGCTGACGTCAGGGGAGAGAGAACTTTGAAAGCGGATATCTCTCAATCATAAAGGCTTGAGAGATTCCGCTGGTGTCATTTTACTCAGTTTTTATTGCCTACAAGATGAGGGATAGTAATTTTTAAGTATTACTATCCCTTTAAAATCACCTGTATGTAGTGTTAGGCTTTTTTTATTTAGAAAACTTGTGTTTGAGTTATTTACATGCTAATTAAGGTGTTTCGTGCAGAGCCTTCCTGTTTTAGCCCTATATTACCTCCCCCACTCAATGACACACAAGTTCTATCGAAAAAAGGAAAAAAGAAGAATACAAAGAGCCATACGAGAGTAGCACCTGTATAGACACTAATGTAGAACTAGCCCCTATCCGATGTGCTTGTACTCACAAAATCAGTGCTGGAAGTGTGCCTTTAGAATATCAAATTTGTGGTTTCTCCATTTAAGCAAATGGACTCCTCAATCGCTGATGGGTAATCAATTAATTCGGTCTTCCCGTTTTGTCCCCCAGATGTTCATCTGATCACTCCTTCTCTCACTCTGGAGGATTTGCTGGGATATAAACAAAAGTAGAAATGCCGGTCACAGAGCCCTCTAAGAGTAACACTGCGCGGCAAAGAGTATACCTTGTGTGCATATATATATACCCCCCAAGTCCTGCCTTCATTTTGGAACATGGCTGAACATGTTCAGTGATATCACTTGACCACCTGGAAAGCATTTCAGGTAGGAGCTGGGAGCCATCTTACATAAGCAGCCATTGCTCTGATTCCCAGACTGCTACAAACACAAAATTGGCATTGCTAGAAAGGGTAGAGTCTCCTCTTTTCAGCAGTACTCCATATGAAGGGGTTTATGCCAGGTAATCAACTAATCACATGAATATAAGCTACATTTGAATACAAATATATGAGCATGTGGTAGTTTTGTTCCTAATGACACAAAGTGGCAGTAGATGGTAACACACCTTCACGAGACCAGGGAGGAACAGTGACTCACTTTCCTCACCCTTCACCAGGCAGGTGAGCAGTAATGGAATGGCCCTTGGACTACACAGGTATATGCAAGGATAGTGCGGGTACACCGCATACATGGAATGAATGGCACACCTTCACGAGACCAGGGAGGACTAGTGAACTCACTATCCTCACCCTTCACTAGACAGATGAGCGATAATGGAAAGGCCTAGGGGCTCACACAGG
The DNA here is from genome assembly GCA_037306005.1 of Rhinophrynus dorsalis. NCBI lineage: Eukaryota > Metazoa > Chordata > Amphibia > Anura > Rhinophrynidae > Rhinophrynus > Rhinophrynus dorsalis. The sequence goes on from CM074725.1 coordinate 39,702,609, forward strand.
TAGATGGAATAACAGTGTGAGCATTCAACGCTTTTGTCTGGATAGTACACCTTCACGAGCCCAGGGAGGAACAGTGGACTCACTTTCTTCACCCTTCACCAGGCAGGTGAACCATAATGGAATGGCCCTTGGACTTACACGGTAGATGTGAGGGCAGTGCAGAGCACTCACACACACACACACACAGCCGAAAAGAAATGTAAAGAGCGCACCAATACCCAGACAGGGTATACAATAGACTGGTAGCCAAAACTGAGGCTCGATAAGGCAGCACGCAAAACCGGGACGGCCATGGGAGGTCAAACACACGGTATGACCGACAAGCACCACTAACAGAAGCAAGCGCAGAGCAGAGGTCACAGGCAACACAGAAACCAAACTGAGGCACGGAATGGTAACGGAGCGCAACAATGGAGAGAGTAACTCAAGAGGCAGCCAATGGTCAGAACCGGATCGGGTAGTCAGACGTCGCCAGTGGTCGTAGCGGAGCGGGTAGTCAGACGTAGCCAGGGGTCAGAGCCGGAACGGGATAGTCAGGCGTAGCCAGGAGTCAGAACTGGAACGGGTAGGCAGACGTAGCCGTGAGTCAGAACCGGAAAGGGTAGTCAGACGTAGCCAGGTAATGCATAGGAACAGTAATGGACCAACACAGCAATAAGCTCAGGTACATCATGAAAGGGCAAAGGTAATGACACAGGTTGAGGTTTAAAAACCCTGACAGGTGGGTGGAGCGATGACCTCCCCAACAAGTAGACCTATAAGAATAGTGACAGTCAGGAAGTAAATAATGTCACATATTAGGCAATGCTGCGAGAGGTAATCACGGGGCACAGTGATACAAAGTTATCCTTACTTCAAAGACGAGGTAGCCTCTTCAAAAGTAGGCTAACATGCCTATCTCATATTTTTGGGCTATTTGAATGCAGATGAGAAGGAACTATGACTATAGCTGTATTTGGTCTATAGTTAGCACTTCCGGTATCCTGTACAATATTGTAACCCATACCAATGGATACCATTTATCTTGGGACAGCATTACCTTTTGAATACAGTAGTAAATTCCATGAGGTCAGGGCTGGCGCCACCTATAGGAGAGGTAGGCGCCGGCCTAGGGCGCACAAGTACTGGGGGAGTGGGCATGCAGCGGAGAAAAGCTGCGCCCGCACCCACCATACCGGAACGCAACACAGTCAGGTCTGTGTTGCGACTGCGCTCCTTCATCGCGGTCGCTCTTTAGTAATGCAGAGCGCTCTGGGAGCCATGATCTCCCGGCCCGCTCTGCATTACTGAAGAGAAGACGGTGCGGGAGCTACAGGTATCTGATGGGGGGCAAGCTGGAGCTGATGGGGGCAAGTTGGAGCTGAGGGGACATAATGGAGCTACTGGGGGCAAGTTGGTGTGGATGGGGGGCAAAGTGGAGCTGGTGGGGGAAAGTTGTAGCTGGTGGGGAGCAAAATGGAGCTGGTGGGACAAAGTGGAGCTGGTGGGGGCAAGTTGTAGCTGATGGGACATAGTGGAGCTGCTGGGGGGCAAAGTGGAGCTAATAGGGGCAAGTTGGAGTTGAGGGGACATAGTGGAGCTGCTGGGTGCAAGTTGGAGCTGATGGGGGCAAAGTGGAGCTGATAGGGGCATGTTGGAGCTGGTGGGGGCAAGTTGGAGCTGATGGGGGCAAGTTGGAGCTGATGGGGCAAAGTGGAGCTAGTGGGGGGCAAGTTGGAGCTGGTGGGGGCAAGTTGGAGCTGATAGGGGGCAAAGTGGAGCTGGTGGGGCAAGAAAAGAGGTGGGGTATAAGTAGGGGTGGGACACAAGGGGCGGAGCCAAGGGGTGGCAAAAGTAGGTTTTGCCTAGGGTGGCAAAAATCCTTGCACCGGCCCTGCATGAGGTTCAAAGATTTTGGTATCTTTGATGTGGCGATGTTCAAAAATCCTATTTATTTACTAAAAAGCAATTTCTGTACATATTTGTACAAACCAGCCTAGGGTTTATAGGCAAATAACCTCTCATTTTATGCAGTCAGTTGTGTACTTTCAAAAATGGTATGCAATGTCTACTTTATCTTTATAATGAAAAGGATTTAAGATAAAATTATGAAAGCTGTAGCCTGTGGTAGGTGCTGTTTTGCATTCATCTCTAAAAGTTATGTCAAATTGGACCAACTGGGTACCTTTTTTTCTCAGCAGAGCAGTGCCTAGCAAATACAGTACAAAATTACATGAGTTTCAAAGATTTTGGTATCTTTGACCTGATGCCAGCTTCTGTAAATATGTATGTAACACATCATAGGGTTAAAAATTAAAGTGACCCCTATGATATGTAATTTCCAAAATGGTATGCATTGTCTACTTTACATAGTAACATAGTAGATAAGGCTGAAAAAAGACATGCGTCCATCAAGTCCAGCCCATGCCAATAACACCCCTGTTGATCCAGAGGAAGGCAACAAAAAAGCCCTCTGGAGCAATTTCCAGTGTAGGTGTGTGTGTGTGTGTGTGTGTGTGTGTGTGTGTCAAATAGTTCCCCGGCTCAATATCCTATTTGCTTTGAAGCCATCTGTCATAACTGTCAATATTGTTCTGTGCTAGATAGGCATCCATTGCTTTTTTGAATGCAGTTACATTATCTGCAAGCACAACATCCCGAGGCAAAGAATTCCATAGCCTTACCACCCTTACTTTATTTTCATGTCTGTACTTTGCAACCATTTTGGTTCAGGTATGTCATTCCAAAGAGGTAAAAAATAACTTACAGATTATGGTATGCAATGTTTAATATTCTAATGGGGTATACTTTTTCTAAGTACCTATTGAATACAGAAGTCTTCAAGGATTTCAGTGTCTTATGAAAAGGTTAAAAACAAATGTTAAAAACCCCTCTGTTTTACCTATAGTGCATCACTCTGGAAAATGTTTTGCACACCAGCCTTTGGTGGAAAGGCAAGTTCTCATTTCCAACGCTGCTGGTTATCTAGTTTTCAAAACAGTATGGCTTGCCTACCTTTTCTCCATGTCTGTAGTTATTACAATCATTTGGTGGCAGGGATGTCTTATTTAAAGTGTTAGTAATGTCCAAAAAAAGTTTTTTGCATTTAGAAGAGCTTAAAAAGCTAAGCTAAACGCAAATAAAGGTATTTCTCAAACCGCTATGGTTTAAGAGATACAGGTGTTTAAAGTTCGCTGTTTCCTACTGACAGCTGTAAACCTGTCAGCAGGAGATTCGTGTCAGTCGACACGGAGGCGCTTGAGAACTGCCGAGATCTCGTTACTTACACGGAATCCCTTCATTGGAATGGTCTAAAATGTGTGCCTGGTGTTCATTCCAGTGAAGAGATTCCTTGTAAGTAACGAGATCTCTGCACTTTTCAAGCGCCTCCGTGTTGACCGACACGAGTCTCCTGCTGACAGCTTTACAGCTGTCAGTAGGAAACAGCGAACTTTAAACGCCTGTATCTCTTAAACCATAGCGGTTTGAGAGATACGTTTTTTTTATTTAGCTCAGCTTTTTAAGCTCTTCTAAATGCAAAAAAACTTTTTTTGGACATTACTAACACTTTAATAATGCAAATAAAAGAAATATTATTCTTCTCCTAGCACCCTCCAAGATGTCAGCCCATACCAGTTGAGTACAGGTTGAGCATCCATAATCCGGAAATCCAAAATCGGAAACTTTTTGAGCACAGACATGATGCCACAAGTGGAAAACTTCTGATGGTTCATGTACACAAACTTTGTTTCATGCACAAAATTGTTAAAAAAATTATATAAAATTACCTTCAGGCTATGTGTATGAGTACATGAAACATAAATGAATTTCGTGTTTGGACTTGGGTCCCTTCCACAAGATATGCAAATATTCCAAAATCCGAAAAAAAATCCAAAGTCTGAAACACTGCTGGTACCAAGCATTTCAGATAAGGAATACTCAACCTGTATCATTGTATTTAGAATGTATCTAGTTACATAGTCTGACATGAAATTCTGTGATTTTCAAAGATTTCTGTACATACTTCTAGTGATAATTAAAAAAAAAATTCAGATGGGAATTGTTGTCCAACAGAAGCTGCAGACCACAGGTAGATACACTGGAGTTTTCAACTATTGCTTAATTTCTCATCAAGGTTGTTTAATGACATCAGATCATCAGGGTTACAGTTATTTATACATTCAGCTTGCTCATGTGTACAGTAAAATGAATGGCTTAATTATGAGTCAATTTTCCAAGTAATAAAACTGGACTAATTGATCTCTAATGCATTCAGAGAATTAATAGGTGGTTAGGGTTAGGGTGGAGCTTTGCAAGGTTAGAACAAGGACCAAACAGAGCCATTTTAATTAAAACCAATGAGAATTGGTTTCCTTGGACACAGTTTCAATAGAATTATGTATGGCTGCTTATGGGAGAATTAAAATAAAGTGCAGCAGTATCCTGGGTGAAAGTAATATGTTGAAAGGGGAAAATAATTTTTATCATATATAATACTCATCAGATGATCTTGCATGTAAGGAATGTTATTTCTTCTTCCTTAGTGCATAGAGCCCCTCTAGTCCTTCAGGTCGACCACCTTGAATCTATGCTGTTACATGATGGATCTCCAGGTGGTTGTCTGGTTTATTTGACCTCCCAAACCAAAACGTCATTAATTTGCCTCTAATGCACACATTCATTTCTTAGGCTTGAGAGAATGGGAACATCTTAGCACAAAATAAGGAGACCACTTATGATGGGTATTTGTACTGACGTTCTTGTATCAATTCACTTTGTATACTGTATATCAGAAGTGCTCGGTTCCAGGGTAGTGGGGTGGGAGATACATTTCACCATTGCATGGGAATTTAGTGCGTCTGGTGACATGTGGAGATCACTACTTTAGGTAGAATACGACACATTGACACACTTCGCCATAAGAACTAAGAATTATATATGTAAGAGGTGGAGCAGAGACTTTGATCAATAGCATATGAGGTTGGTGTATTGCTGGTGATGTGTTGGCGTGGGAGAATAGAGGATGTACTCTCCCCTTCAGTACAATAAGAATACCTGGGAACTCTCCTGATCTGTCCAGGGGACGCCGATTTTTAGAGTTAATTACCAGGTCTCCAGGGACATACTCTGATTCTCTGGCGGTGGTGAATTTCTTCTGAAACCCTGCCCACTTCTCCTCCTTCCCTCCCTTTTCCTTCTACTTCCTGCCCTCTTCTCCTCCTTCCTACTCTGTTCCTCCCACTTCCTGCCCTCTTCTCCTCCTTCCCACCCTGCTCCTCCCATTTTCTGTATGACATAAGGACAGTAAGCCCCACCTAGCCGATTAAATCTCGCCCCCTTTATGACATAATTCATGGCATTTACATATTCCCTGGTTGGCAACACATGATCTCTTGCCGGGGCTCAAGGGGAGGCAGTTCACAGGTATGGTCATATGGAGGGGCAATATATTTCTGTGCAATGCATAGCACGCTTGTGTGACACTCAAAAGGTTATAAAATGCTGATCTGCTGTGTCTATTTGAATCAGCTGTTTCAGAGACATAGCAAGCTAACATAGTAACATAGTAGATAAGGCAGAAAAAAGACATGCGTCCATCAAGTCCAGCCCATGCCAAAAACACCTCTGTTAATCCAGAGGAAGGCAACAAACAAGCCCTCTGGAGCAATTTCCAATGTAGCCCCAAGTGTGTGTGTGTGTGTGTGTGGGGGGGGGGGAACTATTCCTTCCTGACTCCAACTGGTAGTCAAATAGTTCCCCGGATCAATATCCTATTTGCTTTGAGGCCATCTGTCATAATTGTCAATATTGTTCTGTGACTCTATGACTATATAGAAAGCTATTGGAAGATCCAAAATTTGCCATCTTCAAGTTGGTGAATTTGGATCTGTCACCATTTCAGGCAAAGAAGGATAGACACAATGATAACATAGAACCACCTTTATTTTCAATATACAGCAATAATAGTATAGCCTACACAACCCCAGACAACGGATGATAGGACCCAGGCTCCTCTCTGGAGCTGCACACTGTGCTGTACACTGCACTACTGCGAGCTACAGAGACTAGGAAAGAGACTTGAGTGGAACGCCAGTATGAATGGTATAATATACGTAAGTACCACTTCGGTCACGCGACCGGAGGCAACAGGGAGCGGGAGTAGGCCAGAGCCACGGAACACGGAGACTACAGGTCAGGCAAGCTAGGAGTGCATGGAGCGAGTAGGCAGCCAGAGCCACAGGTCAGACAAGCCGGGGACTACACGGAGTTAGTAGCCAGAGCCAGAGGTCAGACAAACCGGGGACTACACGAAGCGAGTAGTAGCCTGAGCCAGAGGTCAGACAAACCGGAGACTACATGGAGGCAGTTAGTCAGCCAGAGCCACAGGTCAGAATCGATGTGGGTAGTCAGACAAGCCGGGGTCATACATAGAGCGAGTTAGTCAGCCAGAGCCACAGGTCAGAACCGATGTGGGTAGTCAGACAAGCCGGAGACATACACAGAGCGGATTCTCAGACAGGCACGGGTCACAACAGAGTGCAATAGAACTAGCAGAAATACCACATTGTCACGGTTACCCAGAAAAATTCAGTAGTCAGTATGGTATATAGTAAATTCACCTTTATTCAAAATAAGAATAAATATATATACATATCCGGCAGAGTAAACAAGAAAGTGCAGAGGGTCGTAAGATAAGCCAGCAACAACTATCAGCAATAGTAGGCTGCCCAGAAGAGACCTCACTGCTAGAGACTAGGCTTAGGCCAATGGTAGTCTCAGCTGGAACCCAGAAACTGGAACAGGAACTGGAGAACTCCTACCAGGAGCGAACTAGGGAGATACCACTGACTCACGCCTGCAGTCAGAATGAGTGGAGCTGATCTCCCAAAAGGAAGGCAACGAGGAGGATACCTGACTCACGCCTGCAGTCGGTATAGATGGTAGTCAGCCAGAGCCACGGGTCTGCATCAGATGGATGTCCACTATGAGGCGGCAACACAGAGGGGATAGTCAGACAGAGCCACAGGTCAGCACCAGGTTGGATGGTCAGACAAACCTAGGTCATACACGGAGCGGTTAGTCAGCCAGAGCCACAGGTCTGCACCAGATTGGATGTCCTCTATAAGGCGGCAACACGGAGGGGATAGTCATACAGAGCCACAGGTCAGCAACAGGTTGGATGGTCAGACAAACCTATGTCATACACGGAGCCGGTAGTCAGCCAGAGCCACAGGTCTGCACCAGATTGTATGTCCACTATAAGGCGGCAACACGGAGGGGATAGTTAGACAGAGCCACAAGTCAGCACCAGGTTGGATGGTCAGACAAGCCTAGGTCATACACTGGAGATCAAGAGACAACACTAACAAACTGCACTGGACACCAACGTAAGGGCAGCTGGACTGACAGTCCATCGCCCTTTTAACTCCCTACAGGAAGTAGCAGGGAGGAGTCTCAAGTTACCAAAGGTATAAAGGACTCTTGCGTCATTCCCACTGATGCGAGCCTGAAAGTGACGCAACGGACTGGAGGAGGACTGGAGAACCATCCCAGTGTTACACCCATATGAATTGTTTGGTGGAGTGATGCCAGTATATTTGGTATGATGTATATATGCAACTGCAGTTGATCAATGCAGCGCTGAACTTCAAGTGCAGAGGAGTTGTGACTTCATGTTTAAACACAAGTGCCTGGATTGCATGGTTTATTGCACAGGGAAGATTATATGGAAAAAAAAGGAGTGGCATCAGAGTGGTGAGATCGTTGCTGTGTCACGACTAATACATCGCCTCAAAGATGTAATATATTAATGAAAAGACTATAGATTACATGGCGAAATTGAATAGTTGAGTCGCGACCAATACATTGGCTCAAAGATGAAATAACTGACTGGCATGTATAAAAAGAAGGACAAACCTCAATCCCACCACAAGATAGGATCTAAGCACCGCACTAATTACAAACTCATAATAAGAGCCGAGGTCAGAAATACTGCATGTATGTATAAATAAAAACACAAGATATTATGAAGAGCATACCAGGCAGTTCAGTGGTACAATACAACAAGAATCCGGTATGTAAAACCACCTTCAGAGGAGGAACAGCTGATAGAGAGGAAGGAGCGACAGACCCAGGGCCGGATTTATAATAAGGCAGAGTAGGCATCTGCCTACAGGCGCAAACCACAGAGGGGCTCCTGTCATTGGGATCATTTTTTATTTATTTATTTATTTATTTTTAAATTATCCAGACAGCCTTTTCCATAGATCATGCCATCATGCCTGGTGGACAGGGAGGAATGGGGGATGCTGCACCTGCACGCTGGCCGGATGTGATGTGACTGACTCTGTGAGTGACACAGAACTTGAATGACAAGAGCTGGAGTCAGTGTTACGGAGGCGCATGGCATTACTCGTCCTCACTCACCACTTGTGACTGACTTGCAGGAAGTTCAGCACTGCCCCACCTCCTCCCTCCAAGATGCTCAGTGCAGCCTGCAGGGAGCGAGCCCACGACGATTCGCAAAGAAGGTCAACATACAGCAGCCATCCCACCACAGAGGAACTGGCCTGTTCAGCTGCTGCCTCTGCCTGTACAGACTCTACTGCTGTCTGCTGCACCCACGGCTGCAGCATGGATGGTTTATTTAACCCCTTACCCCCGGCCTTAAAGGAGCATTAAACTTTTTTATTAAAAAATATATATTGTAGGGATTTTCCTATTGAGAAAGATAAGGGTACTCTCACTGCTGAGAGATTTATATTTCCAGAGTTATTACAGTTTGAGCCCATGTTTTTTTACATTAGCAGTGTCCTCTAGTGGTCAAATTCTAATTAGATTTCCTGTTAGATTCTAATGGAGAGGAAAGTCAGAGACATACAGTTCTCCATAGAATGCGATAGAAACAGCCTGTCACTTCCTGTCAGTTAGAACTATCAGGAAGTAAACATAGTAAATTCACTTCCTGATTATTTAAACTGCTATAAATGTTGAATAAAACATCTGACAGCGATGGGAGTGACCTTGTTTTATTCAGCAGGAAAAGCGTTATGAAATATGTGTTTTCATAAATAAAAGTTTACTTCTTCTATAAGGTAAGCCTGCGCCACTGCTTGGGTATGAGACACCCCGCACTACTAATTTGTTTTTATTATCATTATTATTTTTTATTTTATTTAGAGAAAGATTTTGTAGAATTATTATTATTATTGTAATAATAATCATAATAATAATAATAATAATATTATTATACCACCCACGTATCTTATTATGCCCTGCTAGCTATTAAAATCATATTATAAAGGCCTACTAATTTAATAAGAATAAAAAAAATTGCCCACCACCTTGTTTTCATTTTCATTCATCTTTAAATTTTATTAATGGGAGGAGAAATAGAAGCCAAAGGCATTCATTAATATTTCCTTCCCAGCAGCAGTGACATAGCATTACATGGGCTAACATTTCTTTGTCCTCCCATGGGCATTTGCTAGGAAACAATTAGTAATGTGTGAATCAGATATACCAAGTAAAGTGATGATAAATATTAATGCAGAGAAGTTTCAGCAGGCACCCAGCAGAATAAAAGGGACTGTCAAAGGTGTAATGTGTTGAATTTTTTTGTGCCTGAATACAAATATTTCAGTGAAAACTTTTTGCACTTTTTTTTGTGTGTGTGTGTGTTTTGGGGGGGCGCTTCAGATTTCTGTGCCTACAGGCTCCTGATATGTAAATCCGGCCCTGGACAGACCCCATCTTTGCCAATGAAAGCACAAGTGCCATAATGATAGCGAAATAGTGAAGCAGGATGATAACCAATTATATTATCGAAGTATGGATATCTGAAGATGTACAATATAATCCAATAAACATTGTTGCAAAACAAACTCATGAACCAATTTAAGCACCTCATACATTGCACAAACATTAGATATAGAGATTATATATTACTAGTTGAACAGCCCGTTACACGGGCCACAGTGCCTCAGGCAGCCGGTCGCGGGGCAGTCACACGCAGTGGAGACTGCCCGCGCCTCGGCTGATACAGAGCCTCTGGCAGCCGGTCGCGGGGCAGTCACACGAAGTGGAGACTGCCCGCGCCTCGGCTGATACAGAGCTGGACGCTCCTTCAGAGCGCCCAGCTCTGTATCAGCCGCGGCGCGGGCAGTCTCCACTGCCTGTGAGTGCCGCACGCGCAGCAGTGTCTACTGCGCATGTCAGGCGTTACACACAACTTGGCGAATTATTATATAGGATTATACTGAAAAGTCTATGGTGGGGAAAAAAGTGAATGAAAACCCCTTCCACCTGAATTTGGTGGAAGGCGTTTTCATTCACTTTTTTCCCCACCATAACCTTTTCAGTTTGTGCTCCACATGTGCACCAAGCCTCAATAGCAAGTCAGAAAAACCAACCTCATGCTGACGAGTTGCATTGACAATGAAACGGCCGCCCATGAGTCTTTCACTGGCTTTACATCTCTTCCTGAGTTGTGTCTTAAAGCTGTTGCTCAGCATACACATACTTTAGGAATCCATGTATAAAGTGGAATCAGAGGCAAAAAGGTGATTCCTTGTAAAACTTATTTGCATATGTTTACCCAGAATCCCTTGCAGTAGTAACAACACTGCACATGTGAGAATTCTGTGGGAAAAGCAAGTCGTATGGCTTGACTGGTGTGTCAAATTTTTGTTTAACATCGTATCTACCACCCACCAAATTCAGGTGTAAGGGGTTTTCATTCACTTTTTTCCCCACCATAACCTTTTCAGTTTGTGCTCTATATAGATAGATATATATGAAAATAAATATAATACAGTGGAACATGCAGAAAATTAAAGGAAATAAAAAACTCCAAAGAGACCAAAAATAGAAACGGAAATATAGAAAAATAAATTCCAAAATTGTAAATATTCAAACTATGTAGTCCAAGGGTCCAATAAGTGAGACAATATTATCCTATAGTTGGAAAACCCATCTCAGAACTCCTCATGATAGTGCTAACCAATAATGGTCCAATCATAAGATATTACCAGCGGAAGCATCAAAACTGGTTTTCTTCTCTGCTTGAGTACGAGTCCAAATCAGAGATATTTAAAGAGATTTGGCCCAAAAACTCTTTGATGAATGGAAAAAGAAAAAATTATCAAAATAAATAAAGGTTCTAGATATAGTCCAATGAAAACTGAAGATCATCTGATTGAAGAAGTCCAGCCATATGGAAGGGCCAATAAAAAGGGTTTTCAGAGAAGGTGTTCACATTTAGGAAATCCTATAGAAGAGCCAGCTGTGAAATGTAACTTTCGTAGAGGACATTCCAGTGGCGTAACAATAGGGGTCACAGGGGTTGCACCTGCGACTGGGCCCGTCATTCCAGGGGCCCGGCCGCCCCCTCCGAACCCATCACCACTCACCTGCAGCCCGTGCCCGCAACAGCTCAGCTGATCTCCCGGCACACTAGTAATGCAGAGCGCTGGGAGATGATGCTTAACTGAGAACCGAGCAGGAGCGTGTGATGGAGATGGACATGGGGCAATGTGAAGATATGGGGGGCGGCCCATGGCAATTTCTGCACCAGGGCCCGGTGGATTCTAGTTACGCCACTGGGACATTCATATGTAGACACTCCAATTCGTTTGTCTACACCTAAATGTAATGGTAATAATCTCCAATGCTGAGAGGGATACATTCTAAATAAAGAAAGCAAAAATGATTATTACACAGTAACTCAAGAGGGCAAAAAACAAGAAAAAAGCATTTCCTTAAGAGCTGCATCATACTGAGACGGTGAGAAATTCTCTGTATGCTTTTTAAGCTATGTGTAGGCATATGTCTACAACATAGCATTTACTAAATGTGAGTGAAATGTGTTATATATATTTATTTCTCCCTGTTTTAAGTGATAAGGCACTATTGGCACCCCCTTTTGTTTGTTCTCTTTGTTCCATGTATCGTGCCTCGTGAGAGGGTTATAAAGTTTGACTCGCTAGTGTGTGCATATGTACAACTCCGAGAATAATAGAATAACTGATGCACACGCTAAAACAATAAATTAAACCAACAATATGGCATTAATATGCAAAGTGTACTCCTAGCCAAAGTTACATAATGCAGAAGAGAAGGAGGGAGGTTCTCAAGGCAAAAGATACCATGAAGACCGGCCTCACAAAAAAAGAAGCCTAATACAATGAGGCACTCAGAGTTGGAAAATACACAATATAAAGGCTTTATTGAACAATACAAATCATAATCACAGATAAGGTAAAAACAATTAATCAGTATGAGGCTGATCAATCACAAGTAGTATACATACCCAGATCTACAATACAAGTAATAGACAACATATACCAAAAAGTGAAGGAAGACTGAAAAAGCTCAACTACAATAAGAGCCTCCTATAGTGTTGTAAGTGATAAGGCACCTTTGGCACCCCCTTTTGTTTGTTCTCTTTGTTCCATGTATCGTGCCTCGTGAGAGGGGTATAAGGGAGGGCTGCCCAAAGTTGCCGACTGATTGATTTCATATAGAAGCTGTTGTAGGGAAGCAGTTAACACATCTCCCAAGTTTGACTCTCTAGTGTGTGCATATGTACAACTCTGGTACACATTACTAATGAGTATAATACATATGGTAGTGGTGTGGTGATTCCAAGTATCAGCGGGTATTTCACAAGGAGAGCCTTTTCGTTTTTCTTTTGTGTCTCATAAGGAAACCATGCCCCCTTCACAGGTTTTTCAGGTTTTTCCCTTATGCTCACTGAAGATTGTGCCTCTCTGTGATCCATCCGGACAGTCTTGCTGCTCTGAGGAGAGCAGTGTTACATCAGTAAAAGGGGTGGGAGGGGGATACTTTATCATTCAACTACTCCTGAATTACAACTCTGACAGTACTGAAATAACACTCTCCATGGCCTAAATGCTATGAAGATTAATCGGAGCTACTTCATTACTATCCCTTTAAGTTGAATTTCAATATGCAAATTAGCCTCTTTCGAAGGAAGCACTACAACATTGTTATCCTGACGAAGGCATAGTGAAGTTGGCTTATTTGGCGAGTGATTGTAGGGATGAGGTCTTGAGGACACCTTATTGCATACCACGAAATGGCTTCTGGTCCAGTTCGCCGCCCTATAACCTAACTGTACCCTTATTGAACCTTAGTACAGCAGCCACATTTGAGCAGATCCTTAGAAACCCCTCTCTGAGGACAGACTTTGAGAACATATGGCATAGGCCTTTATAAACAACTGTTCTATAGTCTGCTCTGAATGTACATACTGTGAAGTTATGAAGAACATATTGTATTTTTCGCTAGCTGTGGCTCAGTTTTTCTCTCTATCATAAACAAGGCTGATTCCCTGCTGGGTCAGGGCTACCTGAGTTAATAAGTAAAACTGTGATTTTTTTTTTTATAGCACTTTAAATTGATATAATAAATCAGTTCACATTATGCAGCTGCTGATCCCCTGGTGTTTTAATGATATGTATAAAATTCACCAGCGATGCATGTAAGTTATAATAGCTGCAGGGCATGCGACTTCAAAAAGGCTAAAATCCACAGATAAATGTGAAGTTCTTTATATAAAAGCTATCCCCAAAACAGAAATTAACCCTTTAGATCCTGGAGATGACTCCAATGCATAAGAAATTATTATTACTGTTATATCTTTAACATCCAAGAGGTTAATTTATGAAGTGTCTGATTATTCCACTGCTCTGTACACATGATTTGTAACCCCACATGAACTGAAATGAGATTAGTCAGCTCATTTGTACTTTAAAGGAGCAGTACATATTTTTAATGAGCATTCCAAATGTTTCCTTATCTCACAAGGACCCAATCTCCACAGTATTGATCCTGCTGCAAGGACACCACACAGAGTCCAACCACTCTTGACAAAGATCAATAATTCAAGAAAAACAGGAGTCAGCGCTGGGCCCCAAACCACCTGGAGAGCCCTATAAAAACATATATTAAAAAAAGCACACAGTTTCAACTCAAAATGGCAAATATTTAACCCCTGCAAATATAACAAAAGTGGGCTAAATATCTAGCAACTTCATAAATATATATATACATCTATCCATCTATTAATTATTAAGAATCACACTGTAACCGCAGAAAAACTCCAAAGTATTAATAAATTAGTAAAACAGTACATATGCACATACAAAAAATGTTTTTACCATAAAGTAAAAGTCATATGTACATCAAACAACCAGTTAATTAAAATCTGAATACAAAACTCATGGTCTCCATATTAGGGTGACCACATTTCCGTTCTGCTATTCCGGGACATGTGGTCACCCTACTCCTCTTCATCTCCACATTGCCCCTTGATGCCCTACCTTGAGTCCCTGGTAGTCTAGCGGTGTGGAAAGTGCTCTGTGCCTCCTCCGGTACAGAGCTGAAGCTCCCGCGCGCTGTGCTCAGTAATGCAGAGCACTGGGAGATGATGTCATCTCCCAGCGCTCTGTATTACTAGAGCGCTTGCCTCCAGGAGATCAGGCTCAGCTGGATTGCCGCCCTGGATGTCAGCCTGCAAACGGTGTGTCACATCATGGACGCTGCGAGGGAGCGCTGATTTATGCAACCAAGCGCTCCCTCGCGGCGTCCATGATGTGACACACCGCTTGCAGGCTGACATCCAGGGCGGCATATATAAAAAAAAAAACCACAACAAACACTGGGAGGTCACTGAGAGAGTGACTGTTTGTGCTGCTGTGTGGGTGGCTTGGCTTCATTCCGGGACACTTCATTGTCCCGGTGGGAGATGACCCGGGACGCGGGACATAGGCTTAAAATAAGGGACAGTCCCGGACATTCCGGGACCCGTGGTCACCCTACTCTATATTAATCTGAGCTAATCAATATGCTCGCTCACTGGATAGCAAAATGGGACTAAAAGCCCACAGCCAGCCATCCCCTTATCTATGCAGTGAGGACCTAAAATATACAATAGTGACTCCTTAGCATCCAAAAATCAACATATCATTTGAAACCATAAATAAATGTTACAAACACTTGCATTTAGCATATGAAAGTCGCTCGTCCGCTATATCACTCCAGGCCAGGATTATTGATCTTAGCAACGCGTTTCACACTTACAAGTGCTTTATCAAGCTAAAGTATACAGCAGACTAAGTGGCCATACCGGCTATTTAAATAATTAGCCTTTCACATCACTGGATACCTTTAATTACCAATACGAGTCCCTGTGAACATCCAGGGCTCTCCTTGTGGTTTTGGGTCCAGCCATAGGCGTGCGCAGCCAATTGGATTAGGGTGTGTACCCAAAAGCACAAACACACAAGTGCGCGCACATGTGTGTGTGTGTATATATATATATATATATATAGCAGACAATCATGTGAGAAGGAAAGCACTCTCAGGAAACTTTTTATGTTGCAAGCAATGTGGATTTATTGATCGACGTTTCAGCCAACACTTAGGCCTTCCTCAAGAGGCCTAAGTGTTGGCTGAAACGTTGATCAATAAATCCACATTGCTTGCAACATAAAAAGTTTCCTGAGAGTGCTTTCCTTCTCACATGATTGTCTGCTATTATGCTTATGGATTTGGGATGAGCACCCAGGCGGTTTATGGACACTTGAAACAGTGAGTGCATTCCATGTTGTGAGATGATATATATATATATATATATATATATATATATATATATATATATATATATATATATATATGTGTGTGTGTGTGTGTGCTTTCAGCTGCCTCTGTCTGCAGTCTGCACACAGTAACTAAGTTGCGAAGTTGCGGGTGTCTGTCTCACAGCCGAGTCAGTGCCAGTGCTTTCAGCCTCCTCACCCGCTGTTCGCTCCCTGACACCTTCCCCCAACGTAACGAGCGCTGAAAGGAAGTGACATCATTTCCTCTCAGCGCCGCAATGAAGGAGGGAAGCCTCATGCAGGCTTTTGCAGCGTTTGAGCTCTAGTGCTTGTCCAGCCCCCCTTGGTCTCCCCAAGCAAAGCAGTCAGCAGCAGATAGCCATGGCAAGCGGCTAAGGTATAAAGCCGGTGCCGCAGCCGCATTGATATGCGGAAACGGACATTTAACTTCTGAAAAGCCGGTGCGCACAGGGACGATTAGGGTGTGCCTAGGCACACCCGGCACACCCTGTGCGCATGCCTATGGGTCCAGCGCTGACTCCTGTTTTTCTTAAATTATATTGTAATTAATTATTTTACTGCTGAGTAAAATGAGAGAGTTCTTACTAGCTTGCAGGGTTTTCATTCATAAGGTATAACAGTTCAAATGTTTTTTTTTCATAACGGAACTGCGATTTTCTATTGTTGTCACCAGGGGGTACTGTTCCTATTACTTACTATGGAGAACCATAGTCAATGACTTTGCCACATAATGCATTATAGAAAACATTTTTTAGAGAGCAGATATAATAATAGGGCACTGCATACATGATAGCTAAAGCTGAAGAAAATGAGATTGTGGCTTTGAATATTCCCCCCCATTCTTTACAAGCCGTGGAGGTCCATGCATATAATAAACTGTTTGTGTAACTTTAGCTGTGACACTGAAAGGTTATGTAAGTATTTTTCCTCCCGCCAAT
Organism: Rhinophrynus dorsalis; assembly: GCA_037306005.1. NCBI lineage: Eukaryota > Metazoa > Chordata > Amphibia > Anura > Rhinophrynidae > Rhinophrynus > Rhinophrynus dorsalis. Next base: position 39,719,170 of record CM074725.1, read on the forward strand.
TTGTCACTTTTCATGGCATAAAATCTCTGTAAGGAAATTAATATTGTATACATAAAAATTCCACCAAGCTGGGGGTGGGCAACCTGTGATTCTCCAGCTCTCTTTGGACCACAACTCCTATCATTATAGTTTGAGGATGTAGTTGAACAGTGGTTGGAAAGAGGCAGTTTTCCCAGCCTGGCCCTAAGCGTTATCATCATATACTTAACCCAAACCTCCCAATTGTCCCTCTTTAGGAGGGACAGTCCCTCTTTGAGACCCAAATCCCTCTGTCCCTCTTTCCCACCCTGGTGTCCCTCTGTTTAGGAGATCAGACTGTGTGGTGTGTATAGAAGTGTATCACCCTGGTGTCCCTGTGTTTAGGAGATCAGACTGTGTGGTGTGTATATAAGTGTATCACCCTGGTGTCCCTGTGTTTAGGAGATCAGACTGTGTGGTGTGTATATAAGTGTATCACCCTGGTGTCCCTGTGTTTAGGAGATCAGATTGTGTGGTGTGTATATAAGTGTATCACCCTGGTGTCCCTGTGTTTAGGAGATCAGACTGTGTGGTGTGTATATAAGTGTATCACCCTGGTGTCCCTCTGTTTAGGAGATCAGACTGTGTGGTGTGTATAGAAGTGTATCACCCTGGTGTCCCTGTGTTTAGGAGATCAGACTGTGTGGTGTGTATATAAGTGTATAACCCTGGTGTCCCTGTGTTTAGGAGATCAGACTGTGTGGTGTGTATAGAAGTGTATCACCCTGGTGTCCCTGTGTTTAGGAGATCAGACTGTGTGATGTGTATATAAGTGTAACACCCTGGTGTCCCTCTGTTTAGGAGATCAGACTGTGTGGTGTGTATAGAAGTGTATCACCCTGGTGTCCCTGTGTTTAGGAGATCAGACTGTGTGGTGTGTATATAAATGTATCACCCTGGTGTCCCTGTGTTTAGGAGATCACACTGTGTGGTATGTATATATGTGTATCACCCTGGTGTCCCTGTGTTTAGGAGATCAGACTGTGTGGTGTGTATATAAGTGTATCATATTGCTCTACAGCAATAACACTCACATTACTGTTTATTTAAGTCAGTATATGTGCTTATACATTAGTCTGTGTAAATAAATTACTTTGGTGTTATTATAAGTAATTTATTAGGTTACACAAGGAGGTGTCAGTAGGTCATGAAAGTGTCCCTCTTCTGCAATTTGAAATGTTGGAAGGTATGTTAACGTCTTGAGGATCAGACCCCTCTGGTCCACAAGGGGTTAAAAAGAAATTAGGAAATAACTGTTTAAGTGTCACAGGATGTCAGCAACAAATTGCTGCTATTGAGATTCTCCTTTAATGGGGTCATGTTATCGCTTCAGAAGTCATAACATATTGAGGTTATGAAAATCCTCATCCGTCAAACTAATTGCTGTAGGATTTAATAAGAACAAGGTATGTCTGCTCAGGATTCACTGTCAGAATGTCAGCATATTATGGTGCAGTAGGCCACATTCTTACTTAGGCTGAAGCCGAAGGAAGTAGCAGACTAAATTAAAGCTCACAGCCAAGGGAATAGTCTGTACAGCTGCTGACACACTTAGGCATGGATTTATTTAGAGGAGTGAAAAGCGCCGCAATTCCTATGGTGTTCTGTAGAGCATGGTTATCAATAAAGTTATTTTTAGTTATTTTTAAAAGTAGGGCAATAAGAAAGGGAAAAAAACACACCCTTTCACCTAAGAACACCTTTGGTAATTTTAAAAGAGCTTTCAGAATCACCTTATTGTTGTATTAGCCAGTTTGTATTTAGAAAAAATGTTTTTGAGTTATAGGTTATGCTAATTAAAGGGACAGTAATGTCTATATTAAAAATTTGCCCTGAGTCTTCTTTAATTTCTTTATAAAACGTAGCGGTATGTTTGGGTACTTACAGTTCTGTAGTTTAAAAGATATTCAAACTGAAAGGATCCCCCTCCCGCCCGTTCTAGCCACCTCCCCTTAGAGTTGCAATCCGGGCATGGGACCGGACGGATGCAGCGAGGGACAATCTTCACACAGTAAGTATTAGAAAAACCCTGACCCCCCCCTTGACAAAGGAGGACAGGATTTTTCTTTTGCTTACTGAAGATTGTCCCTCGTCGCTCTCCATCCTCACCAGACAGAGAGAGGAACAGTGACCCAGGGAAAGAGACGACAGGGGGATCTTTTCAGCTTAAATATTTTTTGAACTACAGAACTGTAAGTACTTAAGCATACCACTACATGTTATAGAAAGCTTAAAGAAGACTCGGAGTTGAACTTTAATATAGACATTACTATCCCTTTAAGACATGCCAGGCAGAAACTTCCTGTCTGAGACCTACCATGCCTTCCCCAATCACTTAGTCCTTTCAGTGCAGGGGGACGTGGGTAATGCATTGTTGTGCAGTGTCAGAGAGTGGGGTATGTACATACCTGGTAACATTTAGAATGAGCTGATTCTGAGATCTTTTAAATATTAACCCTTAAGGTTCCCATCATATAGATTCTTGGTGATGTGTCCCTACTCTCTCTAATTGAGAGGTGTTCCAGTCGGTCCTCAAGGAACCATTGATATGCAACAACTTAAAGGGACAGTGATACAGCAATAAAACTTGAGCTCTGATAATTACTTACAATTTTTTAACATGTTGCTCTATATATACTTACAGATTTGTAGTTCAAAAGCTATTGAAGCCAAAAGGAACCCCCTCCAGCCCCTTTACCTGCATCACTGATCCTCTCAGTCTGGTCCAGATGGAGGGTAGTGAGCAGGGGCGGATTGTGGTGCAATACCAGCCTGGGGGATTTTTTTATTTAACTGGCCAACTAGCTGGTATTCGAGTGGGGGTGTGGGTACACAGTGCATTGCTCAGCAATAAATACTGTATGCAATATATTATCAGTTATTAACCACTTGCATGACAGAGAGGTGTACAGAAATGCATTCTGCGATTAACCCATTGATTGTCCCATAGGTGCACAACACATTGCACGGGAATATATACCTCAATGAATAACCCCTTGTGTGCTAAAGAGGCATAATTCATCAGTAATTAAAATGTTTATTCAACTTTCTGGCATTCAAGGGTCAATTACTCATGAATTATGCCTCTCTAGCATACAAGGGGTTAAACAGTGAGGTACTGCACCTATGAGGAATTCAGTGGGTTAAAAGCAGAATAAAACAGTGCTGTAATCCTCTCTGGCATGCATATGGTTAATAACTGAATATTTATACCTATCTAAAGAATACAGGGGTTTAAAGGGTTAACAGATAATACATTAAGCATCTCTAGCAACTAGGGTTGCCACCTTTTCTTCCAAAAAATACTGGCCATGGCATTCCCTCCATAGACTTAACATTGGACAGAAGCCAATTTTTTACCGGCCTGCCGGTAAAATACCAGCTGGGTGGCAACCCTACTAGCAACAATACAGTTAGTTAAGAAAAAGTAATACCATTTGGAACAAATGCTAGGTAGTTGGGACCCAGAAGCTCTGCCTGCTAATCATTCACTGAACCATGACACACTGCAGGCAGAGCAGGGACAGCTAAGTCAGCCTTGGGGGCAGGACAGATATAGAGAACAGGACCCCTTCGTCACTGCTGCTCTGCTCCGGTGAGTTGTGCCTCACTTCTGCAAAGTTGGGGACTGGAGAGGTGAGATAATATGATCTCCCTACCGGCCGGTAACTGGGCGGCCCACTCGGGGATGCCTGATCCCCCAATAGGACAATCAGACCCTGGTAGTGAGGGACAATCTTCAGTAAGCAAATGAAAATCCTGCCCTCCTCCGTCAAGAGGGGCAGGGTTTTCCTTATCCTTACTGACTGAAGATTGTCCCTCGCTGCACCCGTCCAGTCCCACGACCAGATTCCAGATCTGATGGGAGGAGGCCAGAAGGGGGTGCCTTTCGACTACAATAGCGTTTCAACTAAAGTTCTGTAACTAAATATATATATAGTGCAACATTAAAAAAATTGTAAGTAATACTTGGAACAAGATTTTTATTGTGGTATTACTATGCCTTTATAGATATCACTGCAAGAACACACATATGACAAGCAGGACTTCTCCCTCTGCTGTCCTCATATAAGTGGTTACATTATTGATAATAGAGAGCTTACAATTTAAATAAAACTACACTAGTGATACTATAAAGCTTACAAGGGAAGTAGGTTATGCTACAGTGTAGCTCCATTTGGACTGTAGCTCTGTGGTGTAATTTGAGTAGCTCTATTTCAATTATAAGCTGTGTTATCACTAGTGTCACTCCATTTACAACAGAAAGTGGGAGACTAAGTGAGGCAGTGGCCCACCTGCTCAGACATGTAACTAGTCCAGGGGGCAATGCCCCCCCAGACCAGCCCTCCCCAGCTAGACAGTTTCAGAGTGATGCAATATGTGTCTAAACGGGGATAAGGGATGGAAAGAAGACAGGGTTTGATATGAAAGGGATGGAGCAGGAACTGAATCAAATGAACAGGGAAAAGGGCATCAATGATGGCTACAAAAAACTGTACAGTCCTTGAGGACCTCTTGCAAAACAATGAAACCTGGGGTTATGCCCTAAAGTGTGATACAGAAGTGGTAAAGAGTTGATACCAGTGGCGTAACTATAGGGGTCGCACCTGCGACCGAGCCTGTCACTCCAGGGGCCCGGCCGCCCCCTGCGACCCCTCCACCTGGCGCCCGCAGTCTCCCTCCGGTGCTCTAGTAATGCAGAGCGCTGGGAGATGACATCATCTCCCAGCGCTATGCATTACTAAGAGGACTGCGTGGGAGCTCCAGGGAGGTAGGAGATAAGGGCATTGTGAAGATTGAGGGGCATTGTAGAGGGGGTCAGTGTGGTCGAGGGGGGCCAATCTGGTGGTGGGGGGCCTGTGGCACTTCTTCCGGAGGCTTCTAGTTATGCCTCTGGTTGATACTGAGGAAGTGCTTCTGCAGTGTGACAAAGTCTCCAAGTCCTGTGTTATTTTGTGGAGCCAATTCACTAAAATGTCTACAGCTTTAGGGATCTTATTGCATTGGCTCCATAGAATAACATAGGATCGGGAGAGTTTATCACACTGGAGACTAGAAGAAAAGAGAAAAACAAGAGGCGCTCCTATTGTATTATCCCAGGTGGATCCAAATATACAATATCAAATATTTACTCTAGTAGGTATTACACTCAAAAGAGTATCTTCCAGAAAAACATTTATATGTTAGATGGACATAGCTCTTGGGTTTCTTTGTTTTTTTTTAAATACTGTCCCCTCGTCAATAAAGGTCTTCACGGCTACTCCTCAAAGCATCCACCAGGACGATAAGGCACTATTGGGCGCCCTCTCTCTTGTTCCTTTTTATCACACTGTAGAAGTCATCTCTGCTTTATCACCTATTTATCACACCTTAGTTAATCTCCACCCTGGAGTTCTGTACAGAACCAGAGAGTTCCTGTATAAGAATGTTATATAGATTCAGTTACATCCAGGAGAGGGAACTTTTATATACATATCTTTGTATGTTATAATGGACCTTAGGTATAAAAGAAAAGTTAAGCAATTTTGGAGCAAATCAACTGCATCATACTGTACAATAAATCCCATTGATTTAAGTGGAATATTTAAAGCGGAACTACCACCCCACAAAATCTTTAGCTTAAAGGGATAGTAATACTTAAGTATTACTAATCCCTATAGTAAAGCCCTAGTAAAAAAAAACGTATTGCCCACCGTGTCATCTCTCAAACCTTTATGGTTTGAGAGATAATCGCTTCTAAAGTTGCCCTCTCCCTCCCCCTTCCCCGTAGTCAGCATTCTAGCTGACTGAAAGGAAGAGAGTCGTACGACTTTCAGGTGGCTCTCCAGCACAGCCTGATCGCGTTACTAAAAAAGAAAACTTTCACTGAAATGGTCTTCTACGTGTGCTTGGCTTGCAAGCACACGTAGAAGACCGTTTTAGTGAAAGGTTTTTTTTTAGTTAACGTGATCGCAGCTCTGCTGCAGAGCCACCTGATGATCTATGACCGGATTTCCCTTCGGTCAGCTACAAAGCTGACTACGGGGAAGGAGGAGGGAGAGGGCAACTTTAGAAGCGATCATCTCTCAAACCATAAAGGTTTGAGAGATGACACTGGGGGCAATACGTTTTTTTTTACTAGGGCTTTACTATAGGGATTAGTAATACTTAAGTATTACCATCCCTTTAACTAAGTCCCCATCTGGCGACTAGCTGCTTAATAGCGCTAGTCGCCAGAATTATTACCCTATTTAATAGATTTATGCTTTCTTCTATGGCTGACAGTAGCATGGAGTGCGGACATCTTTCCATTGTGACGTCCTCGCGCCTGCGCTGTCTGTCCCAGCCGGGTCTAGGAGGCATTGCTAGGAGCTGTTCGGCTCCAAAAGGAACTGCAGCGCAGGCGCACGGACATCACAATGAAAAGATGTCCGCGCTCCATGCTACTGTCAGCCATAGAAGAGAGCATAAATCTATTAAATAAGGTAATTATTCTGGCGTCTAGCGCTATTAAGCAGCTAGTCGCCAGATGGGGACTTAGTTAAGCTAAAGATTTTGTGGGGTAGTAGTTCCGCTTTAAAAGCCCCCATTTAAAGTAATGTACCTCCAATGGTACAGTTAGTGTGCTCCAACGTTGTACCTCTTTTTCTTTCTGCGTATGGTCCTAATACAAGTATCCAAATACCTCTTAAAACTATCTTCTATATACAGTCCCTATTATGTGAGAAGAGCCACATAAATAACAGATAGATGTCACTGACCTCAGAGTTTTAGATGTGAAAGAAATGCCAAAGCAGAATAAAGAATTTTTATCACGCCAGTGGATAGGATTCTAGTTATGTCTTGGTAGGAAAACTCTATTCCCTAGACTTTATGGGATGCTCGAATGACAGCAAGATGTGTGCAATAAAATTGGATGTCATACGCTCAGTGGGTCCTTGGTATGAAATCAATGTCTGCTCAGAAAAATATCTATCTCATAAGCGGATGTGTTCTTCGTGTGAAGACAGTGTCTGAGAAGAAGAAGAGATCAGTCTAATAAATGTATTAGTCCTAGGTATGAAGAAAATGTCTGAGTAGAACAAATTGAACAAGCAAAGGAAAAGAAGGTAGGGGCAGAGCAAAACCAGCACCCTGTAAGTGTACAAAATGTAATTGTAGGAGAATTTGTTGCACAGATAAAAAGAATAAAAATCTTAGATAATGAATATATATTATATTATATTATATAAATATATATATATATATATATATATATATATATATATATATATATATACAGCACTTGATTCAGAGAGCTAAAAATGTGTGTTTCCAGTTGGTAATCCTAGCTGGAAAAGTAGTATGGACTTAAAAGATGAAGCACCTTATTCATAAAGAGGTGCAATTCTGGTACGAACAAACTGAACCATAGGGGATGACTAAATATCCCCACAATCCCCTCTGATTTAAATTGGGTTTCAAACCAACTGAACCATAGGGGATGACTAAATATCCCCGCAATCCCCTTTGGTTTAAATTGTGTTTCAAACCAACTGAACCATAGGGGATGACTAAATATTCCCACAATCCCCTCTGATTTAAATTGGGTTTCAAACCAACTGAACCATAGGGGATGAATACATATCCCCACAATCCCCACTGATTTAAATTGGGTTTCAAACCAAATGAACCATAGGGGATGACTAAATATCCCCACAGTCCCCTCTGATTTAAATTGGGCTTCAAACAAAATGAACCATAGGGGATGACTAAATATCCCCACAATCCCCTTTGATTTAAATTTTGTTTCAAACCATCTGAACCACAGGGGATGAATAAATATCCCCACAATCCCCTCTGATTTAAATTGGGTTTCAAACCAACTGAACCAGAGGGGATGAATAAATATCCCCACAATCCCCTCTGATTTAAATTGGATTTCAAATCAACTGAACCATAGGGGATGACTAAATATCCCCACAATGCCCTTTGATTTAAATTGAGTTGCAAACCAACTGAACCATAGGGGATGACTAAATATTCCCACAATCCCCTCTGATTTAAATTGGGTTTCAAACCAACTGAACCATAGGGGATGAATACATATCCCCACAATCCCCTCTGATTTAAATTGGGTTTCAAACCAAATGAACCATAGGGGATGACTAAATATCCCCCAAATCCCCTTTGATTTAAATTGGGTTTCAAACCATCTGAACCATAGGGGATGAATATATATCCCCACAATCCCCTCTGATTTAAATTGGGTTTCAAACCAAATGAACCATATGGAATGACTAAATATCCCCAAAATCCCCTCTGATTTAAATTGGGTTTCAAACCAACTGAACCAGAGGGGATGAATAAATATCCCCACAATCCTCTCTGATTTAAATTGGATTTCAAATCAACTGAACCATAGGGGATGACTAAATATCCCCACAATGCCCTTTGATTTAAATTGAGTTGCAAACAAACTGAACCATAGAGGATGAATAAATATCCCCACAATCCCCTCTGATTTAAATTGGGTTTCAAACCAATTAAACCATAGGGGATGACTACATATCCCCACAATCCCCTTTGATTTAAATTGTGTTTCAAATCAACTGAACCATAGGGGATGACTAAATATCCCCACAATCCCCTCTGATATAAATTGTGTTTCAAACCAACAGAACCATAGCTGATGACTAAATATCCCCACAATCCCCTCTGATTTAAGTTGGGTTTCAAACCAATTAAACCATAAGGGATGACTAAATATCCCCACAATCCCCTCTGATATAAATTGTGTTTCAAACCAACTGAACCGTAGGGGATGACTAAATATCCCCACAAACCCCTCTGATATAAATTGGGTTTCAAACCAACTGAACCGTAGGGGATGACTAAATATCCCCACAATCCCTTCTGATTTAAATTGGGTTTCAAACCAAATGAACCATAGGGGATGACTAAATATCCCCACAATCCCCTTTGATCTAAATTGATTTTTAACACCTTGAATGCAAGATAGGTCTTCAACGCACTACAAAGCAATGAGCTGGAGAACACCCTAGCACTCGAATGGTTAAAGGCCCCATTTAAATTAATTGGAAATTTTTATACACTCCCCAATGGTGTAGTTAGTTTGCTCTAGAATTGGTCCACTCTCTTGATGAATATGGCCTGCAATTTCAGTCCACCAATAACCGTCTGAAGAAATACTACAAGAAAAGCACTTAGAAATATCAGTGGTGGGCAAGGGATGCCTGCTAGATATTAATTGATATTATAGCAGTAATGAATATTAGTCAGAAAAGAGGTGCCCAGATTTTGTAGTCTCTGGCACAGATGTACTCTCACTCAGTTACCAACCGAATGCAGCCACATCAAGAATAATTGCTCCACTTGTGAGAACTGCTGTTCCAGCGGTTGATGGGAAAATCAGTGTCATAGACATGTTGGTCATTGGTATGAAGGTAATGTCTGACTGACTGGTTCTTGGTATGAAGTCAATTTTTGAAAAGAACAAATTGATCTGATAGACTTATGAGTTTTTAGTATGAAGGCAATGACTGAGCAGAACAAATGGATCTGATAGACTTTGGTTTCTTGGTATGATGGCAATGTCTGAGCAGAAAAATAATCTCAATAACTTATTATTTCTAAGTATGACGATAACTTCTGAGCATAAAAATGAACTAACTTGGTTCTTGATATGAAGGCAATGTCTTGGCAGAACAAATGGACCTGATAGACTTTGGATTCTAAGAAGGAGCGCTGTAAGTAAAATGTACATGACGTATTATGGCCGTCACCGGTCCTTATGGCAAAAAACACATGACGGCCATAGTATATCACATGGTCTTAAGGAGTTAACATCCAGATCACTAGTGAGGACAGATCTGCACTGTGGCTCATGTTTCTCCATGCTGATCAGCTGCACTGAACCTTTCTGCATCCCAAAGCATGAAAACACAGGACAATTGCAGCAAGCTGTGTTCTCTTGCAAAGTGCTTTGTGACTGGCTTCGATGTTAACTGCCCCATTAGGACAAATCTGTTCAGCCTACTGGCAATTAACATAGTGTTACAAAATGCTGTGCTAGCTTCACCAGTGTGAATAAGGATTTAGGGGTACTTGTGAACTGTGGTTGAGAAACATCTGTAGAATCCAAATGGTTAAATCTTGGAGTGCCAGAGAGGTAGCCAACGCGAAGCTTCTCTGGCACTCAAAGGGTTAAACACCCTATATTATTATATTTTAGTTTAATCTCAAAACTAGGATTGGTAAAAAGAAATCAAGAGTCAAAACAGGAAGCAGCATGTAATATTGTTCCATGGATACCTGGATGAAGCCTCTGCATGGACAATCCCCTCATTCACCACTAGTCCTGCTCTGCTCCCGTTCAAATGCTCTGGTTTTGTGTGTGCATGGATTTGACATCCATATGCAGAAAGAAGAAAGTGGAGCCGTGCTCAGGACAGTGTTTCTCAACCAGGTTGCCATGGTGCTTTGGTGTGCCACGGACATCCACTCCATTTTATCTAGAAGGCTTTGATAAAAATATGACTGTAGCGTTACAGTTGTATATTGATGGACATTCCTGTGCACAATATGTTTATTTTAGTTGTGAGGTCTAAGAATAACTCTATAGTTGTGTATTTGTAACCTTCATTACACACTTGACAAATGACATAAAATGATAGGGGTGCCATGTAAATTCCATAGTACGTGTTAGGGGTGCCTTTAGCAAAAAAAGCCTGAGAACCATCAGGAAAATCATCTGCAAAATAAGGGACAAATAACATTTTGCATTGTATTTGATGGGGCTTTTAACATCTTGAGGGATCGCCAAATGCGCGCCTGAAATTGGAGGATGCAATATTCATGTCCAGCTACTACAATATCAGTCTGACTCATATGAGTGGCAGCCAATCACGGCATGGCAGTCAGTCACCATCCTTCCCCGCTGCGATGGGATCTTGCCAGTGGAAAACCATGCAGGGAAATTAAAAAGAGCTTCTATGCCATTATTGTCCATCTCTGGATAGAGGCTTGACAATAAACTTTCAAACTTTGATTATAGATTGATTAATACCGGTCACACGTACTGTATTCTCGTGAGATGGCAATAAAATAATAGATGAGGACATCCAACTCTGGGCATATGATAAGAGGTGCTTTGATTTAATAAGACAAATTTTGATTTATAAATACACTGAGTTTGTTATAGATTTCAAGGGATAGTAATGGTTAATTTTAAGTTGATTTAATATTGTAGACATTAAAAAAAGGTTAACATCGATGTAAGTCTTATCTCTCAAAACTTTATGGTTTGAGAGATATAACCTGCTAAAGTTACCTTTTCCTGGCTGTTTTACTCAAGTCTGCCATCTAGCTGACAGCTGCAGATTCCAGTCATTTGCCCAGACAGAGGCTCTTCAGCAGAACTGAAATCACACTATTTAGAAATAAATACTTCATTGGAACGGTCTTCAAATTGTGCTTGCAAGCCAGGCACACTTTGTAGACCATTCCAAATTAAGTATTTATCTTAAAATATCGTTATATTGGTGCTGATGAAGAGCCACATCTGGTCAAGCGGCCAGAATCTGCTTCTGACAGCTTTACAGCTCGTCAAGCAGAAAGGGGAGGGACCAGAGAACTTTATTTTCCTATATCTCTCAAACCATAAAGTTTTGAGAGATACAAATAAGTGCAAGTACTCTCTTTTAGTTGTATCTACCATATAGTTAATACTTTTTTTCTGACATTACTATCCCTTTAAGCCATTACTCATATACATGACTCTCAAATTGTGGCTACGTTTGAGTGAACATATTACCAAATTTGGTGTTAATCAATAGTGATTATGCTAAATGAATACACAGGAATAACTGAAGCATAATGAATGAGTTATTTGGATGATCCATCTAAAGTAACTGGGTATGATTGACTCAGTCTTAATCTCAAAATATATATTTTTTTGAGATTTTGAGTTTATCAGCATCCTTGGTGGGACTTATGTAAATTTTAATATATATTTTATATTAGTTTCCATTAAAAGTTAAATTTTATTACTTTCATTAAAATCTCATTATATAGTATTGTACCTTTACATATATACTATCACGATAGTGCCCCAGTTAAAGTCTATGTTTTTTCTATGTATATTGACACATTAAACACACAGACAGGAAATCTCACTATTTTCTTCTCCTTTTTCCTACTTTTAATCCTTTGAGTGCCACAACGGTTTCCAATGCATTGAACTGCACTACAATTTATTCAATACCTCTCTGGTACTTAAAGGGTTAAATTTGCAATAGATCTTTATTATTGAAAAAAAACAACATAATAGTGATTTAGAGAAGTTTAGTTCCAAAATTATTACAATAGAAATTATTTTTTATAATAACAGTGCCCCCTGGAGTCCACTCACCTATTCTCTTGCATCTATGGGAGAGATGAGCCACTGGCTACAGTTCCCTGTAGAATATAAAACTAACAGCTTCATCCCTTCATTAAATGTTTATACATTTTTATTACAGCAACTACAAAATGTGGAATTACCCTGGTTTTATTGAACAGGAAAATCCTTACATTATGCTTTTCTTTCAAAATAATACATTTTTTTCTGCTCCTTTAAATTAAATTGACCTCTTTCACTGGAGATTTATTATGCATCAGTTTGACAGCAGGAAATTTAAAGAATATGTATAAATGCAGCTCTTCACTTTGAATTTTCTTTGAATTTCATAATCTAAATTCTGCCTCTTTGATCTGAATTTTTTTTCTTTTTCTTTCTAGATAAATCCGACATTCAGAACAATATAGTAAAAACTACAGGGGGTGAAATGAAATGTCTGCAGAGATGAATCCAATTGTTCTTAAGAAGATCCAGCAAAACAAAACAGGACACACTCCAATCTGTTTGACTAATCCTGCGAGCTGATTCAGTAGCATTAACCCATCGAGTGCAATAGGGGTAGCATTGCATATCCCTCTGGCACTCAAACGGTTAAAGGGATAGTAATGTTTCAAAATAAAAGCAGCTCCAATTAATCTTGTATTTGGGCCTTGGGGAGTGTTATTTCAATAATATCAGAGCTGTAGTTCAAGAGTAATTGAATGATAAAGTATCTCCCTCCCTCCCCTTTTACCTAGTATAAGCCGCCTCCATACAGATGTGGAAACTGGCCTTGAGACCAGACAGATCACATCAAGGGACAATCTTCTTACTGTGAGCTTAAAGGGATAGTAAACCTTGAAAATAAGTTTATTTTATACTGTAGACCTTAAAAATCATGAAAAATGATATAAGTATTACCTCCCAAACCTTTATGGTTTGGGAGATATTCAGAAGCAAAGTTTCTCACTGAGTGACTTCACTGTTCTAGCTCTCAGATTTGGAATCCGGTCCCGGGACCGGCTGCGGCTCTCCAGAAGTACCAAGATCACGATCTTTAAAAAGAATTTCTTAATTGGAATGGTTTACAAAGTGTGCTTGCAAGCCAGGCACACTTTGTACACAGTGCCAATTAAGTAGTTATTTTTAAAGATCGTGATCTCGGCACTGCTAAAGAGCTGCCGGTTGATCTGTGGACCGAATTCCAAATCTGTCCACTAGGTGGCAGACTTGGCTGAAACAGCCAGGAAAAGGGAGCTTTATTTTATTTTACTTCTGAATATCTCCCAAACCATAAAGGTTTGGGAGATAAGACTTATATAATTTTTTTAAGGGCTACAATATAAAATAAACTTATTTTCAAGGTTTACTATCCCTTTAAGGAAACCCCTGCCCCCTTGACAGGTTTTTTCAGGTTTTTCCTTATTCTCACTGAAGATTGTCCCTCTCTGTGATCCATCCGGCCAGTCTTGCAGCTCTGAGCTGAGCAGTGTTACATCAGTAAAAGGGGCAGGAGGGTGATAATTTATAATTTAATTACTCTTGAACTACAACTCTGACAGAATTGAAATAACACTCTCCATGGCCCAAATACTATGAAGATTAATTGGAGCTGCTTTTATTTTGAAACATTACTATCCCTATAACAAGACTCTCTCCACACAATTAACACTTTGAGTGCCAGAGGTGTGCAACACATTACTGAGCCATGCGTTGCACAGTAGCACTCAAAGGGCTGTATATGTTCAAATGAAATGTGGAGGAGCTCTGAGGCAAACCATTCTCGCTACGGCGGAAGGTCCTAAAATTTCACATTGATTTAAATGGGGATTTTAACCCCCCTGAATGCTAGAGAGGTCACACAATGCATTGGAGCTCTCTCTACCATTCAAGGGGTTCAAATTCTTATTTAATACAATCTGAGTTTTTGGAATGCTTAGTTCTCACATAGAGTGCAAATGGTTTGTCCCAGGACTAATTCATGAGGCCCAAAGTGTTAAAGAAATAGTAACCCTTTATTTTGACATATTTTTTTACTTTTAGTTCCCTGACATTGAGCCCTTTGGATGTGTCTCCAGTGAGCGTTCTATAAAGGACAGTGAAAACAGTGCAATATAGAAAAGATACAATGTAAAAATGATAGTGTGCTGAGCACTTAGTGCTGTAAGGATACGCTGTTACATGTTATCACTGTCTTCCTGTAATGCATGAATGACCAGAAGTCTGGCGACAGAGATAATACAGATCCATGGTGCTTATCTAGCATCCCCAGCCCTAGCATCCACAGACCTAACAGCATCAACGTTATCATTCCAAAACCTAACAATCCCAACCCTAGAAACTCCAACACTGTCAATCCCAATCCTAACAAACCCAACCCTAGCATCCACAACCCTACAAACTCAAACACTATTAATTCCAACCCTAGCATCCCCAACGCTAAAAGCCCTAACTTTAGCATTCTCACATCTAACAGCTAGAAATCTAGTATCCCCAACCCTAACAGCAACAACCCTAAATCAAGAAACCTGGAATACCCAACACCACTGACCCCAAACCTAAAAGCAGAAACTCTGGAATTCCCAACCCTAACATCCCCAGCATTATATTCTCAAACCTAAAAGCCACAACTCTATCATTTCTGACCCCAACAGCAGCAACTCTAGCATCCCCAACCCTAACAGGACCTACCCTACTATTCCCAACCATAACAGCACCAACCCTACCATTCCCAATCCTAACAGCACCAACCCCACCATTCCCAACCCTAACAGCACCAACCCTACCATTCTCAACCCTAATAAACCCAACCCAGCCCCAACCTTAACAACCACAGTCCTAGCATCCTCAGCCATAAAAGCATCAACCCTAGCATCCCCAAACCTAATACCCTCAACCCTAGCATCCACAACCCTAACAGACCCAACATAAGCATCCCCAAACCTAACAGCTAGAAACTTAGCATCTCCAACCCAAACAGCCCCACACCTAGCATCCCCAACCCTAACATCACTGTATCACTGTTTTGCTTTAATTGATAGAAATGCGGATAGTACTAAATGTATTAATTCAGTGGGCCAAGGATGGAGACTCTATCTGTACTTTGTGCCACTGGCTTCTTCCACACCTCTGATTGGACTTTGTTTTCTACCAATCATATTCTACTCTTTTGCACAATTTTCTCTTTACATCCTGAACACCGTCCTGTGATTGGCAGTACTCGTATTCCAACACACAAGGTCTGGTTTTAATCCTAGGTTAATCAGCATAAGGAGAAAAATTTACTTCATATAATTAAAAAAAATCAGCTATTACTTGTTTCCAGGGCATTTAGAAACACCAGTGAGGCTATCATGTGATTAATGGCCTGGTACCAGACAATGAATGCATTAAAGAAAACATGAATAAAATACATGTTAACCCCTTACTAATTTTAATGATTAAAATGCAATGCATTGGAGACCTCTCTAGACGTTAAATAAAACATAAAGAAAAATGTATAATAAAACAATGCACATAATGTAGATATACAGTTCATATAATTAAGAATTTATTTAAGCAAACATTCAGTTTGATTTCATAGAAACATTCAATAATACTTTGCTTTACAAAACATATATATTTTCATACAATAAAGATGCAACGATTTGTACATTGATTCACAGGTTTCCCTTACATGATAAATATATACAGTACAGTACTTATGTTATTATTATGTTTCCTTGTGATGGTAATAAATGATTGATCATTGCCTGTCACTGCAGAAAATGGTTCATCCTCCAAACTCTACCCCATGGTTCTCAACCAGGGTGCCGTGACACCAACTTAGGGTGCCCCATGTTTTCTATGAAGACTTCCACAAAAATGTAGCACTAGAACGAGAAAGGGGAAACAAGAACGGGCACCCCTGTGCGGGATCAATACACCAGGATATAACTCCACCACCAACACCCAAAGGTGCGTACTCACAGGATGAGTGGCCGGTAATGGAACATACCAAACTCGGCAACAACGCAACTGGGAATATGTAAAACTGCCCCCAGAACAGTATTTTCAATGGATATCTTGTATATACAGGCTGCTCTCAATAGACACGCTCCCCCTGAGCGGCAAAGTACTTGTAGACGCGATACATAGGAAACAAACACAGGAGGGCGCCCAATAGTGTAATACGTAATCAATATGTTCACAGGTATAAAAGATATATAAAAGTTGCACTCACATGTCAATCTGGTCAGAGAGCTGATATCAGGCAATCTGACAAACTTGCTTGTGGAGAAATTGCTTCCGTCTCCACTCGGAGTGCTGATGATCAGCTGTAGGACAAAAGACTGCTCCACACGAACGGCTGGATCCAAGAAGCCACAAATTTTTTCAATATAAAATATTTTATACAACAATAAATAAAACAATATATCAACAATAACACTAACGCGTTTCGCAGCCGAAAGCTGCTTTCTCAAAGCTAAAAACAATATAAAAGCTAACAAGGACTTTATTGTTGATATTTTGTTTTATTTATTGTTGCATTAAATATTTTATATTAAATAAATTTGTGGCTTCTTGGATCCAGCCGTTCGTGTGGAGCAGTCTTTTATCCTACAGCTGATCATCATCAGCACTATAAGTGGAGACTGAAGCAATTTCTCCACAAGCAAGTTTGTCAGATTGCCTGATATCAGTTCTCTGACCAGATTGACATGTGAGCGCAACTTTTATATATCTTTTATACCTGTGAACATACTGGTTACATATTACACTATTGGGCGCCCTCCTGTATTTGTTTCCCATGTATCGCATCTACAAATTCTCAAAAATGTGAATTTTGAGTTTTAAATGTTTATTTCTGGAAATCGTTCTGCACAGAATGTTTATTTGTGTTAGCATGATTGTGAGACCTAATACGAACTGTATATTTATGTATCGTACCCTTCATTATGCCCTTGATAAATTATATTACATGTGCTACGGGTGCCCCGAAAGTTCTAGATTGCGTGTTAGGGGTGCCTTGGGCAAAAAAGATTGAGAACCACTGCTCTACCCACACACACAATCTGTTTTATAATTGAAGACCAAACAGGAGAGAGACCACCTTTAACCCTTTAAGGACAAGATGAGTACACAACACGTTGCAAAGCAATGTGCTGCGCAAGTATCTGTTCCTTAAAGGGTTGATTAAAGTAACATCGCTATTTCTGTATTCAATCAAAATACAAACTGTGTACCTCAACGGAAGAGTTTCCCTTTTCTGAATCCATTTGAATGGAATAAAAATGATTATCTGTGACAGTATTGGGATTTTGTTATAGAGCAGCACAAAAAGGGTTTATCCTACACTGTGACGTCACCAGAATGATCGTACATATTCATTCAGTGGCTAGTTATTTCCTCTAATGCTCTGAATGCATTGTAACATGATCACGACAGGTGTACAAAGCCTTTCCTGTATACTTCAAGACAAGTTGCAACGCAGTAGCACTAAACCCAGTTATACTGACTCAAAAAATAAATAAATAAACAATATTAGACAGTAAATTAGACGATAAACACTTTTAGCATAGATCTGTTGTTTTTGTGCGAGAAAAACATGTTTCTGGTCTACCTTGTGCCTCTGGCACTCCATCTTGTCCCTGTTTTTACATAAACAAAGAAAGAAGAGCATCAATCTGATCCAGAGCCAAAAAATATGTATTGTTTTAATTACATAGCATAGTCCATATTATGAAACAGATTGTGGGGGTCATTGGGGAAAGTGGAGTGAAACAGTAATGCTTTTTACTCTGTCACCTCAGCCCTTCATCTGAGCCATTTTACATGCCCCTCTACTTTTCTTAACCCTTTGAGTGCCACAGAAGTACACAACACATTGCTCTGCAATGCATTGTGTACCCCTCTTGCACTCAAAGGGTTAAAGTCCCTGTATCTCAACCTACCCAATTATCTCCCACCTTCCACTGCATTATTGTATGTCTATGTAACATAAGGGAAAACTTGTCAAGGGGGCAGGGTTTTCATTGTTCTCACAGTAAGAAGATTGTCCCTTGCTGTGAGCTGTCTGGTCCCAGGACCAGATTCCACATCTGAGGGGAGGTATCTTACACTAGGTAAAAGGGGAGGGAGGGGGATACTTTATTATTCAATTACTCTTGAACTACAACTCTGACAGTATTGAAATAACACTCTCCATAGCCCAAATACTATGAAGATTAATCTGAGCTGCTTTTTTTGTGAAACATTATTATCCCTTTAAAGGGATAGTAATACTTCATTTTATCTTTATTTTATTTTGTAGGCATTAAAAAAACATGAAGAACGCTATAAGTCTTATCTCTCAAACCTTTATGGTTTGAGAGATATTCACAAGCAAAGTTTCCCCTCCCGCCCCTTTTACCTAGTGTAAGCCATCTCTTCTCACATGTGGAATGCAGTCCATAGACCAGACAGATAACAGCAAGGGACAATCTTCTTCCTATGAGAACAATGAAAGCCATGCCCCCCTTGACAAGTTTTTCAGCTTTTTCCCTTATCTTAATTGAAGATTGTCCCTCTCTGCAATCTACCTGGGCACCTCCCTTCTGATCTGGCTGAACGGGGGGGGGGGATACTTTGCTTGGAACAAAACTGGGGTTTCGGACTGTATGTGTTGTTCTGTGACTACAAGTGGAAGCTGAAACAAGATGGGGTGTCAGACAATGTCTTTGTGATTCTGTGACCACTAGTGGAAAGTGGACAATGCTGGGATTTCAGACAATGCATATGTGTTCTGTGATTCCCAGTGGACAGTGGGATGTTAGACAGTGGACAGGCTGGGATGTTAGACAGTGTATGCGTGTTCTGTTGAGTAATTGCTAGTGGAACAAGACTGGGAAGTCAAACAGTGTATGTGTGTCTATCCTGCGATTACTAGTGGAACAAGTCTGGGGAGTCAGACAGGGTATTTGTGTTTTTTTCCTGTGACTACTAATGGAGCAAGTCTAGGGAGTCAGACAGTGTATGTGTGTTCTTTCCAGTGATTACTAGTGGAACAAGACTGGGGAGTCAGACAGTGTTTGTATGTTCTTTCTTGTGATTATTAATGGAACAAGACTGGGGAGTCAGACACTGTGTGTGTGTTTTTCTTTCCTGTGATTACTAGTGGAACAAGACTGGGGAGTCAGACAGTGTTTGTATGTTCTTTCTTGTGATTATTAATGGAACAAGACTGGGGAGTCAGGCAGTGTTTGTATGTTCTTTCCTGTGATTACCAGTGGAACAAGTCTGGGGAGTCAAACAGTGTATGTGTATTATATGACTACCAGCGCGGCAATGGGTCAATACTTACATACACATAGACACTGACACTCTATCTATCTGTCTATCTATCATCTATCATTAGTAAGAGTTAATATCCCTTTAAATCAATGGAATGGTGAAATTGATTTGCCCCAGAATTGCACCTCTTTTCTTCAGAACACAGGGCAGTTTGACATGAACTATATGTAGGAGTCTTGGAGAGATCTGCACATGATAAGAGTTGATGTGTCTCATTGGTTTGCAGAACACAGCGAAAATCCATATCCTTTAAATTAGCTAAGGATTTTTCACAGAGTCAATTAAATCCTTTTTATCCTCAATTCGATCTGCTTCCTAGGGTATAATTCTTTACAAACCCAAATTGGTGCTAGAGATGTCTTGAAGAGATTGTAAATTAATGTGTTACAGATCTCCTTAGTAAATGAGGGGTTAAGTTCCTTGCTGTTATAATCCTTTGTTATATAACTTCAATTTATTTTAACTGTATACAGAATCTGACATATGCAAATAACTTCATGTACATCCACACCTAAGTTAAAAAGGGATAATAAGACTTTATAATAACTTTTATTGTTTTAGTAATATTTATTAATTTATTTAAAGGAGAACTATGCCCCCAGAATAATTGGTTCTGAATGTGTATAACACTGTGTTTCTGACACAGGGTGCCGTTGCACCTTGTTGTGCCACAGACATCCACTTAGGGTGCCCTGTTGTATCTATGAAGACTTTGACAGAAATGTTAAAGGGATAGCAATGTTTCAAAGTAAAAGCAGCTCCAATTAATCTTCATAGTATTTGGGCCATGGAGAGTGTTATATCACTCCTGTCAGAGTAGTAGTTCAAGAGTAATTGAATGATAAAGTATCCCCCTCCCGCCCCTTTTACTGATGTAACACTGCTCACCTCAGAACAGAAAGGTGGTGTCCAGGTGGATCACAGAGAGGGACAATCTTCAGTGAGCATAAGGGAAAAACCTGAAAAACCTGTCAAGGGGGGCAGGGTTTTCATTGTTCTCACAGTAAGAAGATTGTCCCTTGCTGTTATCTGTCTGGTCTGTGGACCATATTCCACATCTGAGGGGAGGTGGCTTACACTAGGTAAAGGGGGAGGGAGGGGGATACCTTATCATTCAATTACTCCTGAACTACAACTCTGACAGTATTGAAATAACACTCTCCATGGCCTAAATACTATGAAGATTAACTGGAGCTGCTTTTATTTTGAAACATTACTATCCCTTTAATGTGGAGTTATGTTTATGAAAATTATGCACAACATGTTTATCTTGGTTATTCTGATTGCGAAAGCTAAGAATTACTATACAGGGCATCCATAAATTATTCACCCCTTTACAAAAGCACACACACATTGCTTCTTCCATCTCTGTTATCACTGTGCTCTTAGTGGATGGTCTGTAAAATAAAGAAAAAAAAAGTCTTGAGTTGTGATATTAAGCATCTGAGTGCCAGAGGGGTACGCAACACATTGCTTTGCAACGTGTTGTGTACCCCTCTGGCGCCCAAAGGGTTAAACGCCGCAAACTGTTTTGAGATAGCTCCTATAATAATGAATTAATTAAGGCTTATAATGAGGGTGAATCATTTTTGGACGCCCTGTATATATATGTGTTTTGTAACATTCCTCACACCCTTGACAAATAACGTAACATGTTAGACGTGCCCTGAAAATACCATACTGCGTTTTAGGGGTACCTTGAGCAACATAAAGATTTTGAACCACTGGTATAACATATTGGGGGAGATTCACTAAGCGGTGATAAAAGTGGCGATGACTTCTCCAGTTTATCACTTCTCTAATTCCTATGTTATTCTGTGGAGCCTATTCAGTAAGGTCTCCCACATTGAAGAAATCTTAGTGCATTGGCTCCACAGAATAACATAGGAACTGGAGAAGTGATATCACTGGAGAAGTCATCTCCACTTTATCACCTCTTTATCACCGCTTAGTGAATCTCCCCATTGATTTACCTAGGGAATTGCCCTTCATGCATAGTAACATAGTTCATGATTCTGAAAAATAGACATGCGTCCATAAATTTCAGGCCATGCCACATCACTTTTGTTGATCCAGAGGAAGGCAAAAAAAAAAAACCCTGCTGAAGTCATCCTATATAATAATTTGCTAGGATGTTTGTCAGAAGCCGTCATGCGCAGTAGAGACTGCCCAAATGCACAGAATGCAGGGAGCATGGAATGCTGGGAGAACAGAATGCTGGGAGGTGTAGGAATGCTGGGAGCATGGAATGTTGGGAGCACAGAATCCTGGGAGTTCTGTGCTGGGAGCATTCTGTGCTTTTGGGCAGTCTCTACAGTACATGACTCAGTTGGTGGCAGGACGCAGAGCAGGACCGGCCTCTTAACCCTTTGAATGCCAGAGGGGTACGCAACGCATTGCAAAGCAATGCATTGTGTACCCCTCTGGCACTCAAAGGGTTAACATCACCCGGACCTTGGCCTGTTTCCTGGATCAACATTCTATCTGCATTAAAACTGTCATAATTTTTCTTAGACATGACATCCAGGACTGACTGAAGATATTGTATCTTGAACAAAGACACAAGGACAAGATTAATAGGGGTCATTAGGATTTTCTGGTCATAGAAAGGTAAGTGGGGAGAAATAGGAGGCATGACTTCACCTTTAACCCATTAATGACTGGCCGCACGCCATGGCGCATTTTTCTTTTTTTTGCCGATCCGACTCAGGGCTCCCCAAACGGCATGCAGCTGCGCGGGGAGCCCTGAAATCCATGACAGTCCTGGTATGTCATGGGTCGTTCAGTCACTTTTACCCATGACGTACCAGGACCGTCAAGGGTCGTTAAGGGGTTAAGCTTGTTTTCACATTCAAAATGTATACAACATTCTAGTTGTCCTTTGGTCTGATGCAGATGTAGTAGAAGCTTAAATAAAGGTTTTAGGAATGCACGAAAAATGTGCAACTGCAATTTACAATGTACTTTTGATGGAAAAATGATTAGCTCCAAAAATGATACTGAATTATATAGAACATAGTAAATTAGGTTGAACAAGTCCATCAAGTTCAACATTTGCCTCGTAAACCAGAGAAATGAGAATAATATAGCATTCCTGCTGCCAAGTAATTTAGTCTTTATCAGACCTTCCTGTTTTGTCTACTAATAAACAGTAAAACCCTGTATGTTCCCTTTTGAAAGAAATGTATCTAATCTTCTCTTAAATGTATCCATTGTATCTGTCATAAACACATCCTTTGGCAACAAATTTCCCAATTTAACAGACTGTCACTTTCCCCCAAAGTTGTTCAGAAGTCAGTATGGTATAGTTAAATGCAATTTATTATAATATAAGAAAGGTAGTACACAAGTAATACAACAGGAACAAGCAGAGGGTTACAAGCCAGCAAGCATTGCTATCAGGAATAGTAGCTGCCAAGCTTGACCACACTGCTGGAGACTAGGCCTCAGCCACTGGTAGTCTCTGCAGGAACCAGGAACAGGAAAACATGATCTTGATCCAATGTAGCAAGAATACTGACTCACGCCTGCCATCAGTATGGAGTGATTTCTGACTCACGACTGCAGTCAGTATAGCGAAATGGATACCTGACTCACGCCTGCAGTCAGTATCAGAGCTAGTCTGCCAGAGCCCCAGGTCCGCATTAGATTGGGTGTCTGCTAGGTACAAGGGACAAATGTAAGAACAGTCAGACAGAGCCACAAGTCAGCACCAGAGAGGGTAGTCAGACAAGCCAGGTCATACACAAGTCAGGTAGTCAGCCAGAGCCACAGGTCTGCACCAGGTTGGGTATCCATATCACGGCGCCCGTGATCTGAGCAACATTCTGTCCATCTCTATTATGCTGCTCTCCTATTGGCTGTGCTGTATTGCTCCTCCTAGTGACAGCCTTTTTATACCCTGGGCTGTCACTCGGCTAGTGCCCTTTCGTGGTGTACCTGATGCCTAGCGCTAGTTCTGTGATCCTGATACCAGTGTATGACCCCGAACTGCCTGACCACGCCATTAGTCTCTGCTCCTGATTCTGTGTACCGATTCAGATTGGCTGACGTTCCTGCTTCCTGTTCTGACCCGGCCTGGCTGACGTTCCTGCTCCGTGTACCGACCTGGCGAGACCGACGTTCCTGCTCTGTGTACCGACCGGGCGAGATTGACGTTCCTACTTCCTGTTCAGACCCAGCTTGGCTGACGTTCCTGTGCTGGTAACCGAACCGGCTTGGCGGTGGTTCCTGCTCTCAGCTTGCTTTACTGGACTATCTCCGGCAGTTCCGGCTGCTTACAGTTGCACGGTTCCCTCAGAGTGTGTCTCACGTCTCCGGTACCTTGTCCGATCCTGCCAGGTGGCTCAGAGTCTCAGTGTGCCAGTATCCTCTCACACCGTGCTGCATCGCATGGTCTTACTTGGGTTCAGTTAGGCACTTTCCGTGGTTGCCGTTATCCAGACCATTGCGATTATTAACACCTTCAGGGGTGTTGCCTCGTATCCACTTGCTATACCAGTGTGGTTGCTTCCAGTACCTTGGGCGTACCGTTTCTGTAGGTCAGTTGGGCGCTTCCGGTTGCCATCCATTTTATGTGAAGCACATTAACCCTTTGGGGCATTGGTGTTGACCTCTCTGTTGGGCCTCCGTTTGGGACGGGCTCTGACCAGCCTATTGTAGTCCACGGTGGGAGTCCACCGTAGTGGAACCGTGCTAGTTATCTTTGCCTCCGTTACTCTTATGCCATTGTCGCCTCCTGTTGCATTAGGCGACATTGTACCGCAGCTATTGCTAGCCACTCTGCCAGTGGCTCCACTGTATATCGGACTCATACACTGTATCACGATAGTACCTGACCTGTGTCAGTATTGTGTTGTGTACCATACTGGACCCGTGTAGGTAACCACTTGTAACCTGTCTTGTGTCAGTTGATGCTATTTACTGGAACCGTGAGGGTTACATTATTACTTGTGTGCTTCAATAAAATTGTGTTTTTACCTAAACCTAACGTGTCTGAGTGTACTGAACCATAACAATCCAATATAGGGATAGACAAAAGAATAGTCAGACAGAACCACAGGTCAGCACCAGGTTGAATGGAAGACAAGCCAGGTCATACACAGAGCCCAAGGTAATAGAACTGCTTTGAACAACAACACAAGGGAAATTGAGTCAGGACTCAGACTGCCCTTTAAACCCCTCCTCAGGAAGTAGGTAGGAGGAGCAGTCTCAGAGGATGAAAGTAGGTAGGAGGAGACTACAGGAAGCATGGCATAAAACAGAGACCTGCTTCACTCTGAAGCCTCGCTCCTGCAGATGACGCGTGGAAAGATGCTGAGCGTCGCTGAAGCGGCGGCGCTGGATACAAGGTATGCTATGACACAGACCTTATTGTAAATAACCGTTCCTCTGCTGAAGTAGAAACCTCCTTTACTCAGGCCTTGGAATGAACAGCTCAACAGAGGGATCCCTGTATTGACCTCTTATATACTTGTACATTTTTTATGAATTAGAGAATGTGTGTGCTTTTTTTAGTGAATGCATTTCAAAAAGTAGGTGTGGCTAAAATGTCCACCATTTTGTGAGAGGACTAGAGATTTTACCTAATTCTGAAATGCAGTTAACACAGTTTGGGGCTTATGCACTCAGGTGTGATAAAGTGGAGATGACTTCTCCAGTGATATCACTTCTCCAGTTCCTAAGTTAGTCTATGTAGCCAATGTACTAAGATATCCAAAGGATAACATAGGAACTGGAGAAGTGATATTACTGGAGAAGTCACCTCCGCTTTATCACGCCTTAGTGAATCTCCTCTATTATCATACATTTTGATACGTTTGTTCATTTAGGAACATGTGCTATTCAGCATCAAGCATCCACTTTCTTACATTCTGTCCTTAGTAACATATACAGTAAGGTATAGGGATCATTAGATTAGTTAATCTCTGTTTTGCTTATTACAGCTCTGATTATTGATTACCTACCTAGGTAAGTCCTTCTGATAAACAATTTAAGTGCCACTTAGTCTAAGTGTATAATTATCATTTAACCTGATGGCTTTCTTTTTCTTTACTTCTCTGCATTTACATTGAAAAGGCTATTTACCTTGGTCTTTCTTCCATTTCTAACACAGTGGGCACCCTCTGGCTGCAGTCTGCATAACAAGTCGGAGACTCATTACATTATGTGCAGCCCTATGCGGACTTGAAGGCTACATATGGAGCCCTTGGGGTGAATATGACTGCCTGTCGCTGTTATACAGACTGCAGCTAGATGGAGCTCATACCACTGCATTTTTGGCCTGGGCTGCCCTTGTAGGTGGAGTCAGCTCCATATGCAAATTGATATGTCTTCTTTGTATTGGCACCAGTTAAACGGTGGTACTCCTGAACAAGGAATAGCTAAAGAACAAGCAAATGCTATCATCTTGTTCATTGTCAGTTAGAATTCACCTCTGTGACTCTCTTTTTTCAGACACTAGGGTGTCTCTCTATGGGTGATGGGATACTACAGATGTTGATTCCTTGCTCTCATAGTCTAGACAGCCCAGCTGCAATTCACTGACAAAGATTGCAATGGCCAAGACATACGTGTGAGGGTTTCTGTACAGAGGGGAATTGCCTGTATTTTTAGGCTGGGTGGTTCTTATGGGAAGAGACAACTCAATACGCAATATGTTTTATCCTTACATTAGGTAGGTCAGTCGTGATATTCCTGCACAGCAACTAACTGATGAACAAGCAAATGCCATGCTGTTTTATTGTTCTTGGTGAATACTCACCTTGGTGACTCTCTGTCACTGAAAGCAGAAAGAACAAAAGAAATGAAATAGCAGTCCAAAGTAAGGACACATAACTAACCCCTTGAGTACCAGACAGATGTACAGGGACGGATTTCCCAGTAGGCAGACTAAGCACCTGTCTAGAGCTGAAATTTTGAGGGGCACATCAGCTGTGCTGGCCACACCCACATTCTGAATTGTGGGTGGGGCCAGAGCAATCTCTGCATCCATGCAGTAGATAATACACCCCTTTACAGGCTATTATTTAACCCCTTAGATGCTAGTGAGATCTCCAACGCATTGATCTCTCTAGCAACCAAGGGGTTAAAGATGTTATGTTCTTGCTTGTTGTAGGCCAAAGGTATATTATGTGCCAGTGAACAGTGGATGAGACTAGCGACGTGGTCATGTGAGGAGTGGGGTGTGGTCATGGGCGGAGCTAAGGGTGCCCAGAGTGCCTTGCCCAGGGGAGCCTGCAATGTAAATCCGGTCCTGCAGATGTACGTTGATAAGCAATGTGCTCCATAGCCTATGGTCCTCAAGGGGTTAAAGGGAAAGTCAGCAGGTAAAATGCAACTATATTTCCTGTTAACCTTGGTAAAGTAGTGAATTAACCCTTTGAGTGCCACAAAGGTGTCTAACATAATGCAACACTAGGACACAGAATTTGGCAGCAGATAAGAGCCATTCGGCCCATCTAATCTGCCCATTTTCCTACTGTAAAAACCTCAAACCTTATTTGGTCCTTGGTCTTTTCTTATGTTCAGGACAGCCTTATGCCTATCCCATACATGCTTACATTCCCTCATTGTATTAACTTCTACCACTTCTGCTGGTAGGCTATTCCACTTATCTACTACCCTCTCAGTGAAGTAAAACTTTCTTACATTACATCTAAACCTGTGTCCCTCTAGTTTTAGACTATGGCCTCTTGTCCTAACATTTTTACTCCTTTGAAATGCACTTCCCTCCTGAATTTTGTTGATCCCTTCATGTATTTGAATGTTTCTATCATATCCCCCCTCTCTTCTCTCCTCCAGGCTATACATGTTCAGATCCTTTAGTCTATCCTGATATTTCTTTTCCTGTAAACCAGTCACCATTTTAGTAGCCCTTCTCTTAATTATTTCAGAAGTATCTATGTCCATCTGGAGATGAAGTATCCAGTACTGTACACAATATTCTAGGTCTCCAGTACTGTACACAATACTCTAGGTAAGGTCTAAACAGAGATCTGTAGAGTGGCATGACCACTTCCCTTTTTCTGCTACTAATGCCCTAAGCTATACAACCCAGCACCCTGCTTGCATTCCCCACAGCTTTGTTACATTGCCTGCCTACCCTTTAATTCATCAGAAATAATTACTCCCAAATCCCTTTTCTCTGTTGGATACCTCTTTTGCACTCAAAGGGTTAATGCTCCTTTAACTGATTTATTTTCTACTATGACATCAGATCTAGAAATGTATATATAAAAAGGGTGAACTATTTTTTTTTACCTTGTACAATAACTTGCTATTGTGAATACTTTCCAGGGAGTCCTTGAACACGAGAGAAATGTTAATGTATTTTTCCTAGAAACAAACATTTTAAAAATAAATTAATAAATATGCTTATGGAAGAGATTGCTTGTGCTTATACCAGCGCTCAGCAGTTACCACCGAGCTCCATATTCAGCAAACTGAACGAACTCTGGAGCAAACCAATTTCACCCTAGGAGACAAATATAAAAATCTCAAAATGTCCAATGATTTAAATAGAAATTTTAACTCCAAAGATTCTATGGAGGTCCCCAATGCATTACAAAAAACCTCTTTAGCGTTCAGGGAGTTAAATATCCCATTAAAATATTTGGAAATTGTCATATCTCCTCTATGGTGCAGTTGGTACACTCCAGAATTGCACCTCTTTTGTTAATGGAATATATCCACTAGAACCAGTGGCAGAAGGTTACTGTAACCCTTGGAGTGCCAAAGAGCTATCCAACGTATTGCGTTGCAATGCGTTGGCTAGCTCTCTGACACTCAAATGGATAAAAAGGAGCCATACTTTTGATATAAATGGTTGCTTAACAGATTAACCAGGGACATACTGCAGTACATAAACGGACTGCAAAACAGGGGACACTGACAGATGTATTGAACCCATTGGATACTAGTAATGTCATGTATTGAAATGCATTAGATATGTCTACAATACAAGGGGTTAAAGTGAAACTATCACTCCAATTAAAGTGCCACCCAAATAATTATTCATATAATGATATGCATACCAATAGTTGGAAGATACTGATTAAGTCCAGGATTATTGAGAAATCCATCTTGTTCGGAGACTGACGGGCAGGCATCTTGCCTCTTTGTCATCTGTGCGCCTGCTCTCTCCGTCCCTGTCGCCTCCAGGATTGGTCAGGGGCAGTTGAACTGCACCTTAAGGTACAGGAAGTGACTGATGGCGCAGGTGAACAGATGTCTGTACTGCAAGAAGCATGCCCGTCTGTCTCCGAACAAGATTTTTCAATAATGCTGGACTTATTCAGGATAATACAACTATTGGTATGCATATCGCTACATGACTAACTAGTTTTAAAGCCCGTGTACACGGGCCAACACTGGCAGCGCTGCAGTCATGCACAGTAGAGACTGCCCGTGCCGCGGCTGACACGGAACGGGACACTCCGAATTCAGACCGTGGACCTCTCTGCGCACCTTCCTGGGACCGGGACCCCGGAAAGTGAGCAGAGAAGACTCCAGTTTGAATTCGGAGCGCCCCGCTCCGTATCAGCCATGGTGCTGGCAGTCTCTACTGCGCATGACTGTAGCACGCACAGCCGTCTCTACTGAGCATGACGGCTTCTGACAAACATTATTAGCGAATTATTATATAGGATTATTTGGGGGGCAGTGATAGTTCCTCTTTAAATGAGAAGTGCATTTTTTGTTTGAGAAAGCATATACGTTATAAGGATTTTCATTCTGAGTAAATGATGGTTTCTCCCACTACTAGTTTGAGATGTAATAACTTTTGAATGTTAAGTATGCCAGGAGTGGGAGTACTCTTGTTTTACTCAGGAGGAGAAGCCATTTAGACTATATTTTTTCAATTAAAACCTTTTAGTGCTTCTTTTTTTACAAATACGGTATTCCGCCATAGTTAAAAACTCATATATCCAACATTTCAGTGGTATCGAATCACTCTCATCAGTAATCATGACATATTCCTGGTTAGTGGCCGGAGCAACTGTTGACCTCCAGCATCATCTAACAGTGAGACTGTCACATAGAGAACAAATGAAATCTCCCACTGATTTAGAAGGGGTATACACTAACATTCAAAGGATTACAAGCTCAATTTAAATTACAGCTATCACCCTAAATAAAGTTTCTCCCCCAATAATTAGGCATATAGCGATAACCCTTGAAATAGTGTTATTATCAAGCCTAAGCACCGCGTCATAAAGAAATCCTACTTCTTCTGAGACTGACCGCCAGGCTTCTTGCTTTATAGGCATCTGTGTGCCTGCGCCGTCAGTCACTTCCTGTTACCTTAAGGTACCATGAAGGAGATCGGGAAGGACAGTGCAAGTGCACAGGTGTCTCTAAACCAAGATGTCTGCGCTCATTCCTGGCTGACAGTCTCAGAAGAAGGATTTTTTAACCCCTTCCCGACAATGGACTTACCAGGTACGTCCCTCAAATACTGTCACTTAGTGACAGAGGACGTACCTGGTAAGTCCCAGAAGTAGTACCGGAAGTCCGGGTCTCTGTGCGGCTGCACGCCGTTCGGAGACTCTGGAATCATTTGACAAGTTTTGGGGTTTTTTTTTGTACGACGGGCGTTAAGGTGACAGCCGCATGCAGACACGGCTGTCAATAAGGGGTTAATAACGCTGTACTTATGCTCGATAATAGTATTGCTATATGCTTAATTATTTGGGGGGGGGCTTTATTTAGGGTGATAGTTCAGCTTTAACCCTTTGAGTGCCAGAGGGGTACGCAACGCGTTGGAAAGCAATGCTTTGCGTACCCCTCTGGCACTCAAAGGGTTAATGTAAATTTGGGGAATTTTTCTTTGTTCGCTACTGTGCAGTTGGTATACCCCAACTTTATTCCACATTTCTTTTGAAGATAAGACCCTTAGAGTGACAAAGTAGTAGGCAACGCCTTAGCATCGCTGACCCCTCAGGCACCTAAATGGTTCAGTCCATCCATTCCATCTCCCATAAGAAGATAAACCAGCACAGAGTGCAATGACAGTATACAGAATAATCACTGCAAAAATCATTTTGAGCAGCTGCCGGAAAAAAAAATCAATAGTCCAGTGATTTGTTTTCTTTCTTTAGGGCCCACAAAAGAAAGTGTAACTGTAAGTGTGAATGGGTAAAGATATATCAAATAGCCGACGTGCAGAGAATGAGGACTCACGGGGGAGCTAGGTATAATAGCCTGGTAAAGCGTCTAGATGAACTGCTCAGCAAATTGCTGTTTGCTTGCTTTCAAATCAAGTGCAAGAGACTTGTTATATCAACAATCCAGCAAAGGCATGAGTCATAAAGCGTGCACCAATTTAGAGTTGGCAAAGGGCTCTTGAATACAGAATTTTATACATTATCATTCCTGTAATAAATCTTCCCCATGACTTACTGAGATTGATTTACTAAGAGCTGGAACTAACAGCTACACGGTAGGGGACAAATAAATAAAAAAACACATCATTGATTGAAATTTTTTTTTAATTTAAACTCTGTGAATGCTAGAGAGGTCTCCAATGTTTCTTTAGCATACACAGGGTTAAAGGTACCCTATCACCTAAACCCAGCATTAGTGAGTTTGAAAGAGCTTTCAAAATTGCCTATAAGTTGTACTAGCCATTTTGTATTTCGAAAACTAATTTTAGAGTTATTTAGATATATAGATTATGCTAATTAAGGCATGCCATGCAGACACTTACTGTCTTAGCCCTACATTTCCTCCTTCACTCACTGGCATTGCTCTGCAATGCATTGCCTACATTACCTAGCACTGAAAGTGTGAAACGTCATTGAGTTGGGTAAGTAATGTAGGGCTAAAACAGGAATTGCCTGCATAGTATGACTTAATTAGCATAGTCTAGATATTTAAATAAATCAAAAACTATTTAAATAAAAACGGCTAAAAGGACATACACAGTAGGTGATTCTGAAAAGTTTTACACCCAGAGTAGCTTTTCGATGATAGGGTACCTTTTAAAAGCCCCTTTTCAGCCAAGGGGAATTTGCTGAATTTTCATTTGAAAATGTAAGGACACTGCGTGGTAACCGAATACCAATGTACACTAGGCTTACTCTGCATGGACAAGTTCTTTATTCAGTCAATGTTATGGCAACCTTTGGCATCTAAATCGTTGACTATGTCATGATTCAGGCTCCATAGGTTGCCCAAATGTTGACTGAATAAATCACTTCATGCAAAGCATTGTGTTCAGTGTTGATATCCTGATACTGTAATGAACCTTCTCTATGACTCATTAAATAATAATTCTTCCAGGTCACCTTCAGAAATGCTGTGACCCAGTACAAGTAAGAGGAGAAGAGCTACCCATGTCTTGTCCAATACTTGAGTACTTTGAGGCTCCAAAGTAGACCTAGTACAGCCATGTGTTATAATTGATGGTGGCCATGCAGCTCCAAACCACGAGGTGATGGGTCAAATAAAATAGGAGCTATTTTAGTTATTGCATAACATTCCACAGTCACTCATGGCCCGTTGATTAGCTACCAGTAGATACAGGGACAAGGTGAAGCAGTGGTTGTCCACTTCCAGAGGGGGGATCTGTGCGGAATTTCATCCGAATCCTGCCCTGAGGATGGTCTTCCACAGGTCTCACAGAGACAATGAACCTACGTCTAAAGGTCTCACACAGAATAATGTAGATGAATGGGTTTATACAGCTGTTGGCATAGCCCATACTGATGGCCACACAGTAGGCGTAGTGAAAGGCAAGTGTGGGTTGATCCATCACAAGCTGAATTATCTGCAGGACGTAAAATGGAGCCCAGCAAATGAAGAATACCAAGCAGATAGCTATAGCTGTCCTGGTCACTTTCTTAGTCCTTATCCTGGAACTCCTCTGGGCCGTCAGAGCTTCAGAAGATGCCATTTTCAGTAAGATCCTCCTGTATGCCATAGAGATCACTGCAAATGGAATGGCAAATGCAAGAAAGAACTGGTACAAAGTATACCAATAAATGTCGCTTTCTGGTTTGGGGAGTGTGATCCCACACCCCAGAACTCCTCCAGGCAGAGAGATGAGTCTAGCGTACATCCACACGGGTGTAATACTTAGAAGAGACAGCACCCAGAGGACACAGATAACCGTAATCGCTATAGGTGGTTTTCTGTACTTTGCGGAAGTAAAGGGATACACTGTAGCCAGATAGCGGTCAATAGACATGGCGGTGAGTATGTATGTGCTGGTGAACTGACTGTTGGTATCCAGAGCCGTGATAAGAGTGCACATGGTTTCTCCAAAGTGCCAAACACCATTGCCAAGGAGCTGGTGAATGAGAAAAGGCATCCCAAGGAGGAAAAGGAGGTCTACCACTGAAAGGTTAATGATAAAAATATCAGGGACACTGCTGGTGCATCTGAATTTGGACTTCTTGAAAACTGTGTATATGACAACGCTATTTCCAATAATGCCCAGCAAGCAGATGACCCCAAAGACGGTTGGCATTATAACATTAGCATAGGTTACATTGTTGCTAGGATCTGTAAAGACAAAGAAAGAAGGTGTAAGTAGAAACTAACACAGAGACAGGGTGCTCAGGCAAACCAAGAGGGGGTTTCCAGTTGCCTAGGACCCCCTCCCTTGAACGCATTTGAACAAAATGCATAGTGAGTGAGCAGACAAAAAATCTAAATCAAATCAACATTTGGTGTGACCACCCTTTGCCTTGAAAACTGCATCAATTCGTCTAGGTACACTTGCACACAGTTTAAGGAACTTGGCAGGCAGGTTATTCCAAACATCTTGGAGAACTAAACACAGTTCTTCTGTGGATTTAGGCAGCCTCCGTTGCCTCTCTATTCATTTAATCCCAGACAAACTTGATCATGTTGAGATCAGGGCTCTGTGGGGGCCCTACCATCACTTCCAGGACTCCTTGTTCTACTTTACACTTAATGACTTTGGCTGTATGTGTGGGGCCGTTCTCATGCTGCAGAATAAATTTGGAGCCAATAAGATGCCTCCCTGATGGTATTGCATGATGGATAATTATCTGCTGTACTTCTCAGCATTGAAGAGACCATTAATTCTGACCAAATTCCCAACTCCATTTGCAGAAATGCAACCCCAAACTTGCAAGGAACCTCCACCATGCTTCACTTTTGCCTGCAGACACTCATTCTTGTGCCACTCTCCAGCTCTCGGGGAACAAACTGCCTTCTGCTACAGCCAAATATTTCAAATATTGACTAATCAGTCCAGAGCACCTGCTGCATTTTTTTTGAACCCCGCTTCCTGTGTTTTCATGCATAGTTGAATCGTTTGGCCTTGTTTCCAAGTCAGAAGTATGGTCTTTCTTGGCCACAAGTCTTCCATGAAGACCACTTCTGACCAGACTTCTGTGGACAGTAGATGGGTGTACCAGGGTCCAATGTTTTCTGCCAATTCTGAGCTGATAGTACTGCTGGACATCTTCCGATTGCAAAAGGAAGTAAGCATGATGTGTCTTCCATCTGCTGCATTAAGTTTCCTTGGCTGACCACTGCGTCTAAGGCCCTCAACGTCACCTGTTTCTTTGTGCTTCTCCAAATTAGCTTGGACAGCACATCTGAAAATCCCTGTCTGCCTTGACATTTCTGCCTGGGAGAGACCTTGCTGATGCAGTATAACTACCTTGTGTCTTTTTGCTGTGCTCAGTCTTGCCATGGTGTGTGACTTTTGACATTAAACTGTCTTCAGCAACCTCATCTTGTTAGCTGAGTTTGGCTGTTCCTCCTACACAGCAGTTTCTGTTTCAGTTAATGATTGTGTTTCAACCTACATATTAAATTCATGATCATTAGCACCTGTTTGCTATAACTGTTTAATCATACACCTGACTTTGTGCAAGTGTACATAGAAGAACTGATGCTGTTTTGAAGGTAAAGGGTGCTCACAGCAAATATGGATTTGATTTAGATTTTTTTCTGTTCACTCACTATGCATTTTATTAATTGATAAAAGTAAACTATTAACATGTCTATTTTTAAAGCATTCTTACTTCACAGCATTTTTTCACACCCGCCTAAGACTTTTGCACATTACTGTATAAAAGACAGATAGATAGATAGATAGATAGATAGATAGATATAGATAGATACATACATAGATAAAGCTAAATATATATAGAAGATAGATAAAGATATATAGATAGATATAGATGTATTTTTATATTTTAGTGTCACACTGAGGCTCTTCATGCCAATTTGCTGCATAATATGCTAATTAGTTAGTACTGAGACTAAGCTTATCGCTTGCTGTGTTATTAGATATGCCTCCCAGCGTATGGCCTCTACCTAATAACACAGTGGGTGGTAATATTGGTCGAGCACGGGAACAAATTAGAATTAAGTGCCTCACTGAGCATTAACGCTCTGAGAGCCAGATAGTTGGACAACGCATTGTGAAGCAAAGCATTGCTCACCCCTCTGGCACTCAAAGGGTTTGTTTCTCTAAAGCTGTTTGTATAATTCACAAATTGCTAGCACAACAGTTTTTAATTGTCTTTAAAATGAAATAAATTTGTTTTAGGCGACAGGTCATCTTTAATCCTTTAGATGCTAGATATGTCTCTAATCCATTCATCTGAAATGTGATGGAGGCATCTCTATAATACAAAGGATTAATCCTTTGAGTTCCAGAGGGGTACGCAACACATTGCTTTGCAGTGCGTTGTACTCTGGCACTCAAAGGGTTACATTTCTCCTTTAGTTTAAGAAGTTAACATTTTGAACAACATTTCCTCTAAGTGTAAAGTGTAAGAGCGTCCTGAGATTCATTTAACCCTTTGAGTGCCAGAGGGATATGCAACGCATCCCTCTGGTCTTCAATGGGTTAAAAAAGCCAGAATTTAGGCAATCAAAAGAGTTTAATTTAGTTTGTATAAACTTACAGAGAGCAAAAATCATATGGTTTATTGAAGTGCAATTCCCTCTGTCACCAGTAGAGACCCTTCCTATTACCCTGTGGATTTGAGTAACCATCTCCAGGCAAACTATTGTTACTGCAAAGTGCCCAGAACTTCTCAATGCGCAGCTAATAGACCTTAAAAGCACATGATCATACATGCCAACATTTTGAAATAATTTCCAGGGACATTATTCACCTGGCAGTCATATTCCTGGAGTCACAAGGGGGGCACAGTATAGTACGGCGTAGCTTGACACAGCAGAAAATCCTCATACAAAAGACATAAAGCCGCATGTGCTCAATACTACATTGTATTATATTGGCCCTTTGAGTTCCAAAAGGGTAAGCAACGCTTTGCAATGTGTTGTGTACCCTTCTGCCACTCAAAGTGTTAATAAGCAATGCGTTCAGGTTGGAAGCTTATACTCTACTACTCTTGTAATGAGAAGCACAGAGAATATTGAAATTTGATTTTAAAGCCAGGGACAGCATACCTCCCAACATGTCAAATGGCCAAAGAGGGACACTTGTGTTTTAGGTGGTGTTTATGGGGGCGTGGCTGGTGGGTGGGACATTACCTAGAATTTTTAGGCTATTTCATGACCTATTGACTCCTCTTTGTGAAACTGAATAAAGTATTTATAGCAAAACCATAGCATTTTATTTACACAGATTAAGTTATAAATACATATATTAAAGATTAACTACACATTAATGTGAGTTTTATTGCTATGGAGCTATGTAATACACACTATTCATTCTGATCTCCTGAAAAGAGCGAAAAAAGGGTAGAACAGAGGGACAGAGAGATTTGCGTCTCAAAGAGGGACTGTCCCTCCTAAAGAGGGACAATTGGGAGGTATGGGACAGCAGGATCCAGGGACAGGGAGACAAACCAGTGGCTGTCCAGGGAAATCATGGACAACAGGCAACAGGAATGATTGTGGCCTACATTCACTGCATAGTGTTCTGTCCTGTTTTGTGTTTACTGTCTGTCCGTCCATCTGTCTGTCTATATCTATTTATTTCTTGTATGTCTGTCTGTCCATCTGTCTATATCTGTCTGTCATCTATAATTCTGTCTGCCTGTCTATCTATCTATCTATCTATCTATCTATCTATCTATCTATCTATCTATCTATCTGTCTGTCTGTCTGTCTATCTATTGCCTGTCCATCTGTTTCTGTCTATCTATCTATCTGTCTATCTATCTATCTATCTATCTATCTATCTATCTATCTATCTGCATATCTATCTATCTATCTATCTATCTATCTATCTATCTATCTATCTATCCATCTATCGCTATCTATCTGTGTATCTATCTAATCTATCTGTATCTGTCTATCTATCTATCTATCTATCTATCTATCTATCTATCTATCTATCTATCAGTATATCTATCTAATCTATCTGTCTGTATCTATCTATCTATCTATTTATTGTCTGTCTGTGCATCTGTCTATATCTATCGGTCTGTCTATCTATCATCTATCTTTCTGTCTGTTTGTCTATCTATCTATCTATCTATTGCTATCTATCTGTTTATCTATCTAATCTGTCTGTATCTGTCTATCTATCTATCTATCTATCTATCTATCTATCTATCTATCTATCTATCTATCTATCCATCATGTCTGTCTGTCTATCTATCAATCCATCATGTCTGTCTGTCTATCTATCCATCATGTGTCTGTCTGTCTATCTATCATCTATCTATCTATCTATCTATCTATCTATCTATCTATCTATCATGTCTGTCTGTCTGTTTGTCTATATTTTGGAGCAGTGCAGTTCAGGGGTGAACCAAGTAGATTTAAATGGATCTTCTATCCCATTGAATACTAGAGATGTCTTGTGCTGGAGAGGAACTGAGGGGTGGGTGAGTTGATAGGACAGTTGGGGATGCACGCATTGGAGACATCTGTACTGCTCAAGGAGTTAAAATCTCCACTTAAATCAATGGGAATTTTTATTTTTCCTTTTTGAATCAATTGATTTGGCCCCTGAATTCCTCCTTTTTTCTTGTGAATATAGGTGCAAACCTGGGAGATTTCTTTATTGGAGCCCCCAGACAGGGCTCATGGACTGGGAATGGGTGTGTCTAAATAATGGGAATTGCATCCAAAATGGGTAGGGCTTAATTAGGTGGGTGGAATTAAGAGGAGAAAAGGCTGGGTTAATTTTGGAATGGACAGAAAGTGGGAACAGCAGGAAGGGAAGTAGGCAGAACACATACCTTCCAACATTTCAGATGGTCAAAGAGGGTCACTAATGTTTTAGGTGGTGTTGATGGAGGTGTGGCTGATGGGCAGGGCATTACCACATTTTGGGGGGTATTTCATGACCTATTGGTTCCTCTTTATGTAAGTGAATAAATGATTTGGCGCAAGATTCAATTATTTTATTTTCTCAGACTAATTTATAAACACATATACTGACTTTTAAACACAAATGAATGTGAGATGTATTGGTGTGTAGCAATGTAACATAGTAACATAGTAAATTAGGTTGAAAAAAGACACAAGTACATCAAGTTCAACCTTCGCTTCATACCTCAGTAACTAAGAATTTTATAGCTTTCCTGCTACCAATTAAATTAGTCTTTATCAGACCTTCCTGATCTGCCTACTGATAAACAGTATAACTCTGTATGTTCCCTTTTGAAAGAAATGTATCTAATCTTCTCTTAAATGTGTCCATTGTATCTGCCATAACTACCTCCCTGGGCAATGAATTCCACAATTTGACAGACCTTACCGTAAAAAAACCCTTCCTCTGCTGAAGTTTAAACCTCCTTTCCTCTAATCTCAAGAGGTGTCCCCTGGTCACCTGAGCAGGCCTTGGAATAAATAGCTCACCGCAGAGATCCTTGTATTGACCTCTCATATACTTGTACAATGTGATAAGGTCTCCTCTTAGTCGTCTTTTCTCTAGAGTAAATAAACCAAGTTTGTTTAGTCGTTCCTCATATGTCAAGTCCTCCATTCCCTTAATTAATTTTGTTGCTCTCCGCTGTACCCTCTCTAGTTCTAGTATATCCTTTTTCAGAACCGGTGCCCAAAATTGCACTGCATACTCAAGGTGAGGTCTTACCAATGATTTGTATAATGGCAAAATAATGTTATCCACTCTTGCTTCAATACCTCTTTTTATGCAAGACAGGACTTTGTTTGCCTTTGCTACTGCTGTTTGACACTGGTCACTGTTTCCAAGTTTGTAGTTGACAAGGATACCCAGGTCTTTTTCTAGCAACGAGTCACCTAAAATTATTCCATTAAGTTTATAAGTAGCCTTGGGATTGTTTCCTCCCAAATGCATGACTTTACACTTCCCCACATTAAACTTCATATTCCACATGTTTGCCCAATCTGACATTGTATGTAAGTCCCTCTGTAGAGAGAAAAT
The DNA here is from genome assembly GCA_037306005.1 of Rhinophrynus dorsalis. Taxonomy (NCBI): domain Eukaryota; kingdom Metazoa; phylum Chordata; class Amphibia; order Anura; family Rhinophrynidae; genus Rhinophrynus; species Rhinophrynus dorsalis. The sequence continues at coordinate 39,758,181 of CM074725.1, forward strand.
ATCCTGTTCTGAATTAATGACTTTGCATAATTTAGTATCATCTGCAAATATTGATATTTTGCTTTCTATATCTATTTCCAGGTCATTTATAAACATGTTAAAAAGCAGCGGACCCAATACTGAACAAGTGATACACTTATATACACACCCGCAGTCTGATCTTCTAAAAAGAGGGACACCAGGGTGGGAAAGAGGGACAGAGGGATTTGGACCTCAAAGAGGGACTGTCCCCCTGAAGAGGGACACTTGGGAGGTATGGACCCCTAATATATCCTAAAGAGGGAGACCTGGGAGGTATGGACCCCTAATATCTCCTAAAGAGGGACAGTTGGGAGGTATGGAGCCATAATATATCCTAAGGAGGGAGACCTGGGAGGTACAGACCCTTAATATATCCTAAAGAGGGACACGGGAACATGGACCCCTAATATCTCCTAATGAGGGACACTTGGGATGTATGGACCCTAATATCTCCTAAAGAGGGACACTTGGGAGTTATGGAGCCCTAATATCTCCTAAAAAGGGACACTTGGGAGGTATGGACACCTAATATCTCCTAAAGAGGGACACTTGGGAGGTATGGATCCCTAATATCTCCTAAAGAGGGACACTTGGGAGGTATGGACCCTAATATCTCCTAAAGAGGGACACTTGGGAGGTATGGATCCCTAATATCTCCAAAAGAGGGACACTTGGGAGGTATGGATCCCTAATATATCCTAAAGAGGGACACTTGGAGGTATGGACCTCTAATATCTCCTAAAGAGGGACACTTGGGAGGTATGAGAACAGAAGAGAAGTGGGCGGAGTTAACTAGGAATAGCTCCAAAGACCTAGTAAATAACTTTCAAAACCTGAGTCTCAGGAGCAAATCCACAGAGTTCACATTATGCTTAGGGGTAATGCACTAAGGTGAGATAAATTCTATTGCAGCTGTTCCCACATGTTTTCATATGACACCTCCCATTTGGTTTCATCAGACCCTGATGCACCCTGTCTGTTTTATTGAAATAAATGTAAACCTTTTTATTCATTTGCATTTTATTTATTTTGTAATATATTTTTAAACAACCAATTCACATCTTTTTTCTTTGCTGGTGACATTTCTTCAAACCAGTACGCACAGGCCCCTCCCCAAACCTAACGCATTTCATGATCACAAACATGGCAGACTGCTGTTCATAACTGTTCCTTGAACAAGAGTTTCCCAAATTTCTAATCATGATCATTTTACGTATACTGTAACACTGGGGACAACTGGTACGGAAACAAAGCCTTGTGCCCCCCATGGAGGAACTTCCCCCCCCCCCAGTTTAGGATAGGAACCAGTGTTCTATAGTGAGATAAACTTTTCAATCCTTTTCCTATTCTGTTGAGCCTCTCTTTCAGACTGGAGAGATCTACTTGCACTGGAGCTGTAGAATAACCGGAGTTTATCTTGCCTTTATCTCACCATAGACCACTGCTTCTCAACATTAGTTAACAGGGCACAGAAAAGCTTCAGGTTTGCAGGATATCCCTGGTTTGTCATAGATGAGTAATTAGTTGATAATTGTGATTAATCTACCTGTTCTTAAAGGGGAGCTATCACCCCAAATAAAGCCCCCCCCCAATAGTTAGCCATCTAGCAATAAGCGTACCAATGGTACTATTAGCCAGCATAATTACCGCGTTAGTTGGAAATTCTACTTCTGCCGAGACTGACAGCCAGACCACATCACTTTAGAAGCATCTGTGTGCCTGTGCGGTCAGTACCATGCAACTCCTTCTAGAGGAGACCCAGGAATGACAGTGTAGGAGCACAGATGCCTGTAAGCAAAAATGTCTGCGCTGTTGCCTGGCTGTCAGTCTCGGCAGAAGTAGGATTCCCATCTAACGTGGTAATTATGCTGGCTAATAGTACCATTGGTACGCTTATTGCTAGACGGCTTATTATTTGTTGGAGACTTCATTTGGGGTGATAGTTTCCCTTTCAATAAAGGTATCCTTTTCAGCCTGACCTGTTGGTATGCTCCTAGGTTTGGAACTTAGAACCACTGCCTTAATGCATATCCCCTAAGTTTTTCTTGTTAGTAAGTGATGTGTAAGGACAACATGCATACCGCCCAACATTTAAAATGACCAAAGAGGGACACTTATGGTTTAGGCGGTATGGCTGGGAGTGTGGCTGGTGAATGGGGCATTATCAAGAATTTTTAGGTTATTTCATGACCTATTGGCACCTCTTTGTGTAACTAAATAAATGTTTTAGAACAAGACTAAAGTATTTTATTTACACAGACTAATTTATATACACAGACACTGAAGTTTACACAAACATTACTGTGCTGTGGAGCAATGTCATATAGTGTTTTTAGTCTGGTTTCCAAAAAAGAGGGAAACCAGGGTGGGAAAGAGGGACAGAGGGATGTGGGTCTCAAAGAGGGACTGTCCCTCTTAAAGAGGGACACTTGGGAGGCATGAACATATAAAAACAGTTATTCCACTTTGTGTAGAAAAGGATTCTTAACCCTTTGAGTGCCAGAGAGGTATCCAATGCATTGCAACGCAATTCGTTGGTTACCTCTCTGGCACTCAAATTAACATGAAATTAACATTCAAATATTTAATAATTTAAGGGCACAGGGGTGTGGAAAGCATTGCAAAAGCTATGCATTGCACACCTCTCTGGTCTTTTAAGGGTTAATAAAACAGCTGCAAAAGCTATGATAAATGGCAATTACACAGAACTCATTCAGTACACCTTAATACTTGAATATACAGTATTTTCCATATAATTATACATACCTGTGTGTGTGTGTGCAATTTGCACACAGAATTGAAATGTGAATATCTGTTAACCCAATGAGTGCCACGGGGCAGGCAGCGCATTGCAGAGCAATGTGTTACTATCCCTCTGGCACTCAAAGGGTTAATGTTTGCGCACTGATAAACACGTAAAGATATACTCTGTTAGGAAATAGCGGATTCAGTAACGCAACATGCTGCAGATGAAATTAAAGATGATTATGTAATTCTGGGATCAACCACATGCATTATAAGGGATAAATGAAAATTATCTTGATTTAAATGGAGCTTTTAACCACTTGAATGCGTTGGAAACCTCTCTAGCACTCAAGGGGTTAATAGTCCCATTTAGATCAATCGGAATTTTGGAAATGCTTACTCGTCCACTATGGTGCAGTTGGTTTACTCCAGAATGACTCTAGCCTCACAATGAATATGTTACAATGACTGTGTAGTCCTAGTACCCGATCTCCATGCTGGATTCCAATGCAGATGATATACACGTTATCAGACTGGTGTTATAGCTTGCTGAGTCCTATTGATGCCTAAGGGGACATGTGTAGATAGAAGCAGGGATAAAGTTTATCAGCTGTAATGGAATCCATCCCTCTATCGGGTTGATGCACAGAGAGGAACAAGAGCGATTCTGGGGCAAACCCACTGCACCATTGGGGACAAATAAAAATGCTCTTTTATTTAAATGTGTCTTTTAACCACTTAAATACTAGGTATGTCTTCAATACAATGTGTTAGAGACCTCCCTAGAATTATGGGATTTAAATGCCACATTTAAATTGTTAGGAGTGATGGACATTTTTAGTTCTCCCTTTATGGTAAAGTTGGTTTGCACCATCATTGCTCAAGTCATTCTTTGTATGCCGGCTTCATTCTTTTATAAACAGATTTCAGCTGTGTGATACAGTATATGTTACAGGGAAAAATATGTACACAGTCTGAGGCTTCAGCTGACTGTATATTCAAAATATGATTATTGTCACTTTGAAACTAATGTATAGTATATGTAATTTTCTCCCCAACAATAATTATGCAAACACACACTCACACACATACATATTCACACACACATACACACACTCACTCATATACACAGTCATAAAGACAAACACACACATATCCATATACACAAACACATACAGCAACACACATACACACACACACACACATACCCATAGAAATGAACAAACACATACTAACACACTTACACATGCACACACACTAATATACACACACACATACATATTCACACACACACTCACATACACAGTCATAAAGACACACACACACACACACACATCCATATACACAAACACACACAGCAACACACATACACACACACACCTATCCATAGAAACGAACAAACACATACACACTTACACATGCACACACACTCATACACACACACACACACACATACATATTCACACACACACTCACTCATATACACAGTCATGAAGACACACACACACAAAAACATACTTACACACTTACACATGCACACACACTCATATACACACACTCACACATACACACTCATAAACACACACTCATACATACACACTTATAAAGACACACACATGAATATCCATAGATACAAACACATACACCAACACACATACACACACACACACATATCCATAGACACAAACACACATACCAACACACATTCACACAAACACACATACCCATATAAAACACACACACACATATCTGTGGACACATTCACACACAACACTATCTGTCTATGTAATTCAGTATCTGTTTTCTCTCGCTTTCATTCAACACATATGAGATAGAACAAATTATCTATTACACTCCGGTCACATCTACAACTACTTACCAAAAGAAGAAAAGTTGTGAAATATTTGGGAATTGTTATCTTGCAGATTAATCTCATCTTCCAAATCAGCCTGGAAATCCATCCTTACAGGAGGAATGCTTTAATGGAGTTTACCGGCTTCAATAACTGTAATTTACCAAAGTCACAGCCTGATTCATCACAATGAACTGACAAGGAGACCATGGGGACTCCTGATTCTCTCTGATTTTACTGGTTAATCCTTCTTTTCCAACGGGGGAAGCTGCAGTGAAGAATAAAAGAACAATACGGTATATTCTGAGCTCTGATTTCTTGTGCTGATTGTACTGCCCCCTAGCGGTTGCGACAAGACTTCTTTAATTAGGCAGAGCTGTCATGCTGTTACTGTAAGCTTGTACCCTTATATATAGGAGAAGAGGATAGGGAATCAGTACAGTTTTTCATTTCTTGTGAAAACCAGATATGTCAATTGATTTAACCCTTTAAGGAACAGAGAGCTTCTGATCCTTAATCCTTTGAGTGCTTTGCAATAAGTTACGTACCCCTCTGGCACTTAAGGGTTAAAGGGCTAACAAGTCACACTCAATATGGAGAGAGCAAACCACACACGTTTAACCATATCTGTGCCATCCTTTCTGTCACTCCAGGAACAAATCCAATATTTCCAGAGGACATCAATCAGTCAAATAGGTATACGATATAAATACTTGTGGCATTATGCACGAAAGAATATAGGAGCAATTTTGGGGCAAACCAAATGAACCGTAGGGGAGAATTAAAAATAAATGGGAGTTTGTGTCTGCTTTTGTGCATTTGGTTTGCTCCAAAATCGCTTCACTTTGCCTTTATAAATAAGACACAATGAAGGAGATTTATAAAAATGAAGTTACATGTAAATTTTCTTTAAAGTGGAGTTAAAATTAATTTTGTTATTTATAAACTGTGTAACGTCAGTTTTCTTGCATGTAACGCCAACTAGTAGGGGTTGAGGAAAATTGGCGTTAAGGAGAAGGAAAATATTGGCGCAGTGTATTTATAAGGAATTGTCGCCCTTTGCGATAGATGTGCGACAATATTATCGCTAGAATTTTAACGCCATGTGTAGGTTGGTCTTAAAGGGATAGTAATACTTCGTTTTAACTTTATTTTATTTTGTAGGCGTTAAAAAAACATGAAGAATGATATAAGTCTTATCTCTCAAACCTTTATGGTTTATGAGATATTCACAAGCAAAGTTCCCCTCCCCGCCCCTTTTTCCTAGTGTAAGCCATCTCTTCTCAGATGTGAGTCTGGTTGTATGACAGGACAGATAACAGAAGGGGACAATTTTCTTTGTATGAAAACAATGAAAGCCCTTCCCCCCTTGACAAGTTTTTCAGCTTTTTCCATTATCTTAATTGAAGATTGTCCCTCTCTGCAGTCTACCTGGGCACCTCCCTTCTGATCTGGTTGAACAGGGGGGGGATACTTTGTTTATGAATATCTCTTAAACCATAAAGGTTTGAGAGATAAGACTTATATCATTCTTCATGTTTTTTTAATGCCTACAAAATAAAATAAAGTTAAAATGAAGTATTACTATCCCTTTAAGCATTCAAGGCGTTAAATTATTCATAGTAATGCCATATTTATAAAAACTCGTTTAAAACATTTATAAATCAGACCTGGCGTTATCTGCACTTGCCATGCTTTAAGGCAGTTCTTTAAGTGGTAAGAAGAACGGCTTTTATAAATCTCCCTCAATGGCCCTTATTTATAAAAGCACACTGGAGTTATTATGGACTAAACCAACGGCTCCATAGGGGGAAAAATAAAAAAAGCCTAAATTCCCATCCACTTGAATAGAGTTTTTTGACACCTTCAATTCCAGAGCGGTCTCCAGTACATGGATTGGTTTGCCCCAGAATGTTTCCATTCTTAACTTTAACCCTTTGAGTGCCAATGCGTTGCGTACCCCTTTGGCACGCAAGGGGTTAAACACATGGGCTAGGGCTGGTATAAACCAATTGCACAGCAGGGGGGAAAATAAAAAATGAAATGGATTAAATAAAGCATTAACCTACTGAATGCTAGAAAGACCTCCAGGTCATTGGGAAGCACCATTTATGTCAATGGGATGTCCTGTTGCTTCTTATGGTCCACTTTTTATGTATGTGCCCCAATGGGTTAAATAGACTGTATGGATTTTAGAATATGGGGTGATTTCATTGAAATTGTTAACCTCTCATCCTATATAATAATTCGCTAGGATGTTTGTCAGAAGCCGTCATGCACAGTAGAGACTGCCCGAATGTACAGAATGCTGGGAGCACGGAATGCTCGGAGCACAGAATGCTGGGAGCAAGGAATGCTGGGAGTTCTGTGCTGGGAGCATTCTGTGCTTTCGGGCAGTCTCTACAGTGCATGACTGCGTTGGCAGCAGGATGCAGAGCAGGACCGGTCTCTTAACCCTTTGAGTGCCAGAGGGGTATGCAACACATTGCGAAGCAATGCATTGCGTACCCCTCTAGCACTCAAAAGTTTAACATCACCCAGACCTTGGCTCATGTACACAGGCTTTTACACTAGTTTATTAATAAAGTGTTTGTTTAAAAAGTAAATATAGAGCAGTTATAGCAGTTATTTAATGGGATAGTAATAATATGTAAAAAAATATATTTTGTAGGATTTATCCTCCTGAGAAAAATAAGAGGACTCCCACTGCTGAAAGGTGTTTTATTCAAAAGTTATTACAGCTGAAACTTTAATTTTGTAGGTGCAATATCTCAGTGGCCTGAAATTGTACAGAGGCGCTGTTACTACACCATCCTGTGGAGTTCTATGGTCAACTGACCAGAGCTGTCCATAGAATGGTGTAGCAACAGCGCCACTGTAACATTTCAGGCCACTGTTATACTGCACCTAAAAAAACTGAACTTTGAGCTGTAATCATTTTTGAATAAAACATCTTTCAGCAGTGGTTATACCCTTGTTTTACTCGGGGGATAAACCCTACAACAAATTGATTTTTACATCTTAAGTATTACTATCCCTTTAATAAATGGTGATTTTTTTTATGTTAAGAGCCTACAAGGAAAAAAAAATCTTATTAAATGCAGCACTGTCATACTTCTCAACATTTGAAATGGAAAGAGGGGAACACTTTTGTTTTAGGGGGTGCTGCTGGAGAGTGTGGCTGGGGGGCAGGGCATTACCAAGAATTTTTAGATTATTTCATGACTAATTCACACCTCATTGTGTAATTGAATAAATGATTTAGAACAAGACCAAAGTATTTTATTTGCACAGACTAATTTATATACACATATAGCGTAGTTACACACAAACATTAATGTGAGTTTTATTGCTGTGGAGCAATGTGATACACTTATATATACACACCACAGAATCTGATCTCCTAAACACAGGGACACCAGGGTGATACACATCTACACACACCACAGAATCTGATCTCCTAAACACAGGGACACCAGGGTGATACACTTATATACACACCACACAGTCTGGTCTCCTAAACACAGGGACACCAAGGTGATACACTTCTATACACCACACAGTCTTATCTCCTAAACACAGTGACACCAGGGTGATACACTTATATACACCACACAGTCTGATCTCCTAAACACAGGGACACCAGGGTGATACGCTTATATACACACCACACAGTCTGATCTCCTAAACACAGGGACACCAGGGTGATACACTTATATACACACCACACAGTCTGATCTCCTAAACACAGGAACACCAGGGTGGTATGCTTATACACACACACACACACACACACACACCACACAGTCTGATCTCCTAAACACAGGAACACCAGGGGTGATACACTTATATACACATCACACAGTCTGATCTCCTAAACACAGGGACACCTGGGTGATACACTTATATACACCACACAGTCTGATCTCCTAAACACAGGGACACCAGGGTGATACGCTCATATACACACACCATACAGTCTAATCTCCTAAACACAGGGACACCAGGGTGATACACTTATATACACACCACACAGTCTGATCTCCTAAACACAGGAACACCAGGGTGATACACTTATATAAACACCACACAGTCTGATCTCCTAAACACAGGGACACCAGGGTGATACACTTATATAAACACCATACAGTCTGATCTCCTAAACACAGGGACACCAGGGTGATACACTTCTATACACACCACACAGTCTGATATCCTAAACACAGGGGCACCAGGGTGATACACTTATATACACACACCACACAGTCTGATCTCCTAAACACAGGGACACCAGGGTGATACACTTAATATACACACACACACACACACACACCACACAGTCTGATCTCCTAAACACAGGAACACCAGGGGTGATACACTTATATAAACATCACACAGTCTGATCTCCTAAACACAGGGACACCAGGGTGATACACTTCTATACACACCACACAGTCTGATATCCTAAACACAGGGGCACCAGGGTGATACACTTATATACACACCACACAGTCTGATCTCCTAAACACAGGGACACCAGGGTGATACACTTAATATACACAGACGCACACACCACACAGTCTGATCTCCTAAACACAGGAACACCAGGGTGATACACTTATATAAACACCACACAGTCTGATCTCCTAAACACATGGACACCAGGGTGATACACTTATATACACACCACACAGTCCGATCTCCTAAACACAGGGACACCTGGGTGATACACTTATATACACCACACAGTCTGATCTCCTAAACGCAGGAACAGCAGGGTGATACACTTATATACACACCACACAGTCTGATCTCCTAAACACAGGGACACCAGGGTGATACACTTATATAAACACCACACAGTCTGATCTCCTAAATACAGGGACACCAGGGTGATACACTTATACACAAACCACACAGTCTGATCTCCTAAACACAGGGACACCAAGGTGATACACTTCTATACGCCACACAGTCTGATCTCCTAAACACAGGGACACCAGGGTGATACACTTATATACACACCACACAGTCTGATCTCCTAAACACAGGGACACCAGGGTAATACACTTCTATACACACCACACAGTCTGATCTCCTAAACACAGGAACACCAGGGTGATACACTTATATACACACCACACTGTCTGATCTCCTAAACACAGGGACACCAGGGTGATACACTTATATACACACCACACAGTCTGATCTCCTAAACACAGGGACACCAGGGTGATACACTTATATACACACCACACAGTCTGGTCTCCTAAACACAGGGACACCAAGGTGATACACTTCTATACACCACACAGTCTTATCTCCTAAACACAGTGACACCAGGGTGATACACTTATATACACCACACAGTCTGATCTCCTAAACACAGGTACACCAAGGTGATACACTTCTATACACCACACAGTCTTATCTCCTAAACACAGTGACACCAGGGTGATACACTTATATACACACCACACAGTCTGATCTCCTAAACACAGGGACACCAGGGGTGATACACTAATATACATACCATACAGTCTCCTAAACACAGGGACGTCAGGGTGGGAAAGAGGAACAGAGGGATCTGGGTTTCAAAGAGGGACACTTGGGAGGTACGCTTGACTGGGGAGCTTACCCCTGACTCTCCTATGTGGCCTTACAAACTTAACCCTTTGAGTGCCAGAGGGGTATGCAACGCATTGCTACCCCTCTGGCACTCAAATGGTTAAATTCTGAGGACTTAATATGTTGCAAGATCTTAGCATGTATTACAATGTGGCAAATTACTTGCTCAGTAGGACAAACTTTGTGAGTGGTAGAGGTCGTGTTAACCCTTTGAGTGCAATAGTGGTCTGCATGGTATTCGTTTGCAATGCTTCTGTACCTCTTTGGCAGTCAAAGGGTTAAGGCACAAAATGTTTATTAACAGTGTACATTAGTGTAACAGTGGTGGAGTGTGCTGAATGCACTCCATGTGATTTTTGGTGAGTGCTGCAGAGAAAACAGCATTGTTTGTATGATAAGCATAATGTGTTGGTGGTTGAAATTTTTGTCTCCAACAGGAGAGTGTCAGTAGGGTTGCCACCCAGCCGGTATTTTACCGGCAGGCCGGTAAAAAATTGGCTTCCGTCCAATGTTAAGTCTATGGAGGGAATGTCTTGGCCGGTATTTTTTTTAAGAAAAGGTGGCAACCCTAAGTGTCAGCCATTTTTTTGGTTTCACTGAAGGGATAGTGGGGGGTGTGGACATTTAAATGAGTGTCTGTAAGTTGTACTGACACAGTGTGTGTATGAGATATGCTAATATCCTCTTAGCCTCGCCCTGAGGTGTGTATGTTGGCCTATGGCACTCTATAGGAGAGGACAATGCAAATCTCCTCCCGGTGTGGGGGGGGGGGCATAGAATTCTGGTCACCTGACACTTCTTCTTTTATAGCATAGGCGTGGTCTTGTTCTAAATCATTTCTTCAGTTACACAAAGAGGTGCCAAAGATCATGCAATAATTGCCTAAAAATTCTTTGTAATGCCCCACCATCCACTCCCCCACCTACACCACCTAAAGTGCCCCTCTTTTCCTATTTGAAAAGTTGGGAGGTATGCGCCATTTTCTAAATTTTTCATGGGCCTCTAAATTCATGGTAATGAATGATTCATGATGATAAAGGCCAAACTTGCTAATAGAAATCTGAAAAGAGAGCAGGGCTGAGAGGGCAGGGTGAGATTTAGGCAGCTGGCTTTACAGTAAAAGAAACTGAGAGCAAAGACTCTCTCAGTTGCCATAGCAACACAAAAAGCCTGTTAAATTAATAGTAATACTTTGTTTTATCTTTATTTTATTTTGTAGGCATTAAAAAAACATGAAGAACGATATAAGTCTTATCTCTCAAACCTTTATGGTTTGAGAGATATTCACAAGCAAAGTTTCCCCCTCCCGCCCCTTTTACCTAGTGTAAGCCATCTCTTCTCAGATGTGGAATGCAGTCCATAGACCAGACAGATAACAGCAGGGGACAATCTTCTTCCTATGAGAACAATGAAAGCCCTGCCCCCCTTGACAAGTTTTTCAGGTTTTTCCCTTATCTTAATTGAAGATTGTCCCTCTCTGCAGTCTACCTGGGAACCTCCCTTCTGATCTGGCTGAGCAGTGTTACATCAGTAAAAGGGGCGGGAGGGGGAGAGTTTATCATTGAATTATTCTTGAACTACAACTCTGACAGAATTGAAATAACACTCTCCAAAGTCCAAATACTATGATGATTAATTAGAGCTGCTTTTATTACGAAACATTACTATCCCTTTAAATTAATTTTCATAGTTTTGTATGCATAACTGACAACAGGACAAAAATAAATCACATGTGTGATTTATATAATCCACTTAACATATACTTATCTCCATTTTGTTCTAAGAGGCACTTCACCTTTAAGAGCAAAAACATAGCTACATCTTGATTTACTATATTGCTGTACTCGCTAAGACCATTAGGTTCTTAATTAGCTGTCGATTTTTTGTTTGTTTCTTTTAATCCTGTTATAGCCTTATTTATACTGAACGCTCAGCATTAACCCTTTGATTCCCAGAGAGGCAATGGGGGAAATGCACTAAAGATTGATGCTGTGGCTAAATGATTTTGTCGATGTGTGTAAATCACTTCGCCTTTTCGACACACATCGCCATATGCGCTAAAAATTAGGGGTGCAAGGGGAGGGGAGGAGAAGGTCCTTATTACCGGGCTGTAGAACTGCTGGAAATGCAGAAAGAATGACCTCCTTTACATTCCGCAGCAGTAGACGACTCTCAAGTAGAAGATAATTCTCTCTGCTTCCCCACTTGGCCAGTAGGGGGGTTGAGAGGATACTGTCAGCACCACATACAGCATCACCCCCTTAAAGGGATAGTAATGGATCATTTTATGTATATATTTAAAGGGTTAGTAATGCCCTCTTATAAGTTAATGCTATATTGTAGATTAAAAAAAAATATGTGGAGCAAGTCCCATCTCTCAAACCTTTATAGTTTGAGATATATAAAGTTTTCAAAGTTCCCTCCTCCCTCCCCTTCTCCTGATATCAGCTGTAAGTCTGACAGGAGATCCATGTCGGCCGACTCGAGGCGGCTCTTCAGCAGAGCCGAAATAGCGATAGTTGCAAACCAGGCACACTTTGTAGACCTTTCCAAAGAAGTAATTCTTTTTGAAAATCGATAGTGCGGCTCTGCTGAAGAGCCGCCTGTTGTTCCCAGGACTGGAATCTCCTGCTGTCAGTAGAGCACTGACATCAGTGCAAGGGGAGGGGAAGTTTAGCTGTGAATATCTCTCAAACCATAAAGGTTTGAGAGATGGAACTTGCTCCACATAATTTTTTTTTTTTAAATCTACAATATAACATAAACTTATAAGAGGGCATTACTAACCCTTTAATATTGTAGATAGTAAAAAAATAAAGTAATTGAGGCTAGGGTGATCTCTCAAACCGTTAACGGTTTGAGAGATATACAGTTGCAAAGTTCCCCCCTCCCTCCCTTTAACTGACGTCAGCGCTCTAGCTTACAGCAGGACATCCTGGTCCTGGGACCGTCCTTCAGCTCTTCAGCAGAGCTGAAATAGTCCGATATAGAAATAAATGCTTCATCGGAACGGTCTACAAAGCATGCTTGCAAACCAGGCACACTTTGTAGACCATTCCAATGAAGTTTTTGTTTCTATATCGCGTATAGTAACCTCTCTGGCATTCAAAGGGTTAAATAAGAATTAACCCCACTCAATAGTAACCCCGCACTTACTTTGCTATGACCAGAAAATCCTAATCACTCCTGTGGATTTTCTCCCTGTGCTTTTGTTCAGGTGATAACATTTTCATTCATTTCTGGATGTCATGCACATAAAGGGTTAAAGCGGAACTATACCCCCCAAATAAAGATCCCCTCCCCGATACTTAGGAATATAGCAATAAGCTTAGAAATAGTACTATTATCCATCATAAGTACCGTGTTATTAAAGGGATAGTAATACTTAAAATGTAAAAAAAAATATGTTGTAGGGTTTATCCCCCTGAGTAAAACAAGAGTACTCCCACTGCTGAAAGGTGTTTCATTCAAAAGTTATTATTTTTCAAAGTTTAATTTTTTAGGTGCAATATCACAGTGGCCTGAAATTGTATAGTGGCGCTGCTGCTACACCATCCTATGGAGATTTATGGTCAACTGACCAGAGCTGTCCATAGGATCGTGTAGCAACAGCGCCACTATACAATTTCAGGCCACTGTGATATTGCACCTAAAAAATTCAACTTTGAAAATTAATAACTTTTGAATGAAACACTTTTCAGCAGTGGGAGTACTCTTGTTGTACTCAGGGGGATAAACCCTACAACATATTTTTTTTTACATTTTAAGTATTACTATCCCTTTAAGAAATCCTACTTCATCTGACACTGACGGCCAGGGGTCTTGCTTTAGAGGCATCTGTTCGCCTGCGTTGTCAGTCCCTTCCTGTTGCCTTAAGGTGCAATGCAGCTCCTCCTAGAGGAGACTGGGACGGACAGCGCAGGTGCGCATATGTCTCTAAGGCAAGAAGATATCTGCGCTGATGCCTGGCCGTCAGTCTCAGAAGAAGTCGGATTTCTGAATAACACAATACTTATGCTGGATAATATTAATATTTCTATGCTTATCACTATATGAATAATTATTGGGGGGACTGTATTTGGGGTGATAGTTCCGCTTTAAAGGCTCATGTACTCTGCCTGTTTTGTCTGAAAAAAATTGCCAGCAGCTATGATGTCTACCTCCATGGACCTGATATGCAGAACTGATTGAAGATGCTCTCCCTTCTATCAGTGGAGTAACAACAGGGGTCACAGGGGTTGCACCTGCGACCGGGCCCTTCACTCTCAGGGGCCCGGCCGGCCCCTGCGACCTCCTTGCAACGCGCCCGGCAGAACAGCTGATCTCCCGGCGGCCGGCGCTTTAATAATGCAGAGCGCTGTGAGATGACATAATCTCCCAGCGCTCTGCATTACTAACAACCATGCGGGAGTTTGGTTCCAGAGGTCTGTGCCTCATTCGGCACACCGCTAGATCACCAGGGACTCGAAGTAGGAGGACGGGGGGGGGGGGGGTCAGTAGGGGCAATGTGGAGATGGGGGCAATGTGGAGAATGAGGGGCATTGTGATGGGGGCATTGTTGAAGGGGCAATGTGGAGATTGAGGGGCAGTGTGGAAGGGGCATTGTGGAAATTGAGGGCCAATGTGGAAGGGGCATTGTGATGGGGGCATTGTGGAGATGAAGGGGCAATGTGGAGAATGAGGGGAATTGTGATGGGGGCATTTTTGAAGGGGCAATGTGGAGATTGAGGGGCAGTGTGGAAGGGGCATTGTGGAGAATGAGGGGCAATGTGGAAGGGGCATTGTGATGGGGGCATTGTGGAGATGAAGGGGCAATGTGGAGAATGAGGGGCATTGTGGAAGGGGCATTGTGGAGATTGAGGGGCAATGTAGAGGGGGCCAATGTGGTTGAGGGGGGCCCATGGCAATTCTTGCACCAGGGCCCCGTGGCTTCTAGTTACGCCTCTGCCTTCTACACAGACACAAGTGCAGAGTTCATAAAGGCAATTAGGTTTTTCTGGCCACAGTAAAGCAAAGGGAAAGGTGGGTTATTAGGAAGGGTTAGTTTTCCATTAAGTGCAAACATGTTTTATTAATTTATATATGATTGTACGTTTCTTTGGTGTAACTGAAACCTTTTTCAGTTGAGCGTGGCAGCAGCTGAAGACAGCTTGTGTTAGTTCAAAGACTTGTGTGCTCTGGCTTCCGTGTAATTAGTAGTCAGCAGGGAAGATCCAACGTGTTCTTTCTTTTTTACAGTGCATCTATGACAGTATCAGAATGAAAAAGGACAACAGTTTAAAGGGAAACTTTACTGATAGAAATAAGTAGGTTCTAATGACATACCTCCCAACATTTCAAATGGCCAAAGAGGGACACATGTGTTTTAGGGGTGTTTCTGGGGGCGTGTCTAGTGGGTGGGGCATTACCAAGAATTTTTAGGTAATTTCGTGACCTATTGACACCTCTCTGTGTAACTGAATAAATAACTTAGAGCAAAATCAAAGTATTTTATTACATAGACTCATTTATAAACACATATACTGAAGTTTAAATACACAATAATGTGAGTTTTATTACCGTGGAGCAAAGTGATACACTTATATACACACCACACAGTCTGATTTCCTAAAAAGAGGGATATCAAGGTGGGAAAGAGGGACAGGGGGATTTGGGTCTCAAAGAGGGACTGTCCCTCCTAAAGAGGGACACTTGGGAGGCATGTAATGAGGCTGTTGCACTAAGTACTGGGGTATTATGCATGAATGTAGTGATTCTCAGCCCCAGTTATCGGGATGTACCATCAGGTCAGGTTTTCAGGCTTAACCCCTTAATGAGCCACGCGACCAGCAGTTAAATACCACGGAGCATTTTTTTTTGCTCCAGTGGATCCATGGCGTACAGAACCATCCTTAACAGAAGTTTTCCCATGACGATTCTGCCACGTTAACGGTCCATAAGGGGTTAAAGGAGCAGTAAAGTTTGTTTATGAAAAAAATATATGTATATTGTAGAGCATTTCCCGTTGAGTAAAATAAAGGTACTCACGCTGCTGAGAGATGCATATTTCCAGAGTTATTACAGTTTAAACTTGTTTTTTTTTACATGAGCAGTGTCCTCTAGTGGTCAAATTCCAAATTAGTTATTCTGTTACAGTCTAACATAGAGGAAAGTCAGTGACAAATAGTTCTCCACAGAATGTGAAAGAAACTGCTGAGTCACTTCCTGTCAGTTAGAGCTATCAGGAAGTAAACACAGTAAATTCACTCCCTGGTTATTTGAACTTTTATAACATTTGAATAAAACAGCTCACTGTTGTGGGAGTGCCCTTGTTTTACTCAGCAGGAAAAGCTCTAAACATATAGCTTTTCATAAAAAAAGTTTCTACTCCTTTAAGCACAAGTGGATTTTTCATAATGACTGAGCCACTGATTACTCAACTGTAATTAAAGGAATAGTAACACTTTATACCTAAAAATAAGTATATTAGGGTTTATGCGTCTGAGTAAAACAAGGGTAATCTCACTGCTGAGAGGTGCTTTATTCAGAAGTTATTGTAGCTCAAAATTGATTTTTTTTTTTTAGATGCAGTATCTCAGTGGCCTGAAATATTACAGTGACGCTGTTGCTATACCATCCAATGGAGATGTATGGTCAACTGGCCAAGCTTCAGTAGGGTTTTCTGGCCATTGTGGGTCAGGGGTACTGTCATGCCCCTCTAGCTCCTACCTCCATGTGCCAGCCATCCGCTGCTGCTGGGGGCTTCCCAGATGCTCCGCTGAGTAGGCCGAAGCTGCAGCCTCGAGTAGCAGCGTCTGCCCACGGTTGCAATCGTGGTCGCGATTGCGATAGTGCGGTAGGCCTAAACCATGGCCTAAAGTTGAAGGAGTCTCCAGGGAAGGTATCCACAGGGTGCCAAGATCAAACCATGGTGTTGTAAACCTGTAGGGGGGAGGTGAAGCCTGCCTCTCTCATCAACTGTCCACCAATAGTGTGCCTCCAGGTAAACAGTGAGGCAGGTGCTGTGGTTGCACACCCCTCTGTTGGCCAATGCAGTGAGAGGTTTGTTCAGCAGAGGGGAGGGGTGAAAACCCATGACACTATAAAAACCCCTCAGGCTGTGTCCACTTTGCTTCAGTGTTCCAGAACTTTGGTTCCTGTGTGCTCTAAGCTTCCAGTGCTCAGTGCCTCTTTCCTTGCTGTGCTACAGACCCTCTGCTGGATTTCCCATTGCCTGACCTTCTGTTTGCCTCCTGGACTTCCCTGCTTGCCTGTTTCCTGACCTTGGCTAGTTTTACTGATTCTGCCTGATTGCCGCCTGCCCTGATCTTCTGGACTGTTTTTGACTACGCTTTGCTTAACCCTTGCACTCCCGTGCTGTCACTGCTACCTAGGTGTTCTACCTGTACACCTCTGTGGATCATCTGGTAGGGGTGTCTGGCAAGAGATAGCATTCTCTGCTCCTACGCTCCAACCATAACAAGCCTGACAGGTTAATAATAGGAGATGTTTGTTCTCCTTTAACCTTTTGAGTGTCGGGGGAATATGGGTGTGGCCATGGGTGTGGCTGTAAGCATGCATATGATCATATGCTTTCGTACATACCCAGAAGTGAAGCTGCATGGCTTTTAGGCTAATAACTTAGCTCAGAAAATGAGCTGAGATGTCAAATTATTTCATTCAGTCTTGCTGGCGGGACTCCTGTACTCCAAACTCCACCCACTTCCATATGTTTTCAGTCTGTAGTGGGCAGAGTTTTGGATGCACAAGTCCTGTCAGTATAACTCAACTCCACCATCATCTATATGACATCCATGATTAATTGATGATGTTTTCTCTTGAGCCAAGGTTCACGGGCAAAAATCATAGAATTCCATACTTCAGCTTGGTGAAACAGTGTGTGTTGCAATTCATTTAAGTGCTCTTGCTTTAATATGCTATATCTATTCCTACTGCAGATTGTGTAGTAGAGAGTGTTGCAATATAATATGGAGTGGCCCTTGTGAACTATAGGCAAGTGTGTGATATGCATAGACATGGAAACATTTGTATGGATGGTCACAGAATACAGCAGGTGTAATGCATTTAGGTGTTCACTGCCCAGAAAATTGTACAAAACAATATTAACTACTGTTGCCATAGTTACATAAAAAAAACCTGCCAGTCAATATGGTAAAACTACTCTCTGCCTTGCATTTTCATATGTGATATATGCTCCATGGCTGGATTTCCCATTAAGCTGAGCAGGAAACCTGCTGGTCCACCTCATTTTAAAGGACACCTCATTTTATCCAGCTGTGGTGAAACTGCTATTTTTTACTCTTACCATTACCGTACAGAGGTACTCTGCTTTGTGTGTGCTAAACACCTGACACATCCACCACATTTTTTGTGGTCGATTTCTCTCTTTATATTTCTTTCCAAGGGGAAGCTTAATTTATGCCTTTCGTGCCTGTTTTAAAGATATACTAATTCTTTGATATTCCTGCAAGCTTGATTTTTTAATATACATTTTTATAACGAAACATACCTTTCTAACTGCTCATAACTTTGTCGTTACCATTTTATTTTCTTTAAAAGTGTTCCCCTCCTGCCCCTTTTCCGTAAGTAAAGCTACCTTGAATCAGGTCTGAAATCCGGTCGCTTGACCAGGCAAATCACATCGAGGGACAATCTTCTTTCTCTCAGTATAAAGGAACCCTTGAGGAAGGAGGGCAGGTTTTTCCTTAGGCTGACAGAAAATTGTCCCTTGCTGCGATCCATCTGGACCGGCTTGCTGCACTGAGTGGAGGCTTCGTGACATGTAGAAAAGGGACGAGAGTGGGACACTTTTAATTCAAATAAACCGACAGCGTAATGAGCAGTTAGAAAGGATGTTTTATTATAAAAATGTAAATAATGTATTGGGTACCTCTTTAAATTTCAAAGGGTTAAAAACCCTAAATCAGCAAGCAGCTGCATGAAGAACGACAAGCCAATTAGTATTAGGGCTCTGGTAATAGATGTGCGCTGTAACCAATGGGAGCACAAGAGCTTGAACCTGAATCTTTTCTGAAATCCTGACAGTCGACAAAAACGGACAGGGGAGCCGAAAACCGGGCTGTCCTGGTCAAAACTGGACAGTTGGCAACACTAAGCTGCGGCCTGCGGGCATCGCTAGTCCATTTCCATTGCCCCTCTACCAGACACACACACTTACCTGAGAACTACTTCTCCCTGACCCCCTGGAGATTGTTCACGTGCTGGCGACCAGGAGGATGTCAATGACGAGATTTGCATCATAAAGGGGTGGAGCTTACTTGGGTGGGTGGCTTAGACATCTATGTATCATAATGTTGGAGGGAAGTGTGCTTTACAATGCCTTGGAGCCCTCCCTGGAACTCAGAGGGTTAAAACAATCAGATTATTTTGTAATGGAATACATGACGGTATAGTTTTTTGTTTTCTTTTAACCATTATAAATATGCCAGTACCAGTTTCAATTTGCTAGTTATAGAATAATTATATATATTATTTGTGCCAGGTAAAAGTAAATGGGTTTGGGAGGGAGTGACGTGTGAGGGCTAGGGGTGGGGGTTGAGCACACAGCTGAGGCGAGGGGAAGGTAAGGTGAATTGTCTATGGGCTCCAGAAATGTAAATCCATCATTCATTTAAAATGCTCAAACAGTGATATAGATTGAAAAACAGCATCATCCCTAAAGCTGTATTTCTGCATTAGCAAATAGCTTCACATGAAATACAATCACTCTGAAATTGGAAATAAATTTAGATCAGTATGAGAAAGAACAATTCTGCTATATTATCATTCCCAATAGAACTAAGCACCTTACAGGAGGTGGGGAACCCATAGCCTTTATTCTGCTGTGATCTAAAATTCCCTTCATCCCAAAGAACAGCTGAGAATGATGGGAGTTATGGTTCAAAGACAGCTGGAAGGCCTCCGGGTTGCTATGACAGCCTTGGGCTATGTTCACATGGGAGACTAGTTTGTAGCTGTGAAATTGTATGGAAAAAAAGAGATTTTGACAGCTTTTTTCATGAGGTTTTTATTATCTCTTAAATTATACATCTGTTGTTTTTGTGAGTGACATAACATATAGGCAATTTTTAATTAAGTTTTCAAATATTCAGACTTAAAGGAGCAGTAAACTTTTTTTAAGAAAAAATATATATTGTAGGGATTTTCCTATTGAGTAAAATAAGGGTACTCCCACTGCCGAGAGATTTATATTTCCAGAGTTATTACAGTTTAAACCCATGTTTTTTTACATTAGCAGTGCCCTCTAGTGGTCAAATTCTAATCAGATTTCCTGTTAGATTCTAATGGAGAGGAAAGTCAGAAAAGTCAGAGATATACAGTTGTCCATAGAATGTGATAGAAACTGCTGAGTCACTTCCTGTCAGTTAGAACTATCAGGAAGTAAACACAGTAGATTCACTTCCTGGTTATTTGAACTGATATAATTTTTGAATAAAACATCTGACAGCAGTGGGAGTGACCTTGTTTTATTCAGCAGTAAAAGCTCTATAAAATATGTGTTTTCATAAAAAAAAGTTTACTGCTCCTTTAAAGGAAAAGCAGCAAGTACTAATAACATCCCCTCATTTACATTACTACAGCCAGCAAATCCTAAAGGACCACTGGATTTTTCTTTGCTCATTGATTCAAGAGATAACATCTTCAATCGAGACATGACATTTACTAACAGGCATATTTGGGAAAGCTCTAGATTTGCACCAGAGACTTTGGATTTTACAATTAATTACTGGGTCTTCGGAGACAGAGACTGATACTCTGGCAATGGTGAGTTTCTTCTAAAACTCTGCCCACTTCTCCTTCTCAACCTGTTCCTCCCCATTCCCGCCAACTTCTCCTCCTTTACACCCTGTTCCTCCCACTTCTCCTTCCCACTCCGTTCCTCCCACTTCTCCTCCTTCACACTCTGTTCTTTCCACTTCCTTTCCACTTCTCTTCCTTCCCACCCTCTTCCTCCTACTTCCTGCCCACTTCTCCTCCTTCACACTGTTCCTCCCACTTCTCCTCCTTCCCACTCTGTTCCTCCCACTTCCCGACCACTTCTCCTCCTTCCCACCCTGTTCTGTTCACTTTACACCCACTTCTCCTCCTACCCACCCTGTTCCTCTAACTTCCTGCCCACTTCTCCTCCTTCCCACCCTATTCCTCTCACTTTCCGTCCACTTCTCCACCTTCCCACCCTGTTCCTCCCATTTCTCCTCCTTCTCATCCGATACTTCCCACCCAATTTATGACACAAGGACAGTAAGGACTGCCCACTAAATTAAGCCCCAACCCTTTATGACATGAATCCCCCTGGTTGACAGCACATGAGCCCTCTCTGCGTACTTAAGGGGAGGAAGTTCCTAGGTATGCTAACATGACCACATGACCCAAACCCCCCCCTCTAAGAACCAGAGCAGTGAAGGGTTAAGTAGCCTCAATGCATCTGCCTGCTTCAGTCTGAAGAAACTGCCAGCATCTGTCATGTCCGCCTCCATGGACACAACATCCAGGACTGACTGAAGATGTTTTTTCTTGAACAATGGCAGAAGGACAAAATTTACAGCAGACATTATCATTTTTTAGCCATAGTAATATAATTGGCTGGATGTTATTAGGAGATGTTACTTCCACTTTAAAGTGGAACTGTCCATTTATAACAAATAGATGATATTGAATAAAAGTTCAAAAGCACTATGTTTGTGTTGGTCATTTTTATTTCAAAAAATAGTTTATGATATATTTAGCTTTATCGATCAGTTATTGCAAATATGGCTGGCACTGCCACACTTCTCCCCATCCCAACTGCCATTACCTACCAGGAAGTACCAGCTCATTTTTTTATAAACTGACAAATAAATAAACATACATGAGAGCTTTCAAAATGAACTGACTCTGAGATCTTGAAAATAATTTACCCTTAAAGTTCCCCATGATATACACATACCTGGTAACTTCCTCTTCTTCAGCTCCCGGAGAGGGCTCGTGCGCTGCCGACCAGGGGGAGGTAAATGACAAGATATGAGTCGTAAAGTGGGTGGGAAGTGGACAGAATATACATAAAGCTGGAACCGCTTTCATACGATTTTACATTACCTAAGATTGTGCTATGCAATACGAACCTCTGGGAGATACTTTGGACCAGTGGTTCTCAACCAGGGTGCCGGGTCACATTGGTGTGCCATGGAAATCTACTTAGGGTGCCTCAGCACTTACAAAAAATGGATGGAAGGACGATCTAGAGACAGCTGCCGAGGACATGACACCCAAGTAGGGTACAGTATCCCTCCATTCTTTGTTTGTTGATTGCAGGTATATGCCTATAATTAGTCATATAGAGATAAGCTTACAAATAGTAGTATTATACAGCATAATTACCGTGTTATTCTGAAATCCTACTTCTGCTGAGACTGACGGCCAGGCATAAGCGCAGACATGTTGGCTTAGAGACATCTGAATGCCTGCGCTGTACATCCCGGTCTCCTCTAGGAGGCGCTGCATTGTACCTTAAGGTAACAAAAGGGATTGTTGGCACAGGTACTCCAATGCCTCTAAAGCAAGAAGCCTGCCCGTCAGTCTTAGAATAAGTAGACTTTCTGAATAACACGGTTCTTATGCTGGATAATAGTACTGTTTGTAAGCTTATCGCTATATGACTAATTATTGGGGGGGGCTTTATTTGGGATGATTGTTCCCCTGTAAATGTGAATTTGGGTTCTTACATACATAACAGCTAGTATATTTATATCAATGAAGGTACTATTGGTGCCCTCCTTTGTTGTTTGGAGGTCTTCTTCCACTACGTGGATGTTGGAGTGGAGCGGCCTATTCCTCATTGGTAAGATATCCTTAACTCTTTGAGCACCAGAGGGGTGTGTTCCGTACCCCTCTGGCACTCAAAAGGTTAACAGCCACAATCTGATGTGGCTCTTAACCCTGGTGTAATTCTTTCCCCACTGCTTTGACTGCTGATCCCCACATATGTGCTGTTTCTGCCATTGCCTTTGTGAGCAGAGTCCTTATGGTGATGGTGTGGTCATCCATCTTTTGTTGTTAAAGGTAATGTCCCATAAAAACGTGTTATAGTTTTGTAGAGGAGAACAAAATAAGCTTAATGGCTCAAACCCTATCTCTCAAACCACTATGGAACTTTCAATACCTATATCTCTCAAACCATAGTGGTTTGAGAGATAGGGTTTGTGCCATTCAGCTTATTTTCTTCTCCTCTACAGAACTATAAAACTTTTTATGGGACTTTACTGTCCCTTTAATGCACTAGTAGTGCCTCCTGTGTTTTTCATATTTTTCCACAGGGCAGGTAGGAGGAGAAGTGGGCAGAGTTTCAGGTGCACCTCACCACTGCCGAATAATCAGCATAGCTGGGAACTCTCTGGTTTTGCCCCGGAAATTCCGGATTTGCCCCTGTATTAACGGGTCTCCGGGGTAGAGGCTGATTCTCCGGATGTGGGGAGTTTCTTCTGAAACTCTACCCACATCTGCTCCGCCCCCGTCTGTTTCTCCCATTCCTTCTCCTTCCCTAGCGTATTCCTTGTAGGTCCGTGAAGCCCTGCCCCCTTTTTGATGCGAATCGCGTCATATATCTCCCACAGTGGCACCAAAGGAGCCCCTTCTGGGGAGACCAAAATGAAAAGTTCCCATGTATGATAATCAGCCTCTGTCCCCGGAGACCCAATAATGACTTTTAACCCTTTGAGTGCCAGAGGGGTACAGAACGCATTGCAAAGCAATGCTTTCCATACCTCTCTGGCATTCAAAGGGTCAAGAAACCAGAGTTTCAGGGGCAGATGTGGTGAGTTCCCAGCTATGAATATATAATCTCAGTGATAGGTCCCTGCTTGCTCTAATTCATAGATGCTTGAAGAACCATTAACATGAAACAACTTTGAGATATAACTGAACACACTCAAGGCCAGTAGGGTGACCATGCGTCCCAGGAGGTCTGTGTCCTGTGTCCTGGGCCACCCCCCACCAGGACAGCAAAGAGTACTGGAATGGAACAATAAAGCAGACATCCACAGCCTACCTACATAGCGCAGCACGCACCAGTCCAGCCAGCCAATGAAATGTATTTGCTATATGGTCCTCATTGGCTGGCTCAGCCAGCCAATGAAGACCATATAGCAAACACATTTCATTGGCTGGCTGGACTGGTGCATGCGAGACAGATGGGATGGCGCGAGTGAGACTGAGGTCTGAATCCCGCGGCTGAGGCTCCCGCCGGCTGGCACAGAGTAAGAGTTCCCACTAGGGCGACCACACGTCCCAGAATGGCAGATTGGAAATGTGGTCACCCTAAAGGCAAGCAGCAGTTCTCCCCATACACATCTGGTGTAAATAGCACCAATTTTATAGACTGAAGAAGCAGTTATTTGATGCAGCTCATATAACACGTAACACTGGACTCTCTCACCGTGAGTCCCTGAAATCTGGGTAAAAATCCTGCGTTTCAGGGCCAAACCCTTAGGGTTCCAGCTAAATATAAGTGCATTTGACAATTCCACTATAAATTCAAGGAGACTAGTCCACGTTAAAAGTTCAATGTAAATCAATGGGAATTTGAATTAATTCATTACAGTGCAGATACCTTAAAGTAATTTGTTTCCAAACTCATGTTTTACTCATGAGTTCAAACCATTGCATTAACCCCTTAACAACCATGGAAGGAGGAGCGGGGAGCCCTGAAATCCACTTTGTAGACCATTCCAAATTAAGTATTTATCTTTAGATATCGTTATATCGGCGCTGCTGAAGAGCCACACCTGGTGAAGCGACCAGAATCTGCTTCTGACAGCTTTACAGCTCGTCAAGCAGTTAGGGGAGGGACCAGAGAACTTTATTTTCCTATATCTCTCAAACCATAACAGTTTGAAAGATACAAATAAGTGTAATTACTCTCTTTTAATATTATCTACCATATAGTTAATACTTTTTTCTGACATTAATATCCCTTTAATGCTAACAGTGTACATGTATGGCACTATATAAAGAAGATACATACATAAAATCCCTTTTAAAAGAGCAGCTAACATTTTAATGAAAATTATGTTACAGGCTTTGACATATTGACATATAAAACCAAAATACACCAAATATAACAGATTATCATATTAGCTGAGTGTTGGATGGGGAAAGAATTAAGGCAGTACAAACTGAAGGTACAGAAATGGCAATAGTAACAGATTTGCATACAGCCTGGCTATTGACCACTGTAATTGGACTCACAGGCAATACAATACTGCTATGCATGGTATCAACCGATAGATGGTGACAGGCAGTGCACAGGACTTTTGATTTGGGATAGTACCTGTGCTTCCCAAACAGGGCTCAACCAATAGATGGCAACAGTGAGTACACAGGACTTTAGATTTGGAATAATACCTGTGCTTCCCAAACATGGCTCAACCAAGAGATGACAACAGTGAATACACAGGATTGGACTTGGGACAATTCCTGTGCTGCCCAACCAGGGCTCAACCAATAGATGGCAACAGTGGGTCCACAGGTCTTTTGCTGGAAAAGTCCATGGCAGATGTATTGCTTGTAATATCACTAGAACCTCATAGTCCTCATACGTCACAGGGAAACAATGGGTTAACCTCCTCTATCTCCACAAGCAACAAAACGCTCTTTTTTTAAGTAGGCAAATTACCACATTGGTATAACATATGCTCTATACAGGGTTCACATTTGGATAATTTGTATGGAGCTGCACGCGATTGCTTTTTGCTTTTGTGTTAGGTTTGTTCCTAGTTTGGGGATTTGGAGAATCCCCTCATTCCTTGCTGTAACGGCATATTTAATAGGGTTCTAATTTTTGTATATATAGTATGTGTATGTTATAGCTTGCTAGTGTTATGAGTTTTTTCTATTTTCCTATCATGGTCACTAGGTGGTGCTGTTACTATAACTTGCAATGGAGAACCAAAGCGGAATGTTGCCTTTTGGACACCAGATGGAGCTGATGCAAATAATTTAATCTGAAAAAAATGTTTCAGCTGTAATAAATCTTGAATGAAAACTTCCAAACTGTTGGTTTGCTCCATAATTACCCAACTTCGTCTATACATAAGACCCATTATTTGTATGGAGGAACCAATGTATTGTATTTATTTATTTTAGTTGGTGTTTTGACATATCAGTGACCCTTATTTATCATGCTGAGGAGGTGCATTTCTAGAGCAGACAAACGGCACCATAGGGCGAAATGAAAATTTGAACTGAACTCTCCGGATCTGCCCCGTAATTCAGTCTCCAGACCGAGGCTGATTCTTCACTGGTGGTGAGTTTCATGAGAAGGTATGCCCACTTCTCCTCCTTCTCACCCTGTTCCACTCACTTCCTGGTTAAGCCCCACCCAACCAGTTAAGCCCACCTGCTTTATGAAAAAATGGAGTCATTAACTTAAAGGGATAGCAATTTTTCAAAATAAAAGCGGCTCCGATTAATCTTTATAGTATTTGGGCCATGGAGATAGTTATTTCAATACTGTCAGAGTTTAGTTCAAGAGTAACTGAATGATAAAGTATCCCCCTCCTGCCCCTTTTACTGATGTAACACTGCTCACCTCAGAGCAGCAAAACTGTCCGTGTGGAACGCAGAGAGGGACAATCTTCAGTGAGCATAAGGAAAAACCTGTCAAGTGGGGCAGGGTTTTCACTGCTCTCACAGTAAGAAGATTGCCCCTTTCTGTGAGCTGTCAGGTCCCAGGACCAGATTCCATATCTGAGGGGAAGTGGCTTACACTAGGTAAAAGGGGTGGGATATTTTATCATTCAATCACTCTTGAACTACAACTCTGACAGTATTGAAATAACACTCTCTATGGCCCAAATAAAATGAAGATTAATTGGAGCTGCTTTTATTTTGAAACATTACTATCCCGTTAAGCGTGGTCGCAGCCAATGAGCACTCTCCGTGAGCTCCACAAGAGGAAGTTCCCAGGTATGGGTCTAAGGCATCAGAGGTCTCCAATATATTGCAAATCTCTCTAGTATTCAACAGGTTAAAATCCCCATTTAGATCAATATGCATGTGAGGAATCTTCATCCTGTGGTACAGTTGGGTTGATCCAGAATTGCACTTCTTTTCTTTGATAAGTAAGACCCATTGATACTGATGCTTTAAGAAAAATTGGTACACTTCTGGTGCAGAACAACTGCGATGCGGGGAACAAAATAATAAAAAAAATCTTCCTATTGATTTAAATGGGGTTTTTAACCCCATGAATGCTAGCGAGGTCTCCAACGAATTGTGGAGGCTTGATAAAGAGGTGATAAAGTGGAGATGACTTCTACAATGATATCACTGTTCTCTGGTGCAAGAATTGCCATGGGCCCCCCCTGATGACATTGCCCCCCACTCAACCACATTGCCCCCCCCCCATTGACCATCTCCACTGGCCACCTCAACATTGTTCCCAATCTCCACATTGGCTCTACATTGCCCCCATCACCACATTGCTCCCAATCTCCACATTGCCCCCATCTCCACATTGCCTCCACATTGCCCCCATCTCCCTGTACTCTGCATTATTAGAGTGCCAGAGGGAGATCAGCTTCTAGAGGTCTGTGCCGAAGAAAGCACAGACCTCAGTGATCAGAATGTTGTGGGCACCAGGCGGGGGTGTCGCAGAGGGCAGCCGGGCCCCAGGAGTGACGGGCACAGTCGCAAGTGCGACCCCTGTTGTTACGCCACTGGTCATCTCCACTTTATCACCTCTTTACCACGCTTTAGTGCATCTCCCCCAACGGGATCACAGCCTCATTCAATTCAGTGGCAATTTTGTGAAAAAATATTTATTCTTTATGTTGCAGATGGAAGGCTTCAAAATATCACCCCTCTTAGTATATCCTGCTGGAATTCCCTGCTACATTACCTGCAGCTACAAAATACACAGGCTGAAGTAGCTATCCGAGGAATAACAAATGTGTATTGTGTTAGAAAATAACGATCTTCAGGTAATTCACCATCTGCTACATCCAGAGAGGTCGGCAATTGATGGCTCAGTGGGCATCACCTAGCCTGCATAACACATGAATTACATCACCTAGGAAATGTGGGCTTTTCTTATAGTTTCCTATAACCCCTTAACCTTGCAGGATCTAACCTATTTTACACTTAACCCCTTAGCGACCGGTGGTCCTGGGACCACGTTGATGCACGCCGACTCGCCGGTACACGTGACCTGTTGCGTGTATCGGCGCGTCACTTTGGGGCCTGATAGAGATCGCTCCGATCTTGGAGCGGTCAATTTCAGGCCCTATTTTTACTTACAGCGCTCCCAGTAGAGTGCTGTAAGTAAAAAGTACGTGACGTACTATGACCGTCCAGGGTCCTTAAGTATTTCAAGGACCGCGACGGTCATAGTACGTCACATGTCGTTAAGGGGTTAAAAGATGTCATCAAATCTCCAAATATTTACTATATGTGTGTTAAAGGGAAAGTAATGTTTCACAAAGAAAAAGCAGCTCTGATTAATCTTCATAGCATTGGTCTGTAAAGAGCTTTATTTAAATACTAAAACAACAAAAGGGGGGGGGCGCCCAATCGTGTAATAAGTCAGTCTCAATGAATCTTCAAATAAAATAAATGATACTCACATATTCAATTGGTCAGCTGACGGAACAATCAAAGCTGACAAACATGCCTGTGCCCTTTTCCACTCGGTGTATACCAGATAGTCTACTCAAGTGCTGCACCACATACAAAAAGAAGACCGGATCCAACAATCTTATAAAATATTTAATCACTGTTCAATGTGTATAAATTATATATTCATTACTGTCCAAGCTGTAGTTCAGGAGTAATTGAATGATAAAGTATCACCTCAGAGCAGCAAGACTGTCTGGATGGATCGCAGAGAGGAGCAACCTTCAGTGAGCATAAGGAAAAACCTGAAAAACATATCGAGGTCAAGAGACCAGATTTTACATCTGAGGGGAGGCGGCTTACACTAGATAAAAGGGGTGGGAGAGGGGATACTTTATCATTCAATTACTCTTGAACTACAACTCTGACAGTATTGAAATAACACTCTCCATGGCCCAAATACTATGAAGATTAATCGGAGCTACTGTTTTTATGAAACATTACTATCCCTTTATCTGTTAATGCAAAAGATATATTGGTTTTCTCGATAAAATCGACTTTCATTTGATACTATGTGTAAATGTACTGTATGTCCCCTATATTTGTAAGATAATATATATGAATATGTGGTGAAAATGTTTTCCTTATCCTGCCCCTGATTGTTTGCATACAATTATTGTGGCGGTCTTAAAATACCCCTAAATATACTCCTCTAGATTTCCCATTAATAAAATTACCCCATATTGGAGGTTTTAGTGAAGTTTGGCATTGGTTGGTTAAAGCAGAACTATCACACAAATTAAAGTTACCTCCCAGTCATTATGCACATGGCGATACTTATATCCATACTAGTATCATCCTGAATACGTCTAGCGTTATTGAGAAATCCAACTTGTACTGGGACGCACAGGCAGACATCTTGCTGTAGTGACATCTGTGCGTCTGCGCTGTCAATCCCTTCCTTACCTTAAGGTACAATGCAACCCCTCCTAGAGGAGACCAGGACGGACAGCGCAGATGCACAGATGCCTCTTCGGTAAGATGTCTGTACTGATGCCTGCCTGTTTGTCTTGGAACGAGTTGGATTTCTCAATAACGCTGGAATGATTCAGGATAATATTAATATGGATATGCGTATCGTTATGTGCATAATGATTTGGGGGTAACTTTAATTTGTGTGATAGTTTCCCTTTAAAACATCGCTGAATAAATTTGCACCTTTCTTAGCTTCAAACAAACCCTTTGAGTGTGTTTGTTTGTTGTAATATTAGTATTCTCTTCTATGACTGGCACCCAGACATTTTGTTCACAGTGAGGACCCAACACATGTGTGTATAAATGCCTGTGTACAGTGGCCAAAGTGCCCACCAACGGCCTCGGTTGCTGCCCCGGAGCCGGGAGCGGAGACAGGCGATGGGCCGTGTGGGGTGCCCCGCTCTGGATGGAGGCCGGTGCATTCTGCCAGTCTCTACTGCGCATGACTGCATCGTTCAAGCAGTTTCTACTGCACATGTGTGTGTGTTACGCACACAGGGAGTGATGCAGCCTAGCAAATTATATATATATATGTTTGTGTATATGTACTTAAAGTCACATGAGGCCACTTCTTACTGCAGGGAGGCCAGGCTCTGTTGACAGTCTTGCTTTCCCTGGGAGCATGGAGTGAAGCATAAGAATAGCTTTAATTCACAGGAGAGCACTGTCAATGCTGACATCATTCTGGTCTCAAGGGGTTAATACATGTTCTACACCTTCTAGGGTATTTGTAAGGCTCATCCAACTGAGGCAGCATCCACAAATTATCCATGTGGCTGACCTAGGCTGTGGCACTGAAGGGTTAAACCCTTGACCGCTAAAGGGGTCTCTAATAACTGTAATGCTTTGGAGACTTCTGTACTATTCACGGAGTTAATAAAAATAACAATACGTGTTTTTCAATGTTTGGTTATATTTTTACCCCTGTGGTTCATATCCTGTGTTTGAATATGAAATATGACTTTTATCTGAAGAGCACAGGTACCATTGTGTGCACAGATAACTCTGAGCTGGTATTTGTTCCTTATCTCAGCAAATATCCAAGGTGCAGCCATATTCCCTCACCTATCTGATTTTGCATTGCATTTTGTATTGAAAATCCTTGCCTTCCTTCCAGTGATTCCATCCCTCCAAATCACTCTTGACGATTGTTTAATAACAGACACATCTCCTCTCATCCACAGAACTCAAATAACATTAGTGAAAATGCTGTTCTAAACACTTCTGTATGAACTACAGAGCCTCCACTGAGGCATTTACAGTGATCCACAGAAATGATGAAGTCAAAGGTTAACTTGTATCTACCCTGGAGTTCTTCATTAAAAACACATACCATTACAATATCTTTTGCCAGTAAAGATTTGGAGATGTCGGCTTGGGCATGCAACATTAGCAAAAAGGACATACACATTCTTTCTAACAAGTTAAAGGGATAGTAATACTTCATTTTATCTTTATTTTATTTTGTAGGCATTAAAAAAACATGAAGAACGATATAAGTCTTATCTCTCAAACCTTTATGGTTAGAGAGATATTCACAAAGTTTCCCCTCCAGCCCCTTTTACCTAGTGTAAGCCATCTCTTCTCACATGTGGAATGCAGTCCATAGACCAGACAGATAACAGCAGGGGACAATCTTCTTCCTATGAAA
Source organism: Rhinophrynus dorsalis (assembly GCA_037306005.1). NCBI lineage: Eukaryota > Metazoa > Chordata > Amphibia > Anura > Rhinophrynidae > Rhinophrynus > Rhinophrynus dorsalis. The sequence continues at coordinate 39,789,722 of CM074725.1, forward strand.
ACAATGAAAACCCTGCCCCCCTTGACAAGTTTTTCAGGTTTTTCCCTTATCTTAATTGAAGATTGTCCCTCTCTGCAGTCTACCTGGGCACCTCCCTTCTGATCTGGCTGAGCAGTGTTACATCAGTAAAAGGGGCGGGAGGGGGATACTTTGTAATTGAATTACTCTTGAACTACAGCTCTGACAGAATTGAAATAACACTCTCAAAAGTCCAAATACTATGATGATTAATTAGAGCTGCTTTTGAAACCAGAAGTTTACATACACTATATAAAAAGACACATATGCATGTTTTTCTCACTGACATGAAATCAGAATAAACCTTACCCGTTTTGGGTCAATTAGGATTACCAAAATTATTTATATTTGCCAAATGCCAGAATAAAGAGAGAGAGAGAATTTTTAAGGCATTTTTATTACTTTCTGCAAAGTCAAAAGTTTACATACACTAGAATTACTATGCGTTTAAACAATTTGGGACAGCCCATATGATGATGTCATGTCTTTGGAAGCTTCTGATAGGTTTATTGGCAACAGCTGAGTTAATTAGAGACACATCTGTGGATGTATTTTAATGCACACCAGAAACACACTGCTTCTGTGTGTAACATCATGGGAAAATCTAAAGAAATCAGGAAGAGAATTGTGGACTTGCACAAGTCTGGATCATCCTTGGGTACAATTTCCAGATACCTGCAGGTGCCTCGTTCATCTGTACAAACAATTATACGCAAGTACAAACAAGATGGGAATGTCCAGCCATCATATCGCTCAGGAAGGAGACGGGTTCTGTGTCTCAGAGATGAACGTGCTTTGGTCCGACATGTGCATATCAACCCAAGAACAAAAGCAAAAGACCTTGTGAAGATGCTGGCAAAAGCTGGTAATATTATCATTATCCACAGTGAAACGACTACTGTATCAACATGGGCTGAAAGGCCACTCTGCCAGGAAGAAGCCATTATTCCAAAAGAAACATATAAAAGCCAGATTAATGTTTGAAAATGCACACAGGAACAAAGACCTACATTTTTGGAGACATGTCCTGTGGTCTGACGAAACTAAAATTGAACTGTTTGGCCATAATGACCATTGTTATGTTTGGAGGAAAAAGAGAGAAGCTTGGAAGCCTAAGAACACCATCCCAGCTGTGAAACACGGGGTGGCAGCATCATGTTGTGGGGTTGTTTTCCTGCAGGAGGGACTGGTGCACTTCACAAAATAGATGGCATCATGAGAAAAGAAGATTATGTGGCAATACTGAAGCAACATCTTAAGAAATCAGCCAGGAAGTTAAAGCTTGGGCGGAAATGGGTCTTCCAAATGGACAATGACCCGAAGCATACTGCCAAACTGGTTACAAAGTGGCTTAAAGGGATAGTAATACTTCATTTTAACTTTATTTTATTTTGTAGGCATTAAAAAAACATGAAGAATGATATAAGTCTTATCTCTGAAACCTTTATGGTTTAAGAGATATTCACAAACAAAGTATCCCCCCCCGTTCAACCAGATCAGAAGGGAGGTGCCCAGGTAGACTGCAGAGAGGGACAATCTTCAATTAAGATAAGGGAAAAACCTGAAAAGCTTGTCAAGGGGGGCAGGGATTTCATTGTTTTCATACAAAGAAGATTGTCCCCTGCTGTTATCTGTCTGGTCTATAGACTGCATTCCACATCTGAGAAGAGATGGCTTACACTATGTAAAAGGGGCGGGGAGGGGAACTTTGCTTGTGAATATCTCATAAACCATAAAGGTTTGAGAGATAAGACTTATATCATTTTTCATGTTTTTTTTAATGCCTACAAAATAAAATAAAGTTAAAACGAAGTGTTACTATCCCTTTAAGGATAACAAAGTCAATGTTTTGGAGTGGCCATCACAAAGCCCTGATCTCAATCCTATTGAAAATTTATGGGCAAAGCTGAAAAGGCAGGTGCGAGCAAGGCGACCTACAAACATGGCTCAGTTACACCAGTTCTGTCAGGAGGAATGGGCCAAAATTCCTACCAACTATTGTGAGAAGCTTGTGGAAGGATATCCAAAACGTTTGACCCAAGTCATACAGTTTAAGGCCAATGCTACCAAATACTAATGAAATGTATGTAAACTTTTGACTTTGCAGAAAGTAATAAAAATGCCTTAAAAAATGATCTCACTCTCATTATTCTGGCATTTGGCAAATATAAATAATTTTGGTAATCCTAATTGACCTAAAACGGGTAAGGTTTATTCTGATTTCATGTGAGATAGTGAGAAAAACATGCATATGTGTCTTTTTATATAGTGTATGTAAACTTCTGGTTTCAACAGTATACTGGTGGTTTGTGCTCCTGTTTGGCTCTTTATTTGGGTCTCATGTCAGTCTCCCATTCTGCTCTTCTATTGGAGGGCTGGAGCCCTGGATACATTGGTAGGTATGCTCTCAGACACCTCTCTGGTTCTTAAAGGGTTAAAGGGATAGTAATACTTCATTTTATCTTTATTTTATTTTGTAGGCATTAAAAACATGAAGAACGATATAAGTCTTATCTCTCAAACCTTTATGGTTTGAGAGATATTCACAAGCAAAGTTTCCCCTCCCGCCCCTTTTACCTAGAGCAGTGGTTCTCAACCTTTCTAGTGCCGCGACCCTTTGATAAAATTTTCCAAGTTGTCACGACCCCTAACAGTAAAATTATTTTTGTTGCTCCTTCATCGCTTTAATTTTGCTGCTGTTATGAATCGAAATATAAATATCTGATGGTTTTAGGCGACCCCTGGCAAATCGTCATTCGACCCCTGAAGGGGTCCCGACCCACAGGTTGAGAACCACTGACCTAGTATAAGCCATCTCTTCTCAGATGTGGAATGCAGTCCATAGACCAGACAGATAACAGCAGGGGACAATCTTCTTCCTATGAGAACAATGAAAGCCCTGCCCCCCTTGACAAGCTTTTCAGCTTTTTCCCTTATCTTAATTGAAGATTGTCCCTCTCTGCAGTCTACCTGGGCACCTTCCTTCTGATCTGGCTGAGCAGTGTTATATCAGTAAAAGGGGCAGGAGGGGGATACTTTATCATTCAATTACTCTTGAACTACAACTCTGACAGTATTGAAATAACACTCTCCAAAGTCCAAATACTATGATGATTAATTAGAGCTGCTTTTATTATGAAACATTACTATCCCTTTAAGGCTTTAATCATAATGTCCTGCAGGCTACTGATCAACATCGCAATAGCTGGCACATTACTTGCCAATCACTCCAGATGCAGCTGCATCTGTAAAATAAAATAAAAACAGTAATTCCTCATTAAATATGAAATGTGATTGCCAAGAGGAGTGGGCAATGTATGTGCGCAAACAGTGATCCACACTATCAAATCCTCCTTAACTTCCATAGGAAGCCTGGAATGCCAGCTGGGATTTTTTACACAGGCTGACAACACTGCCAACCATCTGGAAAAGATTCTGCCTGTTGGCATGATTCTACCTGCAAAAAAGTTAAATGAGTGAACAGGGATAGTAAATGATTTAAAGGGATAGTAACACTTCGTTTTAACTTTATTTTATTTTGTAGGCATTAAAAAAACATGAAGAATGATATAAGTCTTATCTCTCAAACCTTTATGGTTTATGAGATATTCACAAGCAAAGTTCCCCACCCCGCCCCTTTTACCTAGTGTAAGCCATCTCTTCTCAGATGTGAGTCTGGTTGTATGACAGGACAGATAACAGAAGGGGACAATTTTCTTTGTATGAAAACAATGAAAGCCCTTCCCCCCTTGAAAAGTTTTTCAGCTTTTTCCATTATCTTAATTGAAGATTGTCCCTCTCTGCAGTCTACCTGGGCATCTCCCTTCTTATCTGGTTGAACAGGGGGGGGATACTTTGTTTGTGAATATCTCTTAAACCATAAAGGTTTCAGAGATAAGACTTATATCATTCTTCATGTTTTTTTAATGCCTACAAAATAAAATAAAGTTAAAATGAAGTATTACTATCCCTTTAAGTTTGTTAATAGCTTTCAGGAAAGCAGACGTAGATATGAGGGACCAGGAAAAAAGGTGTGCTGTACCGCAAATAGACCCAACACATCTCACTGTACAAACAGAGGCGTAACTAGAACCCTCCGGGCCCTCGTGTAAGAAGTGCCATGGGGCCCCCCCACCCCCTGACCATTCCCCCCGAACACATTGGCCCCGAGTATCACGGTGCCCGTACTCCCCTTGTTATTTTTCCTGTCAGTCTACACTGTTATTGCTCCCATTGGCTGTCCTGTGTTTGTCCCGCCCACTATGGCCTTTGTATACTGGGCTCTGGCACCCATCTGGTGCCCTTTCGTGTTGTTCCTGTACCAGTGCTTGTTTCTGCTCAGTGATTCCCAGTGTACCGACTTGGCCTGCCTGACTACTCTGCATCTTGTCTCCTGCCTGTGTACCGACCCGGATCGCCTGACCACTCTTCTGCGCCTGCTTCTGTGTAACTAGACAGGTCCCAACGCATTGCTTTTGCAGTCAGATTTTCTCAGCCATGTGCCCTGCCAGCTCCCACTTTAGTCTATACAAAGAGCAGTGGCTTTGTGTTGTGTTGGAAAGCAATATTGCATTTAATCCCTGAAGAACTGGTGACATGCCACAACGTCGCCGATGGATTTGCGTTAAAGACAGGTGATAGTCCTGGCACGTCATGGAATTCTGGGATGGCAGCGCGGCTGCACGCCACTCTGAAGTCCCAGCATTCAATGCAGGAAAGAAAAAAGCACTGTGGTCCTTAATGGCTGTCTTGCACCAGATCAGTCAGTCATTAAGGGGTTAATGGATCTTATTCCTCAAGTTTAGGTTTATTATTTCTGGGGAAAAACAGTTTGTATCGTATCGGGGGCTATATAAAAATCATTATTGAAGTTAATGGGAATTATAACCCTTGCAAATGCATTGGGGATACCTCTAGTATTCAAGGAGTTAGCCCTTTGAGTGCCAGAGGGGTACGCAACGCATTGCTTTGCAATGCGTTGCGTTCCCCTCTGGCACTCAACGGGTTAAAAGCACATTTAAAACAACAGGAATTTTAATTTCTCCCTTATGATGCAGTTGGTTGTTTTCAGAATGACACTATTTAAGCTTGATAAAAAAAAGCCTAATGAGTTAAATATTGGCTGGTTGGGGATGATGGAAGTTGTAGTCCTCTACAGCTGGAGGTCCAACATTGGAGTGTCAATAGTATAGACAATAACGCTATTTATGAGCCCATCTTGGTTCTGTTTTGTCTGACTGGTCTTTTACACTGAATGTTAGATGAGTTCTCCCCTGTGATCTATAAAGTGGTTTTACTGCCTTTCTTCAATGTATTCCCTTTCAATCACCTGAAATTATTACCTCCAGGTCTCCTTCCTTTACAGCACTTGACATTATAGCTCTATTAATCCCATATTCAGCCTTTGATTTTTTGTGATCCAAAGGCATTATTTTGACACTGAGCTATACTTCAGCACTTCTGTGCTGCCTAGTGTCTATGGTAGGGAAATTTTTTTCTACCTTTTCCAGGTTGGTGTTAAAATAAGTGTATTATTATTTATGCCTTTAACGGGATAGTGATGTTTCAAAATAAAAGCAGCTCCAGTTAATCTTCATAGTGTTTGGGCTATGGAGAGTGTTATTTCAATACTGTCAGAGATGTAGTTCAAGAGTAATTGAATGATAAAGTATCCCCCCTTGCCCCTTTTACCTAGTGTAAGTCGCCTCCCCTCAGATGTGGAATCTGACCCTGCTACCAAACAGCTCACAGCAAGGGACAATTTTCTTACTGTGAGAACAATGAAAACCCTGCCCCCCTTGACAGATTTTTCCTTATACTCACCGAAGATTGTCCCTCTCTGCGTTCCATCCAGGTAGTCTTGCTGCTCTGAGGTGAGCAGTGTTACATCAGTAAAAGGGGTGGGAGGGGGATACTTTATCATTCAATTACTCTTGAACTACAACTCTGATAGTATTGATATAACACTTTCCATGGCCCAAGTACTATGAAGATTAATTGGAGCGGCTTTTATTTTGAAACATTACTATCCCTTTAAGTTTCTTAACCACTTGAAAACCAGATGAGTGTGCAGTGAATTGGTTTGAAATGTGTTGCATATCCCTCTGATCCTCAACGGGTAAACCCTTTGAGTGCCAGAGTGCTACGCAACACATTGAAAGCAATGTGTTGCATACCTTTCTGGCGCTCAAAGGGTTAAAGGAGCACTAACACCTTAAAATTAAATGTGGTTTTATACACTTAAATATCATGTACTTCATCTGAACATCTTGTCAAAATCTCTTTGTTTTCTGAAGCCTAATAACGTACCTATCTAGTTCTATGGGGAAAGCCATTCCTGCTTTTTTTTTCCAGCAATGTTGACAGGTATCTCAGAAGTGTCAGTGCTGTATTGTCTTTAAAGGCCAACTATCATCTCAGAAGTGTCAGTGCTGTATTGTCTTTAAAGGGCAACTATCATATGATCTGCTTCCCTGGTAGCAGACTTTGTGATTAAGCTGTGACTGCATTGTGAGCCCAGGTGGACCAATGGGGGAAAATAAAAGGTACTGAAGAGAAACCTACAATGCTTCCTTGGGGCATCTATGTTGCATCATGCAGAAATGTTTCCTGTCCTGTCTGATGCATTACACCATAGACTCTGTATTAGGCCTGAAAGCCTGACCCACCTGGGAACTCTACAGATCTGCCCCAAATATTCCGGTTTTCTGAGTTAATTAGGGGTTTTTGAGAAAGGGGGTAATTCCATGGGACAGTTGCTTTGTAACATCACCCACTCTCCCACCCATTCTGCCCCCTCCAAACCCATACCACCTCTTTCTTGACAAACCCTGCCTTTTCTCAGTCCAATTCCACCCACTCCCAATAAGCCCCATACATTATGATGTGAATAACGCCATTTGGACATTCCCACCCCCTGCTCTGCTTGGTATCCCAGGGGTTGTGGACATCAAGGTTCCCAGCTATGCTCAGCAGGTCTAGGACTACACACACAACCCAGGTGTTTGTGGCTCAGGGCCAACTAAGTCTGATGATAGGCTGTCCAGGCAAATATTCCAAACTGAGCTTTTTAATCACATTAAAATTATTACAATAATCAAGAATTAGTAATCAAAATATTTTCTAGATGTCTCGGAGCAGACAAAATGACATAATAAACAAATGATTCCTGATCCCCGGAAACAAGTGGCCTAGGTGTTATAAATGTCCTTCGTAGAATGAATATTCTTTTGTACATGAGAACCTAAGTAAGTGCAGTTGATAAGTGAATTACTTGAGAGGAGGGGCAGGGGAAACACACCCTCTTGCTCAGGACACAGTGAAAGAGGAGGGAAACATTTCCCCCAAGTCTGACTGTGAGTCACATTACCATTGCTATCTGATCTCTGTCATGTGACCAGAGTCAGCTCCTTCAAAATGGAGCTGACTTAACTGAAAGGGAAGGCAGAGAGGAAATGTAAATGCAGATTTCTATTAATTGGGAATCAGTTACTCTATAAATAATTTGCTAATGTTTAATTGGCCGGATGTCTCAGATTATGCAGGGCAGTTCCGCATTCTGAAATAGTGCCCTGCATATATCCTTGTCCTGCATTATATCAGGCATTGGTGTACCTATGCTCTGTGTGCCCCAGTGCAGGATTACATACAGTGTGGAGCAATTCGCCACTCCACACTTGTAGTAGTACCTATGGCTACAAGTGGGACAGTGGAGCAAAGCTGGGAAATGTATGTGTAGTGGTTTTATGGCTATCGGTGGAACAGTGGAGCAAGGCTGGGGAATAACTGTAAATGTGTTGTTCTGTAACTAACACTAGTGAGTCAGTGGAACTAGGATGGGAACAAGACAGTATATGGCTCTGTGGGTACCAGTGCACAGTGCAACAAGGGTGAGGTGTCAGACAGTTTATGTGTAATTCTTTGACTACAAGTGGAACAAGGCTGGGGAAGCATACAGTGTATGTCTATGGCTGCCAGTGGGATAGTGGAACAAGGCTGGGGTTTCAGACAGTATACGTGTAGTTCTATGATTATAAGGGGAACAAGGCTAAGGAAGTAGACAGTGTATGTGTAGTTCTATTACTACGAGTAAAACAAGGCTGGAGAAGCAGACAGTGTATGTGTGGTTCTATAGAGAACAGTAGGATAGTGGAACAAGGCTGGGGAAACAGAAGGTGTTTGATGTTTCTGTGGCTTCGAGTTGACAGTGGAGGAGCAAAGGCGCACAGTCTTTTAAAGGGATAGTAATACTTAAAATGTAAAAAAAAATATGTTGTAGGGTTTATCCCCCTGAGTAAAAAAAGAGTACTCCCACTGCTGAAAGGTGTTTCATTCAAAAGTTATTAATTTTCAAAGTTGAATTTTTTAGGTGCAATATCACAGTGGCCTGAAATTGTACAGTGGCACTGTTGCACCACCATCCTATGGAGATTTATGGTCCTGGGACCAGAGCTGTCCATAGGATCGTGTAGTAGCAGCGCCACTGTACAATTTCAGGCCACTGTGATATTGCACCTAAAGAATTCAACTTTGAAAATTAATAACTTTTGAATGAAACACCTTTTAGCAGTGGGAGTACTCTTGTTTTACTCAGGGGGATAAACCCTACAACATATTTTTTTTTACATTTTAAGAATTACAGTCCCTTTAATCCCCAAAAAGAGGACATGTCATAATAAATCTGAGCATACAGTAATTCTACACTAGGAAATCTATCCTATCAGAAAAAAAGAGTTGGTTGCAAGGGTCCACAGAATAACATATCCATTAGAAAATTATTTGTTGAAGTGTTGACAGACTAATTGAAGAGAGTAGAGTGTAATGCATCTAAAAGTGTTCACCTTTGTCAATTTAGCAATGACACAACAAAGAAGGTGTACTTTCTCCATTATATAAATACAAAGTTCACAAATTTGGAGGAGATTATTGAGATCAGAAGGTCTTCCTTCAACACAGCCATTAAAAGAAAAATGCAGTAATTATGGGTTTGTCACGACACAGCTGTGATACAAATGGCATTTATTTTTAACCTCTAAAAACAAAGCTAAGCTCTAATTTTATTGTAATTGGCCATAAACAGAGATTCATAAATATTTGAAAAAGGCAAATGTGAATCCCTTAGATGCTAGGATGGTCATTAAAGGGATAGTAATACTTCTTTTTATCTTTATTTTATTTTGTAGGCATTAAAAAAACATGAAGAACGATATGGTTTGAGAGATATTCACAAGCAAAGTTTCCCCTCCCGCCCCTTTTCCTAGTGTAAGCCATCTCTTCTCAGATGTGGAATCCAGTTCATAGACCAGACAGATAACAGCAGGGGACAATCTTCTTACTGTGAGAACAATGAAAGCCCTGCCCCCCTTGACAAGTTTTTCAGGTTTTTCCCTTATCTTAATTGAAGATTATCCCTCTCTGCAATCAACCTGGACACTCTCTGCTGCTCTGAAGTGAGCAGTGTTACATCAATAAAAGGGGCGGGAGTGGGATACTTTGTCATTGAATTACTCTTGAACTACACCTCTGATAGAATTGAAATAACACTCTCCAAAGTCCAAATACTATGATGATTAATTAGAGCTGCTTTTATTACGAAACATTACTATCCCTTTAACTCTTTGCCAAGCAATGTGCTGAAGTGCTCCCTAGCACTCAATGGGGGAGATTCACTAAGGTGTTATAAAGATGCGATAACGTGGAGATGACTTCTCCAGTCATATCACTTCTCCAGTTCCTATATTTTTCTATAGAGTTTATGCACTAACATCTCCAGAGTTGAAGAAATCTTACTGCATAGGCTCCACAGAATAATATAGGAACTGGAGAAGTGATAAGCTGAAGAAGTAATCTCCACTTTATCACCTTTTTATCACCAGCAGTGAATCTCCCCCAGTGTGTTAACCCTTTGAGTGCCAGAGAGGTATCCTACACATTACAAAGCAATGTCTTTGATTCCTCTCTGGCACTCAAAGGGTTAAAATATAGGTAACTAATAAGAGGGAAAAAAAATCCTCATTCTCAAAACAGCACCTTGAGAAAATGTTTTTATGGTGTTTTCACTCTACTGAGACTGACTCACAGACACTGCAAACAGAGACACTGGCCCGCAGAGCTTTCAATCAGCAGTGCAACGGAGCCACCGTGTTTGCGATCGTCTAGAAAACTGAAAAAAAAATCTTTGCAATCTATAGTGTTTGTAACTGACAGAAATCTAACCACAGAGTATGTAATTGATAAGGAAAATGAATCACAGAGTTGACGTCACTGCAGTGGAAGTTAAGGATGCTGAATTGTCCTTAGCTGTTGTTATGGGTTTCCCTCTGCTTGAAGTGGCTACAGTTGGGTAGCTGTGCCGCTCCTGCAGAATAAACTTCTTAGGAATGGGGGTCAAAGGGGACCCTTCAAACCATTCCTGGAGTAAAGGACACCACGCAGTTCTATTCCAAAATGAATACTAACTTTTATTGGAAGTGGCTAGAGTTTATATAGCCACATTTCAGGGGAAGAGGGATGTGACATGCAATCAGGTTGGTACAATCAACACATAGCAAAATGGAAGCAGGTGTTACAGACAGTCATGACACCAGACTAATCACATCACACAGAAGACAATGGTGAATACAGAGAGGTGAAGGGATTAGCAAAGTAACACCTAATCAAACATGGACCAGACAGTGAGACAGATACAATTGGGGGAGCATAAGGTGATAACATGATAAAATAGAACCATTTAACCCCTGCAGGCCCATATAAGATTGTAGGCCACGCAATTTCTTAAATTGGGATCCAGCATTTGTTAGATGTATTAGAGATGCACTTACAGTCTAGGACTACACACACAACCCAGGTGTTTGTGGCTGAGGGCCAACTACGTCTGATGATAGGCTGTCCAGGCAAATATTCCAAACTGAGCTTTTTAATCACATTAAAATTATTACAATAATCAAAAATTAGTAATCAAAATATTTTCTAGATGTCTCGGAGCAGACAAAATGACATAATAAACAAATGTTTCCTGATCCCCGGAAACAAGTGGCCTAGGTGTTATAAATGTCCTTCATAGAATGAATATTCTTTTGTACATAAGAACCTATGTAAGAGCAGTTGAGAAGTGAATTACCTGAGAGGAGGGGCAGGGGAAACACACCCTCTTGCTCAGGACACAGTGAAAGAGGAGGGAAACATTTCCTCCAAGTCTGACTGTGAGTCACATTACCATTGCTATCTGATCTCTGTATAAGATCTATGGTCATGTGACCAGAGTCAGCGCCTTCAAAATGGAGCTGACTTAACTGAAAGGGAAGGCAGAGAGGAAATGTAAATGCAGATTCCTATTAATTGGGAATCAGTTACTCTATAAATAATTTGCTAATGTTTAATTGGCCGGATGTCTCAGATTATGCAGGGCAGTTCTGCATTCTGAAATAGTGCCCTGCATAAATCCTTGTCCTGCATTATATCAGGCATTGGTGTACCTATGCTCTGTGTGCCCCAGTGCAGGATTACATACAGTGTGGAGCAATTCGCCACTCCACACTTGTACTAGTACCTATGGCTACAAGTGGGACAGTGGAGCAAGGCTGGGAAATGTATGTGTGGTGGTTTTATGGCTATCGGTGGAACAGTGGAACAAGGCTGGGGAATAACAGTAAATGTGTTGTTCTGTAACTAACACTAGTGAGTCAGTGGAACTAGGATGGGAACAAGACAGTATATGGCTCTGTGGGTACCAGTGCACAGTGCAACAAGGGTGAGGTGTCAGACAGTTTATGTGTAATTCTTTGACTACAAGTGGAACAAGGCTGGGGAAGCAGACAGTGTATGTCTATGGCTGCCAGTGGGATAGTGGAACAAGGCTGGGGTTTCAGTCCAATTCTGGACTGTGGTAACGGCCTCAGGTCTGTTACAACACATTTAAAACAGAACTATCATGATAACTAACCTAGTGATATGCCAAGCCATACTTTCATCAGGCTGAATAAGTAAGCGTTATTGCAGAAAAACAACTTCTTCGGCATGAACCAGCTGCACAAAGCTTACAAGAGAAGGCCTGTGCTCCTGCACGGTCTGTAACTTCCTTTATCTTAAGGTAACCAACGAACGTCACTCAGCAATGCTGGCAGTGAATGGGACAGACAGTACAGTCTCAGAGGTACATTTCCTCCAAGATGTCTGCATTGTTGTCCTCTGGTTCCTGCCGAAGAAGTTGTTTTTCTGCAATAACGCCGACTTTTTCATCTTAATGAAAGCATGGCTTTACATATCTCTAGGTTAGTAATGTATTGGGGAGCAATGTTATTATCATGATATTTCCTCTTTAAGCATTCACATTACAGTTAAAGGAGCAGTAAACTTTTTTTATGAAAACACATATTTTACAGAGAATTTCCTGCTGAATAAAACAAGGTCACTCCCATCGCTGTCAAATGTTTTATTCAAAATTTACAGCAGTTTAAATAATCAGGAAGTGAATTTACTGTGTTTACTTCCTGATAGCTCTAACTGACAGGAAGTGACAGGCAGTTTCTATCACATTCTATGGAGAACTGTATGTCTCTGACTTTCCTCTCCATTAGAATCTAACAGGAAAACTAATTAGAATTTGATCACTAGAGGGCACTGCTAATGTAAAAAAACATGGGTTTAAACTGTAATAACTCTGGAAATATAAATCTCTCGGCAGTGGGAGTACCCTTATTTTACTCAATAAGAAAATCCCTACAATATATATTTTTTCATAAAAAAAAAGTTTACTGCTCCTTTAACATAGAACGGTAGGCGGCGTGGAATTCTGAATTCTGGTACTTGAGTAACGGCCGCAGGTCCATTACAGTCACATATTAGATTTATATAAATAGCAATATAGACTTGTTTACCATCAGGGGAGGGCTGGCCTGGGGGGCAGGGGGGCAATTGCCCCCTGGGCTGGCCATGTGTCTGGGCTGGTGGGCCAGTGCCTCACTCAATCTCCCACTTGCTGCTGTAAATGGAGCTAAACTAGTGATACCACAGAATTTATTAAATGAATCAATATGCAGGTGATACCGCAGAGCTACAATCCAAACATAGCTGCACTAGCAGCATAATCCATTTCCCTTGCAAGCTCTATGGCATCACTATTCTATCTTTACTTAACCCTTTGAGTGCCAGAGGGGTACACAACGCATTGAAAAAGCAATGTGTTGTGTACCCCTCTGGCACTCGCAGGGTTAAATTGTAAGCACTGTAGTATCACTAATGTAGCCCCATGTCAACAGTAAGCTCTGTTGTGTCACTTGCTTTAATTCACAGCATTAAGGACAATTTTAAAATTAAGGAAACAGGTGTGGGCTGGGACAATGGGCTTGGACAATAGTAGATATGGGCCACTTAATTGTATTTGCCCCCTGGGCCGTATGTTGTCAGCCCTCCCCTGTTTACCATACATCACCTACATTACCATACATTACTTACTCTGCTTCTGTCACTGTCTTTGCTATATAACTTTTATTCAATAAAAATGTATATTACATGAAAATCTGATGATATGAAAGTTTAATTTCTATACAAAATATTTAGAAAAACACATTGCTTAAAATTTGACTGACTGGATTTAGTATTGAGAAAATAACCAGTCCCTGAAACAATTGTTACATAACATTTCTAAGAAGAATTACAGTTTTATATTTTTATCTTCAACATAATTTGTATAAAGCAGAGTAATCATTTTATTCCTTTATCGGAGGATAGAAGTGAGAGGAATGATATAATTGAAATCTTCAAAAATAATAACTGTGTGATTGCCAGTGAGGTATCCAGCGCATTGCATCACAATGTGCTGGAAAGGGACAGATTTCCCAGTAGGCCAAGTGGGAAACAGCTCTAAATTTTTGACGGGTGTCTCCGCTGTGCTGGCCACACCCACATTCTGAATTGTGGGTGTGGACAGAGAAATCGCAATGCCCCTGCTCCAGTTCTATACCCCCTTTTCAGGCTATTAATTAACCCCATGGATGCTAGAGAGATCTCCAACACATTATGAACTCTCTAGCAACAAAAGGGTTATCGCTATTTTTTTTGTTCTTGCTTATTGTAGGCCAAGGATATTTTCTGTATCAGGAAATAGTGGATGGGACTGAAGGTGAAAGGGGATCTATCCCCCCTATGCATGATTGTCTAAAACATAGATGTACATAGCGATTAGATTGAAAACTGTTTTCATTTTTTTAAAAATCGTTATTTTGACCAATTTCAACGTCTAAAGATTACCCTGTGGCTTCCTTCCGGACAAAACTGCGGTTAGTAGCTCTGTACTGCAGTCTGTCACTCTTCCTCTGCTCCCCTCCCTTTATCCAGCCTCCTCCAATGACGGAGGATTTCTCCTTGTAAGCTGGCGCTCTCTGGCCAATAAAATCGCTCCAGCTTACATACAGAAATCCTCCATCATTGGAGGAGGCTGGATAAAGGGAGGGGAGCAGAGGAAGCTGGCGCTCTCTTGCCAATGAAAGCGCTCCAGCTTACATACAGAAATCCTCCATCATTGGAGGAGGCTGGATCTTTAGACAGTGAAACTGGTCAAAATAACGATTAAAAAAAAAAAAATGAAAACAGTATTCAATGTAATCGCTAAATGCATTAATGTTTTAGACAAACATGTACAAGGGTGATAGACCCATCTTGAAGTCATGTGAGAAGTGTGGGTGTGGCCATGGGTGGAGCTAAGGGAGCCTTCAGTGCCTTGCCTATGGACATCTGGGATGTAAATCCAGCTTTGGGGTTGGATACTTTTCTAGCACTCAAAGGGTGGTTTAATAAAGTTCAAGAAGGATCTATTTTTTCAGAATAAAGGAATACTTTATTTACGGTTTCTCAAACTACCTCTGACTTGCATTGCATACCGATAAAGTTCTCTGTATTCCTGGATTGTAGATCATCCTACATTGTAATGCTGTGGTTTACATTGTGTATGTAACATCTGAGCCAGCACATTTTGTTGTTTCAACAAGTCAGTTTTCCTGGCTCCCCAGTGGCCTTTCAGTCTTCAACATTGTTTGTATAATTGAAAGTTTTGTATTGATTGCATCTAGTTTATCAGTCCATATGTCATGTCTAGAAGCTCGTCTATGCTGTTTCTTTAATGGCTTCATGTCTGGTCGGCGTTGCTTGAAAATTCATTTTGAACTTGATTTAAATTTCCTTAAAGGGATAGTAATACTTCATTTTAACTTTATTTTATTTTGTAGGCATTAAAAAAACATGAAGAATGATATAAGTCTTATCTCTGAAACCTTTATGGTTTAAGAGATATTCACAAACAAAGTATCCCCCCCCTGTTCAACCAAATCAGAAGGGAGATGCCCAGGTAGACTGCAGAGAGGGACAATCTTCAATTAAGATAATGGAAAAAGCTGAAAAACTTATCAAGGGGGGAAGGGCTTTCATTGTTTTCATACAAAGAAAATTGTCCCCTTCTGTTATCTGTACTGTCATACAACCAGACTCACATCTGAGAAGAGATGGCTTACACTAGGTAAAAGGGGCGGGGAGGGGAACTTTGCTTGTGAATATCTCATAAACCATAAAGGTTTGAGCGATAAGACTTATATCATTCTTCATGTTTTTTTAATGCCTACAAAATAAAATAAAGTTAAAACGAAGTGTTACTATCCCTTTAAGGACTGCATTATCACGTGATTCGATCCCTGATAATCCTCAATATTATTTATTTTATTAAGGGGGGTCAATAGGGGTAATGTGGAGATTAGAGGCAATGTGGAGATTGGGGGCAATGTGGAGGTGGCCAGTGGAGATGGCCAATGGTGGGGCCTATGTGGTCAAGCAGGGGCAATTTCGGTGGTGGTGGTGGGGCCATGGCAATTTGTGCACCAGGGCCGGTGCTTACGCCTCTCTCTAGTTTCATCCTATACGTATGCTCCTCAGTTTTAGTATTAATAATTATATTTCTAGCTTAGATCCTTCCATCTTTTTCCATAGTCTAAATTATGTTATAATAGTATTTTGTTTCCTCAAATGTCACTTATGAAGAAATAATAATTCTGGGTTTTTTTTAGATTTATTAAAGGGCACTAAAGAGTAAGGGGAAGGGGCTTTTGCAATTACCTGACAGCTATGGGAATGACGTTCCCATAGCTTAACCCTTTGAGTGCCAGTGGGGTACGCAACGCATTGCTTTGCAATGCGTTGCGTACCCCTCTGGCACTCAAAAGGTTAAAGGGATAGTAAGTAATGTTTCACAATAAACGCAGCTCCAATTAATCTTCATAGTATTTGGGCCTTGGAGAGTGTTATTTCAATACTGTCAGAGTTGTAGTTCAAGAGTAATTCAATGACAAAGGATCCCCCTCCCGCCCCTTTTACCTAGTTTAATCACCTCCCCTCAGATATGGAATCTGGTCCTGAGACCAGACAGCTCACAGCAAGGGACAATCTTTTTACTGTGCGAACAATGAAAACCCTTCCCCCCGACAGGTTTTTCCCTTATGCTCATTGAAGATTGTCCCTCTTTGCAAGTCATGTGGACACCTGTTTTCTGTTCTGAGGTGAGCAGTGTTACATCAATAAAAGGGGCGGGAGGGGAAACTTTATCATTCAACTACTCTTGAACTACAACTCAACAGTATTGAAATAACATTCTCCATGGCCCAAATACTATGAAGATTAGTTAAACTGCTTTTATTTTGAAACATTACTACTCCTTTAAAACTTTCCAATACCCTGGGGGATATTCACTAAGAGGTGATAAAGTGGTGATATAGTGGAGATGACGTCTCCAGTGATATCACTTTTCCAGTTCCTATGTTATTCTATAGAGCCTATGCACTAAGATCTCCAGTAGGGTTACCACCCAGCCGGTATTTTACCGGCAGGCCGGTAAAAAATTGGCTTCTGTCCAATGTTAAGTCTATGGGCGGAATGCCATGGCCGGTATTTTTTGGAAGAAAAGGTGGCAACCCTAATCTCCAGTTGAAAAAATCTTAGTGCATAGACTCCATAGAACAACATAGGAATTGAAGAAGTGATAAACTGGAGAAGTTGCCTCCACTTTATCACCGCTTAATGAATCCTCCCCCCCCCCCCCCCCGTTTCCCCTGCAGATTGCCATAATCTGCAGGACTGGATGACATCATGCTTCATACATTGCTTCTTTGAGAGAAAGCAACATTACTATCCTCTCCAGTTTTCGACAACTATGTTTCAGCTGAGAGGAGGCTGAGCTCCCTGAAGCTCTGAATGAAGCACTGACGTCATTCAACCTACAGATCACTGAGATCTGCAGGGGAAACAAAGAGCGTAATGAAGACTTTGAAGCTACGGGAACTGGATTCCCATAGCTGTCAGTGTAAGCTCTTGTAATACGCACATTAAGCCTCTTCCTCCTGACCCTTTACTGACACTTTAACGACTGATGAGTTGTAGTCAGTGGTAAGGACTCATTAAATGAGTTCACACCACAAATGCCTCCATGTTTGTGATTGCTCATTAGGTTGCCATGGAAACCAAGCCTTTGCTGGTTCATCAGTGGGTCAGTCCCTTCCCTGAAGAAGGTGCTGATGTCATTGCATGCAGTTGGACGTGGGGCAGTAAAACACTAATGTATTATATACTGCTAACGATTAAAGAGTATAACTGACCTCAGTCATTTGGGACATATGTTTAATAGAAAAGTGGAAGAGTTCTGAACCAACTATTTGCATTATAGGGAAAAACTAAAAATTCCCATTGATTTAAAATGGGATTTTAACTCTTTAAATGCTAGAGAGGGCTCCAAAGCAATGAGTTAAACTCCCTATTTAAATCAATGGGAATTTCTGGAATTCTTATTTCTCCCCTATAGTGCAAATGGTTTGTGCCAGAATGTCTCCATTTTTCTTTTGAACATATGGTCCATAGTGTTTGATGCTATAGAATGCATTAATAAAAAATAATGTTTCTGGGGCATTAACTCCTTAACCTCCATTGCTTTGCAATGCATTGAAGCCTTCTATAGCAAGCACACGGTTAAAAAAGCTTTTGTGCTTCTATGTTATAGGCCAAGGGAATTTGCTGTGCCAGACAACAGTGGGTGGGCTTATTTGAAGAGTGGGGTGTGGTCATGGGTGGAGCTAAGGATAATTTTTATAAGAGAGACAAAATTGGTAGCCATATTGCAGGTTAAATTACATATTTAATATTTCTTAAGAAGAAAAGTAGAAAAAGATTGGGATAAACTCCCAGAGAAAAGACCAATACTTTATTTGTATGGATCCACTTAGGTCTCTTATTACCATAGAATCTCAAACAGTGAAATCTTTATTAATATTTATGTGAAAAAACACTTTCTATTAAAACATATTCAACTATACACATGTCAATGTATTAGTTGTAAAAAGCCTCACTTTTACAGAGGTATGGTTTAAATTGTCTTTGTTTCAAACTCCAATTTAATTGGTGATTTCTGACAGAGGACCTATGTACTTGAATGAATGGATATGTTTATTTATATAGTGCCACAAGTGTACGCAGCGCTTTACAATTTCAGGGTTTAAAGCACACAGGGTTACAGGTGCTTTGTAGAGTGAAACATTGGGTGCGAGGGCCCTGCCCGAAAGCTTACAATCTAAAGTACTTAAAGAAGCAGTAAACTTTTTTATGAAAATATATATATTGTATGGATGTTTTATAAGGTTGCTGAATTCCACTAAAGATAAAGAGACACACACACTCAGTGGTAGTGAAAACTATAACTACTGTTTATTAAATATGCATTACAAAAAGAGGACATAAAAGATATTTAGCTGCCGCCGGAGTTTTCATCAGAATGGGAGAGCCCTCCATATGCCCCTGCAGCAACAATCTTTTAAACACACAGGCTTGAGATTAGATACACACTCTCTATGTCTCATGATGGCTCTGAGAACCTAGAGACGTGTTGCAACTTGTTATTGTGAGGTATATACAAACTATGCCGTAATTGTTATGATATAAGCCTATCATCGTGCAGGATAAAAAGTACCGCATAACTGTTTCTCTGTTGTTTATTCTGCTACATGCAGAGAGTTA
This sequence comes from Rhinophrynus dorsalis, assembly GCA_037306005.1. NCBI lineage: Eukaryota > Metazoa > Chordata > Amphibia > Anura > Rhinophrynidae > Rhinophrynus > Rhinophrynus dorsalis. Next base: position 39,808,778 of record CM074725.1, read on the forward strand.
ACCCTTGGCCGCCATGAGGAGACCACAAAAAGTACCTCCCCTTACACTCCACCCTTAGTATCCTCAAGCGGCCCAAAGGTAATATGTTCACCTCTGCAGACATAGATCAATATTCTGTAACGAAGTGAAAAGCTGCGTACTAAAGTTCAATGATATCCTCGATTAACTGAACTAGATCTTGGATGTATATGCAGTTCATAGTTCCGCGACATCCATAATGTTCAGTCCCACCAACACTGAAAACCACAAGATTCATACACCAAATCAGTGGCCGCAGTGGCAAGCAAAGCATAATGTTTTTATTATATCAGGCGTTCCTTGCCCCTTGTTTTGTGATGCAGGTTTCCCACCTGCATTGCCAGTCATGGTAGTAGGAATAACCTATGGGAAGAAACATACATTGGTTTAGTTTCTTCGTCCATATTTCCCCTGTTCCTGTTGACAAAACTTTCACTTTAGCTCCTTCATTCAACAAAAAAACTTGTTCACTGATATGCTGTGCAACAACCACTACTTCTATCCAACCCTACCACCGCTCCCTCAGCTACTTTACCCATGGCATTGGCATCAGGAGCTTGATATTCCTCTTTAACAGTTTCATATTCCTTCTGTAAGTCTTGTAAGGCTTGCAACAAAATCCACCCATTATGCGCAACAGCTTTCTGCTCTGCTGCAGAATACCTAGATAAATCTAATCTGAGAGCAGCTTTCTGTAGCTCTGCCAGCTGTTGCCCATCAACATATTTATACAATTCTTGGGCAATTGGGAACCATGGTCCTGGCTCAGCCCATGTTGATAATGGTATATGCATTACAAGAAGAGGACATAAAAGATAATTATCCCCAATCAGAACCACCGCTTCCCTGGACCACTGCACTCAATAACACTTCTTTCTCCTACCCACTGACTGGCACTTCATGTGGAAAGAAGCACTTACACCCCATAGCACTTACTCCTTCTGTGCCCCACCTACCTTCCACAAGACTGTAAGTGATCACGAGCACGGCCCTCTGATCTTTTTGTTTTCCATGTTCCATTTTTAATATCTCTCTGTTTCTGTTACCTATTGTACCTATTGTACAGTGCTGTGGAATAAGATGACACTATATAAATAAAAAATAATAATAATATAGGGAGAGAGAAGGCAGAAGCAGGGAACATGGAGAGACAGGAGGCAGCCACTTGGAGCCTGGAGAGTGAAGAGGGGGAGAAAATGGGGAGAGAGGATACTGGGACAAGGGTAACAAGGAGCCAGCAGTGTGGAGCATACAGAGAGGGGAGATGGTAGTTGGAGCATATGGAGTGAGAAGTGGCAGTGAGTGCATAGGGAGAGAGGAAGCAGCAGTGTGAAGCATAGAGAGAGGGGATATGGTAGTTGGAGCACAGGGAGTGAGAAGTGGCAGTGAGCGTATAGGGAGAGAGGAAGCAGCAGTGTGAAGCATAGAGAGAGGGGAGATGGTAGTTGGAGCATAGGGAGTGAGAAGTGGCAGTGAGCGCATAGGGAGAAAGGAAGCAGCAGTGTGAAGCATAGAGAGTGGGGAGATGGTAGGTGGAGCACAGGGAGTGAGAAGTGGCAGTGAGTGCATAGGGAGACAGGAAGCAGCAGTGTGGAGCATGGGAAGTGAATTGATGGCTGCTGACAGCATGGGAAGAAAGGAGGTGGCAGCAAGGAACATGGAGAGTGAGGAGGTGGTAGGGGAAGCATGAGGAGAGAGTTAGCTGCAGTGCAAAGCATAAGAAGAGAGGAGGCAGCAGTGGGGACCATGGGGAGAAGAAGACAACAGCACAGCAATAGTAGAGAGAAGGCGGCACAGGGGAGACTAAGAAGGAAACTTGACCAGTGGTCCTGCCACCCACTGAAGAAGCTTCTCCTAACTTGTTCAGATATGTGAGATGGACCTGATTGGATTAACAACTCCTTTTTTATTTTATTTTCTTGAAATCACATAATCACTTTTCCTGCAATCTAATTGGTTAAAATGGTGAAATGAAACACAAAACAAAATAAACATTTTGCAAGATGTGTTTTGTGTCTTCCTTAAAGGCATGTTTTATATTAATATCAATCAAACTTATAGAAATTGTTATCCTAGTAAATGGGTAACATGGGGAGATAAAGATCTCTTTATATAGGAGTGAGTAGGTAAAGGATAGATAAGCAAGGGAGGATAGGTTGTGTTTTTTTTAAAGAGCAGTAAACTTTTTTTTATGAAAAAATATATATTGTAGGGAATTTCCTGTTGAGTAAAAAAAGGGTACTCCCATTGCTGAGAGATGCATATTTTCACAGTTATTACTGTTTAAACCCATGTTGTTTTAAATTAGCAGTGCCCTCTAGTGGTGAAATTCCAAATAGTTATTCAGTTGCATTCTAATGGAGAAGAAAATCAGTGACTTACAGTTCTCTATAGAATGTGATAGAAACTGCCTGTCACTTCCTGTCAGTTAGAAGTACCAGGAAGTAAACACAGTAAATTCACTTCCTGATTATTTAAACAGTTATAACATTTGAATAAAACATCTGACAGTGGTGGGAGTGACCTTGTTTTACTTGGCAGGAAAAGCTGTATAACATACAGGTTTTCATAAAAAAGTTTACTGCCTTTAATCTTTGAGAATATCCTACTGAGAATCACCAATATAGAGTGATCTCAGTTGGATAGTAAAAGAAGCACCACACACAATAAGCAACAGTATATTGGATCTCACAAAGGCTTTCAGCCTGCAATGGCAAGTGCCAGGAAAGATCTTGTTAGCAGAGGAATTCTTGCAGCCGTTGATATGGTTGGAAGTCCCAATTATCAAACTGTGGTAAAAAAAAGAAAAAAAAAACAGTGCAGAAACAATCCCTCTAAGCACAGTATTTTGTTAAGATATATACCTTCACCTTCACCCAGTGCTCTAAAAGAACTGCACTCACTTGGTTTAGAGGCTCTCAACTTCCCTCTAAGTATGACAGCTTGCCTGGTATAAACTCTGTTTCCACAGATCTTCTCTGTTCAAGTGTTGAAGCATCTTTAGGGCTATTAGTAATCTTAGGGAGTATATCAATCCCTCAGTATATCCTATAATATTCCCTCTATATCGTATGATTTGGAGAAGTTGAAGCCTTTAGATACTATAGTATCACAATACGAGAGCAAGGGGTATATATGAAAATATACAAAAATACTTGTTCTATAAAACCGATGCCAGCAATAAACACTACATTAAAAAAAAACCAAGAAACTATAAAATCTTAACACGCTTCGTAATACAATGCTACTTCTTCAGGAGTAAAGGTGAAGGTGTACATATCAAGAAATGACTATGCTTAGAGCAGTGCTCAAAATTTCCACTCTCCACTAGCCAATGGCGAGTGAAAATTCAGCCCTGGCGAGTAGAAATTCAGCCCTGGTGGGTATGTTATGGCTTGCAGTGGCGAGTAACTTTTCAGATCTGGCTAGTAGCAAAGAACTTAAAATTATAAGCCCTGTTTAGAGGGATTGTTTCAGAGCTGTTTTTGTTTTTTTAACTCTTTAAGGACATGCAATGCTTTACAACGCAATGTATTTTGGACCTCTTTGGTTCTCAAAAGGGTTAAAAGTCTCATTTTTTTTAATGGGAAAGATTTGCACAGATAACATCTCTGCAAAACTGTGCTATATAGTTGAATGAGGCATCCATTTGCATTCAGACAGCACTGGAAGGGTTAACTGCACCCAGTTTGCAATTATAGAGAAAAATGTAAATACAATTTGATATTTGAAATTGGATTTAAAAACAAAATCTAATTCCAGAAGTTTCAAGGTCTCAGAAGTTAGACACGACCATGCAGTTGTATTTCAGAGATCTTGCATATTGCATTATCTATAAATAAATCCAAAGTGTTCCCTTTAAAATATATTATAGAAAAGCAGAATGTTTTAAATTGAAAAGACGGAGAACTCTTTGTACTGTTTTGGAATACTGAAAAGATTGATAACTCTTTGTACTTTTGGAATATCATTTGGTGTAAAATAGCCTTAATAAAATACCCATAAAATAATATCACTGCAATTTTATAGGCAGAGAATGAGAACAACCAGAAAAAAAATAAAAAGGAGTTAAACAATAAAAGTTCTTAAAGGTCTTTCTATAAAGTTACAGAAAAAACACTGATTCATTGACATAAGGAAGATGAACCAATAAAAGGTGCAATTCTTGAGCTAGAGCAGTACACCATAAGGAACAAATGTAATTTCCATTGCTTTAACCCAAATGCATAGGATACCATTCTGTCAATAGTTATTCTAGAGTATTCCTACTATAGACAGGATACCTTAAAGCGAAACTATCATCCAAATTAAAGTTACTCCAAATAAATATGCATATAAGGATACACATATCCACATATCCATACTAGTATTATCCAGCATTATTGATAAATTCAACTCGTTCTGAGATGGTCAGACAGGCATCAGAGCAGACATCTTGCCAAAGAGACATCTGCGCGCCTGCGCTGTCCATCCCAGTCTCCTCTAGGAGGCGCTGCATTGTACCTTAAGGTAGGAAGGGACTGAAGGCTCAGTCGTGCAGATGCCTCTACAGTAAGCTGCCTGCCTGACCATCTCAGAACGAGTTGGATTTGTTAGTAACGCTGAAATTATTCCTGTTAATACTAGTTTGGATACGCTTATCGTTATGTGCATAATTATTTGGGGGTAACTTTAATTTGGGTGAAGGTTCTGCTTTAAATCAACCTAATGACAACAGCACATATACCAAACTTAGTTCAGACCCTATCTCTCGCCATAAACGTATTGCAGATGGTATACTCAGATTAGTGCTGGCACATGGTTGGCTTGATGGACCTACATTCAGATTTCTCATGGTGAATCATCCCATGTGTACCATTTTTTTACAACCTCCCTAAGATTCACAAGGATCTCACGACTCCACCAGGTTATCCTATTGTATCTGTGGGGGGGGGCTCTCTACCCAAACCAAATGCACAGTTCTTGTACTATTGGTTATAACCAACAGTCCAGTCTGTGTCCTCATACATCAGTCACCACTGATTTCTTTAACCCCTTAACGACCACCCAATTTGGAGCTTGGGTGGCCGTTAAGGACCAAGGAGCTTTTTTTCTTTTTTGAGCTGAATTCTGGGATGGCAGAGTGGAGTGTATTCATGCTGTTATCCCAGAATTCCATGACATGCCAGGACTGTTACTGGTTCTTAAGTGCCGGGACCGGCTTGACGGTCCTGGCACGTCAAGGGTCCTTAAGCTGAATTCTTATACTGGAGTATCTGAATGAGGATTTTCTTCTTTCCACCATTGATGTCAAATCAATTTACACCATTGTTCCTATCAAAGAGGGCATTCAAGTAGTGGCACAAGAACTACGCAATTCCCTCTCTCAGGATGAACGTCTCCCCATTTAATTATTAGTAGAATTACTGGAGCAATGCCTAACTCTCAATTATTTTAGATTTTAATTTGACTATTATCGCCAGAATAAAAGAACTTCAGTACTTCTATACATGGCACGCTATGAATCCGTTCACTTCCTACCATTGTTGTATTAACAACTTTTCTCCTATGCACAGTGTATAGATTATCTGTTTCTGGTCTGGAAGAGAGGTGTGGATTCTTTCATCTACTATGTCACCAAATTCAACTAGTGGCACAAGCACTACGCAATTCCCTCTCTCAGGATGAACGTCTCCCCATTTAATTATTAGTAGAATTACTGGAGCAATGCCTAACTCTCAATTATTTTAGATTTTAATTTGACTATTATCGCCAGAATAAAAGAACTTCAGTACTTCTATACATGGCACGCTATGAATCCGTTCACTTCCTACCATTGTTGTATTAACAACTTTTCTCCTATGCACAGTGTATAGATTATCTGTTTCTGGTCTGGAAGAGAGGTGTGGATTCTTTCATCTACTATGTCACCAAATTCAACTATCTGAAAAGACCATTTAAGTTCTCCTGGAATGCAAATGCACAAAAGGTCAACTTTCTGGACTTGACCATTTTCGGTAATACTAATCTTGTAGCAAGCCCACCAACAGG